>CM056809.1:15262502-16631843 GCA_029852735.1 Persea americana
TATGAGGAGGTGTGTTGGGCTTGCTAGGAAGGCTATTGGATGCACAAGTCCGAATCCAATGGTGGGATGTGTGATAGTGAAGAATGGACAGATTGTGGGCGAAGGAAGGGTTGCATCCAGAGGCAGGCCAACCTCATGCTGAGGTACACCCAATAAATCTCTTTATTTTTTTATTTTAATTTCTTAATATTTGTTGTTTCTTTTGAAAATTGGAAGGTGGCACGCTACTACTTGTCCAGCGAGAGGATTGTCGGTGGTGTTATTCCCTAGGAAGAGTGTAGTCCTTGGGGTAACACTTCCAACGGCTAAGTAAATGTGAGTTTACTGGTAAAGCTAAGCTTTTAATCTAGGGGTGATTAAAGACAGTATATCATGTGGTCAGGTATCTATTTGGTAAGTAATACATTCATTTCAAAATCCCACTAAACTGTAATAAAGAATTAACCATTTAAGATAATGTGGAATGCTTCAGAGGAAAGTGGTGGACCCCATCAGATTTTCCGATGATGGTGTCTTTCCTACATGTTAGCTTAAGATCTCTCGATCCACAAGAGGATCTCCTTGGGTCTAATCCAAATAACACAGTAAAGTAAACATGAAAAATCCAAGAATGGGTAGGAGATTACCTGACTGCATATCTTTTTTTTAAGGTAACAAAAGCTCCTTCAAAGGATAGAAACTTGAAACTCAAGTGGGATTTACAACGCCTTTGCCTTTGCTATTCTTTCTTGCTTAGTGATGGACGCCAAGAAAACTAGTAATCAAAGGAGTTACCCAAGGGGTCCTTTTATAGGAGATTCCTACCTATCAAGAAACCATTAACCCACAACTATCACCTAACCCTTTCATTTCAGCCCATTATTGGTTTGTTGGCAAGTAAGCTCAAAAATAACTAGGTCTCATAAATGTACAGACAAGTGGGTATGACTAAAAATCCTTAATGGGCTTGTGGTCATGTGCGCCGCACCCGTTTAATCCAACATTATCCCACTTGGCCCATATGACCATGGAAACAAAATCCAAAATTTTAATTTAAGGAAATTCATTTTCAAATAGTACTTTGAAAAAACGATAAAACAACTTTAACCGATGCACATCAACTTTGAAAATAATTGCCAACGTGTCTCTTATGCTGAGCCTCAATACTGTGACTAAATTGGTTTACCAATGTAAACCATAGCGGTTACATGTCTTTAATGACATGCTCCCTTCTATAATAACTCCACTGGCACTCCAACCTAACCAAGTCCTTGATAAGGGTAAAATAGGACATTTTCAATGGCCGTCTTATTTAATTGGGTACGATAATGTCATTTTCTTTAATATTCTTATTTTATTCACCTTAATACATGTAAATATTTGACAAAATAAGAATTACGGAATCATTACTATAATGATGTCCTCAATAATAAGGCAAATCAATAAGGCCCATATTTATAACATGCTCTCTATATGCCTTTGGCGCCAATGCCTTCGTTAACTGATCCGCTATCATTTGGCTCGTTGGAGCCCCACCAATAGACACCAACCGATCTCGTACATTTTCCTTTAATACAAAGTACTTAACTTCTAAAAACTTTGATTTACTGGAAACTTTGTCATTCTAAGCAAATCTTCTTGCTGCATCATTATCGCAAAAGATTTTAAAAGGTTTAAAAATTGTATCCATAATTCGTAAACCTGTAATAAAATCTCATATCATAATGCATGACCTGTTGCTTCAAAACATGCCACATATTCTGCATCAAATGTGGATGGAGTCACTAGGGTTTATTTTGCATTTCTCCATGATACTACCCCACCAGCTAACGGGAAAATGTATCCTGAAGTCGACTTTCTTGTATTGAGGCATCCAGCGAAATCTGAGTCTGAATAACCGATCACTTCTAATTGATCGAACTTTCTATATGAGAGCTTGTAATTCCTAGTGCCACTAAGATATCGCAAGACTTTCTTAACTCCTACCCAATGCGTCATTCCTGGGTCACTTTGATATCTACTAAACATGCCAACTGCAAAACTGATATCAGGTCTAATGCATGTTTGTGAATACATAAGACTCCCTACTGTAGCAGTATAAGGACACTGGTCCATTTGATGTCTTTCGATTTCATTTCTTGGACTTTGCTCTTTACTAAATTTGTCACCCTTAATTATTGGTGAATCTTGGGGCCTACATCCTTCCATACATAATCTTTTAAGAATATTTTTTATATAGGATTCCTGTGATAACCCAAGTAATCCTCGAGATCTATCTCGATATATCTCGATTCCTATTACAAAGGTTACTTCTCCCATGTCTTTCATATCAAAATTATTCTTAAGATATTCCTTGGTTTCATGAATTATACCAAGATCATTACTAGCTAGCAAAATATCATTGACATACAGTATCAATATTATAAACTTGCTCCCACTAACCTTGAGATAGATACAATGGTCTATTGGATTTTCGAAAAAACCGAATGATGTGATAATGCGGTTAAATTTAAGATATCATTGCTTGGAAGCTTGTTTCAAACCATATATCGATTTCTTTAATTTGAAAACTAATTTATTGGTATTCCCTTTTTTGAATCCTTCCGGTTGTTCCATGTATACCTCTTCTTCTAAATTTCCATTTATGAACGCTGTCTTAACATCCATTTGATGTAGCTCTAAATTGAAATGAGCTACAAAAGCCATAATTACCCTAAATGAATCCTTTTTAGATATCGGAGAGTAAGTCTCATTTTAGTCAACTCTCTCTCTTTGAGTAAAACCTTTGGCCACAAGCCGAGCTTTAATTCATTCTACCTTTTCTTTTGAGTCCCTTTTGGTCTTAAAGACCCATTTACAGCCTACGGCCTTAGAACCCTTGGGTAGTTCAATAATATCTCAAACCTCATTAGTGGCCATTGATTCTAACTCTTCTTTCATAGTATCCATCCATTTATCAGAATTCACATTTTCCATAGCTTCTTTGAATGTTCTAGGATCATCTTTTATCCCAATATCAGCTTCCTCTAGATATACAACATAATCGTCCGAAACGGCAGGTCTTCTTATTCGAGTTGACCTCTTTAATTCCGGATCATTAGGAAGTGGATTATCATGATGTTCTGGGAGTGGATCATTAATGGGCTGACCAATATTATGTTCAACTTGATCATTTTGTGATTGTTGCATTTCTTGATGACCATTGATAATATCATGTGGAATAAACCCATTTTGTGTATCAAGTAACTCAATATTTTCCCTGATTTCTTTATAAATTATATCTCTTCCTTGAACACTCCCACCATTCTCATTATTTTTCAGGAATTTTGCATTTACCGATTCTACAATCGTAGTGGTATGATTAGGACAGTAAAACATATACCCTTTAGACCTCTCAGGATAACTAATAAAATATCCACTAATAGTTTTATGGTCTAACTTTCTTTCATGTGGGTTATAAATTCTCACTTCAAATTGGCAACTTCAGACTCGAAAATGGTTTATGCTGGGTTTCCTTCCGGTCCACAACTCAAATGGTGTTTTTGGAACCGCTTTACTAGGGACACAATTTAATATGTATATTGCAATCTTAAGTGCTTCATCCCACATTGATTTGGGTAAAGTGGTATTACTTACCATATTCCTAACAATATCCATAAGCGTCCTATTTTTTCTCTCAGCAATACCATTTTGCTGAGGTGTTCCAGGCATTGTATATTGGGCCACAATACCCTCATTTTCTAGAAATTTAGCAAATGGGCCCGGATTACGACCCGATTCGGTGCACCTTCCATAATACTCACCACCTCTATCAAATCTCACTACTTTGATTTTTCTTTCTAATTGGTTTTCTACTTCTGCTTTAAATATCTTTAAAATATCTAAAGCATCATATTTCTCTTTAATCAAATAAACATAGCCAAATCGCGAAAAATCATTGATAAAGGTGATAAAGTATTGTTCACCTATAAAACATTGCACATCCATTTTTCCACATATATCTGTATGGATTATTTCCAGGAGTTCAAAACTTCCTGTGGCACCTTTCTTGTTCGTGTTTGACTGTTTTTCCTTTATACAGTCTATACAAACACCATAATCATTTAAATCAAGATTAGACAATAATCCATCTTTCATTAATCTGAGCATTCTCTCTTTTGAGATACGCCCTAGCCTTTTATACCACAACAGAGAGGAGTTCTCTTTAATTGCCCCTCTCTTAGTGCCAATGCTCAGTTCACAACTAATGTGTGGTGAATGCAATGATTGTTCATCCAAAAAGAATTTAACTGCAATCTATACAATCCACCACATAAATAACCATTCCCAATTAAACATTCATTTCTAGAAATTCTCATAAAGTTTTGTCCAAAAATAAATTCAAACCCTTCATGAACCAACTTTGAAACATAAATTAAATTTCTAGAAATCTCGGGAACAAGGAAAACATTATAGAGGTCCAAAATAAATCCAGTGTCCAACACCAGTCTATAAGTGCCTACTGCTTCGAATCGTGATTCCTTCCGGTTTCCTATGGCAATAGTCTTTTCTCCATCATTTGGTTTCCGACTTGAAAGGAATCCCTGCACACAACCAGTTACATGAATGGTTGCACCAGAGTCAACCCACCAAGAACTTGGTGGAACATCGGTTAAATTGGTTTCGTGACATACTAAAGATAAATTTGTACCTCTCTTTTCAAACCAATTTTTCCGCTTTAGGCAATCCTTTTTGAAGTGACCATTCTTTCCACAGAATAAGCATTTCTTCTGTCCCAGTTTTTCCTTTTTTTCTGGTTTTACAATTTGAACACTTGGCCTTTTCTTGTTCTTTTCCTTTCTCTTGAATTTGTTATGAGAGACGAAGTTCACCATCAGTTGCCCCTCAGCCTTAAGCCTCCTCTTTTCTTGATCACATCTAGCAATTAATTCTATTATGGTCCAAGGTGTTGAACTTTAATTGTAAGCAACCTTAAACGGGCCAAAATAGGAAGGGAGAGAGTCCAAAATGAATTGTATCAAGTACTTTTTTGATACACTCATATCAACTTGTTCCAATTTTGAAACAATATTTTGCATTGATAAAATATGTTCTCTCACTCCGAAGGTCCCATCATATTTCATGCTTGATTGGCGGCTTATTAGTGATGCCCCTACAGCCTTGTCAGTTACCTTAAACTGCTCCTTTACAGTATCTAAGAGATCATTTGCATTTTCTATTGTTCCAAGGAATCCCCTAATACCTCTTGAAATAGAGTTCAAGATAATCTTGATTGCTACCTTGTTAGCCTTGGTCCATTTCTCAAATTTTGCTTTTTCATCACTAGATGTTTCATTTGTAGGAGTTAGGGATTTAGGCTCATCAAAGACTATATCCAAGTCCAAGAAGGTTATGGCTATCATTAGCATGTCCATCCATTCTAGAAAATTTGACTCATCTAAGGTAGGAATGGTCCCTAATGTAGAAAGTGTTGCCATTGACTTAGTTACTGAAAATAAATAATAATATGCTCAAGTTACAATCTATTCTTGATCATACAATAACAATAAAAGTAAAAGCAATTGTACATCATTGTAAATCTACCTTTGGATATGAAAACAACATGCATAATAATCACTTTTCTTTAATTAATAAGACTACGTTAATAATATGATGCGATTAAGGGGACTATTCCTTTGGGCATAAATCATTCTTAACTACATCACATTACCAACAATATCTTATTCCGATTTCTATTCCATGAAGATAGAACCTTTGGGCTTCTCCTCATATCTTTTATGAAATCGCAATTTAGTATTATTATAATCACACAAATAATGGTAATGTTCCCTTAATTCAATCTAGAAATCAAACAATTCTTCATGACTCGGTTGCTTTGGCAACTATCAAATCAATCTAAATCATTTTTTTCTAATTGAAATTATAACAACCACACTTTCATCATGACACATCTTTAATTGGAATCTTTGTTTTTCTCTAATGGTCTAAGGTGACATAAATTTGACACAACAACACATAATTAGCTGAATTACAAGCTATTATACACTTTGATTATATAAATAAATCATCCATGATGCGGAAATAAACTTTAATGACTTATTTAAAAAAATATATGCCAAAATATTAGAGACACTTCATAATAGATTCAAACTATTCAGATTAAAGATCTCATTAATAGGAATTCATAGGAAAAAACGGATTGAAATTCCGAGTTCCCATGAGTCCGTTATGATCAAAACAAATTCTAGATCACCCATTTTGAACAATATGATCAATACTAATAATTGGGTTAGTTCTGGAACTCATTTGGGCTAATTAACCATGCCGATAGCTACCATTTAATAAGGAGAATATTCTGGAAAAAAAGTTCCAAAATTATACTGGGCTCAGGGGGTCCTTAATGGATCAGGCCCGATTCGTAACCAGATCCGATCCAACTATCAACTGCCAGGCTGGGCTAGAGCAGGTCAGGTTGACTAACCTGACCTGTCTGCAACCTGACCTGTCTGGCCCGGCCCAACAAAACTGTTGGAATGCTGCCTCTGCACAATGGATGCACAGTCCGATGCACAGTGCGACGGGTTGTGCATTGTCCGTCACACTATCCGCTCGCTTTTTTTTTTTTTTTTTTTCACAGAATAAAGTTTTCATCATCATTTTCTCCTTTCATGCCCATCATCAAAATGATATTAAACCAGAAAAATAAATAAATAATAGTGATAAGCCAATGGAGGTTCCAACTCTATATAATTTCTTAAATCAAGAAATATATATAGATAGATAGAATATGATCTTTTATTCCTATCTCTTCCATATTGAGTTGGGCACCATAATACTCGATTTGTGAGTCTCTTCTTTCCAATAAAATGGAATACCTTTTATCACATACCCAAAACTTCTTTCATTTGGGCATTTGGTTTGATTTCCAAGAAGAAACCGGAAAGCCCCAAAATATCAAAATATGTAAACAAAATATGAACTAATCATTTGGCTATACCCAAAGATGGCTTTGATACCACATGTTAGCTTAAAATCTCTCAATCCACGGGAGGATCTCTTTAGGTCTAATCCAAATAACACAGTAAAGTAAACATGAAAAATCCAAGAATGGGTAGGAGATTACCTAACTCCATAGCTTTTCTTTAAGGTAACAAAAGCTCCTTCAAAGGACAGAAACTTGAAACTCAAGTGGGATTTACAACTCCTTTGTCTTTGCTATTCTTTCTTGCTTAGTGATGGAGGCCAAGAAAACTAGTAACCAAAGGAGTTACCCAAAAGGTCTTTTTATAGGAGATTCCTACCCATCAAGGAACCATGAACCTCCAATTATCACCTAACCCTTTAATCTCAGCCCATTATTGGTTTGTTGGCAAGTGAGCTCAAAAATAACTAGGTCTCATAAATGTGCAGACAAGTGGGTATAATTAAAAATCCTTAACGGGCTTGTGGTCATGTGGGCCACACCCGTTTAATCCAACACGGGTCTCTATTTGGTAAGTAATACATTCATTTCAAAATCCCACTAAACTGTAATAAAGAATTAACCGTTTAAGATAATGTGGAATGCTTCAGGTGAAAGTGGTGGACCCCATCAGATTTTCCGATGATGGTGTCTTTCCTATCTGCATTGGCCACGGAATCTATGGACCACTAAAGCCAAAAGACTATGCAAATGAAATGAAAGATGGAAATTTAATAACCTTGCAAGATGGTAACCTGATTTGGAGTACAAGCTGCAGGATCTAGCTCACAATGACACGCCAATGACCATGTTGATCAGCAGAAGATGGAACCAATGAATGGTGAAACTGTCAACATATAAGACTTACATTAACGGAAGTGGTAGTTATCTTCTTATGTTCTATCTGTACATCCATTCCCTCTTTAGTGTTAACAATAAGCAATAAATCGTAGATTGTAAAATTACACATTAAGGAGTAGAACATAAGCTGATAGTGAAACTAGACTCTATCGCCGGTGACAGTACAAAAAGTGTTGACATATAAGACCCAAATCAATACAAGTGATAGAAATCTTCTTATGTTCTCTCTGTATACTTCGATCCTTGCTTACTGTTAACAACAAGCACCAAATAAAAAAACCAGCATACAATTAAACTGTATATAGATATCATGTAGGACCTAGTGGCAGGTCCATCAAGATCGAGACCACTCCATTAGTCAAATGGAAATATCTTTTCCCATATGGGTCTGTGTTGGATTGTAATAACTATAGTAGATTCCAGTAAGCAAAGTTTAGCAAGATGTATGTGCTGATTCATTGTTATCTTGATTGTAGCCAACTGTGTTGGCAATATGAATACTGTATATACACGGTCGATCCCTGAAGATAGGAAGAACTTTCACGCATTTCGTTAGCCTTTATATATTCTTTTTTTTTTTTGTCTTTGCTACACCAAAGAGGATATCAGCCATTGAGGACTGAGACAAATTAAAGGGTCAACACAGATTAAGGTCTTTTCTTTACTTGACAAGCATTTAATTAGATCACTTAAGTGTCACTGGAGCACCCATTGAAAGCCTATCACCTTCCAGATTACTGCTCATTAATTTCTTGTGCTGTTGCAATGTGATTTTATAGCCCACGGTATATTTAGAATGGATGAAAGGCACAGTGAATGGACGGTCTTAATTAATCATACCATCTCATCCATTAAGTTCTTCTACCATCAAATACATCAACATCATATCCCCAACTCCTCCAGTTAATGTATGCCCGCGTCTGCCAACTGCAATAATCAGATAGCAGGAGTATTGGTGAGGGGCCCACCAAGCTCCAACCAGATCTGATAGAGAGAGTCGTTGACAGGTGGTCCAATTGAATGACGTCGACCTTCTAATTGGATAGATGGAAAGATATGTCAACTTCAATGAAACCCATTGTATATTGAGAATAGATTGAAAGATATATCAAATTTGAAGAAATGCAATTATCCTTCTAGCTGTTTGTTAGCATACAAGTCCTTTAAAAATAAAAATAAAATAAAAAAAGGTTTTAGAGGCAGATAAACAAAATCCCCGCTAATTCCTTTACCAATTAGTGGCTGTTTTTAAAATCCACTGCCGAATGTAATAGTGAGACTAGCCTTTAGCGGCGGACATTGGGGCGGATGTTTTTCCTCCGCTTTAAGTTTCAGCAGCAGAAATCGGGCTTTTAGCGGCGGACCGCTTTAAGTTTATTTTCCTGTTGTGATGCTTACAACACCCTAGCAGAAGCAAATAGAAGAAAAACCAACCAAACAAACAACACAAGAATGGGGAACATCACTAGCAACCTAAGAACAACAACAATCCAAAAAATCAGTTTAAAAGAAGCAACATCCTTCCAGTTGAACATAATTTGGTCCACAATAAATCTATGGAAGAGGGGGTTGACGGACACCCAATTAGCTACTAAAACTTTATCTTAACTATCATAGACTTAGTTGAAGATTCGACCCCTTCAAAACACCTAACATTCCTCTCTTTCCATAGAAGCGAGATAATAGTAGGAAACGACAGCTTCCACATTTTTTTGCCACGAGGAGAAAGTTCTGCTAGAAAAAAAAATCCATAATGGATCCCAAAAAGGCTCAACTACATCTGAACCGATCAATTACCGCACTCCACATCGTCTAAGCCCCTCCACTTGAGGAAAAGATGGTCAACCGACTCTCTCCTACTCTCTCTCAAGTGTCAAGAACATCACTTATTAGCCCCACCATATAAATTTTCTTAAGGCACAACAACTCAATTAAATATCATGGCGATGATCCTGTAAGCCCAAAATCACATAAGATAATCCTGGAATCTGCCTTCGCAAATTGCATTTTTCGTAATCTTCGAGGTTGCGGATTCTGTTCTGTTGGGTTGATATTTTATTCTTTGGTCCTTTGTTGTTTTAATTGTATCCCTTTATCCTAGGAAAAACAAAAGAGCTCCTACTATGGATTAATAGGGGAGGAGGAAATGATATAAGGTAGAGATGGAGATGCAGATACAACCATGATTTTCATAGGATTTGAATCACAGCGGTGATGGGTGGGTATTAATCTTCTATCCATACATTTTTCATTAAAGGGGGATTGGTCATTTTTAGATGTTCACATTTGCTTTAATTTAAACCAGTTTTAGAAATACGATGGTAAGAATGCCTACAACTTTAGTCACATGAAACAAATAGGCCCCATACAGAATTTCAATAATCAACCCATAATCTCACTGCAAATTTATTACTAACATTCTAACAAACTCTTAACAGATCAAATCATATAATCTCTAACACCCCCATACTCACCACTCTATTAAAAAGAATAATAAGAAAAAGTTCCAAAATAGGAATCACTTGCCAAGCTTCTAAATGATTATAACCAGTTAGAACAATAAATGACAATAATTAAACCCAAGAAAACACTACAATCATGCAGCAAAAGCATGGTTATTACATTGTAACAATAGTTTGACTTGGAATCTAAGTAGCAAGGCCACTCTGCTGCTCACAGTAGGAAATGAAGGTAACCCTTAACGACGGTGTCTGTGATGATCTTATAAGCGTTCTCCGTGGGATGGTAACTATCCCAGAACACATACTTGGAAACATCTTCGCATGTGTGAGGACTCAAAGGATTGCATAACACAGCCACTTCAAGTTTTCCACTCCCGCAGCATCCTTTGTCTGACACTTCAAACCCTACAGAGTGGAAACAACTCAAAAATCACAAATAGGAAGATCATCTCATTTCAAAGTAAAATTTGTGTGACGTTTGGAGAACCATTTGAACCCCTATTGTTATCTTTCCTCGATTTGCTTAACTCTTTTTTTTTCACTTACCATTAAAATTTTCGCTCGAGATAGTTTGGAATGAGAAATAAAATTCATATAACCAATCTCACAATAGTTGAGACAATGCTTTGATGATGATGATAATGAACATTTTATTTTGACTCAAATCATAGGATTCGTTGACTTTGCATCTTACTATTGAAAACTGTATATGAAAATAATTAGATAGGATAGCTTCTACCCAATTAATTGATGGCAGGATAATTAAATGGTTGGTAGAAGTTTGACAAATTAATGGAGAGTGAATGCTGTTACACCATGATGTGATCATGATGGTGATGGTGATGGTGCTGGTGCTGGTGCTGGTATTTATGATGATTAATGTTAATATTTTGAGTAATGGTTTGGCTTTTGAAGAAGTGTGGAATGTGGTCCCAATCCCATGCCCCAAATGTCCTTGTTATTTAAGAGAGAGAGAGAGAGGGAGATATTATAATTTCATTAGTTTTTCATCTTTTAATTATTGCATTTTCCAATCCACTAATAGTCAAGTAGACAGGCATCTCCCTCCTGGCGTTTGGTTAGGGACTTGGGTAGTCTATGTTTGGGCGCATGATTATTTACCAAAAATAAATTATTTCATTTATCGTGTTTCCCAATTAGTTTACTCTAAATAGATGGGAGAAGGTCGTTTTCCACGATTCTATGAGAATCAAAAATCTTTTCGCCAAAAATTTGGTTAGTACTTTCACAATGAGAGAACCCCAAACATCTGGTACCTTCAAAATAAGTGACTTCCAAGAATGAGATTTTAAAAAAGCTCAACGCAAATGGATCATTGGATGTACAAAGCATCCTAACAAAGTAACAGATAGATGTCATGTGGTGGAGGATTGAATTACCATAGTCAGAAGGGCGCAAAATAAGATTATCCAATATAGTGTAGATGTCAATATAGATGACCTTTGAGCCTGGAAGGTTAGCTTCTAGCATTTTAAGCTGCTGGGCTAGCTTGGAATTGAAACTCTTTGCTGCTTGGTTGCGGAGATCCACACATTCTCTAGTGATGCCTCCTCCAAGAGTTCTTTGTGAAGGAACACATCCTATAGGTGGAAGACCCACCACACCAATCTTCCGAGCCCCCAGATGATACAGATCCTTGGAAAATCAAGAAGCATGATTTCAATAAAAATGCATAATTTGAGGATAGTTTACAATTTAAGATGCATATGGATGTACCCCATATTTCAAGTAATTTGAATATTTCGATGGTTTGGATGGATGTCCTCTTGGAGAAGCACAAGAGATTAACAAAAGAGAATTAAAGATAACGCGTTATATATATGATGAACATGTCAATCCTGAGTGATCAATATCAAGGCATCTTCCCTTTTTCACAGGGATGATAAAAGATCAATCCTTAATTGTTGCCCTATTGTTAAGAGTGTGCGTGTGTGTGAGTATTTACTAAGAGAGAAAAGTCATATGATACCATGAACATGGTTTTTTGCCCATAGAGGCTACGGACTCAAATGTATGCCAATATGTGGTTAAAGATATATAATTTCTATATGCTCCTGCAATTGCATTATCTTCAAAATATTAGCAGAATTGTAAATATTGCGAGAAAATATATCATTATAATGTAAAAAGAAAATCAATCATTAACGGTATTTTTAATTGTTTTTTCTCATCTAAAAACTTGTTTATTTTCTACTACATTTTTCCGATAATATCCCAAGGAAAGCCCCAAATTTAAAATCATCTTGGACATTTTGAGAAATCAAGATTTCCCAAAAATGATATTTGTGACAATGCTAGAATCTCCATTATAACATACATCCATGTCATACTTGAATATGTCTCCATATTTTAAGCTTTTCTTTCATTTCAATATCTATAGTGTCTACAAAGAAAATCACCTACTTGTTTTGGCAATGGAAAGATCTCTCCTAGCTAATTTTACAGTGTAAGATGTGATCAAGCAGACTGTTTGTATAAAAACCACTCCTTACCCCACTCGTAAGGAGTTGGATTTTTATTGGAGAGGTCTGGGGTTTAACCCTCACCTCCTCTACTATATATTCCTGCATGTGTATATGCGAGCTTTATTCCCACTTCGGTGGGCTTCGTTCTCGGATTAAAATGGATGATGCTTAGAAAATGTAACCACGTTGATTGGATCTCATTGTGGTGCTCAGAAGTAGATCTGCCTTCCCACCTCATAAATTAGCTGTGGGCTTCTTCACATGTTTTGTCATACCATCATTCAATGGATGCAAACAGAATGTACCCTCTCTGATTCGAAATCAATGCATGCTTATATGCACAATAAATCCTCCGTAGAATTCATAACTGATTCGAACATGGAATGGGAAGCAATTATATGGTTAGAAAGGAAGTCAGCAGCGTTTATGAACTTCTCTTGGATATCACTGGTCCCACAAATAAATGGTCTCACATTTATTGGGTTTACCCTAAATTGTACCCTTCTTTTCTCTTAGATGGGATGTTTGAATAATTTATCAAAAAAATAATGTAAAGAAAATGTGTGGAAAAGGTAAGGATTATACAAAGTAGAAGTATGGTATTTTGATAAACTATATTTGTGTTTGTTTCACCAGATAAAATAATTTGAAGTGAGATAAGAAGATAATAACTAGCAAGGGCGGAACTAGGGACGGGCTAACAGGGGCAATGGCCCCCCCTTAATTGCAAAAAAACCCTTTAGATTACTTAAAATTTATAGCCATTTTTTGCGATGTCTACCCCAATGTCCATACCCTGGTTCCACCCCAGACAACCAATGAAGTAATTAATGTACTTAAGCTTTATAAAATAATTATTTTTGCAGCAAAAAAGTAAAGTAAAGTTCTTGAAGGCCAGGACTTTACTTTTCCACTCACTGTGACCCATCAAACATAGATAAAGTTTTTAAAAAAAGTACCTTCCGTTGGGATTACATTTTTCCGCTTTTAACCATTCCTCTTGGAAAGCAAACACTCTAAGCTAGACTTTTTGACGCTCAAATTTATTGTTCCCCTAAACATTAGAGTGGAGATAAATATAATAACTCATCAAATTTATCACATGTAAATCATAATATTAAAACCAAAATAATATGATGGTTAGCCCAACTCAAATGTAGTGAAATCTAACACACCCCAATAGGATGATTTCTAATGGTTAGGATTCCAAATTTTGGCCCATTGATGGAAATGAATGGTGTGACCCTCAGAGGCTTATGATCGACAGTTGAGATCATCCAATTCCAATTAGGGTGCAATCCCAAGTGGGGATTGGGTTTCAGCCTGAGGAAAAATTGAAAGAAAATTTTCCTTGTTATCAATTCACCTGATAGAAACTGGAAGCTGATTTGACCATCAAATCCGTATAGGAAGAAACATCATATTCCTTCTTCCTCAAGGGAGTACTGAAATAAGTATTGGCAAGATCATCCGTCCCTATGATCGATATGTATAATGCATCATTGATAATGCTTGCTGCCTTCGCTTCCCCGGCAATCATCTTCAACTTTTCTTTATACTCTTTAAACATCTCCAGCTGATCCGATAATGATAGAACCGACTGCATTAACAAAGGAAACAAAATAAATCCAACCCATGTGAGTAAATACGAAGTAGGGATGGCAATGGGGCAGGCTTGGTACTGAGTGGGGTAAATCCAAACCTGTCCCGTCTCAAGTTTATCTCATGCAAACCCTCCACAGCTCCACCCCGTGGCGGGACCCTGCTGAATGATACCAAATCCGCGTTGTTTGGGTTGGGATGAGGTCAAATTTTAAGACTAAAAATTTTTTAAATATATAAATGCATCAAAATAATTTTGGTAGGGATCAAACGGGCCACCTTCTCTTTCAACACATCTTAAGTTAATGCCCAGCTCGCTTTTACCCTCGTGAGTTTTGTTTACAACTTCAGTAATAGATAAGTAAATTATATATATCTATATGAGGAGCGCTGTAAAACTCTATGGGCGTTTTCAAAAAGAAAAAGCTCATTTTTGAGTCAATGAAAATATGATACATATCATCAATGATATATATATCTGATTTTCTCTCCTAAATATTCTCCTATAAAGATTATTCTCTTAAAATACTAATAAATTATTGACTATTAGATTTTGGGCAAAAACTCCCATTTAAAATATGAGAGTTTTCAGAATTTATATATATATAACTAAGAGCGGGTCGGAGCGGGTCGCATTTAAACCTCGCCCGGTTGCATCTCTAATCAGAAAGAAAAAACAAAAGGGACGGGTCCAACATTTGAAACTGCAATTTTAGTACAGGGCCCCAGTATCAGGTCATGTCCGTCTTTGTCTTTGAGGGCCCAAGTGCCCAATCTTTCTTTGTGTACTTTGCATATGCAAGTACAGAAAAAATTCAGTAGAAAATAATTAAGTGCAGCCAATGTATTTTTTGTGACCCGTGGCCCACTTCTCATCAACTTTCCTCTGTAACATACACTAATCCTCTTCATGAATTGTCATAAACCAAAATTGACACTTGTTTACCTCTTATTCACTAACCCTTAAAATTCAACAAATAAAAATGATGTTTCTTATAAAAACTAAAAGATTTGAGTAAGGCTGCACAAAAAATACGGTATCTCTGCAAAATCAGACCGAATCGACCGAAGCGAGCGGTTCGGATCGGTTTATTGTTGATCAGTTCGGTTAACGATTTGAAAATCATAAAAACCGCTTATATCATTTTGGTTAACGGTTTGGATATCATAAAAACAGCTTAAACCGAACCGTCTGTGTACATTTACTTAAGTATTGCTTTTTTACTATTTTAGTCTTAAGATTTCGTTTACTACTTTCATAGTTACATTCAACAACTCATTCATACATGAACTCAATACTGCCTCTGTACCTCATAATTGATCGGTTATATGCCAGTTTTTTCCCCGCTCTATTTTCAGATTTTGAGATTTTCTTTTCTTGGTTGAATTGTAGAATTTATATTCTATAATATGATTCTGCGCTTGCGTTTAGCCCAAACTCTCTTTTTGGAGTAGAATTATTTTGTATATTGATCATTGGAATGTTGGATTTTTATGTTTGCACTAAACATTGAAATAAATGCAAATCATGGGGTCTCATCATTTTGAAATTCTCAATGTCTGATTAAAAAAAAAAAAACAAACCGAACCGTTTGGTTCGGTTTGGTTTAGTTTAAGTCCTCTCCATCGGTCGGATTGGATAAGTTAATTAAAAACCCGACAGATTTGGTTTGGTTATTGATTTTAGTATTAAACCAATCTGAACCGCCCATTGCAACCCTAAAGTTGAGAGTCTTAGATCAAGGGGTAAGGACGACTTAATATGGTTGATCTTTTAACAACCTATGTTTTATTGATATCTTTCTACAACTCCTCCATGATTGGAGTAGCTTAAAAGTCCTTCAGGCTATCCCTACATGGATTTATGTCAGTCATGTGTGGACGGACAATAGGGGCATATCTAGAGGGGAAAGGAGGTGGCCATCTTTTTTATACCTCCAAGTCTACTTTCAATTTGCCTACTAAAATGAAAACACTTTTACAAAGTGGCTCTCCAAGGTTCTTAGGTTATAGGCAGTTCGGTGGTCTCATCTTTATTAGATTTTGTGCAAAAGTCTTACAGTTGACTCTAAATTAATTGAACTATGAGATAAGATTTGCTTCATAAAAACAATGATGATGACTTGAGTATTATCAAAGTTCACGTCCTCAGCTTGAAGTTGGACATTCTGCCCAAAAAACAAATAAAGCTTGAATTTGGACATGGATATGGGTTAATGTGGACACCATTCCCTCTAGTCTAGGCCCAACCATAACCTGCGAGAGAGAGAGAGAGAGAGAGAGAGAGAGAGATTACCGCTATTTTAGGCGTGAGACTGTCGTAGCCAGAGCCACCAGAGGCAAAGCTTACACCAGTGAGCAGGTCTTCAGGTGTCAGATTCGGGTCTAGATAGGCCGGCAGCAGCTCCTTTATTCCCAGGCTCGAAGCTGCATGTAAAAAGGTAAAACCACCCATGATTCCCATGCATGCACACTTCAAATCCACATGCACATACATGTCTTAACAGTCACGTTTGTCAGTCAATGTATATAACCTAGGCAAGAAGCACAAAAACAACATTTGTGGGACAATCAAAGCAATTCATTTTGGAGTGATCTACTGTGATGATAAACCTAGGATAAATATATATACGGGAAATGTTTATATACATCTTTTCCTCACCATAGTTAAGAGACACTTTTCTTTTTGTATAAAAATACAAGAAAAATATACTTTTCAAGTACATAGGGTGAGGTACATTTCATTGTTTTCTTATACAAAAATGGAAGTATCCATCACCCTATGGTGAGAGAAAGATGCATATAGACATTCCGGACCCTATAATAAGGAAAATATACATATGAACATTCTCATATATATATATATATATAAGATAGCACAAGATACAAGACAAAACGTCACTTCAATACAATGGTGATGAATGTTATGGTAAGTGATATTTAGGTCATTTGCAATCTATAGTTGTTGTCAAAGTGTGTGTATTGTCACATTTACAACTGAAAATGGAATATCTTTTGCACAACCTACATTTTTTGTGTCTTCTTTATTTGAGGCATCGCCTTCGATCAATTGACATCTATTTACTTCTATTTCCACATTATTATAAATGCACAATATGATTGTAGGATGTTTTTCTTTTCTTTTTTTTTTATTTATTTTTGGCTAACAGATTCCAACCCAAGGGTTGGACTAATCCCTCCGGACCTTGAGAGAAGTTAGGCAGAGAAGTTAAGCCATAAGTGGTAGAAACCGTGGTCCTGATCACTCGGCTAATCCCTTTAGATCATAATGTATTGTTCTTAAAACACTAAGGACCTAAATTTAAAAGCAGAGATCATAGAAACGGCCATATATTTCGTAGATATATTCTTGTTCATGACATCCAAACCTTTCTATTGTCTTATCATCAATCTAGATTACCCCACCTCAGGTAGGCAATCTTAAGGAAAAAACATGCCAGAGCTATGGAGGGTGTCTATAACTATAACAGGTAGAAGAAATGATCAAATAGCAATCACTATCTAAGAAAATATTATAACATAGTATATGACCATGGCCGCAGATACAGGAGAAGGATATATATGATGACAATGAATGATGATGATAATGAACTATTTGCATGTCCGTGAGAAATAATTAAAAACAAATCATCAAGAAGGTCGACTGATAGTTGTATCAGATGATCGACAGTATTAGTTGCATTTGTGCCCTGCGACCTATTTATCAGTTTGACCATCGCTGTATAGAACCCACAGCATCATGTCCCACCTGATCCTAACCATTCAAATGTTGGCTAATTCCATTAATCAAATGGTTGAAATCAACTGATCAAAGTCATTCTGGATATAACACATGCACCGAGGGGGGGGGGGGGGGGGGGGGGGTTGGTGGTGGAAGGGGGAAGAGAGAGAGAGAGAGAGAGAGAGATGCTTTGTTTCTTGAGTTGGGTTACATTAGTTTGCTCTACCTATAAAGTCTGAAGGGATCCTTCCATTGCAGAATCTTCCTGTTGGCTTTTCTTCTACAAAATCCCTGCCATAAGGAGGGAAATCACACTTGATAACTGTAGCCAGCTTGTTGTTGTTTCCTGGGTCGACAATAGAATCGCCAAACACTATCAGAGCAGGGACTGGAGGCTTTTTTAAAGCGGTGGTCTGAGCATGGAAGCTGCTGATTTGAGTAAGCAGGAAAAGGAAGATGCGGAGACAGAGCTTGAATGGAGAAGGGGAAGAAAGAAAATAGAATGAGAAGGTCTTCTCCATTTTTTTTCCTATCCTTTCTTTTCCCTGCTTTCAGAGAGAGTGAATACCCGTCAGTTTGAAGTGCAATTTCACATACTTGGTGGTTGTCTATTTATTGGGGAGGAGTGGGCCAGAGGCAGTCTCTCTTTGAAGGCAGTGGCAATGCTGTCCAAGTTAGGTGTGGCTGCTCCTGCATAAATTATGATCACATGCTTCTCTAATTAATACAGCCCCCAGTTCATTGACCCTATTAATTCTCTAATTAAGCTACAGCATTTGATGATCCTGACCATCTAGCTACCAAGAGAAGTTCCATCCATGGAGAGAGAAGAAGTTACCACAGAAAAAGGAAACCAGTACCCAACCCAGAACACTTGGGTGAAAAGAGAAGTGCCCAGCCAATGCAGTAACAGTAGTTCTATAAATTAATCAGCTAGGCCCAAATAAGGACTCCAAACAGTTGAGAAATTACTGCTTTTCTTATGTTTTAGCTCAGGGCCAAATTTCTTTGGAGTGGAGCCATCAGGACTGCCATCAGATTGATCACTATCATGTGTCAATCTAACAGTGCATCCAACTTTTATGGGATGGTCTTGCATGCCTCAAAAGAAAAAGATTTATTGGAGTGGATTTGGCTCTATGGTTGGACAAAGATTTTGAACGGCTTCATTTCTTTCAGGGCCCTACTGTCAGAGGTAGGTTCAAAAATACCTAGGACAAGGATCCAGATTCACCCATGACCCACCTCATCATGGAAATTGTAGTAGTTTCGTTATTTTCTATGACACCTTTTGTGATTGGACGTTGAAAGCCATCAATCAAGAACACCTGTTCACAAGTCACCCTTCAAAGTGGTACCCACTAAATGAAATGGTCCCCTCCGCCTGATGGTTAGGGCTCAGGCACAACGCACAAGGCCAAGTGGGCCAGCAATACATGTTTAGTGCTGCTAGATATGAGGTCAGAAAGCCTATATAGTTTTGGAGATCCTTTTAGACACAACCCCACGCCAGGGCGAGTCAATGGTTGTTGGGAGAGGGGACCATAATTTCCATTCAAGTACCATCATGTGATGCTACCAGAAAAAAAAAAAAAAAAGGGAGAATTTTAAAATGGGAGGTAACATTTTGGGACATTTCAAAATAGGACAGAGAAAAATATTACATTTTAAAATAGGGGCTTCATTTTCCAAAAAACCTTTTAAATCAGGACATCCTGCCATCCCTCTCCACTGTCCGGCCCACTGGAGTTCAGGAAACCACCTTTCAAATAAGGTGAAGAGAGTTGGCCAGATGTCCTGATTTGAAATGTTCATGGACAACTTAGGCCCATTTTGAAATGTGAGTTTTCATTTGTCCTGAGTTTGAAATGGTCCAAAAGGTTAAGCCCCATTTTGAGATTTCCCCCCCACCAAAAAAAAAGTACCATCATGTGTCTGGGCTGGGTCACTGCCTGCTGGAGTGCTGGAAACCACCATCTGAAACCCAACTCTCCCCATTTGACTCGGGAGGGCATCAAGTCGAATGATTCGGGCAAACCTGATGGTTTTTTTTTGGCAGACTCTATTAAGGTACATATCTTTATTGAAATTTCTTATAAAAAATTCTCAGATTTAGGCTTTTTGGATATGATGAGACATCTAATTGTTAAAAACCTTGTGGAATTGGTGCACTATACTGCAGGACATCATCTAGAGTTCACAATACCGCTCCCCCAAGTAAGGGCTCTAAAACCAGGCTTGCGGGAGGATGTCAAATGCCAAGACCTTAAAATATTAAATTGTGCATCTTCCACCACCAATTGATTTCAGTAAAATGGCTAAGAGACTGGGAGGAGGTCCTCCACTCAGCAATGAGATGCTGCTATGATGCTTTTAAGGTTGAGTCAACTCAGCCAACTCATGTCGATTTTTTTTTCTCTCTCTTTTAAACTACCAGGATGAAGATCAATACCCTTCGTTACAGGCCCATCAATGTAATTCAGGGGGTGGAGATGGTAGCTCTGCATCCCATTGCTTGTAGAAGAATATTTTCCCACTTAATGGCAGTTGATCCATCAATCAAATGGTTGGCACTAATTGTAATGAAGGGCACATGAAGGATTCTTACCTACTTATTTTTGCATGTGTCATATTAGCATCTGAGATTTGTGTGCCACTGTGAACCCACTTCAACTAGTTAGGTAAAACTACCTTCCTTCAATATGGATATTATGAGCTAATAAATATTTATATAGATCGTGAGTTTGTATCCTTGATTAGACAGTTAAGACTGATGAAACCAACTGTTGGACCCATGGAGGAAATGGGTTGTCTTATTTACATCTTCTTAGAGGATTACATAAAAAAAGGGAGAACAATTCAATTTGCTAATGTAGTCATTGAAATATAGGAAGAAAATTCTTCAAAAAGAGTCTTTTTGAAAATCTAAATATCTTCTACCATTTGTTGATGTAAGATTTGTATATGGCTAATGTTAAGGCCGGTTCATCGCCCTCTAAGGCTCTAATTCATTTTTCATTAAAATGGACAATATTTACTAGCCATTTGTGGGCATCTACCTTTTATTTTTTTTCAATTTTAGTAACAATTAGAAATACTTTTTAGAAATGTCAGTAATTCAGTTCCACACAAACAACCAGGCCCTTGATATGTAAATATATAAAGACAACTACTCCGGTGGAGTTGTGAGTCAACTAGGTGGTCAACACCAATTAAAGTGGAATTTGTTCCCATAATTTTGCGTGGTTCACTTTTCAAAGGTGGAGCCAACTAATTTGAGCTTTATTTTTTATTTTTTTGTTAGATGAACCATGGAGAAAACAAGAAATTATATTCTTTATCTAACAACATGAAAGGTCAAGTTGTACTTGGTAGATGTCCATAGGACACTTAGACTGCATCTATTTGTATCATTGGTTGGGTTGCAAATGGGATGGTTCAGGGTCGGAACCATAGTGGACCCGGACCCGTTTCCAAGTAACTGTTCCAATTCTAGATCCGATCTTGACGTGGAGCTTGTTTTGTTGGTTTCAGACCCGAATCCAGGTTCGGAACCGAGTCCACCTAAGGGACTGGATCTAATTTTAAAATCAATTATAATTTCTCTTCTTTTTTTTTTTTCCTTAAAATAAGCATATCATTCAACTTATAACATAAAAATATATTAAAAAAAAGTTAATTTTGATATATAGTTTGCAATATTAAAGACTCATATGCCAGGTCACGGGTCCACGGTTCGGAACCTATATGAACTTGGAACTGGACTTGTTTATCAATAGGAACCTAAATTGAATCTAGCTACACAAATGCCCCCTAAACCTCACTAATTTATTGATTTAGTTGAAAATGTGAAAAAAGAAATTGTAATGGGAACCTGCAATTTACAGCTGGTCTGATTCAGAAAGACTGGTCCAATAATAACAATAAACTCAGCTAAAACTCCACTTATTTATTAATGGGGCAATCCATACTGATTTATTAATTGGGTCTGATTTCGAAAGTATCAATCCAAAGTTAAAAGCCATCTAAAATAAACTGGGTTAGCTAAAACACTAAATTATCAGGTCGGTATTGCCGATCCTATAATTTATATACTTTTTTCTGCCCATCTACTCTATAAATAGTGGACCCACTTGTCAAAATCCCAAGCCCTTTTAGGGTTTTTTTCTTTTAGTTTAAACACACAATAAATAATGGATCCACTTGTCAACAAACCAGGGCCTTTTAACACATACAATGTACATACTCCCAGAAAAAGCTACTGGTCCGAGCCAAACAACCATATCCACTGCTCAACTGTATCCCCTATAAACCCTCATCATAACATGTAATTTTTTTTTCTCTGGAAAGCCAAGTAATACAATAAAGGCACTAAACTAATTTGTCCCTAAAATGAAGGGGTAGTAACATTTTATATTGATCTAATGTGCTCCACTTGCAGAACCTAGAGATCTATACCCCAACTCTTGTTTCTATGCATTCTAGGTGGACCCCACTGCACCGTTTGATTTGTCTGTCTCTCTCTGAAAAGCAACTGAACTAAATTCTACCACAACTATGCACAGGTTGTTAGTTGAAGGCATAAAGAGCAGTGAATGCACTGGTACTTTGGCTGTCCGCAGTAGGTTCTCTCAGTCCTCCCTTCCTTCCCCATCGGCACGCTTGCACTTGCCAGTTTGTACATCTGACACCACTTGGAAATGCATGTCACTTTCAGCCGTCTATCATCACTCAATCAGATATGATGGCCCACCTCTCAATGTCTCTTCCCCATCAAGCATCTAACTTATCAAAGTCATTGTTGGATTTTAGTTCAATGACAAAGGAGCATGTGTGTTGTTTGGTACAGTAGAGTGTGGCTGGGTGGATTGTGTGGTTAATTTATCAGGTAGGAAAGGATGTAAATCAAAGAGAACATAATTGGAAATAGTATGAATAAATCTGAAAAATCAAAACCTATCCAAGGATTCAACCAAGATAATATGGAATGGTGAGATTAGTTAACCCATTATAGCTGAAACAAAGCTTTAATAATAATGACAATGATAATGACAATTAACAAACGGAATCATAGATGGGATAAGACTTGACAACAGCCACAAGGATAGTGATCCAAAACCATGTGCACCATATTTGGAAGATGTCTTGTGGCTGTCATGTGGGGCCATCAAGATGAGTTAGTTTTGGATGTGGGAAAGTGGGGTCCCTAACATCAAGTAAGATCAAATGAAACTAACTTCTGATTTAAGAGCATCAAAACTAATTGATTATATCTAGTTACAATATCTTGTGATTAAATCATTCAATGGTAGATGATAAGGGATCAGTGTCTAGCTAAAAGTGCTAGTTCAAGGGGGACATTCATGCCTGAACCCTGATAACCTAAATCAATCACAGGTGTGCAAGACATGACCTTAGGCAGGATGAGTGCTAAAGCCTTGCCTTCTTAGCCATCACACATGCACTGCCGGCGCACACATGTATACAAGAAGGTGATCCCTTGCGTGAGGTGCGCACACTAGGGTCCTCATAGTGGGCCCCACATGGTTACTAATCCAAATGGGCCGTGCACACAAACCCCCAAAATTACATTGGATATATACCATGGGTTTGCACCAATTTGAACTGGTTAGACTGTTGGATTGAATGAAGTTTCTTTAATAGAAAACCTTGGAATTTGTGGGCCAGGGTCAAGGGGCCTGGATGATTTGATTGTCCTGAGATTCTGCAGAGAGGTAGGGTCATCAAGACCTTTCCATCCCTCTCACCCCCTCTTCCATCCCAAGGTGGTCCCAAGCGGGCCCCATAGCTAGGTGCGCTTGGGGAGTGCACCACCAAGGCTCAAAGGTGATATGAGCCTTGCGTTTGTGTGGAAATATGTAAAATTGACCCTTGGTCCAACGGTCCAGTCCATTTGGATTAGTGAAAACCCATGGTATCGTTGACTATCAGGGGGCATGTGTGTGGTCCATTCAGATGGATCATAAGGTGGGCCCGACTAAGTGGTATATTCCATCTTACGATACATGCTGAGCACTAATTCAGTGCACACACTTCACCTGCACACCCAAGCACGCCTTGGTGGGAAAGTGGGGAATCAAAAGATCTTGATGGGCTCTCTCTCTAAATAAAATTGCAGGCCCATCAGATCATCCTATCCCTTTGGTCTGGGGCTCACTAGTTAACTGTCCTATATCAAAAAGAAAAAGAAAAAGAAAAAGAAAAAAGAAGTGACACTGGATCCAATCGTCTAGTCCATTCTGATTGGTGCAGACCCATGGGGTGCTCTCAATTGGCTACGCATGGATACATGACAATCAAGGAAAGCATTTTCTACTCCTCCACACCCTCCCATATCACCCAGTTAGAGACCATGTTACAAAGGTGGAATTGCAGATGAAGTTTTAGTGAATAAAACTACCTCAAGTATTTCTGTCCCTTTCTTGTTTCTTTTTCTTTTTCTTTTCTTTTTTTTTTTTTTTTTTTTTTTTTTTGTAGAATTCTGTCCCTTATCATAACAGAAAGAGATGGAGAACATTTTGCTTTTTATTTGAGTGTAAGATGAACATGGTAGCATTTGTGTCCATCCTATCCTTGTCAGGATCTGACCCTTCTGACCTAAGAAAGGATTCACTAATTCACTTCCTCCTGTGATTCATACCGATAGAAAAGGTAGAAATGGAGTCGCTT
The DNA here is from genome assembly GCA_029852735.1 of Persea americana. Taxonomy (NCBI): domain Eukaryota; kingdom Viridiplantae; phylum Streptophyta; class Magnoliopsida; order Laurales; family Lauraceae; genus Persea; species Persea americana. The sequence continues at coordinate 15,287,286 of CM056809.1, forward strand.
GATAAAATGCCCTTTAAAATAAGATTCAAAATAGATGCTCTTACTGTGCTTTCTTGGTATTTTAATCGTTTCCCTCATTGATTTTTGGTATCCTAGTTAAGGGTTTTGGGTCTTGTGAGACTCACACATGCAAGGTGATGGGAACTTGCACATGTAATGAGAAACAACTTAAACATATGAGGTAATAATACCAAAACACATGTAAGCAAGAGGGGAGGGAATAGGTTTCCATTAGGGGTGCAAAAAAAACAACTGCTAAACCGATCCGGACTAGTTCAGATCGGTTTCGTAGTAGATCGTTTTGGTCACGATTCGGATTTTATTCAAACCATTCGGTTCGGTTCGGTTCTGATTTTTGTTTGAAGGTGCAGTTAAACCGCTCAAATCGAACCGATCCACTTGGTCCACTTGCAGTTGTAAGGTGATTTGGAAGCATCATTTTTTGGTGGCCCATCACCATGATATGAATTGAATGGTTTGTTTAATGAACTCATATGAACATGAATAGTTTGGATCACACATATGCCATGCATAAGGCATCACTTTTCTACGGCCTATCACCACGATATGAATTAAATGATTTATTTTTTTAACGGGAGGAAGCCAGTAAGAATCATGAAATATTAAAACGGAAGGAAGCCAAAGACAGACAGAGAGAGAGAGGGGATCAAATGAAGAATGGTTAAAAGATTAAAAATCAATATAGCAAGGTCGGTGATAATTGAATCAGTAAATGAATTCTAACTTCAATCTTTTTCGTACAGTAATTAGATTTGTAGATTGATTTATATTAGATAGGCAAAAAATAGAGTAAAATAAATTTAAATGCGCCCTAATAGTTTAATTTTCCAACCCTACCCTTCTCGAATGAATTTGTCCTGATAGATGAAGTATTATTGTCGGTCACATATATCTTCCTTCATTTTCTCATTTTAAATTTGTAACAATCATATATTAATCCCTTTTGTTTGGCATGAGTTTTGTCTCCATATACAAGGTATAGGTGTTCATTATATGATATTAAGAAACAAAGATATTACAAGATAAGTTTCACTCAAACATGATTCGATATTTTGCTTTTGCCGATTGATTTAGATTTATATATAAAATTCTTTTAAAATAATTGCCTTCAACCAAAAAAATATTCTGTTATTTGGGTTCTTCACAGGCCAGCATCCAAGAAGCCATTTGAAGCTCTAGAACTAAGGGGATTCAACAGACAATTCGCCTATTTCACTCCAGCTGGTTTTTGAGATCTAAGATGGGACACAATCTGAGATGAACTTGAAATTCTTCGGTGAAATAAAGTTGGAAATTGTACTTATCCGACACTGAAAGGTTTCAGCCATTTAATTTGAACTACCTAGTGATTAAGCATAGTCTGCATTCATGTTAACCACCGTCCACAGGTAGGGCCCCAAAAATAAAATAGAAGAACCCTAGAGAATAGACCACTCTTGATAACATCACCAAAACCTGTCTGAGAAGGCAAAATCCTGGTATTGCATTTTCAAAATTAACTGATACAGTCGTCATATATCCCAACAGATCATATGCATAGTAGGGCTATTTCTCTCATAAGTCAGAAGTCCATCGGAATTCATATACAAGAAATGGCAGCTTTATGTATTTATGGATAGAGGCATGTACAATGCCACAAACCAGAAAATCAGAAGCCTGTCAGGTGGGACCAGAATCTACAAATTAACATTTAGTCTGTAATGGCTGAGACTGCAACAAATAGAATCAATGTGCACTAACAAGGAAGGGATGCTGGCAGACACCACACTCAATAGTCTCAGATCCCGAGGCTGGAACTTGAACCTACAAATCCCAACGGAACAAAAAATATATGAGAAAACACCAACTTGTTGCACATTAAAATTTCTGCCTTAACTTCATATGGAAAAAACAGGAGCTCAGACCTGCAAGTGGACTGTGCATGTGGGGCATGCAACTTCTTTCATCTGCCTACCAGACCCATCAGTTGACTTCGAACCTGCAAGCACATAAATCAAAAGGGCTCCATCACAGCCTTCTGGTAGGGATATATGTGATTCACAACCAAAGCAAATTATGTATGGCACCCTTGGGTCTTAAATTCGTGTGGGATACCTGACTAGCCAATATTCTTGTACCAAAATTTCGCCACTGAAAGACAGAAAATTAACCCAGACTCAAAAATACCACATGCACACTTGGGCCTTTTTTTTCCATTGACTTGGGCTGTTCTTGAATTTCTTAAACAGTCAGGTGGCTTTTTTAGTACCATGGACCCCGCTAGTACATACCAAGAGCCAGGGACTAATATGCATGTCCTCAAATCAAAGATAACCGTGCAAAACAACTTGAGAGCACATTTGTGTAATGTGCATGGAAAAGGATTCTTCCATACTTCCATCTTTCCTCTCCCACAAAAAGGCGATTCCAACCACCTCGCAGACAGGATTTTTTTTTTTTTTTTTTCAGCAGCATTGCGAAAAATTAGTTGCTTTGTGTCATTTTTCCCACAGAATGATGCGCACTAAATCGCAAAAACAAAAAAATAAATAAAATAAAAGATGAGTGCAGGAAATTGATTCCATGGATTTCTGGTGAGACTTCCGTTAGAGCCCTCTTTTAAAAGACAGGATCTACTAATCCTCTGTAAAGCTTATATTTTAGCCGAGCTTAAAATATATTCAAACAATAATTACCTGAAGATCCCTTGCGATTTCTGTCCATTTCTTCCTGTTATTACCAAACAAAACAAAACATCCACATTAGAACAGAAATATTTCCCATGTTAACAGTTCCTGAAATGCAACAATTTGCTCTAAGGCCTAACTGGGACAAGCTTGATGAAGCAATTTATGTAAAGCAATCCAAATACAAACATGATACTGTAATCAACTTAAGTATAAATTTTAAAATAAATTTGATTTCATTAGTACGACAACAAATTTAGTTGCACCTGAATAGTTGCCTAGTATGACCAATGCTGGAGCTAATTAGAAGCCACCTTTAGCCTCAACCCGTGTTAATTTGTGGCTGTCCTTGGCATCTCAAATTTTATTGCAATGAATTAACATATTTTATTCATGAGACACTCAACAGGCTTTTTCGGTCCTGCCGATTTTTGGAGCAATACAAATTTCTCAACTAGCTTTGGCGTTCTGTCTAGTGGTAGAATTCACAATGCCGTGGGAAAATCTCTCCTCCGGTGCAAGGATGGAGAAAAAATGCATCATGAATAAGATTATCAAAGGTTAGCAGTACATGAGTCAAATTTCACAACATGCACAATGACCACAGTTCCCCACGAGGGAGTCAAATTTCACATGGATCAAATCACTAGTGTTTGCTTTTCACAGGGTTCTGAGTTTTTTTATTTGTGAGGGATAGGATGAGACAATTCTCCGGTCGAGAGCCTCAGGTTTCAATCTAGAAACAAAAGTTGGAACCATGTTGGAAAGAAGATGCAAGTTACCGAAATTAGGGACATGAAGTATAATGCTCAGCCAGGAGTTCTATTCTTTGTTCAGTTTTTAGTTTGTACAAATTTTTTAATAGGTAACAGTAAAATATATGAAAATCACATTGGTTTGGACAAGGTAGCCCAATGTTCAGGTATCCAATTTGTTGATAGGATTGCTCCGCCATGGATGGTCCATGCACAATAGCTCCTAGACTGTAAGCACCTAGCCAACCATCCATTGGCCTTTTCTTAACCATCTATTTTCTACTGCCTAACTTAAGGGTTAATATTTTTCCCACCTTGGAGTTCCTTTCTACATAGGCCATCTAGGGAAGGTCCATCATGAACAAGAACCTTAATTCATGTATTTTTGCCCTTTTATTAATAGAAATTACAGTAGCTATGTATTAATCTAGTGTGATAGTGTAAATGTGTAATGAAGACTTCTGGGCCAATTTACAGAAATGGGTGGGATGTGTAGGAGAATAAGTGAATAGGGAGCAACTAAAGAAAACCACCATCCAATCACCCAAGTCATTAGATCGCTTGAAAATTTCCATCTTATGAATGATTTACCCTGCTTGTTGCGAAAAACAGAAAGATAGGCAATAGGAATATTGGATAGGGTAGACTTCTCTATCCATTCCTAATTAGAAATCCTATCAACCTTGGTAAATTGTCAAGCATCCTTGTGCCTCACTAGCGATATAGAAAGTTCTCATCTAAAAGTTCACCACAAACTACAAATCCAACCTACCGAAACTGTTCATAAAGCCACCATAGTGAGTAACACTTGTGGCTCACATGAGAAACACAGACAATAATTTGGACCCCTCTGTAGGCCCAACTTCCACCATCCTAGATCAGTAGTTGTATCAACCTCCCAATTGAAGATGAGCTCAACGATGAGCTTGGCTTCAATTTCTTTTTCCTTACAAGATATGCTGGATTCTTTAACATCGTATTTAGCTAGATTTGCCCCAGTGGTTATGGCTTCAATGGTACAAGTATGACTCGCATTCCGGCCTTGACAAAAGAATAAGGATTCAATCAAGAAATGATTTGTTCGCCCGATCATAAAGCCACGATCTTCCACAGAACCTTCATGACAAAAGATGCCCCACATCCATTTGCCCTAGGTCACAACATACTTGGTCTTTATACATGTCACCTACAATAAAGCCTAGTAAACATATATGTCGAGTTGGAAGACATCCAATGTAAAACAGAAAAGGGTGTTTTGCGCATCTTCAACTATAGTTTGTCCATTGTGCTTTATGATATAAAAAGGGTTATGTTCTACTACGAGGTACCTCTCATAGATTGGCTGGGAAATAACTTTTTAACCACCACAGGAAAACCCATCCAACCCCTCACACTCACTAATCCCCCATTAAACTGGCACTCACCCTCATTTGACACTAACTTGAATTACTCACCCTTGGATTAAGTTTCATAAAAAATGTAGCTTAAAACACCATTAAACTTTAAAGTCCTTCAATCAATGGTTGCAATGATCGGATTAAGATGATTTTCACCCAAAATCATATCCATAGAGACATTTTCATCACTACTCTCCTATGATTGGCATGCATCCAAGTTGGTACCACAAGGCTTTCCTAAGCTAAAGCTTAGTATTAAATTCCGTAAGCTCACGCTTGTAGGGCCCACCCTTGGTCCATCCAAAATGGACCAAACACACGACCCCCCTGAATTGCACATGTCAACCAACTTTCAGTCAGATCCAAATTTATTGGACCGTTGGATCGACTGTGTACCGATCCGAATGGACTGTTGACCATTAAACTTTTGGGGCTGGGACGGAGGTGATAGAAACCACTGTTGGGGCTACTATTTTGCAAAGAAGAGGGTCTCAAGAAGTCCTTGAAATCCCCCCATCCCCAGGTGGGCTCCACCATACATTTGAGCTTACCTTATTGATGCAGCAACAACAATAACTACCATGAGACATTCATGGGCCACACGTGGGTCCCATTGATGCTTAAGAGTTTCTTAATTGTTATTAGTTTAATTATAGCAAAGTTGTATTTAGAATTAGTTTCTAATTTGGTTAGGATTTTGTTTCCTAGTTTGATTAGGATTGTTTTTAGGGTAGGTATTTTATTATAAATAGAACATTGTAGTGATCAATGATCTCATATTAGAGATTGAGTTAATAGAAAATTCCCTTTTTGTGGGTATAGCATTAGAGAGCTCTCTTCATCGTGTGATTGTTCCTGCGGGAACCCTGATTGTGCCCCGGCACTTGCGATCGTACCAACAATTGCATCAATTGGTATCAAAGCCAAACGATCCCTGACCGTCAGCATGACTACCCCTACCCTTTCTTTCCATTCATCATCTCACAGCCATCATCGTCCTCCCAAAGCCCTGCACACACACAGAACCCTCTTCCCAAAACCTTTTTTTTTTCTAGGCCCTTCGCCTACAAAACAGCAAGCACCACCTGCCGAAGCCCCAAATCCACCGCCTGCCATTCCACCGGAATCCCCAAACCCAGCCCAGACCACCTAATCCAGCCCATTGTCATCGACTTCTAGCCAACAAAACCCATCGTGTGATTGTTCATGTGGGAACCCTCATGGTTGTGGCTGATTTTTTACAGAGCGGAGGATCCCAGGGAGTCCTTGAAATTCCCCTCATCCCCATTCCCATGTGGGTCCCCAGGTGGGCCCCACCACACACTAGAGCTTACCTTATCCTAAGCTTGAGCTTAGGAGAGCTGGCACATATATATATATATATAAATGACCATAGCGCTTGGGATTTTTGTTTTGGCCTCATTTCATGGGAATTTGGTGGTGTATATCGATTCCTTCAATGCTATTGCTTGGGTGTCTTCATCTTCCAAGTTTCCTCAGCAGGCTCAATTTTGTTTCAAAAAGATTAAGTTCATATCTTCCTTGCTTCAAATAAATTTTCAGCAAGTGGAGCGAATAGGCAATGGTCTTGCGGTCTATTTGGGTAATTCTATTATACCAAAGGTCTTTCTGGCTGCAGCGGGGTACTGGGGTGTCTTTTCATTGTAATCCACTTTTTAAAATATAATTAAAAGTTATTAAGAAGAAGAAAAAAGTACTCCATCTATCCTTACTTTGTCATTTCTTGAATGATCATTTTTTTTTTTTTTTGGGTTCACCATCTTATCCAGCCTTTTTTTTGAAATCTTACGATCCGAAACACTTTGTTTCAAGCTCAATTTCACATATGGTTGTGGATGATTTTGGTGAAATCTATGGCTAGGTGCCTTTCTTCTTAGGGCCATTTGATTTTACAAGCCATTTGATGCAACAATTCATATCACAACATAAATTCCTTTTACTTGGTAGAAAGATTTGATTGTATGTGGCTTTTAAAGTTTACATAAAACCTATATAGGCAATCCAAATTGATAGGATAAGGTAGGCAATCACAAATATCATAATGATGACAATTTCCAAGTCTAAATTCCATTTTTCCTATTTTAAAATTTCAATTCACCCTAAAACCACCCATCATATTTCAAATGGATCCAGCCACCTATAATGCCTGGATACTTCAAAATAGGCAAAGTATTGTCTTGTGTCATATCCGATACTTACAGCTATATGATCCATGTCCCTCCCATATCCATGCCATGTCCTTGTCTTATCCATGTCGTCTCTAGGCATCATGGTCAGACACTTGTAGAAATCATGTACAGATTGACTTTACTACTGTATTGCTATAGTTGACGCACTTAAAAAATTGCAACCACGTTTATTTCCCCTTAGGTTGTAAGTTGCAAGCAAAAAAAAAAAAGAGTTCATCAAAAAAGTTGCCGGAGGCTTGTCCAAATCGTTTCATAGCAAATGCAAGTGAACTATCACCATTCATGACGCCATTTGGTACCACACACCCCTCGGCCATATCCATCTAGCCAACAAAACAACTCCTCCATGAGATGGCATGCCACCTCTTATCACTTTGAAAATAAGGATCAACGTATTACCTCCAGAAATTTTACTGACACAATATCCAACCCCGGATTTTGAAAAGAAAACTCTTCCACCATAGGACATGATGAAGTCTACTAACACCCACCAAGCTTCTTGCCAGCCACTGAAGCAAGATATTTATTTGCAACTGAACTCTGAAAAAATTATCTACTAAAAACACCCAAGTTCAGTGAGGCAAAAACCAACTTTCATTTTCATAAAAAAAAAAAAAAAAAAAAGGGGGCAAAAACCAACTTTAGTAAGACCGCCTTCTAATAAGACTGATCTTTATAAAGTATAGTTTGTTTTTAACAGTTCTCAGCCCATTTAATTATGTGTGGTAAGCTCAATAAGCAAAACATATTAAGTTTTTTTAAAGAAAATCTCAAAATGCATTGGCTACTAGCCACTTGATAGCAGACGTCCTATGTGTTCATAAATGCAAACATCTGACAACTCAACCAAGCAACTAGCAGGTTTCTTATATTCATTGCTTTTAGCATTTCTCACTGATTATAATAATCATAGACGTTAGGAATAGCTAAGGCTCCTAAATTGATGGCCTAACAAGTATGCAACAACATAAAGCACTGCTACAGGCAACAGATACAAAGAGACATGACACATAATGCATGGGTCTCAAAACATTACCTGAAGCTTCCTGGCAAGATCCTCATGACTCTGTTGCACAGCAGATTTGCTGACTGTTTCCTTTGCATTGTCCAATCTTTGAGAAACTTCAGCCTGTACTAGATTCGTCAGAAAATTTTACAAAATAACAACAAATGGAGTAAAAAAATATATTGTTAATTTTATGGGTTAATAATCCAAAGACAAGCACTAATTGCAAATAAGTAAAAGTCAAACAAATATGCTGAGTAATGAATAATTGCTTATATAATCTATGAATGCGACATATTAATAAAGAAATAGCCTGTGAATGTGGGAATCATTTTAGATGTAAGAGTTCATTCAACGATAAAAAGAACAAAAATAAACATTGAAAAACATTAAGAGATGCTAGCGGAGCAGAAATGGCACATGAATTGCAAGATTCTTGGATTCTTGGTTATAAAACAAATGCATCTTCTGAGAAGTGGCTCATTCATGATCAGAGAGAAACACTGACATGCAGCATTATATATATAAGGGATCCAATCAGCCCATGTTTCAACCAAAGATAATGAAGGCTAAATCAAGATATGATAAGAATCCAAATTTCCTTTTTTTTTTTAATTAAAATCACTTGTAACTATCTTAATTTGGGTAAAATTTGGACTTGATTACTCTTCTCTTATTTGATTAGTTGGATAGGAATTATTAATAAGATAATAGGAATCAGCTTCCTCTATTTAATCAATGATTTCAATCTAGGATTTGAGACTTTAGGAATAAGGAGTTTCAATTTTATTGTACTGGAAATTTTGGCTCTTGCAGATGGTTGGGATCAACCTAAAATTCAGTTTGGTGCGACATCCAGATCTGGGCATGCAACCCATCCAACATAAGCAGGGTTTCTCCTTTGAGTAAAGACAGATAACAGAATCCAAGTCCCATGATCTTTCTGCTACGAGGATGTATGTTTTTTATCTCTTCATTGGGTGAATATAACAATTATTCTACATGGTTTCCTCAGATGAATATGCTTAAATTAAAACATAGGTGTCATTGGGTGAATATAACAATTATTCTACAGGGTTTCCTCGGATGAATGTGCTTAAATTAAAACATAGGTCGTTAGAATTGGATCTATTTTGGTTCGTTTAGACTGTTGTGGATTTGGATACATGTTTTGGTGGTCAAAGCATGCAAAATAATGGGTATTCGGGTTGTATTAGATCTAAACTTGAAAACTTTTGGTCTGCATCACAATTTTAAAAAAGAGAGGGTCTGCATCGCAATTTGAAGTGTTTGAAGTGGGGTGGTGGGGTGAGAAGTGACTAGTCTAACAATAGTGCATCAGAATCGTTCTTTTTACAGGATGTCTGTTGTAGGGTTTTAGTATTTCAGTATGGTCCATTTTCTTTCTTCCAAGAGTAGCATAATCAGCTGTTAATAATCATCATCAGGAGAAACTATAGTCCAAAAGGAACCAAGTGGGTGCACTTCTCTACGGAGTGTCTATTTTTTCTTTCATACTAATATTCCCTTCCACAAAGCCAACAATTAGTCTCTGATGCACTCATTCACATATAAATTATAAAGACGCAGATAGAGAGAAAAATTGGTTTACTGCATATTCGGTACATGGTTGACGCAGCAAGAGGGGGGGGAGGAGTAATCAATAATGACTCCCAAGCCAAAGCGTAAGGAACAAACACCTTCACTTGTCTAGTTCTCACACCAACAGACAACAATATTTTCATTTCAATTGAGTACCTAAGAGTAAGAGGGGGTGAAAACATTATCAAACAAACAAAAAAAAGAGCGGGTGAAAACGTTCATTAATTGGAAGAATAACTCCTTAAGAATAGGTAGCTAATCTAGACAATCATCCCCTCGCTTAAACAACCGACCTATTTTAGACACATTGTTTATCATCTAAAGATGACAAATTAACAAGAAAGAAAACAAAAAAAAATCTTCTAGTTGGGTTTTGCAAAGGCTCTACTGCTCAGTGATTGAGCTTGGGCCTCCTGTGGCAAACTGGTGGACCTGGTGGGCCTTCCGCTGGTCCATAGGCTTGGCTCAATGGGCCTTGGTCGGATCAGAGACTTTTGGTCCACAGATTGGTGTGCAGCCTGCATCAATGTTTAGAATTTATGAATACATGGTTTAGGCTTGGCTCAATGGGCCTTGGTCGGATCAGAGACTTTTGGTCCACAGATTGGTGTGCAGCCTGCATCAATGTTTAGAATTTATGAATACATGGTTTTCTTATGGTTAAATAGTGGAACTCTTCAAGTGAACCCTGGACGGATAAGGCTATGAAATAGGCCAATCTGGACTTTGAGAGAGAGAAGAGACTTTTGACTCGGTAATTGCCTTGAGGTTTGAACTCAAGATATAGCAAACAGACTCAAGGGAATCGAACCAAAAAGTTCAGAGAATTGTCATGACCCAAGAAGTTCTGACGCTTCTCTAGGGTTCATTGGGAAACCTAAAATAGAGGCTAACCACAAATCTTAAAAAATAGTAATTGTAGTATAAAAAAAATTTAAAATAAAAAATCACTATGCTCATTCAAGGGATGTACACAGGCCAGGCAGACCTGCGCAATCTAGGGCTTCAAAACTTGGCCAAGTCCGAGTCATGAGTCATGACCAAGTCAGATCCTACCCAACTCGGGCACGTTTTCTTCCTCTTCCTTCTTTTTCTTCCTCCTCTTCTTCTTCCAAGTTCCTTTCAATACCTAAATCCCACTAACCAAAAACCCTAATCCACTCCCATCAATTGAAACCCTACTCCCCTCCACCCTCAATCCACCCCAAAACCCTAAACCCTAATACCACCCACGGCCAACAAATCAGACTCGGCTCTCATCTCAGTTTTCTCAAAACCAATCTCCTCCTACCTTTTTCTTTAAAAACCCACTTAACGTGGAATGGATGGGAGATGCAGGGCGGGCAAGGTAGAAGATGGAGATAGAAGAGATAAAACTAGCCCCACACCAAACTCCAATCCAGTAGGCAAAGGAAGATCTCGAAGAGGAACTCCAAGGTCAACTCAGAAAACTCGATTTCATTAATTATCAGCCATCCCTTTGCCAAAGAGGCCTACAATGCTTTAAATAAGCAAAAACATAACCCTAGACTTGATCTCAACCGTTAAAACATCTAAAGGGTTGAGATTATAACAATAATGTAAAACTAATGAGCCCTGCACAACTCAATTAATAAAATAAACAAATGAAACATAAAGGGACTGGACTGGACTGGGCCCAACGGCTGGTCGACCCATCAGGAAATGGGTCTGTCCCACATCACGAATTTTCTCATAACCCATTTTCTTTCAAATCCCACTTCCCTACTCTAAAACTTCTTTAACTGAAAAGTCATTTCTTCCTTTTTTATCCTCATCTGTAACTTCTTTCAAACCCTGTCTCCTTCCTCTCATCAGATAAATAAATAAATAAATAAATAAATAAAGTTAAGAGACTTAGATGCAACTCGGGCGAGTTGAATCAGAATCAGAGTCTGCCTTTTTATACCCAGCCAATGCGCATGGCCTGGCTAGCTGGCAGAACCCTGTGTATGGCTAGGGAGACCTGGTCCCAAAACCGTTAAGGAGAAGGTGGACCCAGACGCGGAACCGTCTCGGGACCAATTTCTCGGTTCCAGACCCAAAACTAGAACCATATTTGGGGCAGGTCCGGGTCCAGGTCTAGGTTGAGAATTGGATGGGAAGAAAATCTAATTTTAAGGAGAGATTTTCAGAAATTGAGTCCCGAGTCCACGGGTCCGGACCAAGGTGAAACCAAAACCAGACCCGTTTAGGTCACATGCCCAAAAAAGGACCAGGACTTGGGCCCATTTACTTCGTGGGGCCTAAATAAAGACCCAAACCCGGTTTTTAACGGATTTGAACCTCAGGGTAATCGTAGCATCAGGGACCCATTTACATCCCTATGTATGGCCTAGCTAGGCCGCATAGGTCTGCTGGGGCTAGCTGAGTCATGCATGGGCCTAGTTGAGCTTGGTCCTACTCGGTATAGCCCTGGCATGTCAAGCAAGGCTTGGCGGGGGCCTAGCTAGGTTAGCTGAGTTTGATGTGGGCTCATTGGGAGTGTCCCGGGCTTTGCATGCTTGGTTCAGCTCAAACAGACTCTTGTGGCTGTGGGTTCAAACCAGGTGCTCAACTTTGGCTTGTATTAATCTAGACTGCATTCTTGGGCTTCCGGGGGTAAGCCTACTACAATGGTTCCTCTCCTCACTTGAATAACCAGCTCAACCAAAACCTACTGGGCTAAGTAGGCTTGGGCCAATTCATCGATGGGATACCATTGCGCCCCATCATTTTCCCCCCACGCAATAAGTTCTCATCCTCAATCTTCATAATAGGCTCTTTCTTCTTCATCGATCATCACATCCGTTGTCATTCCCACTATTATGATAGTAGACCATGAAAAGGGAAGAAAAAGGAAAAGGAGAGAAAAAAAAACAAAAAAGTGGGAAAGAAAAGAGTGGTGCAGGATGGACCTGTGGGCCCATTCATGGGGCCAAGATAGTTTAGGATTTGTTTTATTTCCTTAATAATTTGTCATTATTGTCAAATTTTATTTAATGAGTTGTCATTAGGCTAATTTCTAATTTTATTTACTTTCCTAGTTTGATTAGGATTCTTAGACCCTGGTTTTTTTATACTATTTATATGGCATTGTAGAGATTACACCTCAAAGTTGATGATTAATAGAACTTGAGTGGATTTTTATCCCTTTGAGGTGTGTCCTCCTGTCATTATGTCTGCAGACACATTTATCGTGCTTTGGCACTTTTCCACACAAGCCTTAACCCTAGGGCCAACATCAATCGGTATTAGAGCCGAGCGATAATCTTCGATCGATTGGAGTGATCAGGTAATCGTTTTGATTACTTCCCTTTTGTTCCATCCTCATCAGTCATTATCTCGTCCATCCCGATCCTCCATCTCAGATCTTTCAAATTACCCAAAACCCTGAGACTAGCACCGGTTGGCACCAAAGAGGTTTGATCCTATGAGACTGTTTCTTGAACTCCAAGGAACTGAAACACTTAAAATATGGGTCCTTCAACAACTCAAAAGTATTCTATTCACCTCCAAGTCATCCATTGCCTTCTCAATTCTTAGAACTTCAAGGGAACTTCAGAAACCTTTTGGAGAACTAGGAGAACAAGAACAAGAAGGTCTCCTTCTTGGTCATTTTTTGTGCCATCCAAGAATTGTAAATGGGATATTGAGAATACTCGGTCATAGGTTCCTCACGAATCTAGTTCTAACCCAGACATAAGAATCAAGGACATTTGACTTTTTCGATCTTCTTGTTTATTCTACTCATTTGCACACCACAAATATCAAGCAACTCCACTAGGGAACTTCCAGTACAACATCCCATGATGGCACAATCTTCTGCTCCTTCCAATTCCTCTACTCAATGGGTTCTCATTTTTAATGAAACCCGATATCAAGTCGTCCTTCCGACTACAGATGCATTCACCAAGTTTCCAAGGCAAAATCAACATTTTGGATATCCTCGAGAAAGAAATACAGAAATCCTGATGGACAAGAACCAAACCTTTCTCAAAAAAAAAAAAAAAAAAGACCGGGAGTGGGAGTGGGAGTGGGGTGCCTTGCATGTTTCAGTGCACTCAGCACAGGGCAGGGCATCCTGCCCTAGGCACACCTCAAAGGCAATTTCCCCCCAGAACAATTTGTTCCACTAGTTTTGCCTTCGATGGCCCCAATGTCGTGCTATAATCTTCCGGCATCTCTTAGCAAAGGACCTCTCTACAGGAATACACCCAACCACAAACTCCTGCAGCCCTCGAATTCAAAAAGGCACGCCTGGCATTATTGAACCAAGATTATTCGTGAAGAGGTTGTTTCACCAATCCCACATAAGAAAATTACTTGCGCTCTTCTGCCATTCAAACTGGAAGATGCCATGGTCGATGGTCCAGTTCAGGCCTTCAGGGGCTACGCCACTCTGCCCGCACCAGTCCTCAAACCAACTCAAACATTTATTGATCTTGGAAGAGACTAGACAAGGGGTGTTCCATCTGAACCAAAACCCTAACAATCATGTTCAGGCCAAGTCTTAGGGGTGAGAATACCATACTCAAATTTTGGAGAACCTCACCGGTCATGTTCAAAATTTGTTAGTTTGGTAGTGAAAGTTTCTGAGAGAACAGCAAATGGCTTCATGTTCCTAAAGTAATGACAATGCTATAGTAATATTCTCAGACGTCTGTTCATCAACTATTATTGAGGAAAATTGTCAGTAATTTCCCTTACACTAGGTCTGAGTCATGGCAATGTCCTACACTGAGCATTCTACTTGCATGAGAAGAAAGAATGGCCCATCACATACAGTTGTAGTCCCGTCCATCAATATGTTAGAAGTGGCTTGCTAGAAACAGAAAAGCTGTCTCTAAAGATGAGATTGACAAGTAGCAACATATTTACATGGAATCATTCAGCCCTTCTCACTTCAGTGGGAGGCCCTAGCGGTATTCTTAATCTTATGAATTACAATGACGACATTAGATATTACAATGACCATAGTGACACATATTAGGTGAAAAGTTTGCATTATTCAGACTAATGGCTAATACAAAGCACATGAATGATGAGTATCAAAAGATTATAGAGCATACCAAGCATCTGTCGCAAACTCTAACTGGTTGAGCTTGCTCATCAGCAGTAAGAGCAGTTCTGCCTTGGGTACACTTGTCACAGAAAATATCTCCACAGTTTCGGCAGTGATGCTAACATCAAAAAGAGATTTCAATAAACATCAATATAACTAAAAGCTCAATAGAAGATGAGTCATTTTATAAGAGAAGAGTAACAAAGTTGAAGAACATAAACTCAACACTAACCCTGCGCACAAAAGCGCCAAAATCAGTTCCACATGCTATACACTTGTTCACTGCTTCATCTGGTACCTGAAGAACAAAAATAAAAATAAAAAATAAAATTTGAATGTTCAAATCTAATGTAGGCCAGCAACACCCAGTCGGTCTTGACATATCATGAAATAAAGTTTCCACTAGACGGTGGATGGGTAAGAGGAAGATTTAGCTTTCAGAACCAGTTCATAAAATATATATAAAAGTCTTTCTGCTAAGTCTAAGATGTTTCCGCTGATTCCAAATTTTTCTGTTAGTGCCACAAGCTTAAATATCATTCCATGCGGAGTAGACAGAAAAATGAAGCATAGGCGATGGTAACATGGCAACTCCATAAAAAAAAAAATGTAAGCACCGGTCTTAATCCACTGCAAACAGGTGAAGAAACTGCATGTAAGAGCCTGGATGCCCATCAAGCCTCAGCAAAGAAAGATAGGTAGCATCCAAAAGCGTTAAACTCACCCCCTTCTATAATACTACAGCTGCCGGCTTCTTGAACTCACCTAATTCAAATGCAGGACATCATCTTATCCACAACACTTATACTAACCCACCTTCTTTCAATGGAACCATTCTGTTGCAAGTTTCTCCACCGAATGATTCCCCATTCTCAAGGTAGTATGGAGTTGAGGTCCTAAACAAAGTAGTATGGAGTTGAGGTCCTAAACAAAATCAACTCCCTGCGATCAGATTGGTGAAAACAAAGTCAAGCACCAACTGCAGGGTTGGTCCTGTACAGAATATGTTGCAAAAATCTTGTTTACTTGCCATAGTTGCTCTCCAAAAACCGCTGTCTTCGAAAACACTCATTGCCAAAGGGGTGCACTAGCGATATCACCCTAAGGGCTTTTTTTTTTTTTTTTTTTTTTTAAATGGCCCTTAAGTGCGTTTTCAAAAAAAAAAAAGACATAATGTCGACACAAATTTATATTATTTTGCATTATTAATTATGCCAGTTTGTTGTAACTGCCGGTTCCAACCCCGGAAAAAGGAGAGGGATTGTGTTGGCAGCCAAAGTAAAACTCCCGACACAACTACAACATGAATTCTGGGACAGACATTTGTGATGATTATTTTACATTATTGCTTGTTATTCAGAAAAATATATATGTTATGAATCCTATGTCTTGGGATTTGAGAAATCAGGCAGCTCATAGCCTCATACTAGTGTCGGATTGAGAAAAGTGTATAAAACCAATATGAAAACTGAGAGAATATAGTTTTGAAAATAGTTTTACTGGGTTCAAATGGAAATATCTAGAATAATTAGAGAGCAAGATAAATGAATTGAAAAACATTGAGGCGCAGGAGATTAATCAGGATTAACTGCTTGCCAATAAATACATTAAGTTAATTACTCTCCATATAAAGCTTACCCAGTGATCTTTCTCCTCATTTCCAGGCTTTATAAAGTTAATCCAATCAGGAAAGCCCTTCTTCTTTTCGGTTGTCTGTTCAGATGGCTTGCCAGAATCAGCAGGTCCTTGAATTCTGTTCCCACCCATCTCCTTAAGCTGAGGTTTGGAAAACCACAAATGGATGAATTTTATTTCATGAGATGCATTGATTGCAGCATTCAAAAGAATATAATAGATAAATAAATAAAGTTATTAGAAAGAATCAATTAAAGGAAAAAAAAGTAAGCAACCATATGCAGATAAAGTCATTAATCAAAGGATTTGGCTCAGGATAAATCGGAATGGATAAATAGAATTCATGTAGCCAACCCCAACATAGGTGGGACAAAGTCATTACCAAAGAATCCAACACCAAAAACAAAATACGAAGTTAGTTGTTCTACAAAAATAATCGTGTCTGCAATTACAGTGGTGCGCCTGCATGCTCTTAACAAGAGAGACTGACGTCCCTTTAAAGGAATCTAATGTAATAATCATGAAGAGTAGTTGAATTAGTGAATGTGGTAAGAGCGTCTCCATCAACACAAATTGAATCGATTGGATAAAGAACTAATATTTCCCTGTATCACATGATAACATCACAGAAGGCTACATGTTGAAAACTTTAAAGCATTTGCTATCAGAGTCCATAAATTTCATCCAAAAAGAAACAATTTTAAAATTTGTAATTTCCAGATTGTTGTCACACAAGTGTAGAGGCAGCACCAAGTGGATTAAGTGCAGGTTCAAATAACTGGCAGTTGACTAAATTTTAAGGAAGCAGGTGTACCCATTGTTTGAAGCTCATTTACAGTAGACAGCCACTTTTGAGCTGCATCAAATAATCTCTGAGCACTCTCAGGATGGTTAAAGAACAAGGACCCAACCGAGGGCCTATGGAAACACATCATTATCTCTGAATATGGAGTCTCTATTCAGTTGTTGGATGTGAAGATGGCTCTAGGTCTTGACACTCTGGTGTGT
This sequence comes from Persea americana, assembly GCA_029852735.1. NCBI lineage: Eukaryota > Viridiplantae > Streptophyta > Magnoliopsida > Laurales > Lauraceae > Persea > Persea americana. The sequence goes on from CM056809.1 coordinate 15,304,648, forward strand.
CCAGAGTAACACCTATCTGGGATGAGTTCTTCAACAGAGTGGTCGTGGGTGAACTTCTAGCTGAATTCGTTGAGTGCTTGATCGTCTTTTGGCAGAGTTATTCCCAAGCTTATATCATCAAAGTGGCCACTATCAGAAGGCATGGTAGTAAATTAGATGGAAAGGATTGGTAAGTTGTATAAGGCATGTCTTTATGAGACATACAAACCAGAGAAGGCAATTGAATTTAATATATGTTCTCTCTTATTGACTTTCATGGAGGGGTGCAGTTACTAAGCAGGAATTGACTCACTATCATTCTTTTGAGGGATCCTTAGGAGGATGGGATCGATAACCAACCACAATGGCAAGTATCTGGAAATCTTAGCTCTGCCAAGAGTTGTATCATTTGTCTAGAAAGTGCTTCTAGCTATGGTTTTGACTATAGACAACCTCCGGCGATGTCACCATACTATGGTAAACACTCGCTCCATGTACTTACAAACGCGAAATCAGTCAATCATCTTATTCTGCAATGCAACTTTGACAAGTTTGTATGGCATTCAGTGCTCTCATGGTTCCATTACATTTTATCTATTCCAAACACATTGCATAATCGAAGCATGGAACTTGGAAGAGATGGGAAAGGGTAGGACTCTGTGGCAATTTTCTTTCACGGCAGTTCTTTGGTTAAATGGAAAGAGAGGAATAGTTGGTGCATCGAAGCTCAATTGGCCAACAAGGTTTCTGTACCTACACAGGTCAGAATGTAATTGCCTTGTCAGAACAATCCTTTGAATTACAGAGCATTCAGGATGCTACTGTTGAGCATTGTTTGCGACATCACTCAACTATAAGCCTAGCCCTTGACCTTGATGCCATTCCCCTAATAAAGTGCTGGGTGACTCGAATGAGGTTGGCATAGCTCAATGCAGACTCTTAGGTGCTTCTTAGAGCCAGACGGGCAGAACTTATGGCAATCCAGATCCACCTTCTTAAAGTAAGAATAAGTCGAATGAGGTTGGTGTAGCTCAATGCAGACTCTTAGGTGCTTCTTAGAGCCAGATGGGCAGAACTTATGGCAATCCAGATCCACCTTCTTAAAGTAAGAATAATAAATGTGAATCCGTTGATAGTGGAAGACAATTCAATCTGCACCATCAGGTGAGCTTCTGGGGGAGGTGCAGTGCTCCATGGTGGATAGCGGATGTCCCAGAGGTAGGGATGGGTCTAGCATGCTCCATCCAGTTATATCCTATAAGCATGTCCACTTCTCGGTAAAGGAAGAGGCATTCTCACACAACAAGTTAAGCAGATTAATATGGTATTTTGTGAGGTAGCTCCGACAGACCGACGCCTCTTTTATTTTAACCTCTTTGCCTAGGCAATAGACTTGTTCTGTCGCACATCCTATATTTATGTGTTCGGGGTGGCCTGGTTTAGTTTTCGACTGGCCAATTCTAGCTCTCTTATAGTGAATAAGTTTTATTTGAATACATTTAATCATCGTTAACATTCAAACATATATATATGGAAAATCTAAAAAAAGCCCCACTTTTTCCGCCCCTCTTTTTTTGGTCACGGGAGCCATGTTGAGTCACAAACACCCCCCCCCCCCCCCCCCCCCAAAAAACACACGAACAGTCAGAAGCCCAAGTTTGACACTCATCCAACTTTTCCTCACAGTTGGGTTGAAATCATGATAAAATGATGCCTCTAAACCATTAAATTTTAGGGTCATGGATCAAAAGGTTAGGATGATATTATAGGCTCAAGATTTTGCATATAAGTGGGCCTCATGGATCTTTCCATCCAATGTACATCCATGACCATCATGCATCCAAGCGGGCCCAACTAGGAGGGGCATTTTCTCCTAAAAAAAGCCCAGGCGCTGTGTAGCGCTCCCCATAAAAATATATATAGATACATATATGTATAAATACATATAGGAAAATATTCATGCGCATCTATCCCTCACCATATTATGGTGAGACAACATAGTGGGGCCGACTTTATTATCCATCTGAACCATGCACACACATGGCACCCCTTGAATTATATTGGATCCATTGAGTTTTCACTAATCTGAATGGATTGAACCGTTGGATCGATGGTCCTTCTTTTTTAATATAAATTCGTTAAATTTGTGAGCCATGTATGAAGGGGTTAGAGGCATGGGATTAACCCCACATTTGATATATGGGCTCATCCAAGATGTCTCTTTCCATCCCTGCCAAGTCCCATAATCAATGGAGCTCTAGGTGGGCCATGTCAAGTTTGTCCCTCACTATATGGTGAAGAATGGATACAGATGAATGTCCACATATATACGGGAAATGCTCATATGAGAGTAACTCTCATACTAGTATGAGAGTAAGGGGGGACCCATTGGATCCACATCCAATGCCCACAGGTGAGCTTCTAGGAGCATTGGATCCACCCCCCTTATATGCTTCAGGTGAGCTTCTAAGGGCATTTCCCTATATGCTTCTAGGAGCATTGGATCCAAAACAAACCACCCCCCCCCCCCCCCGCCCCCCAAAAAAACTCCCATAGTAGTGTGAGAGTTACTCTCATAGGAGCATTTCCCTATATGTATACATATATATATGTACACACACACACACACACTCAAATTCAGCTAGTAAACTGTGTTGTTTCAATTTGTTTGAACCTGAGCCACTTAATGATCCAAGATAAAATCAATCCAAGTCAAAAGCAAGTTGGTTAGTAACAAAAAGAGTAACCAAGCAACTCTGTCACTTAATTTAGTTTCCATGTTGCAAAACATAATAAGCATACCATAGTACTAACAAGCCTTAATGTTTTTTAGGATATTATTAGAAGTATTATGCAAAAAAAAAAAGGCGAATAATATACCAAAGGGCAGAACAATTATCTGCAAGATGAATGTTTGATACTAGTGTGGCCTCACAGTCACATAAGATGCCAATTATTAAAGTTCCAAGCCAACCATGACTATGATTATCAAGGTCATTACAAATTATTCAGTAAACAAAAAGGAATGGGTTAAAATGGTTCAAATTTACAATTACTTGCTGCAAATCCCAATTCAACCTTTCAGAGGAGCACCAAAAAAACCTTCTATAAACTTTAAAAAGAATATAAAATAAAATAAAATAAAAGAGGAGATTGTCAAATTAACATCAAAATTTACATGAAAGATTCAACATAAAGCAACAGAGTAAGAGAAAAGTCACAAGTCAGCAGTTGCATGCGAAGATCATGACATAATGGCATGAAATATTGCGGTCTAATACATCAATACTTCCCAAGTGGTAGCAAGGTCAAAAGCATGCAGAGATGCAGTTGACAATTTTTTCTTTTTAATTAAGTAAATGAATAAGGGTGTCTATCTCACCTAACAACAAAGGAAAATCTAGAACTTCAGCATTCTTACCTGAACAGATGCAGCTGCAACTATGTCAAGGATTGTATTGGTTGTGTATCTATTTGACTGCAGCCTTATGCGCCTTGGTTCAATGTCAACAGGGCTTTTAGCCCAAAAGGTGTAAATAGATGACTCAGTTACCTAATTGAGAGGATAACATGGTCAAACAAATACAGAAAATAATAGCATCAAGAAGATGAAAGGAAAGTAGCCAATGCAAACTCTTATGGGAAGACAAGAAACTTACTTCCCATCTTATCACACTCTCAAGTGGGTATATTCTTAATGTTCGGTTTGTATTCGGGTCAAGCATACGAATCCCATCTAAACCAATCTGAGAAGAGGGAAAATAAACCATGAGTTCACTATAAATACCAAAAAATTAGTAAGTGATCAGCAAAATTACTGTTTATCTGATGTTATGCTTATATGAGGAATCATTGCAACAGTTTTAAACTCAATGTAGCACATTTGTATGCCATAAGTAATTGAATGTCAATGTCCCCAATAAAACAATTCAACCCTTAAACTATGGTCCATTCATAAGATGTGGGCTGACTTTAGGGGGCTTCTTCTGTTCGCCACACCCTTTGATCAGTCTGGAAAGCAAGGAACGGCTGGATTCTTTAATTCCATGGAGAGTTTAGTGGATGACGTTATTCAGCTGTGAAGCCAAGGGACGGTAAATGGGCCTTTATGAGATAGGGATCTGAAAACTTCAAGCTTGCAGACTTTAATTAGGAATCATGTATGGTCTACAAGAAGTCTAAGAAGCATAGATCACTAATGTTAATGGAACAGCTAGAGGCATGCCAGAGCTTGCCGTGATTAGTAATGTCCTTTGCAAGCTAATCGTAGGTCCTGGTAAAGTTCTCTTCTCCAAAGTCGGTTAAGGATTCAAAGATCGAATCCATCCATTTTCTGAAGGTTCAGTTGACATTAACCGAGATATGAATAGCGGGTGCTCCTCCGGATATGGTTTGATGTAGGGGTTGCAGGGAAGGGAGTCGTCTGACTCAATTAAGATATAAATAAGGGTTGCTCCTCCGGATCAGGTTTGACGTAGGGGTCTCAGGGAAGGGAGTCATCTCACTCAATTACAGGCTTGATCCTGGATGAGATTGGCCCAACAAGTCTAGGTGTTCACACTTCACAGTAAAAGAAGCGCTGAAGAGCAAACTCACCGTGGAAGGTGACATTCAACAAGATTTGACAGGGTTCTTCTAAAGGGAGACTAGTCTCACTGTAAAGTAGAATGCTCACATGTCACACAAGTCAATGATCTTGCTGACACTAACTAAGTGGAAAGTAGATAATAACAATCTGTATGTAAGCCTGTAATTTTGTCTAACCGGTCACATACATCTACTATATTGCCTTCTCCTAAGTAGTTTTTCCTCTGTTTTTAGTGAAATCTTAACTGTTGTCGATAGAAAGAGGAGGCAATTAGTTAATGTCTTAATGATGTTGGGTTTGTTAGATAAATTATTTATGCAATATATACCATAAAAAGAACAAAAATTTATAAAAGAAAACCTAACCCTTCAAAATCTCTGGCTGCTCACGTGCAAGATTGATATTCAGTTTCACTTCAAGCTTCTGCTAGTAAATAGGAAGAGTCACACCAAGAGCAGCATGGAGTCATTTTTTGGTTGTTCTTCTCTTGGAAGTCTCTATTTATATTTTTCAGAAACAAATTACATTACATTGTTCTCTCTTCTTTATGCATTACTGTTGCGTAGAATTGTGTTTATGTTCCAGGATTGATTACAGATTATGTGGTGCCCTAGGTGGTAAAGTGGGAATCCAATGATGGGTAATTCTGTTCTCATGCTTTCATAGGAAGTTCTGCTGCCAGTATCACAGAGCATAAAAAAAGGGTTTAAAATGTTTCCAAAAACAAATAGAATAACTTGATTACATTGCCTCAAACCATCAGAAAGCCAATCCTTAATACCCAGCAGAAACAAACAACAAAAAGAACAAGAAAAGAGTCTAAACTCCTCTAAATTCCCATTCGTAATTTTAAAAAATAAATAAATTATTCTCCTTCAACATACTGAAGAGATTAATTGCCTACGCTTGCAAGCTTAACAGATCAGAACATCATGAATATTCCCATTATGCAATGAGTTGGCATTTTGAAGGAAGTAAAGGTTTGCACTTTGAATGAATTCTCAGCAGGTGCTGAACTGATTTCCACCCACCTACAGCAATTTGCAATCTTTTAATGCTGGAAACAATGATGCGACGGTTGACTCAAAACACAACTTAAATTTCAGAAAACAAAAAAGATATTGAATAAAAAGAGGTGGATATGGATTGTGTAACAATGAATTTGAGCACTGATGTATTATACAGTTTGAATTTTGATAACTTTCGAATGAAACAATAACAATCAGACAGGCATACGATCTAACGCATTGAGATGTATATAAAAGTAAAACATTTTCTTTTTATATCAACAGGCATAACTGATGAAAACCGAATTGTGGGGCTTTTGAAGTCAGACCTGGCAAAGCACATCCATAGTCTGCCCGGCACCTTCAGGAAGCAGCTTGACGCGGAACTTCTGCACTCCATTTTTCACATCCTGCTGTGCCTCCATCTTCGGGGAAGCCCTCACAATCTTCCCCGGCCCCACCTTCTCCTCCTCGAAACCAATCGACCTTCCATAATCATCAAACCGAGCAGATGAAGCCGACTTAAAACCCCCAATCCCCCTTGCTCCATAAGGCTCGTCCTTTCCTCCATCATAAGCATAAACCCCCTCTTCAAATCCACCCCCATGAGGCCTTCCCTGATCGAATTGCCGCCCACCCATCTCGTAAAACCCCGTCTGAAGATCTGGGGCGGTCTGCCCAAGGCCATATCGGCCAGAATTTGAACTGGGGTACCCAAATTCACCGCCGTCGCTGGGGTTTTCATAGGCGGGCGGGGCATAAGAGTGGGGATAAGTAGCCGAGTACGCCGAATCAGGATTGGGGTTGGGTTTAGGGTTAGGGTTTGGGTTTGGGTTTGCAGAGAGAGATGACGGATCGTAGGGATAATAAGGGGGTTGTTGTTGGAGATGAGGGTAGGGCTGGTGGTAGGAAGGAGCTGTTGGGGGGACAGGATCGGAATTCTGCGAATAGTGAGGGTAGGGAGAGGAATAGGTAGATGGTGTGTAATCAGAGGAAGAGTAATTGGAGAAGGGAGGAGCAGAGGCGTGTGATTGGAGGAAAGGATCACTAGGATTAGGGTTAGGGTTTGGGTTTGGGTTTGGATTTGGGTTTGGATTTTGAAGGTGGGGAGGAGGAGGATGACTGTAATTGTAGTAAGAAGTAGTGTAATCGCTGCCTGGTTGCATTCTTTCTTCTTCTTCTTGATCTTCTTCTGGATTGTGTGCGGAGAGAGAGAAAGATTGGATTTTTAGGGTTTTGGAAGGTGTGAGGGAGAGAGAAAGATTGAATATTTAGGGTCTTGGAAGGTGTGAGGAAGAGAGAAAGATTGAATTTTCAGGCTTTTGGAAGGTTTGGAAAGGGTATTGTGAATTGAGATTAGGCGACGAAGGAAAGGAAGGAGAAGAAAAGGCTACGAATATGGCGGTTGCTTTCTTTCTCCCGCGGTTGGGATATATATAGTACTCTGGCGGAGTATGCGAATTTGCTACGCGTGCACGACACAAGCTCCAGTAAACGAGTATAATTGGGGGTAGATGGGTGGGCTTGCGTCGCGATGGTCCGAGTAGGCCGAGATGTGTCAAGCCTGCACAGAAGTTCATTTTTAGGCTGCTGGGTTTTGTTTTTGAACCGTGAAGTGTTTCCAAATTCACATTTTGCGAGCGCGAAGTGTTTGTTGATTGAGGTCTCGTTTATTCCTTTTCCAACAAAAGCCTCATGTGGGGGTGAAAACCACACTTAATATGTACACACCCTTAAAATTTTTGGATGGTTAGGAAGTTCAGTTTTAACCTGGATGTTATTCCTTCGAATCCTTTTAGGGCCTTAATGGATACATATAGCTAGTTGGTGGTTTTATGTATCCATGGATTTACCAATGATCAACAGGAGGGGGGTCAACGGGTTCCCATGTTAAAAAAAAAAAAAAGGTTTTTAAGGATTTCTCATCAGTTTTACATGAAGTAATGGAAAATCTATATTTGAAAATTTTAGGACACGTTTGGTAACAGGTGAGGAATCTGCAAATATACAGATTCCTCGCTGTCCCTGGAAAAGAAAAATCTTGACCAATAATTTCATAGCCTGGGATTTTTCATGTTCCGCATTTGGTTAGAACTATGAAGTGGCTGGCGATTTCCTCAATTCACGTTGAGTACTGAACAATAAAATTTGAGGAAAACAAACATCATGCTTAATACAAGGCCTTTGACAATTAGCAATGGATAAGATGTGTTAACTAACAAGTGAGGCCGACATCATCATAGTTGACAAACTAGGAACCCTTATCACAAATGCCACTGATGGGACCCACCTCTTTTCCACTAATCAAACTACATTCTATGGATGAGATTCAAAAGGGCCCATAGTGACTGAATTTAAATTAACTAAATTGTTTAAAGTGGGACCCATGAGATATTCATTTCAAGGATTTTTTAGGTCCACCCACCCCAGTATAAAAGTCCAAATTTGACAATTATCCACTGGCACTCCCTGTTGGTTTAAAATTGAAAAAAGATGATTCTCCTAAAACCATATCAAGAGACATAGATTAAAAGATTAGGATGTTCTAATGGGATTGATATTTTGCATGTACATAGTTTTCATTCGGATATTTCGAACATGATAGAGGTGCTTATGAAGGGGGATGTTATATAATTATATATATATATATATGGATTTTTACAAAAAAAAAAAAAAAAAACCTAAAGTGCCTCAAAAAGGAAGCTCTTCTTCTTCTTCTTTTTATTTCGAGAATTTTACCAGAAAAATCTCCTTGGACTTTATAAAAACAAAAATGGTTTTCTAACTTCAATATCAATAGGGATGTAAATGGGTCCCCGGTTCTCCAATTATCCAGAGGTTCTGACCCGTTAAAAACTGGATCTGGGTTCTTATTTAGGTTCCGATAAATAAATGGGTCTGGGTCCAGTTCCACCTTGATTCGGACCCTTGGACCTGAGACCTAACATATTAGCTCAATTTTCGAAAAATTCTCCTAAAATTCATGTTTTTCTAATATCATTATCTAACTAGACCTAGACCCGGATCCGGACCAGTCCCATTTATGGTTATAGTTCTGATTCTGGAGCCAGGAAACCGGTTCCAAAATGGTTCCGAGTTTGGATCCAATTATACTTTCTCCTTAACGGTTCCAGTTCCAGGTCCACGACTAGAACCTACCCATTTACAACCCTAAATATCAACTCAAAATAATTTGAACGGGGCAACCGGCTCATGTATACAGGTGAAGTAAAAGAAACAGGCGGCGATATCCCTATTCATGCTGATGGCCTACTACGTGCACTTTTTGCTTCATTTGATCAAACACTTTTCGCCATTTGTTTTTTTTTTTTTTTAATCTATAAGGCAGTATTAAATCGCCATAAAAGGCAGCACATGTAGCGGAATAAAATGCGAGTAAAAGTAAAACACTTAATCAATCAATGGTGTAAAAAAAAAGTTGTCACCAAAATTCCAGACCATTAGTGGTGAAGATTTAAAACTCACTGCTAATTCTATTTCCCTCCAAAAATGACTTTTAGTTGCAGCATAAGCGTTGTTGGTTGCCACTAAATGTGGCCACTATAATGCCTTTAGTTGCGAAATTAAGCTTTTTCAACTAAATGTGAGTCTTTGGTGACAAAAATTAATTTGCAGCTAAAGATTTTACTACTAAAAGCCAACTTTCTTGTGATATATTTTTAGTGGCAATATATAGTTATTGCAAAAGGTAGCACATACAATGGCAAAAAAACATTGTGAATGAAAATAAAACAGCTAAGCAATCGAAGATGAAACTAAAAAGTTGCCACTAAAATCTTAGACCATTGATGGCGAAAAAATATAACTCATCACTAAATCTCTTTCCGTCAAAAATCCCATGGTGACAAAAATTCCCACAATAGAATTAACAACGAACTTTACCAGCAACATATGAGTTGCCACTAAATATAGGCACTATTATGTCCTTAGCGGAGGCATAAGATTTTCTAAATTAGAAGTGAGTTTTTAGTGGCGAAAATTACAGTGCGGCTAAAAAGGTTGCCACTAAAAGCCAACTTTCTTGTAGTAGCGAAAAGAGGTCATTAAGGGTTTTTTTTTTTTTTTTTGCCACTAAAAGCCAACTTTCTTGTAGTAGCGAAAAGAGGTCATTAAGGGTTGTTTTTTTTTTTTTTTTTTTTTTTTTTTTTTTTGTGGGATTGGATCGAGAGATCCATACGGATAAAGTAAGAAATGGTGAGAAGAAGAAAAATAGCAAGAGGTCCTTTGCTATGTGGATATCAACTATTTTGTCTATTTGTCGTTTTTTTAGGTATTTAAAGGTTTTTTTTACTCCAAAAATCATATATATAGGGAGGTGCTCCTATGAGAGACACTCTCACCAAGTTTATGAGAAATGGGTGGGGGCCCTCACTTCCATATCCACTCTCACCAACTTAAATGTAAGGACCTTAAACTTAAATGTGAGGACCCCCACCTAACTCTCACTAACTTGGTAAGAGTGTCTCTCACTGGAGCACCTCCCATATATATATATATATATATATTATAAGTGTTTCTTTCCGTTAACAAGTATATTGTGAGTGGTAACTTTTATACCACCATATGGGAACTCACGTGATCAATTTAGCCCCTTCACACTTGATAACTCCATGTATTAACACTCACCTTAATTTGACACTAACTTGAATTATACTCGTTAGATTGAATTTTATAAAATTGTGTACCCTAAATGATCATATTGGAGCTGCGACAAAAAGGTTTACGTAAACTCTTAGCTAAGGGTGTAAATGTTCGATTAACTGCGTTTTCAGGAAAACAGTTAACCAAACCGTGTTTCACGGTTTTTTGTCTTTAGAAACCATAATCGTAACCGAATCGTGAAAAACAGTTAAAAACCAAACCGCGATTAACGGTTAATTGTCACTTTAAAAATTTTGTGAAAACTTTGTCATTTACCAATCAAACTTATTGGGGAAAAAAAAACATAGTTAGAGAATGACATAATATATTACTGTAATTTTTTTTCCATTCAGGCTCTTGGATTTTTTTCTTATTAGCGAAACGGTTTGGTTAACCGAGTATTTTGGGAACATGATTAACTGAACCGCGGTTAACGTTTCGGTTCGGTTAATAACTGTGAGTTGAGAGAAAAAACTGCAACCGAACTGTAAAACGCGGTTTTTCAATTTAAAAAACTGTAACCATAACCGAACTGTGAAACACGGTTACTAACCGCGGTTCGATTCAGGTGGATGGTTTTTCATTTTTTTTTTTTTTACACCCATACTCTTAGCCTATTTGATGCAGCTCTCTTCTTTTATCTGGATTTAGTATCAAATGGCAGACCCAATAGAATTGGGACAAGCCTTTGATGATGATTATTTACTTAAAAATTTATTTAGCTCTAATACCCTTAGATCGGTGATTTTGATGTCTAATTGAGATAATTTTTTTCCAAAGTCATATTTAGAATAAGGTATTTTTATCACACTATCTTCCCATAATTGACAGTCACGCAAGTTACCTCATATAGTTCTATTCAGATTGGACCATTCACACTTAAGACTATGCAGGCTGGTTTGTGGGATGCACTTGAGGCCATACAATTATGAGAGGTGGGGAAGTAGGGGAGGGGAAACACCTCAATGAGATCTTAGCATGTTTATTTTATTTACTAGTAAAGTAAGGTAAAGTAAATGTCAAATTAGTATGAATGGAAATTGTTAGGCAAATATGAATAGAGTAAAAATGCATTTATTTTCCATGAGGCAAAGTAATATGAAGTGAGATGAGAGCATGAGAAGTCAATAAGTGTTTGAGGTAATTTGTTTTTTTGCATGGGCTAATAAAAGAAAAGTACAATTTCTTGGTGGGTAAGATATTACTCTTTCACCTGTTATAACCAATCAAATGTGGTAAAGTAAGGTTTTTGGCATCTAAAATTACGACACAACTTAAAAACAAACATGCCCCATCCTCAAGTTCAGTGAATTTTTTCTTTTATCTGTTGGACTAATGTTCAAGAGAAATACCTTAACCTGGAGACCCGACCCACTTTCTAGGTATGTGTGCAATACAAGGTTTCAACACCACTCAACCATATTGAAAAGAGTCAGTCTTAGTCTTTATTATTCTTTTTAAATTTAAATGCAACGGGAATAGGCTTAATGTGTCAAATTAATTAGGATCGTGACAATTTAAAAGGAGATGGGTGTGTCGGCATAGATAGGTTGCTGAACATAAGTGTGGCCAAGTGGCCCAAAGTAGGAGTCCATCCTCATGAGGTTATGACTTAGAGAAATTTTAAAGTTAGAGAAGTGAAATCCAACAATGAGGTCCAGCTATATTGAAAATCCAAATTGCTCAACATGAGAGCTCTCACCTTATATTGGACAATCCATGAATTTCACTGCATTAGTAGTTGTTCTTATTGTATGATTTACCATAAGATAAATTTGTGCATTCATCAAACGATCAATTTTGCAGTGGACCAACAACTCATGTTGCATTGAAATTTGGAGACATACGATCTAGTTGGAACTCAAGATTTTTCTATAGCCCCCTCAGATGATCTGGATTAAAATGTATGCCAAAATGCACCAAAACCATGCATATGACCATCCCTTTTCCCACCATGGGGTCACTGGTCATTCATGCAGTGGGGCCCAACCGTGTTGTTTGTTTTTACAAGAGTGTATTAAAAGCAGTGTCCCATCAGAGTGGGACAGGCTATGACCATCTCATGTTTAACCCAACAGCAACTGCTGCACTGATCAGATTTTATGGACACCCCAAGGGAATCATGATCTTGGTACAGCTACACATGCACACCTCCATATGCAGAAATCCTCCTGCTTCCCATTTGAAAAGTTCCTCGACACGGGCATCAACTATACATTCATTAAATAGGACGTAGAGAATACGTTGCTCTCTTTATATTTTACCAGTCAATGTTTGAGTTGTTCATGCACAGTTGTTAATGACAGAAAGCAAGCTCCAAAAAGATCCAGTTACAGTACAGACTACGGAGGCTATTGAGACTGTTTGGACTTTGGAAACGAGAGGAGTAAATAATAAGAAACTGGCCCTACAAGTTCTGAAAAATCTGATACAGAATCAGAAAAAATCAAGAACTGCATTGTCAGCTAAAGATTGCAGGGTAGGAGTAAAAAGAAAAGGCCAAAGGAAACAGAACAAATGGCTAGGAGAAGTTGAAATATATAAGAAAGTTTGATGCATGATTATATATGAAAAATGGAAAGCAAGAAAAACGTTTCTCTAAATATTCACCTTTTTTTATTTGCTGGAAACAAAGATTTTCAAAACAAAATCTGTATCTTCAATGTCAATGTCTAATGAGAAAGTACACAGGAGAGATGAGAAGAGGAGAAAGATAGATTTTACACAGAAATGGACTCCACAAATCAATTAGTTTTTGGACAGGTTTTGAGTAACATGAAAAAAGTAAAAAATAGAAATAGCCAAACAAAGCAATTATGCTATGTATATGTGGTAAAAATCAGCATCATCTCTGTATTCTAAAAATAGAGTATATCATTTTTTTTGGGGTAAAACAATAGAGTATATCTTGAAAACAGAAAAGAACGAAAATGAGATGCTACATAGATACCTTTTTCACACATACCACAAGTTTCCTGATTTGCTACATGTACAGGTACCACCTTCATACCATTTTAACACAAAAAGATAAAGTGAAAAAAGCAGTTTCAGAGAAAAATCCAAAACTCAAAAACCAAAAATAAAAACAAAAGAAAATGAAAGTTAGTATTAAGAAGAAAAGGATAAGGAATTAAAGAAGGCTTCTATCTCTTGAAGAATTGATCATTGAAATGGATTTTATTTTTTTATTGTTTCAGGACATGTAAACCTCCATGCTAGCCATCTTTACAGAATTACAAACAGGACAGGAATCCAGCAGAGCCTCACACGCTTCACAGGAACAGAGATGCCTACATGGGAGGATTAAAATACACGAAACTCGAGAATTGCAGGCTTTGCAAGCCATCTTCTCTCTTTGTTCAGATGGATTGGTGGATGGAGAAAGGTCACAACATGACTCTGCATCTTGGGCTGGCGTGGAAGATGAGCAGACCTTCTCTCTCATCACTTGTTCTATCTTGGTGTTCAATGAAAACACCATGGCCTCCTTCTCACTGGCGATTCTCTGCCATGTTTGGATCTCCATTTCCATTCTCTTCAAGCAGAATTCTAACTCGGCTTTCTTTCTGTTCTGTTTTGCAATTTCCTCCTCTTTTTGTCTAAGTAAAAAGAGTGTCTTTACTTCCAGTGTTTTTAATAGCAGTGCTATCTGTTGCTTCCTCTTCTCTTGTATAGTCACCCTCAATCTCTCATTCTACACAATAACACATCAAAATAAAGTTAGGCAAAAAGAGCCCAGAAATGATTACAAATATCTACAATGATAAACTATTAGAATTACTCAATAAAATCGAAAACAATGAAAAATTGGTTAGAACCCGATCGAGATTATCAACTTTTTTTTACATAGATTGTAAGAACCCAGATGAAATTTAACAATGATAAAGCCTTTAGAATTACTCAATAGAATGCAAAACAAAGAAAAACTGGTTAGAAGTTAGAACCCAATAGGGGTTTTCATTTTTTTAATAAATTCTGAAAACCCAAATGAAATTCTGGTGATATTACCTGTAAAACAATGAACTCATCCATGTCATTCCTCTGTTTTTCGATCTGGGAGGCAAGAAAATGAGAAAATGTCGTGGAAGCAAGATCATCAGATGAAGAAAGTTGACTATTTATAATAAATCTCTGATTTCTTTGCTGTGGTATGATTGATGAAGGTTGAATGTCAATGAATCCTCCCATCTCCTGTGAATAAGCCAAAGGAAAACACAGATTCTCATCCAGATATTGTTGTGCTTGAACAGCCATATTTGCAGAAACCTCTTCCTTCTAGGACCTAGAAACAAACCCAAAGCTCTTTATCTTTCTTTTTTCACAAAGGAAAGTAGGAAACCACTAAGAGGAAGAAGCAGAGTATGGTTGGGTCAGAAGAACCGCATGATAACTGCATGCATATGTGTGTCCTTGAAACCAGTTCCCTTTTAGGCCTTATTCTCACTTAAATACAAGTCATGTCCTCTCTGCATTGCTATTATTATCTACATGTATCACTAATCTATGAATAAAGAACATAAATGGAAGACAAGAGGAGTACTCGTAGGAATGACTTTGTTTTCAAACCGGCATCTGTCGTGGGACCATCCTTTGGGTTAGGTTTTTGGTTGGAGTCCGCTCACTCCCAACTCAAATAATAAAGTGGTTATGGTTGGGTTCAGTCCATTCTTTGATGACGGCATTGTAATATGCGAGTCAACTGAAATTGGACGTGCTAATTAAAGGTTTTTGAGTTAGCCATTCTAACCCTCAAGTTGGATTTGACTTTCTACTCTATTAAATCAGATGATCCTAATCTTTAGTTTAAGTTAAATCAAACGATCCTAATCAAATGATAGGATTCAACCCAGAGGAGTATGGTTTTGGGTGGTCTACAGGCGTAGGGGTGAGGTGTACCCTCACGTTCTATGCCTATTTTTTCTGAAAGATGACTTAAGAGTTGAGATTCTCAGCTCTCACGAGCATTCAAAGGGGAGAGGAAGTAAATGGAGTGGGCCGCGGGAGGTACATGCAGATTTTGTGACGACGCAGTCGGTCAGAGATATCAGAGTCGTTCGGGGAATTCAATTCAAATGGGAGAAAAGATGGAAAGGAGTGACTGAATTGAATACATCAAACAAACACCTCTCTTTCCCTCCTCTCTTTGTGTGCGGTGGGTGCTGGGTAGTGTGGCATGTATGCACGAGGGAGAGAGGGAAGGTCAGTTGGGTTATTGGGATTAGGCAGATGCCCAGATGCTAGGGGTTGGGTCTGCATTTTTTTTTTTTACAGGAAACAGGCAGAATGCCCAGAGGCAGAAAAAGAGAGGGAGAGAGAAAGGAGCCATGCTCAAGCAACAGTGGGATAATAAAGAGACTGGGGCACACTGATCCATGAATGGAGGATAGATTCGACCAAAACAAGACATTTCATTACGTAGGCTGACTGCAACTAACTGAGGGAACCATATCAAAACGCTCAGCCAAAGGGCTCACCTCTTTTTTGGTAAAAATGAAATTGAAATTGGAAAAAATGTATTTTGATCTTTTTTCTAATGCATTGGAGTCGTGCATTTTGGCAACACTGTTTTTTTTTTCTTTGACTTATGATTCAGATAGATAATTGGGGGTGCTATAGGCTATTTGAAAAAGTTTATGCTGATGTCTAATTAAATCAATCTTAATAATTTTTTATCTCTTTTTAAATAATTGTTAATGCCTGAAGCAATCGAACACTCTTGACTTCTTATTTAACAAGTTTGTCCATATAATCTTTACGATATCTTTGTGGATGTCAAAGAGGTGGGGTGAGGGTTTTTAAAAATTAGAACCCCCTCCTTCCCCCTCCCAAGATAAAAATAAAAAAAAATAAAAACCAAGCACTGAGGGTGGAGAAATTCTCCTATAAAATAGTGGAGCTGAGTCCACTCTGCTTTTCTCTCTCTCTCTCTCTCTGTTTTTTTTTTTTTTAAACAAAAGTATCATTAAACCAACAAAAACAACCCAAACAAAACACTTGGGATCGAGGGGGAGCAACCATACCCCAAACCCAAGTCTGAATAGAATCATTCCAGCAAAAACTTTTGCCAGTATTGCAATAATAGTCCTTGGCCAACAAATAAGCAGCCTCAGTGTTACTCCTAGGAACAAATCTAATCGCAAAAGAAGAGAATGAAATACTTAAGTATTTAATATCCAAAATAATAGAATTGATAGCCCCATCTTCCTTTTCCATTTTATCCATCAACAACCTCTTTAGCATTAGCCAAAAGGATGATCTTGGCAAAACCTCTTCAAAGAGGATGGTCGGTGCTTCAGCTTCTTTAGATGAGCAAAATAATATGAAATTTATAACATTTATCCTTAATCTTGGCTTTTTATTAAACAATATCTCTCGTACCTCGAGCCGATAATCTTAATATTTCTTCATTTTAACCCTGGTTTCCAACCGGGGGGGGGGGGGGGGGGGGGGTTGAAAATTCTCTTGTAGGCCAAAATGCGCCCCCCCCAACTAGGTTTTTGAAATAAAAAGAAAATTAAAATAAAAGTAGGGGGCATATCATAATTTTAGAACTATAAAAACCCCTTGCCCTAAATTCTCAAATCTCAATCGATAATTTCAAGACTGTTTGAGACTTTGAGTGGTCTCCATATGCTACCAAGCCACATCTAAAATCATTTGCCCTCACACAAATGCTATGAATCTTCCTACTCGTGTCAAATCAAGTACCAATTGATCTAAAATCATTTGTCCCCACATAAATTAAGACTCCTTTCTTGATAAAAATTTGTGATATTTGGGATTTCTAAACAGCATGATAATTGTCTCCTCAGTATGTCTAAATTTAATGTTTCGTTGTTATAAAATTATAAATTCCAACCTCCCCAAGTATTTTTAGATGCTTCAGATTTTGAAGGTTCATTTAATGTTTCGTTGTCCATTTTGGGTGCAAAGGAAAGTAAAAAAACTCTAACCACTGTAACTCCAAAATCACAGTAACCAAGCATGTATCATGTATGTAAAAGAGATCTTCTTGAATTGTAATATTTTTCTCATGCTTAAACTTACAACTATGTCGAAAGAAAACTTAAAAATATGATATTTATAATAATTGGTGCAATAAAAATTTATTCAAGTTTTGGCCCCCCACCTCCAGATGAAATCCTAGCTCCACCCCTGGTTTCCACAAAACTTTTGCCACTTAGCAATGCGTTAGCATACCCTTAGATAATGAATTATGATATTCAATGTCCACAAATGGCAGACTCCACGAAAATGCAATTTAGCTTGAGATTTGACCTAAGACCCTCTTCATTTACTTATATATTAAACATCCAATCAACAATCAGCGGACCCAAAAATTCTTCATTGGGGTGGGGGCGCGCTGTGTAGGAAAACTATTTTGGGAGCGCCACATATAAAAAATAAATGTAGTTTTTAAAACATATGGGCTTTTCTGAATTTTTTTAGGAGGGCCATATGTAAAAATTTACAAAAATCTTGTAAAAAAAAGGAAGATTTCTTAAATTTTTGGGGGGCCATAGCCCCTGCCAGCCCACTTCTAGTTCTGCCCATGTCAACAATCACCAATTGAATCGAATCATCAAGATGATCTGATAAACCACAATTTTTGGCATCCACAACATGACCCACAAATCAAGCTGTTTGTCCTGCTGCCATGCATGATGTGCCATGTGTACGGTGAGTGTTTTGTCTAGTGAAGGACCAACATATATAGGAACTTGTTACCTGTCTCATTTACTGTAATATAACCACAATCAAACAGTTCTTAACATATTATATCTAGGGACAACACAAGAAACAAAGTGCAGTGAGACAAATGGGTTTTGGTATTTTTTGCTTTTCAATCTTACAGGAGGAGATTAACAGATGAGGTGTTTTCTGTATAGAAAGCACATATGGTGGATGGAGTTGGTTATGTGCAGCATCCAAGTGCAGAAGGTGCCATGTGAAATGGTCTTTTATATGCAGACCATAAACCATGTGAAGTGTCTTAGAATCCCAGCCTTTCTTGCTTTTCTTAAGAAAACAAACAAAATGCCATTTGATCCCAGATGCCCTTTTCAAATGCTTCTATTTGTATCCAATACCAGCGCACATGAACCAAAGCCCTCCCAATGAACTTTTGAGATACTCTTTAAAGGGGGACCCTCCATTATCAAGCTTCAGATGAGTCCTATTGGCCAACTTCATTAATGGGTCCAACTATAAAATTCAGAATGCTCGAAATTATGATTTACATCCATATCATGGCCTTAGATTAATTTTACATCGATTGAAGATCGGTTATGCACTTAATTAATGTTCAAACACTTGTCAAGTCCATTCCAACATTATTTAAAAACTACAAGCATTTTACCCCCTCAGCATCCATAAACAAAAGTAGCAAAAAAAGAAGAGAAAGGAGTGGATAAGAATGTATAACCAATTGGTCTGGGTCCACTACTAGACACATTAGCAAAGATAAAAATGATGAAGCATGGACATTGGTTAGAATATACAAAAAAGTGCAGGTTTTAACACTGAGGGAAAGCCCAAGTACAATTGGATTTTCTCTATTCGGTTAAAAACAAAAAAGTGCAATTGGATTGGCAACGGAAAATGGACAGGTAGGTCAATATGGATAGGAACTGAGTAAATGACAACAATTGCCTGTTTCATAATAGCATTAGGTTTACTAAACAGCTAAAAATTGTTTGAAAGACACCCAAAAAATTTAGGGTCATTTTTGATAATATAAATTCATCCCATCCATATTTTGACGTTACACCAAAATTAGGCATTGATTTCAGGATGTCAATGGGTCATGTCGGGTTTGAATTTTGGTCTACCTGAATCCGGCTCTATCGATGTACCCGTTGGCCCATATGCTATCCAAACTTGCTCCTTGACGGGTGTGGCCACGTAAGGCCTATTAGCTGGGATTGCCTTATTTTTCTTCTACTCAATGGCAAATAAATAAGCCTCCATGCTTCAATTATTTGATACAATGTGTCTTCTTTATAAAATAAGTTAAAAATGAACTAATTATTGTTAATAGAGTGGATTTGGATTTTCTATATAAGGGGCAGGAGGCCCTTTTTGAAAATCAACGAAAACTCCAGGATCTGTTTGAAAACTCCCATTATTATTAGATATTTAGATCACACTCCTCATTTGAAACCCTAGCATTTTGGGCGGGAGAGAAAGGGCCTTGGAGAAGTCGAGGGTTTGGCGGGAAACTCAGGAGTAAAGGCGGCAGCAGCAGCGAGCGAGAGAGAGAGGATTTGGGCGGGAAATTGAGAGAACAGGCAGCAGCAAGAACAAGAAAGAGATTTGGAGATGGAAGATGAAGTAGAGGAGTTGAGCGTAGTAGAAGAAGAATACAAGGTTTGGAAGAAAAACACCCCTTTCCTCTACGATCTCGTCATCTCCCGCGCTCTCGAATGGCCTTCTCTCACCGTCCAATGGCTCCCCACCGTCCAATCTTCCCCATCTTTCTCTGTCCACAAGCTCATCATGGGCACCCAAACCAACGAAGGCGCCCCCAACTTCCTCATGCTTGCCGACGCCTACCTCCCACTACCAGGCACCGCAGAATCCGAGCCTTCAGCGCTTCCTAAGGTCACCCACTTTTTTTCCTTACCTTTTCCAGTTAAATTTCATTTTTGGGATTTGTTTTCCTGTGAGTTTACATTCTAAATTCTACACTGGATTGAAATTTGATGTAGAGCACCGCACATTTTGATAGATAATTATCAGATTCTTTATTAGGAGTGCATTTGGATCTAACCCAAATCTGGAATTGTTTGAATTTGGTGGGATGCTGTTCTTTTCTGCCCCTTTTTAGCCCCAAGACCTCTTGGGTCCTTAATTAAGAGTTTTTTTTTTTTTTGGATGCAACCCAAATCAGGGATTAAATTTTAAACAATAAAAGGACATCTTGACTTCAGTAACTGCATCTCATGTTATGGCTTCCTTGCTGGAGAATGTAAAAGTTCTTGGTCTAGGGGTAAAAAATAGGCTGTGTTTCCACCAATTTAGGAGGATGAGTAGATTGCATAAAGTGCGGCATTACTTTTAAAGGATAATAAGGCTTAGAGACACTTGAGTTGGTGAATTTCAGGGTGCTTGTTATGTCCTGAGAGAGCATATTGCCAAAAAAAGTGTGAACATTCTCTTGATGAATTTGGCCAGAGGCATATTTCATATTTGTGAGAAGTGTAAAAATCCGCATGACAAGTCATGAGTGGTGTATCCGTGAAAAGCACGAGAAGCCTCGTGATGGAAATGCAACAATCCTTAATTTAAAAGGAAACTAAGAAATTGGTTATTGTGATTTGTGAAAAATGATGATGTATGTGCGGAAAACATTAAAAGTTGGGGTTTTGACATATTGGTCCCCCATAATATGAGATGTTCCAATTTCATGGCCAGTTTAGGTAATGTCACCAGAGTCATTTTACTCTTTTTTTTTTAACTTTTTTGCTCTGGAACCTATGATATCATGGCTTTTTTGTAGCATCTCAGGGAGATTTTTTTGCAAATGATAAAATATGAGAAATGATGGTCAAATGTGTATTTACTTTTCACAAAATGTCAGATTTTGTATTTTATAAAAAATGAATTTGTTCACTGGTTGCAAATAAGATATGATATAGAAATTGATAAATCCCATGATATCATGGGACTATCCCATGATATCAATGGATATGTCCCATGATATCAATGGATATGGTGAAAAAAAGTTAAAAAAATACTGTTGACTAGAGACAAACGACTCTGGTGACATTATGTAAATTTGAGTCATGGAATTGGGAAAACAAAATCAGAGGTGAACCAATATGTCAAAACCCCTTAAAAGTTTGACAATGGAAGTTCGGAAATTCCGTAGTTGCCCTGAAAGCTATGAGAAGTACATCTGCACAAGCATGAGAACTCCCAATGAAAGATATGTAAGCAAAAGATAATTTTGCAGTATAGTAGGGCCAATTGTTATGGCATGTTGATATCGGTATACAAGAGCAAGTTTTAGTGTCTTTTTTGGCCAACTGGGAGATGTTGGCATATGGGAGGTGATCATTAATGGGCCCACATTTGTGGTCATAAAAGAGCCTCAATGGCTCTATTGACCGAGTCATGAAGTAGATAGGTGATGTACCCTTAAACATCTCAGTGAATGTGCATATTATTAAGGAGAGAGATATGAATATCCCACCTTTTATAAGTAGATGCCCAATGCATTTACAACTTCATTGGAGATGGGTGGTATGATTCATGAATGATAAAAATGTGAGAAGTGGCATGGGAAAAATTAATCTTGCTGGAGGTCAGCAGCCTCATTGCATAGCTCTTTGGTTGTTACTTTTTTTTGGTCTCTATGAACTGTTTCTGAGATTCTGTGGTGCCATTTTTTCACTGTTGTTTCTTCATGAATTGTATTTTGTTCTTCCTCTATCATCTGTCTAACCAACTGTCCATTGATACTGGTCCATTCTTTCATTGTTTACTGCTTTATTAGCATATGATTAGAATTTGATGATTTCTCGTTACTATTAAATTCTGTTACACATTGAAAAGTGACCATGAATTCTCAATGGATGCTATCCATGGTCATTGAAACAGAAGCATATTTGCTGTATTTTATATTGTTTCATTTTTCCTGTCATTTTTTTGAAGTCTCTTCTCTGTTATCGATCTTCGATTGTCCTCACTCTGAATCTGTATGTGTTATTTCTTGCTTCTGCAGGTGCAGATAACACAACGGATATGTCATGATGGAGAAGTTAACAGGGCTAGATATATGCCACAGAACCCTTCTCTTATTGCCACCAAGACAAACAGTTCTGAGGTGTTCATTTTTGACTGCAGCAAGTATGCAGTGGAATCTGAGTCAGGGTCTTGCAATCCTGATATACATTTGAAGGGGCACACTGATGAAGGATATGGTTTGTCATGGAGTCCATTGAAGGAGGGGTATCTATTGAGTGGTTCTAATGATCGTAAAGTATGCTTATGGGATATACATGCCATGCCACAAGAGAAAGTGCTGGAGGCAAAGAATATATTTGAGGTGAGATATTCTTACACAGTTTTATTTCATTTTTTTTTTTTTTTTAATATCGAAACAAAGGATTTTGTTCCCCAAAAAAAATAAAAAACCAAAAAAAGCTACATGCATGGGCTCCATATAGTATAAAGCCTATTAGCTATACAAAGTAAGGGCCAGAAAAAAGACCGAAGCTACTGAAAAGAAGAAGAGACAGAAGGAAAAAGAACAAAAACCTGGCCACAACAAGTCAAGTCACTACATTAACTGCCTCGAAGTAGGGAGGGAAAAGAACAGAGACCTAATATAAATGTCAAAAGAACTTGATGATGAAAATGATTGAAGTAACAGATACCTACTCCCTGCCCCTGTACCCTCAATCTTTGGCATCAAGTGAGGCTGACAGAGTATTACATACCTGTACCTGAGAGATGTATGATATCTCAGTAACATAGCATGACAAGCACTGTTAGGAAGTTTGTAATGGATTGATGCATGTCACATGGATTGTAAATTATAGATCACAATAGCATTCAGTATGATATTTAGGCTCTTGCCAGTTGCCACCATTGAGATACATGTCTGTTTCGTTCTTCTAATCATATTGCAAGATGAGTAGCAGCCTTTTTCCCCCCGACAACACAAGCTAGGATCCTTCTTTCTTGACTCATAACTTAGGGAAGCTTAGGAGCCCCACTTTCCTTCTAACGAAGCATGATCACTTTTAAATTATATATTCATATGTATATGTTTATGCCTGCATGTTTGAAGCTAGTAGTTGCTACTTGCTTCTTTCATGGATGATTATAGTTGCTTGGATTTGATTGGTTGGCTATAGTTTTGCTGTTATTCAGTCTTAACAACTGTGCCATTCTTTTGAAGTTAAATTAGGTCATTACTACTGTGTCAAGCACTACAAATATTTTTTCTGATAGAATTTCAAGATTATCTTACAGAAAGAATGTATAGCATAGCAGCAAAACAGGATTGCTGAAAAAAGGAAAAAAAAATCATCACATAAACATCTGCTGCATTTATACAAGGAGTCAGTCCTCTACTCCTGTTAACTGAAACCTTTGACCCTTTGTTGAACCGGCTGGCTGTGGGATGGGCTATTTTTGTGGCACCTTGATGTTGTTTTGGGGAAGCTTGGTGGTTTTTCTTTCTTTTTTATTTTATTTTATTTTATAATTTATGGTTAAAAAAGTGAATGCTGTGTACTTTGGTCAGGAGAAGATCCGGTTTGGTTAAGACTTAAGAAGCCATCAGCATGCTCCCTAGTACTCAGATACTTGTTCTCTTATTTTGAAAGAATATTTTTTAGATTTGGCTGGTACAGGCTGTGCCTCACAAGCCTCAAACTTTTCTGACCTTTTGAAGTCTTTTTTAGGTTCATGAGAATGTGGTTGGAGATGTATCTTGGCACTTTATGAATGTTGATTTATTTGGGTCAGTGGGTGATGACCGACACTTGATGATTTGGGATTTGCGATCATCTACATCTGACAAACCAGTGCAATCAGTTATAGCTCATGAAAATGAGGTGAAAAGACCTTTAATTTTTCATTTCCATTCACCATGTTCACCATATGAATTTTTCCTTCTCCTTTCAATAGATAGCGCTTCAGTACTTAAGAATTATTGATATTACATTTTCTTGTAGTTCTTGAATAATCTTCATCTTCTCTTTGACTCTGGTGGCTCTTTAGTAGAAATGGGGAGTAACTGATAGGTCCTGATGTGGTAAGCCATCTAGACCTATCAGTTTAAAAGATATATAACTGGAATCTACTTAATTGTCTATTTGGTCACCTTCACTCATTGGGGAACTTGTGGACTTTAGTGGTATGTCCGACCACTGATAGTTGTATAACTATAAGGAATAAATTTATATCTTGTACCCAACTTCTTGTTTGAATTGTTATCTGTTCAATTTTCACTGAATTGAAATCATTCTTCGTCAGCCCCAGATGAAAATGTGAGAACACCATGTGAGATGATTACTCCAATACGGTGGTGAATTTCTTTGATACGCGATAGATTGTCGTTATGATATTTAGCCCAATTCAAATATTTTTTCCTATAATTAAGCATATAATTCACAAACAGGAATATGGATGTCATGAAGTTGGGACAAAGTTCAGCATAATTATATCCTATTTACGTTGTTAAAATCATCACTTGACAATTATGATGATGATGAGTCTAAGTCTTATTCCATTTATCCAGGGTCTGCATAAGGAGTGTTCTACTAAGAAAACTGAAAAAAAAAAAAAAACCAATTAGTAAACAAACACGAACACAATTCTATTTGAATGAACTTATTCTAGATTTAGTTTTTTCCCCATTTAAATTAGTTTTTTTTTCCCCATTTAAATTAGTTGAGAAGCTTGCAAAGTGAGTAAGTGACTTCTAAGAAAGGACTCAGTTCAAGATTCAATTAAGACAACTCAGTTGTCT
Organism: Persea americana; assembly: GCA_029852735.1. Classification (NCBI taxonomy): domain Eukaryota; kingdom Viridiplantae; phylum Streptophyta; class Magnoliopsida; order Laurales; family Lauraceae; genus Persea; species Persea americana. The sequence goes on from CM056809.1 coordinate 15,329,372, forward strand.
TTCAAATTTTGAGACAGTCCACACAGTTTTAGGACTAAAATTTCTGTCAGCTTGAGCAGATCTCTTATCAGGGTCAAAGCGAAGGCAGCTGGCAGCAGCAGATGTTTCGCTGGCCCAAAACAACAAGGTGCATTGGTGAGACTATTTTTTATTGGTTGTGATGAATCAGAGTGATCTTTCCCTAAAAGATTCTGAACATAATATAAAAAAGTTGGAATATTGTAAGATGTTGGATAAGTTGGAATATTGTAAGATGTTAGATTTAATGTTTTATTGTGTTATGGCATAGATATATGTATCTATCGAAACACCAAAAGCTCGTGTAGATCTTTGCTGTTTGATCCTTAAAGTGTTGAGTGTTTTGAGGCTTTGAGACCATTTAATTTTATCCACACTAGGCTAAAACTTATATTGACGAAACTTACATCAGATGTAATTGATGTGGTATTTTGTTTTATTTTTGAAGGAATAAAAGCTCATCCATCTGAAAATTGAAGTACAAAATATTTTGAAATATGAGGCAATAAAATAAACTAGATAATGGAATTGAGTCTTTAAATATTTTGAAGTATGTGATATTTTCTATTGTTGTTATATATATGTTTACACTTTGCTTGTTATCCTCCTTATGATCAGTGTAACTGGAAAAGGATTATTGGATTCACTAATACTGCTGTTTTGGTCCCAGGTCAATGGTGTATCTTTCAGTCCATTTAATGAATGGATTTTGGCTACAGCATCTTCAGACAAAACTATCAATTTGTTTGATCTACGAAAGCTGCCAATGGCTTTGCATACTTTCTCTAGTCACACGTATGCCCCTTGCCTTCGAACTCTGTCATCACTGGCATCCATACGTGTCTGATTTATTACATTTTCAAAAAGATTGAACTCAAAGTATCATTGGGTTTGCATTTCTGCTTGTGTTTTAATTTTTGAAACGTTATGAATACTTGTCCAAAACAAGAACTCTGTGCATCAATCTCAGTAGGGCTTTCTTGAGTTGATCCATTGGGCCCATGCAGGACCCATTCAGGGCTTCATCATGCTCCCCAGGCACAAAGAACCTTGACCTTTTTATTTATTTATTTATTTTTCCAGCTTTCATTTGCTACACCTTTTCTTATCAACAGTGATTGCCACAAAGTTCTGTCTGAGGTTGGATCTGTTGGTCTTTTTGCTAGAGCTCATGGGTCATAATCAATGAAGCACAAACTTTTTGTTCAGAACCCTTCCTGTTGTCATCAACGTTCACCATTTATGGTTTTAAATGCCGTATTTTGAGCCTTTTTTTTTTTTCGATTCTTATATTCTTCCATATGCTTTACAACAGTGTCCTGGATTCTTTTCATGTGTAGAAGATCATTTGGCTACTCTCTGCTGCCAAATCCGAAGAATCATGTTGGCAACACTCTAGGCACCAAAATTGAGAATTGGGTCATAAATTTTTTCACCTTAGGCCTTAGCCTCAAATTTTCGTTAATAAGTTCTTGTTTCCTCTTGTGCTACCATTCAGTCATGACGCTTCCTTCCTTTCACTTTCAAATGGTTTAACGGATAGGATATGCAATTACTCTGTTGGTTTGGGTGGGAGTTTCTTCTTGCAATTCATTAGTTTCATTGGCTTGAAAATGATTTTTTGTCTGTTGAACATGACAAAGTTGGTATTAGCTTTCAACCATAATGTGCCTTTTGAGCATAGTTGATTCATGATTTGGATTTGGGAAGATTGTGGGGGTCATGCATTGGGATATACAATCTTCATACTTATCTATCTGGATATTCCCTAAACATTACATGGTCATCATAATAGTAGTGTCATTAACCCAAGTTGCCTAGCAAGAATGGAGATGCATTTTGACTTTCAGTGCTAGCTTGTCAACTAATTCTTGTGAAGCAACATTCATGCTGCCCTTGCTATATCTCCACGCCAAATCAAATTGCACCTTATCTCCACAGTGCTGACTACACTCGTGCATGAAAGACATCATCATGGAACCAATCTTCTAACCTTCCTCTTTGACATCAAGGATTTTTCAGATTACAAGCAAATGCCCCTCTTCATATTAGCACTCATCCACGTCAAGGCCTTGCTGTTGCAAAAGGTTCAGTCTTCTTATGTACTATAAGAAAATTGTATGGAAAAGGGTGAGAGGGAGGTATAGTTGTTTTGGAAAATTATAAAAAGTTCCTTGAAGACTGGATTTAATAAATATTACATGCAAGTCCATTATGGAAATTGCAATCATTTTGGAAAATTATAAAGAAGTCCTCGAAGTTAATAAATAGTACATAAAAGTCCCTTTATGAATCTCAGCACTCCCCTTCAAGTTGGAGTGTGAATATCTACTTAGCCCATCTTGGAGAAAACACTAGATAGGTTCCTCTTTGAAGCATCTTTCCTAAAAGAATCAACCACTTGATATATAGATTGTTTGTACACTAAGTGTACTTGATCTCTTTCTCACGTATAAAGTAACAGTCGCTTCAATAAGTTTTATGCATTTGATATATAGGGTTTGAAGCAAAATGAATGGCTGCCTGCTGCTGTGCTGTCGCATTGTAGATTCATAGGATCATCTATAGTAAATTTTAACTTCCTGATTAATCTTTGGCCATAATGGCTCACATGTGCCATAATATCTCAACACACATTACTTTGCCTTGCATTAAATCAAGCGACGCAGACTGCTTACTGTTCCAAGATACAACATGCCACAGCCCAAGGTACAAACTACAATACCTAATAGCAGACCTCCTATTTGATTTTGATCCTATCCAGTCTGCATCAGTAGAAGCTTTTATTTTCAGACCATGACAAGCATTGAGCAGTCCTTGCCTTGGGGACTTGAAACATGTGAATGTGACAAACAATACTCAAAATGACAAGTTCTTGGAGCATGATCATGTGAAGGTAAAGTACATAGGCTAACTGGTTTATGATATGAACGAGGATCATGCAACAACTTACCACTGTAAGGCTCCAAACTGTGATTTTATTCTACAAGTATATCAATTGGTTGTCCATCTAGTTTTCTTGTCTGGTTGTATTTATGTTGCGAAGTAGCAAACCCTTTTTGAGACTTGGCCACTTTAATTCCCAAAATATGTTTCAATATATGCAACTCTTCAGTCTCAACTCTCAGGTAGGTTTATTTTGAGCTATGATATCTCAATACTTCAAGGTAGGCAACATATCGTGTAGTGTACCATACTTTTTTTTGGCTGAAATCCATGTCCTACTGTATCCATGGTATAACCTTATTGTATCCATAACATATCTAGGCATCGTAGGGTTTGAGTAGTTGAATCTCCAACTCGTCACTACCCGTCATGATGATATCTTAACATAGGCTACAATGTAGTCACTTCATCACCACTCAAATCCAAATCTCTTTTTCTGCCATGTCTTCCAGAAGACCCCATTTGCACCACACCCATCAAACCCTAAACCTAAGCTGTTTCTCTGGCCTTCTCTTCCACACCTGCCTATCCCTTTTTCTTCTCCTTGAGTTGCTCAAATTTCACCTATACCCCAAAAAAACCATCTTCAATTTCTCCTCCTTCCCTTTCAATCTCCTCTTCTTCTCTATATCTCCACCGGCCCCTTTTATTGCTACGCCACCAACTCTTCTTCTTTCTAAAAAGAAAAAGGGGGACCCAAACTTAATTCATTGTGCTACTGGAGAAATTTACTGCCATCAATAATAACACTCGAACTTGATTCATTGTGCTACTGGAGAGAATGTTTGGAAATAGTCAATCCCATATGCTTGAGTGAAGACTTCGGCTACTGTACCTTGTCCCAACACCCAACTATGTTGGGGTTGGCTACATGAATTCTGTTTCTCCATTTTGATCTATCTATGTTTTGAGATTAGTTAGCCCCACCATATGCTTGAGTAAAGACTTAGCTGCCAACTAGGGTTTGCACCTTTGAATTGACGCATTTGGTACTTCAAGATAAACCCATTTACAACCTACAATATGCTTCTACAAGGGAAGATTGGTCAATTCCCATTTTGTTCCCTTTTAGTGCCTACATTTTGCCAATTATAGCTAATTCTTTCATCTTGGACGCGAAAGGGCATTAGTGACATGAGACAATATGCTTTCAGAAAACAAATGAGGTAAAATGACTCTATATTTAGGAGATAATGAATGACTGAAAACAAAGCACTATGTCTAGCAGCACAGGAATGTGTCCCTTTGTGTAAAGCAATATGGAGATCAAGATCAAGTGAATCAAGTGAAATTGAGTGGGTTACATGAAAAATACCTTAGTCTGAAACTTCTGTTGATGTTGGATTTGATGAAAATAATGGTATTTTTTCTTTCTTATGAGTATAAACTGGAGAACTTTTTCAGGAGTTTTGTTACTCTATGACTCGAACCAACAACAACAGAAGGATATATTAATCGGTGAAGTAATATATAGAGATTGAATTGGAGATGAATGCTAACCATGTTGATTTGAAACAATAATTTGTTTAGTACGAGCGGAATGAAAAGGGACATCATCTTCCTAATAAGACGTGGAGGTTGTCCAAGCTTGCTTTGGTGATCTTCGACACTGAACCAAACATGTGTGTGCCCCTTCAACTTCATCTTGGCGAACCATCCAATCATTGCTTATGTCATACCACTCAAAGTAATCTTTAAACTCTGTCATCCAATTGAGGGAAACATGTGAATCTATCTCCCCTACGTGTTGAGACATCTACTCTTCGTCCCCTCCCCCTCTTTTGTGATGTCATCTGCCAGATTGTGGTAGTCAGTTTGGTCATGCTCAAGCACTCATCCCATCATTTTTGCGAAATCCTTTCTATGGCCAATGCTGCCGCCATATTTTACTACTTTAACAGGAAGTTCATCGTTGTTCACTGCTTCTTCATTTGTCTTGCGATTTTTCGTTTCTTCTTGATGTATTGATTTTCTTCACTCCTTGCTCCTCCCATATCTCTGTTTGGTCATTCTGAATAGCTACAACCTTCATGGGCACCACTAACACTTCATGTCTAACTAACAATATTAACTTGTCACTATAAGTTAAAGTAGTGATCAATCTTAAATATTTTCAAGGCCTTTCAAAAGAAGGCATGAGAATGTATGGGCTTCACCCTGGACTTCCCCACTTACCTTCCTTGGATTGCCTAGAATCGTACTCAAATGGAAGTACAACATGTTTGCATTAATATGTCTCCCTTATCTATGTAGGAACATGGGTCTTGTGATTTTCTGCTTTTAAGTTTGCCACCTTATTCATGGAGCTTACTTTAATTGACCAATGTTGTCTGGACTTGTCATTTTTCCCCTGAGCACTCTACTTTCATCCCGCAGAAGTGAAGATTATCTGATATTTGCTTTTACAGGGACGAGGTGTACCAAGTTGAATGGAGCCCTAAGCACGAAACAGTGTTTGCTTCCTGTGGTGCTGACAGAAGAGTGATGGTTTGGGATCTTAACAGGTACAAGACACTGAAAATGCCGGATTATGTAATGTGTTTAAACTTGATTATCTATCGAAGGTTTGCCTTTTCCATTGCACCTATAAATTTTTTTTATGGCTTTGGCTCTAGTTTAGGCGAGTCAAACTAATAGAACACTGAACGCTAGCATTTCTGGAGAAGGATGTTTATATATACTAGAAACAAAAGTTTTCAAGCACAGTTGCTCCATGGTAGGTTTTCTTTATGAGCAAGTGTGGTTTTCTTTATGAGCAAGTGTCTGTTGCTTGCTTAGAGGCCATGTTTGCCATCAAGCAATCTCCTTGCTTTTCCCGTACCAACTTCAATTGATTGGGGTCATTTATGCATTATGTTTGCACAGGTGGTACAATTAAAATGATTTCTGTGGATTGACTTAATGCTGCAATTCTTTTGAATGTGGTCCTTCCCTTCTCCCATTTGTTATCTCCCCTTTCACTTTTTTCTGCGACATTAGTACTTTACAACAGACCCTTCCTCTTTCTCCTTAAGGCCCGTTTGACATTTTACTTTTAAAATAAAGTGGAGTGAAGTGAAATAAAATATAAGTGGGTTATGATGGTTTTTTTTTTTTTTTTTTTAGTTGTTTGGGATGGAATATTTTTGACTTTTTGTATGGGGAAATGGAGTTTTTTGTCTTTTAGTGAATAAAGGTTATTGCTTTTTGACCTTTTTTGAAAAAGGAGGGAGTTTTGAATTAAAGTGCTTTTGATTTGATGCTTAACTTTACTTGACTTGACTTTACTTGAGAAGTAAAATTATCAAATGGGCCCAAGGAAAGCTGGCTCGATGCAGCAACCTTGTGTTTGTGACAATAAGCACCTGCTACCTGTCAGGCTCGTCTGTGTTACCTTCTTCTAAACAAAATATGTTTCTGGAATGTTTGACTTGTTAAATCGTTTCATGATTTTCCCCTGCTCTCAATGTCTGCAAACGCTCTAGCTTTTCTTTACAGTTCAGGTTGAGAAGATGAATTTCAAAATTTTCTCTGTTGTTGAGCCTGCTTGTCTTTAAGGGCCATTTGTCATTCACAACTATGAAAAGCAAAGGAAAGTGCCACATGGGTCCTAGTCATTCTAGTCGATGTTCTGTTTTGGTGATAATTTCTAGTGGATGGTTTCACATAGTTGTTCATGAATGAAATCATGCTTGACATTGAATGATGAGTTATGACGAACTTTCACTGATTTTTTCTTCATCTAGTCTAATTTTGAGCAATCATTTGGTCTTTTACCCCTGCTGTTTGGTTACGGCCCCAATCCTGTGCATGCATGGTTCAAGGTTCAGTGGTCCATATTGTTTATTTGATGGGCCACATAGGGTGGGATATGCTATATACCCCCACATTGGAAGATCCCAGCCTGTCGATATTTTTCCTTTTTCTTTTTTATTTATTTAATTTTGCATAGTTCTCAAGTTCTTTTAGCAACCGTCTATTTGTTGGTCACCAATTAGATGATTAGAGCTTTTCCATTCTGGTGGATTTTTTAATTTTTTTTGACATCCCATCTTCAGCAAGCTGTGTCTCTGACTGATCTGGAATACGTAACTAGCGAGAAACTTGTTCAACAATAACACACAGGGCCAAGGTAAAAGAAATTAGGCAGAAAGAATCAGAAACAACACTTGATAAAAAAATAGAGAAAGTGAATTATAATTTTTATTGGTACTAGTAATATTAAGATCATTAAAAATGTAGGAAAAAGTAATTGGTGAAAAGAAAATTAAAAGTATTTAGCAATTTTGAAGTATAAAAAGATCCTTAAAAAAAATCGAACTTACGAAATATAAAACTAAAAAGAATCTAAGATAAAAAATTTTAAGATCCAAATGGTAAATTTCTAAAGAAACATAAAACAATAAAAAACTTTAAAAATAAAATGTAATAATAACAATGATAGGTATGGTGAAATTACAACCTCAAAGGGTCTGAAGTTCAAAACATAGAACGAATATTGGAATTCAGAAATCTCAAAGCCAATGAGAAAATTAAAGGTAACAAGAAACTACAAAAAATATTATGTCCCCATTTTCTGCATCTGTAAAACCTGGAGCCTCTGAGAGCTGTTTACATTTTTACTAAGGTCTAGGACGGTAGGCACCCCATAACACTATGGGTTCACGGGACATGAATTTGGGACCAACAATTCCTGCCTAATCTGCTCTATTTGACTCACTTTGCATTGCTATCAGGATTGGTGATGAGCAGACAGCAGAAGATGCTGAAGATGGACCTCCTGAGCTTTTGTTTGTTCATGGGGGCCACACCGCAAAGGTCTGGGACTTCTCATGGAACCAAAATGAGCCGTGGGTCATCTCAAGTGTGGCGGAGGACAACATTCTTCAGGTCTGGCAGATGGCAGAGAGCATTTATCGCGATGATTTGGACATGCCAACTGATGCCCAACCATAATTTGCTGCTTGGACTCATTAGGAGACTCTTCTGCTCCATATATTGTAGGCATCAATAAACAAAATGACAGGCAAGTGAATTATATTGAACCGAAAGGCATATGGTTTTGAAACTGTCTTATAAGAGAGAGTTGACGCCTGATAGGTAGTCAATGAAGTTGATATCTTCTGTTCCTATCTTATGCGTGGGGAGGTATTTTGCACCTCCAAGTTCTTCTTTGGTTTAAATAGTTGGTGGGTTTAGTGAATACAATGTGTTTGAGATAGCATTTGTGTAAGTTTTGGCATTGAATATTTACTCAAGCCACACTTCTACATTTGATATGAGCCCACCTACATACTTGCCCGACGCATATTGGGGCCCATATCTATACTATTGGAATGATAATTTGATTGTATTGCATAAAGTAAAGCGGCTTGTCACTTGGAATCCTTTAATATCCATTTCCGTGCAGATCTCTGAACAGTGTACAGCAGAAATTTTTTGGTTTACCATTCCATGGCATTCATAGAAGTGAGCTCAATGAATTTTCTCTACCCCTTCTTTGTTGCTATTTTTGTGGGAAAATGGACAGATCTCTCGGTGGAGTTTTCTCTATCTTTCTACCAAAGAGGATTTTTTTTCACCTTCCAGTACAAAATTTTCCCCACTTTCACTATTGGAAGACCCTCCCAACTCTAGTTTTCTTTAGTAAACACAAAACAAGAGAATCTTGAAACGTGTGGCTTCTCAACTAAAAGGTTTGTCATCTCCTTGATTTCTAATGCTTACCCCTGCCACACTTCTACATATAATATGGGCCCACTTACATACTTGCTTGACCAATAATGGGGCCCATCTACCATCTCAAAACAAGAATTTCATTGGATTTTGCAAAAAGGAAAGTGGAGCATCAGCTAAATTCCTTTTACTTATCCATTTCCAGTGCAGCGCATTTTTTCTCCCAGTCTCATTTCGTTTTCAAGGTTGTAGAAGAAACATGGACGATCACCAAGTCGTCTGAGCGCAGTGCTTTTTAAACCGAAAAAAAAAATATCAATACTAAATTTATAATTATAGTGAGAATAATGTGGGATGATAATATCATTGTATAAGGATTAAGATGCTGATTTAGAAACAATGCCAACTGGGTGCTAGGCAAAATGACCCGTGTATATTGCAGGTGGGGTCAGGCAGGTCTAGCCAGGGCTTGCCAGCCCTAGTCATAGACTCATTTTTTTTTATCTTTTTCAGAAAACCAAAATCACACCGATAAAGCTTAATAGGCCAAACTGTATCACCGATGCAACTGGTATGTATTTTGACAACTTCAAACGTGCACCAAAGAGGCCTTACAAAGGATCCAGAGTTATCAACGGTATATTTATTATTAAGGCATTCATATATGAGCATGTGGTCGAGATGATCTGCTGTCCTGATCAGAAATGCTCTGCATTCCCAAAATACGTCCAGCAAAATGATGCTGATTAGAGGTTTTTGCTATCTGCTCATCATGGCCGGTAGTATGGGGGATTAGTCTTATTGGGTCAAAGACCTCAAGGATGTCCATGTCATTAAAATGAAGAAAAAAAAATCATGGTCCGTCTAAAACATGATTTTGAAACTCGGCCAAAACTGATTTAGATTGCCTGCTTAGTAGAGACGCAAAGGTTTCAACCCTAGCCAATAGTGTGTCCAAAACATTGTTTTAAAACCGTGAACTAAACCATGTATTTGCATGTATACAGAGAGAACCACATCCAACTGTGTTATTCTTGAGTGCAACCATACATAGTAGGACATGTTTGCCATGTATACAGATAGCATTTGATACCTTAAGAAACCGTTAGATTTAACAGGCCCTAAATCAATGGTTTTGATAATCTGATTTAGTGATCTTTCCTCAAAGTCATATTCATAATGAGACATTTCCATTCCATCATAGCATCCTCCCCTAATCAGCAAGCATCTAAATGAGTCCCACAAGGGGATTAGAGTCTCACCTCTTAGCAGAATGGAGTAATCTGGAAGGATATAGAAGTTGGAACCCATTGAAAATTTTCTGGAGGTGTACATATCTACCACAATTTCTTAGCATGAATTGATGGGGAGAAAAAAAAAAAAAAAACCACTCTTGGATTTGCATGTTACTGTCGAACAACATAAACTGTGTCTGAAACTCATCTTCATCTGAGAGACCTTTTGGATGCAGAGAAATTTATTTTAACTCTGGGAAGAGAGATAAATTACCTCTCTTTTCTACCCTTTAATATTTCATTTCATATGGGTTAGTTTGCACAAAGTGAAACATACGAAAACACCCTATTATTATTCTTATGCGGAAAAGGTGTTGGTGCTACAAAAAAAAAAAAGAAAAAAGAAAAGTAATATCAAGGGTACATGTCGGACTTGGGATTTCATTAACTTTGGAAACAGGGGTAAATGGCTGAAGCACACAAGAACTATTCCTTGCGTCAGTCAGACAATGGCAATGCAATTCATGCAAAAACAAACTCGAACAAATTAACCCTTGTATCAGCATTTATTGAGGTTCATCAGGTAAAGTTGGTCATAATACTAACATGACTATGCCAAAATCAAGTTGGTGAGACAATCCAAACCACAAGATTTGAGCATTAAATTGAAGCTGGATTCCCAGTCTGTTTATCACAATCTCACTTTTTTTATTTTCTTTTTTATCAATTCCAGAACTATGGGTAATCCAGCCCAAGTGGTTTGATTTTTTGAAAATGATCATATTCAAAGTTGAACGCACCTAGTTAGCAGTTAATTTCAGATGTATGCCTCATTCTCATGCATTAAAAATGGAAGTGGAAATTATGGAGGGGCAAGTAGGCACAGTAAAGCTAAAAACTTCACCCTTTCAATAGCTCCAACCAATATGTATTCATGTACATGGTTCAATGTGATTAAATTAATTTTGACTTACCAATTTTCTTCAAATTCTTCAGAATTTTTTTTCCAATTTTCTTGATGTTATTGAAAACAAATGTTTGACATATCCTTAGTACAACATTGAAATCATTTAATTTTGTTCCTACAAAAAACTTTAATATTTAATGATCTTGTCATGTCGGTGTTTCTGCACTGCACTTCACCTATTATTGAACTCCAAAATTCCACCAAAACTGCAAAATTTTTCTTAAAAAAATGCTCAGCACCACCACCAAGCACAGTAATTGCCATTTTTTGTGACTCTTGATGGCAAAAATCAAATCACTGAATTAGCAGGAGATGTATCTACTCATCTTTTCAAGACTTGATTCTTGAAGATTCTCCCACTGCTGTTTCCATTCGCGTGTACCATTCACCAATGTGCGTGTTGTCCACCATATCTCTACCAGCTCTCAAGTGCCTGATTGGCCGTAGGACACCAAAGACGGCAAGGTCTGCTAAATTGGGTTTAGAACCACCTGTAGACATGATCACAAAAAGGACAATGCGAACATCTTTCAAGAAGGAGAGAAAAAATCGCATATGCTATTGATGAACTAAGATAAAAGAGTGTACCAAGAAAATTTCTGCCATCGAGAGCTTCAACCCATGTTTCTGCAGCTTCATACAGAGCTGCGCGTTCATCGGTAATGTTATATTTCTTCTTCAAATTCTTGGATACAAAATACATGGCGGCTGCCCCAGCATACTTTACCGTCAACCTCTCTGTGAAGCTAAAATTCCCTGCACTTTCAGAAGTTCAGGTAAAACCTAAACTACATATTGTCTGTATATAGATGAACTGCAGAATAAGTATAACTACATGAGTAACATCTGCACTGTTCGCTTATATTAAACATCACAGAGACTTATGGATACTTTGAGAAGAAATCATGTATTTCATATAACGACGATAACACAAGTTCTGGTAGTGATTGGTATAGATTCTTTTGGGGTGGTGGGTCTGTATCTCATTTTTCACCTTTTGTCAAGGTTTTTTCCAACATTTAAACTATGATACCCAAAATATGAATAAGGATATGAGCATGGATAAGGGGTTCTAGGATATGGCACTGCACTTTCCAAAATTGAGGTAACGGATGTGAATATTGACATGAAATTTCATATTTCATATTAAGATTTTTATATAAAGTAATAATTTTCACCCATAGTAGATTTCAAGATGAAATAGTGATCACTTACCATCCTTGCAGCATTTCTTGCAAAGAAAATGAAAAGGCTAATTTTTAACTCCATGCAATAATGGACTTGATATGGTGCTCAAACTGTACCCTACATCATGTACTGGGCAGTAGGAGTACCAAGATCAGAATCTATCCTTCACACATGGGTACGCTACACATATACAATTATCTAGGTTAGAACACCCTCCTTCAGACATGGGTACGCTACGCATATACAATTATCCAGGTTAGAACACCCTAAAAACCATATCAGATTATATTTCAACAATGTTCTGCAAAAATTGTACTGTTGCATTGGTCAGAGCAACTATATCAGTCATCAATTACATGATTTATCTCCTGAAACCATGTTTTAATACCATGGCAGAAAGCAATCTAAGGCTTCAGGCAAAAAAGAGGGTGTACGATGGATGCAATTTTAAAATCTCCCTTCCTGCTAAGTAAGGTTTTCCTCAGAGAAGTATTGATAAATTCATGTGGGAACCTGGAACCCCATAACAAAGTGTCCATTCATCTTTGAGTGGTTACCTTAACATGTATATCATCCATTAAATAGGTTGGTGTGCACATGATTGCTGTAAGAAGAAAACTAAATTCTATCAAAGATTCTATCTTTGACAAATGTTATAGCTTATAGCTATTTCAAGAAGAATCCCATTCAAAAAAGGAGATTAGACATTGAAGAGATTGGTTAGGCCAGCTAGCATAAATGGGCTCAAGTTAGAGCCAAAATTGCTAAAACCATGGCGCCCTTCGCCTCAGGGATTTCATAAGGGTGACATTAATGGAGCTCATTTGCATTACTCTCACATTCCCAACTAATAAAAGTGACTAGCAGGTAATATTTCAGAAAAAATTATTATGGATAAGAAGCTAGACATCCAGCTCGCAGGCCCACATGCACATGCACACGCATAAACCGATATTTCAAGAAACAAATACAAATGTTAAAGTGCTTAAACCAATGGGTCATTACCCAGTGCGGGTCCCGCTGGAGCAGAGTCCTGGGAGGATCCAAACTGGAGACCTAACCTTTGGCAATTTTGCACAAAGTGGCTACCCGCAGGTCTCGAACCTGCGTTATCACACATGGCACCCAATACTTCTACCATTGCACCAAACCAATGACCCTAAAGCGCCTAAACCAATATTTCCAAGAAATGATTTTACCTTCACAAAACACAAGAGTTTAATATTATAGGAAAATGTCACAGCCATAATGCCCATTAGTGGTTTCAATAATGAAAATCTTAATCATGTAATCATCTCTATCGAACTAAAGACTGCAAATTTTTATCAATGGTCCAGGGCTGTGAGAATGCTTCTAGGAGGGTAATACAAATTGGGATGTATTAATGGCAAAGTAAGAGAGCCCCCAATTGAAGATCCTAAATATTTAGATAGGGAAGCCAAAGTTTGAATGGTTTCAAATTATAATGGTGGTCATCCATAATGCCCATTAGTGGTTTCAATAATGAAAAGCTCAATCAAGTAATCATCTCTACCAAACTAAAGACTGCAAATTTTTATCAAAGGTATAGGGCTGTGAGAATGCTTCTAGGAGGGTAATACAAATTGGGATGTATTAATGGCAGAGTGAGAGAGCCCCCAATTGAAGATCCTAAATATTCAGATAGGGAAGCCAAAGGTGGTTGCAATGTCATGGTTTTTAACTCTTTGGAGCCAGATCTTGGAGACGGATTATGTAGTTTGACTACAGCCAAGGTGATATGGATACTCCTCGTGAGCTCTACGCCAACAAAAATAATGTTATTAGAGTCTATGAGTTAAAGAAGTCAATGTCCTCTTTCTTCATGACAATCCTTAATATTTTGGGGGAGAGGAGCGCCGTGAGCAGCATTTGGAAGTTGAAGGCTCCCCCAAGGGTGCTAGTTTTCGGGTGGTTGGCCCTCAGGAACAGGATTCCTACGATGGATCTCTTAAGTAGGAGAGGGATGACTTTTGTTAATGGCTGCCCTATGTGCTCGAGAGACGAGGAATCTGTGAACCACCTTTTGCTGAATTGCAAAACGGCTCAGTCTCTCTGGATGTCAGTGGTGGGTTGGTTTGATTGCAGTTGGGCCCTCCCTAACTCTCTGATTGAGCTCTTTCAGGCTTGGAAGAACCTATTGGGGATTCTAGGGGAAAGGTGATGTGGAGGTTATCTTTTTAGGCGGTGATTTGGACGATTTGGAAGGAAAGGAATTCAAGATGTTTCGAAGGGAAAGCCTTTAGCGAAAGCATTTTGGTGGAGAAATCAAAGTTTCTTGTGACTCTCTGGGTGTCCATCAACCCGTCTTTTAGAGGATATTCCTTACAACAAATAGTGTATCACCGGAAAGAGTTGGCCTTCTCTAACGCAGGGCCTTAGTTTGTTGCTTTTTGTTGTTAGTTTTTGTGTTTTCCTACTTCCAGTCTTTTGCTGTCAGTACTTATCTCTTGTACTGTTTGCTCTTTTCTCAATGAAAGTAACTATTCAAAAACAGAAGAAGATGATTGCATCTAATCGACAAGGAGATAAAACAGTAGCTGTATACCAAATAAAATTAAGAAGCCACAGGGAAGAGCCAGCCCATCTTGATGGTTTCATTGCCAGAATGATGCAGAATCACAGAAAGAGAGAATTGAAAATAATCAACTATTTGAGTTGTTAGCTAGTGGCAATCGAGAATTCAAACCAGTTAGGGCACAAACTCTTGAAAATATAATTCTGCCATCTTTAAACAGTGTTTACTATTTGCTCATGATGAGAGATGTAAAGCAGTAATGCTAGGGCCTGCTAACCCCAGAAAAATCTAAAATTGTTGTAAAGCCAAAGGACAATAACTCATGAAGTGGTAGGGGTCAAAGGAGAGATGATGGAGGTAGGGGTGGTGCAGTGGTGGTGGTAGCCATGGTAAAGGCGGGGGAGGAGATCGGTACTGTATGCATTGTGGGCAAAAAATCATACTATTGATACTTGCTACGGTCTTCATGGGCGCCTTTTAGGCTGGGCTGTTAAATCCATTGGTTACAGATTCAAGGCAACTAGAAGTCAGTGGAAAAGAATCTACAGGATATACAGTCCACTTGTCTAAGAGTGAATATGAGGCCATGATTCATGAGAAGAATCGACTCAAAGGGGGACTATATCTTCCTCCACTGCTATGGAGGAATCAGGTATTTCATATACTTTCGAAGTCTCTTCTCATTCAGGTTCAAGGGTTATTAACTCAGGGGCAACTGATTGCATGGCAGGCAATCTTAATGATTTTCACTCCATTATACCTGGCACTAAATTTAGGATAGTAAAAGTTGCAGATGAATCTCTTACTACTATTGATGGAAAAGGAGATGTTAATTTTTCATGCTCTTAATCCGTCATATGTTTTGCATGTGTTAATTTGTTTTCCAATTTTCAATCAGCTATTATTCTCACCAAACAGCTTTGACGTAGTGTGGCCTTTTCCCTTCACATTCTTTCTTCTAGGATATTGGTGGGGTAGAGAAGAGAATGGACCATAAGCATTTTGCCCTTAACTTGAAGGATGAAATCAATGTTACTTGTTAACAAACAAGATTTCTGACAAATGGCACAGCAGGCTAGGCCGTCCTTCTGTTTCTGTTTTAAATACTTTATTTCCTTCATTAGTTAGTATATAGATGCTATTTTTCAGACTTGTAACTTGTCTTAAACACAAGATAATTCGTTGTGATATGTGGATTTACATATTATGTCTAATGCATTCAGTATTTATTATGCCTCTCATATGTCTTGGACATATTGAAAAACCTAAAGGTGAAGTATTTACTG
This sequence comes from Persea americana, assembly GCA_029852735.1. Taxonomy (NCBI): domain Eukaryota; kingdom Viridiplantae; phylum Streptophyta; class Magnoliopsida; order Laurales; family Lauraceae; genus Persea; species Persea americana. Next base: position 15,345,203 of record CM056809.1, read on the forward strand.
TGTGCATTCAAAGCATTTCACCCAAGGGTTACAATTTCTTTCAATACCAGAATTCATATACTTAATAGTAATTATGGAGGATAGTATTTGTCGCATGCCTCTGTATCTTATTTGTAGAATAAAGGAATATCCTCACAAACAACTTGTCCTTATAACAAAATGGGGTCGCAGAACGAAAGAATAGTAACCTTCTCGAAGTCACGAGGTGCATGCTCGGCGCCATATCAGTACCTAAGTTTGTTTTTTTTTTTTTTTCCTGACTTGATGCTATTTTGACTGCTAGGATTTCAATATCATAAAAGCACCTGGTCACTAAAGCATCTGAAAACCCTATTCAGATACCCCGTCTCTAAAAAACCCATATAGTATATATCAGGAGCAGAGGAACAAAGAACATAGCTAATATAACACTCCCAATCTAGGGAATACTCATGAGATTGTTCATTAAACCCTAGATTTGTATTTTTGAAATATAACTGCCAAAATATCTTACCATGGCTTGTGATATATTCAAAGGACTCGAGAGCCTCAGAAGTATTCCGGTATATGTTTGGTGATAATACATGCACCAAGTGATCATCAACCCACCTACATAGTGACAATGCCTCATCAGTCAGTCCAATCAATGTATGATTGGAAGGGGAAATAAAAGCATAAAAGAAGAGGAAGCAATACCTCCTCCACTTTTTTTCTTCATCACCAACAAGAACTGGTTCCTCAGGATGGATCCTATAACTTAACTTTTCAATTATGTCTGCAACAACCACATGATTATAGATAGCCTTCAGCCCAAAAAGCAAATATCATATCATAAATTTGAAAACGTCCCTCATTCAACATAACCATATCCATAATTCTCTTAAAAAAAGGAACTTTTTTTTACTGAATTCAAAAAAACCTGATGAATCAACCAGTGGGTCACCATCCACAGTCAGTATTGGCACCTTCTTATACTCAGACCACTTGATCTCCTTCTTGCTGAGAGGATTCACCTCCACTACTTCATATGGTATATCATGATAGTCCAAGAATGCTGAAAAATCATACATACATATACATATACATATATATATATATATATCAGAAGTAAGCACCCAAGACATTGATATTGAGATTTAGAGAAAAGGGGTGGTTGGTTTGAGTACCTTTGACCTTGTTGCAGAATGGGCAGGCCTCGTACTGATAAAGGACGACGTTGCGGGGGAGGAGATCGGGAGAGGGGGGCTCTTTGGCAAGGGCTGCAGTGGAGATGGCGACGGAGAAGGAGAGGGCTCCGGCGAGGGCGAGAGAGATGGGTCGTGGGCTAGACGATGATTGATGATGGGCGTAAGAGGAGAGAGATGGTGTGATGGATTGAAGAAGAAGATGGGGTTTGGGTGTGGAAGAAGAGAGAGCTCGTCGAAGAAGGTGAAAGGCCAGGCCTTGTGCTCTTGCCATTGGCCTCGTTTCGAACAACTCAGTTAGATTGTACTAGATAAAAAAAGAGGAGCAGATGGGTCTCTTTCTGTGAGAGAATGCAGGGGAGGGGAGATGGGGGTTTAGGTTGGTTTGGGATGATATACCGAGATTTGGGTGTATAATTCCCCCAGTAGGAATTGAGAAGGTAGATGGAGGATTCCACTCTCTGGTTATATTATTTAATGGAGAGATTTTGATTTCCTATGTTAGGGTGGGTACGAAAAATTTCTCTCTTATCACATGGAAATGAAATTCCTCAATCTGAGGTGAAATTAGAGATATAAATGGGTCTCGATTCTCTATTTACTCCATGGTCCTAAATCATTAAAAATCGAGTTTGGGTCCTTATGTAGGCCTCGATAGGTAAAGGGGTCTTGGTCCTTTTTTTGACCCGTGGCCTAATCGAGTCTGAGTCCGATTCCACCTTTGTTCCGACCCGTAGACTGAAGACCAACATATTACTTCAATTTTTGAAAATCTCCCTTAAAAATTAGATTTTTTTTTCCATATCATTTCCAACCTACACCCGGACCCATCCCATATGCTATTTTGGTTTTGGTTTCGATTTCATTTTTATCTTCTCATTAATGGTTCTAATTCCAGAAACAAGAAACCGGCTCCAATTTCAGTTTGACCTTTTCATTGGCGGTTGAACCAACCCGTTTACATCCTTAAGTTTGTATTGTCCAATGGGCACAATGGGCGCGGCTTAAACTCAGGTTTGGAGTCCATGTCCATTATTCAAAAAGGCCCAAAAATTAGGCATGTTTCCATTTTCCATCAGCTGAGGGCTTCCACATCCTCAGGAGGGGGATACAGATGGCCCAAAATCTGGGGATTTATATTGCTAAACATGAAATTTTCAAAACTTCGTAAGAAGGAAAAAATATTTTTTCCAAAGGTTTAGTTGCCAAATCTGACCTAAGTAAACATACCTTAAAAACAAACCGAAATGAATACTTATCATTTTTATTTGAACATTAAAAAAAAAAAGTTCTCTTGAGAAAAATGAGAAAAGTGAACCAAGCTATCATTTCATAGGACCAACCCATTGACTCTTTGGTCATCAACCATGAGAATAGTGTCCATATTTCACCGATTTGTCCACTCTGTCGTGAAGGAAATGGGTCGATTGATCATTTGTTTTGCCACTATAGTTTTGCTATTTTTCTTCATCTGTTATTTTAGAGAAGGGGCTGGGTGTGTGAGAGACTTGCATATGTAAGATAATAAGAACTCGCACGTACAAGGATCGGCCAACTTACGAAATAATAGGAACTCGCACACTATATTGATATGGACCTTTTTCCCTAGATCCATATCTAACCCTTCGCAGTATGATTCTATAAACTAAGTTGGTGAGGACTGGTAATTTCCATTCCATCCCCATTGGGATGGCTTCTTAAATTGGATTTTGATGGATCCGATGACCCTTTTACTAAGGCTGCAGGAATAGGTGGAATTATACTCTGGAAAAGTAATGGCTCATCACCAATTAGAGGCAGAGCTTTTAGCTCTCCAGAATAATATATTCATTGGTTAGAACAGGGGATTTTCTCCTATCCTCATTGAAGGAGACTATAACATCCATACAGACAGCAACAAATCTTTCATGGGATCTAACTGTGACTTGGCGAAAAACTCAGGCAAAGTGAACCAACATTGGTGTTTGCAATGGCGGAGCCAGAAAATAGGCCTTGGGGGCCACTATGAAAAAACAATTTTTTTTTTTTTTTTGGAGGGCCAATGTGAATTTTTTTATAAAAAAAACAAAAACTTCAATAAACTGAAGGGGTTTTCTGTAATTTCATGAGGTCCATGGCCACCCCTAGCCGCACTCTAATTCCGTCCTTGGGTGTTTGGTCGATCAAGTATTGCCACCAATTTGCCAACAGAGTCGCATATTTTCTAACAAAATTGGATTACTCCATTGTGACAGTGTGTTCACGCCTACTATCTTCTCCATCTGATTCGTATGGATGCAGGCTTCACGAGAACCTTCTTCTCTAGCCCGAGCACAGATTTGGGTCAGACCCAGAATCCAAAGGAAGGATCAGACCAAAACTAGAGCTTGAGATAAGGAAGTCAAAAGCATCAGCATAATGGCCTCTTGCCCCTGTGGTTAAGAGGTGGCAGTTCTTACTTGCTTGGCTGCTCAGGGTTCAAACTTAGGCAGTTCACTTGGCTGCTTTACCTCACCTGAGGTCTATTTTCCTCACTAGAAGGCTGGAGTCCCAGACCCCTAAGCTGAGTACCAAAAAACAAAAAACAAAGAAAAAAAAGAGAAGCATCAGATAATCTAGTGAATATGATCTTTTGTCAGGGTCCTAACAAAATCCCAGCCTTTTCTTAGCTATATTTGTATTAATTATGTGTGTTTTGTATGGTTTGTGGGTGTTTAGTTGGATTAGATGCCTAATTGTAGGCATTTCTAGTGGTTTTGGGGTTAGTTATAGACTGTAGGGGTTATTTGCGATTTTGAGAGATTGTAGGAGGTATTTGTAATTTTAAGGTATTTGGCAGGTAGGGCCCTTTGTGGTGGTAGTTTGGTTATGGGGGCCTTGGGAGAGAATGAGGTTTTACTTGAGTTTTCCAAATTGTCCCTGTCCTTACTTCTTTGAACATAACTTAGGGAGAGGGTATTTTGGTCATTGAACTTTTTCTTTAGGGGTTGTTTGGCATTTACGCATGAGATGCGTATATGCAAATTACATATGTAAATGTTAAATATGTAAATGGTAAGTATGTAAGCTTTCCACATGCGTTTCTGTTTACAATGTTCGGCAAATAGCACCATTTTCACATGATTTATGCATGTGGTTCATTATACCACGTTTGTTTCAAATACATATGTAAATGCATGAAATTTTTTTTGTGTTTATATTTAAAAGTTGAAACAACTAAAAATGCCTATAGCATTTGGTACCTTATATAGATTGTCCTACCCACTATAGGAACCAATAGATTGTTGAAAGTTTAAATAGAAATGATTCATTATTTTTAAATTAAATTGGTCTATAATAATCAACTAGGATGTATGCAAAATATAAGACAATGTAAATCAACTACAAATAAATAAAAGTAGCTCATTTCAAACACAACCTACGGTCCACCCAAGATATACAATTGTCTCTTTACAAAATATAAATTTCCAAAAAATGAATATATTTTCTTGCAAAAAAATAGAGACAAATCTCTACATATTGGTTCATCAAGCTCTTCTATTAGCATTAGCATTCCACATCTCTAATGCTATCTTATCCTGTAAACGATATGCATACTGGTTGTCTGACTCTTCATTTGTTTCACCTTCATGATCATCGTTATTGTCAACATCAATGCTTATTGTTTCCCGTCGCCGACGATCATATAATATATCCGTACTAGGATTTCTCGGCATGATAAAGTTGTGTAATACGGTGCACGCATTTACAATTTTCACTTGTGTCTTAATAGGATAATTTCGAGGCATATGTGTCAAAATTGGAAACCTTTCCTTCCATAAGCCAAATGTTCTTTTAATAACATTCCTCAACTTCGCATACCGAATATTAAATAACTCACTAGGCGTCCTTGGAGCCAACGCTTGGGGTCCGTACTCTTTTAGATGATAGCGAGTTCCACGATATGGTTCAATGAAACCTCTCCTGTTACCATATTGAGCATTTACGAGATAATATTTTCTTGTAAAGATAATATGATAAGTATCAAACATATGTAATATGTTAAATAGGTCTATAAAATATAAACAATTTAATATTGGCATTTCAAAATTTCTTATTACCATATGGAATATGAAGATTATGAACCCCCTTATTTTGTAGAACATCAGTTAGAACTTTTTGATCATTGGCCAATCCTACGAAGCCGGCACATACAAATTGGAAAAGCATGTCAAAACCTACAATGGCCATCACATTCTGCCCCATGAAACCTTTTCTATATCGATATCGCTGATGATCTTTAATTGGTACCCAAGCTGTAATATTAGTGCCATCAATGGCACCAATACAATCCTACACCATTAATGATAAGTTAAAAATCTTGTCATAGAGAATAACTCAAAAATATTTATAGTAAAAGTTTATTGAATTACCTTGAAAAATGGGTAGAACACTGGATTAGTAGAAACTTGAGATGGAGTGGGGGGTTTCAGGTCCTAGATTTTTCACATAATTAGGGCATATATATAACAGTGTGTCTAAAACGGCATTGAAGTACTTGCTTATTGTGTACCCCAAATGCTGGAATCGAATTTGCATTACCTGATTTCGCTTACTATGGCCTACAATACTATTTAGGAAGATGGCTACTTGTTCTTCTACAGACACATGTCGAGCTGCACGTAATAACCCTTCTCTTTTCAACAACTCACATAATTTTAGAGAGACATCGTTCCTCATACGAAGTAAATCGTATGAATTTTGGCCATGACTGTTGATAATGTACTAAACAAATTTATGGCCAGATAGAGATGATTCATATACTCACTTCCTCTTTCTTATCCACTTGTGTTTATGGTCTTGATCCCATAACAATAAAATTACAATAATGGATATTACTACTAATTGCATAAACATCATCTTCATCTTTTTATCCATAACTTCTGAACTGTTACATGGTAAATTGACATATATTAGAACATAAAACTAGCATAAGTAAATAACATTAAAAATCAAACATGAAGATGTACCATGACATTAAACTAACATAACAAAATAATGTACCATGACATAAAACTAACATAACATTCAAATGTATCATGAGCAAAAAACAAAATAAATCTCATTTCATAAAATAGTTTTAGTAACCACTATCCTAAATAGAGCTATCTAACTCCGCCATGAGGAATGCGTAGCGCCTATCTTTAGTTGCTAATGCAAGGAATTGACCGACCACTTGTGGATCCCTAAGTAGCCTAAGCGCCCTTTATTTGTAAAGTCTGCTCCAAATCTAACTCCAAAATGGTAGCAACTACATTAGCTTGACTTGGCCCTGATTGGGCCATCCTGTCAGCAACAAAAATGAGGGTGTTGGTTAAGTTCTTCACTGCACATGCAATATCAACATTAGATCTCATGTCACCATCTGCTCTATTTTCGTCTCGCACAATGCATCTAGAACTAACAGTTGAGTGCTTTTTGGTACGTGGTGCTTTGTGGTGCTTTGGAGATACCCCATCCCTATTTTCCGAGCTAGAAGATTCAGTTGCTATATCTTTATCATGGTTGGATTTAGGGGCTTCCATTGGATGCGATGAACGCTGATTAGTCAATATGACATCTCTGCCATCTACAATTGAGTCTCCATATATAATAGCAAATTTTTTGCAGTCGGAAAAACTTCTTCCTCGATAGTATTCATAATCAGGGTGTGCCTGAGTTGCACAAATGAGACAAACATATTAATTAATTAGTTATTAATAGTTAATAGAAAACTCAAGATATATAATTACTCACTTACCTTGAGATAGTCATCCCAAACTTGGTCCTCTACTGTTACCCTTTTTGTGATGTCATCCCATCTAAAGCCACTTAAGCCCATGAGAATCTTGATATGATTATAATGAATTTTTACTGTTCTTAGGCGGTTTCTAATTTTAGCTTTATCATACGCATCGCCAAATTTCTCTTTCATCTTTCGTTCAATCTCTCTCCACCCCTTCGAAGTAAACCCAATCCCATCTTTTCTCCCGAGGGTTATTTGTTCTATTAGCACATTAGTCAAGAATTCATCTGCAATCTCTGTCTAAGTGACATTCTTCTTATCTCTTTTACCATGCTTCGCTCCAGAAGATTGTCCAATATTAATGCATTGAGCTTCTTCATCAATCATATTAACATCCATTTCTATATAGAATAAAAAACTTAGTCAAGAAGTTATTAATAGTCATACACAATGTGTTTTGAATAGCATAAAATCCTTTGATATATGATGTAATGATGGGTGAAATCATAAATTATAAAAGGGGAAATTAAAGAAGAAAGTGTTTCAAGTGGAGAGGATGAGTGCTTCAAATTTAATCAAATGTGTGATTGTTGTAACTGTTGTATAAAGTTGAATGTAGAACTGGATCAATATATAGATGTTGTAATTGGAATGGAGGTGGATTTTGCATGTTGTAATAGTCATCCCAATTAATTATCAATGCCTAATGCTGGTACTGATTTTTTGGTGATTCTTCTGGACAAGAATCTGCCATTCTCCCAGAATGTCCAAACCCAGTTGCAATTCGACGTACATCCAAACACATTCTTAACAAGTACAAACCAAAACCAAACATAATTTCAAAAGAACCCCACAAAAATCCACAGTCCTTCACTACAAATAGAACATATTAACACCCTGGGACTGAATCATCATCATAATAAAAACCATACCCAGTAAAAACATTCAAGAAAAGAAAACCCAAGTCAAAGATAAGAACTTTTACCGTGCAAGCAACAAATGCCAGCAAAAAGAATGCTTGATGGCCCAAGCTCATCTTCGACCATCTCAAATACATCGGAAAATTCGGTGCACCCACCTCCTCCTTCAATCGACTCTCCTCCCCATCATCCCCAATCTCCATTTTAGACTCTCGATTCGTTTTCACATCAACATCGAAGGATTTCTCATCCCCAATTGAGCAGAACCGGGTGAAACAAGACGTCCTAATTCGGCAATTCGAACATGGATTTCCATCTAGAACGGAGAATCTAAGCAACCCTTTAGGAATTTGAAATGGGTTTTGGTTTGTTCTTCGGATTGAATTGGATTGATGGATTCTTGGAGAGAGATTTGGAGGGAGGAGATGGGGATTTGCAGAGAGGAGAGACAATGGCATTTCTGTAATTTTTTCTCAGAGGGGGTGCCGGATCCGGTTAGAGAAAAAAGAGGGTTTGGAGCGGTGGGATGGTTACAGAGGCTTCTTGACAAAAAAAAAAAAAAAAAACCATAAAAAAACCATTCCCAAACATAAATAGATGACCAAAATATGAGAGAGAGAGAGAGAGAGAGAGAGAGCGCATACATGGGGTTCTTGAGCAGCATCGCAAGGAAGATGAATGGGAGAAGATGGAACGTATGTTAATATGCTAGGGTTGCAGACGTATGTTGTTGCAAATAAAAAATGAGAAAAAAAGATGATGGGTTTCGAACCATTGCACTGTTGTGACGGAACGTCACTAGTGCACACCGTCCACTCTTTTGATGTGTTTTTCTTTCATGTGTAAATCATATGAGATTCATTCTACTACCCTCTCACATGTGAAAATCTGAGTACAAAAATGGCCCCCTTTTACACATCATTTACACATCAAAATTTCACACGTGATGCGTAAATGACCTCAACCAAACATGAAGGTGTGTAAATGATTCGCATATGAGTTATTTACATACATAAATGGTCTCAACCAAACAACCTTATAGCAACAAAACCAACCTCATTTCTCTCTACCAAGACTCATTTCTCAAATTTCTCTTTTCCCTCCATCACTCTCTCTCTCTCTCTCCATCTCTTTCACCTTCCTTCATCTCTACAAGATTCTAGAGTAAGATAAAGTAATCTTTTGGTAGAATCCTCTGAAGATTGATCATCATCAATATAAGATCTCAAGCCCTCCTCTCTCATCTCATTGGATCTCTCTTTCCTCTCTATCAAGGTGAGTTTCAAACCCTAATTCCAATTCTAGAACCTTTTGTTGAATTCTTATTGAAACCCAGCCCTAATCCCCATTTCTCCCTTGGATTTGGGTGTAGGAACTTTAAATCTTGATGATTTGCATTTTTGAAGTTATTTTGGGGTTTTATTGGCAAGAGTGCTTGGTTTGGGGAATTTTTCCAAATTTGGAGACCAAGGCAAGTGCAATATATAAACTATATGGGATGTATTTCTATTTTCTTTGATTCTCATGTTGAATTGGATTGGAATTGATGTTTTATTATAGAATCCCCTATTTTCTAAGTTCTTTTTATGAATTGGAAACCTTATATGTTCTTTGGAAATCTAATTTGATAAAGGACCTTTGAATTATGTGATGTATTTGATGGGAAATGGTTTGTAATAGTATAAATGATGTTGGTATAAAGTTTGGATGGAACTGTAGGTGATTTAGAGGGGTTTTGCGTCAGATCACTCTTTAAGGGTGTAAATTTTGGGAAGTTGCGGAGAGTCGTAGGCAGGGGTGGAATTAGGAATTTTGTTTAGGGGGGGCTAAAGAAAAAAAAAGCTAAAAAATTATAAATTTAATAATAAAATACATAATAATCGAATTATTGAAGTTCTACTCGATGTTTTTTCATTGAGTTGAAATCATCAATTATTTGTTTCAGCATTAATTTTTTCGGCAATCTCAATGTGAGTACTGGTCCTTTCTTATGCTTGTAACTTGTAAGTTACAATTTAAAACTTTATTATTTAAAACCTCAAAGAAAAAAAATGAGAGCATCCCATATCTAAAATCTAAACCATTAAAAAGCATGGTTCCACTAGTTTTTATCTCCTTAAAATAAATTTCTTTAATCGGATTTTTCTGACATGAATAATAATAATAAAAATGAAGAAACACAATTATATTTCTTTATCCATAATGGATAAAACTCCGATTGAACTAAAAAAATTATATAATTATACAACACAAATAGATATTGATTTTAAGTAAATTAGATTTCAATATAAGCAACAAGGATTGAAAATACATAATGACATGTATTGAAATCAGTATATCTATGTAATTTAAAAAAGATTAATAAAAGAGAAAGTAGGTTCGTCGCTCTTCTTCATTCATGCCTCAAAATCTCTGTAAGTTTGCAAATCTCCAACAAAAAGATGTACTTTCTCCGTTTCCTCTCTTAGATGATAAGATTTGGGATAAGATTTGGGGCAAGTGTAGATAGATTAGGATGATAATTAAAAAAATCTCTTCTCCAATCTCCATCAAGCCTTCTTTATTTGTTCTACTTTCATTTTTTTTCCTTTCATTTTCTCATTTTAAGTTTTCCCAAAAATCGATAACATTTTTGTTTCATTTTTCTAAAGTCAAAACTATATTTTTAAAAAAATCTCTAAATGAAGGAGGGGCCATCCATTAATGGATGGCCACACATAGGATGGGCCAAAGCACTAACTTTAGGGAATTTTCAAATGTAAGGGGTAGCCATGGCCCCTGCCCCCCTTAGGTCTGCCCTGGTCGTAGATCATTTATGGTTGGTCGTGAACTTCCAAAAAAGCTCACCATGAATGAACTTTGGCAAGCCTTTTGAGGAGAAATGTGTGTTTTGTTCTACGGCAGCCACATAGCTAGTTGCAAGGCTACCCACGGTGAGCCATAAAGCTAGTTGTAGTAGACTCACGGTTAGTTTTGATAGGAATGGCCCATAATTGGAGACCTTATCATATGTGGATAGTTGAGCTTGTCATTCGCTCATCGATTGATCGATGTAGGGAATGAGAGGTGAAGTTAGGTAAAGTAAATGGTGGATCTGGGACTTTTGGATGCCTTTGATCATCAGGACACTAAGAATAAACCATATGACATCTAAAACCCTCATTTGACCATTATGTTCTGAAAAGGTGACCAATGGACTTTATTTGATAACTTCCACAATGTATGAGATACATGACACCGAAATAATTATTAGATCATCATTAAAGAGGAAGTCACTTTCATCTAATCCAACGAAACTTTGGCACTTGAGGCTAGGTCATATAAACCTAAATAGGATTGACAGGCTAGTGAAAAATGGTATTTTGCCTTCATTGGTAATAGAACCAATGCCTGTCTGCGAATCCTGTCTGGAAGGCAAAATGACCGAAAGACCCTTTTCATCTAAGGGGAATAGGGCCAAAGATTTATTGGAATAAGTGCATACTGATGTGTGTGGACCCATAAATGTTAGAGCGAGAGGAGGATATGAGTACTTCATCACTTTCATAGATGATTACTCAAGATATTGATACATATACCTTATGCACCACAAGTCCGAGGCTTATGAAAAGTTCAAAGAGTTTAGAGTGGAAGCGGAAAAGTAATTAGGTAAAAGTATCAAGACTCTTCAATCAGATCGAGGAGGGGAATATCTCTTTTCTGAATTTATGGGATACTTATCAGAAAATGTGGTTGTCCCAGTTGTCTGCTCCTGGTATGCCTTAACATAATGGAGTAGCATAAAGAAGGAACCAGACTCTTTTAGATATGATTAGGTCCATGTTGAGTTTTTCAGGATTACCTATATCCTTTTGGGGATATGCTTTGGATACTGCAATGTACATACTAAATTTCGTACCATCTAAGTCTGTACCTAAGACTCCCCGGGAGTTGTGGTCCGTGCAAAAGCCTGGTCTACAACATTTACGTATTTGAGGTTGTCCGGCACACGTGCTGAAGATTAAGATGGATAAGTTGGAATCGAAGTTGGAAACGTGCACTTTTGTAGGATATCCTAAAGAAACTATATGTTGGTTATTCTATAATCCTAGAGAGCAGAGAGTGCTTGTCAGAACCAATGCGGTTTTCTGGAGGAAGATTATATAATTGACTGAAAATCTTTAGAAAATGTCATATTGGAAGAAATTCAAGGGCGAATAATTCCAAATCCAAATATAACCGAACTTGAAGAGAATTAGCCCATACCTGACCCAATAATTACACCAGTGCCTTGTCGTAGTGGGAGGATTGTCAAGCCCCCTGACAGGTTCTCGTTTTTTGGAGAGTCTTACGAGGCAATCCCGGAAAAATCGGAACAAGATCCCTGTAACTATGATGAAGCAATCAATGACATAGATTCGGGGCGTTGGCAATAAGTTATGAAAGCTGAGATAGAGTCCATGTACTCTAATAAGGTCTGGACACTTGTAGACTTGCCTACCAATATTAAACCAATTGGGTGCAAGTGGGTTTACAAGAGAAAAAGTGGACCAGATGGAAGAGTTGAGGCCTTTAAGGCCAGGCTTGTTGCGAAAGGGTATCTTCAGAAATAGGGTATCAATTATGAGGAAACCTTTTCACGGTAGCCATGCTCAAGTCCATCCGGATACTCTTATCCATTGTGGCTCATCTCGATTACGAGATTTGGTAAATGGATGTAAAGACGACGTTTCCCAACAGCCATCTTGAGGAAGACATCTATATGATGCAGCCAGACGATTTTGTAGCTAAAAACCAAGAGCAAAAAGTTTGCAAGCTGCAAAAGTCCATTTATGGATTGAAGCAGGCATCTTGGAGCTGGAACATCCATTTTGACCAGGTAATCAAGTCATTTGGTTTTTGTCAAAATCCGGATGAGTCATATGTGTACATGAAAGTGAAGGAGACATGATAGTTTTTCTGGTATTGTATATCGATGACATCATTCTTCTCGGGAGAGACATATGAATGTTGTCAATAGTGAAAGTTTGGTTGGCCAAGACTTTTGATATGAAGGTCTTGGGAGAAGTTAGCTACATCCTTATGTCGATGACATCCTTCTCCTCGGGAGAGACATATGAATGTTGTCAACAGTGAAAGTTTTGTTGGCCAAGACTTTTGATATGAAGTACTTAGGAGAAGCTGGCTACATCCTAGAGATCAAACTCCATTGAGACCGAAAAAATAGGATGATTGGCTTATCCCAAGCTACGTATATAGATAAGATACTAGTATGGTTTACAATGCAAGACTCCAAGAAGGGCATTACACCTTTCAGGTTTGGAGTGAACCTTTCCAAGGATCAGTGTCCTAAGACACCTCAGGAAAAGGAGTAGATAAGGGAAGTACCATACGCTTCGGTTGTTGGCAGCCTCATGTATGCTATGCTTTGTACTAGATCGGATATCTGTCATGCAGTGGGCCTAGTCAGCAGATATCAGTCTAACTCAGGTCCTGACCATTGGACAGCTGTGAAGTGTATTATCAAGTACTCGAGAAGGACTGGAGATTGCATGTTGATTTACGACAATGATGAGCTGATTCCAGTTGGATACACGGATTCTGACATCATGTCAGATAAGGATTTCAGGAAATCAACCTCTGAGTATATGTTTATGCTGTAGTGGCTTGTGAAGCAGTTAAGGAAGCAGTTTGACTCAAAAGATTCCTTATGGAACTTGGAGTGGTACCTTTGGCGCGACAGCCGCTCATAGTTTACTGTGACAGCAAAAGGGTAGTCGCCCAATCCAAGGAACCCAGAAGCCATAAAAGTCAAAAGCATGTACAGAGGAAATATCATTTGGTCAGAGGGATTGTACAGAGAGGTGCTATTGCCATCACCAAGATAGCATCTGCAGATAATCTTGCGGATCCCTTTACTAAGCTTTTGACCACTAAAGTATTTGAGCGACATGTAGATGGGATGGGCATGAGATGCAACCCTGACTGACATTGAACTAAAGTGGGAGATTGTTAAGTTGTGTGGTCTCAATCCAGTAGATGATGTAATAAATTGATTCATATCAATATAATCATGCTTTTTTTTTTTCATGAGATGAATGATGTTTTGTTACTTGTTTGCACACAATCAATATGTATGACATAAAGGTTCATGAGATGAACCGGAGCCCACGAGACACATGTGTGTCGATGAGATCCACATGTGGGAGACATATGTCACAATCTTATACTTAAATAACTTCACAACCAGTGATGAAATTGAGCATCTCATCAAATAAGGTTGCATCATTATGATCACTATGAGATAGTGTGATCTGTCTCGATCATCGGAGTGTAAGACTCTGGATTATTGTGCTGGTACATTAGATGTATTGAAGGACCATGAGAAGCAGCTTATGAAACGCTGTCTTTACTTTAAGGTCTGCTCTCATAATTCCCTAGCAATAAGCTCTTAATCCTGAGACATTGATGAACTCAAGTTTCTATCTATTCATTTGCTTTGAGTCACCAATGAGTGAGGCCAATTGTAGGTCAACACCTCGGTGTCTTGAGTACGTGGTAGTGGGACTGTAGGAACATTCAATGCTCAAGATGGAATCTATCTTTATTATCCCCTTGTGCAAATTAATGAATTTATCATTAGTAAGTGCGTACCCATCTCCATTAAGAGTTAATTAGATGGTACTGATGATCACTGTGACTGTTTGGGCCTCAAGGATAATAAGATGTGGATCTAAATTGGTGGGACTTGTTTAGTCCAATTGATTCATGGATATTGATAGAGGGGCATACTTATGGTGATTTGGAAGTTTATGGTCTTCTTGTAATTTATTCCTAAGACTGGAGTTCAATTGCATTTACATAGTGGAGCTATTTGCAATTAACTGTGGGCCCGGATTGCACATGAGATGTGGGGTCGCGGCGTTCCAGTGGAGCCAGCTTTTTATGGAATCTCTAGTGGTCCCCACGCTAGCCTAAGATTGGATCATTACTAATTCTACTTAAACTCAAAAAGAAAAGAATTAAAAAGTTACTATTTTTATTGGAAGTAAGACTTCTAATAGTGGTAATAGTGGAAAGAGAACGTTACTAATTATTGTAGAAGTGAGATTTCTATTAAGAAGAGGTAGCCTAGGGCTATAAAAGGGATACAAGGGGTTGGATGTCCATACCTTGGAATTCACGGCCTGCCCCCTTTTGTGCAAGAATTGCACATCTCTCCTCATTCTTCTAGTTTCTCTTCCGGGTTTTTCCTTTAAGTTTCTAGTTGGTTTTCTCCTAGAGATTCCACTATTCTTTTTGAGAAAAGATATCTGAAGCGGGTCATAGCGTGGAAGACAACAAGGTGTTGGAGATCCTAATTTGCTACAAAGAAGAGTTCTTGATATAGCAAATTGTCTACTTCTCCGTTAGAGCACTACCGAACTTCTAATGTAAGATCTACTTCTTGTATGTTGTCAATTTATTGTGGATGCGGGTGCTAGTTTTTCTATTTTCTAGCTAGAGTTTATTATTGATTTTGATCATGAGATTGAGGGTTATGGATCCTGGATGTGGTTTCCGGTCTTATCGATACTTATCCCTGAGTCAAGTGGACAAAAGTTTTCAAAACCTATCCATGAAGCCCACCTATTTCTAACAGTTGCTCCATTAATCATGCTTGTCATCCTTAACCTATTTATGATGCATTCATACTATGTTACCGACAATGACGTTCTTTTATCTGGGTGTTGCATATAGTGGATCCCCTTTTGGTTTCCTGGAGGGTGAGGTGTTCCTCGAGATACCGAGTGCATGAGTCACTGTTGCTATGTGAGAGCGACATGTGGTCCCTTGGGAGATTGTTCAGTCATAAGCTTTTGTTGTTTTGCGGTTGATTGTAATAAAACATGTCATTGTTTTTAATTTGAAACTTGAACATGTTTATGAGACTTGTTCTATGATATCTGATGTATGGACAGATACTGTTGGTGGATCTTATATATATTGCTTCCGCTTTTTGATATTATTGTTTCCCATTAAATATTGTTTGGGAATTATTGAAAAAGTATTAAACTGTCCTTATAGCGGATTTCGATCCTGGATGTCACCCTCCCCAAATTCGGACTTCCAAGTCACTTTGGAAATCTTGGTTTGGGAGAGCGATACTAACTTTGCTATGAATTCCTAAAAAGTTAATTTCAAGCAAACAAATGCCCTTACATTATATTCCTAATTTGTCACTAATGTGATTATAATTTTTCCATAAATGTGTATACACGAGTCTCCATATATACTCTAAACCAAACCCCAACACTAATGTCCCCCTCTAGGATCATTTCAACAACAAGACGTATTGGCCAACATTTGCAAGCACATTTCTGCAATTCGTGCATCCACAACATCTACATAGTCAAACAAGCTTCCAAAGCAACTCAATTCCATTGGAAATCTTAAAAATGGTGGATAGAAAGAAACGACTCCCAGAGACACAGATGACGAGATGAAGATAATTATAGCAAACGTCCCCTCTCCCTCCCTCTGTAATAATACTGTACAGCTTTTTTAAGCAAAGAAAGGTTTTCCATCCCCCCATTTCGGGGGAAAAACAAAAGAAGAAAAGGCACCACTGCATTAAAGAGACCCAAAAAGGGAAGCAGGATAGATGCATGTCGAAAACTACAAACCAGGAAGCCCGATAAATTCCCAACTATTTTGAGAGGAAAATAGATTCCTGCGTGTGGGTTTTGATTTCAGGAAAATTCAATAATTACACAAGAGAAGAGCCCATATGGAAACTCCAGACTCTTACCTCTGAGACAGACATTTCTCAATCACTTTCCACAAGAGAAGAGCCCAGTCGGATCATTTGATTCCCCTAAATGAACTTTTGGTGATGCTCTTTACTGGGGGCACGTTTGGTGAAATCTGAACCGTTAAAATAGACGTCCCCACTCTTATATGTGGTCTTAAAAAGTTTCAATCTAGGCCCAGCCTCAGATTGATAACATGTAAAATATTTCTTTGTTATCAATCTTATTATACTTTTAGAGTGAAGTTTTTGGGTCCTGTATGCCAGGAATACATTTGTTCTGAACAGTTCAGATTTTACCGAGTAGCAGCACCAAAGAACATCACCCAAGCTCCAGTGACCTGTGATTCAAGAGTAAGAAGATCTGGACTCCCAAGAGCCCGGTCAATTCCCGTCAATGTTTGTGCTTTTTAACTGTTATAGCCGTGTACAAGATTAGTGTAGAGAGAGGAGTCGGCAAAACACTTCTCAAAATGGGGCTGTGCTTGCTCTATAGAGGGTGTGCTTTGGAGGAAGTTGGGCAGATGAAGCTGCTACACAAAACTGCATACAGCAAAAATACACACACGCACAATAACAGAACAATCAGTGCTGTCTTAAATAGACAAAAAAAAGACCATTCACTTTTTTTTTTTCTATTTCCGTCACCTGTTGCTGCTGTTTCTTGAGCTTGGAATTCTCTTTCATCAAACTGGCTACTTCAAGCTCCAGTTCATTAGTATATGCCTATACCCACCAACAAAAAAGACATTTAAACTAACAATTCAAGAAATCCATTTCCTTGAATGAAATTTCCACAACAGAAACAGAATAGAAGACTAGAATTAGAATCAATCAAAACCCATGCCTGCTTCCTAGCTCTAGACCTTGCTGCAGACTCCCTATTCTTGATCATACGCCTGTGGCGTCGATCTTTGGAGCTGTTCCCCGATTGGGTCGTCTTCTTTTGTCCTGACAAGGATCGAAATGAGTCGAATAGAGTGTTTGGAGAGACCCCATCAATGGCATTACAGTGCCCTTGATGGGAGGCCATTGCATCAAGGTACTGGAACTCAGAGCTTGCACTCAAGCTAAGGACTGTAGGAGGTGGGATGGTAGGAGTGGAAGCAAAGAGGCCGATGGCAATGTCAGGGTGGTCGATGACTGTATTAGGTAGTGTTTCCTTGGAGGTTCTTGTGAGGAAATCTTCTAGGATCATACCTCTGAAGCAGCTGTTGCTGCTCTTTGAGGCCTCTTTCCTTGTTGAGGGATCTTGGAGGCTTGTGAGGCTGATGTCGTTCCACACCTCTTCCATGGGTTTGGAAGATGAATTCCTTCAGAGGAGAAGATGAGAAAGTAAAAGAGAACAAAGAGAAGGAAGATACTGTTGTTGACGAGATGAGAAAGGAGAAGGGAAGGAAGAGAAAAAGGAAGATAAAGAATGTTGTTGCTATTGTTGAGGTCAGGACGGTGGGGTTTTCTTCACCTGATGACAATGGTTAGGGAAGGAGTAGGCTTGGAAGGATATAAATAGTAGGGAATTTTTTGTGCAAGCGCCTTTTTTTTTTTTTTCTTTCTAGCTATCATTACTGATCATCTGCAGCGTTTTTTATTTTTTACAAATAGCCACCTATATTAATATAAAAATCCTGGTCAAAGATGTTGATGGCCATTGGCCAGTCATTTTTAATGATTGATGAAATCTGCTGTATTTTTATTATAAAATCCAAAAGGGGTTTTGCCGTAGTAGTTCTCCTTAAATTTGGTTTTCACAATTTCATTATCGGAATTCAGATAATGTCATTAGAGTTACTTGAATTTGATCAACATTTTTTAAAACTTTTTTGTACTATATCTTATGATATTTTTGTATTTGTCAATTTCTGCATCATTTACTTTCTACAACAAGCAAGCAAATTCACTTTTTTTTAAAAATAACACAAAAAATGACATTTTGTGAAAAGCAAATGCACATCTTACTAACATTTCTCACGTTCTTTCATTCGGAAAAAAATTACCATAAGATGCTGCATAAAAGTCATGACATCATGGGACAATCCCATAACATCATATGATTTATCAGTTTTTATGGTATACAATGATCCCATGATATAATAGGAATTGGAAAAAAAGGGTTAAAAGAATTTGTTGACCGAAGTCAAGTGACTCTAATGACATTATGTGACTTTTGGCCGTGAAATTGGAAAAAGCGGGTTTAAGGAGGACAATATGTCAAAACCCAAAAATATAAAAACTGATTAGTTTATCCTCACATTAATTAAATTTCGGGTGATAAAGCAAAACATTATAAGTCTAAAGTCAACTTAATGATTAGCATCGTTAATGTGATTTTAGCGTCATTAACGTCAATTGCGTTAGAGCTAAGAAAGTGCTCACCCTTTCCCATCCTCTTTGTAAGTCAAAGTGGTTAAGCATTATAGTTAACAAGTATATACCTAGCTTGATTCCCAACTCACTCGGCAGCGTGGGTAGGTGGGTCAATGCAAGCATCACCACCCCTGTATTTTGTGTGTGTGTGTGTGAGACAGAGAGGTATGGAATTTTTGTGTGGAGCCCACTTAAATACATGAAAATGTCTAAGGGCACCTTTTATGAAAATGGAACATGGATTCCTCGCTATGGGTTTGTATAGTTGAGACATTGAAATTGGTGCATATTAATGCATACAGCTTATAAAAATTGATGTAAATACACAAATCCAAAATATGTGAGGATTTCCAAATCTTATGGTGGAGTTTGAAAATGAAGATTTTTATAGATCCAAATGCTTGGGAATTTGCAATTGCCAAATGTGATTTTCCACAACTTCATAAAAATAGAAAATCTTTTACTGTAGGATTTTCTTGCCAGACTTCATGGAAAGAGGAAATCTTTTCTTTCCGGATTTCTTATTTCATAGCGGCAAATGCCTCCACATAGGCATGACTTTATGACAATGATCGTTCAATCAAGGGTCCCAAAGTTTAATGCCTACGTTGCATATACACTTAATTTAAGGTCCACAGTCAAATAATCAAATCATCATATCAGACCCATGCGAGGCTCATCTGCTAATCTAGACTCCCCTGAACTCCACTACCTAACCCTTTGATATATGGATAAGGTTGGCCCATATCCAACCTCCTACCCAAATCTCACGGTAACTTACTGGCTGTACTGCAGTCGAATGTTGCTTCCCCAAATTTGATAATTATATGCATCCAGGGCCCCGGGCATATTTGAGGGTTCAAGGAGACTTGGTTTTGACTTGAAAAGTAGAACGAGAGCTATTTTCTGCCATTTGTATAAACGTACATCCACTCCTAGTCATGCTTTTGGAGTATCCAAAACTCACAGCAAACAGCTAGCACTCTTCCAATTTCCTCCCGCGGAAGGAGAGAACATGGGGGGCCTTATGCAGGGGGAATCCGAATCCTCTCTTAAGCTTTAACCTGGGACTGTTTGGATAAATAAGGAGTGGAGCAGAGTTAAGTAGATTTCACACGAGTGAAGTGGATTCAAATGGAGGTAGGGTACTGCACTTCACTTTGTTTGAATGCTTGATGTGAAATTAAAATTAGCAGGGGAATTGATTTTTATTGAGACAACAGGAGTAGTTAGCGTTGGAGTAAGATGAATATATAAGTAGCCGACAACAATATTTCATCTACCGCACCAAACTCATATAAATAGGATATGGTTGAAATTTTAAACCGTTAGCCTATCCAAACATGCCTAGAGAAATGCTGAGTTAATCAATGGCGTGAAACTCCATCATGGGATCCACCTATTGAAATAGAAACCGTTTAAAATAAACACCCTCTACTTGTATAAGGTATACTCAAATCTTACATCAATTTGTGTTTGTTTCACCAATGAATTGACTCTTTTACAAAACAAATATAATGTAATTAACGCAATCTTATGCGTATACATTACCATCTTTTTAAGAAAATTGTCAATCCAACCTCGTAAGAAACTTGGTTTGACTTAAAATCTGAGAATACCCTATATACCTACTCAACCTACTCAAGCAAGTTCTAATTTGAATAGGGAAGCCCCAATTTAGATTTCTCCAGACTAAAGCCTCAGAAGACCTGGACTCTAGCAGGGCCACGTTCAGCGTCCCAAAAGCTTTAGAAATACTGCAGTCAGAAGCTGCACTCTGAGAGGAGATTCTCGTATCGCTTGGTCTGCAGAGAATTGCATGATGGGTGTAGTGGAAATTGGAGGCAATTACATGATGGGAATTGTCTCTTCCTATCAACAAGTGGCACGCAAGGTCCTCGCCAGGTATGAATAGTGTGGTCCACCCGTCACCATTTGCTATAATCAGAACATGTGTCTTAGAACCATTGGCTTCTCACTGAAATGGCCAGTTGTGTACGTTTCAGTTTTATGAGTGGACTAGCTTGAATTCGGCCATGGTGACATCCAAGCACCCCCACTTACTGTTTGTATTCATTCACCTCATCTTGATAAAGAGTGTCATTTCAGGGATGGGGTTTGACTCTAGAATTGTATTGCCCATGGACCTATCTTATTAATCTCAAATGGAGTTTCCAATTAACAAAAATAAATTCATTCACCAACCTAAAAAATTATAGCTGCCAACATACTCGCAACCAATGGTAAGGCATCTTTCTTTCCACAGATATAATGAGAGATCATTCCTTAAGTCTCTTGGACAGGGACTTCGATGATAGAAATGTGTGAGTGTTTGAGTATTTATTGGATAAAAAAAAAAGCCATGAGGATATATAGCTTATGGAAAAAATGCAAGAAATTTTCAATTTTAAAGAGAAATTAATGGAAAAAATCTACTATTGTGTATCTGAATTGTTGTTATTATTAAATGGCAACTGAGAAATATATATTAAATCGAATAACTGATACATAATTACAAAACAAAGAAAGCAAAAAGAAAGGACCAAAAAGGCAAAATAATTAGCCAAGTTAGACATTACTACAGATTAAAGCTATAAAATGAAAAGTTAAATTAGAAACTTCACACTTTATCCGTTCACCAACCACTTGTAAGTTTAATATGAGCGGTAGGAACAGCTACCAAATGTAATATATATTTTTTTCAAGGGCCTATTAAATTGAATTCCCATGAATTCTATGGTTTTTCTCTTTATTGAATTCCTATGAATTCTATGGTTTTTCTCTTTCTTTTAAGTGGTTAAAAATGAAGAATATTCATAGGTGAATATCCAGAAATTTCCATAAAATAACCTCTGCCTTAATGGGGAAATACTCAGCCGTCACCATTGTAATTAAAATCCAAGATGAGTACTCAGAGGTCCCATATCTAATGGTGCTCTATGCCCTTAACGTTCACCTAGGGATGTCAAACGGGCTGCGCTTCCCAGGCCCGGCACTGCCCCCAGCATGGGGATAGGGCTGTGTTGGGCCCTGGGTAACCTGGCCCTTGCGCATGGCAAGCCGGTGGCCCATATTGAGATTTAAAAGGTTCTATTCGACATCCTTAATCAGTTGGTAGTTTTTGTTTCTTGTGTGTATGCTGGGAGGGATATATATTGAGGAGTGGGCTCTACCAAATGGGGAATATTAAAAAGTATTTCCGCTGCCTCTACTAATGCCTCAAGGTTTTGGTAATAATGGTTAACAAAAAAAAAAATTTAAGATGGTATCAGAGCCAACTGGTCATGGGTTCGAATCCTAGAAGGAACGACTCGACACACCAAAAGCGCGCACATAACACCATCAGGCTTTCTAATAAACTATGTGTTTCTTTGCATTTTGGAATGTCATTTTTATAGTAAAAAACCTGATCTGACCGACACAGCCTGTGGGTCTTGAAGACTGCATATGCCATCCTAGGATGTTGACATATATTAATTGGTGATCAAGGAAAGAAGTTGGGTGGTAATACATTTGCCATACATAGACTAGAAGGAAGTTTTTAACCAGAAAAAAAAAAGAAGAAAAGACTAGAACGAAATTGGGAACTATCTTAAAATCAATACATGTTTACAGGAACTTCTCTAAATGCATCTGGTTGCTTACACTCTGGATAATTGTGGTTTCAGGTGATATAACCACAACAATGCATGATGATTAATGAAGTAGCGGATTTGAACCTTTTTCTCTGTTATTTTCTTGACCAACTCCAAACAAAACCTGTAGATGAGTCATGAGTTAACTACGTATTTCACTTATTTAAGCTTGATGGGTGCAGTTTACTTGTAGAAATGAACGTAACTATTCAAGCCTCATGTACTCAGGAAGCACTTTCATATTGACATGTACCCAACTTGCAACGTGCAAGTGGCATTTCAGTTTGTGCATGGGTATTGGACCCGTACTCTGGAACCATATTGCCTCCAAGTGGTTCTGAGTCATCTTTCAGTAATTCAGGTCTGTGATGTAATAATACTCTATGAACTCAACCCATTTGATCGCACCCCCGGTTTTCTAAAAGGTCCGACCCTACCATAATTTAATTTTTGTCTCTTTCGATAATGATGTCGACCGACATGGATTTCAAAACCTTTTATGATCAATATCATCATCAAAGTCTATCATCATCAAAGTCTTATTCCAACCATGTTATTTCAAAATCGGTTAATTTCAAAAAGACTAAAGAATTTTAAAAAATATTTTTTTGGCCCATGGGCTGGCCCGTAGAAGGCAAAAATCAGCAGGGCACGGACCCTAGGCATGTTGGGCCGTGGCAAGTGGTATGTTTGGGCCGCAGGTAAACAGTCACGGTCCGTTTGACACCCCTATTTTAAGCCTTTCCATGGCCATGGGTTCATTGGTCATCATGCATTTAGGTGGGCTCCGCTAAAAGTAACTTTAGTTAGTACAATTTGCAAAATTGAAGTAAATAGTATTTCTGTCATTTATAAAAAAAACTAATAGTCATATTTTATGCAGCCAAACCAGGGTCTTTTTTGTAAAGACATAAAAGATAGAGTGTTTTTGAGGTTTTTTGAAAATATAGGGTGCCATTTTTATTTTTGTATATATCGCCCTAAGGTTTCTAAGATTTGTAAATAGACTCCTGTGGTTTTAGTATTTATAAATAGACCCTTACCCTTTCATGTTCCCAAAATCAATATTCAATTCCTAATGACAATGGGCACCCACCATAAGGTTGTGTTGTAGTTTCTTTATAAAAATGATAGTTTTTCCATTGTATCAATTAAACACAAATGAGTATGTTATTATTTACAATAAATATCATAATTTTATCCCAAATCTCATCTGTGTTTCTCAATAACTCTCTCATGCACATGAAGCACAATCTTGTATTTTACCACTTTTATCAATCCAATAGTGGGTCTTGTATGGATTGAATCAACTACAACCAATTATAAGTACATATATGTGTTGACTATCATTATAACCGATTTGGATGTAATGAAATTGACCTTGTAGTGATAAAAATGAATTTATGAAGAGTTATTCTCTCCCACTAAATGTAATTATTAATGTTACAATCTTTAGAGAAAAAGAAGTCCACGCATTTGAAATTATGCATATATGGATAAAGAGATGGATAAAAGCGTCATTTCACCCTAAACACTTATATGGTGGTTGGAAGGCTATTATTTTGGAAACCTAAAAGGTATCAAAATGGAAAGAAAGAGACTTATTTACGAACACTAAAATTACGGGGGCCTATTTGAAAATTCTATAAACCTTAGGTAGGTATATAAAAATAAAACTATAATAATATTTGTTGTAAATGCATGTATTCTTTCTTTCAAACAAAGCCTATAATTGGTGATGGATGGAAACATGTTTCAAAAGCAATATTAGAACTTACAATGACAGAAAGGTAGCTAACCTCTGTGTGTGTGAAAGAGAGAGGGAGAGAGAGGGAGAGGGAATCTGCTAGGAATCTGCTAGCTATGTATGTTTTTTTTTTTGCTTTGATAGTGGGAGGGGGAATCTAGCTATGTATGTTAGTAAATGCATGTATGCTTGTTTCCAAACAGAAATGGAAATGGGTCCTCATTTCTCATCACCCACTAGCAAAAATCTACATTCCTGGCATGTACTATTTCGTATGATTCCTTCTCTTTCCACCGAAAGGGAATGGTCGAGTTTTAGCAAATACTATACACACAAGTAAAACCCAAGAGAGGGTGGATTCTGCTTCCACAACAGCTGCTTTATATACAAATTTAATAGACAGAAGGTTATATATACTAATAAAGCCATCTCTATTTGTTGACATCACAAATGACCACTGCATTTTTACAAATAACCATCTATAGTAATTTGAAAATCTCAATCAACGACATTTGCTCGTAGTTAGAAATCAATTTTTTGCCAACTGATGAGGTACAACTTATTTTATAGGAACAGTATGAAAATGTTATTGTAACTCAATAACTCATTTAAAATCAAACAGAGGGCATTAATCATGGTTAAACTGACTCGAGATCAACTATCTTCTCGTGCTATTGTCTTCAATTTAGTTCGAATGAAGAATAAAGAGAATTCATATTCATTAGGGCACATAGATTCCACAAAAGAGGATTTGTTTTATCTCATACCACCACTTTTCATTATTTTTCTTGGTACACTAGCTAAGGAGGCTAAGACCCAAGAGAGCCCACACGTGAGAAAAGCGGTATACCTATAGATCGATTTTTGAGCATCAAAGTGAGATGTGGGATTGCCAATCAACTAAACAATTACGAAGTCTTGCTACTTTTCTTTTCTTTTATTTATTTTTTTTGGAGTTCTCGCTACTTTTCACTATTTGGTACAAGAGTGATGTAATCTCCTACTGACTATACAATTACATTACAATTCCCTCCCACAGAATAATCCTCTCAACCCGTTGTTTGGCTAGAGTTTATGCCATTAAGTTTGCCGATCTAAACTGATGTCGAAAGGCTACATCTATTGAAGAAGTTAAGTTTCGGATTTCATTGAAAATGAATTGGAATTTCCAAATATTCACCTTCCTGTTAAACACCCAAGAAATTACATTAATTTGACAAGTCACGTTTTACAATAAGCCGGTTAGAAAAATATTGAAGAGTTTCTAGGATAGCTAGCACCTCCGGTTCATTAGAATTACAAACACCCACGTGCTTAAAGAACATGTGCAAAACCTCACCAAAACCGCAATATAATTTGAAGTTATTGTACATTTATATCAAAATTTAGTAATTAAAGATCATTTTTAGACCAAATTAAAGATCATTTTTAGACCATTATTGGCTAAGGTCAAAACTAAGGACCAAAATATGCCGTGCGGGCCCGGGCCAAAAATTTTATTTTTTAAAAAATTCTCTTTAATAAATGGCTATTTTTGGTAGAATATAAATGACTAATTGGTGGGCCATCTTAGAAGCTTTCTGGATATCTAGAGGCAGATCAGATCACGTCCGTAGAATGTTGATCGTACCAAGCCTACAATTATATCAATTTTCTTGCAGCTTTTGAAGTAAGCACCATCTTCATCGGGGTCCACAATATGGACGGTTCAGATTAAGGCAAATACATGTTATATGTACAGAGAAGAGAGTGCATTCATTGGGCTGGGTCCGACTGCGGTGCCTTGCTGTGCGAGGCCCACTGCCTGGTTCCCAAGCCCAGCAGGGCCCAGGCTGTCCAGTCAATGTGTCGTGTCGGGCCGGGCTGTGGCATGTTGACCTCCGTGCCGAGCTCCGGCAGCCTGGCCCATTTGACATCTTTGGTGCATTCCTACGATTTGGAATAAGAGAAATTTAGGATGAGATTGATCATTATCGTCATCATCATAGCCTTATTATTATATATATATATATATATATATGTGGAATGTGAGTTAAATCTCAATTTTTATGGGTAACAAAATTTTCATTAAAAGCATGGGATACAAAATGGAAGAACAACAAGAGCAAAAAGATGCTGGAGCATTGTACCCTTCACCCATGCCTAAACAACAAGAACCTCTAAGGAGAAACCCATTCGACCCTCTGTTTGGCCAAAGCAACCCACATGGCTAATCTAAGCTTACAATGGAAAACAATTAATGGAAGAAGATAAAATCCGAATTTCATTGAAGATAAATTGGGATTTCCAAGGATTAGCCCTCGGATTGTCATTATATAAGAACGGGTTTTAGGGGAAAAAAACTTAAAGCTTTCTAAAATAGTGGTTACATTGGAGTTCTCTCTCTCTCTCTCTATATATATATCACTACATAGTGCCTGTGCATTTTTTTAGGAGAAAACACCCCTTCTAGTTGGGCCTATTGGGATGCATGATGATCATGAAAGTCTATTGGATGAAAAGATTCATACGAGGCCTACTTATATGCAGAATCTTGAGTCCATAAGATCATTCTAACATTTTGATTCATGATCCTAAAATTTAATAGTTTAGAGGTATCATTTTATCATGATCTCAATCCAAAGGCAAGGAAAAATTGGATGAGCGTCAAACTTAGACTTGTGACTATTAATAAAGTGTGTGTGAAAAGACTAGATTCACTCAACATGAGCTCCATGATAATAAAAAAAAGGGTATTTTTAAAGTGGGGTGTTTTTTAGAATTTCGTGTATATATGTATAAATATATATTTATATATATGGGAAAAATATTCAAGTGAGAACTAGTTCTAACCTATTATATGAGAACTTTTTTGCGGGGTCCAATTAGCAACCCATCCAAACCTAGTAACTAATAGGGAACCTCCTGATGGTTACTAATCCTAAGGATTGGCATACATCTGAATGAATTGAACCGTTTGGTCGATGGTTGAGCATTTTTGTTTTGAATATAAAGTCATTAAACTTGTGGGTCACGGATGAAAGGGTTAGAGGCATGTGTTTGGGGTTAAATTTGATATATGTGGTGGTCTCACATAGATCCTTCGAATCCTCCGGTCCCGTCTCCAAATGGAGCCCATAATAGAGTCCCATAAAAAAGTTTTCATATAATATGTGAGAACTAATTCTCACCTAAATATTACTATATGTTCTATATATATGTATGTATATATATATATATATATATATATATAGGGAGGTGCTTCTATGAGAGACACTCCCATTAACTTGGTGAGAGATGGGTGGGGGCCCTCACATTTAAGTTGGGGGTCGTTGCATTTAAGTTGGTGAGAGTGGATATGGAAGTGAGAGCCCCCATCCATCTCTCACCAAGTTGTTGAGAGTGTCTCTCATAAAAGCACCTTCCATATATATATATACAGTATATTATGTGTACATATTATGGTCCAACAAAAACCCCGAGAGCCGAAAGTGTGACACTAAGGGCCTTTACTTTGTCTTTCTTATCCCTTTGTTGTTTTCTCTCTTGTCCTTCCTGTTTGGAAGGATCTCGAGTTATTTGCAATGTCGGGACTGCTGTGGAGCAGCAGGAGACTTGAAAAATGTGGCTTTTCATTGGGCATTCCTAGTGAGTGTGATGAAAAGTGCAGTAGTTCTCATTTGGGTCACTGCAAAGCTTGCTGCAAAAGAAGATGCGAAAGATCACTTCTGTAGTGGCGAGTGGCGGGTGGCGAGAGGTGAGTGGTGACACCTTTCCCCAAATGTACTAAACAACAGTAACAAAAGGACTAAAACTAAACATATATAAACTGTAAAGTGTCTAAATGTACAATATATGATGATGGGAGAGGACTAGACCACTGTAGGCAGAGTGTACAATATATGATCATCAAATTGAGAATAATTCTTGGCCCTGAAATGATGGCATTGTGAGGAAATCGTGGGGGAGGGAGAGACTTTCTTGGAAACTATGAGATATGGGGCCACCTATGAAGTGACTGAGGCATCCATGAACTGTTCATGTACTGAGTTGTACTGTCGAGATAGTGTAGCTCTACCATCACACCAACAGGAGTCTAACAAAAAAAAAAAAAAAGGGAATCTAACTATACTTCCAGGGCATAAAATTGATAGATTTCTTGATGTGCTTTGATTTTCTGTGGGGGCAAGTTTTAGTGACACAATTTTCCATACCAATAGAAGAAAGTTTAACTATTTTTTCTCGATTATGCAAAAAATCATTTTCCATGGAGTTGAAACCATCTTTTCATGCTCACACAGGAACAGATTTTCAGAGTTTCCTGGAGCATTTGCCTTGGAGTAATAAAATTTCTTTCTTGAGAGGTGCTGATTAAGTATGTAAAGACGCATGGTAAAATATATATAAAACGCACAAAATAAAAAAAAAATCATGCATTTTATGCATTACCAATCATGTTCTAAATTTTTTGATGATTTGAGTAGAATTTGACCCAATCCCTTTCATTTAATTTGAGCAATTTACATTTTAAAGAGATGGGCTCTACTGTACCTCTCTCATTAATGCATCTCCCAAGAGTAGGAACCTTGGAGGATCCAGACTCGTAGATCAAAGGTGAAGAAGCTAAATCATCATTTGGCGAAACCTAACGTTGGCCTTTATGAGGTATCAGGGTACTGTGAATATAGTGGTTTTAAATATAAGTAGACACCTTGGCATTGGTCTGCACCCATCATATTCAGTCTTTATTGAGCCTAGATACTCGACCAAGAACAAACGGAGACCGTTTAACATCTTCAAGAGGATGGTTTTAAGTATCAGCAGACACCAGGAATCTGAAATGCATCAGACTCCATTGACTAGAAAATCTGAAACACTGATTCACTTTACATATATTGATATAGCTCAATATTAACTGATACCGTTATTTTCGTTTTGTGGGGGTGCAGACTCTATTAGGTAGTTTGTCTTTGGGGCGAACCGAGTATTTTTATGTGATTTTTGAAGGTGGACCCACAATTTTTATTAAATTTTTTGAAGGGGCTGAGACTTTTCATATTGGTTTTGGAAGTGCACTGCAATACAACTGCACCCACATCCATGTACTTGAGTCCGCCCATGGCTGATGGAGAAGGCGATAATAAATGGAAGAAGCTAGCCTCGACTCAGCTATTCTACATTTTCATGCCTTTGCTATTTTGAAACCACAGAGCACCTTTACTTGCCTGTTCGCCTATGACTAACACCTTCACTACCCAAGCAAAATGATGATAGAGAGAAGCCCACACTACAACACACTACATAAAAACAAACTGCTATTAGAACCACTTGGGTAGAACAATTGGTCCAAAGCAGTTCAAAAGGTACGACCTCAACATCACAATTTAACAAGCAAGAATAGAAACAAACTAAGTAAATCAGTTGAAACCTGCAAAAGCTGCTGATCTACACTGACTGGGCCAGAGTTCTTTACTGGTTTCCATGGCTGACTGGTTTCTTTACCATCATTCCAATGGTTTACGCTGGACTGAACTGCCCAAGGTTCCAGCAACTCGAGTTGAACCCGGTCTGATTTTTTAAACCGTGGCAGCATATATTGCTCCATACAGGGCCATGCAGTTCCACAACATGCAAGTTGGGGTAGAATGACATCCCATGCAAAAACAGGGCAATAAACAAACAAATCTATAAATAATCTGCATGCAAATCCAAGTGATATAAACACAACATTTTGGTCCTAATAATAGCAATATATAAAGAGTTTACCATTCTTGTCAGGGCATTTTATGAAATTAAAAATCTTCAGTCTTGAAGAAAAAAGTTATAAATGTAATATTTAGGTCAAATATGTACCAAAAACAGAAAGGAGAGAAAAGGTCCAGGGAAGTGGATCCAATGTGCAGCAGATTCTTCCACCCTTTTCTTCTTCCAACCAACTCTCAGAAAAGCTGGACACTCCCAAATCCACCCTGCC
Source organism: Persea americana (assembly GCA_029852735.1). Lineage (NCBI taxonomy): Eukaryota > Viridiplantae > Streptophyta > Magnoliopsida > Laurales > Lauraceae > Persea > Persea americana. The sequence goes on from CM056809.1 coordinate 15,375,501, forward strand.
TCACCCCTTCTTCCTCCATCTCTCAGAAAAATAGACACGCTCCGAATCCTCCCGAAAAAAATAAATGGAGGTAGTCGCGGGTGGCTGGGAAAATCAACACAAAACTCACCCCATCAAAACCCCAACCATGCCACAGTAAATAAATTAGATGAAAAGGCATCATCCCATCCACACCAAACCCAACTATACAAATCCCAACAACCTCAACCTCAAAATAGCTCAATAATACTAGTCTTTCCTTTGTTCACTTTTTCTGTTATTTTTTATATTTTATTTTCTTATTTTGTTTATTTAATTTTTTTTATCTTTTTTCGCTCCTTACCAGAAAGAATTCCAGAACCAGTGATCCTGCCAGGCAAAAGACCATTTTTTACAATGACAAGAAAAGCATTCTTGTCCCTCCACACTAGCACTCCTCCCTCGCCCCTCCCCCACCCCCACGCGCCTTCAGAGAAACCATCACCCCCTCCATGTATACGTGCCTTAGCACGAACCACTCTTCTCTAAGCTTCTCGCAGATGCTGGGCGGTTTGAACCCCTTTGGATGTTAGTCGGCTCCAACTCCCAATTTGAGTGCAGCTGGCTACTTGGCTCTCCAGATGATGATCTAGTCAGGACCCTTTCTGTGTGTGATTCTGCTGGACCCCATGTGTTGTGGTTGGCAGTACTCTCCAATCCCATGTACTGCATTCGAGTTGCAAGTGTATCGTAGTTAGGGGACTGGGGACTGTGCATGACAGAACCAAACACATTAGGCGGCGGCAACAGCCAATTCATCCAGTCATTGCGCTTCCTTATTTTGTCACCCTGCAACATGATCAACATTGCATTAACACAGAAAACTGCACCACAAGTGGAGAATAAGATAGGTTCAAGTTGTGCAGATTACCTGAACCTCAACTATGGTTGAGGTCCGAACTGCTTCGAGTATAAATGGGATATACATTGTTAATTGCTTGATCTACAAAATATAACAAATTTTCAGCATTAATAAATATTTCAAAAAGAAAATGCAGTAATTCAATTGTTTTGTTGCACAGGAACTTAAACTGGAGAAAAATCAACATGCATTGCAACAAGCCATCAGAACTACACAGAGACTAACAAGTTAGCTTGATAAATTCAACAGGAAAATGTAATGAGTCATCCAGTTCCAGTGTATAATATGAACCTGTACAAGAGGGGAATGGTCATGTGGAAGGTGTCTTTCTTGGCAGCTATTTGGTCCATTTTGAAGGACAGAAACTTGAGATGCTTCGAAGGAAAGTCCTCCGATGTTAGCAAATTAGTTAACAAAGTGAAGTACTTAGTGGCTCTTTGGGTTTCTACTCTTCCTATCTTCAAAGGGATCTTGAAGAATTCCATTATTCATAACCGGAAGGAAGTGGCTTTCTCTAATCCTCACCATATGCGGGTCTCTCCTAGATGGTGCCCTCCCCCTCTAGGTGCCCTCAAGCTTAATTTTGATGGTAGTGCTTTGGGTAATCCTGGTCCAGCAGGTGTGGGGGGTGTTATTCGTAATGAGGAAGGTTATACCATACTTTCTTACTCGGGCCCAACCAGAATTTGTTCTATCAACAAAGCTGAATTGTTAGCTCTCAAAATTGGCCTACAAGAAGCAATTAATCTCCATCCTCATCGATTACTTGTTGAAGGGGATTCTTTTTGCGCAATTCAATGGGCATCCCCATCTTCGACCACCCTTGGTACCTGGCAGATATCGTTGAGGAGGTTATACAACTTTCGGGTGGTCTCAATATTTCCTTCCACCATGTCAAGTGCTTGGCCAATGATGAAGCGGATAGGCTCGCCAAAGAGGGAGTTCTTCAAAAAGATGTTGCATATTTCTGTTTAGCTCGTTTTCTAGGGGTTGTCGCCCTCCGATTTTTTGGGCTTAGCTCCCTCCTTTTTTGGTTTTGGTTGCTCTCCCCAAGTCTGTTTAGGGCCTTTTGAGTTCAGTATATTTCTCTTATACTGTAAAGTTTTTTCGAGCAATGAATTCAGTCACCATTTAAAAAAAAAAAAAAAGAACCTGTACGATGGAATCATACAATGGATACAGCAAGTAATGTTATGAAGAAAAGTCAAATGGTCGTTTGAAATCTTCCAGTAGCTCCCAGTAGCCCGGATTGTTTTGAAGCTGGTTTGATAACTGGATTGTTTTAAAGCTGGTTTGATAAAAAAAATAAAATAATAATAATTAAAAAAAAGGGAAAAAACCCCTCTTGCCCCTCTTGCATAGCTGCAGATTAAAGCTCCACTGACTCCGGAACAATCCCTCCCCGCTCCATCAAAACTATGTCAAAGTGGATCTTCTCAACTATCTGTGAAATCTGTAGGATAAAAGCTTCATATATGAATCTTAAGTACCATTAAAAAAAAAAAAAACACTAAATCAAATGACGACATAATCAATCAAATAACTACTATTCTCCTTCAAGAAACTCCAACGGTAGTAGAAAATCTAAGCCAAAAAGCACCAGCAATCCAATAAGTACATGTGGCTGGAATGCGCATAATAAGATTGATGTGTATAGTTACAAGAAAGTATAGAATTTGGAATGAATAAACAAAGGGAACTAAAGGGTAGCTCCATTAGAAGAGAAGTCAAAGAATATCGTTTGAGATTGTTTGAGCATGTGCAAGGCTAGAAACAACCCTTGTATGACACATTTAAAACTATAAATTCAAGGAACTAAGAGAAAAGGCCAATAGAGACTTGGAATGAAGTAACAAGGAAAGACATGATAGACTATGGAGTTATAAAGAACATTATTTTAAATAGGATTGAGCAAAAAAAGTAACTTAAAAAGCGATAGATGTGATAAGGCTATGATGTTGATGTGATGTATATTCTAAAGATTGAAAGATTCTATGAGAAGCCGCAAAGCTGCGGACAAAGCCTAGGTGCACAACCATGGATCAAGCCCAGGCCTATGCGCACAACCAACCAATGAAACCACTTAATCCACATGAACAAGAAACCCCACAGCATACTCCCTTTGTTCTTTGATTTCTTCTTTATCTTCCCTGAGTCTGTCTTGAATTGTGTTTCTAATTTGTCTCAAGTTGTTTTAGTTAGAAGTAATAGTTAAAACAAGAGTCAAAATGGTGTCAAATAAGGGGAGGAGACCAAAACCTGTATGGATTAGGACCATGGTTCAAAAAATCGCGGTCACGGTTGCCATCACAGGTCGCGGCCATCGCAGTGCAGATTTTTATTTTACCCCAAAAAAACCCAAAAAAAAACCCAAAAAATCCAGAATATTCTAAAATGCTAGAATTTTTTTTTTTTTTTTTCCATTAGTAAACGCTTTAAAGCAAAATATAGGTCCCCTCCCAAGTCATTACATCCCGTATCGCTGTCTTATCTGAAACTTGTAGAGTCTATTATGAATTAAATAGGTTTACATGTATATATTAAAACGAGTTCAAATATCACAAATTTTACAGTACACATTGCAACCATAATTTGAACTAATCATTAGTGTTAAACACTCAAAGTCAATAAACTAGTAAGTAGTAGTATAGATGTACGATACTCAATTACTCAATCACCGAGTAAATTGAGAATAAATTTAAACTTTCAAGTAACATTTACTACTAAATCAAGATTATCTAATTAATTAAAAAAACAAAGTATGAACAAAAGGGTATTGTGGTTGAGGAGGGAAGTAACCATCATATGAGAATCCACCAAAATCTTGTAAATCACTTGAGTTTTGGTGAAAAAAGATGCTTAGGAAGCTCTAGCATAGTCTGAAGAAGCTCCACAAATGCTTTGGGAAAGAAATTAAGGGGAAAGAAAGTAAAAAAAAAAAATTAAAAAAAATCGTCGACGACCAATAGTTAAAAAAAATAGGCTGTTACGGACCATTATTTTCATTGTTTTTTGATACCATGACCGTTATGACCGTTATATTGTAAATAACGTCACAGTAACAGCCATTTTTTTTAACCATGATTAGGACCTAATAGCCTTGTTCCTACATCCCTACGTGCGTGTTATATGCACTCCCTATCAACAGAATGAGATTTTTGTTCCTCTCTGAGTTGTGTAAGCCGACTGGTTCTGGCGCACATTAAAAGACACCACTGTGAAGATTCTGTTGGAATCTCCGGATGGAGACCGTGGCCTTATGTTCATATGCTGTGACATGAACGAGACCTGTCTGCATTAACTAGGTATCCCTGAAGTTAAGTCCTTTGTTTGTATGATGATCATGTATGACCATCTGCTCCCATCCTTCTACCCCCTTTTCTTTTCTCTTTTTTATTTTTACCAAAATACTCCAATATAGCCAAAACTCTACCAAAATTTTGACAAAATCAGCCTTGGCTTAATTCTGACACCAGATGTAGCCATCCATACCCCACCTTCCCAGCAATGGAAGTCCTCCCATCAGACAGCCTGATGCAGGGCGGGCCCATAACTCACGTGTGGGACCCAAATGGTGCGATTCCAATTTAGTTTCCTAATTTTATTAATGAGTTGCGATTAGGATCAGTTTTTCAATTTCATTAGGATTTCTTATTTTGTTTTCTAAGTTGGTTAATAGTTAGTTTCCTAGATTGATTAGGTGACTTAGTCTCTAAGATTATATGTTTCTTATTCATATGGCATTGTAGAGATGGAATTCTGAGGCTTTTGAAAATGACTGATATTTTAAGTGTTATATACGTGTTGTGTGTGCGTGTGTCCAATACATGTGTGAAGCCAAATCCCCATTATTTGCCTTTCCCCTTTACACTTTTCTTGATTCTATTTTTACTCTCTTTTAGCTATTTTAATGTGAGCCATAGGATTGAGTCAATCCAATGGTTGTAGAGCTTATTTCTTTTAAAAAGAGAATGGAATTCTATTGCATTCCTTTGTATTCCCTCTAGAAAGTGTAGAGATTGGGAGAAGCGGCAAGAGAAGAGTCTATCCAAGAAGACCACGAGAAAAGGGAGGCAAGAAAGCTTTGGAAGCTTTTATCTGGTAAGTGGGTTGTTAGAGATTCACTTGGCAGTTGGCTTGTAATTTTCATCAAAGGTAAAGAAGAAGCTTTGCATTGTTCTCCTGTGGATGTAGGTCGTACATTGTGACCGAACCACGTTAAACCTTGCGTCTTGTGTGTTTCTTTCTTGTCTTCTTTGATTTCTATACATGGTGGTGGTTTGATGTATGTCTGCCTTAGTTTGCCATGGCATTTAGTTGGTGATTGGTGTTGAAAAATCATATTGCCAACCAACTGTCTATAGAAATTCCCCAACAACAGTTGGTATCAGAGCCTAAGGCTGTTGCTTCACCATTGAGTGAGAAAGGGGGAATTTGTTAACTTGCAACATTTTTTGTTGCAATGGAGAAAATCAATGGAGAAGGCAATGGAGTTTGAAAAACTAAATGATAGTAATTGGCCCAAATGGAAGACTACGACGGAGGATTTTTTTGTTGGAAAAGAGTTGGATCAACCACTTAATGGGAAGGAAGCCCAACCTGAAGGAATGGAAGATAAGGTGAAGGATGCCCTTGATAGAAAATGCTTCCTTGCATTTCTCCTTCAATATGATTTGATGGTTGCCAATGCGAGACCTCTTTTGAATTATGGCAAACTTTGTAATAATCTTATGAGCAACCTTCCTGTGCTAACAAAATGCATGCTATGAAGAGATTATTTCTCTTGAAGATGAAAGAAGGTACTACCAGTGTTTTTAAAAGTAAGACGCGCATCAAGGTGCTAAGGCGCAAGGCGAGGTGCGGGCTCCATTGAAGTGAGGCGCACGTTGTAGATAAAAAATAGATATTTTGGTATAGACAAAGAATTCAAAATTCAATGAGCAATGTGTAATCCAAATTCCAGCCAAGCAGACATCATTTGATTAAAAAAAGGAACAAAAAGTATGACAGTAAAATGCAACTGAAAAAAACTAAAACAAGACCCCAAAATCAGGTCATTCAACCTGGTGTTGTGCATAAGTGGACCTTCAGTTTTAAGTAGACCAGATGCATTGTATTATGTTATATGGACCACTCATGAGCTCATTCATGATCTGAATACAAAATATTCAATCTAAAAATATCAAAATGTATATATCTCCAAAATCCAAATAATCAACTCATATCCCATCATGGCCCATGACCATATCCACATCAACATCATCACCAAATGAAGACGATCCACATCAAAACCAAAATAAGGCCCCACCCCCACTGATGGATGAGAAAAATTGGTGATGGTTTGCCAATTGATAATTGTTTTAAAAAAAAACAAGGCCCTAGACCAAACAATCAAAAATATCAATGGCTGCCCCCACCCCTACTAATGAGAAATTGGTGATAGCCTGATGATGTGTTAAAAAAAAATAAAAAGCCCCCCCAGACCTAAGGCGCTTGCTCGACTGGCTCAAAGGCGCGCGCCTCGAGCACCTCGCTTCGAGGTATTTGAAGCCCAACTAGTGCGCCTCGCGCCTACGGGTGCCTTGTACAACCCTGGGCACTACAATTCGTAGGCACGTGAATGAGTTCAATTCTATTTCGGCACAATTGAGATCTTTGAAGATCAATCTTGACGAGGAAGTGTTGTCTTTGCTTCTGTTGAGTTCTCTACCTCCTGATTGGCATACCCTTGTTACTACAGTGTCAAATACTATTGGAAACACATTGAGATTGCAAGATGTTATTACTTCATTGGTGAATGAAGAAACAAGAAAGGCATCGTCACAATTGTCTGATGAGTCTAGTCAAATTTGACAATTGGGGTTAGAGGAAGGTCACAACATAGAGACCAATCTTTTAGATTTAATCAGGGTAGATCTCAAAGCAAAGGAAGGTCAAGGTCACAAGGAAGAAAAGTGACTTGTTGGGATTGTAAGAAGGATGGGCATACAAGAAAGGATTGTTGGACCTTGAACAACAGGCAAAAGAACAAATGCAAGATTGACAATGGAGATGCAAGCTCTATTTCCAATGGAGGAGGAGGAATGACTTTAAGTGTTGCATGTTTGGTTTCTTCTTCCGAAGATGCATGGATTTTGGACTTGGGTGCATCATTTCACATTTGCCAGATAAGTTGTCTTTCTCAACATATAGAAATGTGGAAAGCAGCTTTGTTTATCTTGGTAATGATCATGCTTGTAAAATTCATGGCATTGGTGATGTTGTGATAAAGTAAGTAGATGGGAAGAAGCACGCATTGAAAGATGTAAGGCATGTTCCTGAAATAACCAAGAACCTCATTTCAACAGGGCAATTGGACGACTTTGGATTCATAGTGACCTTTGGCAAAGGGCCACGGAAGATTTCAAGAGGTTGTATAACAATCTTGAAGGGGCAAAAAGATGGAAGTCTGTATATTATTCAAGGCACAACTCAAAAGAATGGTGGCACTAAGGACATGGCTGCAACGACTAGCAAACGTGATGATATTCAAGTTTGGCACAGTCGGCTTGGTCACCTTAGTGAGTGTGGCATGCAGGCATTGCAAAACAAAAACCTCATTCCTACTTTTGAGCATTCTTTTTTTAAGTTTTGTGATCATTGCATTATGGCCTAGGTAAACAACGAAGAGTCAATTTCAAAAGAAATGAATCCCATAGAAAAAGTAAAACATTAGAATTAGTTTATTCTGATGTTTTGGGCCCTATAGATGTTAAATCTCTTGGAGGAGCAGAATATTTTGTTACCTTTTTAGATGATTATTCTAGAAAGTGTTGGCTGCATCCTTTGGCATCCAAGGACCAAGTCTTTGATACTTTTATAATCTTCAAAAGTAGCGGAGAAAAGAGACTAAAAGATGTATTAGATGCTTGCAAACAGACAATGGTGGCGAATATTGCTCTGTGGCTTTTGATTCTTTTTGCAAAGAACATGGAATTTGTAGGATAAAGACGGGTCCAAGAACACCACAACAAAATGGTGTCATTGAAAGAACGAATAGAACCATTTTCGAATGCGTGAGAAGCATGTTGTCACAATCGGGGTTTAGCAAGCCATTTTGGGCTGAAGCTGCAAATACAGCTGTATATTTATTTAATAGATCACCAAATGCACCCTTAAATGGTGAAGTACTAGAAGTTCTTTGGTGTGGTGGGAATGTTTCATACAACCACGTGAGAACATTTGGGTGTGAGGCTTATGTTTACGCACCAAAAGAGAATCGAACTAAGCTAGATGCTAAGTCAAGAAGATGTGTTTTTCTTGGCTATGGTGGTGATGACAGAGGTTATAGGCTTTGGGATCCTATTGCTACGAAGACAATAAGAAGCTGCGATGTTGTGTTTAATGAGGATGTGATGTTTGCGAAAAAGGAGAATGAAAATGAAAAGAAAGAGAAACTTGTTCATATGCAAGTTGAAAGTTCCTCCATTCCTCCACAACAAGTGCAAGAAATTCAGCCTTATGTTCATGGTGATGATCATGATGAAGAAACTGCATCAGTAAAACACGACCATGATAGTTCCATTAAAGATGGAGAAGGTTCATCAACTACACTTGTGCAAGAATTAAGGAGATCAACACAGCCTCGTAAACCTACACAAAGGTATTCTCCTTCTTTATAATAGTAACTCTCAAGCTGCTGACCAATAAACCCAAAGTGCCTAGGCGTTAAAGGTGCAGTAGACTAACTACTTAACCCAACCCCCTCCCCCCTCGAGCGGGACACCGCCCGAACTCTAAGCACACACCCGCACAAGATGCAACATGGGACCTTTTGCCCTGTGCACAAGCGCCCACACACAAGATGTGGCATGGGACCTTCTTTACCCTACGCAGATTCAAACCCCAGACGTGTTGGCTTTGACATCTCAAGTTACTAACCAATACACTCAAAATGCCTCAGCGTTAAAGGTGCGGCAAACTAACTACTTAACAGTAACTTCGTCAAGAATAGAATTTGATCACAAGCAATTCTCTCACGCTACCTATTACCAATGATGGCCCAACAGGCAACAATGCATTTGAGTAGAATGGGAGAGCTAAATGCAAAATAAACATGAAAAGAGAATAATAAAAACCACATCGAGAATGAAAGCTCAGTCACAACACTCTTATTTGTACCTTTGTCCCTGTAATTATAATTTGCTGTTTAAGAGAATCCAAATTGTACCTTCAAAACTATGCAATGAATGTAAATACTTGCAGCTCTAGTTTTTCAAAAGCTAATGAAAAAGGACAAAGCATACACCATACTAACAATATTAACATATACACACATTTTTACCAAAAAAAAAAAAAAAAAAACATTTATGAACATGTGTACATTAAAAGCTAAATATTACAAAGACATAAACGGGAATAGATTTCCATTAAGTCCACAAATTTCTCTGCCTTTTGGCTAAGATCAAGTTCCGTATCTGTTCTTTTCCTTTTAACCTGATATGAGCCCAATGTCTCACCACATCACATGACTTTTGATTAATTCCGTGTGGGGTTGACAACATATGTTGCTGTTGGGGCCCTCTCGCATAACCAAGCCAATTAGTTGCACTATTACAAGGTCCTGGTGCAGTGCATAAAAGGTGGGTGTGTGGGTCCCTATTCGAGTTGGGGTCAGAAGACTCCCATTGATTAGGAATAAACATCAGAAGCCTAATTACCTTCACAAGTAAACATCCTTCGGAAAATAAAAGCAATCTGAATAAGACATATCCATACTTAAAAAAGATGATAAGGTTCATAAAAACTGTCAAGCAAATCAGGGAACCAGCACTCTGAAGTGAAACAACTCACTCGATTGAAGCCGGCAATCAAAGGGATAGGTACCCATCCCTGCTCATCCATGTTCTGCCGCAAGAAGATATCCTTGCACAAATTTTCGGGACTGTGAACACCACCAGAGATGCATAATAAATTAAACCAACACAAAATTTAAAAGAAGAAACTAAAAGGCAATGTGTAGACAAATGCAAGAATCAAAATCAAGCAAGCCCTCCAAGAGTGAAGGTGTTATGTTAGTTGGCAGTTTGGGTAAGGTGTCTAGGGTGGATAACATAAGAAGATGAGGCTTGAGCACAGGCCTGGAAGGTTTTTTCTAACTTGTGCTCGCTTTGCAATGAAGAAGGGGAGACTATAGATACTAGTTTGTTCACTACAAGCTTTCATCTATTTCTTTGGAACAACTTTCATTTTTGTTGTAGGGTTTCGTGGTGTTCGCCCAGAAGCTTGGTTGGTATGGTGGATGCTTGAAATTTGGCTCCTTTTTCCCAGTGTGGTGCGCAATGCTTTGGCGGTCAGTTCCTTTACTATAGTTTGGAATAAAAGGAATGCAGGGTTAAGTAGTGGGGAGTCGCCTGTTGTTCAGGAGCTTCTCTATAGTGTGTCTTTGAAAATAGATAAATGGGTGTTTTCAAGGATATAATTTAGTTGTATCAGGCTTGACAATAACTTGTACAATTGGGAGGCTTCTCTTTGTTGCAGTCGGACTGTAGCTAGGAGCATGGAACAAAATATCAGCAGCTACATAGTATAGAGGCTGATATATCAGGCATCTCGGCCACTGCCGCTATGCTAAATACAAAATAGCGCTGCTAACAACCAAGGCAGCCCGTATCAGCTGCCAGGCTGCCACAAGACCGTAGAGGAGACTTATATAACCAACCGACTCGAATTTTTACAGCACCTCTTTAACATTTTACTGCTGCATTTCCTCAAGAGCCCTTCTGGAGCTCTTTGCTGCCCTTCTATGGTTACAAGACAATAAAAAAAAAGAAAAACACAATATATGAGCAAATCAAAGTTATTTTGATAAAGTTATTATGTCATTTGTGCATGGGCCATACATTGATTGTTTGATGAAGTTATTGTGTCATTTGTTCTTTTTTATGAAGTTACTATGTCATCTGTGTTTTAACTTAAAATTTTGTTTAAATGTTACTTTATACGTTTATAGATCTTGCATTCTCAACAGGTGTGTTGAATATAGAAATGCATAGTAGTGATGATATATTCATGACACCATTTGATTATAAGCATTTTATTAATTTCTAAGTAAGTATAACTAACCAACATGAATACATGTGAAAAGAATAGATCAATACTATTATTTTATAATCAGACCGCGATTCAGGTCCCTCATGCAATGAGGAGACCGCTATGCCCCCTATATTAGTTACCATTGAAAACAAATATTAAAATTGAACATTTTCCAATATTTTGGATTTTTGGATATTTTTTCAAAAAAAATTTAGCACCATTTCGATTCACACAGCTACACCACTACATAGTGTTTTGGACACTACCTGCTACACTCACCGCAACAGCTATATTGATCCTTGGCTAGGAGGACGATGAGTTGGGTTCCTCCCTGGGGGCTTTGAAGTTTAATGTTGATGGCACAACAAGAGGCAAACCGAGGCCCCAACCATTTGGGGTGTGCTTTGTAATGATGAAGGAGAAGTGTTGATGATGTTCTCTAAGATATAGGTGTAAGAGATTCTAAAGAGGCAAAAGCATACGCTATTCTGGAGGCTCTCCTCATGTTTCAAGTTCATCAAAATAAGGTCATTGTGAAGAGTGATTCCTCGGATGCTATTGCTTGAGTTTTAGCTTATAACGGGGTCCTTCGAAGTTCCACTTCATTCTTAATGAGATCAAGGCGTTCATGTGGAGTTCAATCATATTTTGCACTCCATCAATGCTATGGCAGATGTGTTGGCTAAGCAAGAGGTGGATCGCCTTTCTCCTTTTGTTGTATTCCATATGTAATTTTTTTCGATTGTGTTCGGTATAACTTTTGTATACCGATCTTTTGGGTCCTCTGGATTTGCTTCTGCTCTAATTTATATATTTCCTTACTGATCAAATAAAAAAAGGGCAAGTCATGTTGAGATACCTGAAATAATAATCAATCTGTTTTACCAGCATAGCACGCAGCTGAGGATCAGGTGCAGAGATAAACATTCCGGGGGGTGCAGCAACATATGGTACCACCCCAGCAAGAGACTCAGGAGGTGGGGCCGGAACATAATATACTGGAGGACAATGCAAATCTGGAAAAAGCAAGATCATTGACATCAAATAAAAGAATGAAAACATATATATATATATATATATAAATATATTGTATAATTATAGCTAGGATGGATTTAGAGTAGTATACAAGCAGCAGTTCAACTATTTTGGTGGAATTAATGCTTAAATGGAACAGAATAAAAATCCAAAAGATACCGTTTCCACCACCTCTGCTCCATATCGATGCTAGGGAGGGACTGTAGTAATGACAATTTGGGTCATGTAGGTAGGGGTTAAAAACACTAACCACCTAATGTGGATTGCAACTTTTATTCTGTCCCAAAGCATATCATAAGCTGCATCTCCATTCTCTATGCACATATATTAAAACCACCTGTGATAAATTGAGGAGTACAGATCATGCTCACCCATAAATTCCACAAGCAATTCAACTTACCAGGGAAGCCTATAGGACCTGCATAGTGCCGAACAGGCGGAGTAATAAATGGAGGAGGTGAAGGCGGCTGCTGTCTCACAAAACCCCTAGGCCCGGCGCCCCTAGGCTGCCTAGAGTGGAAATCTCTACCATTAAAATTCTGATGAGGATTCCACTCCTGATTCTGGCGATCAGGGTCACGCCTGCTCCCATAATTGCTATGATAGGGGCCATCTCCACCGCCACGAGGGTGGTGGCCACCTCCATTTCCCCTCCTGAACGCACCCCTCGGCTGATCATTCCCGCCACCGCCATGTGCTTGTTGAGAGCCAAACGCACCCATAGACTTATTATCCAGATTATTGTTCCTTTTAGAAACCTCTCTCGGAGAGGAATCCACGCCTGCCGCTGCTGGTATTTTATCAGAAAAGTTCTCAGAAGCAGTAGTTTCCACGGAAGGCGGGGCTTGGAGCCCGCCCCCGCGCTGCTTCATCGATTTCTGGCGGGTAGGTGCCATATGATGATTATGATTCTGGGTTGAATTAGGGTTTGTATGATTGTTATTAGAATTCTGCTTCTGAGGAGAAGATGGAATTACAGCCACCTATGACAAACAAAACATAAACCATCCTTCTATTCATATCCATACGTGCATCAAGGAAAAGAAAAAAAAAAAAATGAAACACACGAACCCTAGATCGGAGGATATCATCATACCTGAGAGGAGACAGGGACGGTGACGGATCCATCACCAAGAGCCTTCAAAGAATCCGACGAGGATTTCGGCGATGCCCTAGCAGACTCGGATAGCGCCGGCCATGAGGCACCCATAACAGGGTGCACCTCGATTATTCCGTTCGCCGGCACGTTCCACACCGGCTTCTTCGACTTCGTAGCACCGTCGTCGCTGTTGCCATCGAAGATCTGAATTACCTCTGATGACGGAGTCGATCGGTGAAGATCAACCGAAATTGCTGATGATGGCGGTGGTGAAGATTGCGTTGGATTGGTGGATACTTCCAATTCATTTGGGCCGCGTAGCAGATGAGACCATGGAGATGGAACATTCCGGCCTGTATCGGAGATGGTAGCCATGAAAAAAAAATAGGAGGATGGATTTTTTTTTTTTTTTTTTTTTTTTTGGTTTTCTGAATTTGGTTAGGGTTAGAAAAGGAAGAATTGGATAAAATACAGCAAAATTTTGGGTTTTTTTTTTTTTTTTCTGAGCGATGAGAGAAAGACAGAATCGGAAAGGGGATTAGGGTTTTTTTTTTTTTATAACCAGCAATGCATCTTTTCCATGGCGGATCAAAAATTGATCCGGTAGCCGCAGAGGAAAGTGGTTGTCTCTCGCGCTCTCTCTCTCTCTCTCTCTCTCTCTTTGCTTCTCTGTTTCTTTGAGCAAGCAGAGAGCTGAGGTAATGGTTTTTTGTAAGGAAACTATACATACAGTAGTCCAAGGGCGTATGATAGGATTACTGTGGATTTAGATTAATCTTGACCGTCCAAGCAATTGGATTTAAAAGATGATGATCCTGCTTGTAGGACATTGGTCTATTGAGCAAAGTGAAATACCAGAGTAATTCAACATCTTCCACACAAGATGGATGTTGTGTTGAATTATTGGAATTATTGGCCGGTCTCTTGAACAAAGCGAAATAGCAGAGTTGAGATAATCAGGATGATCAGATGAGCCTCATATTTTATATACAAATAGGTCCCAACCAAATGAAGAGAAACATGGACCCATCCCCAGTGGGGCCTCATGTGGGGCCCACACCACGCACACTGAGATGAGCCCTCGAGCATAATAAAAATCTTAAACTCGTGGTGTATAATCTAAAATCTTGGTCACTATTGATATACGCTCTCGCGGTCCTCTTTGGACAATTGACCATAAATTGGCAGTCATTTAACTTCATTCAATGCTAAACTGGACGTCATTTTAACATCCAATTGAAGTGCTTGTAGGACATGAGCGTGTAAGTGAGAGTTTAAGAATTTGAGTAATTTATCAAATAAATGAAAACAAAAACATTCCGGAAATGGCTCATTTAAGCCCAGGACAAAAAAGATAACATAAAATGAGAAAAGGCAGAGTATGCTAACGTAAAATGTAAATAGATTGAGATTAATAAGTTTTCATGTAGTTTGTTTTTCATGTAACTTTTAGGAAGAAGGAAGATAAAAAGAAACATGTTAAGATAAATTAATTGCTATTTTATGTATTAATTAAGATATTACTTAGAAACAAAGTAATTAAATTCCAAAAAGGGCTCATTCAGAATAAAGAAAGAGTAATGTTTGTTGAACGTCCATATATTTGTTAAAACAGAAAAAAAAAATCTCAAAATTGATTTTAAAAAAAGGTCGGCATTTGACATTAGTTGATAGTCTAGATTGACCATACACTCCACAACAAAATGGAGTGGCTCAGTAGAAGAATAGTATCTCATAAAAACTGAAAGAAGTATGATGCATGCAAAGGATGTTCTAAGCGAATTTTGAAAGAAGTGTCAGTCCCAAATGAGTGTTGAAGTTGAACTCACTGAGAACTTTATGTGTTTTGGTGTGCGATAGATTCTGCGAACTCACTGCAAATGTTCTGAAATTTACTTAGATGATCAAGCAAGGGATCCCATCTCCTTTATATAGTGATCTAGTATGGGCCCATGGCAGTTAGGCCACATAATTTTCCTAACAAATCCTAGACAAGTGCTTGAAGACGATAGGCCATCTTACGGAAAGTTGGAGTTTATCTTAGTGTATAGAAATCTATCTATGGAAGATTAAGCCCACTGTGAGTCACTTCAAAGTTTTTAGTTATCTATATGTCATGTACTTGATCATGAAAAACTTTAATAGCAAGTTCGAGAAGAAAGCGCTTTGTCCATATTTGATGGATATGAAATTGAATTTAAACGGCGGAAGTGTTGCGATGCTACATATCATATGATATAGTATTCGATGAAGCATCCGTACGGTGGTCTCCAGAAGCCACACTACTGTCGAGTTCTGAAGACAACTTGGAGAAAAAGCTTCACCAAAATTAAAAAATGAAGATGACAAGTAAGAAGTTGAAGAGGGACAAGCCTAGTCAAGTGCTTCAAACTTAACAATGAAGGAAGATCTGCTGGCCCGTGGACAAGTGGAGTACATATATCACCCCATCATGCCCAGTGAAGCCAAGTTAAGTTAATTAGAGATTGATGGCTGACCAAAAATAACTACAACGATCCATAGAGCAAGGGATCCAAATCCTACTTATGTTGATGCTGCCTTTAGTAAAAATAAATTGTATATGCAAACTAGCTTCACATGGAGAGGAACACCACAAAAAAAGTGTCTGAAGGCTTTGGATTTAAGGAGATCCTCAATCAATATTGAAAGAAAATCAAACGTGGGATTTTTCTAAGTCAAACCAAGTAAAACCCATTTCACAGAGACAATTATGTAAGTTGAAGTCTCGTGCAGAAGACAAATTAATGAAACCCAATGTTGAGGGGAAGAAATGTCGGGTACTATTGGCCCAAGTCATATGACCATGTGTTGCCACCCTCCTATTCTCTCCTTCACTTTCTCTCTCATCTGCCTCAAACAAGCGGCATCTTCCAATTCCTTCTTTCCTCTTTTATTTATTTTAATCCCAGCCTTGCTTTTTTCAAAACTCTTACCCTTTTTATATTGAAAAGTATTTTTACTACCTTACCAACGTCTTAAAGTTTTGGAAGCAATGGTTAGCTAAATAAATTTTAATATTTCAAACCCCTACCATATGACAGAAACTAGCCCATTTGGATCCATTTTAAGGTCCATCAGCCAGAAAGCTTGTTTCATAAGGATGTTTATAAATTAGTCCTTACACTTTAAAAGATTTCATAACTGCCTCTTGATTTTGGAGGTGCAACTCAGGCAGGATGGCCCGCATATAGACTCGGTTCAGGTTAAGTATCCTTTTTATTTTGATTTTCTTTTCTTTTAAGGAGTATAACCTTATTAAAAAATTGAATTCATATACAACATTAGTGTATAAATATATAAGTATTATATTATGCATTATGATATATATATATATATATACTCAAAATAAAAAATTTCCGACATTGGGAACTCAAAGTCACGCACTCCAACTCACACACTGATGCTCTTTATACTTGTGTTTGTGGTTAGGTACCAAATAAAAAACGGTTTACAAATAATAATTCGGATTGAATTTAGGTACTTGAAGCCCAAACCTAAATAAAATCCGAATTTGATGCAGGCTTTAAATTTCACCCAATAGCTCAACTTGAACTCGAATAAGCCCAACCCAAATTTCACTTTTAGCAGGTTGGACCAGCAATATCATTTCGCACATTTGTGGTGCCTTGGGGAAATGGAGACGCCGGTGCCTCCATGAATCATGGGACTTAGTCATGTTTCTACCCTAATCATTAATCAAGATGAATAATTTACATTAAAGCTGTTGTCATTGATGGTATGCATTTCGAAGTTACGAAGATGATAAAACATTTAATAAAGGACCTTAAAAATTTCATGTCACGCAGTTTCTCTCTCTATGGGGCACATGGCTCACATGGATTGAATCAGAGTCATCCATTATTTCAGAGATCATTTGATCTTAACATTCAATTGGAGGCATCATATAGAGAATGCCATACCAGGAAAAAAAAAACA
This sequence comes from Persea americana, assembly GCA_029852735.1. Classification (NCBI taxonomy): domain Eukaryota; kingdom Viridiplantae; phylum Streptophyta; class Magnoliopsida; order Laurales; family Lauraceae; genus Persea; species Persea americana. The sequence goes on from CM056809.1 coordinate 15,392,546, forward strand.
CAAGAAACCAATAGGTCACCTTCAAACAATAATAAACAATCAGGAATATATATATAGAACTGATGAATTTTGGCCAGAAAAGACAAATAAGAGGATAAAAAGTTGAGAATAATGCCTTGTCCACTTGGAGAGAGAGAGAGAGAGGTCTTCCACAATCTTTTATTCCTGACAGGGTATGAATGTATAATAGGGTCTTGTTTGGATCAAAACTTGATGAAATATTATGTTTGGGTATTTATTGGATATTTACTTTGAAGATTCTAAAATACTTAGTTGATCTTTTTAATATTAATTGATTGATTTATGAATTAGCTATCTATCAAGCAAAGGTACGCACTATGTATTTTCATAAGGACTAAATAGTTAAATCAAATCATTCTTGGATCATTAATATCAAAAAGTTTTCCTATAAAAAAAAATCATTCTTGGATCATACATGGGCTCAAGCTTGATAATGGGTTTGGATTTTGAATCAGGGTTTCATCAATCACCATATCATTCAGGCCGGGGTTCTTGAGCTATTGGTACTGCAAAATGCGATTGAAGCAAAATGATACCCAAGTACCCAAAGAGGGATTTCTTCTCATCAAAGAAATATTATTAGATGTGAGTTTTCTTAATTCTATCACTAGTATAATATTAATAACCCGTGCTTCCAACATTGCATTTTAAATAATACTCATGCATTAAAAAAATTCATAGATTTTAGAAGAAAAACAAAAGAACAAAAAAAAAAAAGAAGGTTATAGAGTACTTTTTAATGTAATCCAAGAGATAACGGTGGAAAGAAGAGAATTAGAGTAGAAAGGGAATGATAGCATTTAGATTGAAATGAAATTCTTGCAAAAAAACAGAGAGAAGTGGAGAATGGTTATGAGTTGTTTTGATAATGACATAAAATACAGGTAGTTGCATAAGTGGGGAGAGAACATTTGAAAAAAAAAAAAAAAAACTTACAGTAAAAATTCTAACTGACGGTCAAAATTAAACCCAAAATCCTCCTCTTTAATATAGTATAATTGATTAGTCAAACAAGAGTCCTTCTGTATTGTGCATTTAAGAGTTAATCCAAGTCGAATTTATTCAAATCAAAACTACAGGAAAAACCTATAAAAAATGAATTGACTTAAAATGGGGCCTATCACTACAGCATATGCATCAGAATTTGGTTCAAAGGAGGTATTGGGAAACATGCACTTTGCACTTGGATGGCTCATCTTAATGGGCTAAAAACAAAAGTCTTCGTAGCTGCTAAAGGCATCGCCTTAGATACTGTTTTAATTCTTTGCAATGCTGGCCCAGGATGCAACTTGCACTTGTTTGAAAGATGCGCTTACAGCTAAAAAATATGGGATAATATCCTCTCATGACTTGGAATATAATGCAGAACGGCTCTTTACCTGAGTGGCAAGGAGTGACAGTTCTTACCTAACTGCCCAAGGTTTGAACCCTGGGCATGCCACCTCTTGCCGCGTGTGCGGGCTTCTCTTGCTACTTGCGTAAGCTTTCTTTTTACGTGTGTGGGCTCCTTTCCCACTTAGTATGCTATCTTTCCGTGTGTATGCGGGCTTTCACTTGAGTCCTAGCCCCCTCAGCTGGGTTACCCCAAAAAAAGACTTGAAATATAATGGTTAACCTTGTGTATGCGGGCTCTCACTTGGGTCCTAGCCCCTCAGCTGGGTTACCCAAAAAAACAGACCTGGAATATAATGGTTAACCTTGTAATGGCACGTAGAATGCTATTATGCACGGCCTCTGTAGCAGATGTGATCATGGTTTGCTTTCCTTCGTCAAGTTCACCCTATTTAGTTGCTGGGCTTAATATTTATGAGTTCTAGAAACAGCCCACACGCCTGAAGCTTAGCCTGTTTACAAATTATATACACCATCTGCGTCAAATATGTAGGGCCAGCAACATTGGCCCAGGCTTGGTCCATTTAATGATAGTCAAGGGCCTTAAAAGAGCTTGGCCCTGCTTATGATCACCCCCTATTCCATATATCTCTGTTAGCATTTGATGGGCAGGTTTCCATATTTGATAGATTGCGAGCTCCCTGCTGAGTGTATTGCTGGCCTCGCTTGATTATGCATACGGGTTAGCCATGGACCTAAACTCGGACAAACAATCCCTAAGCTAAACCCGAGTGGTCTCTAACTATTGACCCTAACCGATTCTGAATGATTCTGACCCAGAAATAAGGCCCAAAAATCAGGTCATAATCGTGCATATTTAGTTTGAACGGTTTAGATTTTTTATGATAGAGACTTGTTTCTTGAGTGCTTTATCGAATAAAACTGAGCCTCACATAGATAAAATCAAGTGATTAGCTACTCTGGTCATATGGCCTCCAAAGAAACTAAATTTTTTATATAGTGGCCCTCCAAGAGAAAAATTCTGATTCCACTGGTGCTCATCATTGTAGTGTTAGATCATAGTTTCCTAATTCACCGAAGCCTTCAAATTATGAACAGTACGTTTTGAACAATTTTATAATTTGGTTTTGGACTGTTTTCGTAAAATTCTTTAAACTGAGTCTTAGAAATTCGTTTGTGATCAGGCCCATCTTATAACTGTAAGCTGCTCACAAATGCAACGCTCCTCCTGTGTATTAACACTGGCCTATATCTAACTTCAACCAGAGTTGGTCCCACCTCAAAATTGAAAACCAATGAAAAATGGAAATTTACTTTGACTTTACCTTTTAAGATATGCTTTACACATAATTAATTTGATGTTGGGTCTAACTTATTTAGGGTGGAATTTAGCCCAAAATTAGCATAGAGAAGGAAAGTTGTGTTGAGAGGTTTGGGTTTTAGATGTTGCTTCCATGTGACACTTTAAAACGGGTATGCTCTTGCTCTATGCATTTTAAAACGGGTATGCTCTTGCTCTATGCATTCAGTTGTAAGAAGATATGCAAGACACATGCTTTGTGGCACAAGCAAAACAATATTCTCCTTGAGAGGAAAAAGAGACAGATGTCTAAGCTGCTGAAATGGTTAAGGCTAACCAATGGAACTTGTCAAAAGGTCAGCATTGAATGAGCCTTCCCCTCCCATTCCACGTGTGAGTTCATGGTTCAAAATCATGGTTTAGGACTTCTCTGGCTTGGCTCTAGACTTGTTTAGAAAAATCCTCCTTTTGTCTTTTGTTATCCTTCGTATTTTTATTTAATTATTTGTTTTTAAAGTTTTTTTCATTGATGTGGTTATCTTTGAAGTCTTTGACACTATTACTCGCACCTGCTAAACCCACACATGCACCGGCAAATTTGGGCGAGTTTCAAAATCAAGACCTGGGGAGCAAACCATGCCTTATGGCACTCCACAAACTCATATATAAATATATATATATATATATATTCTCGATCTACCAAAATGAATAATTTGCGGAATTCATAAATTCAGTTTGAAGCAGTATTATTAATGAGTCCGAATCATTTTACCCATATTGGACTGTTTTGGTCACTTGTAGTTTAGAAATATTTTATTAAAGGTTTCATAAATTAATGTGTTTTCGATGTAAATAAAACAATCCCATTTTATATTTCCTTGGTAAGGATGATATTGAAGTTAGAAAGTAATATGCAAAATCACTACAAGTTGGCTCCGATAATGAAACCCAAAGCAAAAGATACAAAATCATTTTATGAATCTGATTATCCATCATACCAGATCTGTTTAGTATGTACTTGGATATATATTTTAGTTAGAAAAAACAATGTTGATAAGGAAATTTCAAAGACCGGCTTTAAATTAAATATAAATCACTTTCTTAAGTGGTTGAAATGTTAAAAGGTTTAAATCAACATCAACCACGTTTTTTTCTTCTCTATATGGTTGAAAGATCGACTTTTTGGTTGGACATTGAAAATTCTGCCTTAATACAGGCTCGGGTCCCAAACAACTGGTCTTTACTAGATTTCAATGACAGTGATTAAACTAGTGATTAATCTTAGAACCGATTAAACGAAAGTAATCCACATAAAGAAAAGGACACATGATTTATACGAGGAAAACCCTATACGGGAAAAACCACGGGCCTTATCGTCTAGGCCAACAGACAACCAAGTACTATGTAAAGAAAGTTATAAGTAACTCAAAACCCTTCCCAGTTGAAACTCAACCTAGGGACTGTGCGATCTTGTCGACTACTTACCGTGCACCTTCACCATACTTGAACCGGACGCATTGAATCCGTCTTCAATGAGTCTCTACTTTAGAGGAGTAGAATGAAGCATAACCAAAGCCTTGATCTTCAGCACTGTAGATGATAGCCTTGGGTTTGTCAAGTTCTCTCTAGGAATTTTTCTTGTTGGAGAGGTGAAGTTGAATAGATAGATAATGGCTTTATATAAGCCTATATTCGTGTCTCAAGTGTCCTAGTTTCACTAGGAATCAGCATAGCAACTTGAGACAAATTAGGAGAGAAATTCTGGGTAAGTTTCTATTTTTGCGCCCAGGTTCACTTGAGCGACCATGGGGTCCGCTCGAGCAGACGAGCCTTTTTCTTTGAATGTTTGAATGTTAGACCATGGCTCGAACAAACATTATCTTGGGTCGAGCGAAGAAGCTACTGTCTTGGGTTCGCTCGAGCAGTCCAGCACTTCACTTCAGCGAACTGCATTCTGCCTTTGGTGCTGAGAGATGGGTCGAGCGAATTGAAAGAGTGGCTTGAGCGAAGAAGCTTCTGTGTGGGTTCGCTCGAGCGATCAAAGACATCGCTCGAGCGAACTGTATTCTGTCTTCAGCATTGGAAGGATGGCTTGAGCGAACGATTGAAAGGCTTGAGCGAAGAGTGTTCTGTGAGGGGTTTGCTCGAGCGAGAGCGAATAGAGGATCGCTCGAGCGACCACCTGAACAAACTACACTTCTTCAACGACAACTTTGGGCAGTCCTTTTCTAATCAAACTTACATCATTAAGAGTCCCGATTTTGTCCATTACCCAATGAATTAGCCAACCTAAAATCTTACAGACATAGTATTCACTAATCTTGATTTCAGTAGGGAAAAGAGAGAAGGAATGGCTGTTCATTTTTTGTGTTTCCATAAACTCGCATCCATATTTGCAACTGACCTATTTGACCCACTTTGAGTCTTGGGCAGGGTTATCTGGTCCTAATCAAGGGTCAGCTACTCAGCTCCCTAATGGGACAGGATCAAATAACCTACACAATTTTATTTGCTAACTCAATTCTGGGGTTTGAATTCTCATCTGCTTGGATTATGACCCAATTTTTCATAATACGTACGATATGTGGGTCATAAAGTATTATATATTAAAGGGCTAGGATCTGGTTTTGAAATTGGAAGAGATTGGTTAAGAAAGTGGAGTTCAATTTGGATTTCAATTGTGAACTTAATTTTGATCTGGTTTAACTTAGAGAGAAGTTCTAGGGATCTACTCACCTTCCTTAACAAACTCAAATCCTTAGATTTGAGATCTTTATCTATAAGAGTTGTATATCCCTAAAGTTTTCTATTAAACTTAAATTTAATAAGCTATTTATATTTGAAGCATTTGATAGGTAGATCTAATTTTCAACTGTTAATATTTATTTTTAAGTAAGAATCCACCAGTCAACAATTTAAAAATGATTATTGAAATATAACTTGAAACTTATATATATGATATTTTACATTTGATATTTGGACTAACAAATTATGTAATATGCAATCTTTTTTCATTTGTTTTCTCATCATAATAGTTTTCTAATATTTATAAATTTATTAACTTGAATTTATTATCATGAATGCATGGAGATAAATATAGATTTATATTTTATAAGTATTTTATCTATTTTTAAAATAATTTTAAAAAATACATGACTCTATCGAGTTGACTCTATCCAAGTTGAAATTTTTGCATTGGATGAGTTGAGTCCCGAGTCTCGAGTTTGCCCACCTTGATCTTAAGTATGCACCTAAAGTTTCCTATTAAACTCAAATCTTAAGTCTAAAAACTCACATTTCCTTTTAAACGAGATTCATTTAGGACTCTACATAAACCAGTGGGCCCACCTAATTACGTAGTGCTTTTTACAATCTTTTAAAATTGGCAATATCCAATTACGACTCTAATTATTGCTTGAAGAGTTCCATATCCTAAGTAAATCTTGATTGCCTAAAGTCCCTCACTAGAAATCACTCTTGACCACAACTATCACTCATTGGATGGAGCCCATAAAGTTTTGAATTAAAAAAAAACTTTCAAAAAAATACTAAATTCAAATTCAAATTCAAGTTTTGAGAAAGATCATGCATTTGAATGTTGTTATCTCTTTCCAACTTTTTTTCTTATCTGTTTCTTTCAATGGAATCTTGATGGTTTTAGTCCATTATGAAGTAGGACTCTGAAATTTGGGATTGAGCATTTGATTTTTCTGATTTTTTATTTTTCCTTTGAAAGAAATATTTGATCATTTCTGATTTTTGTAAACAATGTATTTTCAAAGTGAACAAATGTGGGTGTGAATTTTATTGAAATGAAAATTTCATTTCAATAAAGTAAATAAGGCGAGACAATTCAATGGCTCAGACTTTTTTCCTGAAAAATACTTATTTTGAGAAATGTTGATTTCCTAAAATGTAGGAATGTTGATAAATATCCTAATATTTCTCTTCCATGTTGCTAAGATTGTTAGAACTTTAAATTCACATAAAGAAGGTTACCTCGACTTCTTGGGCCATTCTCAATCATATGATAGATATGTGTACATATCGTTTGTATAATCATCTCCCTCAACTCCTCTCTTTCTAATTTTATTTTTGCAATCTTTGAAGAAAAAAAATACAAACCTCATATCTTTCTCATTGAACTCACAAAACTGACGTTATATGAATGGACGAGGCTAATTGATGACTATGATGTATAGGGTTTAGAAATTAGTTATGGAGAGATAAAATGAGGTGAAAAATAAAGGTCTAAGAAAATTTAAATTTTCTTTAAGATATTATTGGAAGAGAAATTATCCAAAATAAATAATATTGTATTTATTGAGATATTATCAATTCACAAGAAAAAAAAAATTCAATCAAAATTATCGTTAGCAAAATCATTTAATAAAAGATTTGTTCAATGCAACAAGGAAAATAATCGGTTCGTAAAAGATTGTTCAATGCAACAAAAGAATCATGAAACCACACTAAACAATAAAAGCCCAATTTTTCCTTTTGTGTGAAGACTTGTGCATTGAAGAAATTATCTGCTAGCCCACCAATAAACCCTACCATCCTAATCAGAAGATCTTTATAAATTTAAATATTTTCAGTTATATTTATACAAGGCTTTGTAGGATTTGCTAAGAACCCATTCCAAACTATTCAAATCCTTTTTTTCTTGGGTTTCAACTTGGGTCCCACATCTTGTGCAAGTTTTTAAATTTAGGGTGTTTAATAGAGTTGTAGATTTTGGAATCTGGATCTCTTGTTTCGTTGAAATAGAGAGATACTATTTCACCCTATCCATATTCACCCAGTTGTATAAGTTGAGTAGGCAGGTTTTCGGAAGGTTTATGTTGGGGGCAGAGTCGGCCACTTCAGTATCAAGTATGGACTGATCCAAACCCCAACCCTTTTGTGGATCAAGTTGAAGATGCCTACCCAATCTTAAATTCATTTTATAAATTGAGATAAGAAAATTTATTGGAATGGGCAGAAAAGTTCGACCCAAACCCAGGAATTCGGCCTTGCACCTCACAAAACTGTATATTTCTGAATATGCTATTATCTATTTTGAGGATGACAATCCTCAATGTGAATTGAAATCCCTTGAAATTGCTTGATTGGAAGACTACAGCCCCAGATCAGGAGTGAATTTCGTTAACCACCACATTTTCTCTGCATTCCTCCTCTAGCCCATGGAGTATGGAGTAGAACCTCTTAACACAGCAATAATTTGGACCAATGAAAATCCAGTGGGTGGGCTTGGGATGTTAGTGAGGGGCAAAACAAGAACCATCCATATTCAGATACATACAAAGTGTTTCTAATTGAATTATTTGGATCCAATCAAGGAGGTTTATTGGACTGGGATCACACAGGATCATGGGCTAGGACTGAGCAATACCTTCAAGCTAAAAGTAAACAATGAACACTGGGGTTCCCATTTCAACATTAGCCTCCGCTGGTGGACCCTCCAATGTGGTCTGATGTCTCAATTTGTGAATTGAACTTTGGTACATGGCGTTGACATTATTTTGTTTCTCAAATCCAGCACAAACGATTACCCCTATTATCCTTTCAAATACATAAAGTGCTACCTGATTCCCATTTTTGGTCATGGTTTGCCCAAGAATGCATTACTAACCCATTTAGTCATAATGGATTCGGTCTGGTATTGGGGTAATTTGTACAATGTGACCCCAACTAGCATAGGTTCAACAACAAAGAAATGCATTTGTTAATTAGCTTTAAAATGTCAACCCAATTATACCTAGAAGTTAGCGTGGTCAACTTGAACATCTAATTAGCAAGTTAGGGTCTCTGTTAGGGCCTATTTGGCATTGTTCCTATGTTATTCTCAGTTCTGTGCTTAGATTGGGTTATGCTGAAATCAGATTGTGCTGAGAGCATGCGATGCAGAACTCATTTGGCATCATTATTACAGACTATTCTGCTTAGAATAGATTGCGTGTAACTTTTTTTTTTTTTTTTTTGAATGGTAGATTAAGCAGAACTTGTTTGGTAAGATCATATAAGAATTATTGTAAGGAACAGAATCAATGAACAAAAGGGTTTGTGTTATTTTGAGTGATTCATTGAATCAATTAAAGGATGTCAATTACAACAGAGGGCCGAGAGCAGGCCAATATAGTGACCCCAACCTATGCTCTAACAAAACCAATACAGTGGTTAATGTTCTGCATTGCAAAAATGCACTGTTCCTCCAGCATATTCCGGATGTTTAAAAAAGAAAAGTAACAGAAAAGAATAAAGTGGAAGAAGGGGGACTCACAAATTGAGTCGAGCCCTCCATATCAGAGTAATGATAATTGGAACATCCGTATGCCAACCATGGGCCTAGGGTGCCTGTTGAGGCAGTCTCATTATGGGACTACTACAGGTCCCATGATTGACGTACATGAGGAACGACCAAAAGAAAAAAGAAAGAAAGAAACATCTCTACAGCGTGCTGCAACCAATCACCAATCAAATCAATGGAAGTTCACCCAAAAAAATTGAATTAATGAGTATTTGCCAGGGTTATACCTTAAGAATCAGCATTGCCACCCTCTTGAGTAGACATTTTAACTCAAAACACTAAGTTTTATGTGCTATAACTGCTGCAAGTGCTCGAATTGCTTACAGTCTGCTCCAACTTCACTTAGAGCTGTCACTAGCTTGGGCATGATCTTGGCCAGCATCAGTTTGAAACCAACTGAATTAGAATTCTTGCCGCTCCTGTCACTTCTGCAAGCATCCTTTGTGAGAGAGCCAACCAAGCAGCCATCCATATATGCATTACATGCTTTGAGAATGTAATAACCACGTCTTTGGAAATGCTGTTTGACAAGCTCTTCAAAATGCTATTGCACACATAGAAATTCAGTTAGAAAACAATCAAGAACCCAAATAATATTTCTATCATTAATAGCGGCACTGATTAGAGCCTGAACTAACAAATTCCATTAATTCTGATCAAGATTGTGTAAGCAATTTTTAAGGAAGAACAAGACTACCTCTTCTGTGCAAACTCCCTAGTCTCATGTAACCATGAAAAACACACACACACACACACACACAAACACACACACACACACACACATATATATATATTTATATAGAGCGGGGCTCTCCTAAGCTAGAGCCTACCTTATCCTAAGTTATCCTAAGCTGGAATAGTGTTGGTCCCACAAATCAAAGTCGATTATATCTGTTTTTTGATAGATTATATATATATATATATATACATATATATATATTCTAGTGGGTCTGACTGTATAAAATCCTAGTCCACAAATTTGAAACTACAATACCAAATCAAGAAAATAAAATTCAAGGGCATCTGCATCATCTACCCGGAAAAATAAAATAGAGCATTTTGGCATCCATTCTTGATATTCATCTAGGCATACAAGTAAGCGCAAGTAAGCAATCATTATGCAATAGCTTTTTGCATGGTGATTTTTCATCTATAGCCCATAAATTATTCTTACTAATTCAAAGCTCATGATATTTTTGGTTAATCCATTAGAATGAATACAAGCACCACACACGAAAAAGGAGCCAAGATTTTACCATGGGAGGCCTTCGCAGAAGATACAACATTGACTTGCAACTAAGTAGAAAAGTATTTTCATTGTATGATAAAGAATTCTTCTCTCCTTCAGCTGTCCCAACTTGCTTATCATACCCGGCCTCATTGAAATATGGCCTAGAGTTAAGCACCAACCCCTGAAGTGAAACAAGGACTTGAAGGATGCTAGAAGATGATGGATCCCAAACTTCATTTCCTTTGCCAGTCCATGTATTTAAGAGACTGAGGCACACCTTCCCGTCCTCATATAAATTTGGGTTCAACCGTAAGCCACCAGAATGATAGTATGCTGACTGCAAATTAGAAGAAAATTCAGAGAGAAAAATCTTTCTTGATTCCACAAGATATATGCTGGTTTTAAAATCAGATGCTTGACCTGAGGAAGTGCAGGTATCCTCAACTCTTGAGTTAGTACATGTACAGCGGTATGGATTGATAATGCACAAGATATAACCCAAATTGAAAGACCCAACCATTTATTACCTTCCATTGGATGTAACTTGGGTTAGAAAGCACAAATAAAAAAGAACAGCTCAGGCAGAATTCAAGTTCAAGTTGGTTCTATTCTCATAAAAAATTCAAAACATTTGGCTAAGAAAAGGTTCTGGATACTCATATAAAAGGCATGCCTCCAAAATAGAAAAACGATTGGATGTATGATGTCGGAAAATGTTCACTTGCACACCTGTGCATAGTGTATCTGGACCATCCCAAAGGCAGGACCCACTTCTGAATTTCACGCATGTGCGGAGCGCAGATGAATATTTTCCGCATAATACATACATGTATGTACATATAACAGACATTCATGATTGGAAGTATTCCAACCATAGCTATTTTCATCAGAATGGAATGTTTCGGTCTTTCCATTGTTTTTGTGTTCCTCATTGGAAAAAAAATCTGGCATTTTATTAAGATAACATATGATATGAGTGCGTAGATATATTGTTTCTTCCAAGAAAATGTTTCATATAGCTTTTTTTTTTCTCCCATTAATAAAATAAATGAAAGGGTTTTATTAAGTAAAATGCCTTAAATATATATATTAGAAGTGCCAAAAGAATTGTCCATTATTAAAAAAAAAAAAACTGTGAAAATTCTAACCAAAGGAATCCCAAATAGACTGAAACACAAGGAATATGGAACACTGAAAAAGAATGTCCACAGCCAAATCTCGATTTCTGAGGCCAACTTGATCTCAGTCACGACTGAGTCATATAGGCTGAGTTGAACTGAGTCCCTCGAATTTCTGATTTTAAAGCTAATAAACACTAAAATGATAATGAGAACTATAAAAAAATTAGAAAAACATATCAAGACAAGAAAACTTTGAAAGACAAGAGCTTGTGGCACAGTGGAAGGTGCTCACCGTTGTAACCTTAAGGTTGTGGGTTCGAGTCATATTATCAATCAAAAAGAAAAAGTAAAGACTCGACATATTTTGGTTATAAGTTAATCTATGCACTTAAAAGCAAATGTGGCTGTGAATACCCAATTAAGTAAAATTTATTGGTTTTTTATAGTCAATAATTAGAAAAAATTTAATGAATATTCTCATAGACCTAATACCATATTATGTGTTAAATATACACCCACAATGCCACAACCCCAAAATAAAAGATTTGCTCATGCTTAGGACTACTTGAATTTTAGAAGTCATTCAATCAAAAATGTTTTTTTTTTTTTCTTTTTCTTTAAAATGGTGTTTTAAAGCAGAGTGCTGCCCATTATAATGTGAACTGTTTCTGTGAACCCTTCATAACTCTCCAGTTCTTGGCCATCCATCGAAGGTATAATGCAGTCTATCAGGAGAATTTTTAAACAGGATTGATATGCTATCAGATCCAAGGGCAAAAACAATCTGGAGATTCTGGACAACAGAACCCAGGTCCAACATGTTCAACACGAGGCCCAAAATAAGATGGAGAGTGAATTTTATATAAAATTCAAGAATAAGAAACAAGCAACCAGCTATGCTTACCGGTGGCACTTGAGGGTACTCTGGTGGGAGGTGAAAATCAAAGAAGAAAAGGCCATCTTGATATGGTGTCCCATATGCTCCAACTATCACAGCTCTTAAGAGATCCATTCGATCTTCATAAACTCTCACATAGATTCCGCCTGTAATGAAATTTCAGAATTTGAAGTTTATGAAAATGAGGGGTGCTCAAAATAATTAACTTTTCCTAGACCAAAGTTCAAAGTTCTATTACCAGGTAAGTTCTTCTCAAGAATGCTCCAGTCTTGTTGAACCTTCTTGACCCACTTCCTTCCACCATTAATATTCTGCAACAAGGAATTGAACGCATATTATTGTGAAGATCATTGACATGAAAGTCTGCCTTGTTTTGTGCAGAAGGAGAGTTAAGATATAAGAAAAATACAACTGTTCATCTAAGCTTAAGGACCAAACAGGACAAATGATAGACTATGGCTCCTCCATATCGAAAATATATAGTTTGTTGATGTGCTCAACTCCACAAACTGGGACATGTTATCTAGATAGTTTTGACATTTGATATGATGCCCTCTACAGATGGGGAGATAGATGTCCCAAAATCTCCAGAAAGGAACATCTAAACTTCTGATCAGGCCAAAATAAGGGCAGTCAAGATGAAAATACAGAAACAGGTCATTGAGAAAAAGACAACCACTAAAGAGTTACAATTGTCATTATGATAAGAGTTTTTAGGCATCTCCAATCCACATCAAAGGGCTTAGCAGTCCGGATTGGATTAATGAACCCTGTACCTTCATATTTGATTTTGGGTCTCCATAAATATATGCTATAGGAAAAGACCTTCAAAGAGAATTGGTACCTTTCCACCCCCACCAAAATAATAACTGTCCACGGGATCGTTCGTAATATCAAAGCGTTTGAAACTAAGACAATCATCTTCATAACATTCCCCCATGCCAACGACATCTGATTCTTCAGATATTTGGCGCCCTTTATTGTCCACCCGCTCCACTTTTACACTCGTGTGATCTGTTATGCCTTCACCTGCATCTGCAGTTTCATGTGTAGCATTCAAACAAGCATAATCTGCAGTATTTGGCTCTTGACAGGTACATTCGTTACTGGCTATTCCACTCTCATTGGTCTCAAGAGTCTCCTGCAATCCAGATTCACATGCAACATTGGAATCTGAAGCCAATTGATCTAACTGTCTTTTTCCCCGATTGAACAAGCCAGTCGCCAGTCTAGTAACAAACCCAAAGGCAGCTAGAGGAAAAGACAGTGGTCCATTTCGTGTCGGATTGTTATCTTCTGAATGAACTGAAGTTCCATGTGCCATCACGGAATTGTTGCCAGTTGCATTTTGCAAGTCGGATTCCTGAACAACATGAATTTTCAAATCATTTTATGAAACCAAATAAAAGTATGGGTGGCTATCGGATGAATCAAAGACAGATTAGGGTTGAGCCTATTTTGCCTCATCTTGTCAAGGCTTACATTTACGGCCCAGACCCAGCCAATGTGCTTCATTTTCAAGTCAGCCCAGACCTTTAAAAGTCATTAATGGGCCTAATCTCAGGGTTCATCCAAGACTTCAATTGTAGGAGAAAAAAAAGTAGGCTTTAGTTTATTTTATTCTTGTGTGGGCATATCTCATTTTTAGCGGTGCCCTAAAGAGTGAAGGGACAGCCATCTTAATTTACGATGTAAGAGCTGTTCCTGACTTCCTTCCAATACCTGTACGGTCCATTTGTTTGCATGGAATTGAATTCCAAGGAATTCTAAGAAATGTATTCCTTCAAAGTGGCTAAAACTGAAGAAATGAAGGTCAAGATCCAAAAACAGGCATCATATTCCAGTGGAAAATGATTACCCAGCCATCATGCAACAAATCAAAACCTAGGAAAGTTGGGGTCACATCTACATCTCCGCCTTATCCTTCACCCCTTACCTCTCAAATATTCCTTCAACAAACCCATTTCACCATGAATTTCTAGGAATTCAATTCCATGCAAACAAATGAGCCCACATGATTTCTCTTTTTCCTTTATATCTTTCAAACGTATTCACAATTTTCATTGTCTCAGAGCATAAATGAACCAAACATGTTCATTTAAGAACTCTTGTTGATTTCAACACCTTTAAATAAAGCCTACCTATTTATCTCTTACAAGAAGAACAATAAAAACAAATATTTCTAAAAAATGGGCCGGGACTGGCCCAATTACGATGGGCCGAAAATAGTCCGGGTAACACATGGACATAACAATCACGCCACATGAAGTCTAGAGGGCTGAACTACCACAGGAACAGATTATCATTATATCTCAACCATCCAGATTATCTTTTTTTCTTTTTTCCTCTTCTCCTAAGTCTATTAAATATCTCACAGAGATCAACCTCTTCCGCATTCTCAAGTGCATCCCTCTCATGTTCTTCAACTGTTTCCCAACTAGCAGCATCATCATCATTAACTTCACTGCCACCGTCAACTGAATCCTCATCGTCCCGACCAACCACATAAATTGCTTGAGGGCCAACCTGGAACCAAAGACATGACAAACTATAAGAAACTTCACGAGCTCCCTCAGGGGAAGATCTATTTTCTTAGTTCATGGTGATTTAAGCCATCCATTGAAGTTTGAATTGTTTCCAGCTTTCTAGCACACAAACCATAACAATTGATGTCCTTATGGTATCATGTTACTTACACAGGTAGCATAGTTATTTCCTACTTCTAAATTTTTTGAAGTTGTGATTAAAACAGTAAACGCTTCCATTGAATGATAGTAAGTATACCTTTGAAACCATTCCATCTGCCCATGTAACTTCAATATCCCCATCTTGAAGACCAGTTATGTTCCCAACCCAAGATAGACCTGAAAAATTAACATCAGTATCATCCTGGGATCTGTGCTCCACTATTTTACACCCTGGGAGCACTCTGCTTCCCTGGTCACCATTAGCTTGCACTGGAACAGCATGTTGCACCGGTTCCTTAGTAGGATCCCTGTAACTGGGTATATCACTAGCTACCGGAACTGGGGACAGCCGAACAACAACATCCCCATAACAGTAATCATAATCTGGGTGCTCATCGAGTTCATAAACACTTACAACTTCCTCTTTATCAAACTCCCGTGGGTCTTCTGGCCTAGCAACAGGCTTCAACCACCTTACACATGCAGTACGATCCTTTGCATTCGCACTTTTCACAACTCCAACACGCCTCACTTCAGAAGAATCATCACCTTCTTCACTCGAGGGTTTCTCCACCACATACTGTTCAGGACAGAACTCATGATCTCCAGGACTATTAACTGGAATTAATGATTTTGAATCCCGACTAAACTCCCTTGTTCCATCCTGCCAAGCCACATCAACCTTCGTCATGGTATTTACAATCAGAACGGCTCTTTCAAAAGTTTCACTTTTTCTCCGAGCCTTCCTGTCTCTTTTAACAACCACCTTACGAATCTTTTTGCGATGAATAGGCCAACTTTCATGTATGGGTTCCTTTGAAATTGACAATGAACCACTGCAAGAGCTGGATGCAATCAAGTGATTACTTTTTGCAGCTGTATTACAGTTCCCATCAAGATCCATGGAACTATCAAGTGAAGACTTGCAATTTCCACCTAGCTTCTCTTGAGCAATTGTATTCTTTAAACCTTCAGTTTCAGTGGTTCTATACTGAATTTTTTCAGAATCATGTAAAGCTGTTCCCAAGACTTCTGTACAAGAGTTCACATCACTTCCATTATTCTCTTTATCCAAGCAGTCCTCTGAATCTTTATTATTGGATTCACAAGCATTGCTTGAGTCCTCATATTTGTCACTTGAAATAGCCTCATCAACTGGAGGTGATGCAGGAAGCATACACCAGTCCCCAAGTTGCCAATTTGCATAAGCAAAGCAAGATAAAGGCTTCAGATTCTTTGGTTTTTGCTCTTCAGATGGGACAGATGCTGCCCCAGAACCATACCCAGGGCTGGCTGAAGCCACCCAGTAAACAAAAACTGATCCTGTCTGAACTTTTATTACTGTACCTTCCAATCGGTTAGCTTTCCACACACCAGAAAGCCACCTCGCATTCTTGAAAACTGATGATGAACTGGCCCTAACACGTTGACCTGGGTAATATGGAAAATGCGCATCCTGAAGGAAATCCTTGGAAACTGGTTTGAGCCGTGAAGGATCAGCCTTCATGACTTTACAAGTTGATCCATCATCGAATAACACTGTCACATTATCCAAGACATCATCAACTCTTCCCAACCAATGTCCAAAAATTACGTAATCACCAACAGTAAAATCCCTTATGCGTTGTAAATGTCTGGAGGAGATGCCTTCTTTAACTTCTCCATCAGCAGCATGCAAATCAACTAAAACATTGACATCCACCACAATGCCTACTTTTCCAGTTGGATCTGAAACATCTGCCACAATATCACCATGCAAGAAACCCCTGTCTACAACTGTGATATCACTGAGATTGCATATTGTTTCAGAGTGATCTAGCCAAATTACTCTAACTTGGCCATCTTGAAGGGCATCGTTCTTGTCAGTACCACCTTCATCACTGTCATTAACATTATTATTATCATCAACACCACCATCACCACTGGAAAAATCATCAATGTCTTTATCGTCGTCGTCGTCGTCGTCATCTGTCATACTGCTATCTGAATCCAAATCACCAGCAACTTCTGACACAATGCCAACCAGGCCACCAGGCTTGTTGCACCTCACTACATCTTCTCTGTAAACAAATGTCTCATTTGGAATATCTAGTCCACAATCCTTTGAGTTGATTGCCTTCTCATGCTCAGAACTTTCTGTGCCACACTCACTTGAATAACTTGGGTTCTCTATGCCTACTTCCACAGCTTTAGTAGATTCTGAAACATTGGCATCTGCAACATGCTGCTCATTCCTCATCTGAAAAAAAATAAATATATATATATATATATACATAGTGTAAAAATGAAATAATCAATTTTAGGTCAGTATAAAAAATATAATCATGTAAAAAGATGTATATCTGGGAAGTAATCATTTGATATTCTAGTGGAAAGTGAGGTTCCTTAAGCACTCAGACAATCCATATAACAAAAATGTGGGCTTCATCACGTACAACCCATAACCCAGAACCCACACTGAATTGGTCCCATGTTGACTAATCCAACACCATCAAATGGATAAAAAAAAGATATAAAAAACCAAAATAGGACTTAGATGAGTTGATCAACTCGACTTGGGTGAGTCGTACTCTGAACTTTTCTTTTGCTTTTTTTTTTCTCCCTCTTAGGTTGGCTGCCCTGGATCTTGGAGTCCTTACTTGAGAGGTGTTTTCTTTCTTACTTTGGTTCTGACAATCCAAGAGGGTTTTGAGAGGGCACGCATGGGTGACCAACAAGGAGATGTGCCGTCCAATCAGTGGACCACCTTCACCGCTGATCAGAAGCAACAGCCCTGATGATGATGCCATTGTCAGTCCATCTCCGTTTCTAGCAACTAGCTCACTTATGAATAATTCTCCTAAGTATGACTATTCTTATTTTTACAGTTGCCTAAACAGCCTTAGATCATCTGATCATTTGCCCTAATCATGGATTAGACAGAAAGCTGAAAACTCTTCCCTGATGTTTCTCAAAATCCCACATGGATTTCTCCATTGCTCCTCCTTGCCCATGAAACTGATACATGCCTTGCAACCTCCGAGGCTCGTCTTGTTTATTTTCAGATTTCAATAAAAGTTTGTATTATTTGCAAATATTATCTTCTTGTCCATTGGTTTAAGCGTGTCTCCCAAGGATTGAAGACTAATCAAGTGATGAAAGGTGTCTTTGGGGTAAGCTTTCTACTTTCACCTTGTGTTTACTTGAGTTTCTGTTGATTCAGGCTAGGAATTGGAATTGGATTTTCTGATCAGTTGGGGGCTCATCTTTGGTTGCGTCAATTCATCTCCTGGACATTGGAGAGTGTAGACATATCTTCGAAATTGCAAGATCATTAGTATATTGCTCCCATGTTCCCCTCTTTTTCTCCCTTTTTTTTTCTGTTTTTTGTTGGAAAGAAGCAATTTTAACAGTGGTCTACCTCATCAATTGAACCCCATTTTCTGATCTTAATAGACAACCACTATTCAAGTATCAGTTTGGTGAAAGACTGTGTTATGATAACATTTAGCATTTAGTTGTACATGCCTTGTTGGTCTCTCTAAAGATGACGCAACAAACTATGTCCTAAGTTGCAATTTTTTTGTTTTTAGGATATATTATTGAACACAAGGGTTTCAGGACATTCCCATGCTATGGCCCAAGATCAAATAATTTTTGTGCATCATGGCATGGCACCTTTCTTGAACACATTTCATTTTTACCCTAAAACCTTCTTCATTTCTAGTTTATCTATTTCATGTCCTATTTGATTACTAACTCACCATCCCTTTCCTTTGATATTGTTCTCTATCTACACAACAAGGTCCTACTTTCAATGATACCCAAATACTTGTATATGCCTAATTTACCCATATCTGAAAGGTATGATACTTAGTTCTTGATATTGCACTGGTGATTGTAGGTCAAATTTAGTGTTTCATATTGTACAAAGTCCATTACTTCACACCATTCTGGTAATTTTCTTACTTCTCAGCAAAAAAAAAAACAAAAAAGAAGAAGAAGAAGAAGAAGAAGAAATTAAAGTCAAAATTGATAATTTCCTCATCTCAAGAGCATATTGAAGAAGAAAATCAATACTCTGTACAAAACTCTTGATATGAGTTGTCAAAGCCCCGCCCAACTTAGCATGATATTGTCCGCTTTGGTCCACGTGCGCACGTGACGACTTCCCAGGCAGTCACCCATCCCGATTCTGCTCCCGCCCGAGTACGCTTAACTCCAGAGTTCCTATAGGATCTGGGACCGCACGGCTTTAAAATGCATCATGTTGAGTTAAGAAGAGGTTTGGCTTATAAGCCCAGGCTCTAGGGATGTCTACTTCCGATGTGGGACTCATGTTATTCTATACATTGCAAACCCAAGTGTCGGAGCCCAGAGGACACCTCGACAGATGCCCTTCTTCAGGATGGTCACAATCGACATGAGTTATAAAATTTCATGTTCTGAATATGTCCCTCCCCTCTCCTTAGAATTTTAGATAAGTACTATCCTGGTTAACTCATCACACCAATCCCTCCCTGCCTTAGAATTTTACATAGCAGTATCCTAGTTAACTCAAAACACCAATCGAGTGATGATATTATGTCTCTTTTGAAGATTTTTTAGTCTTGCTGTCGTATTCAATAAATAAGACAATGAGAGAAGTGATCAGAGTATAGAAACTATAAACAAAATATAATACAGGATATTATCAAATATCAACCTAAATGTTATAGGCATTTGTCCCTGGCTATTGCTTAACTATATAGGGAGGGACAACATATGTAAGCGGGCACGTGTGAGTAAGAGCCCCCAGTGTAGCAAAAAGAAAAAAAAAAAAAAAATCTTATAGTTATTCTGGAATTATGCCTTATTGATATCACTATCTAACTCCAGCACTCAAAGGATATGCAAGTCTCCAAGCATCCTTAGTTTCTAGATCCTAAAACACAGAAAGACCTCCACTATGAAAAACAAACAAACACTCCTACTCAGAAAAAAGGGGTCATTCAAGGTAAACCATATGAACACCAGAGCAATTAAAATTAGTCTGACATGGACAAGATTCATAGTCATCCAATAAGTACCAATATGTGAAGGATTTAGAAGCCAACTGTACCTGATTTAGTATTGATATTTAAACATAGGTCATAGAAAAATAAATATCAATAAAAATTGGATTTTCTCCTTTTAAAACAATTGTTTGGAAATAATGTGATGGTTTCTCTATCATGAGCTTTCTTGTTGACCAAGAATTACATGGCAGTCAAACTTCCAAGGAAAATGATTACTTATCGCACAGGTTCAAGTTTAAGTAACTACCAAAAAATAAGGGGGAATAATGCAAGTTTATTACTGTCTACGAAATATTGGAATTTCAAAACATTGGACATTGGACTTGGAAAAATAAAGCTAAAAATGTAATAAGAGGAGTATCTTCAAATGCTTCTAGCATTGTGACTTGTGAAACCTGTTTCGACTTTTCTAGGCATTTTTGTTGTTAACCTTTATTCAAGTGTTTTTTTTTTTTTTTTTTTTTTTAAAAAGAGGTGTAGAAGACTTCATCAGCTTCAAAACTATTTAAAATGAATTTTCACCAACGAAAAAAGGTAGTTGGATAATGGAAATGTACTTATATTATAAGTATATCATAAAATAATCATAATCTGTTTTTGTCTTCCTATTACAGACGACACCTAATCTTAGAGCTGAAAGCTTCAATCTGGCACTGCTATTTGGTGTTAAATGGAATATGATTATCGAAGTTCATATTGAAATACAGAGATAATAGGCCAGGAACAATAGAGACCTTGGACACCTGAGGTGCATTAAAGATAAACATGAAAGGTCCCAGTTAAAGAAGAAGAGATTGAAGCAAGATGGGGGCAGCATCTCAAAATCATTAGATATGAAATATGCAAGTTAAGTGAATCATGAATAAAAATCAAATCAAGTAATGGCCAATAGGATATGCAAAAACAGAGTGAAGACAAGCCTAAGCTGAATAAAAAAAAATAGACCAGTAGGACTAGATTGTATGATTGTAGAAGTATGGATTTTAACATATGAAGTAAGAGTTGGTTCATTAAACACATTGTTACCAAATCTTAATTAGAAGTAGCATTCAAGATGAATGAACAAAGAGCAGTTTGGTCCCTTTCTAGAAAACAAAGAACTGAGTACTTTTAAAACTCTAAGAGAGTAATAGAGCAACACATATGACAAAAATAAATATCTCAGAGAACTAATTTGGGTTTACAATAGCAAGATCTACTATAAAAGTCATTTTCCTTTTAAGATAACTCATGAAAAAGGTTTAGAGAGAAGGAGATTATATCGAGACTATACAAGACATGCAATGAAGGCTAGTGATGCGTGAGAACTGTTTATGGAGAGAAGACTAAGTTGTCTGTTTGATTTGGAATGCACAAAGGGTCTGCTTCAATACATTATTTATTTGCTTGGTCATGGACAACATGACAACAGGATCCAAGATGAAGTTCCTATGGGAATATTGTTTGTAAATGATGTGTTATTTATTATTCAGACAAGAAAGCAAGTATATGATAAGCTGCACCTTTGAATAAAGGCTTTAAGTGAAATGGTTGAAAACTATAAAATCAAACTGAGAATATATTAAAGTGCAAATCTCCTAGGCCAGAGAGTAGGAGAAATCAAGTGATTAAAACTGAAAATACCTTAGCCCCACAACGTGATGGTTCAATACCTAGGAGAAATACAGAACAAAATCGAAGGTTTAAGTTGATTATTGCAAATAAGATCAACACAATATGGGCATAGTGGATACAAACTGGTGAAGTGTTGCGCAATCATGCAGTGCCACTTAAATTAAAGAGGCATTTTTTTTTTTTACAAGGCATCGATTGAACCGACTTTGCTGTATGGAGTTAAATGTTGACCAATGAACAAACAGCAATAAGCCATTGTACATGTGGCTAAAACGCATAAGCTAGATAGATGCATATAGTTATAAGGTATTGGTAATGAGCACAAAAGAGCAAAAACCTATATGCAGCTCCAATCCAAGAGAAAGTTGAATAATGCTGTTGGAGACGGTTTTAGTGCATAAATGAACTACAAGAAACATCTCATTGTATGAAGTATTAAACTTCTTATGAAAACTATGATATAGGGAGACTATTAAAGACCTTAAATGAAGTAGCAAGGAAACAACGACGAATGAAAACATAGATTATGGTTAAGTGGAAAAAGAAGAACATACAAAGCTAACCCCAAATAGATGGTCTAATTTGTCAATGATAATAGACATAATAGGCCTATACAAACACACATTTAAGTCAATACTCACACTATTCCTTTCATATACGTGCACCCCCATCTTCTGTTGGGGAAAAAAATTGTACCTCCATGGAGCTATGGCATCAAAGCCAAACGCTGCAATCTTCCCACCCATCTATCAACATATGTGTATAAAACTTGATAGAAAAATTTACCAACCAAATCATACAAACAAGGGTTCATTCCACATCCAGATATCAAAAGCAACAGAAAAAAAAGAGACACCCATAAACAGATTCAGTTCCAGCTAATAACCATTGTAGCAAACGCCCTCTCGAACGACAATCATACCCTTCAATGAAATCATCAAAGAAACAACCCCAACCGTTAGTTCGAATGACCCAACAAGGATTGGAACCAATATGAACTATACCAGCTGGAATCCCCTTCATTCGAATTCGAAAAAGGAATTTAAAGAACAATCCAACAACCATCAGATCGAAGAAGGTATTAGAGGCATAAACGAAGCATCAATGGAAAAAAAAAAAAGATCTTTGAAACGAATGTTTGATAAACCAATATCACCTTTTGAAATCGATCGATTGATCTGTCTTTCGGAGCTTTTGATTCTTCCTTTTGTGTGAGATGGAAGCAAAAATGAATGAGCTGAGAAGCGGTGCACGAAAACAAACGACATACGATTATGAGCTAATCTGAGTCGCCGTTTTTATAGGGGGTAAAATTTTAAAGGCCCCGTTTTTCCTTTTAATTTTGAACAAGTCCCTCTACTTTTAAAATTAAGTTTGAATGAGTACCCAAGCTCACGGCACCATGTAGTAAGAATGCTTGTTATTGTGGAGATGACTTATCACAAGATTCAATGGCTTCTCTTTCCCTGTCCAATCCTAATCTAGATGTAGGGATGGCAGTGGATCGGGTTTAAATGGGTCCCAGCCTGCTTCTATTAAGAGCGAGTTTTAGTAGGGAATTTGTTTGGTTTTGATGGATTATGGATTTTTAAACATCGACACGAGTCGGATTTAGGCGGGTTTTTTTGTTGTGGTTAGCCTGCCTTGCTCACATTTGTTTTAAGTTTTATATTTTTGGTTTTTGTATCACAAGTGATGATAAGTTGTGGAAATTAACCCCACGGTTGTAAATTTGAAATCCGTACCACACGCGAGGGGTTTTTTATGTTTCATTTTAAAATGAGTTTTTATTTTTTTTTTAAATGCAGCCCCACCTGTATTAGTTAGGAGGTGAGTTTCGCAACTCATACCATGAATCTATCACAGGGCGGGTTTGGGGCAGAGAATATGTCATTAATTAGGCTCGGGTCAGCCTAAATCCGAACCCAACCTGACCCATTGCTATCCCTATAAATGAGTGAGGCCTATGCATTTTTGTTAAAAAGATAGAGACATACCTGTTTAAAATTATTAACTATTTAAAATAAATGTCTCCCTCTTGTCTAGTCATAGGAAAATGGGGCATGCAAGAAAATGTTTGGGCCTGTTCAGGAGGCCCACTTATATACATGACAATTGTAGAAGGCCAGTGGGTGGAATGGTGTAAACGTTGATGAAGAGAAAGTTATATATGAGTCTGATCCCATTATCCTAATCCTCAGTTTAAAGCAATTTGTTTTTAAAGCTTCAACAATCGACATTATGAAATCTTTTATGATGAAACTGAATGGTAAATAACGATGGGAAGAGCATAAAATTTAAGTTTGTGCTAATTCATAAAGGCATAGTACTTGTGAAAGCATTGGATTGACCAAAAGTGGATGCCCTAAAATCTGAGGACGCCAAGGGGTGTTTTGCAAAGGTGATACAGTTTCCTAGGCAAAGTTGACTACCGTCCATAGTGATCACTGAAATACATGAAATCTTAGAGTTGGGTCCACTTTGAGATGTTCCCTGCAAGAGATTAGAGATTTTCACTCCACTGAGAGTTGG
Organism: Persea americana; assembly: GCA_029852735.1. Lineage (NCBI taxonomy): Eukaryota > Viridiplantae > Streptophyta > Magnoliopsida > Laurales > Lauraceae > Persea > Persea americana. The sequence continues at coordinate 15,416,649 of CM056809.1, forward strand.
GCTCTGCTGATCAGTACAACACATGTAAATATATATTTTATATCCTGTAAATTTAATGGTAGACCCAATGTCTGCTTAAGTGAAATTTTACCATAGGCCTAAAGCCCCATGCAAGGGACATTTATTTTAAATGATTTAGATTAAATTATAACATAACCATGTTCAAGAGAACAATACTCTTACCACTTAATCATGCAATAATGATACCCAAAATATGTGTTAGCTGATAGCTCAAATTCCCCAGCTCTAAATCCAAACCTTTTCATTCCCATACCTCCCATGATTGTGATGCATCCATGTGGTTCCCACTGAAAGTGGACAAGTCCCCATGAAAAAGTTACATTGCACCATGGAGCATTACTCTTGCATGTGTTTTGATAGGTATCTTATTTTTCTATTCTAACACTGTTGTTAATGGCTGCCAATTCATCAATGGACCAACCACTGGGCTGATACGAAGCAACCAAGCGAAAACTGATAAATTTTACTGTGGAAAACGTGACAAATTTCCCAATAAATAAACTATATATACACACATCAACATAGGAATTGTATTTTCACCATCCACAAAGAGATCCAGAGGACTTCTAAGATTACACATTTTTTTCATAGTAATCCACATGCTTATGTGGATGATGATTAGGAAAATGGGTCCTTATTTTTATAATAAAAGTTGAGTTTATATGCTGATGATGATACGAATGGGTCTATCATGCACTATTAGTCTATGTGGGTTTAGTTCTGATTGCACCTATTTAATTTGAAGCATTTGTTTGATGTTTTCTTTTCTAAATGGGAAATTTTTAAATATGGCCTCAAGTTTTTGCCTTATTTTAAAAAAAGACACATATTTTGAGACTTTTTAAATTAGTCCCTAAGCTTTCCAGTAAATTTTCAATTAAGGACATCTGGCTATTTAAAGGTATTTTCTGGTTTTGGCAGCCACTACATGCAGCCAATCGCTGTGGGAATACTGGGTGTCCTTGATCGCCGTGAGGACACCGGTGAGGGAAATGAGGAGAATATAGAGGAAGTGAATGAGAGTTTTATTACAATGAAGGGTGATTTGGGTATTTAAAAAAAAAGAAAAAAAGTTGCCGAAAAATAACTTTAAATAGATAGATGTCCTTAATTGAAAACTTTCTGAAAAACTTAGGGACCACTTTGAAAAGTTTTGAAACTTGTGTCCTTTTTTTAAATAAGGCAGAAACTTAAGGACTTTTTCGAAATTCTCCCTTTCTAAATCGATGGACTAAATGTCCTATCAAATATAATATGGAATCCAATCTTCAATCTTGTTGGCTCGCTGTTGCCTAATCTTGACTCATTCTTTGACTTGCCAAGTCAAGTGGAGTCAACACATCAACTTGTGGAGTCAAGTTAGATTTTTGATAATTAAATAGGTTGAAAAAAAAAAGGGATTTAAAGTTGGCGGGTAAACATGAAAAATAATCATCAATTATCAAAGCCCACCATTAATATTATTAGGAAAACTGGGTAGCCCGACTGCTATATAGCCCATAAAAGATCGAGTCCGACATGTGCTGTGGATGAACTCCCAATAAATCTTAATCTGATAGAGTAGATAGGATCAAACTCTTAGTTGTAGAGTTTGGATTAGGATCATACTCCTTATTTTCGCATAACTCTCAGACTGGTCAGGAGAGGAAGAGTCTGTCGGAGTTACGAGTCCTAAGGATCACTCTCTATAAGGGAGATGCGAACCCTTGATTGATCATCCAAAAGATCCGAGAGAATTCACAGGCTAGCAATTTCGTTCAAATACATGAACAAATATGAGCAGTTGGAAGAGGCCTAACTTTCAATTCATGTATCCACCTCATCCTTTAATGATAAAGGTTGTTGTATCTGTGATTCAATGAATTAAATTGTGAGAGGCTGCAAAGATAGTGCATGGGTGATAGTTTTTTCTTTGTCACTGATGTATGGTTGGATGGAATTGAGTGCCCGTTGAGTAAGGTAAGTAACTTGACTTGGGGACAGGTGTTGGAGAGGATTGCAAGAGGACATTGATTATTCAAGTCCCCATCCTGAAATAAAAAAGTATAAACCATAATTTTTAGTTTCAACAAAAAATTGGATTCTAATGGAGAACATATTAAATAATTCAGTAGGAAACCAAGTCTTGTTCGAATCCATACATATTTCGACCCAAGGACCCGAATCAGATCTATTACTAAAGCATGTTGTGTGTGAGATTTTTAAGCTGCAATTTTCAAACCACTTATCTGAAGTAAATTGGATCCGAAACATTTTTTTTTACTTCAGATCTTTGATTTTTGTTCTCCCATTGATCCGAATCCATCTTATAGGTGGATCTATCATTTAAAAGATAGTAAGGGGTTGTTTGGGCGCTTTACTAATGGATTTGGGTGAAGTAAAAATTATTTTGAAGAAAGAATAAATTATAAGTGGGTTATGATAGTATTTTATTTTTAGTTGTTTACTAGGAAATTTTTTTGACTTTTTGCATCGATTGTGAAGTTTTTTTGTTTTTTAGTGGATAAATGAGGTTATTTTTTGACTTTTTTTTTTAAATATAGTAGGAAATTTGAATTAAAGTGCTTTTAAGGGGATTTTTTTATTTTATTTTATTTTTTAAGAAATGAGGGTTTTACATTGCTTGGCTCTATTGGTAGAGCTGTAAAACGAGCCCTAACAAATCCGGATACAACATTCTTTCGTATAGGACCCAATCCCTTTGCAACCCTAGCGTTGGGAACTGACCATACCATATATATACTCTTGTGGTGACATCCTGTGCTACTTTTTTACTCTCTCTCCTCTTCAAATTACTTGAATATTTTGTTTAGAATTCCATTCACTTGAAATGCTGTACTCATCTACTGTTGTCATTGTTAGCTTTTGGGGCTTTTACATTTATCTGAGAGTAAAATTAAGTTCTTTCATTCCCTTTTAGCTACATTACTAATGCACTTACTGCATATTATCAAATCCATGTATCGTTTTCAATCATTTCCAATGTTTTGTATTTATACTATTACCTTATTTATTCTCTGCACCTCAATGGAAGACTAAAAGAGCCTGAATCAACCTGCTTGATAATCTTCTCTGCCGTGTTTATCTGGGACAGTATCATGTAATGCTGATGTAATTGTGAGTTTTTAAACCTTCTGGGTTGCGGTTTTAAGGTTTGAAAATTCCTTGTAGTCATTTCACCTTAGCCCCACTGGGAAACATGAATCTTTATTTTGGGGTTTTAGGCTTGAAAGCTGCTTGTAGAATTTTTGGCTTGTTTGTTATGTGGTTAGCTTCTTTGAAATCCTTTGCTTTCTTCCCCTCTTTTCTTTGTTCCTGTCCTCGTGAGTTGTGAGGCTTGCATTGTACCCTCTTCGAATGAAAATCCCAGGTCTGCCACTGACCTTACCCCTTAACATCATATTTTCAATAGTTACAGGCATTATCACTTTGAGTAATATGGGTTTAGATGGATATTTGGTCCCTATATTCATGCTATATTTTCTGCTATATATAATTCCTGTCATGGCAGGATGCTAGAGAAAACAGTACTGAAATTCCACCCCTCATCCAAAGAATACATCTATAGAATATGAAGAAACACACATTCCACAGATCCCAAGTTTTCTTTCAAAGCGACCATTGCCAATTCAAGTAGTAGTCTTGTGTTGGGAGAACCTGGTTTTGGTATCAGGTACCAGTACTTGCCTTTGATTTCAAGTTAAGTTATAACCCATGTTCCCTTACAATCTCAGATAGGCATTTCACCAATATTTCCAAATAGACTAAAGACCATATATCAAATACAACCATCAAAGCGACCACCTTCCAAGTGCTAGCAAACTAAGCACGTTTCCATTTATACATTAAATAACTTTGCCATGCTCCATCAAAATAGCACACACCCAACACTACACTTATTCCTTAACATAGCTCAAAAACTCAATCCACTCACCCCGAATCAGCTTAGTTGACTCGATTCAGAGGGCTCCAATCTCCACAAACTATGTTTTCTTCACACTACTTAGAATAACAATACAAGGCCCCCCTAATCACAATCCAAGAGACTAACACCATGCACATTTCATCTGACCTTTCTACAGTCCAATCTCACTTCTTGGCCACCTGTTATGCTACTCATCTTGATCATGGACTTCACAAAGGCCTCTCTAAAAGCTTGCTCGGAGGTCGCAAACTTGGAAACTAGCTCTTTGGTCTTGGAAGTAGACATGAGAGCTTGGTCTGAAGAGAACAAGCTTTTCCCTTGAATGAGAAGCTTGTAGTATGCGTTGTCGAATGCGGTCGAAGTCGAATCCAGATTGGATCCAGCATTGTTAGCCTTGTTGTGGGCCGGGCAGACACTCCTCAGGCTCGCCGCGAAAGATGGATTCAGCGAAGGGTCGACGTCGTGGGTGGCATCAAAGTTGTGGATCCTGTTCTGGAAGGAAGAACAATGGGAGAAACCAAGAGTGTGCCCCCCTGCATGTGAGAGTACAGGGGTGATGTGGGTCATTTCCCAAAGTTGTGGGTCATATAAAACTGGAATTGAGGAGGATAGCTATTGAGTCAGGTAACTTGGGTGAGTCTAGTACTTGGTCGGATACATTGAGAACCACTAAAGTTGAATTGAATTTTAAAGCTACGATGCATGTGATCTATGGCCCATGGACCAAATTCTCATTCTATTGGCAGAGAACCTCACAGGCTGGGCCATCTCAAGCCTGACCTGAGCCCAGCCTCCTATTGGATGGATGTGGGCTGTGTATTTAGTCCCATGGACTGAACTTGGGCCTCATTTTTTGGTCCAGTGTTTAAGCAGGTCAGGCCTCTTTGTTTGCTTAATGACCTAGCCTGACCAAAAATATTTAGAAAAAAAGGGGAATATGTTCACTTTTGGGCTGGGCTTGGGCTTAACTTTAGGTCAAGATTGGACAAGCTTCAGCCAACCAAGACCATGAACTTCCCGCATAACTGGCCTGCCAGTGTTTAGTACACATGTTATTTGGGCTGTAAATAGATTGGGCTCGAGTCGGTCCACGCTGGACCTTGACCCATATCCAATTAATGTTCTCTGTACCTAGACCTGCTGAAAGATAAAACAATATTATTATTATTATTATTATTATTATTATTTTGCATTATATATTATATAACATTAAATATAATAACATTGAGTAGGGACCTTTTATTCTTTTCCTTTGTACCTGAGAGGGCAACAAGGTCTGCTCCAGATAATCCTCTTTGGGAGAAGCTTTGCAGCAATTGAGAGAAGTTGAATGTGGGACCAGGCAGCTGTAATGTTTCATTTGCATTTGAAATCCTTCCATCCTTCCTTCCTTTGGGTACTTCCCAAGAAGGTCCTCCAGACTATTGAATGAAGGAAAAAAAAATCAGAAGATGATAAGAAAATTGGAGAATGAGGATTTCCTTCTTTAAAACTAAAGAAACCTACTCACTCTTCTTTTCTTTGGTGAGTTTTTTTTTTTGATAATCCAGGGTATCTTCCGTCCAGTCTGGCTATGAGTTTGAGGGATGCTCAATTCTAGACAGCCAAGAACAAATCCTTAGGGGCACATGTAAACTCTCCTATTGATATGCACCGGGTAAAACTGTGGGAGGTGGACAACGAGAGTAGGTGTCGAACACAAGACCTCTCCGCTTCATTAGGCTCAGAGTCATAATAGCCACCAAATTTTGGAGGATCCTCCGAAAGGTAATATGGATCCTTTCACCAAATTTGTGAGGCTCAACTTGTTAAATCCAAACCACAAACTCCTCATATTGGCTCAAATTATACCCTTAAAATAGTGGATCTGCCATTGAATTGATCACAAACGAGATCTAATAACTTCCACCAAATAAATGTAGTTAACCTACAAGATCAACCCAACGTTCCCCCACTCCATTCATAATTTTGAGCTTGTGAAGGGTGATAGTGATTCTGAGTGGTTTTATACATGAGGCGGTGTAAAGGTCATCAAATGTGACACCAAATTTCCTGTGATTCCAAACAAAGGGAACGCTTTGATTCTTGGAATCACGGGACAAATGGAAAGAGTTGGATTTGCATTTTAGGCCTGTAGAATGCTACTGTGGAGTCCAAGGGCCAACACTGGTTGGATTTTTACATATGGGACCCCCATGGATTTTTATACATTGACACCCTCAACAAAATCTTCCTAGGTCTGCCTCGCCGGAGTACAGCTTTTGCGCTCCTGCAAACAATTTAATATCATTTTTTATTTTAGTAGCATGAACATTTGGAGGTCACCCATCGATCTTATACCGCTCTCATCCGATTGAAGGCCCTGTGGTTGAGTGTCGAACATCGATTGTCACAGACCCACTCAACTCAGCATGAAATTGGCTGCTTTGACTCACGTGGGCATCCTCCAGACTTATTATGGTTTGCGGGCCGCACGGTTTTAAAAGGTCTCATATTGAGTTAAGACAGGTTTGACTTATAACCCAAGGACTTGGATCTTTCCGATGTGGGGCCGCACAAGATGCTACGGCTGTTGGTTGACCTCACAATTCATAATGGATTAAAGGGTAAACTGGCCAAAAATGCAGGTGGCAGGAAAAATAATTGGAAAATACTTTTCAATTCAGGTATTTTTAGGGTAAATCCTAATTGAGTTTTTCTTTTCATTTGTTTTTTCTTCCAAAACTCACCAGTGCGACGACATCTCTTGCAGACATAGCTAGAATATCTGCACATGAAACCACTCCTGGGCAAATTGCTTCCACTGCTTCCTTGGCGTTGTCTATGACATAAAATGCATGCAGTGAAATGTTAGGCGGCCCATCCTTCTCTGCAGAGTTTTGACCCACTGAATCCAGAAGTACTGATGCATCACAGCCCTTCACAACAAATAATTAAAGTCAGATCAGATGATCCAGCAGCGTTGCACAAAATGAATTGCCCAGATGCCTTGGACAAATGGACGTGTAAATTAACTGTAAGTAAATGTGACAATGTTGCAAATAATATCTGAAAAATTGAAAACGTCGGGACTAAAAATGATCTCTGGAGTTAAGCGTGCTTTTAAGCTTAAAATCAGTAAAAATATATAAAATCAAGTTTTAAGAACTGTTTCCATGTATGTTATAGTTGTATTATGTTTAGTGCTTTAAAACGATCTCTATTGCATGTCTGTGAGGTCCACCGACCTTTTGAGAAATTTTGGCCATTGGTTCTTTGGACAGTGTGATTGTGGCCTATATCTGGGTTTATGTTGTTTATTCTGGGTTAACCAGATTGATCCGTCGGGTTAGGAAGTGACCAAGTTCAGGGTAAGGGATAGTTTAGTAACTGTACCAATTTTCTTAGGACTTAAAAAGAAAGAATATATATATATATATATTTATATATATGTATGGGGAAGATGCTCATGTGAGAGTTATTTTTACGGTACTATAAGAGTAAGAGGTGTGGGCCCCATATTTATATCGAATGCCATCTCCTTATGGAACCACGTAAATTCTCGTTTCTATTTCATGTGACTTAATTTTCAATTGCAAGTATTATGAAGGAATGAAATATTGTGTGCGCTTTCCATCATATGATTGCACCATGGTCTATAGATCACTGCATTTTTTGCACCCATTTGTAAAAAGATTCAGGACCTTCAGAATGCCATAGATCCCGGTTACATCGTTTACGAAAATGTAAAAGGGAGTTCTATTGACACCACAAAAGTATCTCTCTACACCATAAAAAAATTTCATTTCCTAAATTACCCCTCCCCTCTCCCTCTCCCTCCACCCTCTTCCTTTCCCCTCCCCCACCCCACCCTCCAGCGGGGAGGGATCTCCGGCCGGCAGCCCTCGGCAACCCCTGCCGTGGATCCCTCCCCACTCCTCTCTTTTCTCCCCCTCTCCCTCTTTCTTCCTCCCTCCCCCCTCCTATATTTTCTCTCCCTCTCTCCCTTCCTCTTCTTCGCCCCCCCCCCTCCCTCTTTCTTCCTCCCTCCCTCCTCCTATATTTTCTCTCCCTCTCTCCCTTCCTCTTCTTCGCCCCCCGCCCCCCCCCAACCCCAGCCACCAACGGCAAGGGAGATCGGGCGGAGGGGCTGCAGGGTGGCGAGGGCAACACGAATGCAAGGCTGCGCAAGGGTGGGGGCGGTAGGGCGGGATCCCCGGGGCTGCCGGCCAGGGATCCCTCCCCGCCGGAGGGGGGGTGGGGGAGAGGAAGAGGGGAGGGGTAGTTTAGGAAATGGAATTTTTTTGTGGTGCGGAGAGACACTTTTGTGGTGCCAATAGAGCTCCCCAAATGTAAATTGCACTAATGTGTGTATGGAGGGAGAGAGAGAGAGAGAGCGAGAGAGAGAGAGAGAGAGAGAGAGAGACCCTGATGAAACAGTCGTGAAAATGCATCCTTAGCAGCGCTGCTGGAACCCTCTTGTCCTCTACGATCGACTTCTTAACAACATGGGTGATGGTGGATTCAGCTTGTGGGCATGTCTGATCATAGTAATTTAAGCTCAATGCATGAACCATTGAAGAACAAATGGAGAAGATTAGCATTAATGAACACAATAAAAATGCAACAATGGCAGCCATTGAGTGTTTTCTCTTCTATTTAGTCTTCTAAGCCTGTAGTCATGAATGGAAGTGGGAAGGGTAATGGGCGTTTATACTAAGAAATGAGCGGATTAGGAATATACAAAAGAAGAATTATGGTGGTGGTTTGGATGATACATACAGAGAAGAATCTTTGACAAAGGATAAGGGTTTTTCAACCATGATTCTTACCAGGTGAGATTTTATAATTATTTCTGCATTGCAGATTAGGAACCAGACAAAAAACTAAGCTAACAAATCCCTATTTATAGTGAGAAATATCAGTAAACAAGTCGTTGTAAATCTACCAAGCTACTAATTAAAGTGCCATCATACTCAAAAGGCTTGACTTAAAGAACCTCTATCATACTAAATAGAAAAAGTTACGTATAACAACCAGCTAGTGTTTTCTAGTATTTACAAAAAAAATGACCTTTTCTTTTTTTTTTTTCTCCTCTAGATGGCTAGGACCCGAGAGAGACCATTCAAGTGGGAAAAAAAAAGCACATACCATGAGAAGAAGCCCACATACGTGTAAAAGAGCGGATACCTAGGAATCAATCCTAAAAAGCTAGGTGATAAGCGGGATTGCCAACTAACTAAGCAATCCGTTGTGAAAAATGACCTCTCCTTTGGTTTTAACATTCAACCACCTATAGTATACTATACTCACATTATCCGCTGGTCACCTAACTGATAATAAAAGGTCAGAAAAAGGTCTTTTGACCACTTCAGATGGTTTTCATTAGAACCCATTCATTCAAAAGAAAAATGCCCTTTTAGGTGTAACTAACTTCGACAATTTACATTCACTTAGCTTTATCCCTGAAAATAAACTCTACTTGGTTTACGACAAGACCCTGACTTAGCATTTTGGTTTGAGTTGACACAATATTTTCAACGAAATATAGGTGGTTTTATTGAAATACAAAAATAGAGGTTGTTATTTGTAAATTTTAGAATAGGCAGGGGGTCATATGCGAATATCCCTTACAAATAACATTATCCTATTAGAAACTTAGTGACAAAAGTAACAATAAATCAAAGCTTGTATTCTAGTGAGAGAGAACAGAATATTAGGTGGCTGATGACTGTTGATTGAATCATTACAAGTGCAGTTGTAGTCGAACCAACTCATTATTTTATTATTAGGAGGCATGATTGCTTGTGTTTTATGGTTTTTTTTTTTTTTTTTATTTATGGGGCATATAGCTTATATGCAATCCAGCTCGTGGGGCCCCTCCCTTACATGCAAGTTTATCAACAGGTGAAGGAGAGATGGAAAGGTCTCCTCATGGATAAGAAAGATCCGAAAAATTAGCCCCATCAAATCATTCTAACTCTTGATTTAACAGTCTTAAAAGTTTAATAGCATCTTAATTGTAAATTTTCTTGATATTCAATCCAACAAAGGCTAAGCTAGTGTAAAATTGGACCTGATATCAAACCATGAGATGAAAAGAATATTTAAGGGGCTACATTGACAAAAGGTTAACCCAAGTGGCCCCAGTGCCCCCACAGTGCCAGACTGACTTGGAAATGCTCGTAGGAGAACATTGATCAACCTCAACTTGTTCACTTTGTACAAGTGTGAGGATAGCTGGTTCCTTGTTTGCAACATCCTCCTCATAAACTGGTAAAAGAAACGCATTTTCCCTTGATAAAAGAGGATTTCAATTTCCAATGGGAGAAGTAGGAATACAGAATTCCACTGTCCCATTGAACCACAAATCCACAAAAAGGAAATTCCCCTCTTGCACAAAAAAACTTTAAAGAGAGAAACTTAATGAGATTAGGAAAACTTAACATTTCTTAAACTAAGAGAGAAACAAGAATGACAATTCAATTAATAAACTTTTAATCACTAGAATACTTTGGGCAATAAGTGAGGGACGCATAAAGAGTGTGCCGGGCCCCCACCACATGCAATAACACGAGGGCCCGAGTTACAGATGCCAACAGGAGTAGTTGGATCAGGACTAACTGCTGCAGTCCAACTCTGTCGAATTAGTAGTCCAGTAGCCATTGGATTATATGGGTTCCAATTCTTTCAAATGACCCACCTACCAGTCCCAACATAACCCAATATTCCACATTTGGATAGACATTTCTAACCGTGGCAATGAATAATAAACAGGCCAGGTTCAACCTGGCAACCCATCCTGAATGAGTATGGTGCAGTAAGGGTAAAATTTGGTGGTCGGTAGGTTATCTTTGAAATCTAGAATGATCAAAATTACCGTCCTACCTTATTCTATGATCAAGAAAAGTCTCAACACAATTAGCAATACATCCACCCTTGAATTGATGATCGGTAAAACACATGTTTCTGACTCTATATGTTCTTTTATTTCAATCATGTGCTTCAGACATCATCAATCTGATGGCGACATACTCGCCAGGTGACTAGGGAGAAGTTTTCGTTCTAATGGTAACCAGGTGGTAATCATTTTAGATGGTTTGAATTTCAAACGTGGACTCACAGAATTCTCGAAGTCCAGTCCTCTTAACAGTAATCCAGACTCACCCCAATCCAAATCATGAACTACAGAATTTGGGTTGACATTTCCTATGCGATTAATAAACTCCGTACCCTTTAACCTTAAGAGGTCAACCTGATCCGGCTCATCACCACCTCTATGGGGCCTATCCAGTTGTATATTAACAGAAGCAGCACTTTGTTGCAGAGGGAAAATGAGCCCCCAAAATCGCATTGCTGTTGCCAGCAGCAGCACCACCACCAATAATAATAATAATGTGTTTCACACTAAACCCTTGATTAATGGGGCTCAAAGGTTTAACCTTTGATGCAGTGCACGTTTTTCTGACTTAATCCAAGGGTGAATATCAGTCCGGCATGTGCAACTAGAAGAACAGGGTGGACGGATGGGTGAGGGTTAGTGATCATACTTGGATCCCATTAGAAACCCCGTACTTCAGAAAATAAACACCCACCCATTCTCTCTTGAAAACTCTCAATAAAAGATGCATAATTCTTCGAACTACAAAATAAGCTACATTTGAAAATCTGACGTTAGAACAAAATCTCAATCCTGGCGCACCTTTAATCTCAACATGGGAATAGCATATGTACTATAGGTCCTCTCTCATGTCATCAAGCCACCTGGGTTAATCTTCTTGCGCACCACATTTTAGCCCTTCAGAAGGGTTCTGTGATACCTACTAGGTCGATACTTCCAACAGTCCTGCCTACGTTGTGCGTGGAATCAATCTGTTCATACCAAAATGCACTATGAAGTAGAAAATCTTGTTCAAATTACGAGTAAAGTTGGTAACCAAAATGCAAATGTCGTCATCATCAACATTATTACATTATTCCAATGACATGGAGTTGGCTGAATGACATTCTGTAAGAAGAAACAAGCTTAAGCCCATAGCTTCTAACATTAGGATAGAAAATCTTGAGAAACATGAAACACAGAATCTTGAGCAATATGCTAATTAATAAGATCATAAAGAGTAATATGCAATACAAAACCCAAGAGCAAATGGCAATAGCAGCCACTTAGATAGGCACCTGCCACCAGGGGAGTAATTCCTGACATCGAGCTTGTAATGACTATTGCTTTCAGTCTTGTCCAAGCAGCATATCTAATGACTTGGAAATAATAATTTATCAGACAAAAACAAGCTCAGATGAGAGAGCCAGCCATGCTACAGCCAATTTGGAAAACATGAAAGAAAATAATTTCGAAATAACATTACAATATGAAAATCTACCGGGACTTAACATCAATCCAAGAAGTGGGCGACCAAACACCATCACCCATTAGATAATGTTAAAAGAGATGAAAAACAATGGCCTTCTGCTCGCACACACAAAAGCAAGCAAATCTGAATTACCCCATCAAAATTCATCGTCATCCTCCTCAGCAATGTGCTTTGCAAGTTCCTGCTCTTGTTGCTGTCTCTCACGCCTCTTCTCAGCACTTTCCTTCTCTTTCTTGTGGGAATTCGGAGGGAACCAGAGTGCCTTGACTGCCTCATTGTGCATGTTCAGGCAGAATGCAATCCTCGAGTTGAAAGCAATCTGAGGCTCTGTCGTTGAGTACACATCCCCAGTCTCCTTAGAAACCATCCAACCATTTGTGTGGTCCACTGTAGCATCGATTGCACCATCCCTGATTGCCTTGGACACAATGCTCTCGGCATCTGCCACTGGATTAGCAGAATCCAACCTCAACTTTCTTGCAACATCAGCCAGCGATATGCGGGAATAAGAAATGCTGATGTTGCGTAGTCCAGTCCTTATGACATTATGTCGCAGCCTCACAATGAGATTGTGGGTCCGGTCTGAATTGAAGGTATCTGAAAACTTCTCTGCGACAGAGCGAAACAGCTCCAAGTCTCCTATTCGAACAGCCTTAACAACAGATATTAAAAATATAACACATTAGCAACCTCTATTCAAAATTAAAAAACCCAAGGGGATTAAATGACGCTAGACCAAAAGGATGTCCAAGGTATAAACAATGGTTTTGTGGGTAGAGATCGCGGCAATGGGTCGGGTTTAAATGGCGACCCGCCCCTATTAGGGGCAGGTTTGATGGTAAGTTGGTCGGATTCATGGCGGGTATGAGTTTCAAGTTTGTAATCCAAGTCTGGTTCTGGTCTCAGTCGTAACTGACCGCCCAGCCCACTCTCCTTTAACTTACGTGAGTTCTTTGTGCAGACACCCAGTGGGATAAGTGGTAGTGGGTAATATCTGTGCTGCCACAGGTTGCAGGTTCAATCACAGTTAGACATAAGTGGTTTTTATTTTAAAATTAAAAATAAAAGCCAAATAGGACCAAACCCGACCTGACCCGTCATAGGGCAGATTTCACATTTTAAAAAAAGAAAAAAACGAAAAAGATAAACCCGTCATGGCGCAGGTTGGGTATGATGTAGAGTAGGTGTCAGTTGGGTCTGGTTCAACTCAGCCAATACTCAAACCCAACCCAACCCATTGCCATCCCTTTTTGTGGGGCCACTTAAGTGGTCTTGTGGACCATCTTCAGTGCCCTGTGGGTCAGCACTCCTTTGCCAAGGCAAACAACAATTACTACCCCACACCATAATGACAATGGGCCAGTGCATCACTATAATATCTGAGCCAGCACATATCAGGCCATTTTTGCTTGCTTCTAATTAGGGTCCATCAGATCAGCGTTACAAACCGCCAAACCAGGGCTTCATGAGTACAAAAGCTAGGCTCCACAATTCTATGTATATAATCATGTGCTAGAGTATCTTTAGGCTGTAGAAAGACTAACGTTTGTAAGCTCAAAGTATGGCCTAAGAGCCTTTTTCATGCCTTGCTGCATAAAAATAGTCCTCTCTGGGATTTCTCCAAGAAGTAAACGGACTATCACGGCCCACTTGTTGCATTGAATTCGGAAGCCCCGGGCTGCAACAGGGGCTTTGCGAGCAGCTTGCAGCAGACTCTCTTTTGCATCTGTATACTCCAACTGAATAGTCCTAATTTTTCCTAGGTAGAACAGGTACCTACAAAACTAGCAAAAAAAAAAAAAGAAAAAAAGAAAAGAGAGTAATATTAGAACTCTTCATGATGACTAAAGCCCTTTTAACAAACCAATTGACCCAAGTTCTTTTCGCTAAGTTGAATAAAATGGAAGCGGCTATAGTAGTCAAAGAAAATGGAGAAGAATCATAATGCATTGTAGTTAAGATCATACATGCCAATCACTGCAGAATGTTAAGAATAGTTCTACCACATAAAAACGAGAGAGAGAGAGAGAGAGAGAGAGAGAGAGAGAGAGAGAGAGAGAGAGTTCACTTTCTAAAATACTGCCATGTCCTGCGGGAAACATATTGACAGTTGACACAGGGAGAATACTTTTAATTAATTAGTTACAGCAGTTGATGTATTCTGTCAGCAATTATATGTATAAACATTGGTGTGTCACATTTTCCATGGTCTTCGTATCAGACACCTTCATGTCCCTGTCAACAGTCAAAGTCCCAGATTTATACCACAAACTGGATACATGAAAGTGGTTGCATGATTTTTTCATTGTCATACAACAAAAAAGAACTATAAGGTAAATGGTATGGCACTGAGAAAGCTCACTTGTTTGCACTCATTTACATACGTAAATGATGCACATGAATACTGGTTATGCATGATCATGTACATTTGTGCTTATGCATCATTTACACATGTGATGCATAAATAAGGTTTGAAAATGCCGTGTAAATGAGGTCATTTTCATATAAAAATTTACACTCCTAAAGAGGTGTAAAACCACAACACACCTCTTGGTTAGAAGAGGCACCCGTGCAGATTCCGCCATAAACAAGTCATGGATTTGAGCCCGTCACGAACTTTTATTTTTTTTTAACTTCTTTTGGCCTCAAAATTTTAATCTGAACCATTCAAATTGTTTATTGATCCATTAAACCCCCAAAACATTCAGTTTCATGTCTTAAATGTTCATATATTTTAAGATATACGATCTTACATATGTAATACAAACCCTTCAGCATTTACTATGTGAAAATGATGATTCTGAGCAAACATGGTATTGTGTTTCACATGTATAAGTTGTACTGACATTCACATTTGCAAAATTTACATATGTAAATGGCAATTTCACTTAGGTGCAAATTTTGCATATGCAACACTGAACATTCACATATGTAAATTTTACATCTATAAATTTATATATGTAAATGGCATTTGCACATCACATTTAAAAGAGAAACATCCTCCAAGTGCCTGTTTATTTGCATTAGAATACATAGGAATTCATGCCATAAGTAGTTTAAAATGAAGATCCAAGGTGAATATACAAAAATGGCCATCAAATACATCCCCTTCAATGGACAATGAGTCAAGGGAAGATGGGGAATAAATACCAAGCCATCACCATAAAGACTCAAATCCTAAGAAAGTCAAGGTCCCATCTACATTGCTACCTTATATACTTCAACCTCACCTGATATCATTCACTTGACCCCTTAAATAATCCTTTGGTGGAGCTCATTTGACAATGAGTTCCTATGTTTTCAATTCCTATGTATTCTAGCCCAAACAAACAGGCCCTATAAAAAATAAAAAAAAATGAAAAAAGTTACCTGCTGGTTTGAGTGTGCTTCAAACCGTGGTGCCTTTGACCTCAGCTTCTCAGCCTGATCGTACAAGTTGTAATGAAGGTAATTGCGAAGCAGTAGATTCAGAAGCGTTTCCTGTGTAAAATCATCATAATAAGTAATTTGTAAATCACAAACATAACAAGTAATGCTTTCTCCAATGGCCACAAACCTGACCCAGCTCATCATGGCGCAGGGTGGCCAGCCGATGCAAAGCAAGGAGGTTCCTGGAAAGGAAACAAACTTTTAGAAACACAACAATATGATAAAATTCTTGGTCAATGTAAATCACTTCATTTTTACCATGTGGGTGGAAACACACAAATGCAGGTGTGTGCAAGCTAAAATGTTTCCCCTTTGTTGTGGGTGCATTCAGTCTACCAAGACACAAAAATCTCTGATTTATTTAATTCCAAGAGAATCCTGTATTTTGTTTACAAAAAATATAAATAAAATGAAACAGAATTCATGTAGTTGACCCCAACATAGTTGGGACAAGGCTTTGATGATGATGATGGTGTCAAGATCATAAAAGGGCATTTCTCTGTTTCCAATGTTGAGAGAATGAGATTTCCAGCCAGACTATGACCATTGCAGGCTACTGAGTACAGAAACTCATGATATTGGTGACCATAAATATTAACAAAATGCGTGTTTAAGAGACCCAAGGCAGACTATGAACAAATGACATTAATGAAGATCTCCATCCAATATTCATACAAAAGATATCTTGACTCCCAGATAAATTCCTAAGAAAAATCCAAACCGAAATATCACCATTAAAAATCAAAGGAATCCTGAAATCCAGCAATTTCTATATCCTTCGACCAGCAAAATCCTGATTCCAGAAATCCATACATCCAACCATGCCCTTTAGGGATGCATAAGGATGCGCCTAACTAGATCACTCAACTACTTCGGAAAAGTTGATGATTACCCTCATAGGCCAACTTCAAACCACACGCAGTGAAGTACAGGTTTTCCAATTTTCCCAACCCAAATCCATATAATCAATTGGCACTAGATGATTCAGGGACACCATGCCATGTGTTAATACCCCATGTTGTATGCCTCCCCAAATCCTGGGTAAAGGAAGTTGCATCTGTTTGGCTGTCAGCAGAAAACCTAGACAAACTTCTATGATGAAAAGCCAACAGCAGTAAATGGAATACGGCTTTGATGATGATGATGATGGATTAGGGAATGAAAAGCAGAAAAACAATAATCCAGCTGAAGTGGTTCTTGATAAACACCAAGACCACTGTCTCAAATGCAGAGATGGCCATGTGCCAAAATTGCCATGTCAAAATATTCAAAGCTCATGAGTTGGGACACATCCAAACACACTACAAAGGTAAATATAGGTGCTCCAGTTTGCTTGCAACCTGGGTTTTCTTTTCCAACCAGAACCAGTAGAACAATTTCAAGACAAAACAATCTTACAATCAATACTTGGAGAAATATTGGTTTCCTCGGCCACCATGAAGGCAGCATCAAATAAATGGTGGCAACACCCATGTAAAGGGGAACTGCAATTTTAAGAAAACACCCTAGATGCACATCAAACCATATAACATAAAAGGGATGCATTCATATCATGGATATGAAATTGCTTGTGGGTTGCTTATAACTCACCCTCGAATTTCAGCGAGGCCATCTGTAAGTTCATAGCTGTATGAGTAATAAAAGTACAGCCTTGATGCTAATACATCAACAGTTCTTCTATTCAGGCTCTTCACACGAGCGATGCTTGCTGATGAACAAGCTTTGGCCTGCAAGGTAACCACACCAAATCAAAGTACAGTGTAAATATTTGAGTTACTTGAATGACAGCATTAAGGAAAATGACAGAAACAGAAGATAATAAGAAAGTTATTAACTCACATCATCATATCTCTTTTGGTCAATGAGAAAAATCAACACAATCAAGTAACAGTAGATCTCAAGCTCTGGCAAAGAATGCTTAGCAGGACCATGCATCACAGATGTCGCAGTATCAATTTCCATATCATGCTCTTCTTCCTATGACCAGATAAAAAGCATATTAACTTTTGGCAGACAAGCATATTTTTCAAGTAAATATAAAGACAAAAGTGTCAAATTGAACAAATTGCTACATGGTTCAGATGCCAAGAAATCGCTGTCCAAAGGATTATGTCACCACATCATCTAAAGGATTATGTCATCACATTGTCTATAATAAACCAAATGGCTCTCTTAAGGTACAGCCAAATGCCTCATCATCTTACAAGTGAGATACCTATCAAGAAAATACAAATCTAATTATTGGTTCACATAAATGGATTAACGATGATCCCATATTTAATGTCTCTTGCTTGAAGGTCCACATTTGGCCTGACTCTTCAAGATGGCTCTCCTTCGATGGCCCCTTTCTTTATGCTCCCATTATTTGACACCATGTTAAGCATTTCTTTGGTGAACTTAACCCTATTACATTGGCCCGTTTGATTTGTCCCACTTAGGAGTTGTTTCTGCCTGCAAAATGATAGGTGGAGGGTTTGCGTTAGGTAGGGAGCAGGCAATAAAAACTTGCCATTGGGTACAATCCATACCCCGCTTTGTTGGGATTATAAGGAAATGATGATTGTCTGATGAACTAGATGACCATAGGAAATCAGTAGTTATCAATTTTGTTACAGACCTCGCTAAAATTTGACTCCCGACTGAAAACATTTCATCCAGTTCAGCATTTTGCAGTTTCACTTTGGATATTTGTTTTGGTATTTTTTAGAAAAATAATTAGAAAATATGGAAAATAGTACAAAATGAAATCAACCTATATACTATATATATTAAATCCGGACTACAAAATGAACAACAATATGTTATTTCTACATATCAAATAATTTATACGTCAAGTGTGCATGTTTTCTCATCTTTCATCTCCAATTATTAATTTCATAGCCTAAAACAATATAAAGTAAACACATTTACATAACTAGCACAATCTAGTTAGGGAAATTACTACGTTAGTCAGCAAATTCATATTATAAAACCAATTTAAATATTGGTCTGACACGTTAAATCAAATCACATTATTGTGGCCTACAGATCATAACGTTTAGGGGTTGTTTGGCATTTACATATATGAATGTTAAGTATGTAAATGACCCAAGTGAATCATTTAAGCATGCAAATGATACACATGCGAAACAAATTCTCACGTTTGTCAAAATCATGATTTTCACATGTGAATCTGAATTACATCCAACAGTTCTAAATGTGTTTGGATTTTGCAGACATTTTTCACATATTTCTCAAAATCCATGATGTATTAAGAAATGGGATTTGACCCCTTTGATATTTTTGACATTCTAAAGAGGATGAATGGTTCGGATCATGACAATGGGGCCCATAGAAGTCCAGAATGACAGATTTAACGGTCTAGCCTTTTTCCAAATATCTCAAAACCCATGATGGATTAGGACCTGAACTTTGGCCCCTACCCCTTGCCATTTTTGGCATTCTAAAGAGGATGAATGGTACAAATCACGATTTAGGGGCCCACATGAAGTGAAAATTTGAAAAAAAAAAAAAGGACTGGACAAAAGGGGTATTAAAATTACATCATTTACACTAGGTACATTCAACGGTTCATGGTTTGTCGCAAATTTCTCGAGATCCACAATCGAATAGAGCTATGAAATTTGACCCTGTAACTATTTTATATCTTTTGAAGAAGATGAATGGTTCGAATCATGAAAATGAGGCCCACAGAAGTCCAGAATGGCAGATTTTTAAAGTCTAGATTTTTCCCAAATATCCCAAAATCCACGTTCAATGGCCGTTGAACACCTAGCCTTTTTGGTCTTTTAAAGAGGATGAATGGTATGGATATTGATTTAGGAACCCACAAGAGTAATAAAAAAACCTGAAACAAACAGACTAATAAAAAATGGTGCCCTTAGTACGTACTGTAACAACTGCCTTTTTTAAGGCAGTGTGGATTTGTTTCACACCTCCTCATGTGGTTAAGAGTTTCACACCACTTTTGTGTGTTTGGTTACACATGTGAAACCCTTTCAGCCCAAACAAACACTCCTACAGTGTTTTCATGGTTATCATTTTCGCATGGGGTTCATTTACATCTGTAAATGACCTAAACAAATGACCCCTTATAAAATATTATTTTCAATGCACTCCATTTCTCATTGTTTGAAAGGCCAAAAAAAAACAATTGTACCCCCAAGATTCTACCGAACCAAAGGGCTTTCCCTTTAAAAAACATAACTAGCAATTTGTTCACAACTGTTCCTGCTTATATCGTCTGGCAGTTTTGACCTATTTGGCCAAACAAAACAAAATCTGAACGGAAATAACCAAACAGGCCAACCAAGTCCAAAATCGGGACCAAATATTTCTAGCGGACCATCTGGTATGGTTGTTTGACCAAAGGAAACAGTTTTAGCCTCTTCAGCCATACCAAAATTGGCAACGACGGCACAAACATGTAACTCCTAATGGCAGGGTTCTTGGTTCTTGTCAATGGAAGTTCAAAAAACCTCTTAGGCCACCATTTGAGAGGACTACCACCCATGTCCTCCAATAAACAATGCTTAAGTACACATGTTAGAATCTGGCTTACAGTCAACAAAATTGCCTACACAGATGGCATGTATAAAAACTGCAACCATAGTTAACAGTTCCTGTGACTGTCATGCAAAGGTTTACACCAAGAAGTGCACACCTCTACTCCATCAACTCTATTTCAAACTTCTGAGAACACTTTAGTTTAGCCACAATCCATATCAGCATATAAGAAATAGGACACGCATATTTTCAACAATGCACCGTCGTATCTTAATGTAGAAAGGAAAATGTAATCCCCAAAGAAGAAAAAAAGGAGAGGAAGAAAAGAAAGTTGTATTGTGCTCTTCAAAGCTGATATTTGTTATTTCCCCGATAGTGATTTACCCACAGAACCACTCCTAAAAAGACCCTGCTTTCTTTTACAAGACCAAATTCCAATCACGAAATAAAGAAGTTGACAATAGTCAATAGGATAGAAAGGGTCACTCTTTCCAACATCTTATTCATAGGGGAAACCCATAAATAAGCTTCGGCAAAAGAAAAGCACCTACGATATAGGGCTAAATATGCAAGATGAACCTCTAGAAGACATAACCAGAGTTGACATGTTTTCTATGAGATACTAGACGATATGAATTTAGATAAAAATATCAAACAACTTAGATTCGAAATTTTGCAAAAACCCTTCATATTATAATCATTAGTAATATTGGCTTTCAAATTGCCAACCTTATTTTGATTGAATTTTAAAGTGAAATAATAAGAGAACTTCCAATCAATCATCATTAAGCTATCCAGTCCAACTTGTCACCCTATTATTTCAGAACGTCTCTGAAATACCCAGATCAGATGTTCTAATTTATACTATTGGTAGATCCCTCCCCTTGAATGTGGAAAGGACACCAATCACATACACAGGATCCTACATTGGGTAGATTAATGCTGACACGTCCAATTGCCAACAAGGGCAGCAAAAGGTATAGCATAGGCCAACAACCCAAGATCATAAAAAGGTGGGTCCTGCCACACAAGGTAGCTGAGCTTGATTGGCAAGTCCATGGCAAGCTAACAAGAAGGAAACTACTACCACAATTGAATTCACCCACCAGGGTAGAATTCTCCACTCAATTTACACAAAACATGCCTAAATAAAAATCGCATCAGCAGAATCCAAATACATGTTTAGAGTTATACTGCACTACACTGATATAACAATAATCATTCATTCACATCAATCACAACATTTTTACCTTTGGAAGATAAGAAGATAGCCTCGAATGAGCCTCCGAACCCGGCACCAGTGCGAAATCGATGAAAGCAGAGAGCACCGGGGCCTTCAGCTTCCGCCTCATGGCGATGGTGAAGCGGACCGCACGGGATATGCGGCGCACCTCCTTCGAGTAGGCCCCCGTTTCGATCAGTGCCGCAATCTCCTTCAAATCTAAGACCACCCCAGTTTTCCACCCAATCAAAATAATGCATCTATGCCAAAAAAAAAAAATAAAGAAAGAAGGGGAGAAAGCAAATCAAAGGTGTTTATTAGGGTTTTGTTGTTTTCTTACGCTGGAGAAGAGATGGACCTGGGGAAGAAATCGAATTGGAAGGAGCTGCAGGAGCCTCCTTCATCTCCACGTCCTGCGTCATTCTACCGTACAACAAAAAAATCGGATCTTTTTCAGGGAATCGGGATGAAATCTGAGGAAAAACAAAAACGGGGGGGGGGGGGGGGGGGGGGGGGGGGTTTCAGAATCTTGATTGCTTGAGATGGGAAAGAAAATTAGGGTTCCCAAATAGTGTAGATCTGTACCTGTTATTATGAGCTAGGGTTTTCTTCTCTCCTTCTCCTGCCAAAAGTTGGCTTCTTTCTTTTCCTCAGCCTTTGGTTGCTTGTTACAGAGAAGAAGACCGGTTATGTACTTCTCTTATTTTATTAATAGATATTTACAATGAGACCCCCTGTATCTTATAAAATATTTAAGTACACCCAGCTTTTCTCACGTGCAGGATGCACGCTTTGACTTTTGTCCTATTAAGGGGTGTTTTTGTTAATATGAAAACGTTTGGGAAGGGGTGTTCATGGGCTGGATTGGACCGGTCTGATGAATCTCTGGCCCAAGCCCGACCCAGGCAATAAATGTTTTGCCTGAGCCTGGCCCACCTAAAATTTTTTGGGCACGATCCGGCCCATCTAGTCAATCGGGCCTGAATTCGAATTTAATGCGGATTGGTCAAACAGCATAAATTTGAAAGTGGAGTGTATTGTGAGACTGATAGGACTAAAATCACTTGTATGATTTAAGAAGGCCCTACATATAGGCTTAAAACAAATAAAAGGGAGAGTATTTTTTAGATTGGATTGAATCAAGATGAGATTTAAATTACTCATTTATTTCGTCTGGTAGGAGGGAACTCAAAATGGGTAAAAGAGGAAATGGACAACAACTTGATACTCTTGCAAGTCTTCGTGCTGTCCCTCTTATTCAGACCATGCTGGGCTTTGGGCTTTCTATCATTTAATTGAAGCCCACCCAAACACTCGAACATAAGGGCCAACCAGTCCAATGTCGACTTGGCCCACTCGGGCTTAGGGCAACCCTGCCCATGAGCACTCCTTGTGTTATGGCGTGCTTGTGGGTTTTCTAATATTAGATAGACGTCTTTAGTCAAGTAGTTTTTTTTATTAAATCAAGATATTTTAGAATAGGACCTCACATGTGTTCTAACGTCAAAAAATGATTTGAAGAATTGAAATATCAAAAAATATATATATATATATCTTCTAGGGTTCGCTTATCTTTTATGTATGTCATAGGAAAATAGGTCTTCTATAAGTAACATTTACATTCAAGTGTTACATATGTGAAACACATTATCATGTTTGTCGAAATTACCATTCTCACATTGTAAATGAATATATCCAACTGCATTAGGTGTACTATAGTTTATATATATATATATATATATAATTCCTACAAATTCCTTGAGATCCATGAAGAATTAGGATAAGAAATTTTATCTTCTAGTTGTTTTTAACCATATAAAGAAGATGAATAGTTTGGATCATAAATTGGAGGGCCATAGGAGTGTAGAAAACTGAACTTTAACATATGGGATTTATCAGACAGTTTTTACAAATTTCTCAAAGTCTATGAAAAGTTAGGACAATAAAATTTTTCTCTTTGCTATTCTTAGCCATGGTCACATTTGTTTCGACGGATGCTTTTTAAAGTGTGAAAAAAGGTGTGTAAATGAGGCAACTTTTAAATGAAAATTTCCTGACCTGAAAAAGGTGCTAAATGATTACACACCTCTTTGGTTAAGAAATGGTTAATACATAGGGATGCTTGGGATAAGTCATGATATAATCCATGAAGATTTTACATATGTCATCCGAACCTTGCTCATTGAAGTGAAAATGGTGCTTCCAAACAAACATCTTTTTACATTTCTCATGTGTAGACTTTATAGATGTGAGATTCACATATGCAAATTTTACATATGTAATATTTTCATATCCTTGGTTTTTAGTGAGTTAGACTTGAATGTATATGTTTTAGGTATCTGTTCTCCATCGAAGGGACCCATCACCGCCACCAAACTCATTAAATCCAAATGTTAACTCCCATTTTGGTTGGAATTCCAAAAAAAAAAAACTCTTAAAAGTACAGTTTTTTCCCCACCCCACAAATTTGAACCTTATATACACTTCGAATTTGCCTACATTGTCACGCTAAATAGGCTGCAAGGATACATCACTACATCCCACTGATCATAGCCCCAAGTGCAAGGCCATGATTGTAGTAATAACCGGTGAAACCAGGTCGATCCACAGAGAGTTATTTATCGCAAAACCTGTCCTATTAAAAAAAAAAACTAGTTCTAGCCTAAAAAAAATACAAATCAAATTTCCTAATTGAATTAAAAATTAATTACAAATCTTCAAAATTAATTACAACCAAAGAAAATTAAAATCCTAATCTAAAAACCTAATCTAACCAGTGCACCACCATAAGAATTATTAGCCCAACCAATTGCAATAATTGTTAAGATGTATAAAATAAAAATAAAATAAAATAGAATCAGAGAATAAAAAAATTGGATTTCAATTCTAAAACTTTGCAATAATTACTTTGCTTGATGCCATCAAGAAAAATCAAGACCACCGCACCAAGTGCGTACTGTCACTATGCACAAAAATTCGATGTTAACCCATTGGTGAAGACCAAGACCCCATAAACTTGATTTATTAATGAAAAACACATTACAAGCAACTAACCATTACAAAGTTTTTTTAATAAAAATAAAGTGCATCCAACCTTACCATAGACACAAGAAACACTAAACGGAGGAGAGGGACTCGCGATCTTGAACGGCGATCCAACTGGCTCTCGTTTCGCGATTTGAAATCCAAGTAAGGGAAGATGATTTCAAGGATGATTCGATGGTGGAGTGACGATAGCAACGGCGGCGGTGTAAGAACCCAAGTGGTGGTAGCCTTAGAGAAAGCCTTAGGTGAGTGAGGATGGTAGGGGAGAGATGGAGAAAAAAGTGATGGAAAAAGGGGAAATAGTTGCTGGTCGTCCAAGGTGGAATGGAGGAGTGGGATGCTTGTTCATCCCTTTTTGTGCTCTTTTTATGTTGGTTTGATGGCTTGTGGTCCAAGGTATTTGATTTGGGTAAGGATTAGTATTATGGGGTCCAAGTTGGATTAGGATTATGAGGGTTTTTAGAGAGTTTCTAGGAGTTTTCCATCTTGTTATCTCCTTGGATTTCTTGGCACATAATCCTATAAAAAATAGGATTCTTTATGTCTCACACAACTTCCTCTCTTGGCCCACTTCAGATTTAATTCAAATTTTGAAACAATAAGGCCAGCCCCCTTTTTGACCTGTTTTATCTCCTTGGAGGTGGTGTTAGACGTGCAACACTTCTTGGGAGGATCTTGGGTTGCTCAAATCTTTGAGGCCTATCTTTGAGGAGTTAGTTTCTCTCATCAAATCTCTTTTTGCATCCTTCCTTAAAATATTCAAACTCCTTTGGTAGCTTCCCATTCCTCCACTTGGCCCCACTTCTCTTCCAAATAAATTTCAAATCTAAAAATCAGATTTGATGTGCAATTTTTGAATGCATGTGGACCCCACTTGGGGTGTGTGATTCTTGAAACAAAATGCATGGACGTCCTCTCCTTGGCTTGATTTTCTTTTGCAAATTTTCTTCTTCTTTGTTTGGCTTGAATTGAATCTTAGCCATCCATCATGACATGTAAGCAATATTTGTTAGAGAGTAGACAGGACACCTCATCATCTCATGGCCCGCAAATTTAGAACTTATCTTCAAGAGATTAGATCTGATTTTTTTTTCTTGCAAATGAGAGCGGACTCTACCATGGCCGCCCTTACCTTAGAATCCATGCCAAATGAAGGTGGGTCCATGGTGCATTTGATTCATCAATTCTCTTCCGTGGGCCCCAATTTCTGAAATTCCCTACAAAAATAAAAGTAAAGATCAAAGAATAATCTAATCATATTTGTAAGGAATTATGCAAGATGCGGGCCCAATTCACACTAAATAGATGCAGAAAGTGTCACAATTTTATCAAGTTTTCTTCAATTAAATCAATGGTACAAAGAAAACTCATCATTTCATGTGTGAACAAAAAGTTATGAGAAATTTGTGACTTTCAATGCCAAAAATATAGAAATTCATAATTTTATGTGAAAATGCAATTTTTAGATGAAGTTTGACTCGAATTCAGACTTTGACGCTCAAAAACATAAAATCATAATTTTTTACTAAAATGGTCCATGATTTGATGATTAAGTCCTTAATTACTCTAAAATGATAAGAAAATTATGCATTTTTAAGGACTTATCACCCACCTTTATCCATCATCTCTTATCAAAATTAGCTCCACACAAGCCTTGAATTGGACCAAAAACTCGAGAAAGTTAAACCATATGATTTGATTTTTAACCAGATTCATTTGCCAAACTCTAAAGAAATAAATATCAAAACAAGTTTTAAAAGTAACTACATCTAAACTCATCATCATCACGATGAAACGAAATATAGTAAAATACTAGAAGAAGAAGAAGATTGAAGAAGTAAGATAGGCCAAATCACAAAAAGAATGTTTCTCCACAACTGCAGTCCCATTGATGGAGCTTATAAGGAAGAGTGTTCCTTTTGTATGGTTTCAAAAACGTGAGGTGAGTTTCTTAAGAAGAGGTTGACCATGACACCTATTCTCATCCTAACATCCGGAACCATATCCGGAACTGGTCGTTTTATTATTTTTCCAGATGTATCGAGAGTTGGATTGGGTTGCATGTTTATGCAAATGATAAACTAGTTGCCTATGGGTCAAGATAGAAGTATATGACTTATGATTTGGAGCTTGCGACAATAGCTTTTGGGTTTCAGATGTGGAAACATTACTTTTATGGTAAGAAGTTTGATGTGCATTCATATCATAAAAGCCTTTAATATTTGTTTTTATATGAGGAGATGACTATGACATAGAAGAGGTTGATAGAGTATTATATCAAGGATTATGATTTTCTAATTAAACACCCCGTAGATGCATATGCGACCTTCACTTTCTTAGGATTTGAATTATTAGGGTGATGTTTTGGTAACACCTCCCAAGTTCTCTTGATTCAGTTTCCATCAAAGAAAACATTAGAAATGAATAGGTAGCTATCACTCTGATAATTCAAATCCTAATAAGGTTAGGTTCCATCTACATCTCTATTTTTTATCCTTCACCTCTCACCTTATATCCTTTAGCCCACTCTTCACTTAATAATCTTGTGGAGCTCATTTGACTATAAATTCTTAGTAAAAAGCATAAAGGTATGATAGTTAGATCTTTCACATAAAAATTAACTAGACTTAAATTTTATCTCAAAATTTATTATGAGAAAGAATAAAAAAAATTGTAGGCTTTTGTTTCTTAAAACAATAGTGATGAAAAATCATTTGTTAGGGTTTTCATTAGTTTGCAATTTGATTGGATGCATTCATTTTTTATTTAGCTTGAACTCTCATGCATTTTGGAATCTTCATGCATTATTAGTTTTTAATCATAGCATCAAAAGATTTTGTAAAGGCATGCTCAAACATGTTTTGAATTGCATTTTAAAAACTCATTTCTTCAAACATGTTAGTCTCTAGTCAAGCCTAGCTCTCCAAGACCAAGTTTCCCTTTAAAAATTATGTTTCAAGTCTTTAAAAAATAGGGGAAGTTCGGTCGGCCGAACTAAGCTCAGTCAGCTGTCAGTTCCACTTCCAAAATGTAAAAATTGTTGTATCAGGGAAGTTCGGTCAGCTGTCGATCCAACGTCAGTCAGTTGTCAGTCAACCGAACTTCAGTTCAGTGAACCGACATGCTTACTTCGGTTTGCAAATTTCAAAAATATGACCGTTGGGATATGACCGTTGAAGTTCGGTCGACCGAACTCTGGATGTCGGCTGACCGACAATAGATCCGTTGGAGGAAGTTTTTTCTTATAAAAACAACACTTCCTTGGGATTTGTGCCAACACTTTTGAGACTTTTGAGGGCCAAGGAAGGTGAGACATCCATGCTAGGCTAGAGGGAAATGGAAATCCAAAAGACTTGAGATAAAGATATGTCTTTCCAAGTTAAGCTTTGATTTTCATCCTTTTGCAATCCATGCTAGCTCTAATTCTTTGAAACTTGACTTTAGCATGATTCCTAGCTTTGATTGAGTTGTTTTGCAAACATCCAATCACATAAGCATATTAGATTGTTTTGCAAACATTCATGTCTCAATCACATGTGTTTTGACCTTTAGACTTTCATTCAATTTGTGTAGTGTCTTTCCAATTTATTTTGATTAATCATGTGATTAGTTCATCACTTCAATCATAGATTTCTGTGCTTAGATTTTTAAATGCATCAAGCATTCATTTAAGAGCTTTTTTTTTAGAAGATGATTGAAGTAATCATTCATACACTTTGAGCACTCACATTTGCTACTTGTTGGTGTATGTTTGTATCTTGTTTTAAACTTTCATATCAGCCTATATTAGAGGCAAATGTTTTGAGCTTTCATTGCATCTTTTAAAGTGTTTCTGTGAACACTTAATTGAGATATCTAATCTCTTGTAAAGGTTATTGCTTAGCCTTAGAAAAGCATTGCGTAAAGGTTAATGCTAAGTCTAAGAAAAGCATATTGTTAAAAGTTATTGCTTAGTCTAATGAAAAAGCATTTGTAGTTGTAGAGGTTATTGCTTAGTCTATTGAAAAGTATACATAGTGGAATTTCGGTGGGGTATTGAATCACAAGCCGATAGTGGATGCGGGCATTGAGGCCGAATCACTATAAATCTTTGTGTAGTGGTGATTCTTGTGGTGTTTTCTCTTATTGGCTTCCACATTTAGTTTTATTATCTTCAAGTGACAAATTGTTTTAAAGAAACTCAAAATTAGTCATAATTGGTCTCTAAGTTGTACCTCACCCTATTCACCCCCATCTAGGGTTAAGATCCCGGACTTTTATCATCGTCCATTAAAGGCCCTCTAGTTTCAAATTTATTTTTTTTCCCATTTTTAGATGTGAAAGTAGCTACATGCCTCCATTTAGTGAAAGGGTATGAAGATATAACTAAATTGAAGGTAATTAATTAATTAAAGATATATATTAATTGGGCTGCAAATAGTAGCTTAGGTCCAACCTAAAAGTTAAAAAGGTTCAATGGAAACCATGAATTACTAGGACACTTTTTTTTGGTAAAAATAACTAGGACAGGCTGGTGAATCATAATGCAACTAGTCAGATCATGCTTGTTTGGCTGGTTGAAAAGTAAGTATTGGCCAACCCCCAATCGACATATTCCTTATTGAAAATGTCAACCTAAAGTCAACTGGGAAGAAATGATCAACTTGAACCTTGAATTACTAGATTGCACGCGGCTTTGTGCCTTGAATTATTGTCAAGTCGTGTTTAGTGAGGACTTGTTTACATTGGATCTTCTGCATTCTCCTCAAAGCCTCTGAGCAACATTACAGATATCTGAGCTCAAGTTAACAAATTGGATATGTGATAGATTTGTGGGATTTCATGGCCCTGCTAAATAAAAGGGGTTCTTAGGTTAGACATCTAATAATAATGGAATCTAACCAACATTGTTAGCCTCTATAATATAAGTCCACACAGTAGTCAGATTTTATATAGGGGGAGTCTTTGTTTTGACCGTCCTTTTGATGGCATATGGTTGAACAAATAGAAATATGTATCAGATTTGTTTTTGGTATTTAGTGGGGCCAGTGGCCTTGCAAACATTCCACATATCCTATTTTTCCATTTCTTTATGAACTTCCATCCTCATCTAATTTAATGGAATGCAATACATGAACATCATAGAAATATACCAAGTAAAATAGATAAATGTAGTAAATAACAAACTTGCTAAATGCGCACAGAATTCCCCCACTCTTGATCTATTGAGATGACCCAGTGGTATATGACTTATGTGGGGCCCATTTAGGGTAGCTCTGATGCAAGATAGCTGGTGTGATAACAGTCTTCAGGGCATCACATGCATAAAGGGATGGTGAAATTGAACCCATCCAATCATCCTAAGGTTGTAATCTAAACTATTTGAAATTAGAATGACATGCACCATTGAAAGTCATTGGATGATTAGGTGGGGGTAAAACTTCACCCAATCCCTGTCCATATAATCCCCACACACCCCCACTCCCATAAACAGGCACTGGGCTGGGTGGGCTCCTTGAAAAGTCATCAAATACTAACGAGGTACATAATACAACTTTCATCATTTTTTATGATCAGCAAACCATCAAGGGCTGTAGAGTTTGCCACAATCAAAATCAGCGCAGTTAAGCAACATCCCAGCCATTAATCCTGACAAGCATTTGTCCCTCAAGAAGTTCATCACTACCCCATCACTCTGTTGTATAGCACCCAACACATAAGCAGTAGCAATGAGTTCAAAACCCCTCCATCTCCTCTCCTTCGCATACTTCTCCAACCCCCTCTTGATCATGTCACACTCTTCTTCACCTTCTTTGTGTTTTCCCATTAAAGCTTCTCCAAGGCACCTAGCTAGAGTCACCCCATCTTCCAATGCAGAGCAGCCACCTTGGCCAAGGTCTGGTGTCATGGGATGAAGTGCATCTCCAGCCACACAAACACCCCCCTTGCAGATATCTCCCCATAGCACATTCCATGGAACCCTGAATCTCAATGGAGCAGAAAAAAAAGCATCCAACTTTGTCTTTTCAAGTGCATTGGTTACTTCTTTAGGCACCTTCTGCAACTTGCTCAACACCAACTGCTTCATCTTAGCTGGATCATCTTCTATACCTGTGGCTATTAGATAGAGAAAATAGAAAAGTTATGAGAAACAGCACATGCCCCCAAAATGATCTGTGTTTTTTTAAGTGAATCATTCAAGCCCATTCGACAGCTTGATCTGATTATCGTCACTATATACTTTAGCCCCTGAAACTTAGTAGTCATGTATGTATAATTTTTTTCGCACATGTTCAATTAAGAATCAGCCTCAAATATTAAGTTCGAGGAACATTTTAAATACATGCCAGCCACATGCGCAGGCTAGAGTTGTAAGGTCTTGGTGTGGAATAGAGTCGTCAAAAATCAGATTGGGCTATCATCCTAACCTCGATTTAAAGAGCCCAAAAGCTCAATTTCCCACCAGTACATTCATTCATGTGTTCTTTCTCTGTCGACCACAGTTACTTAAACGACACAACAAATCAAGACCTAGAAAGGAGAAGGTTCATCAGTCTCAACTATCGAAAGAAGCAAAAAGAAGTCAAGATTTGGCCGAAAAGCAGCAGTGCCATGGTTGTTAGGCAAGAAATAGATGGCTAGAATCATTAGACCAATCTGATCTTTTACTCTTAATCCACACTAAGGCCTTCTAATTCCACCCTAATCATGTGGTTGATATGCATGCAAGTGCACCCCATAAAATGTTTCCCAAACTTGAAGTTTGAGACCAGGTCTCATCTGAACACTTTGTACACAGACCAAACATAAAATACAAAACCAAAATGTGAAAAATGCAACCAAGGAGTGAAAAGCTCTACACTGGGAAGATGGCGAGTAAGTGAAAAACCAATAGATGCTCTTATTATTGCAAGGCACGATACCAGAACGGAAACCATCTCCGAAGTACTGCAAGAACTCGGGCTTGTAACCATGGCCATCAGGGAACTCTGCGAGGCCTCTTATCGATAAACGTCCTGTGAAGGCTGGTTTCTGGAGACCTAACCATCTTGCGACCACAGAGTTCACTCCATCACATCCTACTAACACCTGAACATTTTCGAATGACAATACCACGAATTGGGTGATGTTTATTTCTAGCAGTAGACTCTGCTCTACAAGCTTAGGCGGCATTGGTCATTTGCCTGTAGTTTATATAAGAGCAGTATTTGTCACCTTAGTTTTAAGGATGGAACCATCTGCCAAATGCACAAGAACTGAGTTCTTTGTTTGCTCAAGTGAAACGACCTTTGATCCAAATCTTATGGTACCTTGTGGCAGATCCTTCTCTAGTGCTTCAAGCAAAATGTTCCTCCTCAGACACATGACTTCATGGTTTCCACTGTATTGTCCCCAAGTTCAAAAACCCAAGAACAAAATTATGATTGGAACTTAAACATGAGAAATGATCCTACAAGGTAGGTGAGATGCATTTAACATTTGAGTGGTCTAATAAAGATATGGTGAGCCTCTGTTACTAATTAGCTTATCCATGTTATGTACTCACCATTTCCCCTGTTCCACCAATGACACCTGGGCTGTGGTGACTCCAGTGACTAAAGAGGCAGCAACCAGCCTGCACAGTCAAACTCAGTCTCTTCCAGTAATTTTGGTCATTAGTACTAGCGATTGAAATTCCTGTCTTGATCGGTCAAGCCGACCTGAACTTAATTTGGGATTTAGGTTGACATTTTGAAACCCCGATTAACAAATGATTTGTGCTTGGGTTCGCATTTTTGCAACCTCACCCACCAACCCAGCTCGAATCGGGCTAATTATTACACTAGGACCAACCAACCCATCCCAAGCCTTACTTGTTAATTAAGGATCGGGATTGAGATTTTCAACCCATTAGTAACTAGTTCAGCTCGGTTGAGCCTAAAAATGTTGCTTCTTATGTTCAATCCCAACTGGACCCGACCCATTGCCACCCCAAATCAATATTAATTAGTTAATGGTTATTGAATTAGATCTTAATAAGATCTACAATGCTGCCAAACCACTGTTTGCATACCCTTGAAGTTGGACATGTTGTTGCCTGAGGCAATCACCAATGCCCAGAGCATCCAATGCCTTCCAGGCATTTGTCCATGTTGTAATTGCATACCCAGTAACCCTCAAACTCTCTGAAGATTCCAGAACCAGGCTTCTCAATCCAATCCTACAAAAACAGAACATGACGCAAGAGAAAATGTCATTGCCATTTGTCAACAAATCCACTTTTAATAACAAATCAAAGTAGGCAAGTATCATCTAATATCTGACATTTCAATTTATCTTTTCTTCACGTATAAGATCTATGATTTAAAATACAGCAAAAATCAATTGGTATTACCCCCACATGCATCAAAGTACGCGCTCGGAAGGCCTTGACGAACAAATGGTCAAAACAGATGGAGATATCCAATCAAACTTGATATAAAGACAGCCAACACTAAAGGTTTCAGCTTTGCTAGTACAAAGTCTAAAATCTTTGTTTTTTTGTTTTTAAATCATGTACATGGCTTATTTTAACCATACCCCATACTTTCAAAGGAATAATAAACTGTAGCATACCTGTGAAGTCCTAATGCAGTTGCAAGTCCTGCTATCCCTGCCCCAACAATAACAACGTCTTCCACATATTCCATTTTCTTGGCTCTGTTTTTGCCTAAAGAGAGGGAGAGAGAGGAGGGCAATAAAAATAAGGAGAAGCTGCCAAAAACTGTTTAATAAGCAGTGAGTTCACTGCTGATGAAATGATAGGTACTCTTTTAACTTTTCTGGTGTTCTTCTTTGAATGCAAAAGATCTCATCTTTACAGGGGCAGAAATGAGAAGTAAAGTTGGAAAGAAACACGCCAATCAGCAGCCTCCAATATCTTTCTCTTGCCTGCGTGTTTGCCCAGAGATAAGAGTGAGAAGGGCAAGAAAAAATGCCATTGCTGATGAAGTAAGCAGTGAAGTCATTGCTGATGAAGTGTCTGGGTTCCTTTTTCTCTAGTGGTTATCTTCTTTGAATGAGTTGGCCAATGCAAAATATCTCATCTTCACAGGACCAGAGATCGGAAATAAATTTGAGATAGAAGGCGACAATCAACAGCCACATACCTTAGACAAGACCCATATGAAGACACTATTCTCAAGTTTCAGCAGTCTCTAAAATTTAATCTTATATTATCATCTTTGTTGTCCGTCGCTTTCAATTATTGACAAAAGCTACGTTTTTGGAACATCAAATTTTATGTCGTCATAGTTTTGTTAGCTATATAAATTTTATTTCTTTGTAAAAATGTGTAATTCATATCATAAATGTGACAGTTTTTACACAGGACCTTGCTCTTTTTTCTGGACTTGAGGACCGATCTTAAATTGGTGGAGTTTTGGCAGCAGCTAATATATGGTAGTTAATGTGCAGTACAGGACCTCAAATTACTTACATATGCTCACTCAAATATGGTTTGACTCAAGTTTTAGTTCAGCTTGCTAACACCCTCAT
Organism: Persea americana; assembly: GCA_029852735.1. NCBI lineage: Eukaryota > Viridiplantae > Streptophyta > Magnoliopsida > Laurales > Lauraceae > Persea > Persea americana. The sequence continues at coordinate 15,450,643 of CM056809.1, forward strand.
GGTTGAGTGGTGTTGGTACCTTAACAAAATAAATGAATCCAGGGATCAATTCCTAGCTCTTCAAGTTATCGCCTAATCTTGCAAAAAAAGAAAAGAAAAGAAAAGGTGATATAGGATATTATTAGGTTGGTCATATAAAAAAAATAACTATCAATTAAATTCGACAACACTATCTACTATAATAATTGAAGTGAAATTTAGGATGCATTCTATAAATGTATTGGCATGTGATATGAATGGATCTGATTAAGAAAATGTGAGCCTCGCTTATTGATAGTTTTTAAGAAATAAGAAGTCATTTTGTATGGATGGTTTTACCCAATAATCATTGTAAACCTTGCAATTTGAAGTTTCGGGGGTTTTAAATTTTTGACCAGGCTTACATTAATTATAGAAAACTGATTTATATTTTATTTTGGTCTATGTGTCTATTCAATTTGGTTTGATGATTGGAATGATGTTATGGTAATCACAGAAATGGTGACATCCAAATTGATTTCAGACTACGATACCGAGTCTTTTTTCATGTTTTTTTTTTTTATAATTAAGAGTAAGAAAGGCATGCATTAATCTTCAAAAGCATGATCCATTGTACAAGTATAAGACTGACTCTATTTACTATTCTGATAAGATCATGATTAGATATGCAGAACAATAATGCGACTTGCAGTGAGCAAGCAAACAAAGGAAGATAAAATAAAAAAAGAAAGCCAAAATAATTAGTAAAGTCGATCTTTTTAGAAAAGGATAAGGAAAGTTGTATTATATTGGCACTTTTCTATGTTTTTATCTTAAGGTTTCATTTTTTTTCTAAAAATACCAATTTAGTGAGATGTGCTTTCAAATTATGCAATGAAGCAAGATGAAACATAGAGCATGTTTTTGAAGTAGAGTAGCTAGCAAAAGGCGTGAGTTTAGCTCCATGTCTCATATTTGAAACCACTTCAGATTTGTTCGAGGCCCCGTTGTATGTTTGTGTGGGTTCAGTAGGTGGTGCCCGGGCAATTAGTCTTGTTGGGTCAAAGAACTCAGGGATACCCACATCATAATAAAATCATAATAGACATAAAAGTAGAAATTGTTGGCCTTTTATTTCTTTTAAGCATAGTGATGAAACCACCTCTCATTCTCATCTGTTCAACGAATACTATGAAAGGGCGTGCTGAAAGCTGAATGGAAGGAATATATTAATTGGGCTGCGAATTTCAACTCAGTTAACATAAAAGTTAAAAAAGGTCGATTCAAACTATGAATTATCAAGACAGGTTCGTGCAAGGGCAGAAGTAGGTCACTATGTAAATTTCTTGAGGGTGCTATATATACAAATCTTATTTAGGTTGGTTCAAACTTGGAACTTCTTATTGATTGGTGTTCAGGCTGGATTGCCCGTTCAAGTTAGGAGTTGCAGCCCCTACTTCAAAAAACAGAAGAAAATATTACTAAAAGATGAATTATCACTTTCAGTGGTAAAAAATTAATAGTTCACTATAGAAAATTGTGTTTTCTCTCCACTCTAACAAGGATGGAATTGTGTTTTCAAAGCATTTTCAAAGTGAATCACATTTTCTTATCATAAATCTTGAATTTCTTTAACTAGCTATTCCTACCAAAACCTCAAGCATTAGTAGAGGCAACGAAAATAATTTTCAATATTCACCCTCGAGTGGAGCCCACTCCTTCAATACTTCGTGGAACCCAGTCGACGCACTTTTGACGATATGCATTTTTATTTTTTTATTTTTTTATTTTTTTATTTTTCGCCGAGTCGTTCCTCTTGGGATTCGAACTCATGACCGGTTGGCTTTGATACCACCTTAAATTTCTTCATCTAGTCATTCCAACCAAAACCTCAAGGCGTTAGTAGAGGCTGCGGAAATACTTTTCAATATTCCCCCTATGGTGGAGCCCACTTCTCAATAATAAATGAATCTAAACATAGATGAAGTACTTTCTCTAGGGAAGTTTCTCACACTTTTATACAGCTCTAGAAATTGACATTTTTGAGCAGTTATTTTTCAACAATCAATGGGGTTAGTGCGAGTTGATGTGACGGTGCTTTGTGAAAGGATAACATTGATCATAAGTGGACCCAAGTGGGCCTCACAAGCTTGACTGGTTTGGCTGTTCTCGAGCTTGGCTCAAGCAATATTGATAATGTGGTCAGCATTTGTGACGATGCTCAATGACACTGGCACCTGATGATGAACCCCACTCATGATTTGGAACATTATTTGAGATTGGCCCCTATGCTCAAAGAGAGTACAATTTCAATTTTTTTTTTTTTTTAATGTTTTGTTTTAGTTTCTATATTCTTTGCTAGGTGCCCTTCCCTCACTCGCAAGCTTTTTGGGACTTGGCCATCCTCATGGTGGTGCCTTGCAAGCCCTTGTCATAAATAGTTTTTAATAGAGGCTGCTTAATGTTTGATAATGCCAGATATCTTTAGGACTCTGCTAGCTTCCAAGTGGACTTGGTATGTTTGGAGGGTGTATTATTGAGCTGGTCCATGTTTATTATCTTCCTTGTAACGAAAATTTTATGTCTTTCAAATTCAATGGGGGTAAGCATCCTCTAGGCTGGGGCATCTGTAACTGCTAAGGGGTGGAGTTTGAGAATCTGAAAGGATAAAAAGAACTTTTCGGGTGATTGGGTTTCAGAATTCTAGTAAAGAAACATGAAAATCAGAAATGCCAAAAGGGACAACCATTACATCATTGTTTAGAAGTAAAGAACTTCCCAATGCTTGAGTACAAAAATTATAAGTTCCAGCCACATAGAAAGTCTCAAATGACCATTTCACATTGACTAACAATGCAGTTTCAACTACCTTCATAGGAAAGGGTTTTGTTATATTGACAAAAACTAATTATAATTTCTTTCCTTTCTTGTTTAGAAAAGCACCCCACTAATTTCAAAAGACTTGCATATGCAGAAATCTGGACCTTGGCGTTACCCAAACCAACGGGCCTTTAAAAAATAAAAAATAAAAAAAATCAATCAACCAACCGGACCTTTTATGAAAGAACCCCTCCTTACCCCATTGGTAAGGAGTTGGGCTCTTATTGGGGAGGTCTGGGGTTCAACCCCCACCTCCCCCACTATATATTTCTGCATGTGTATATGCGGGCTTTCTTTCCACTTCGGTGGACTTTCTTTCCCAGGTGTGCCGGGCTTTCTTCTCACCTCAGTGGGCTTCCTTCCCGGGTGTGCCGGGCTTTCTTTCCACTTTGGTGGGCTTCCTTCCCGGGTGTACCGGGCTGTATAAAATAATAATAATAATAAATAAAAAGGGACCTTTTAAGAGCTCCAAAACGGAGACAGATGACCAGATCATTGTTAAAAATATCAAAATATTATTGGGATTTTATATGAGAACATTGATTCTCTGTTCTCTGTTAATATGGTGGCATTTTCTCAGGAAAATCAGGATTTTCATGTGAATAAAATTGTAAAACAGCAAATATAAATATATATATATATATGATTTTTTTTCCTGTGCACGTTTTCCCATGAGTCATTCACTCCTCAAGACCTAGTAATTCACTCCTCAAGCTCCAATGGCTCAGACGGACTTCCATACTACTAGAATCAAGATGGATGGAATTGATGATCCCTCTGAATACCTCTTCTATAATAGACCTCTTAATGCAGATTCAATGGTCCTCATAGCACAGAAAATCCTGATGTTAGCACAACATCATGAGATTTGGTATACTATTGTCTGGAGGAATGCTTTAGCCCATAAATAGATTTATTGAGCTTGTAGACTTTCATGTTATGCCTCTCTCAACATATTTCATTAGTTGTTCATAGAAATTTATGTCTCCGGATCTCTATAAAGAAATGCAGATTCAATAAGTCTTAACATCCATTTGGTGCAACTCCAGGTCCAAGAATATGACAATTGGCAAAAAAACATGTATATTGGTAAAATTAGAAACGTTATTATTGGAAAGAAAGCTTTGAACTTATTGATAGATCCATCAAATTTTCTTTTGATCTTCAAAACCCACTTGTTACCTGTAAGCGGTAAAAACGACACCTACTTAGATTAGATGAGATCGGGGTTAAACTTCTTCGGATGGGGAATACTGAACTCCAAGGACCTGAAAGGGAAGGAGAGAGACTAGGGTCAGAGGCCCTGGCTGCCGTGAGCCGAAGGCCCTCCGATGCCTGAGTTAGCTCTGAGAAAACTAAACAGGAGGAGGAAGAGAGGAATGAGTGTAGCGTATTCCGTATTGCGTACCTCAATGAGCTTGAACCCATGCTTATATGAAGGGGATGCATTTACTGTGAGTGGGAGTAGGTGGGGGTAAGGTCCCATCACCCTTACCCTGTCATTCGGCGGTAGGTAAAAAGGGGGCGTCCCATCAGTCACTTTTGGTCAGTTGACGTGAGGGGATATTGAAGCCGACTCCTTATCGTCATAAATGGGCGCCCCTAACTGTCAGGGAACGCCTGTGCTTTTGGTAGGAGCGATGGCCCACCCCTTGCCTTCGTACTCGTGCCGAGACCAGGAATGGTCCGACCGAGCTGACTCTCTACTGGCTCAGGTGCCGAGCAGCCGAGATGCCCCCAGCCGAGCTGCGGGGGCTAAGACCACACCGGGCCGGATTCTAGCCGGGCTGCAGGGGCGAGGACCAAGCCGGGCCGAGCTCTAGCCGCGCTGCAGGGGCGAAGACCACACCGGGCCGAGCTCTAGCCGCGCTGCAGGGGCGAAGACCACACCGGGCCGAGCTCTTGCCGAGCTGCCGAGGCACGGGAGGAAGAATATGCCGAGACGGGCTCTAGCCGAGCTGCCAAGCCTCGGAGGGACGCTTTGTGAGAAAGGGGAGTTTTGCTTAATCTCGTCATCACGGTGTTTTTCCCACACAATTGCCCCCTAGCTTCTGACCTCTGAAAGTTCTCCAAATTGTGGAGGTCGGAAGCTAAGTAAATACTTTGGCCGTGACCTCTATGACACCTGCCGAGCTGGAGAGAAGGTTGCCAAAGTCAAATGTTCACAATGGTATTGGTTTTACCGTGGTGGCTGGTGCTGACACCGAGCTAAGGACGGTTGGCCCTCTGAACAGAGGCGCCAGGCAGCGAGGGTGGTACTGTTACCGGACCCTGAGGTGCATATGGCCGTGCCACCAGAGCTGGTGGAGGCACCGAGCTAAGGACGGTTGGCTCTCTGAACAGAGGCGCCGGGCCGCGAGGGTGGTACTGTTACCGGACCCTGAGGTGCATATGGCCGTGCCGCCAGAGCTGGTGGAGGCACCGAGCTAAGGACGGTTGGCCCTCTGAACAGAGGCGCCGGGCCGCGAGGGTGGTACCGTTACCGGACCCTGAGGTGCATATGGCCGTGCCGCCAGAGCTGGTGGAGGCACCGAGCTAAGGACGGTTGGCCCTCTGAACAGAGGCGCCGGGCCGCGAGGGTGGTACCGTTACCGGACCCTGAGGTGCATATGGCCGTGCCGCCAGAGCTGGTGGAGGCACCGAGCTAAGGACGGTTGGCTCTCTGAACAGAGGCGCCGGGCCGCGAGGGTGGTACTGTTACCGGACCCTGAGGTGCATATGGCCGTGCCGCCAGAGCTGGTGGAGGCACCGAGCTAAGGACGGTTGGCCCTCTGAACAGAGGCGCCGGGCCGCGAGGGTGGTACTGTTACCGGACCCTGAGGTGCATATGGCCGTGCCGCCAGAGCTGGTGGAGGCACCGAGCTAAGGACGGTTGGCTCTCTGAACAGAGGCGCCGGGCCGCGAGGGTGGTACTGTTACCGGACCCTGAGGTGCATATGGCCGTGCCGCCAGAGCTGGTGGAGGCACCGAGCTAAGGACGGTTGGCTCTCTGAACAGAGGCGCCGGGCCGCGAGGGTGGTACTGTTACCGGACCCTGAGGTGCATATGGCCGTGCCGCCAGAGCTGGTGGAGGCACCGAGCTAAGGACGGTTGGCTCTCTGAACAGAGGCGCCGGGCCGCGAGGGTGGTACTGTTACCGGACCCTGAGGTGCATATGGCCGTGCCGCCAGAGCTGGTGGAGGCACCGAGCTAAGGACGGTTGGCTCTCTGAACAGAGGCGCCGGGCCGCGAGGGTGGTACTGTTACCGGACCCTTGAATCTTCTGGCATTGATGCCGAGCTGGACGGGGTGGATTCCTCTTGGATGAGCTCGTCAGTCCCTGGTGTCCATCCCTCGTAGTGGTCGCCGAGGTTCTCCCGTCCTCGAGCCTCGTCTTCCTCTGCCTCGATGAACCGGCTTGCTCGGGTCATCAATTCATTCAATGTGGCCACCGGGAACATGACCAAGTGCTCCCGTAGTTTGGTGCCTGGTCGCAGAGCTTGCTGGAAGGACCTGACGGCTACTTCGTCGGAAGCGCTCTCTACTTGGCTGTAGACAGTCCAGAAACGTCGGCTGAACTGGGTGACGCTCTCGTCCTCTCGCATCCTGAGGGCCATCAGGTCGGCACATGTCCTCGGGATGTTCCGGTTGGCCTGGAACTTGACTAAGAAGGAGCGCCGAAGCTGCTGCCAACAGGAGATGGAATCTGCGGGGAGCGTGCAGAACCATCTCAGGGGGAGATCTCCTAAACTAGAGGAAAAAATTCGACAGTTCAGGAAATCGTTGTCACCCCACACCGACATTCTCTGGACGAAGTGTCGGAGGTGCGCTGCAGGGTCCGAGATACCATCGTACAAGGTGAACTTCGGGACGCTGAATTCTTCAGGGAGGGTGAGCCTCCGGATTTTCCTGGAGAAGGGAGATGCTCCCAAGTCTTCAGCTCCGAAGATGCCGAACTGGTCCGATGCGATACCGGTAGTCTCCATATTTTGACGGACGGCCTGCCTGATAAGCTTGTCGATCCAATGCTTGAGCTCCTCTTTGTCTTCCGGCGTCTGGCGCTGCTTCTCTGGCCCTTCAGGCACGTGGTCGCCGCTGGAGTCTTCTTCTTGGTGGACGCGCTTCAGGTCTCGCTCGTGAGTCGGAGCTTGGTCGTGCTTGGGTGGGGGACCCGAAGCACGGCTATGCGCCGGAGGCGGGCTCGAAGCCCTTCCATCCCGGAGCTGCTGCCTGAGCATCCGGATGAGCTCTCTTTGCTCCTGGATGAGGCGGTTTCGAGCCTGGACAGCGTTTCGGAGAGGATCTCCCTGGTCGTCGAGAGTGGTCTGGTGATGAGACTTAGCCCGTACGGACTTCGCACCTGGTTGGGTGACAGATCTGTCACCTTGCCTGGTGCACTCTTTTTCGTGACCCTTGCCCTTGGAGGGCCCTTCGCCATCTCTGGTTCTCGGAGGCATGGTGTTCACAAGCTTTTTGTTCAGTTTCCCACAGACGGCGCCAAACTGTAAGCGGTAAAAACGACACCTACTTAGATTAGATGAGATCGGGGTTAAACTTCTTCGGATGGGGAATACTGAACTCCAAGGACCTGAAAGGGAAGGAGAGAGACTAGGGTCAGAGGCCCTGGCTGCCGTGAGCCGAAGGCCCTCCGATGCCTGAGTTAGCTCTGAGAAAACTAAACAGGAGGAGGAAGAGAGGAATGAGTGTAGCGTATTCCGTATTGCGTACCTCAATGAGCTTGAACCCATGCTTATATGAAGGGGATGCATTTACTGTGAGTGGGAGTAGGTGGGGGTAAGGTCCCATCACCCTTACCCTGTCATTCGGCGGTAGGTAAAAAGGGGGCGTCCCATCAGTCACTTTTGGTCAGTTGACGTGAGGGGATATTGAAGCCGACTCCTTATCGTCATAAATGGGCGCCCCTAACTGTCAGGGAACGCCTGTGCTTTTGGTAGGAGCGATGGCCCACCCCTTGCCTTCGTACTCGTGCCGAGACCAGGAATGGTCCGACCGAGCTGACTCTCTACTGGCTCAGGTGCCGAGCAGCCGAGATGCCCCCAGCCGAGCTGCGGGGGCTAAGACCACACCGGGCCGGATTCTAGCCGGGCTGCAGGGGCGAGGACCAAGCCGGGCCGAGCTCTAGCCGCGCTGCAGGGGCGAAGACCACACCGGGCCGAGCTCTAGCCGCGCTGCAGGGGCGAAGACCACACCGGGCCGAGCTCTTGCCGAGCTGCCGAGGCACGGGAGGAAGAATATGCCGAGACGGGCTCTAGCCGAGCTGCCAAGCCTCGGAGGGACGCTTTGTGAGAAAGGGGAGTTTTGCTTAATCTCGTCATCACGGTGTTTTTCCCACACATTACCAAAGCCCTTTCACCTTCCTTACCATTCGGCAAATCAGTAGATCCCGTACCTTGTCTTTTCTTGTAGAACTAATCTAATCACCCATCTTGAAGTTCCATTGCTTTGAATTTGACTATTTCATCGCCTCCTGATATGATCTAGGATCATTAACATCCACAACAATATGTATAAACAATTCCCCTTGGATGTCAAAATGCCCCTAGGAAATGTGCCCATGTAAACTACGACAAGAGCTATTGTAGCAATGTGATTGTTAGTTTTAGCTGCCTAGTTGAAGTGATACTAGGATTTCTAATCCCATTAGGATGTGAAGAAGAGAAAGTGAGATCTATATAAAGTAGTCTACCACTCAGATTAATGCATTCTAAGATTAAAGGCACTTACCTTTCTAGATCATGACTGCCTAAATAGACATTCGTAATTGGTCTACTGCGTCCACATTAAACCCATCCCAATGAGGCTTTCAAAAACATTACAAATACTTGTACCCCACTAACAGCAAAATCCTGCAATCTGCCTAAGCATTTGGTACCCCACCAACTAAAAGTAGTACACAAGAAAAATGAAAAAAAATGCAATATTAATCACAGGCCAAACATAACCTAAAGCCCGGAAGTGGATCATAATCCATTTGAATCCACACTGCCTTGCCCTTTAAATCACCCAAATCAGCCCAACCCCAATACCCAATCACGAATACAGGAATCAACCATGAAGATCATTCCCAACATCAATACAGATCAAACGAACACATTAGATCCAACATCAAAGAAACAAAAATGAACATAAACAATCAAAAGAAACCCAACAAAAGATAGAGAACAAAAACTCAATAAATCCTTCAGATCGTGGAAATGGAAAGCTTATTGTACGTCGTTTCGGTTTTGAAGGCTTCGTTTTAGTTTGAAATAACGAAGAAGCCACCAACATTAGTGTCTGTGTGGCCCACTTCTAAGATTTATATGGTAAATAATTGTCCCACCATGACCTTACACTTAGATTGATCATATGATTTTCGATTGCTTTTGTTTTCTAATTAATCATGTTTATACTTGATCAATTTGACGGGAGATCGACTATTAAATCTTTTCTGTTTTAAGGTAATCAAGTCTTTTATATGTCACTGATCTTAGTTAATATAAGGAGGTGGGCCTTTATAGCTAGGGGTGGGGAAATTTGACTCGACCCATATCTGACTTGCTTCGTAGATGGGTCCGTCCTTGGTTGAGATAAATTTAACCCGTATTAAAATGGGCCAGTTTAAAACTGACTGTAAAACCAATTTAAATGGGTTGGATTAAAGTTGACCTATAGGTATCAACATATTTAGATAGATAGATGGTTTTAACAACTTTGTACTTTGGTGTTTCTTTTAGCTAATGCATACTTTAAGACTGAAGTGAATTGGGCTTGTGCAATAATTGTATAAGTTGGGTTGGGTCAGATTAGGTTAAATGGGCAACCCACATTGAATGTTTGTGATGTGAGTCAACTCCAGTTGCTCAACATTGAATGCAAATTGAGATTATCTATCCATTTTAGATATGGGTCAAATGTGGGTTGAACTTCAACATGTACGCTTATTGCCAACCCATTCTTCAACCAATTTTTTTTGATACATACATTAAGGATTCAAACTCATAAATCCATATTACCTACCAGCTGAGCTACAGATTAGAGACCCATTCTTCGCCCCTTATTAACATAGTGCTGCAACTAGAAGATTGGGACGAACTTGGGCACATTGGAAATATTAGGCGAAAATTGAGGTCATCTTAGTTGAAGGGAGGATATGTATCTATATGACATATGACAGCAGAGGATGGGCAGTAGGTAATGTAGAAAATAGCACAATAGCACACGGGCTGACATTTCCAGCCAGGCAAATACATATAGTAAAAGAGGGAGGAATGAAGAACAAAATTCACAGAGGGATAGAGCCAGCTCCAACAGCCCACGAACGGATGTTTTGAGTTTGTCAAGTAAAGGAACGTGTTGACTTTTGTACCGGTCGGGTTAAACCTGACCCTATCTGTCCACGGTTTAGGTCAGATTCAATATTATAATATTTCATTTTAAAAATTATAATATAAAATAAATCAAAATCTTTCGCTAGCCGGCAACCTACTTCAACCCTCCTTTTTTTTTATCCAAGCCTTTTGATTCCTTTTCAAAAAAGTACATAAGGATTTAAATATTTCAAAAAAGTAAAGAGATTTCCTCCAACTCTTTCAAACAATTCTCTCCGTAAGATTTTTTTTTTTTTTGAGAAATGATAGATTTTTCCTTAAAAAATCAATTAAAAGAACTTATAGCCAAATGTCCTAGTGAAGCCAACTTCAACTACCTTTATGCATGGATGGCTGAAAAAATATTCCAAATGACTAAAAAAACTAACTTCATTGAATGGTTATGATCATCAAAATCAAAATGGTCAATTTTGGAGAAAAAAAAATTCAAGAAAAGACAGAAACACGTGTTATAAGGAAAAGGTAGTTTGTCATTACTCAAAGAATCTCATTGAGAGGACTTGATTGAAAATTTTATATACTTTTTTAATATAAAAATGAGAAAGATTTTGTACTTTCTAAAAAGCAATTTTTATGAAATAATTAAGCTTAAAATATGATTAAACATTTTAATGAAGAAAAATATTGAAGTGACGACAAAATTATTCACATATTTTTTTACGAAAATACTCAAATTGAAAACATCATCAACTTAGTTGATGACATAATCAAGTTGGTTAAGGACATCGACAACTTACAACTTTTTTTTCCCTTTCCTTCTCCAACGGCCGTCGCATGCTTTAATCGACTTCCTATGATAAGTAGTTATCATCGAATTAGCTTTTTCTTATTTATTTATTTATTTATTTTCCACTTTATGTGGATTTCATCTAATTTGTTTGGTATTTCTTTTCCTTTTTCTTGAGATATGAGTATTATTATTATCTACAATATACTATGTGATAGAACCTTGTTTGGATATAGATGGTATTTGGATGTTGTTTATGGCTGTTAAATATTGATGTTTTTCATAAGAGAATGGTTGTCTCTCTCATGATGCTTTCTAGAGACATTTAGATGAGATTTCATGAATACATTTGAGGAATTTGAATTAGGCGAGGAGAACGAGATAGAGCATGAAATAGAAGAAAAGATAAGATTTTGCCCTCGAGGGAGGAAAAATACTATTGCAGAACATGCAATAAGGTTTTCTTCGATCTTAATGGGCATTGGGTGGACATGGAGCGAGACACAAGTAGATCAAAGCTTAAAACCATCAAAGAAGAAGAAACATTGTAGGAGAATGACGATATCATCAAAATGGTTGACACTATCATCATTTAGAGTATTTTCATTAACAAAATATACAAACTCCTCCGCTGTCATTTCATCATATTTCTTCGTAAAACTGTTTAATAAGAGTTGAAGCTTAGTTATTTCATAAAATTTCCTTTTTGAAATGTTTCCTAACAACAATAACCTATCAAAGGATTTACATGAAAGGAGTAAGAGTATGATCAAATCCAAGGTTGGAAAACTAACCACTCGGACTCACTCATTCAATGCAATAAATTTAACTTGGATAGAGTAAATGCAGAGACTCGAAAGAGTCATTTTTTTTCATAAATAAAATTAAAAATATTTAAAAATAAATCTCATACTTCTAAAATATAAAAATACATTTATTTACATGCATTCATGATAATCAACTCAAATTAATAAATTTATATACGTAAAAACTATTACAATAAGAAAAATAAAAGAAAAATATTATATATTATATAATTTGTTAGTACAAATATCAAAGGTAAAAAATCAAATATAAATTTCAAATTACATTCCAGTCATCATTTTTAAATTACTAACTCCAAACCTCATGCACAATTACTTACAAATAAGCTTTAATTGCATAAAAAAATGGTTTAGAATGAAAAGAATTTATTAAAATGAGATAACTCGGTCAAGTCTCTCCTATTTTTTATTCGGTCCTTCATAAAAAAGAAATGACTCAAAAGAATCAAAAGTCAACTCGGAGAGTTTTCTAACTAAGGTAAAATCATATATAGAGCTAAAGAAGAGGGGGGTCAAAAGAGAAGTACTATAGGAAAAAAAAAAAAAAAAAAAACCTCCTCCCCACTTTATTATGTTCAAGGAGTAAAACAAAGTGGATAAAAGTGGCCCTCTACTTTATGTCAAACTGAAACTTTACTCTCCCCTTTTCCAACCAAAATCTTATAAATTAAAACTTTATATCACATCAATTTTATTAGACTTTATACTTTTACTTCTTCCATCCAAATACTAAAAAGTAAAATTGTCACAATAGCCCCTTTTTATGTACTTTATCACATAGAATGTCAATGCAAGAAGTAAAATCGATCACCTAGGAATAGGCATGAGCAAAGGGGATCGTAGTACCAGCATCAAATCGTGGATGTCTTGAATCGGATGAAAAGGGTCAAGATCAAAGTTCGAAAATTCCATTGACACCAAGATTCCATGCATTCAAATATGCCCTAATAGGAAACATACAATCCTCGACCATAAAATCACTGGCTTGGTTCTGATTGTACATGTGGGAGCGACTAAACCAACACCACAAAATGCCAAACCACAACTGAGATGAAGCCTGACAATATCTACAAGCTTTTTTATCACTAGAAAAAGTAGAAGTCTTGTACTGAACTCAAATATCCAACTAGAATGCAATCTGATCAACACTTCACCAACCACATCCATAAATACCAGGATGGAGAAGAAAATTGCCCAAGCTGATTAAAAAAACTTGGAGGATTGTATGAGTATGAAGGCTGTCAACATTAAATAAGAAATTTTCTGAATCCAACAGGCAGAGTATGAAGGTTGTCAACATGAAATAAGAAAAGTTCTTATCCAACAGGCAAAGTGCTATATGAAAATACTGTATTGCTACAAGTACCCCCAAACGTGCTCAGATTCCTATGGATTTAGTGATCAATATTAATTTTTTGAGGATTTTACTTGAAAATTCCTACTATTTGGCCGTTGTACGTATTAGTGCTTTGTAACTAGCGTCACACAAACGGGGTCCGTCAGACCCCCCTTTTTTTTTTTTTTTTTCAATATGAAATGAGTGATGCTAGCGTCTCTCAATGATGCTAATAGAGACGCTAGCGTCCCTCTTCGGCCTTTTTTTTAATCTCACTCTTGTTTTTCCATTCTTCCTATCCCCTCCTTTCTCTTCCCTTCCTTCCGCTGCCCCCTTTTGCATTCTTCCTTCGTAGTAGTTGAAATCGTGGAATGGCGGAAGAGGCGGCCAGAGCCTATGATGCGGCGGTGCGGGAGTTCCGAGGAACGAAGACCAAGACCAACTTCCCGATCATCTCTGAGCCGCAGCACCAGAACCCGAGCCAAAGCAGCATTGTCGAGTCTTCCAGCCGCTGCGACGCTCTGCCTGTTGCGCTGCTTCCGCCGCTAGCGCAGCCTCTCTCTCTCTCTTTTCCCCGGAGCCGGCAAGTGCCTCCCGTTCCGGCAGCCGGCCAGATCTGATACGGATTTGTTGTTTGGGTTGTTATCAAAATAGGGATGTTCCTCATCTGGGTTTTGAAGATTTAGATATCAAAAGAGCTTGATTTCTTATTAAAGCAGTAATCTCAGAGTTGATGGGGTTTACTATCAGCTGCAGGTCTCAGATTCAATTAAAAATAAGTGATTCAACATCATGGGCATGTGCATGCACATATAAACAAATTAACTGTGACATTCTTCTTTCAATAAGTGATCTTAGTGGATATTTCTTATGATCTGTTTTTTCATCTGGGCTCTAAAGATGAGCACCAGAAGAGCTGGATTTCTCATCCAAGCTCTCATCTTTATGGTGTTTTCTAATACAAGGCTGCAGGTTTCCAGCTTGGGGAAAATAGATTTGAATGACCCATGATTTCAACTGCTCCTTTCTTTCTTTCTCCATGTTACTACTGCAACTACTTTGTAAAAAGGGGTTTTGAAAGTGGGTAAATATAATGAATAGTGACGATAGCGTTACTTAATTTCATATCAAGCAACGCTATCGTCACTATCGAAAAATACTTAAAAAAAAAAAAATGGCGGGAGGAATGCTTCCGTGGTGAAAGTGTTATGAGGCACTAATACGTGCAACGGCCAAATACTGAAAATTTTCTAGTAAAATCCTCTAATTTTTTAGAAGATAAGATAATAGAACTTAACCCACAAATAACTATGTGTCCTGCAAACATATGATGAGGGACCCAATAGAACCAAATCATCAAATGATAAAATATAAGCAAGACCATTTAGAGCTTTCCTGCTGTTCACCCAATTGACGCTATAAAGGGCAACGAAGGCGCCACAAAAGAATGAAAGCGACTCAGATATTTCACAAAGCCATCAAGTCAACCTATCGTTGGTGCCCTTGATCTTCTTGCAGCCAGAACAAGCATAAGCATATAATATGCCCCATTTAAGATGCAAATGGGAAAAAAAATGAGGCGGAAAATAGGCTCATGGTTTCCACAGGAGTCAGCATAGCTTTAGTCATGGCAACTGCTAAAGATCCATTGAGAAACTCCACTTCTCTACTCTTAATGAGATCCTGCATTAGGTCAAATTTACTTACATGATCTTAGAACCAAAATCATATATGCTTGTTCTCACTCAAAATTATGAAATTATATACATTTCAATTGAAAAGAAAGGCTTGAAAGCCCACTGATTTAGTTTTCTATCTGACTATATCCAGATTAAAAAAATGTGATACACCCAGATGCTCATTGATGAATTCACCCTTTTGATGTGCACCATCACATTATAATACACAATCTACTAAAGATGTATTTAACTTTGCAGACAAGTATATCAGTATCGCAGACAAGTATATCGGTACCGGACACAAGGTAAATGGCATCAATATCGCAACCTAGTGAAGGTAAAAGAAATTCTGTCATCGATCATCCAGACAGAAGCTGAAATTCTGTATGGAAAGAGTTTTATAAAACTGGATTATCACAACGCCAATACGACTCAGCAAAGGTCACCATGGATTTAAAATTAAAAAAAAAAGAAAAAGAAAAAGAAAAAGAAAAATATGTATGGCATACTTAGTTGGTTTGCTACCGGATAACTATCATGACAGGTTTGAATAATCGATCATAATCTACAAATTGAATAATCAATCATAATCTGCAAACATTGCTTATGATTCGTGAGAAGTGACCTTTGGTATCTGTGTTAGTGTAACCATGAAAGTATTTGACCAATGGTCGATGGTTGATATTATAGATTCTAAGAATAAGTGACCGTTGTTAGTGTTTCGCATTAGGATGTAGGTAGGCATGGGTTATTTAGGGTGTCACAGGAAATTCATGGTCATTGAGGGCTGTTAATTGGAGAAGCTGAGAAAAATAGAAACAAACTGTTGTAATTTTTTAAGGTCGTGAGAGTTAAATGGTTGATATGAGAAGGTTATTGATCAAAGTATTGACGGTAATTAAGATCATTGTAGTTGACACAAGCTTGGTTGGTTTGATGCCCATCATTTTAGGAGCCCCCTGGAAATTTAAGATCATCAAGGGTTGTTAATTGGAGAAGTCTCAAAAAAATTAACATTCATAGTCATTGCAATGGTTGAAGTTCGTGAGGGTTAGTGGTTGATGTGAGAAGGTTGTTGCTCAGAAAAAAGCCTATCTTTAAAAAAAAAAAGAAAGAAAAAAGATTATCTTTATAACAAAGCTTATACTTCAAAAAATAGACTTATATTGCAAACAAAAGAACTGAACTTTCAAAAAAAAAAAATTATCTTTCATTAAAAACTTAAATTTTTAAAAAAGCCAACCTTTCAAAAACAGATGATCTTTCAAAAATATATACATATATTTCACAAAACAAGCATATATTTCAAAAACTTAATCCTTCAAAAAAAAAAACAAAAGCTGATCTTTCCTTAAAAGAGCTTATCTTTCTAAAAAAAAGCTGATCTATCAAAAAAGAAAAAAAAAACCTCGATTAAAAAAAGCCGATCTTTCAAAAAAAAAAAAAAAAAGCTTATCTTTCTAAAAAAGCCGATCTTTCAAAAACAAAAAACCCGATCTTTCAAACAAAAGTTGAGATTCCACACAGCAAGAGTTTTGTAAAATTGGGATATCACAAAGCCAAAACAACTAAGCATAGGTCATCATGGATTAAAACTAAAAAAAAAAATGCCATCCTCAGATGGTTTGAGACCCCTTGATTGGCAAAGATGTATAATTTTGTCGCATATAATTGTGGTGATAAGTCTAAATAATCGATCATAGTCTTTAAACACTGTTTATAATTTGTATAGTTATATCGTTGATAATTGTGACGACAAGTCAGAAGAACTCAACAGAATCTGAAAGGACGTCCGTGATTTGTGAGAAGTGATCCTTGGACGTCCTTCGTTGGTTACAATTCCTTTGGATTCCTAAAGATGCACTATTTTGCATAGATGAAGCAAATAATCATGACTAACTAGGTTGACTCGGGAATTCAAGGTCATTGTGGGTTGATATTATTGGTGAGTTTACAAATAAAACATTGTGGTCCGAAGCCCGGAGCATAAAATTTTGTAGCCATCGTTGGCATGCAAAGATCGCTTGTATTGTAATTTTGGGTCTGTCAAGGTCTTTTATCATCCAGACACAAGTAAGAACTCGGCACGCCCACAACTTGTCATAATAGAATATCAAAAGGCCATTACGACGAGGCTGTCACGGATTGAAACAATAGCAATAATGGACTGAAAAATGCGTATGTCATCCATGGTTGATTAGAAGCACCTAGATAGGCAAAGATGTATAGTTTTGTAGTTGATAATAGTGGTGATAAGACTGAATGATCCATCATACTCTTTGATGGTTGTCATTTGCTTAAACATGAAAGTATTTTACCAACGGTTGATTTTGTAGCCGATGGCTTTGGAGAGAAGTTTGAATCATCGACAATAGTCTGATGACGTTGTTTATGATTTGACAGAAGTGATCGCCGGTGGTTCTTTCTCTAAATCATGAGTATTTGACAAAAGATCAATAGTTGAGATTATCAATTCTAAGAATAAGCGACTATTGTTAGTATTTCACAAGTTGGATGAAAGTGTACATGGGTAATTTTAGAAGTCCCTCGAAATTCAAAAACATCAAGGTCGCTAATTGGAGAAGTCTCAGAAAAATAAAAATTTGTAGTCATTGTAATAGTTGATGTTAATGAGTTAACGGTCGATGTGAGTAGGTTGTTGGTAAGAAAAATCATATCTACTAAATAAAAAAAAGCGCTCATCTCCCAAAAAATACTTATATTTCAAAAAAAAAAAAAAAACCGATCTTTAAAAAATAATAATAATAAAAAGCTTATGTTTAAAAAACTTTTATTTTAAAAAAATAGCTGATCCTTCAAAACAAGCTGATCTTTAAAAAAAAATAGTAATTTTTCAAAGAAAACTGATTTTCCAAAAAAAATGCTTTTCTATCAAAACAATGCTTATATTTCAAAAAAAAAAAAAAAAAAAAAAAAACTATATTTCAACAAAAAAGACGAAGTTTCCAGAAAAAAAGTTGATCTTTCAAAAAGAACGCTTATCTTCATGAATCAAATGAAATTATGTTTATGATCTGAGAGAAGTAACCAGCCTACTGTTTTGCATTGATGAAGTAAATAATCGTGAGTACCTAGGTTGATTCGGGAATTCAGGTTGACCAACGTTGTTTATGACTAGAGAGAAGTGATCGCTCGCAGTTATTTTTCTCAATCAGTAGAGTATTTGACAAAAGATTAGTGATTGAGATTATCAATTCTAAAAATAAGCTGCTGTTGTGGGTGTTCCACGCTTTGGATGTAAGTATGCATGGGTTATTTTAGAAGTCCCCTCGAAATTCAAGATCATCAAGGGTTGTTAATTGGAGAAGTTTCACAAAAATAAACATTCATAGTCATTGCAATAGTTGATGTGAGAAGGTTGTTGCTCAGAAAAGCCTACCTTTAAAAAAAAAAAATGATTATCTTTCAAACAAAGCATATATTTCAAAAAATAGACTTACATTTCAAACAACAAAAACTGATCTTTCATAAAAAAAAAAAAAAAATCTTATATTTAAAAAAATCCAATCTTACAAACAAGATGATCTTTCAAAAAAATAAAAAAAATTCTTTCGCAAAAAAAGCATATATTTCAAAAACAACTAATCCTTTAAAAAAAAAAAGGATCTTTTCATAAAAGAGCTTATCTTTCTAAAAAAAATAGCTGATCTATAAAAAAAAAAATCTAATATTTCAAAAAAAGCTTATCTTTGAAAAACAAAAAACCCGATCTTTCGAACACAAGTTAAAATTCCACACAGCAAGAGTTTTGTAAAATTTGAATATCACAAAGACAAACCAACTAAACATAGGTCATCATCATGGATTAAAACTAAAAAAAATAAAAAATGCCATCCTCAGCTGGTTTGAGACCCCTCGATTGGCAAAGATATATAATTTTGTCGCCTATAATAGTGGGAATAAGTCTGAATAATCGATCATAGTCTTTAAACGTTGTTTATGATTTGTATAGTTATGTCGTCGATAATTGTGATGACAAGTCAGAAGAACTCAACAGAATTTCAAAGGATGTCCATGATTTCTGAGAAGTGATCATTGGACGTCCTTCGTTGGTTAAGTCTGAATAATCGATTCCTTTGCAGCCATCGTTGGCATGCGAAGATCGCTTGTATTGTGATTTTGGGTCTGTCAAGGTCTTCTATCATCCAGACACAAGTAAGAACTCCGCACGCCCACAACTCATCATAATAAAATATCAAAAGGCCCTTACGATTCTAGTGAGGTCGTCACGGATTGAAACAATAGTTGCAATGGAATGAAAAATGCGTATATCATCCATGGTTGATTTGAGGCACCTAGATAGGCAAAGATGTATAGTTTTGCAGTTGATAATAGTGGTGATAAGACTGAATGATACATCATACTCTTTGATGGCTGTTTATGATTTGTGATAAGTGATCAACGATGGTTGTCATTTGCTTAAACATGAAAGTATTTTACCAACAGTTGATTTTGTCGTAGATGGCTTTGGAGAGAAGTTTGAATCATCGACCATAGTCTGCTGACGTTGTTTATGATTTGTGAGAAGTGATCGCCGGTGGTTCTTTCTCTAAATCATGAGACTATTTTACAAAAGATCAATGGTTGAGACTATCAATTCCAAGAATAAGTGATTGTCGTTAGTGTTTCACAAGTCGGATGTAAGTGTGCATGAGCTATTTTAGTAGTCCCTCAAAATTCAAAAACATCAAGGTCGCTAATCGGAGAAGTCTCAGAAAAATAAAAATTTGTAGTCGTAGTAATAGTTGATGTTAATGAGTTAACGGTTGATGTGAGTAGGTTGTTGGTCAGAAAAATCATATCTTTGAAAAAAACAAAAAAAAAGCTCCTCTCACCAAAAAAAAAAAAAAAACCCTATATTTAAAAAAAAAAAAGCTGTTAAAAAAAAACTTATCCTTCAAAAAAAAGATTATATTTAAAAAACTTATATTTTAAAAAATAGCTGATCCTTGAAAACAAGATGATCTTTCAAAAAAAAAAAATACTAATTTTTCAAAGAAAACTGATTTTCTAAAAAAATGCTTGTCATTCAAACGATGCTTATATTTCAAAAATAAAAATTATATTTCAACAAAAAAGATGAAGTTTCCAGGAAAAAAGTTGATTTTTCCAAAAAAAAAAAAAAATAGCACTTATCTTTTAAAAAAAGGCATATATTTGAAAAAAGGCAGATCTCTTTAAAATAAAAAATAAAAAATAAAAAATAAAAAAAAAAGATCTTTCACAAAAAAGCGTATTTTCCAAAAAAAAAAAAAACTAATACTTGAAAAAAAAATTTCATCTTAAAAAAAAAAAAAGCAGATATTTCTAAAAAACAGCTGATCTTAAAAAATCAAATTTATATTCCCAAAAAAACTGTTGTTTAAAAAGAAAAACTGATCTTTCAAACAAAGCTTATCTTTCATAAAAATAAAACTATTTTAAAAAAAATAGTTATGTTTGAAAAGGTTACACTAATCAGATTGATGTATTTCAAAAACAGCGTATGTCAATGATTAGACTACTGTTGTTTATGCAAATAGAGTTGAGCGCGTAGTTTGCATGTTGGCAAATCGACTGAGACTGAGTTTGTTGAGAATAGAAACATATGAATGGCGCCCATTGTTCGTTAAGATGTACTCTTGTGTAATGATATTTTTAATGATTGTGAGCTTTCATACTTGACATGGGAATTTACGATGAACTTGGGCTGTTCTAATTGGCGGATTTAAGAATAAATCGTTGTGGCTGAAAGTACCGAGCATAAAATGTCATTGGAATTGTTGACACGCGAAGTTTGCTTGTATTTTATTTATTAGTCTATAAAGTTCATCATCAGTCATTCAAGCACAAGAAAGAACTCCGCAAAACTACAACTTCATCCCAATGGGATATTAAAAGGCCCATTGCGACCGAGGTTAGGTCTTCATGAATCAAATGAAATTATGTTTATGATCTGTAAGAAGTAACCAGCCTACTGTTTTGCATTGATGAAGCAAATACTAGTGAGTACCCAGGTTGATTCGGGAATTCAGGTTCACCAACGCTATTGATGACTAGTGAGAAGTGATTACTCGTGGTTATTTTTCTCAATCATGAGTATTTGACAAAAGATCAGTGGTTGAGATTATCAATTCTCAAAATAAGCGACTATTGTCGGTGTTCCACAATTTGGATATAAGTATGCATCGGTTATTTTAGGAGTCCCTCGAAAGTCAAGATCATCAAGGGTTGTTAATTGGAGAAGTTTCACAAAAATAAACATTCATAGTCATTGAAATAGTTGATGTTCGTGAGTTAATGGTTGATGTAAGAAGGTTGTTGCTCAAAAAAAGCCTATCTTTCAAAAAAAAAAAATTTTAAGATTATCTTCCAAACAAAGCTCATATTTCAAAAAATAGAATTATATTTCAAACAAAAAAGCTGAACTTACAAACAACAAAAACTGATCTTTCATTAAAAAAAAAACAGCTTATATTTAAAAAAAGACAATCTTTCAAAACAAGATGATCTTACAAAAAAAAAAAAAAAATTATCTTTCACAAAAAAAGCATATATTTCAAAAACAACTAATCCTTCGAAAAAAAAAAGCTGATCTTTCCATAGAAGAGCTTAAACTTTCTAAAAAAAAAAGGCTGATCTATCAAAAAAAGCTTATATTACAAATACAAAAAACCTGATCTTTCAAACACAAGTTGAAATTCCACAAAGCAAGAGTTTTGTAAACTTGGAATACCACAAAGCCAAAACAACTAAGCATAGGTCATCATGGATTAAAACTAAAAACAATGCCATCCTCAGCTAGTTTGAGACCCCATAATTGGCAAAGATGTATAGCTTTGTCGCCAATAATTGTGGTGATAAGTCTGAATAATCAATCATAGTCTTTAAACGCTGTTTATGATTTGTATAGTTATGTCGTTGAAATTTGTGATGACAAGTCAGAAGATCTCAACAAAATCTGAATGGACGTCCATGATTTATGAGAAGTGATCATTGGACGTCCTTCGTTGGCTACAATTCCCTCGGATCCCTAAAGAAGTACTGTTTTGCATAGATGAAGTAAATAATCATGACTAACTAGGTTGACTCGGGAATTCAAGGTCACTGTGGGTTGATATTATTGGTGAGTTTACAAATATAATACTGTGGTTCGAAGCCCGGAGCATAAAATTTTGTAGCCGTCGTTGATATGCTAAGATCGCTTGTATTGTAATTTAGCGTATGTCAATGTTTTCTATCATCCAGACACAAGAACTCGGCACGCCCACAACTCATCATAATAGAATATCAAAAGGCCATTACGACTATGGGGAGGCCGTCACGGATTGAAACAATAGTTGTAATGGACTAAAAAATGCATGTCATCCATGGTTGATTTGATGCGCCTAGATAGGCAAAGATGTATAGTTTTGCAGTTGATAATAATGGTGATAAGACTGAATGATCCATCATACTCTTTGATGGCTGTTTATGATTTGTGATAAGTGATCAACGATGGTTGTCATTTGCTTAAACATGAAAGTATTTTACCAACAGTTGATTTTGTCACAGATGGCTTTGGAGAGAAGTTTGAATCATCGACCATAGTCTGCTGACGTTGTTTATGATTTGTGAGAAGTGATCAGTGGTTCTTTCTCTAAATCATGAGACTATTTGACAAAAGATCAATGGTTGAGACTATCAATTCCAAGAATAAGCGACTGTTGTTAGTGTTTCACAAGTTGGATGAAAGTGTGCATGGGTTATTTTAGTAGTCCCTCGAAATTCAAAAACATGAAGGTCGCTAATCGGAGAAGTCTCAGGAAAATAAAAATTTGTAGTCGTTGTAATAGTTGATGTTAATGAGTTAAACGGTTGATGTGAGTAGGTTGTTGGTCAGAAAAATCATATCTTTGAAAAAAAAAAAAAAATAGCTCATCTCTCAAAAAATAAAAAACTTCTATTTAAAAAAAAAAGCAGATCTTTCAAAAAAAAAAAAAAAAAGCACTTATATTTAAAAAACTTAAAATTTTAAAAATAGCTGATCCTTCAAAAAACAGCTGATCTTTCAAAAAAATTACTAGTTTTCCAAAGAAATCACTTTTCTTTAAAACAATGCTTCTATTTCAAAAATAAAAATTAAATTTCAAAAAAAAAAAAAAGATAAAGTTTCCAGAAAAAAAAAATGCTTATCTTTAAAAAAGGCTTATATTTGAAAAAAGGTGATCTTTGAAGAAAGGCTGATCTTTAAAAAAAAGCAGACCTTTTGCAAAAGAGCGTACTTTCCAAAAAGAAAAAAAAATATTTCAAAAAAAAAAAAAAAGATCTAACAAAAAAAAAGTTCATCTTAAAAAAAAAAAAAGCTGATATTTCCAAAAAATAGCTGATCTTACAAAATCAAATTTATATTAAATAAAAAACTGATCCTTAAAATGAAAAATTCATCTTTCAAACAAAGCTTATCTTCAATAAAAACAAAAAAAAATTTAAAAAAAAAAGTTATGTTTCAAAAGGTAATACTAATAAGATCGTTGTAGTTGGAAAACAGCGTATGTCAATGATTAGACCACTGTCATTTTTACACGTGGTATGTACGTAATGATCAGTCATTTTGGTTGACAACGGTATTCTAGGTCATAAAGGGCTGTTATTTAAAGAATTTTGAGAATAAACAAATTTGGGAGAAATTGTTCGCGTTGAAAGACGTGAGCACTAATTAATGCAAATAGAGTTAAGCGCGTAGTTTGCATGTTGGCAAATCGATTGAGACAAAGTTTGTTGAGAACAGAAACATATGAATGGCGTCCTTTGTTCGTTAACATGTACTGTTTTGCAATGATATTTTTCACAATCGCGAGCTTTCGTACTTGACATGGGAATTTACGATGATCTTGGGCTGTTCTAATTGGCGGATTTAAGAATAAATCGTTGTGGTTCAAAGTAACAAGCATAAAATGTTATTGGAATTGTTGACGCGCGAAGCTTGCTTGTGTTTTATTTATTAGTCTATAAAGTTCATCATCAGTCATTCAGACACAAGAAAGAACTCCGCAAAACTACAACTTCATCCCAATGGGATATTAAAAGGCCATTGCAACCGAGGTTAGATCTTCATGAATCAAATGAAATGATGTTTATGATCTGTGAGTAGTAACCACCCTACTGTTTTGCATAGATGAAGTAAGTAATCGTGAGTACCCAGGTTGATTCGGGAATTCAGGTTGACCAAAGCTGTTTAAGACTTGGGAGAAGTGATCGCTCGGGTTATTTTACTCAAATCATAAGAGTATTTGACAAAAGATCAGTGGTTGAGATTATCAATTCTAAAAATAAGCGACTGTTGTAGGTGTTCCACACTTTGGATGTAAGTATGCATGGGTAATTTTAGGAGTCCCTCGAAATTCAAGATCATCAAGGGTTGTTAATTGCAGATGTATCACAAAAATAAACATTCATGGTCATTGCAATAGTTGATCTTCGTCAGAGTTACTGGTTGATGTGAGAAGGTTGTTGCTCAGAAAAAGTCTATCCTTTAAAAAAAAAAAAAAAAAGATTATCTTTCAAACAAAGCTCATATTTCAAAAAATTGACTTATATTTCAAACAAAAAAGCTGAACTTTCAAAAAATAAAAACTGAACTTTCATAAAAAAAAAACTTATATTTAGAAAAGGCCAATCTTTCAAAAAAAAAAAAAGTTATGATTAAAAAAAAAAAGCATATATTTCAAAAACTACTAATCCTTTCAAAAAAAAAAAAAAAAAAACACTGATCTTTCCATAAAAGAGCTCATCTTTCTAAAAAAATAGCCGATCTATCAAACAAAAACTGATATTTCAAAAACAAAAGACCTGATCTTTCAAACACAAGCTGAAATTCCACACAACAAGAGTTTTGTAAAATTTGAATATTACAAAGGCAAAACAACTAAGCATAGGTCATCATCATGGATTAAAACTAAATAAAAAATAAAAAAAATGCCATCCTCAGCTGGTTTGAGACCCCTTGATTGGCAAAGATGTATAGTTTTGTTGCTTATAATTGTGGGGATAAGTCTGAATAATCGATCATAGCCTTTAAACGCTGTCTATGATTTGTATAGGTATGTCGTCGATAGTTGTGATGACAAGTCAGAAGATCTCAACAGAATCTGAAAGGACGTCCATGATTTCTACGAAGTGATCATTGGACGTCCTTCGTTGGTTAAAATTCCTTTGGATTCCTAAAGAAGTACTGTTTTGCATAGAAAAAGCAAATAATCGTGACTAACTAGGTTGACACAGGAATTCAAGGTCACCATGGGTTGATATTATTGGTGAGTTAACATATACAATGCTGTGGTTGGAAGGCTGGAGCATAAAATTTTTGTAGCCGTCCTTGGCATGCGAAGATCGCTTGTACTGTAATTTTGAGTCTATCAAGCTCTTCTATTATCCAGACACAAGTAAGAATAGAAGTGATTGCTCGTGATTCTTTTTCTCAATCATGAGAGTATTTGACAAAAGATCAATGGTTGAGATTATCAATTCTAAAAATAAGTGACTGTTGTCGGTGTTCCACAATTTGGATGTAAGTATGCATGGGTTATTTTAGGAGTCCCTCGAAATTCAAGATCATCAAGGGTTGTTAATTGGAGAAGTTTAAGAAAAATAAGCATTCATAGTCATTGCAATAGTTGATGTTCGTGAGTTAATGGTTGATGAGAGAAGGTCGTTGCTCAGAAAAAGCGTATCGTTCAAAACAAAAAAAACAAAAAAAAAAAAAAAGGCATTATCATTCAAAGAAAGCTCATATTTCAAAAAATAGACTTATATTTCAAACAAAAAAGCTGAACTTTCAAAAATTCATTCAAAAAAAAAAGCTGGTATTTCAAAAAAGACAATCTTTCAAAAGAAGATGATCTTCCAAAAAAAAAAATTTATCTTTCACGAAAAAAGCATATATTTCAAAACCAACTAATCCTTCAAAAAAAACAAAAAACTGCTCTTTCCATAAAAGAGCTTATATTTCTAAAAAAAAATTGAACTATCAAGAAAAAATTAACATTTCAAAAAAAGCTGATCTTTCAAAAATAAAAAACCTGATCTTTCAAACACCAGTTGAAATTCCACACCGCAAGTGTTTCGTAAAAGTGGAATATCAAAAAGGCCAAAACAACTAAACATAGGTAATCATGGATTAAAAATATAAAAAAATGCCATCCTCTGCTGGTTTGAGACCCCTTGAATGGCAAAGTTGATTTCAAACCAAATAGCTAAACTTTCAGAAAACAAAAACTAATCTTTCATAAAAAATAAAAAAAAAGCTTATATTTAGAAAAAGCCAATCTTTCAAAACAAGATGATCTTTCAAAAAAAAATTATCTTTCACAAAAAAAGCAAAATATTTCAAAAACAACTAATCCTACAAAAAAAAAAAAAAAAAAAAAAAACACCTAATCTATCCATAAAAGAGCTTATCTTTCTAAAAAATACAAGCTGATCTAACCAAAAAAAAACTAGTATTTCAAAACAAGCTTATCTTTCAAAAAGCAAAAAACCTAATCTTTCAAACACAAGTTGAAATTCCAAACAGCAAGAGTTTTGTACAATTGGATTTTCACAAAGCCAAAACAACTAAGTATAGGTCAACATCATGGATTAAAACTAAAACAAAATGCCATCCTCAGCAGGTTTGAGACAGCTTGATTGGCAAAGATGCATAGTTTTGTTGCCTATAATTGTGGGGATAAGTCTGAAAAATCAATCATAGTTTTTAAACGCCGTTTATGATTTGTATAGTTATGTCGTCGATAATTGTGATGACAAGTCAGAAGACCTCAACAGAATCTGAAAGAACGTCCATGATTTGTGAGAAGTGATCATCGGACGTCCTTCGTTGGTTAGAATTCCTCTGAATTCCCAAAGAAGTACTGTTCTGCATAGATGAAGCAAATAATCATGACTAACAAGGTCGACTCGGGAATTCAAGGTCACCGTGGGATGATATTATTGGTGAGTTTACAAATACAATACTGTGGTTCGAAGCCTGGAGCATAAAATTTTCTAGCCGTCGTTGATATGCTAAGATTGCTTGTATTGTAATTTTGGTCTTCTATCATCCAGACATACGTAAGAACTCGGCGCGCCCACAACTCGTCATAATAGAATATCAAAAGGCCATTACGACCACGGTGAGGTCGTCACGGATTGAAACAATAGTTGTAATGGACTGAAAAATGCATATGTCATCCATGGTTTGATTTTATGCGCCAAGATAGGCAAAGATGTATAGTTTTGCAGTTGATAATAGTGGTGATAAGACTGAATGATCCATCATACTCTTTGATGGCTGTTTATGATTTGTGATAAGTGATCAATGATGGTTGTCGTTTGCTTAAACATGAAAGTATTTTACCAACAGTTGGTTTTTTCGCAAATGGCTTCGGAGAGAAGTTGCGTTGTTTATAATTTGTGCGAAGTGATCGCTAGTGGCTCTTTCTCTAAATCATGAGACTATTTGACAAAAGATCAATGCTTGAGACTATCAATTCCAAGAATAAGCGACTGTTGTTAGTGTTTCACAAGTTGGATGTAAGTGTGCATGGGTTATTTTACTAGTCCCTCGAAATTCAAAACCATCAAGGTCGCTAATCGGAGAAGTCTCAGAAAAATAAAAATTTGTGGTCATTGTAATAGTTGATGTTAATCAATTAACGGTTGATGAGAGTAGGTTGATGGTGAGAAAAATCATATCTTTGAAAAACATTTTAAAAAAAAGGCTCATCTCTAAAAAAAAAAACATAAATTTCAAAAAAAAGCTTATCTTTCAAAAAAAAAAAAAGGTTATATTTCAAAAACTTTTATTTTAAAAAATAGCCAATCCTTCAAAACAAGCTGATCTTTCCAAAAAAAAAAACCAATTTGTCAAAGAAAACAGATTTTTAAAAAACTACTTTTCTTTCAAACAAAGCTTACATTTCAAAAAATAAAAATTAGATTACAACAAAAAAGATGATGTTTCCAAAAAAAAAGTTGACCTTTCAAAAAAAAACAAAAAATAAAAAGCTTAGCTTTAAAAAAAAGGCTTATATTTGAAAAATGGTGGATCTTTAAAAAAAAAAACAGCAGATCATTCACAAAAAAGAGTATTTTCCAAAAAAAATTTAATATTTCAAAAAAAAAAAAAACTGATCTTACCAAAAAAAGTTCATCTTCAAAAAAAAAATGCTGATATTTCCAAAAAAAAGCTGATCTTACCAAATCAAATTTATATTCCAAGAAAAACAGATCCGCCAAACAAACCATATCTTTCATAAAAATAAAACTTTAAAAAAAAAAAAAATTAGTTATGGTTCAAAACGTAACACTAATAAGATCGTTGTAGTTTGAAAACTGCGTATGTCAATGACTAGACCACTATTGTTTTTACACATGTCGGATGTTTGTAATGATCGGTCGTTTTGGTTGACAAGGGTATTCGTGGTCATAAAGGGCTGTTATTTAAAGAATTTTAAGAATAAACAATTGTAGGAGAGGGAGAAAGTGTTCTCGTTGAAAGTCGTGAGCACTAATTAATGCAAATAGAGTTGAGCGCGTAGTTTGCATGTTGGCAAATCGATTCAGACTAAGTCTGTTGAGAATAGAAACATATGAACGGCGTCCTTTGTTCGTTAAGATGTACTGTTTTGTAATGATATTTTTAACGATTGTGAGCTTTCGTACTTGACATGGGAATTTACGGTGATCTTGGGCTGTTCTAATTGGCGGATTTAAGAATAAATCGCTGTGGTTGAAAGTAACGAGCATAAAATGTTATTGGAATTGTTGACGTGCGAACTTTGCTTGCATTTTATTTATTAGTCTTTAAAGTTCATCATCAGTCATTCAGACACAAGAAAGAACTCCGCACAACTACTACTTCATCCCAATGGGATATTAAAAGGCCATTGCGACAGAGGTTAGGTCTTCATGGATCAAAGGAAATGATGTTTATGATCTTTGAGAAGTAACCAGCCTACTGTTTTGCATTGTTGAAGTAAATAATCGTGAGTACCCAGGTTCATTTGGGAATTCAGGTTCACCAACGCTGTTTATGACTTGTGAGAAGTGATCGCTCGTGGCTATTTTTCCCAATCATGAGAGTATTTGACAAAAGATCAGAGGTTGAGATTATCAATTCTGAAAATAAGGGACTGTTGTCGGTGTTCCACACTTTGGATGTAAGTATGCATGGGTTATTTTAGGAGTCCCTCGAAATTCAAGATCAACAAGGGCTGTTAATTGGAGAAGTTTCAGAAAAATAAACATTCAGCCATTGCAATAGTTGAGGTTCGTGATAGTTAATGGTTGATGTGAGAAGGATGTTGCTCAGAAAAAGTCTATCGTTCAAAAAAAAAACAAAACAAAACAAAACAAATTAGCTTTCAAACAAAGCTCATATTTCAAAAAATGGACTTATATTTGAAACAAAAAAGCTGAACATTCAGAAAACAAAAGCTGATCTTTCATTAAAAAAAAAAAAAACTAATATTTTGAACAAGTCAATCTTTCAAAAGAAGATGATCTTTCAAAAAAAAAATAAAAAATATCTTTCACAAAAAAATCAAATATTTCAAAACCAACTAATCCTTCAAAAAAAAAAAAAAAAAAAAAGCGGATCATTCCATGAAAGAGGTTATCTTTCTAAAAAAAAAGCTGAACTATCAGGAAAAAACTAATATTTCAAAAAAAGCTCATTTTTCAAAAATAATAACTTGATCTTTCAAACACCAGTTGAAATTCAACACCGCGAGTGTTTTCTAAAATTGGAATATCACAAAGCCAAAACAACTAAGCATACGTCATTATGGATTAAAACTAAAAAAAAAAAAGCCATCCTCTGCTGGTTTCAGACCCCTTGATTGGCAAAGATGATTTCAAACAAAAAAGCTAAACCTTCAAAAAAACAAAAACTGATCTTTCAAAGAAAAAAAAAAGCTTAGATTTAGAAAAAGCCAATTTTTCAAAACAAGATGATCTTTCAAAAAAAAAGCAAATATTTCAAAAACAACTTATCCTTTAAATAAATAAATAAAAACTGATCTTTCCATAAAAGAGTTTATCTTTCTAAAAAAATAGCTCATCTATAAAAATAAAAATAATAATAATAAAACTCATATTTCAAAAAAAGCTCATCTTTCAAAAACAAAAAACCTGATCTTTCAAACACAAGTTGAAATTCCACACAGCAAGAGTTCTGTAAAATTTGAATATCACAGACAAAAAAACTAAGCATAGGTCATCATCATGGATTAAAACTTCAAAAAAAAGTCCATCCTCATCTGGTTTGAGACCCCTTAATTGGCAAAGATGTATAGTTTTGATGCCTATAATTGTGGGGATAAGTCTGAATAATCAATCAAAGTCTCTAAACGCTGTTTATGAACTGTATAGGTATGTCGTCGATAATTGTGATGACCAGTTAGAAGAAATCAACAGAATATGAAACGACGACCATGATTTGTGAGACGTGATCATTGGACGTCCTTCGTTGGTCACAATTCCTTTGGATTCCTAAATAAGGTATTGTTTTCCATAGATGAAGCAAATAATCATGACTAACTAGGTCGACACGGGAATTCAAGGTCACCGTGGGATGATATTATTGGTGAGTTTACAAATACAACACTGTGGTTCAAAGCGCGGACCATAAAATTTTGTAGCCGTCGTTGATATGCTAAGATCGCTTGTATCGAAATTTTTCGTCTGTCAAGGTCTTCTATCATCCACACACAAGAACTCGGTGCGCCCACAACTCGTCATAATAGAATATCAAAAGGCCATTACGACTATGGTGAGGGCGTCACGGATTGAAACAATAGTTGTAATGGACTGAAAAATGCGTATGTCATCGATGGTTGATTTGATGCGCCTAGATAGGCAAAGATGTATAGTTTTGCAGTTGATAATAGTGGTGATAAGACTGAATGATCCATCATACTCTTTGATGGCTGGTTATGATTTGTGATAAGTGATCAATGCTTAAACATGAAAGTATTTTACCAACAGTTGATTTTGTCGCAAATGGCTTCGGAGATAAGTTCCGTTGTTTATAATTTGTGCGAAGTGATCGCTGGTGGCTCTTTCTCTAAATCATGAGACTAATTGACAAAAGATCAATGCTTAAGACTATCAATTTGTGCGAAGTGATCGCTGGTGGCTCTTTCTCTAAATCATGAGACTATTTGACAAAAGATCAATGCTTAAGACTATCAATTCCAAGAATAAGCGACTGTTGTTAGTGTTTCACAACTTGGATGTAACATGAAAGTATTTTACCAACAATTGATTTTGCCGCAAATGGCTTCAGAGAGAAGTTACGTTGTTTATAATTTGTGCGAAGTGATTGCTGGTGGCTCTTTCTCTAAATCATGAGACTATTTGACAAAAGATCAATGCTTGAGACTATCAATTCCAAGAATAAGCGACTGTTGTTAGTGTTTCACAAGTTGGATGTAAGTGTGCATGGGTTACTTTACTAGTCCCTCGAAATTCAAAACCATCAAGGTCGCTAATCGGAGAAGTCTCAGAAAAATAAAAATTTGTGGTCGTTGTAATAGTTGATGTTGAAGAGTTAACAGTTGATGAGAGTAGGTTGTTGGTAAGAAAAATCATATCTTCGAAAAAAATTAAAAAAAAAAAAGCTCATCTCTCAAAAAAAAAACATAAATTTCCAAAAAAAGCGTATCTTTAAAAAAAAAGGCTTATATTTCAAAAACTTTTATTTTAAAAAATAGCCAATCCTTCAAAACAAGCTGATCTTTCAAAAAAAAAAAAAAAAAAAAACCAATTTTTCAAAGAAAACAGATTTAAAAAAAAAAACTTTTCTTTCAAACAAAGCTTACATTTCAAAAATAAAAATTAGATTTCAACAAAATAGATGATGTTTCCATAAAAAGGTTGACCTTTCAAAATAAAAAAAGCTTAGCTTGAAAAAAAAGGCTTATATTTGAAAAATGGTGGATCTTTAAAAAAATAAAACAGCAGATCATTCACAAAAAAGCGTATTTTCCAAAAAAAAAATTAATATTTCAAAAAAAAAAAAAAAAAAAAAACAGATCTTACCAAAAAAGGTTCATCTTCAAAACAAAATGCTGATATTTCCAAAAAAAAGGCTGATCTTACGAAATCAAATTTATATTCCAAGAAAAACAGATCCGCCAAACAAACCATATCTTTCATAAAAATAAAACTTAAAAAAAAAAAAATTAGTTATGGTTCAAAACAAAACACTAATAAGATCGTTGTAGTTTGAAAACTGCGTATGTCAATGACTAGACCACTATTGTTTTTACACATGTCGGAAGTTTGTAATGATCTGTCGTTTTGGTTGACAAGGGTATTCGTGGTCATAAAGAGCTGTTATTTAAAGAATTTTAAGAATAAACAATTGTAGGAGAGGGAGAAAGTGTTCTCGTTGAAAGTCGTGAGCACTAATTAATGCAAATAGAGTTGAGCGCGTAGTTTGCATGTTGGCAAATCGATTCAGACTAAGTCTGTTGAGAATAGAAACATATGAACGGCGTCCTTTGTTCTTTAAGATGTACTGTTTTAATGATATTTTTAACGATTGTGAGCTTTCGTACTTGACATGGGAATTTACGGTGATCTTGGGCTGTTCTAATTGGCGGATTTAAGAATAAATCGCTGTGGTTGAAAGTAACGAGCATAAAATGTTATTGGAATTGTTGACGTGCGAACTTTGCTTGCATTTTATTTATTAGTCTTTAAAGTTCATCATCAGTCATTCAGACACAAGAAAGAACTCCGCACAACTACTACTTCATCCCAATGGGATATTAAAAGGCCATTGCGACAGAGGTTAGGTCTTCATGGATCAAAGGAAATGATGTTTATGATCTTTGAGAAGTAACCAGCCTACTGTTTTGCATTGTTGAAGTAAATAATCGTGAGTACCCAAGTTCATTTGGGAATTCAGGTTCACCAACGCTGTTTATGACTTGTGAGAAGTGATCGCTCGTGGCTATTTTTCCCAATCATGAGAGTATTTGACAAAAGATCAGAGGTTGAGATTATCAATTCTGAAAATAAGGGACTGTTGTCGGTGTTCCACACTTTGGATGTAAGTATGCATGGGTTATTTTAGGAGTCCCTCGAAATTCAAGATCAACAAGGGCTGTTAATTGGAGAAGTTTCAAAAAAATAAACATTCAGTCATTGCAATAGTTGATGTTCGTGATAGTTAATGGTTGATGTGAGAAGGTTGTTGCTCAGAAAAAGCCTATCGGTAAAAAAAAAAAAAAAACCAAATTAGCTTTCAAACAAAGCTCATATTTCAAAAAATGGACTTATATTTGAAACAAAAAAGCAGAACATTCAGAAAACAAAATCTGATCTTTCATTAAAAAAAAAAAAACTAATATTTTGAAAAAGTCAATCTTTCAAAAGAAAATGATCTTTCAAAAAATATATATATCTTTCACAAAAAAAGCAAATATTTCAAAACCAACTAATTCTTCAAAAAAAAAAAAAGCGGATCATTCCATGAAAGAGGTTATCTTTCTAAAAAAAAAGCTCATCTATCAGGAAAAAACAAATATTTCAAAAAAAGCACATCTTTCAAAAATAATAACTTGATCTTTCAAACACCAGTTGAAATTCAACACCGCAAGAGTTTTGTAAAATTGGAATATCACAAAGACAAAACAACTAAGCATACGTCATTATGGATTAAAACTATAAAAATACAAAAAAAGCCATCCTCTGCTGGTTTGAGACCCCTTGATTGGCAAAGATGATTTCAAACAAAAAAGCTAAACCTTCAAAAAAACAAAAACTGATCTTTCAAAGAAAAAAAAAAGCTTAGATTTAGAAAAAGCCAATCTTTCAAAACAAGATGATCTTTCAAAAAAAATTTATCTTTCAAAAAAAAAAACAAATATTTCAAAAACAACTTATCCTTTAAATAAATAAATAAAAAATTGATCTTTCCATAAAAGAGCTTATCTTTCTAAAAAAATAGCTTATCTATAAAAATAAAAAAATAATAATAAAACATATATTTCAAAAAAAGCTCATCTTTCAAAAATAAAAAACATGATCTTTCAAACACAAGTTGAAATTCCACACAGCAAGAGTTTTGTTAAATTTGAATATCACAGACAAAACAACTAAGGATAGGTCATCATCATGGATTAAAACTTAAAAAAAAAGTCCATCCTCAGCTGGTTTGAGACCCCTTTATTGGCAAAGATGTATAGTTTTGTTGCCTATAATTGTGGGGATAAGTCTGAATAATCGATCAAAGACTTTAAACGCTGTTTATGAATTGTATAGTTATGTCGTCGATAATTGTGATGACAAGTCAGAAGAAATCAACAGAATCTGAAAGGACGACCATGATTTGTGAGACGTGATCAATGAACGTCCTTCGTTGGTCACAATTCCTCTGGATTCCTAAATAAGGTATTGTTTTGCATAGATGAAGCAAATAGTCATGACTAACTAGGTCGACTCGGGAATTCAAGGTCACCGTGGGATGATATTATTGGTGAGTTTACAAATACAATACTGTGGTTCGAAGCCAGGAGCATAAAATTTTGTAGCCGTCGTTGATATGATAAGATCGCTTGTATCGTAATTTTGCGTCTGTCAAGGTCTTCTATCATCCAGACACACGTAAGAACTCGGCGCGCCCACAACTCGTCATAATAGAATATCAAAAGGCCATTACGACCATGGTGAGGTCGTCACGGATTGAAACAATAGTTGTAATGGACTGAAAAATGCGTATGTCATCCATGGTTTGATTTTATGCGCCAAGATAGGCAAAGATGTATAGTTTTGCAGTTGATAATAGTGGTGATAAGACTGAATGATCCATCATACTCTTTGATGGCTGTTTATGATTTGTGATAAGTGATCAATGATGGTTGTCGTTTGCTAAAAACATGAAGGTATTTTACCAACAGTTGATTTTGTCGCAAATGGCTTCGGAGAGAAGTTGCGTTGTTTATAATTTGTGCGAAGTGATCGCTGGTGGCTCTTTCTCTAAATCATGACTATTTGACAAAAGATCAATGCTTGAGACTATCAATTCCAAGAATAAGCGATTGTTGTTAGTGTTTCACAAGTTGGATGTAAGTGTGCATGGGTTATTTTAGTAGTCCCTCGAAATGCAAAACCACCAAGGTCGCTAATCGGATAAGTCTCAGAAAAATAAAAATTTGTGGTCATTGTAATAGTTGATGTTAATGACTTAACGGTTGATGAGAGTAGGTTGTCAGTAAGAAAAATCACATCTTTGAAAAAAATTTAAAAAAAAAAGCTCATCTCTCAAAAAAAAAAAAAACATAAATTTCAAAAAAAAGCTTATCTTTAAAAAAAAAAATCTTATATTACAAAAACTTTTATTTTAAAAAATAGCCGATCCTTCAAAACAAGCTGATACTTCAGAAAAAAAAAAACCAATTTTTCAAAAAAACAGATTTTTTTAAAAAATACTTTTCTTTCAAACAAAGCTTACATTGCAAAAATAAAAATTAGATTTCAACAAAAAAGATGATGTTTCCATAAAAAAGTTGACCTTTCAAAAAAAAAAAAAAAAAAAAGCTTAGCTTTAAAAAAAAGGCTTATATTTGAAAAATGGTGGATCTTTCAAAAAAAACAGCAGATCAATCACAAAAAAGCGTATTTTCCAAAAAAAATTTAATATTTCAAAAAAAAAAAAAAACTAATCTTAGCAAAAAATGTTCATCTTCAAAAAACAATGCTGATATTTCCAAAAAAAAGCTGATCTTACCAAATCAAATTTATATTCCAAGAAAAACAGATCCGCCAAACAAACCATCTCTTTCATAAAAATAAAACTTAAAAAAAAAAAAAAATAGTTATGTTTCAAAAGGTAACACTAATAAGATCGTTGTTGTTTGAAAACAGCGTATGTCAATGGTTAGACCACTGTTGTTTTTACACATGTCGGATGTTTGTAATGATCGGAGATTTTGGTTGACAAGGGTATTCGTCGTCATTAAGGGATGTTATTTAAAGAATTTTAAGAATAAACAATTGTAGGAGAGGGAGAAAGTGTTCTCGTTGAAAGTCGTGAGCACTAATTAATACAAATAGACTCGAGCGCGTAGTCTGCATGTTGGCAAATCGATTGAGACTAAGTCTGTTGAGAATAGAAACATATGAACGGCGGCCTTTGTTCGTTAAGATGTACTGTTTTGTAATGATATTTTTAACGATCGTGAGCTTTTGTACTTGACATGGGAATTTACGGTGATCTTGGGCTGTTCTAATTGGCGGATTTAAGAATAAATCATTGTGCATAAAATGTTATTGGAATTGTTGACGCGCAAACTTTGCTTGTATTTTATTTATTAGTTTATAAAGTTCATCATCAGTCATTCCGACACAAGAAAGAACTCCGCACAACTACAACTTCATCCCAATGGGATATTAAAAGGGCATTGCGACCGAGGTTAGGTCTTCATGGATCAAATGAAATGATGTTTATGATCTGTGAGAAGTAACCAGCCTACTGTTTTGCACTGTTGAAGTAAATAATCGTGAGTACCCAGGTTGATTCGGGAATTCAAGTTGACCAACGTTGTTTATGACATGTGAGAAGTGATCGCTCGTGGCTATATTTCTCAATCAAGATAGTATTTGACAAAAGATCAGTGGTTGAGATTATCAATTCTAAAAATAAGCGACTGTTGTCGGTGTTCCACACTTTGGATGTAAGTATGCAAGGGTTATTTTAGGAGTCCCTCGAAATTCAAGATCAACAAGGGTTGTGAATTGGAGAAGTTTCAAAAAAATAAACATTCAGTCATTGCAATAGTTGATGTTCGTGATAGTTAATGGTTGATGTGAGAAGGTTGTTGCTCAGAAAAAGCCTATCCGTCAAAAAAAAAAAAAACCAAATTAGCTTTCAAACAAAGCTCATATTTCAAAAAATGGACTTATATTTGAAACAAAAAAGCTGAACTTTCAAAAACCAAAAGCAGATCTTTCATTAAAAAAAAAAACTAATACTTTGGAAAAGTCAATCTTTCAAAAGAAGATGATCTTTCAAAAAAAAAAATTTATCTTTCACAAAAAAAGCAAATATTTCAAAACCAGCTAACCCTTCAAAAAAAAAAAAAAAAAAAGCTGATCTATCCATAAATGAGGTTATCTTTCCAAAAAAAACAGCTCATCTTTGAAAAATAAAAACCTGATCTTTCAAACACCAGTTGAAATTCCACATAGCAAGAGTTTTGTAAATTTGGAATATCACAAAGCCAAAACAACTAAGCACAGGTCATTATGGATTAAAACTAAAAAAAAATCCATCCTCTGTAGGTTTGA
This sequence comes from Persea americana, assembly GCA_029852735.1. Lineage (NCBI taxonomy): Eukaryota > Viridiplantae > Streptophyta > Magnoliopsida > Laurales > Lauraceae > Persea > Persea americana. Next base: position 15,487,737 of record CM056809.1, read on the forward strand.
GACCCCTCGATTGGCAAAGATGATTTCAAACAAAAAAGCTAAACCTTCAAAAAAACAAAAACTGATCTTTCAAAGAAAAAAAAGGTTACATTTAGAAAAACCCAATCTTTCAAAACAAGATGATCTTTCAAAAAAAATTTATGTTTAAAAAAAAAAGCAAATATTTCGAAAACAACTTATCCTTTAAATAAATAAATAAATAAAAACTGATCTTTCCATAAAAGAGCTTATCTTTCTAAAAAAATAGCTGATCTATAAAAATAAAAAATAAAAAAATAAAAAATATTTCAAAAAAAGCTGATCTTTCAAAAAAAGCTAATCTTTAAAAAACAAACAACCTGATCTTTCAAACACAAGTTGAAATTCCACACAGCAAGAGTTTTGTAAAATTTGAATATCACAAAGACAAAACAACTAAGCATAGGTCATCATCATAGATTAAAACTTCAAAAAAAGGTCCATCCTCAGCTGGTTTCAGACCCCTTAATTGGCAAAGATGTATAGTTTTGTTGCCTATAACTGTGGAGATAAGTCTGAATAATCGATCAGTCTTTAAACGCTGTTTATGAACTGTATAGTTATGTCGTCGATAATTGTGATGACAAGTCAGAAGAAATCAACAGAATCTGAAAGGACGACCATGATTTGTGAGAAGCAATCATTGGACGTCCTTCATTGGCCACAATTCCTTTGGATTCCTAAATAAGGTACTATTTTGCATAGATGAAGCAAATAATCATGACTAACTAGGTCGACTTGAGAATTCAAGGTCACCGTGGGATGATATTATTGGTGAGTTTACAAATACAATACTGTGGTTCGAAGCCCGGAGCATAAAATTTTGTAGTCATCGTTGATATGCTAAGATCGCTTGTATCGTAATTTTGCGTATGTCAAGGTCTTCTATCATCCACACACAAGTAAGAACTCGGCGCGCCACAACTCGTCATAATAGAATATCAAAAGGCCATTACGACTATGGTGAGGGCGTCACGGATTGAAACAATAGTTGTAATGGACTGAAAAATGCGTATGTCATCCATGGTTTGATTTTATGCGCCAAGATAGGCAAAGATGTATAGTTTTGCAGTTGATAATAGTGGTGATAAAACTGAATGATCCATCATACTCTTTGATGGCTGTTTATGATTTGTGATAAGTGATCAATGATGGTTGTCATTTGCTTAAACATGAAAGTATTTTACCAACAGTTGATTTTGTCGCAAATGGCTTCGGAGAGAAGTTGTGTTGTTTATAATTTGTGCGAAGTGATCGCTGGTGGCTCTTATTCTAAATCATGAGACTATTTGACAAAAGATCAATGCTTGAGACTATCAATTCCAAGAATAAGCGACTGTTGTTAGTGTTTCACAAGTTGGATGTAAGTGTGCATGGGTTTTTTTAGTAGTCCCTCGAAATTCAAAACCATCAAGGTCGCTAATCGGAGAAGTATCAGAAAAATAAAAATTTGTGGTCGTTGTATTAGTTTATGTTAAAGAGTTAACGGTTGGTGAGAGTAGGTTGTTGGTAAGAAAAATCATATCTTTGAAAAAAATTTAAAAAAAAAAAGCTCGTCTCTCAAAAAAAAGCTTATCTTTCAAAAAAAAAAAGCTTATATTTTAAAAAACTTTTATTTTAAAAAATAGCGGATCCTTCAAAAATAGCGGATCCTTCAAAACAACATGATCTTTCAAACAAAGCTTATATTTCAAAAATAAAAATTAGATTTCAACAAAAAAGATGATGTTTCCATAAAAAAGTTGACCTTTCAAAATAAAAAAAAAAGCTTCGCTTTAAAAAAAACGCTTATATTTGAAAAATGGTGGATCTTTAAAAAAAAGAACAGCAGATCATTCACAAAAAAGAGTATTTTCCAAAAAAAATCTAATATTTCAAAAAAAAAAAAACTGATCTTACCAAAAGAAGTTCATCTTCAAAAAAAAATGCTGATATTTCCAAAAAAAAGCTGATCTTACCAAATCAAATTTATATTCCAAGAAAAACAGATCCGCCAAACAAACCATATCTTTCATAAAAATAAAACTTAAAAAAAAAAAAATAGTTATGTTTCAAAAGGTAACACTAATAAGATCGTTGTTGTTTGAAAACAGCGTATGTCAATGGTTAGACCACTGTTGTTTTTACACATGTCGGATGTTTGTAATGATCGGAGATTTTGGTTGACAAGGGTATTCGTCGTCATTAAGGGATGTTATTTAAAGAATTTTAAGAATAAACAATTGTAGGAGAGGGAGAAAGTGTTCTAGTTGAAAGTCGTGAGCACTAATTAATACAAATAGAGTCGAGCGCGTAGTTTGCATGTTGGCAAATCGATTGAGACTAAGTCTGTTGAGAATAGAAACATATGAACGGCGTCCTTTGTTCGTTAAGATGTACTGTTTTGTAATGATATTTTTAACGATCGTGAGCTTTCGTACTTGACATGGGAATTTACGGTGATCTTGGGCTGTTCTAATTGGCGGATTTAAGAATAAATCATTGTGCATAAAATGTTATTGGAATTGTTGACGCGCAAACTTTGCTTGTATTTTATTTATTAGTTTATAAAGTTCATCATCAGTCATTCCGACACAAGAAAGAACTCCGCACAACTACAACTTCATCCCAATGGGATATTAAAAGGGCATTGCGACCGAGGTTAGGTCTTCATGGATCAAATGAAATGATGTTTATGATCTGTGAGAAGTAACCAGCCTACTGTTTTGCACTGTTGAAGTAAATAATCGTGAGTACCCAGGTTGATTCGGGAATTCAAGTTGACCAACGTTGTTTATGACATGTGAGAAGTGATCGCTCGTGGCTATATTTCTCAATCAAGATAGTATTTGACAAAAGATCAGTGGTTGAGATTATCAATTCTAAAAATAAGCGACTGTTGTCGGTGTTCCACACTTTGGATGTAAGTATGCAAGGGTTATTTTAGGAGTCCCTCGAAATTCAAGATCAACAAGGGTTGTGAATTGGAGAAGTTTCAAAAAAATAAACATTCAGTCATTGCAATAGTTGATGTTCGTGATAGTTAATGGTTGATGTGAGAAGGTTGTTGCTCAGAAAAAGCCTATCCGTCAAAAAAAAAAAAAACCAAATTAGCTTTCAAACAAAGTTTATATTTCAAAAAATGGACTTATATTTGAAACAAAAAAAGCTGAACTTTCAAAAAACAAAAGCTGATCTTTCATTAAAAAAAAAAAACTAATATTTTGAAAAAGTCAATCTTTCAAAAGAAGATGATCTTTCAAAATATATATATATATATCTTTCACAAAAAAAGCAAATATTTCAAAACCAACCAATCCTTCAAAAAAAAAAAAAAGCCGATCTTTCCATAAATGAGGTTATCTTTCTAAAAAAAACAGCTCATCTTTCAAAAATAAAAACCTGATCTTTCAAACACCAGTTGAAATTCCACACTGCAAGAGTTCTGTAAAATTGGAATATCACAAAGCCAAAACAACTAAGCATAGGTCATTATGGATTAAAACTTCAAAAAAAAAAAGCCATCCTCTGCCGGTTAGAGACCCCTTGATTGGCAAAGATGATTTCAAACAAAAAAGCTAAACCTTCAAAAAAACAAAAACTGATCGTTCAAAGAATAAAAAAAGCTTAGATTTAGAAAAAGCCAATCTTTCAAAACAAGATGATCATTCAAAAAAAACTTATCTTTCATAAAAAAAGAAAATATTTCAAAAACAACTTAACAATTAAAAAAAAATTTAAAAAAAAAAAACTGAACTTTCCATAAAAGAGCTTATCTTTCTAAAAAAATAGCTGATCTATAAAAATAATAAAATAAAATAAAAACTAATAGTTCAAAAAAAGCTGATCCTTCAAAAAAACCACATCTCTTAATAACAAAAAACCTGATCTTTAAAACACAAGTAGAAATTCCACACAGAAGAGTTTTGTAAAATTTGAATATCACAAAGACAAAACGACTAAGCATAGGACATCATCATGGATTAAAACTTCAAAAAAAAGTCCATCCTCAGCTGGTTTGAGACCCCTTAATGGGCAAAGATGTATAGTTTTGTTGCCTATAATTGTGGGGATAAGTTTGAATAATCGATCATAGTCTTTAAACGCTGTTTATGAACTGTATAGATATGTCGTCGATAATTGTGACGACAAGTCAGAAGAAATCAACAGAATCTGAAAGGACGTCCATGATTTGTGAGAAGTGATCATTGGACGTCCTTCGTTGGTTACAATACCTTTGGATTTCCTAAAGAGATTATCTTTCAAACAAAGCTCATATTTCAAAAAATGGACTTATATTTGAAACAAAAAAGCTGAACTTTCAAAAAACAAAAGCTGATCTTTCATTAAAAAAAAAAAAAACTAATATTTTGAAAAAGTCAATCTTTCTAAACAATATGATCTTTCAAAAAAAAAAAAAAAATTATGTTTCAAAAAAAAAAGCAAATGTTTCAAAACCAACTAATCCTTCACAAAAATAAAAAAAAAGCGGATCATTCCATGAACGAGGTTATCTGTCTAAAAAAAAACAAAGCTGACGTATCAGGAAACAACTAATATTTCAAGAACAGCTCATCTTTCAAAAATAAAAACCTGATCTTTCAAACACCAACTGAAATTCCAAACCGCAAGAGTTTTGAAAAATTGGAATATCTCAAAGCCAAAAAACCTAAGCAAAGGTCATTATGGATTAAAACTAAAAAAAAAGCCATCCTCTGCAGGTTTGAGACCCCTTGATTGGCAAAGATGATTTCAAACAAAAAAGCTAAATCTTCAAGAAAAACAAAAACTGATCTTTCAAAGAAAAAAAAAGCTTACATTTAGAAAAAGCCAATCTTTCAAAACAAGATCATCTTTCAAAAAAAAAGCAAATATTTCAAAAACAACTTATCGTTTAAATAAAAATAAAAAAACTGATCTTTCCTTAAAAGAGCTTATCTTTCTACAAAAATAGCTGATCTATAAAAATAAAAAAATAAACTAATATTTCAAAAAAAGCTCATCTTTCAAAAACAAAAAACATGATCTTTCAAACACAAGTTGAAATTCCACACAGCAAGAGTTTTGTAAAATTTAAATATCACAAAGACAAAACAACTAAGCATAGGTCATCATCATGGATTAAAACTTCAAAAAAAGGTCCATCCTCAGCTGGTTTCAGACCCCTTAATTGGCAAAGATGTATAGTTTTGTTGCCTATAATTGTGAGGATAAGTCTGAATAATCGATCATAATCTTTAAACGCTGTTTATAAACTGTATAGTTCTGTCGTCGATAATTGTGATGACAAGTCAGAAGAAATCAACAGAATCTGAAAGGACGACCATGATTTGTGAGAAGTGATCATTGGACGTCCTTCGTTGGTCACAATTCCATTGGATTCCTAAATAAGGTACTGTTTTGCATAGATGACGCAAATAATCACGACTAAAATTCAAGGTCACTGTGGGATGATATTATTGGTGAGTTTACAAATACAATACTGTGGTTCGAAGCCCGGAGCATAAAATTTTGTAGCCGTCGTTGATATGCTAAGATCGCTTGTATCGTAATTTTGCGTCTGTCAAGGTCTTCTATCATCCAGACACAAGTAAGAACTCGGCGCGCCCACAACTCGTCATAATAGAATATCAAAAGGCCATTACGACTATGGTGAGGTCGTCACGGATTGAAACAATAGTTATAATGGACTGAAAAATGCGTATGTCATCCATGGTTGATTTGATGCGCCTAAATAAGCAAAGATGTATAGTTTTGCAGTTGATAATAGTGGTGATAAGACTGAATGATCCATCATACTCTTTGATGGCTGTTTATGATTTGTGATATGTGATCAATGATGGTTGTCGTTTGCTTAAAAATGAAATTATTTTACCAACAGTTGATTTTGTCGCAAATGGCTTCGGAGAGAAGTTGCGTTGTTTATAACTTGTGCGAAGTGATCGCTGGTGGCTCTTTCTCTAAATCATGAGACTATTTGACAAAAGATCAATGCTTGAGACTATCAATTCCAAGAATAAGCGACTGTTGTTAGTGTTTCACAAGTTGGATGTAAGTGTGCATGGGCTATTTTAGTAGTCCCTCGAAATTCAAAACCATCAAGGTCGCTAATCGGAGAAGTCTCAGAAAAATAAAAATGTGGTCGTCGTAATAGTTGATGTTAATGAGTTAACGGTTGATGACAGTAGGTTGTTCGTAACAAAAATCATATTTTTGAAAAAAAATTAAAAAAAAAAAAAAAAAAGCTCATCTCTCAAAAAAAAAAAAACATAAATTTCCAAAAAAAGCTGATCTTTCAAAAAAAAAGCTTATATTTCAAAAAAATTTATTTTAAAAAATAGCTGATCCTTCAAAACAAAAAACAAAAACAATTTTTCAAAGAAAACTGATTTTTAAAAAATTACTTTTCTTTCAAACAAAGCTTATATTTCAAAAAAAAAATTAGATTTCAACAAAAAAGATGACATTTCCATAAAAAAGTTGACCTATCAAAAACAAATAATAATAATAAAAGCTTATCTTAAAAAAAAAGGCTTATATTTGAAAAATGGTGATCTTTGAAAAAAGGCTGATCTTTAAAAAAAAAAAAAAGATCTGTCACAAAAAAGCGTATTTTCCAAAAAAAAATTAATATTTCAAAAAAAAAAAAAAAACCAATCTGACGAAAAAAAGTTCATCTTCAAAAAATAATGCTGATATTTCCAAAAAAATGGCTGATCTTACGAAATCAAATTTATATTCCAAGAAAAACAGATCCGCCAAACAAACCATATCTTTCATAAAAATAAAACTTAAAAAAAAAAAAAAATTAGTTATGGTTCAAAACGTAACACTAATAAGATCGTTGTTGTTTGAAAACAGCGTATGTCAATGATTAGACCACTGTTGTTTTTACACATGTCGGATGTTTGTAATGATCGGAGATTTTGGTTGACAAGGGTATTCGTCGTCATTAAGGGATGTTATTTAAAGAATTTTAAGAATAAACAATTGTAGGAGAGGGAGAAAGTGTTCTCGTTGAAAGTCGTGAGCACTAATTAATACAAATAGAGTCGAGCGCGTAGTTTGCATGTTGGCAAATCGATTCAGACTAAGTCTGTTGAGAATAGAAACATATGAACGGCGTCCTTTGTTCGTTAAGATGTACTGTTTTGTAATGATATTTTTAACGATCGTGAGCTTTCGTACTTGACATGGGAATTTACGGTGATCTTGGGCTGTTCTAATTGGCGGATTTAAGAATAAATCGTTGTGGTTGAAAGTAACGAGCATAAAATGTTATTGGAATAGTTGACGCGCGAACTTTGCTTGTATTTTATTTATCAGTCTTTAAAGTTCATCATCAGTCATTCACGCACAAGAAAGAACTCCGCACAACTACAACTTCATCCATATGGGATATTAAAAGTCCATTGCGACCGAGGTTAGGTCTTCATGGATCAAATGAAATGATGTTTATGATCTCTGAGAAGTAACCAGCCTACTGTTTTGCACTGTTGAAGCAAATAATCGTGAGTACCCAGGTTGATTCGGGAATTCAGGTTCACCAACGCTGTTTATGACTTGTGAGAAGTGATCGCTCGTGGCTATTTTTCTCAATCATGAGAGTATTTGACAAAAGATCAGTGGTTGAGATTATCAATTCTAAAAATAAGCGACTGTTGTCGGTGTTCCACACTTTGGATGTAAGTATGCATGGGTTATTTTAGGAGTCCCTCGAAATTCAAGATCAACAAGGGTTGTTAATTGGAGTAGTTTCAGAAAAATAAACATTCAGTCATTCCAATAGTTGATGTTCATGATAGTTGATGGTTGATGTGAGAAGGTTGCTGCTAAGAAAAAGCCCATCGTTCAAAAAAAAAATAAAAAACAAATTAGCTTTCAAACAAAGCTCATATTTCAAAAAAAGCTCGTCCTTCAAAAAAAGCTCATCTTTCAAAAACTAAAAACCTGATCTTTCAAACACAAGTAGAAATTCCGCACAGCAAGAGTTTTGTAAAATTTGAATATCACAAAGACAAAACAACTAAGCATAGGTCATCATCATGGATTAAAACTTCAAAAAAAAGTCCATCCTCAGCTGGTTTGAGACCCCTTAATGGGCAAAGATGTATAGTTTTGTTGCCTATAATTGTGGGGATAAGTTTGAATAATCGATCATAGTCTTTAAACGCTGTTTATGAACTGTATAGATATGTCGTCGATAATTGTGACGACAAGTCAGAAGAAATCAACAGAATCTGAAAGGACGTCCATGATTTGTGAGAAGTGATTATTGGACGTCCTTCGTTGGTTACAATACCTTTGGATTTCCTAAAGAGATTATCTTTCAAACAAAGCTCATATTTCAAAAAATGGACTTATATTTGAAACAAAAAAGCTGAACTTTCAAAAAACAAAAGCTGATCTTTCATTAAAAAAAAAAAAAAAACTAATATTTTGAAAAAGTCAATCTTTCTAAACAATATGATCTTTCAAAAAAAAAAAAAAATTATGTTTCAAAAAAAAAGCAAATGTTTCAAAACCAACTAATCCTTCAAAAAAATAAAAAAAAAAGCGGATCATTCCATGAAAGAGGTTATCTGTCAAAAAAAAAACAAAGCTGATGTATCAGGAAACAACTAATATTTCAAGAACAGCTCATCTTTCAAAAATAAAAACCTGATCTTTCAAACACCAATTGAAATTCCAAACCGCAAGAGTTTTGAAAAATTGGAATATCTCAAAGCCAAACAACCTAAGCAAAGGTCATTATGGATTAAAACTAAAAAAAAAGCCATCCTCTGCAGGTTTGAGACCCCTTGATTGGCAAAGATGATTTCAAACAAAAAGGCTAAATCTTCAAAAAAAACAAAAACTGATCTTTCAAAGAAAAAAAAAGCTTACATTTAGAAAAAGCCAATCTTTCAAAACAAGATGATCTTTCAAAAAAAAAGCAAATATTTCAAAAACAACTTATCGTTTAAATAAAAATAAAAAAACTGATCTTTCCTTAAAAGAGCTTATCATTCTAAAAAAATAGCTCATCTATAAAAATAAAAAACTAACAAAAAAAATAATATTTCAAAAAAAGCTCATCTTTCAAAAACAAAAAACCTAATCTTTGAAACACAAGTTGAAATTCCACACAGCAAGAGTTTTCTAAAATTTCAATATCACAGACAAAACAACTAAGCAAAGGTAAACATCATGGATTAAAACTTCAAAAAAAAGTCCATCCTCAGCGGGTGTGAGACCCCTTAATTGGCAAAGATGTATAGTTTTGTTGCCTATAATTGTGGGGATAAGTCTGAATAATCGATCATAGTCTTTAAACGCTGTTTATGAATTGTATAGTTATGTCGTCGATAATTGTGATGACAAGTCAGAAGAAATCAACAGAATCTGAAAGGACGACCAAAATTTGTGAAAAGTGATCATTGGACGTCCTTTGTTGGTCACAATTCCTTTGGATTCCTAAATAAGGTACTGTTTTGCATAGATGAAGCAAATAACCATGACTAACTAGGTCGACTCGGGAATTCAAGGTCATCGTGGGATGATATTATTGGTGAGTTTACAAATACAATACTGTGGTTCGAAGCCCGGAGCATAAAATTTTGTAGCCGTCGTTGATATGCTAAGATCGCTTGTATCGTAATTTTGCGTCTGTCAAGGTCTTCTATCATCCACACACAAGTAAGAACTCGGCGTGCCCACAACTCGTCATAATAGAATATCAAAACGCCATTACGACTATGGTGAGGTCGTCACGGATTGAAACAATAGTTGTAAAGGACTGAAAAATGCGTATGTCATCCATGGTATGATTTTATGCGCCAAGATAGGCAAAGATGTATAGTTTAGCAGTTGATAATAGTGGTGATAAGACTGAATGATCCATCATACTCTTTGATGGCTGTTTATGATTTGTGATATGTGATCAATGATGGTTGTCGTTTGCTTAAAAATGAAATTATTTTACCAACAGTTGATTTTGTCGCAAATGGCTTCGGAGAGAAGTTGCGTTGTTTATAACTTGTGCGAAGTGATCGCTGGTGGCTCTTTCTCTAAATCATGAGACTATTTGACAAAAGATCAATGCTTGAGACTATCAATTCCAAGAATAAGCGACTGTTGTTAGTGTTTCACAAGTTGGATGTAAGTGTGCATGGGTTTTTTTAGTAGTCCCTTGAAATTCAAAACCATCAAGGTCGCTAATCGGAGAAGTCTCAGAAAAATAAAAATTTGTGGTCGTTGTAATAGATGATGTAAATGAGCTAACGGTTGGTGAGAGTAGGTTGTCGGTAAGAAAAATCATATCTTTCAAAATAAATTAAACAAAAAAAAGCACATCTCTAAAAAAAAAAAAAACATAAATTTCAAAAAAAAAGCTAATCTTTCAAAAAAAAAAAAAAAAAGCTTATATTTAAAAAACTTTTATTTTAAAAAATAGCTGATCCTTCAAAACAAGCCGATCTTTAAAAAAAAAAAACCAATTTTTCAAAGAAAACTGATTTTTAAAAAAATACTTTTCTTTCAAACAAAGCTTATATTTCAAAAATAAAAATTAGATTTCAACAAAACAGATGATGTTTCCATAAAAAAGTTGACCTTTCAAAAAAAAATTAAAAAAAAAGCTTATCTATATAAAAAAGGCTTAAATTTGAAAAATGGTGATCTTTGAAAAAAAGCTTATCTTTAAAAAAAAAAAAAAACAAGATCTTTCACAAAAAAGCATATTTTCCAAAAAATATTTAATATTTCAAAAATAAGAAAAAAAAACTTATCTTACAAAAGAAAGTTCATCTTAAAAAAAAATGCTGATATTTCCAAAAAAAAGCTGATCTTACCAAATCAAATTTATATTCCAAGAGAAACAGATCCGCCAAACAAACCATATCTTTCATAAAAACAAAACTTTAAAAAAACAAAAAAAATAGTTATGTTTCAAATGGTAACACTAATAAGATCGTTGTAGTTTGAAAACGGCGTTATGTCAATGATTAGACCACTGTTGTTTTTACAAATGTCGGATGTTTGTAATGATCGGTCATTTTGGTTGACAAGGGTACTCGTGGTCATAAAGGGCTGTTATTTTAAGAATTTTAAGAATAAACAATTGTAGGAGAGGGAGAAAGTGTTCTCGTTGAAAGTCGTGAGCACTAATTAATGCAGATAGAGTTGAGCGCGTAGTTTGCATGTTGGCAAATCGATTGAGACTAAGTCTGTTGAGAATAGAAACGTAGGAACGGCGTCCTTTGTTTGTTAAGAAGTACTGTTTTGTAATGACATTTTTAACGATCGTGAGCATTCGCACTTGACATGGGAATTTACGGTGATCTTGGGCTGTTCTAATTTACGGTCATCAGTCATTCAGACACAAGAAAGAACTCCGCACAACTACAACTTCATCCATATGGGATATTAAAAGGCCATTGCGACCGAGGTTAGGCCTTCATGGATCAAATGAAATGACGTTTATGATCTGTGAGAAGTAACCAGCCTACTATTTTGCATTGTTGAAGTAAATAATCGTGAGTACCCAGGTTGATTCGGGAATTCAGGTTGACCAACGCTGTTTATGACTTGTGAGAAGTGATCGCTCGTGGTTATTTTTCTCAATCATGAGTATTTGACAAAAGATCAGCGGTTGAGATTATCAATTCTAAAAATAAGCGACTGTTGTCGGCGTTCCACACTTTGGATGTAAGTATGCATGGGTTATTTTAGGAGTCCCTCGAAATTCAAGATCATCAAGGGTTGTTAATTGGAGAAGTTTCAGAAAAATAAACATTCAGTCATCGCAATAGTTGATGTTCGTGATACTTAATGGTTGATGTGACAAGGTTGTTGCTAAGAAAAAAGCCTATCGTTCAAAAAACAAAAAAAAAACACAGATTATCTTTCAAACAAAGCTCATATTTCAAAAAATGGACTAATATTTTAAACAAAAACGCTGAACTTTCAAAAAACAAAAGCTGATCTTTCATTAAAAAAAAAAAAAAAAAAGCTCATATTTTGAAAAAGTCAATCTTTCAATAGAAAATGATCTTTCAAAAAAAAAAATTATCTTTCACAAAAAAAAGCAAATATTTCAAAACCAACTAATCCTTTAATAAAATAAAAGAAAGCTGATCTTTCCATAGACGAGGATATCTTTCTACTTTCTAAAAAAAAAAACAGCTGATCTATTGGGAAAAAAACTAATATTTCAAAAACAGCTCATCTTTCAAAATAAAAACCTGACCTTTCAAACACCAGTTGAAATTCCACAACGCAAGAGTTTTGTAAAATTGGAATATCACACAGCCAAAAAAACTAAGCATAGGTCATTATGGATTAAAACTAAAAAAAAAAACAAAAAAACAAAAAAAAGCCATCCTCTGCAGGTTTGAGACCCCTTGATTGAAAAAGATGATTTCAAACGAAAACGCTAAGCTTTCAAAAAACAAAAACTGATCTTTGATAATAAAAAAAAAAAGAAAAAAAAACCTTAGATTTAGAAAAAGCCAATCTTTCAAAACAATATGATCTTTCAAAAAAAAACTATCTTTCACAAAAAAAGCAAATATTTCAAAAACAACTAATCCTTTAAATAAAATTTAAAAAAAAAAACTGATCTTTCCATAAAAGAGGTTATCTTGCTAAAAAAATAGCTGATCTATTAAAATAATAAAATAACTAATATTTCAAAAAAAGCTCATGTTTGAAAAACAAAAAACCTGATCTTTCAAACACAAGTTGAAATTCCACACGGCAAGAGTATATTGTAAAATTTGAATATCACAAAGACAAAACAACTAAGCATAGGTCATCATCATGGATTAAAACTTCAAAAAACGGTCCATCCTCAGCTGGTTTGAGACCCCTTAATTGGCAAAGAAGTATAGTTTTGTTGCCTATAATAGTGGGGATAAGTCTGAATAATCGATCATAGTCTTTAAACGCTGTTTATGAACTGTAATGTTATGTCGTCGATAATTGTGATGACAAGTCAGAAGAAATCAACAGAATCTGACAGGACGACCATGATTTTATGAGAAGTGATCAATGGACGTCCTTCGTTGGTTACAATTCCTTTGGATTTCCTAAAGAGATTATCTTTCAAACAAAGCTAATATTTCAAAAAAAGGACTTATATTTCAAACAAAAAGCTGAACTTTCAAAAAACAAAAGGTGATCATTCATTAAAAAAAAAAAAAAAAACTAATATTTTGAAAAAGTCAATCTATCAAAAGAAGATGACCTTTCAAAAAGAAATTATCTTTCACAAAAAGGAAATATTTCAAAACAAACTAATCCTTCAAAAAACAAAAAAAAGCTGATCATTCCAAAAAAGAGGTTATCTTTCCAAAAAAAAAAAAAAACAGATCTCTCGGGAAAAAGCTAATATTTCAAAAATAGCTCATCTTTCAAAAATAAAAAACCGATCTTTCAAACACCAGTTGAAATTCCACACCGCAAGTGTTTTGTAAAATTGGAATATCACAAAGCCAAAACAACAAAGCATAGGTCATTTGGATTAAAACTAAAAAAAAAACAAAGCCATCCTCTCCTGGTTTGAGACCCCTTGATTGGCAAAGATGATTTCAAACAAAAAAGCTAAACTTTCAAAAAAAACAAAAACTGATCTTTCATACAATAAAAAAAAATCCAGAAAAAAAAAAGCTTAGATTTAGAAAAACCCAATCTTTCAAAACAAGATCATCTTTCAAAAAAAAATTATCTTTCACAAAAAAAGCAAATATTTCAAAAACAACTTATCCTTCAAATATATATATATATATATAAAATAAAAAAAACTGATCTTTCCATCAAAGAGCTTATCTTTCTAAAAAAATAGCTGATCTATAAAAATAAAAAAATAAAACAAAAACTAATATTTCAAAAACAGCTCATCTTTCAAAAAAAGCTCATCTTTCAAAAACAAAAAACCTGATTTGTCGAACACATGTTGAAATTCCACACAGCAAGAGTTTTGTAAAATTTCAATATCACAAAAGACTAAACAACTAAGCATAGGTCAACATCATGGATTAAAACTTCAAAAAAAGGATGGTCCATCCTCAGCTGGTTTGAGACCCCTTAATTGGCAAAGATGTATAGTTTTGTTGCCTATAATTGTGGGGATAAGTCTGAATAATCGATCATAGTCTTTAAACGCTGTTTATGAACTGTATAGTTATGTCGTCGATAATTGTGATGACAAGGCAGAAGAAATCAACAGAATCTGAAAGGACGACCATGATTTGTGAGAAGTGATCATTGGACGTCCTTCGTTGGCCACAATTCCTTTGAATTCCTAAATAAGGTACTGTTTTGCATAGATGAAGCAAATAATCATGACTAACTAGGTCGACTCGGGAATTCAAGGTCACCGTGGGATGATATTATTCGTGAGTTTACAAATACAATACTGTGGTTCGAAGCCCGGAGCATAAAATTTTGTAGCCGTCGTTGATATGCTAAGATCGCTTGTATCGTAATTTTGCGTCTGTCAAGGTCTTCTATCATCCAGACACACGTAAGAACTCGGCGCGCCCACAACTCGTCATAATAGAATATCAAAAGGCCATTACGACTATGGTGAGGTCGTCACGGATTGAAACAATATTTGTAATGGACTGAAAAATGCGTATGTCATCCATGGTTTGATTTTATGCGCCAAGATAGGCAAAGATGTATAGTTTTGCAGTTGATAATAGTGGTGATAAGACTGAATGATCCATCATACTCTTTGATGGCTGTTTATGATTTGTGATAAGTGATCAATGATGGTTGTCATTTGCTTAAACATGAACGTATTTTACCAACAGTTGATTTTGTCGCAAATGGCTTCGGAGAGAAGTTGCGTTGTTTATAATTTGTGCGAAGTGATCGCTGGTGGCTCTTTCTCTAAATCATGAGACTATTTGACAAAAGATCAATGCTTGAGACTATCAATTCCAAGAATAAGCGACTGTTGTTAGTGTTTCACAAGTTGGATGTAAGTGTGCATGGGTTTTTTTAGTAGTCCCTCGAAATTCAAAACCATCAAGGTCGCTAATCGGAGAAGTCTCAGAAAAATAAAAATTTGTGGTCGTTGTATTAGTTGATGTTAAAGAGTTAACGGTTGGTGAGAGTAGGTTGTCGCTAAGAAAAATCATAACTTTGAAAAAAATTAAAAAAAAAAAAAAGCTCATCTCTCAAAAAAAAAAAACATAAATTTAAAAAAAAAAGCTTATATTTCAAAAACTTTTATTTTGAAAAATAGCTGATCCTTCAAAACAAGCTGATCTTTATAAAAAAAAAAAAAACCAATTTTTCAAAGAAAACTGATTTTAAAAAAAATACTTTTCTTTCAAACAAAGCTTATATTTCAAAAATAAAAGTTAGATTTCAACAAAAAAGATGATGATTCCATAAAAAAGTTGACCTTTCAAAAAAAATAAAAAATAAAAAAAGCTTATCTTAAAAAAAAAAGGCTTATATTTGAAAAATGGTGCTCTTTGAAAAAAGGCTGATCTTTAAAAAAAAAAAAAAGGGGCAGATCTTTCACAAAAAAGCGTATTTTCCAAAAAAAATTTAATATTTCAAAAAAAAAAAAAAAAAAAACTGATCTTGCAAAAAAAAGTTCATCTTCAAAAAAAAAAATGCTGATATTTCCAAAAAAAAAGCTGATCTTACCAAATCAAATTCATATTCCAAGAAAAACAGATCCGCCAAACAAACCATATCTTTCATAAAAATAAAACTTAAAAAAAAAAAAAATAGTTATGTTTCAAAAGTAACACTAATAAGATCGTTGTAGTTTGAAAACGGCATATGTCAATGATTAGACCACTGTTGTTTTTACACATGTCGGATGTTTGTAATGATCGGTCATTTTGGTTGACAAGGGTACTCGTGGTCATAAAGGGCTGTTATTTTAAGAATTTTAAGAATAAACAATTGTAGGAGAGGGAGAAAGTGTTCTCGTTGAAAGTCGTGAGCACTAATTAATGCAAATAGAGTTGAGCGCGTAGTTTGCATGTTGGCAAATCGATTCAGACTAAGTCAGTTGAGAATAGAAACATATGAACGGCATCCTTTGTTTGTTAAGAAGTACTGTTTTGTAATGACATTTTTAACGATCGTGAGCATTCGTACTTGACATGGGAATTTACGGTGATCTTGGGCTGTTCTAACTGGCGGATTTAAGAATAAATCGTTGTGGTTGAAAGTAACGAGCATAAAATGTTATTGGAATTGTTGATGCGCGAAGTTTGCTTGCATTTTATTTATTAGTCTATAAAGTTCATCATCAGTCATTCAGACACAAGAAAGAACTCCGCACAACTACAACTTCATCCCAATGGGATATTAAAAGGCCATTGCGACCGAGGTTAGGTCTTCATGGATCAAATGAAATGATGTTTATGATCTGTGAGAAGTAACCAGCCTACTGTTTTGCATTGTTGAAGTAAATAATCGTGAGTACCCAGGTTGATTCGGGGATTCAGGTTCACCAACGCTGTTTATGACTTGTGAGAAGTGATCGCTCGTGGTTATTTTTCTGAATCATGAGAGTATTTGACAAAAGATCAGTGGTTGAGATTATCAATTCTAAAAATAAGCAACTGTTGTCGGTGTTCCACACTTAGGATGTAAGTATGCATGGGTTATTTTAGGAGTCCCTCAAAATTCAAGATCATCAAGGGTTGTTAATTGGAGAACTTTCAGAAAAATAAACATTCATAGTCATTGCAATAGTTGATGTTCGTGAGAGTTAATGGTTGATGTGAGAAGGTTGTTGCTTAGAAAAAGCCTATCTTTCAAACAAAGCTTATATTTCAAAAAAAAAAAACTTATATTCTAAAATAAAACGCTCATCTTTGATAAAAAGAAAGTTTCTATTTAAAAAGAAAAACTTATATTTAAAAACAAACCTGATTTCTTTCCAAAATTAAGTTTATTTTCCAAACAAAGGTTATATTTCAAATAAAAAAAAAAATTATATTTCCCAAAAAAAAAGCAGTTCAAAAAAAAAAAAAAAAAAGCAGCTTATCTTTTAAAAGAAAAACATATATCTAAAAAAACTTATATTTTAAAAAAATACAGACGTTTCAAAAAGAAAAACTTAACTTTCACAAAAAAAAAAAAAAAGAGCTTATATTTCAAAAATTAAAAAAAAACTTACATTTCAAAACAAGCATACATTTCAAAAAAATTAAAATGATCTTTCAAAAAAAAAAAGACAGCCAATGTTTACAAAAAACAACTGATGTTTCAAAAAAAAAAAAAATGATCTTTCCAAAAATTATATATATTTCAAAAAAAGATGGTCTGTCAAAAAGAAAAAAAAAAAAAGACCAGATATTTCAAACACAAGATGAAATTCCACGGGCCAAGAGTTTTGTAAAATTGGAATATCACAAAGCCAATACAACTCAGTATAGGTCATGATGGATTAAAACTAAAAAAAATTGTCATCCTTAACTAGTTTGAGACCCCTTTGATTGGCAAAGATGTAGAGTTTTGTCGCCTATAATTTTGGTGATAAGTTTGAATGATCAATCATAGTCTTCAAACATTGTTTATGATTTTTTATAAGTGATCGATGATGGTTGTCATTTGCTTAATCATGAAAGTATTTGATTGATGGTTGGTTTTGTCGCCGATGGCTATTGACTATGGAGAGAAGTCCGAATCAACAAGCATAATCTGCTGACGTTGTTTATGATTAGTGAGAAGTGATCGCTGGTGGTTATTTTTCTCAATCATGAGAGTATCTGACAAAAGATTAATGGTCGAGATTATCAATTCTAAGAATAAGCGACTATCGTCTGTGTTTCACAATTTGGATGTAAGTATGCATGGGTTATATTAGGAGTCCCTCGAAATTCAAGATCATCAAGGGTTGTTAAATTGGAGAAATCTCAGAAAAATAAACATTCCAAGTCATTGCAATAGTTGATGTTTGTGAGAGTTAATGGTTGATGTGAGAAGGTTGTTGCTCAGAAAAAGCCAATCTTTCAAAATATAGATATATATTATCTTCAAACAAAGCTTATATTTCAAAAAATAGACTTATATTTCATAGGAAAAAGCTGAACTTTCAAAAATCAAAAACTGATCTTTCATAAAAATAAAAATAAAAAACTTATCTTTAAAAAAAATTCTACTTTTAAAAAAAATCCAATCTTTCAAAAAAAAAAATCATCTTTCACAAAAAAAGCATATATTTCAAAAACAAAACTTATATTTCAAAACAAGCCTATATTTCAAAAAAAAAAAAAAAAAGAACTGATCTTTCAAAAAAAAAAAAAGTTGTTCTCTCAAAAAAAAAAAAAAAAAAAACAACTGATCTTTCCATAAAACAGCTGATCTTTCAAAACAAGCTAATCTTCCAAAGGAAAAAAAATTATATTTTATAAAAAGCTGATCTTTTAAACACAAGTTGAAATTCCACACGGTAAGAGTTTTGTAAAATTGGAATATCACAAAGCCAATACAACTCATCATAGGTCATCATGGATTAAAACTAAAAAAAATGTCATCCTTAGCTAGTTTGACACCCGTTGTTTGGCAAAGATGTATGTTTTGTCGCCAATAATTGTGGTGATAAGTCTCAATAATTGATCATAGTCTTCAAACGTTGTTTATGATTTGTGATAAGTGGTCAAAAATGGTTGTTGTTTGCTTAATCATGAAAGTATTTGACCAACGATTGGTTTTGTCGCCAATGGCTATTGACTATGGACGGAAGTTTGAATCATCGCTGATAGTCTCCTGATGTTTTTTATGATTTGTGTGAAGTGATCGCTGGTGGTTATTTTTCTCAATCATGAGAGTAATTTGACAAACGATCAATGGTTCAGATTATCAATTCTAAGAATAAACGACTGTTGTTAGTGTTTCACAATTTAGATGTAAGTAGGCATGGGTTATTATATTTTAGGTGTCCCTGAAAATCAAGATCATCAAGGGTTGTTAATTGGAAAAGTCTGAGAAAAACAAAAATTTCTAGTTGTTGCAATAGTTGCTGTTTGTGAGAGTTAATGGTTGCTGTGAGAAGGTTGTTAGTCAGAAAAAGCTTATCTTTCAAAAAATAAAAAGCTTATCTTTCAAACAAAGCTTGTATTTAAAAAAAAAAAAAACTTATATTACAAAAAAAAACAAAAAAAGCTGATCTTTCAAAAAAAAACAAAGCTTATCTTTAAAAAGAAAAACTTATACCTAAAAGCACTGATATTTAAAAAAAAAAAAAAACAACTGATCTTTAAAAAAAAAAAAGCTTATCTTTCAAACAAAGCTTATAATTTCAAAAAAAAAAAAAAAAAACACCCTATATTTCAAAAAAAAAAAAAAAAAAAAAAGCTGATCATTAAAAAAAAAAGCTTATCTTTAAAAAGAAAAACTTATATTTAAAAATATATCTTTCAAAAAAAAAACTTATGTTCCAGAAAAAACCTTATCTGTCACAAAAACAGCTTATATTTCAAAAAATAATAATAATAAACTGATCTTTCAAAAAAAATAAAAAATAAAGCTGATCTTTCCAAAAAAAAAAAAAACTTATCTTTCCAAAAAACAGGTGATGGTTCAAAAAAAAGATGGATCTTTCAAAAAAAGATTATATTTCGAAAAAAGGTGGTCTTTCAAAATACAAAACCTTTTATTTCAAACACAAGTTGAAATTCCACGCGACAAGAGTTTTGTAAAATTGGAATATCACAAAGCCAATACACTTAGCATATGTCATCATGGATTAAAACTAAAAAAAAGGGCAACGGTAGCTGGTTTGATACCCCTTGATTGGCAAAGATGTATAGTTATAGTTTTGTCGCGTATAATTGTGGCGATAAGTTTGAATAATCGATCATAGTCTTCAAACGTTGTTTATGACTTGTGATAAGTGATCAATGATGGTTGCCATTTGCATAATCATGAAAGTATTTGACCAACGGTTGTTGGTTGAGATTATAAATTCTAAGGAATGAGTGACAATGGTTTTTTTTCGCGTTTTGGATGTAAGTGGTCATGAGTTATTTAGGATGTCCCTATAAATTCTAGTCATCAAGGGCTGTTAAATAGATGTCGACGAAAAGTTGCAATAAATCATTGTGGTTGTGGTTAATAGTCATGAGAATGTTGTTGGATAACTAAAGTTGTTTTAGATTAAAATAATCTATGGCATCATTGGTTAGACCATTTTTTTTCCCGCATGTCGAATGTATGTAATGATGAGTTATCATAGTTGACTCGGGAACTCTTTTTTTTTTTTTAATGATAGTTCACTCGGGAATTCATGGTCATCAAGGGTTGTTATTTAAATAATTATAAGAATAAACAATTGCAGGGGACAAACAGGGATTCTACTGGGATGGTACTCAGTAACGACCAATCAAGTCTAAAATTTATGCATCTAGCGTGTTCAAGGCACCAAATATGTCATGAAAACTAAAAAACATAAAAGAAAAAAAAAATAATTATAGTACAGTATAATAAATGTTGAATAGGTAGACATTAAGGAGGGGAACCAATCCATATCACCTTCCATTAATATTAACCATCACTTGAAAAAATTATATGGAATTCTCATCTAAATATGAAAAAAAGGTACAATTAAACATTAACATCAACCATCACTTGCAAAGAGTTATACAGAATTCTCATTCAAAAACATAAAAATGTAATGAATAAAAAGGTACAGTTAAACATCAATATCTACCATCACTGGCAAAGAATTATATAGAATTCTCATCTATATAAATATATATATAAGAGAGCAATAGAAAAAAAGTATAGTTAATCTTCCTGCTTTCTTCCGCGGGCATCCACAAAGAGCCATGCATGAAACCTTAGGGCTGCCTTTAATGCAGAGGAGGCAGAGATGAGGTTTCACGCATGGCAGGACTCCCGCAAGAGAAAATTCAGCTCTTGAGAATTACTAATACAAGCTAAACAGAAAAAATTTTAAATAAAACCTACCTATCAAATAAACAGTCACAATAAATCAAAATAGTCAGTAGATAGAATAATACATAAATAAAGAAGAAGAAACTGCAAAAATGAAGGAGAAAATAAGCTCTCTAACCTGATCACAAGTTCACAACACCACCAATGTAAGATTGAAGCACTCAAAATCTCTAGACCCTAATATAAGATTAAAGCTCTCAAAAGTTGTAGAGATAATAATCTGGTCGCACATAGCTTCTGATACTTACACCTGTTTGCAAAAAACAGATAAAAGTGAAATAGCTGAAAAAAAATGGCCAATAGAATACTCAAAATTTTTAAATCCCAAAATGCCTTTCAAAAATTTGCACTTGAAGAATTTCAATGGCAGACTCCCTAAACAAGAATTTGAGTGGTTTGGAATCCTCCAGTAAAACTCTTCAAGCCAACCCCAGATTTGATGGTGAAGGCTTTGAATATGATGATTTTTTACTTTATCAGTTTCACTGTCCCAAATCAAAATTGGCAATGTCGTGTATATGTATCTCCAAAGGAGGAAGAAGAATCCCACCCAATATAATCTTCAATTCCTACACTGCCCAAATGCAGAGTGAAACAGATAACCATTAATTCAATCCACATGAACCCACAAAAATCCCAATTTCCATAATCAGAGGGGCAATCTTTAACTGGACTTGTAGAACACACTCTGTGCACAAAGCATTGTAGAAAACCCTAGATTCACACTATGTGCACAAACCATGCTAGAAAACCCTAGATTCAGTCTCTGCACGAAACATTGAGACAGCATGGAGAAAAGGTAAGAATTAATAGAAAAATGAATAGATCTGGTCAAAATAAGTATCAACCGATCAGATAAATAACAATTATTCAATGAATAGATGTCCAGCACACCTGATACCTTAAATTTGCTGAAGTTCCAAGAAAACACCCATAAACAACAGCAGTCTTAAATATAGGAGATCTTTTATTTCGTTCCTTCACAACCAATGTGGGATTCAATAATCTGCAAACCACATATAACAAATTTGAGATAGCCACAGCTCCGGTGCTAGAAATCAATCCAACACCAGAAAGTTTTAGACCCCCAATGAGGACAGATGCAAGCCTATGATTCAAATTCCAGTCCTTCCCAGCATTGTTCATCTGGGATAGATCCTAGAAGACCCTTGAGTAACTCCAAGTTCTCAGGTACAGTGATCTCATCCGCATATGAAAGGAATGATATCGTTGGGGCAGGAAGCCATACAGTAAAAAAATCAACAACTGTACCCCTGAGAGTATCGGTGATAACATAGTCAAGCTCTTCAAAAAAAGGTCCCTTTACGCCTTTCATACTGTGCTAAGAGAGTGGTTGTTATTGATATAGCTCCTTCTATAGCCAGCCTGTGTAGAAATTTGGGATCTGCCAACAATCTTTCCCGGAAGCCCTGCAACAAGATGAATTGCAAAACAAATTTAATGAATATATACAGATATGAGCTCACTTCTCAGACAATCACTTTTTTTAAACCAAATGTATTCATTCTTACCAAACCACACCAATATAAATAATCCTATAAGCACTAATTGCAGGAAATAAAATAAAAAAAAATGTATATGACAATGAGATGACAATGACATTAGATGGTTGCTCTATTCAACCACCGGATTTGCAAGTATCCTGACTCACACTCTGTTAAAGCCAGCCCCATGGTTTGGGGATCCAGACCATTGATCCGGTGGGTCCCATCAAGTACTGGAAAACAGCAACCCTAGATTCACACTCTGTGCAGAAAACATTCCAGAAAACCCTAGATTCACACTCTGTGCACGAGAAATTATAGAAAACCCTAGAGTATAGAAAACATACAGACATTATCCCAAAACATCGAAAAGCAGAAGAAGGTTTTGTGGGGTAAAAACCAATCTCTTAAACATACGGACATTATCCAAAACATCGAAAAACAGAAGAAGGTGTTGTGAGGGAAAACCCAATCTCCTTACCTTTAACAGCAGAGAATCAAGGCTCACACGAGGGCTTGACAACAGCATCCGAAGAGGACGAATCCCAGCTTTTGGATGACATCAAAACGAGAGAGATAGCCATCGACCGCATTCTACTGGAGAAGATGACATGAAAATGAGAGAGACAGCCATCGATCGCATTGTACTGGGGCAGAGTGTGAGAAGAAGCGAGAGTGTGATCCCACCGACAGGGAAATAGAATCTAAGGCGTGCAGCAACGTATATAACTTCCCTTTTGGACGCGGAAACATACAACCGCTGTACGCGAACTTTCCATTGTACGCGGAAAAGTGTACAGGTGGCCGAGGCTTTGAAAATCTGACCCTTGTCCCTACATTTATTTCACTGTTGGATTGACTAGTTATTAAAAAACATGATAATGAATACATATATAACTTGTGTTAATCATGTCTTTCACCAAATAGTTGATCCAATCATGGAAAAAACTTAGATTGACATAAAAATTTTACCCATATACTTGGAGGAAGCTTATTTTGAATGGTTCGTACTTCAATAAGTGTGCACCACTATACATCTCCACTAGTGTAACTCGAGATTTCTCCGGATTAAAGTCTCCTAAGATTCAGACTAATTGACAAATATATAATACGGCAGGCAATGGCCCCACAAAATTATAGGAGTTTCTAGGTTACGTATAATCCATCACCAAGGAATTAGGGACGCAAAGGGGTCGATTTCAAGCCGGAACCATATTGGACATCTAGACCCAATACTGGAACCATTTTGTAAAGGTGGTTTTGGTTCTGGATCCGATTCTAGCTATGAACTTGTTTTCCTAGTTCCCAACATAGTTCCAAAACCAATTTCAACTCTTTTTTAATCTTTAGATCTCTTTTTTCTTAAAATAGAGATATCATTTAATTTAAAAAAGGATATCATTCAATTCAATAACATTGTATCAAGTCTACCTTCCACAACTGATAAATCTCAATATCTTTAGAACTAATATATAGATTGTTACATGAAGCCTTTGACAGGAGCCTATACAAAGTCAAGAACCATCTATTAAAAATGAACATCTATGAGCTAGGTCCACGGATCGAAACATGTATGGATCCAAAACTAGATCAATTAAACCTAAACTAGGTTCTGGATGTGGACCCTTTCATAAGTCAAAATCCAAAACAAACTGCAAAACATAGTTTTGTATGAGTCAAAACCTCAGGATAATTAGAAAATCGGATATCCGTTTACATCCCATCGTCGACTGGTCATGTGTGTGAAACAAAGATGCCAACACTACTAAACCGTGAATGTGTTGGAAGGGAGATTTTCTAGTTTGACCTTCCCTTCCATGGCATTTGGATTGAAAATGTACACCGGATTTGATTTTTGGTATCTAGATGGGCCTGTAAGCCTTGCAACTTTCAAACTTTCCATATTATCATTCCAATGAAACGATGAAGAGGATATTTTAGTTCAGTTCATTTAACTGAACGGAATGAGGTGCATGTACAATCATAGCAATGTCCCAAGTGGATGAATGTAGCAAGCAACGACTCGCTAAATCAAGCAGAATTCCCATACTCTTGATCATTCTAGTAGTAAGATGACACACTGATGTGATGTGATGACTTGTTTGGAGCCCATTTGAGTAAGTTCTTGTCGTGATCTAGGGCCTAAAAGAAGAGATCAAGCACACATAAAAAAACACAAGAGATTTACATAGTTCGGGTTTTGGCCAACGTCCATGGGAAGACGGAAGAATTTACTATGCAATCAGAAGAGGTGTCCATCATACAGACTCTTAGTCTCTATTTACAATATTAACCCCAAAACCCAATTACACCCAAACACTATTTCTAATCAATAATAGACTTACTTCTAATCACAGTAGAGTAGAATATAGACAATGCAGGGACCAGGTTTACCAAATTTATTACTTCTATTAAGCCATACAACCTAACATTTCTGATGCAAGATGGTCGGTGCTTTACATTAGTATCACATGAATAAAGAGATGGTGAAATTGAATTCCATCCGATCATCCAAAGGTTGTAATTTAGGCAATTTGAAATCAGAATTATATGCATCATTATCATTGTCAATGGCCCATCTCATAGTCTATGAATGATTAGGTGAGATTAAAACTTCACCCAACCCTATCCATATATGATCCCCATTCATCCCCACTACCATAAATAGGCACTGACCTAGGTGGGCCTAGGCTCCATGAAAAGTCATCACATAATAATGAGGTCCATGATGGAAACTTTCAGAAACTACATCTCAATCATATTACTTTATTGAGAATTACAAATAATATTTGTAGAGCACAATACATTGAGATGATAATAAGAAAGCTAAACCCTATCACAATATCAATCAATGTAATCATGATATTGAGCGATAATCTCTCAATCTAATCTAATCGCACCAATCACTATATCAATGAGATTATCTTTTCATTAATGGCCAAACTTATTAAAATATTCGAAACATATCCAACAATTGTAAGGTTCCTAATCTGTACTCTCTGTCGCATTCTCAATTAAGGGCTGTAGAGTTTGCCACAATCAAAATCAGCCCTCTTCAGATACATCCCAGCCATTAATCTAGAGAAGCATTTATCCCTCAGGAAGTTCATCACCACCCCATCACTCTGTTGTATAAAACCCAACACATAAGCAGTAGCAATGAGTCTAAAACCCCTCCATCTCCTCTCCTTTGCATACTTCTCCAACCCCCTCTTGATCATGCCACACTCTTCTTCACCTTCTTTGTGTTTCCCCAACAAAGCTTCTCCAAGGCACCTAGCTAGGGTCACCCCATCTTCCAATGCAGAGCAGCCACCTTGGCCAAGGTCTGGTGTCATGGGATGAAGTGCATCTCCAGCCACACAAACACCCCCGTTGCAGATATCTCCCCATAGCAAATTCCATGGAACCCTGAATCTCAAAGGAGTAGAGATGAAAGCACCCAACTCTGTCTTTTCAAGTGCATTGATTACTTCATTGGGCGCCTTCTGCAACTTGCTTAATACAAACTGCTTCATCTTAGCTGGATCATCCTCCATATCTTTGTCTATTAGGAACAAAAAAATAGAAAGTTACGAGAAAGAGCGCATGCACCCAAAATGTACTTCATTTTATTTTGACTCAATCATTCACCTACAATTCTGAGAAAAAAAAAATTCTAGAAGAAAGCTAATATTCATCCAGACTCAAATCATTTAAATTGCAAGCCCAATTAACAGCTTGATCTGGTTATCATAATTACCTATTTTGGGCCTCATAATTTAGTGGATATGTATGCATAATTTTTCTCTACACATGGTCAAATAAGAATCAGACTCAAATATTAAGTTAGAAAAACATTTTAAATGCATGCCAGCCACATCAGCAGGTTAGAGTTGGAAGGTCCCAGTGTGAAATAGAGGTTGAGTCAATAGTAAGATTGAGATTGAGATGATCATCTAGTCATCTATTTAAAGGACCTAAAAGTTCTATTGGAAAACGACGCCAGAAATCTAGACCTAGCAAGGAGAAGGTCCAGTGAAGAGCAAGGAAAAAAACAAAATGAAGCGAGGGCCCCAGAGAAGGGAAAAGAGCAAGTCAATTAGGCTCGACCATCAAAAGAAGCAAAATGAATTCAGCATTTGGCCCAAAACAAGCAGTACCATTGTTAGGCCTATAAATAGATGGTTAGAATCATTAGATCAAGCTGATCTTTACTCTCTATCCACCCTAAGACCTTTCAATCTCACTATTGATGTGGTTAGCATGCATTCATGTGCACCCCATAAAAAGGTTTCTGAAACATGAAATTTGAGGCCACTTATCATCTGAACACTTGTATGCAGACCAAACATAAATACAAAATTATGAGTAAGAACAAAGATTTGAAAATTGAAACTAAGGAGTGAAAAGGTTTACACTGGGTAAACTGCGAGTAAGTGAGAAACCAATAGATGGTCTTATCATTGCAAGGCAAGAAACCAGAACGAAAGCCTTTTCCAGAGTACTGCAATAACTCAGGCTTATAACCATGACCATCCGGGAACTCTGCAAGGCCTCTTATCGCCGAGCGTCCTGTGAAGGCTGGTTTCTGGAGACCCAACCATTTCGCCACCACCGAGTTTACTCCATCGCATCCTACCAACACCTGAACATTTTCAAAAGATAATACTATGAACTGGCTTTACATGCTTAGGTGGCTATAGTTTATATAAGAGTGGCATTGATCTAGAGGACAGAGTCAAGAGCGAAAGGTCTAACTGCCAAATTACATACAAGAGACCATCAATTTTTCTACCTTTGTAAAAACAACAGTACTCCATACTTAAAAAGTAAATGCCCCACATCTAAAAAAGAAAAAATGGGATTTTGAACGGGATATAAATGATCATGAATTCCTCAAAATGATGTTGACCAAAACTATATCCCAAATGTAGTTATTGTACATGGGGCTCCAAATCCTTTTTCCAATTCTGCCCATATTGAGCGATATCACACAAACTAAACAAACTAAAGGTGAAAATAATGGGTTTTTCTCTTATATTTTCTTCTGTTCCTATCTCCTAAAGTACTAAACCTCCATTTCTTTCTGCGACTTTCTTTGTCCCTACTACTTTCTCAATTGTTTAAAAAAGTTTTCAAGGTTTCCGTTGCTTTGCCATTTATCCAAAAGTAACTCAAGGTTTCTCCCAACTCTTCTTTCTTTTTCTTTTTCATTTGGTCATTGTCATGTCGTGACAACTTTACCCTGAGGACAAGGGATGGATCCACAATATCAATACTTTGTAAAATTTTGTGGTCTATTTATGTCTTTTGGGAAAGGCTTCTTATGAATTATATTTAGGAAAAGAGAATGAAATACTACTCTTTTTTGGAACCTTTTTTTAATAATCGAGAAAGTATGTGAGAACTTGGTCCGGGTGGCACCCTTAACCACGGGCTTCAAACGGTGAGTCTCCATTAGCCCGCATTGGAAATATCCAAGTTCTGACCTTGGGCTTATAAGTCAAACCCCATATTAACTTAGCATGAGGCTTTTTAAAACCGTGCGGCCCCGGAAACAGTAAGAACTCTGAAGTTAAGCGTGCTCGGGCGGGAGCAGTACTAGGATGGTGACCTCCTGGGAAGTCCTCACGCGTGTACGTGGGCCAAAGCGGACAATTTCATGCTGAGTTAGGCGGGGCTGTGACAGTTGGTATCAGAGCCTATGACGGCTCTATTTTCGGTGGGAGAGAATGTGAGAACTTGGTCCGGGCGGCACCCTTAACCACGGAGCGTAGCGTGTCAACCATGGGCTTCAAACGGTGAGTCTCCATTAGCCCACATTGGAAATATCCAATTCCTGACCCTGGGCTTATAAGTCAAACCCCGTATTAACTTAGCATGAGGCCTTTTAAAACCGTGCGGCCCCGGAAACAGTAAGAACTCTGAAGTTAAGCGTGCTTGGGCGGGAGCAGTACTAGGATGGTGACCTCCTGGGAAGTCCTCATGCTTGTACGTGGGTCAAAGCGGACAATTTCATGCTAAGTTAGGCGGGGCTGTGACAGTTGGTATCAGAGCCGAGGACGGCTCTATTTCCGGTGGGGGAGAATGTGAGAATTTGGTCTGGGCGGCACCCTTAACTACGGAGCGTAACGTGTCAACCACGGGCTTCAAACGGTGAGTCTCTATTAGCCCACATTGGAAATATCCAAGTCCTGACCCTGGGCTTATAAGTCAAACCCCGTATTAACTTAGCATGAGGCATTTTAAAACCGTGCAGCCCCGGAAACCGTAAGAAGTCCGAAGTTAAGCGTGCTCGGGCGGGAGCAGTACTAGGATCGGTGACCTCCTGGGAAGTCCTCACTCGTGTAAGTGGGGCAAAGCGAACAATTTCATACTGAGGTTTAGTACTCTGGGAGATGGGAACGGATTTAAAATTTAAGAGGGAGATCGAACAGGGGTAGAATTGGAAAGAGAAATTGGGGTCTCATGTATAGTACCCATATTTGGTATATAGTTTTGGTCAACACAATTTTGAGGAATTCATGATATTTTATATCCGGTATAGTAAAAATCCCAAAAAAAAAATTGATGGTTTTATTGGGCTCCTCTACATTCCTATGTAAATAATAAGAAATTAAACAACACACAATAAGAGGAGTATATATAACCTTAGTTTTAAGGATGGAACCATCTGCCAAATGGACAAGAATTAAGTTCTTTGTTTGCTCAAGTGAAACGACCTTTGATCCAAATCTGATGGTACCATGTGGTAGATCCTTCTCTAAGGTTTCAAGCAAAATGTTCCTCCTCACACACCTGACTTCATGGTTTCCACTGTATTGTCCCCAAGTTTAAAAACCCAAGAACAAAATTATAATTTAAACATGAGAAATGATCCTACAAGAAAACTGAGATGCATTTAACATTTGAATGGTCTAATAAAGAAATTCTGAGGCTTTACAGTAACTCACTAATTTCTAGTTACCTCATCCTTATTATGTACTCACCATTTCCCCTGTTCCATAAATGACAACCGGGCTGTGGTGACTCCAGTGACTGAAGAGACAGAAACCATCCTGCAAAAAATAAAACTCCATTCTTCCAGTAATTTTTACTATATGGCAATTCCAAACCCGACCTGAACTGGGTCCGGCAGTTCAGGGTTTGGCATGACACTTTTGACCCCATTAACCAATGGGTTGGATTTGGGTTGAATATATTTTTCCTACTTGACCCTCCAAACCAACCCCAACTGGACTAATCACACTGTCACCAATCACTCCAACCTAAACATGACTTGTTAATTAAGGTCCCGGATTGAAAACTTATACCCCATGAATTAAGTGGCTCCGTGTGGGTAGCATATAAATGTTACCTTCAATGCTCGACCCGACCCGACCCGACTTAACTCATTGTCACCCCCTGTAAAATGTTAGTTAGTTACTGGTTATTTGATCAGGTCTTAATAACTTTCATACCCTTGAATTTGGGCATGTTGTTGCCTGAGGTAATCACCAATGCTCATGCCCAGAGCATCCAATGCCTTCCAGGCATTTGTCCATGTTGTAATTGCATACCCATTGACCCTCAACCTGTCTGAAGATTCCAGAACCAGGCTTCTCAATCCAATTCTACAAAACAAGAACATGAATCAAGAGCAAAGGACATTGCTATTGTCAACAAATCCAATTTTAATATATATATATATAGAGCAAGGCTCTCCTAAGCTCAAACTTAGAATAAAAATTTTGTAAGCTCCATATAGATATATATAAAAAGGAACCGCATGGGAGATAGGTGATTCAAACTTATCATGATACTTCAAAGTAGGCTGCGTATCATATCATATACGATATTTCATTCTTTTTTCACGCTTAAAATTCAATATTTAAAATTTGGTGAAGATCAATTGGTATTACCCAACATGAAAACATTTTAGACCATGACAAATGCATATTCCTTAATACAAAGCATAAAATGCAATGGAAATGCCAATCTTGTAATTTAAATACATCTAAGACACCCTTAAAGATATCAATGAAAAAAATTATTTTCCTAATTTTTTCAAATTTCTTTCTTCTAAAATAGAAGGCTATAAAAAGGATTAAAAAAAAAGCTTGGAGATGTCCAATCAGAATTGACATATCTGCCAAGGTTTCAGCTTTGGCTGTACAGTGTTTAAAATCATATTTCAAAAGCATGTTGAAATCTTTGTCTCTGCTGTGTTCATGACATATTTTCATCATACCCCATGCTTTCAAAGGAATAATAAATGGTAGCATACCTGTGAAGTCCTAATGCAGTTGCAAGTCCTGCTATCCCTGCCCCAACAATAACAACATCTTCCACGTATTCCATTTGTTTGCCTGTGTGTTTATCGAAAGAGAGAAGATAGAGAAGGCCAAGAAGGAGGAGGAGAAAACTGCTAATTGGTTGATAAGCAGTGAAGTTATTGCTGATAAAGTGATAGAGTTCCTTTGAGTTTTATAGTTTTCTTCTTTGAATGCAAAATATGTCAATTTTAGAGGTGCAGAAATTGGAAAAAAATTTGAGAAAGTCTTGACTTGGGCTTGTTATAACTGACAACGTAGAATCTCTCTTTTGTCTGGGCTTCGGATCAGTGGTAAACTGGCCAAGTTTGACACTCACGCCACCTCCAAGCCCCTCTGGCCTCTCAGATAGAAGTGAAATTTAAGACGCATTCTATAAATACGTAGGTATGTGGTGTGAGTGGATCTGATCAAGGAAATGTAAGGCAAATTTCTTATATAGCTGCCATTAATATGGTATTAAATATACTTTCTCAAATAGCTAATCTCATTTTCCTCTTTTTTTTTAATATATTTTTTGCACTTTTTTATACCCCTAGTTTTTTATCCAAACGGTTCGAAGTTTCTTATAGAATTAGTAAACTTGAATACATTCTCGTCTTAGATCCTTACTGTTTGAAAAATATGTGAAAAACACAAAAACAATATAATCCTTTTTTCTAATCCTCATGCACAGTTATGTTCCCTCAATTCATTATCTGAAACATGCATTCAACATTATCACATAACTTATGAAGTCCAAGATGCGATCTTTCATATCTTCAATCCTCACTGATCTTGAGAGACATTAAATCCAAAAAAAAAAAAAAAAGGACATCCTTATCTTATTTTTCTGATTTTTCTTCATCTTGATTTTTATTCACTAATATGGGCCCCACAACCTATGAAGTTTCATATTTTTGTCCTCATGAATTCTGAGAAAATGTGAAAAACGAAAAATAGCCTAATCCCATTTTTCTGAACATTCTACACTCTTGTGACCCTCAATTCATGATTCCAACCAGTCAATCTATTTGAGAAGCTATTTCTGTTTCTGAAATTCTCTTGAGGTCCTGGAGCTGCTAAATCATACATAATTGAGAGAGACCCTCTTATATATTAAGAATTAAATTTGTAAACTTAATTACACTTCTAGTTAAAGCAAACATCATAATACGAATTGTGTATTAAAATTGTATGAAGATGGTGCTCGCAGCAAATATTGTCTAATTAGGTGTAGCATACTAGCATATATAAATTTTATAGAGGCCTTACGCGCACTTGGCTGTGGGGCTCACCTGGGGCTAGACTAAGGTGGATTTGAAGATCGGGTGGGCCTTATCTATTTACCATGCTGGGTCCCATTCAATCATTCTATCATATTAAATCGCCATTTGATCCATCTTAATCAATCAGGGCCTCCTCCTTAGATATTCCTGCATGTATATGTGCGAGCTTTCTTTCCATCTCAGTGGGCTTCCTTCCTGGTGTGTAGGGCTTTCTTCCCGGGTGTGCCGGGCATTCTTCCCACTTCGGTGGGCTTCCTTCCGGGGTGTACCGAGCTTTATATAATTTAAAAAAAAAAAAAAAAAAAGATCCTAGCCACTAAAGCTGGGGTACCAAAAAAAAAATCAATCAAGGCCTAGTCAAGAAAATAAGCTCAAATTATCCAACAGTGGACAGTCTAGATGGGCTTAAGATGGGTCTCAAATTGGAAAACAAATATGCTGGAATAAAATAAATGGATACTCACAATCCCTTAAAAGTCCATTTAGATAATGGATCAAATACAATTAAGTCATAAATAGGCGAATGATGGACGTATAGAGCTGGCCTATGCTCACACCCCATTACCTAGTTCTATAAATATAGAACATGGGACCTATAACTCATACAATGTGGTATGCCCATTGACTTCTTATGCAAGCAAGACAATAATTGGAGATTTTTCAAGGAAGATCCAAGCTTTGAAAGCTTTCTAAAATATAGGAGTCAAGGACAAAAGAAGCAAGTGAAACCAACTCTTCATCCACATTGGACCTCAAGCCATAAAAGACTAGCACCCTGACCCATGCTTAGAAATGGCATTTTCTATACATTATAGATTAAGCATAAATGCATTGAAAATGAAGTATCCAACTTCTTCGATTGCAATTAGAAAATATATATATATATATATAATGGTTACACTCCACCTGCAGTTACTTGCATAAAAATAAAAGATTCTCTAAAACTTTCTAATTTTGTTCTTTCTTTTGAGTTAAGTTATAGAGTTCTAATAATGGAAGGTGCTCCTATGAGAGGCACTCTCACCAACTTGGTGAGAGATGGGTGGGGGCCATCACATTTAAGTTGGGGGTCTTTGCATTTAAGTTTGTGAAAGTAGATATGGAAGTGATGGCCCCCACCCATCTCTCACCAATTTAGTGAGAGTGCCTCTCATAGGAGCACCTTCCTCTAATAATAATGATTCTTATTTAGTAGTCCTTCTTTACTTGTTACAATGTGGATAGCTAGGATTGCCATGTCAAGTTAGGAGTTTACTTTCTTTTTTTTTTTTAAGTAGTTACTTACGTACACTCAAGTCCCACACCATCAGCGCTGCAACCAGATTGATTCCTAGTTGTTGGGTTAGGAGTTGGAACCCCTACTCTAGACATCTTCAAGGTCTACATGACTTATTTGTGTCAGATCTTCTACATAGCTTTCAATCAACATTGCATAGGTTTATACTCGGGTTGACAAATAGAACACATGGTATGGTAGCTTTGTGGGGACAAGTGGCCCACCAAATGAAATGGGAATACTAGATTATCTTTAATTCATCCTACATTGCTAGTCATCTAATTCTATTAAGACCTTAGAATGACTAGTCACCTTCAAATGGGGAGAGGAGACTTTCTAGTTTGATCAATCCCTGTGATGGCATTTGGATTGAACAGATAGCAATGTCCATATGATTTGACTTTTGGCGTCTGGTGGGGCCAGTGAGCCTTGGAAACTTTCCATATATTTCTTGTTTTTCAATTTCTTTCCTATAAAATGATGAAGTGGAGAGGATATGAATTCCCAAGCTCATTTAACTGAAAGGAACGAGATTCATGAACAATCATAAAAAAAAAATCCAAGTGGATAAATATACCAAGCAACAACTCACAAAATCAAACAGAAATCTCACACTCTTGATCTACTGAGACGACACAGTGATGTGATGACTTATGTGGAGCCCAGTTCAGTAAGTTCCGATGCGAAATAGTCAGCGCGACAGTCTGTGCGGCACCACATGGATTAAGGGATCGTGAAATTGAACCCCATCCAATCATCCTACCGTCGTAATTTACTCGATTTTGATTCCATATTACATAGACCATTGAATTTTTCAATGGCCCATCACTAAGTCTTTGGATGATTAGGTGGGAGTGAAATTCACCCAAACCTTAGCCATATGATCCCCACTCTTATTTTTGGCACTGGCCCAGGTGGGCTCCACTGAAACTTATCAATCACAATAACAATGTGATGCATACATAACACTACTGTCATCATTTTTTATGATCAGCACACCATCAAGGGCTGTAGAGTTTGCCACAATCAAAATCAGCCCTCTTCAGATACATCCCAGCCATTAATCCAGAGAAGCATTTATCCCTCAAGAAGTTGATCACCACCCCATCACTCTGTTGCATAAAACCCAACACATAAGCAGTAGCAATGAGTTCAAAACCCCTCCATCTTCTCTCCTTTGCATACTTCTCCAACCCCTTCTTGATCATGTCATACTCACCTCCACCTTCTTTGTGTTTTCCCAACAAAGCTTCTCCAAGGCACCTAGCTAGAGTTACCCCATCTTCCAATGCAGAGCAGCCACCTTGGCCAAGGTCCGGTGTCATGGGATGAAGTGCATCTCCAGCCACACAAACACCCCCCTTGCAGATATCTCCCCACAGCACATTCCACGGAAACCTGAATCTCAATGGAGTAGAGTAAAAAGCTTCTACCTCTGTCTTTTCAAGTGCATCGATTATTTCTTTAGGCACGTTTTGCAACTTGCTCAACACAAACTGCTTCTTCTTAGCTGGATCATCTTCCATATCTTTGGCTACTAGATAGAAAAAAATAGAAAGTTATGAGAAACTGCCCTTGCACCCAAAATATACTTTTGTGTTTTATGATTAATCAATCATTCAACTAAATGTTGAGAAAAGGTCAGAGTCAATCACGAACCGGCTTCATTAAAAAAAAATAAAAATTGCAAGCCCATTGCGAAAATTGATCTGATTATCATAATTATTAATTTTTTGGGTCCCGAAATTTGGTGGTTATGTACGCATAGTTTTTCTGTACACTTGGTTCAAATGAGAATAGGCCTCAAACATTAAGTTGGAGAGACATTTTAAATGCATTCTAGTCACTTGAGCAGGTTGACTGTTTGAGGTTGGAACTTGGAAGGTCATAATCTGGATTAGAGGTGAGTCAAAATTCAAATGGACTTGATCATCCTAACCAGTTTTTTAATTATCTAAAGGTTAAATGTCCCTGAAGTACATTCATCCATTTGTTTCTTCCCTATCGACCGCAGGGCTTGAAATGACGCCAAAAATCAAGACCACGAAATGAGAAGGTCCAGTGGTGGGCATTTGAGAAAGTCAGATCGGTTGTCTTCGTTAGAGGCAGATAGAGGAAGGAAAAAAAATGAAGTGAGGGGTCAGGAGAAGGGAAAAGAGTCGAGAGTCAACTAGGCTCTACGATCATAAGAAGCAAAATGAAGTCAGTATTTGGCAGAAACAAGAAGCAATGCCATGGTTGTTGGGCATACAAATAGATGGTTATGATCATTAGACCAAGCTGATCTTCTACTCTTAATCCACACTAACACCTATCAATCCCATCATACTCGTGTGGTTGGCATGGATTCAAGTGCATCTCATAAAATATTTGAAACTTGGAAGTTTGAAATCAGTTCTCATCTGAAAACTTGTATGTAAACCAAGCACCCAATTAACAATAAGAATAAGAACAAAGATGCAAAATGCAACCAAGGAGTGAAAAGGTTTACACTGGGAAGACGGCAAGTAAGTGAAAAACCAATAAATGGTCTTATCATTGCAAGGCAAGAAGCCAGCACGGAAACCATCTCCAAAGTGCAGCAAGAGCTCGGGCTTGTAACCATGGCCATCGGGGAACTCTGCGAGGCCTCTTATCGCTGAACGTCCTGTGAAGGCTGGTTTCTTGAGACCCAACCATTTTGAGACCACCGAGTTCACTCCATCACATCCTACTAACACCTGAACATTTTCAAATGCCAATATTATCAATTGAGTGATGTTTATTTCTAGTAGTAGCCCGCTCTACAAGCTTACGCGGCATTGGTCAATTTCATATGGTTTGTTTAAGAAAGTAGATTGATCTAAGGGACAGAGTCAAGAGTGAGATATTAACTACCATATTTATCAAGAAGTGACCATCAATTTTTCCACCTTTACTAGTAAATATTATAGCACTCTATCCTACAAAAGTAAATACATCACATCTATGAAAATTTGATGGTCATTTCTTTCTCTCTCTTTTTTTTATTCTCATCCCCTCTCCTGCACTCTTCATCCTTTACCCTTCTACTTTTCCGGCTTCTCAACTTTCCCATGTAAATGACATGACATTAAAACACCCCAAAATAAGAGTAGTATAGTAACCTTAGTTTTAAGGATGGAGCCATCTGCCAAGTGCACGTGAACTAAGCTCTTTGTTTGCTCAAGTGAAACGACCTTTGATCCAAATCTGATGGTACCTTGTGGTAGCTCCTTCACTAGGGTTTCAAGCAAAATGTTCCTCATCACACACCTGACTTCATGGTTTCCACTGTATTGTCCATAATTTCAAAAACCCAAGAACAAAATTATAATTGGAATTTAAACATGGGAAATGATCCTACAAGATAGGTTAGATGCATTTTGTAAGATGTGGGCGTGGAACTTCCCAACACTCCCCCTCATGTGTAGGCCCAACAGAATTTTATGTACTGACCGGTTA
This sequence comes from Persea americana, assembly GCA_029852735.1. Classification (NCBI taxonomy): domain Eukaryota; kingdom Viridiplantae; phylum Streptophyta; class Magnoliopsida; order Laurales; family Lauraceae; genus Persea; species Persea americana. The sequence continues at coordinate 15,524,461 of CM056809.1, forward strand.
AAAAGGCCCATATAGGTATATTGAGACATGTCAAGCCTATCACTTAGGCAATGTTGGATATGGGACTTTCGAACACATTTAACATTTGAATGGTCTAATAAAGAAATGGTGGGCCTTTACTGTAACAACTTACTAATTTCTAGTTACCTCATCCATATTATGTACTCACCATTTACCCTGTTCCATAAATGACATCTGAGCTGTGGTGACTCCAGTGACTGAAGAGACAGAAACCAACCTGCAAAAATCAATCCAACTTCCAGTAATTTTCGCCAGAAAAAAGGATTGCAAATCCAGTCCTCATCTGCCAACCCTTGGTGAACTTGATCCGTTAATTCCAGGTCTAGGTTGACATTTTTTAAACCCCGATTAACAAATGGATCGGACTTGGGCTCAATACGTTTCTGTTACTTGACCCACCAAACCAATGTGAACCAGACTAATATAATACTATGACCAACCAACCTGACCCAAACCTGACTCGTTAATTGAGTGTCTGGATTGAGATTTTCAACCCGATTAGTAATTGGTCCTGTTTGGGTTGAGCCTATAAATGTTGCTTCCAATGCTGAACCCAACACGACCCGACACACTGCCACGGGCCACCCCAATTATAGGTAGTTAATGCTTATTGGATAAGATCTTAATAACATCTACAAGGCTGCTCAACCACTGTTTGCATACCCTTGAATTTGGGCATGTTGTTGCCTGAGGTAATCACCAATGCCCAGAGCATCCAATGCCTTCCATGCATTTGTCCATGTTGTAAATGCATACCCAGTAACCCTCAAGCTCTCTGAAGATTCCAAAACCATGCTTCTCAATCCAATCCTACAAATACATGAATCAAGAGCAAAGGGGAGTGCTAAGCAAATCCAGTTTCAATAACAAAAAAAGGAAACACACGGGAGATGATTGATTCTAACCTATCACAATATTTCAAAATAAGCAACGTATCATGCCATATTTGGTCTTACAAAGCATGAACACATTTTAGGCCATGACATGAATCAATTGGTATTACCCAACATGGAACACATGTTTGGCCATGGCATGAATATTTCTTATAGCTTCAATCCAAAGTGTAAAATGTATGGTAATGCCAATCTCACTATCTTTATCTTCTGTTTTTTTTATATATATATATATATACATAAAAAACACCCTAAAAAGCAATAATAAAATACGTTCTCAACATCTTTCAACTTTTTTTCTTCTAAAATAGAAGGCGGCTATGAAAAGGATCAAAACAGATAAAACATATCCAATCAAATTGACATAGGGGCCAATTTGTGAAGGTTTCAGCTTTGCTAGTCTCTCAACTCATATTTTAAACCATGTTGAAATCTTTGTCTCTGATGTACCTATGACATATTCCTACCAAATCCGTGCTTTTTACAAAGGAATAATAATTTATAGCATACCTGTGAAGTCCTAATGCAGTTGCAAGTCCTGATATCCCTGCCCCGACAATAACTATGTCTTCCACAGTTTCCATTTTCTTGGCTCAGTGTTTGCCTGAAGAGAGAAAGAGAGAGGAGGGCAATAAAAAGGAGGAGAAGCCGCCACTAACTGTTTAATAAGCAGTGAGGTCATTGCTGATGAAATGATAGGTTTCCTTTTGCTTTTCCGGTGTCCTTTGAATGCACAAGATCTCATCTTCACAGGAGTAGAAATGAGAAGTAAAGTTGGAAAGAAACACACCAATCGCCAGCCGCCTTTAGACAAGGTTGACCCGCATAAGAATTAAGAACAATATCTCAATGTTTCAGCAGTCTCTAAAATCTTATTTTATACTATTACAAGCCTTGTCATCATTGTCAACATTACTGAGGAAAGATGCTTTTGTGACAGAATATCATCATCATGGTTAACGTATTTAGTTATATGAATTTTGTTTTATCATTTTAAGTCTATTCTCACCCAACAAAGTGTCTAAATTCACGTTACAAATGTTACTAAAGTTTAACTCTCGCTTTCAACTTACACAGCCCTTCTTTTTGCCGAGTTTGACATAAACTAATTTCTAAAAAATCAATTACGCCCCCTCCCCCCACAATTATATATGGATGGGGAGATGCCTCACCGCTAGGTTACAACTGAAGTGGTTGAACCTTATATCTTTTCACGAACTAGACTCCTCAGCTTGTATTACTTATGTTAACTGATATAATGGTTTGACTTGAGTTTTAATTCAACTTAAGCGATATGAAACATTGGATTGATCATATGAAAATATAGTTATCCATTATATTCAACAACATATACTATACCAAATTGAAGTGAAGCCGCACTCTATAAATGTGATGTGAGTGGATCTGGTCGAGGAAATGCGAGCCTCGCTTATGAAAACTCTTATATAGCTGCCAATAATACAGTATTAAATGTCCTTCTCAAATATCTAATCTCATTTTTTATTCGATCTTTTTTCTTTTTCAACCTTTTTCGTTCTGTTTTTTTTTTTTTTTGGCACTTTTTTATACCTCCAGTTCTTGATTCAAGCCGTTGAAAGTTCCCATAGAATTCATGAACTAGAAGGTAAAAGGTCTCATAACTTAACTCCTCATGGTTTTGAGAAATATGCGAAAAATGTAAAAACAAAATAATCCCTTTTTTCTAATTCTCATGCATTGTTATGGTCCCCCAATTCATTATCTGAACATTCAACATTATCATATAATTATAAACTCCAAGTTGTGAAATTTCGTATCTTAGATCCTCACTGATTTTGAGAAAGGTGAAATGCAAAAAATAGCATTATCTTATTTTTCTAATTTCTTTTCATTTCTAATTTTTCTTCACTACTATGGGCCCCAATTCATGATTCAGACCATTCATCATTTTGATAGAACCGATAAACCCAAAGACGTGGAGTTTCATATTTGTCCTTAGAAATTTTCAGATCATGTGAAAAATAGCCTAATCCATTTTTCTGATCATTCTACACTCTTTTGACTACCAATTCATAATTTGAACCATTCAGTCTATTTGAGAAGCTACTTCCTTTCTGAAAAGTTTTGGGGGTCCTGGTGCCTACTATAAATCATACATAATTGAGAGAGACCCTCTCTTCTTCTTCATCTTCCCACTCTCATATATTGATTTCTTAATTTCTGTATACTTACACAGCTAGTTAAAGAAAACATCGCAACACAAATTGCGTATAAAAATTGTATGAAAATAGAAACAGTTTTTGCAACAAATATTGAATATGTTTAGCATAGGTAAAATTTACATATGCGAAACTTACATATGTGAATATTTATTTACATGTCTCATGTTTTCAGTGCATTCTATTGTGTTTTTTTTTTTCTTTTTTTCTTTTTTTTCATTTATGATGAAATTGTTGTAACAAAAAGAGCATTTTAGTTTAAAAAGTCTTGCCAATGCTAAAATTTGAGATATATTGAAACTTCGTGAAAGAAGAATTTTTTTTTGTGGTACCCCAATCAAAGGGGCCGGGACCCGGGATCCAAGAAAGATCCCGCATACACACGAAAAGGTAACACTCAAGTGGGAAGAAAGCCCACACAAGGGGAAGATACGACATACTGGATAAGGATGAAACTCAAGGAGAATATATACTCATTTTAGCATACAAAGAAGGTTTCAATATGAGTCACATGAGATAAAACTATTTACCTTAAAACCACGGCCCATTATGTCACAATGGAGGAAATAGTAAAGCAGTGATAGAAACATTGTTCATTTTCCTGGAATACGCATGGCCTTAGCAGGTGGTCTAGATTTCATAGATCATGTAATTGGTTAGGGCCTTTAATATTTAGGTCGATTTGATTAATCAAATGACCCTTTGACCCAGCTCAATCAGAGTCCAATCAAGGAAAGAAACTCAAATCTAACATTGGATAGTCAAGATGGGCTTAAGATGGGTCTCAAAATGGAAAACAAATATTTTGAAATTAATAGCAACTCAAATCAGTCACTTAAAAGTCCATTTAGGTAATTTAATCAAAACACATTTAAGTCATATATAACAAGGCCTTTGCCCCATGTCGACACCCCATTACATAGTTCTAGAAGCGTAGAACATGGGACCCACAGCCCGTATAATATGGCATGCCCAGTGACTTCTTATGCAATCAAGCTGACAATTGGGAATTTTTCAAGGAAGTTCCAAGAGTGGAACGCTTTCCCAAAATATTAGAGGCAAGGATAAAAGAAGCAAGTGAAACCAAATATTCGAGTCCGGATCTCCTATCGGTTTTGCTTCACAGTAACTTTAAGGGGACCACTCATGGTCTGCCACGTCAGCCAAAAAAACTGCATTTCGGCTAACATGGCAAACCCTGAGTGATCTATTCACGGTTATCATGTGTAATGAGTAATAACCGGAGCCTACTATCCACATGAAACAAAGTCAATGGATGATCCAGACTCCAAATCTTCAACCACATTTGACCTCAAGTCATAAAAGGCTAGCAACGTAACCATGCTTAGCACAGGCATTTTTTATGCATAGTAAATTAAGCATCAATAGATTGAAAATAAAACATTCATACAATATAGAAATAGATAAACTTTGGAAGGTCCTCAACCTTTCAAGTCAGCATAAACTTTTCAAACACGAGACACAAGCATATAGCACCATTAAAAGGACAAGAACCCGACTTTGGGGTACATTGGTTTAGCCAAATAGATTAGATAAAAGCAGCAAAACCACCATCCAAGTTATTCATTTGCAATTAGAAAACAGAGAGAGTGAAATTGAGCCCGTCCGATCATCCTAAGGTTGTACTGTAGGCGATTTATAATTAGGAGTACATACACCATTGAAGTATTCAATGGCCTATCTAAGTCCTTGGATGATTAGGTGAGAGTGAACTTCACCCAACCCCTATCCATCTGTCCCCTACACATCCCCACTCCTGGGCACTGTCCTAGGTGGGCTCCACGAAAAGTCATTACATAATGAGATACATACACATTACTACTATCATAATTTGTGATTATCAGCACACCATCAAGGGCTGTAGAGTTTGCCACAATCAAAATCAGCCCTCTTCAGATACATCCCAGCCATTAATCCAGAGAAGCATTTATCCCTCAAGAAGTTCATCACCACCCCATCACTTTGTTGAATAAAACCCAACACATAAGCAGTAGCAATGAGCTCAAAACCCCTCCATTTCCTCTCCTTCGCATACTTCTCCAACCCCCTCTTGATCATGTCACACTCTTCTTCACCTACTTTGCGTTTTCCCAACAAAGCTTCTCCAAGGCACCTAGCTAGAGTCACCCCATCTTCCAATGCAGAGCAGCCACCTTGTCCAAGGTCTGGTGTCATGGGATGAAATGCATCTCCAGCCACACAAACACCCCCCTTGAAGACATTTCCCCATAGCACATTCCATGGAACCCTGAATCTCAATGGAGCAGAGATGAAAGCCCCTACCTGTGTCTTTTCAAGTGCATCGATTACTTCTTTAGGCGCCTTTTGTAACTTGTTGAGCACAAACTGCTTCATCTTAGCTGGATCATCTTCGATATCTTTGGCTATTAGATCAGATAAAAAAAAATGTTTAGAGAAACAAAACATGCCCCCTACTGCTTCAAATGTTCTAAATATTGCAAACCCATTTAACAGCTTGATACGATCATCTTAACCACCTATTTCGGGCCCTGAAATTTAGTGATTATGTATGCATAATTTTCCTTTACACACGTCCAAATGAGAATCTGCCTCAAATATTAAATTTGAGAAGCATTTTAAATTCATGGGAGCCACGTGAGCAGGTCAGAGTTGGAAGCTGTTAGGCCCTGTTTGTATGCATTAGAATACATAGGATTCATGCCGCAAGTGGTTAAAAATGAGCATCAAATGATCTTCTCTTGTAGGGATTTAGAATAAAAAGGTAATGGAAAATGAGTACCCAGCCATCACCCTATTAATTCAATAGATAGGAAAGTGAAGATTTTATCTACATCACCTCATATCCTTCATACCTTACCTCTTTAATAGCCTCTTTAATAATCCTTTGATTGAACTCATCTCACCATGAATTTCCATCTATTCAATTCTTATATATCTTAATTCAAACAAAGAGGCCCTTAGTGATCAGCTTGAGCTGATAAACTCTAATCATCTATTTAGAGGACCCAAGAATTAATTTTCCCAAAGGCACATCTTGACAAATCAAAAGACCCAGAAAGAAGGACCAGTGTCAGGCATTTGGAGGAAATCATGCTGATCGGAAGGTCAACTTAATTAGGATCCACGATCAACAGAAGCAAAATGAAAATTAGTATTTAATCAAAAGATAAACGAAAAAAAAAAAAGGTTGTTAGGCCTAGCTATAAATAAATTATTAGAATCATTAGATCAAGCTGATGTTTTACTCTTAATCCACACTGGGATCTTCCAATCCCACCTGACTCATGTGATTGACATGCATTCAAGTGAATCCCATAAATGTTTTGAAACTCGAAATTTGAGGCCAGTTCTCATCTGAACACTCGTTTGGAGACTAAACATAAAATACACAATTGTAAGTAAAACCAAGATGCCAAGAATGCAACCAAGAAGTGAAAAGGTTTACCCTGGGAAGAAGCGTAAGTGAAGAACCAGTAGATGGTCTTATCATTGCAAGGCATGAAACCAGAACGGAAACCATCTCCGACGTACTGCAAGAACTCAGGCTTGTAACCATGGCCATCGGGGAACTCTGCGATGCCTCTTAATGCAGAACGTCCTGGGAAGGCTGGTTTCTGGAGACCCAACCACTTCGCAACCACTGAATTCACTCCATCACATCCTACTAACACCTGAACACATAATAATGGGAATGCTATAAAATTTAGTAATATTTCTGTTAGTATCAATGAGACCGCGCTACTTTCATATGTAAATGATATGAAAATTCAAACACCCCCAGTGAGAGTAGAACATGCAACCTTAGCTTTGAGGATGGAATCATCTGCCATGTGCACAAGAATTAAGTTCTTTTTTTGCTCAACTGAAACGACCTTTGATCCAAATCTGATGTTACCTTGTGGCAGCTCCTTCTCCAGGGCTTCAAGCATAATTCTCCTCATCACACACCGGATTTCATGTTTTCCACTGTATTGTGTACCAATTTCAAACACCCAAGAACAAAGTTATGATTCGGATTTAAACATGAGGAATGATTCAACAAGGTATGTGAGATGCCTGCATTGACATTTGTACTAGGGGATGACAGCGAGTCAGGTTGGGTTAGGTTGGAGTCGGATTCACCAATGTTGGTAGAATGTGTGGGCTCAACTTGAGGATCCGTTTGGTTTCAGAATTTTGTAAGACAATAAATTACGGAACTTATTGAGAAGAAATTTTACTTGTCCTCACCTGGGCAGTAGTTCAGCTGGTTACAGACCGACTCTTGTAGCTTTCATATTAATTGGTTGAGGTTGACCTTTTCAATCTGAATATTATATGGGCCAGGTTCAAGTTAAGCCGACACATGTTACGTACAGTGCTCAACCCGATCCTGCCCATTAACACGCTTTCATTCATATGGAGGTTTTGGTAACTATAATCCTAACTAGCAGTGGCAATTCTTGACTGACCTGCCAATTCGGGGTTTAGATCAGGGCAGGTTCAGGTCGACAATTCTGACACAATTAATAAATGAGTCGAATTCCTGTTAGCAGATATTTTTAGCCAACCTCTCAATCCAACCAAAACCCAACTTGTTAATAAGGGTTTGGGTTGGCCCTTTCAACTTCTAAGTTATGTTCGAATTCACATTTTCTACCCAATTAATAGATTGGTGAGGTTTGGGTTAAGCCTATGCATATTACTCATAGTCCTCTCTCACCCTCACCCTCACCCTCACCCAAACCAACAGGTGACTTCGCTTATTTCCTACTCTAGTTATCTCCACATTCAAACGGGGCCTTGCTGTAAGTTACTAATTTCTAATTACCTCATCCATATTAGGTACTCACCCTTTCCCCTGTTCTATAAATGGCATCTGTGCTGTGGTAACTCCAGTTATTGCAGAAGCAGCAACCAGCCTGCAAAAATAGAAATCAGCAAAGTAGTTTTTGTCATAAATACTTGGGATGGCAATTTCAAACCTCACTTGAACTGGATCCGGCAGTTCAGGGTTTGGTTTGACATTTTAGACCTGATTGACAAATGGGTTGGATTTTCGTTGAATATATTTTTGCTACTTGACCCATCAACCCAATCCAAACTGGACTAATCACACTGTGACCAACAAACCCAACCCAAACCTGACTTGTTAATTAAGATTCCGGATTGAAAACTTCAACCTTATTAATAATTGGTTAGGCGCGGGTTGAGCATATAAATGTTAACCGGCTCAACTGGACCCGACCCAACTCATTGCCACCCAGAGTAAAATATTAATTAGCTACTGGTAATTGAGTTATATTTTTTGTAACATGTACAAGCCGCTATATCATTGTTTGCTTACCGTTGGATTTGGACATGTTGTTGCCTCAGGTAATCGCCAATGCCCAGAGCATCCAATGCCTTCCAAGCATTTGCCCATGCTGTAAATGCATACCCAGTTACCCTCAAGCCCTCTGAAGCTTCCAAAACCAGGCTTCTCAATCCAATCCTTGAAAAAAAAAAACAAAAAACATGAATCAAGAGAGAAGGTCATTGCTATTTGTCAACAGATCCAGTTTCTAATAACAAATGAGAGATGGGTGATTCCAACCTTTCATGATGCTTCAAAGTAGGCAATGTTTTAAATCAAATCTTATATTTCAATTTGTTTTCAGGGATTTTACGGATTAGTTCCTCTTAAACATGGTTTCCATAGGCTAATGATCAAAAAACTTAAAATCTCAGTCTAGTGCCTTAATCTCACTCTTTTCTTCTTCTTTCTTCCTTTTTTTTTTTTTTACAGTCTTACCCCTAACTCACGATATCATGCGTCACAATATCATAGATGAGGAATCCGTGACATTATATGTAACATAAATACCTTTTCTCCTTGCTTCTTTATAAACCCACAAAGCCCTCATCTAATGGTACTTGGCCAAAGGGTGCAAGGTGGATTTCGATGACGTCGAATAACCCCATAAACACCGATCCTAATTAGGGCTGTCAATCATGTCGTGTTAACGAATTCGGGTTACGTGTTAATGAATTCATGTTAAAATCACCTCAACCCGTACACGACCCGTTAACTTTACGGGTCAAAAAATCCAACCCGAACACGACTCTTTAATTTAACGGGTTACACGACCCAACACGTAAACCTATTAAGTAATTAAGTCATTTCAAAAATTAAAAGAAAATTCATACAAAAATATGTAAGGAGAAAAATACATAAGCAACACCAAACCATTAGTGAGGATCTCGAGTGGATCCCACCTAAAACCCCACTATAAAACAATAAATTTTAATTTATTCTTTTAGAATATAACTTAATTCTAGCTACACTTAGGAACTAAAAAAAAATTAGCGGGTTATTGGTTTAATTCGTACACGACCCGTTAACTTAACGTGTTAACAGGTCCAACCCGTTAACGACCCAAACCCATTAAGAGCCCACCCGAACCCATTAATATCGTATTGATTTGTGTCGTGTTAACGGGTCGTGTAGTATTTTGACAGCCCTAATCCTAATGCTATAATGCAACCCACTACTACTACTGGTCAGAGGAAGGTGATGCTTGGTGCTGATGACATTCAAGGAATATAGGCTTTATACAATCATTAGAAAACTTGGTTTTATATATTTTATATAATCTTTAGAAAACTTGGCTTTCTATGTCATATATCAAACATTGTAGTAGCTTAAAATCAGATGATTTGAGAGTCCTTTCCTTCATTACTTCCTACTTTTCCTGCTTGAAGTAGTACTGAGATCAGAGTTGGAAAGAATTAAAATGAAAGAAGTTTATTTTATTGTATAGGCATATGTAATGGAATTGAAAGAGACCTGTTGGATGTCCTCGTTGTCATGGAATTTGGCACTGGCTCAGAAGGGCCCACTGTTAATATGGTTAGATAGAGGGGAGCCACCACCAATGAGATCAACAGAAAATGATCTGCTTTGAGAATGATCTGTTGATATGGTTAGATGTGGCTCGATGAAAGGGGGTGGTCAATTATCATTTACCATCTAGAGAAGGAGATTTTCAAATTGGTCGCCAATCTTTTGACATTTTAGGAACTGTTCTTTGCCCACCACTGAAAGCATTAGTGGGGCGTTGGACATGAGATAGAGATGGGATCTTATCCTCTTTTTTTTTTTTTTTGCCCTTGGTACAACTCTCACACCCCACTCACACACACTTTACATGAGTGCCTATAAAAAATGTTCAATCATTTTTTTGTGGAGTGGGTGGGTTGACCAAGAAAGCAAGAAAATTGATTACCTTTAATATCGAAAGTTTGCCACCGACGCTATCATGATTCAAGATATTGTTGGTCAGGAATAAGGTAAGAGTATCAAAAAAAAAAAAAGAAAAAAAAAGAAAAAAAAATTCACACACACAAAAAGAAAAGATTGTGGTCTTGATATTCTACTGGCATTTTTAAGTTCTTTGTCATTAGCCCATAAAAACCGAGTTTGAGATAGTCATAGTAAAAGTCTCTTTTTTTCAATGTCTACAGTTCATGATTTAAGATTTGGCCAAAATCAATTGGTATTAGCCAACAAGAACACATTTCAGGCCATGACAAATACAAATCTCCTCTAGATTCACCACAAAATATAAAATGCTCCGGAAAAGCCGATCTTGTTTTATTCTATTTTGACATTTATATACAACCCAAAGCAATCAAAGCAAGAAATATTTTCAACATTTTTCAAAAAAAATCTGCTGAGTCAAAAGAGATGGAGATGTGCCATCAAAACTGACATATTGGGCCCTACATAAAAGGTTTCAACTTTGGCTGGACAGCGTCTAAAATCATATTTTGAAACCATGTTGAAATCTGTCTCTGCTGTAGTGCTCATGGCATGTTTTTACCATGCCCATGGTTTCAAAAGCAATAATAAATTGTAGCAAACCTGTGAAGTCCTAATGCAGTTGCAAGCCCTGCTATCCCTGCCCCAACAATAACAACATCTTCCACAATATCCATTTTGAGAGAGAGAGAGAGAGAAAGAGAGAGAGAGAGAGAGAGAGAGAGAGAGGGGCAAGAAAAGGAGGCGAAGTCCCCTGTTTAAATAAGCCGCAATAGCAGAAGTTGGAAATAAAGTTTTTTTTTTTTTTTTTTTAATGTTAAGTTGGAAATAAAGTTGAGAAGAAGATAACTACAGCAGACGCATTGAGACAAGGCCGACCCATATAATAACTATATATTCTCAAATCCCAACCATCTCTAAAAACGTTTAATTTTATATGTACCATTGTCCTTGTCAACATTATTTGAGAAAAGATGCTTTTGTGATAGCCACTAAAAAAATATTGGTGTCATCACCCCATGACTGGAGGCTTTCAAGGGTTCTGCCCCCTTCCTGCATGCCAACAAAAAACCAAAAAACTAACAGAGATAGGGAGGGGCAAGAAAAGGAGGAGAAGTCCCCTGTTTAAATAAGCTGCAATAGCAGAAGTTGGTAATAAAGTTGAGTAAGAAGATAACTACAGCAGACGCATTGAGACAAGGCCGACCCATATAATAACTATATATTCTCAAATCCCAACCATCTCTGAAAAAGTTTAATTTTATATGTACCATTGCCCTTGTCAACATTATTTGAGAAAAGATCCTTTTGTGATAGCCACTAAAAAAAAAACTATTGGTGTCATCACCCCATGACTGGAGGCTTTCAAGGGTTCAGCCCCCTTCCTGCATACCAACAAAAAAACCAAAAAACTAACATAAAATTTTTAAAAAAAAAAAGGACTCCCTCAAATCACATAGTTCACCCATATAAGGTTTGACATGAGCATTTGGTTTTTTTAGTCTGTTTTTGTTGGAAAAGGTAAAGAGTATGCATTTTTCAAATGGAGGTGCAATGTACAGAAAGCATTAGGGGGACCTTGGCGCTGGCCCCTCACATTTGAGTGACATAACCAAGAGAGATAACCCCAGGGAACCCACTAAATGTGCAGCCCAAAAAATATGCCCACAGGCCAGGCAAAACAAAACAGAGGCCACCATATGAAGAGGCTCAAACAAAAACTGGATTGGAACAGAACCCCAACAGAAATCCTACATAAAAACACCACCCAGCTTTAGGCAGTTTAACTGAATGAATATGTACTACGACAATTAACGAAAAGCCAGTCTGGCGTGAATTTTAATTTAACTTAAGTGATGTACAACATTAGATTAATCATGTAGAAAATATAATATCAGTAACATGTACGACAACGATTAAAGTGAAATTTGGTGATGCAGGACCCCTGATGGTGATGGTCTGTATGCGCTGTCCTGCAAGAGCCTGTATGAGAAAATTTTCCTTAGGAAGCAAATAAGTAGGGACTTGGTATTAGTGCATTTGACGAAGTTACCAAAATACCTAGCATAGCTGAAAATGCAAGTTTTCCTCCTGTCAAAACAGAGGAAAAGTTATAATGCAAGCTTTCCTCCTCTCAGCTCGGAGGAAAAGTTGTAATGCTGCTTGCAAGTTCTCCTCCTTTTAGAGTGGAGGAAAAGTCGCAAATTTGGCTTTTCTCACTATGCAAGCAGCCCTTTCATTTTCCTTTAACATAAAACTGGCAATAAAGGATTATGCTAAGCCCAGGCCTAAAAATAATAATATATTAAATTTTGGGGGATGAGTGTTATCAGAAAGAAAAGAAATTTCAAAGAAAAGCAAACTTGTAAAGAAGAAAAGGATCTTTAAGATTTTGCCTTATTATTTAATACATCCAGTGAGAGTCAAAGACATTCATGCAATGAAATAGAATCACCAAATTAAATTAAACTAATATAAAATAATAACTATTAAATTTAGTTCCAAATAAATAAGATAAATATTTATGCAAGTCATTTAAATGAACATCAGTTAAAAAAGGTATAGAAATGAAAAAACCATAACAATTAATTACTCTCTTGATTTTTCAATTGTCTAGATGAAGTACTCAGTGTAGTTTACTTTTTGAAAAATCTATACCTAAAATATAATAATTAGAGGCCCCGTATTGTTTAATGATTTATATTGATTCTTAAGTGGCCACTCTAATTTTATAACATTAGATGATTAGAACATTTGCAAAAAAATAATAAAAAAAAAAAAATAAATCTAAAACCTTGTTAGGTTTACAGTAAGGCTTAAAAGTATGCATAATATAGATGGGTGTCTGGTGAGACTACATAGTATGGCCCACACAGGAAAGATATAGACTTCAATATATATATATATATATAAAATATCAACTCAGACCTTACAAATTCATTAAATACGTGGGCCGCATAGTGAGGCCACTTAACAAGAAGAAGAAGATGGAAAACCCACTTGAGGAATGTAACAGCGAGGCTTTGAGGACCGTATCTGAGTTGTGGAGACGACTTCCATGAAGGCTTTTTGGAACACCCCCTCAACATGTGTCGGGCTTTTTTTCATTTTTTCTTGATAAATTTTTACTATATGACAAGTTTATCGGTATCACATTTATATAGTTGCAAATTTACATTTTTAGGGTTTAATTGAAATAGCTTTCTTTTAAAGAAATCCAATTGAATTCAATCTATTTTAATCAAGTCAGAGTTGCTAATGAAGAGGCAAGTAAAAACAAGTAGATCACAATAACAGTCCAACCAATTTTGTGGGACCCATTTGGCCACCTTTTCACACAATAAATGGTTAGATAGGAAATAGTACCTTGCTTATCTATTGCCCAAACTTCAATAATCGTGACCATTGAACAATGGGCAGGAATGATGAACAGTTGCACTGAATTTATTATTATTATTATTATAGCTTTGGTTAGAGGGGCCCACCTAATCAACCTAAATCTTTATATTTTCCTTACTCATTCCCTCATCTTGCTTGCTTTACAAATCATTTTTATTCATATTTTAATACTTTTTTATCTATATTCTTTTTATATGCACAGAGGTTGCTTTTATATTGAGATTTTTTTTTTCACGTGTGTTTTAATATATTTTCATTTGAGTTTTAATATGTTCCATATATATTTTAATATATTTAATTTTAAGAAGAAATATCTAATTAAATCTATATTATAATATTCATATAAGTTCTTAAATATTATATAACAAATAAACAGTGAAAATTTGATTTATATAATTTTGAAAATGAAAAAATGATAATGTTTTTTGTTTTAGTTTTTTTTTTTTTTTTTTCTTTTTGTATCTCAAAAGATAGCCTCAAATTCAATATAGCTTTATTTTATTTGTGGGCTCGGGCTAAGCACCAGCTTGTGTTGCTAGTCTAATGTAGGATAATAGTCAAGATAGGCTCAACATGTGTCGCAAATTGGAAAATAAATATGCCGAAATTAATAGAGGCTCAAAATCATTCCCTTATAAAAGTCCATTTGGACAATCCAATCAAATCCAATTGAGTCCTAACTAGGCCCATGATGGACGTCTAGAGCTTGCCTATGTTCACACTCATTAACTAGTTCTACAACGATAAGATATGGGACCCATAAACCATACAATGTGGGACCCACAAACCATATAATGTGGGACGACGCCCAATGACTGCCGACCAACTCTCCAACCACTTGGATGTCCAAGTTTTCTTCTTTCTTTTGAGTTATGATAAGAACTTCTACTTACTAATCTTTCTTTATTATGGATGTTTAGGATTAGAAGTAGTTAGGGCTTTGTTTTACATTAGAACATTAAAAATGTATAACCCAATTGGGACATCGAACCCCATGTGGGATCTTTGATATCTTTTCTCAATAAAATTGCATGGTTTTATAATTCTCTCTCTTATCTCTTAGCTTTAGTGTTTCTAAAGGGTTGAAGACATATCATGTGGTGGATTAGTGACTTGGGATAAATAATGATTGACTTTTACGCTTTATTTTGCTTTTTTTGTTTGTTGATGTGGTTAGAGTTGATTTTAGAGCTTTCCGATTAATTGGAGTTCGTTGTTTGACTGCAATAGATAGTTCGATTTGCAAATCAAGATTCGTCAAGTCCAACTACTAGAGAAGCCCATGCTTGTAGTAAGTATGTGATCAATCAAACAGCGAACCCAACTTTAATTGGGGCGTTTGGCTTAGCGCAGATAGATAGGGATTTCATGATTTTAAGTTGATACTCATGATCCAAATCGAATGCATCACATCAAGCACCAAGTTGCAACAAAAGATAAAATGTTTTTTTTAGAGTCAACCAAACGATAATATTGTAGCAAAAGAGAATGCCTTCTATAATATTATATAATGAAAAAACAAACAAACTTCTACATTTGTTGAATGTCATAGATCTTCAAGTCATTACAATCTACTTTACCCCCAAAAAAGAAAAAAAAAGTCGTTACAATGGAGCTAGTTATATGGAATTAGAATCAACAACTTGTGATTTGATACACATTCCTCTCCCTTTCACTACATGGCTCCTTAGACCTGGGATGTGAGTGTTGGAAATGTAATCCTTCCAGTCAATGCTTCCTACATCAAACCCAAAAGTCCTCTTCTCTTCTTCTGACATGTAGGCCATCAACTTCTGGGTATTTGTATTGTCAAACCTGAAAATATTTTTGTTCCATATAGTTAAGTCAGTAACCTCATAACAAAAGAAGAAAACTGAGGGCCTGTTTGTTTACTTCATATTGAATTGCTAAGATCTCACAGTAAAAGTTTAATCAAAGCAGGTCTTAAAAAGGTGATGATTGAAGGGTCTAATATAGAAGATGCAGAAGGGACCATCATTTTTCTAATTAATAATTTACCGCAGTGACGAATGGTAATCATTTCCTACCAAAGAAGAGAATATTTGAATAGGCCACTTCTGGTGACAAGAGAAAATACAAGAAGTCTAAAAGATTAATAATCACACCCTGTGATGCACATCGAACCAATATATTTTTGGGCAGAAACATTCACAGGCGGAGACAACTGATGAATGGCTTGGGTCTCAACACGTATGACATGCTTTTTCTACAGATGCTAGTTATCCTTATCACTGCTTAGATTAGTATCTATGCCTTATCCCAACCATTTGGGTCGCCTTTGTGGGTTCTATTTCCCACTCATAAGTAATACTCATAATTCTGATGATAAAACCCTCCAACCATATGACGAAATAACAAATGGAGGAGTTTTAAGCACTATCTAGTTATAAACTGAAAACAAATGAACAGGAAGAGTGCAAACGAAGTCTCCTTGTGAAATGAAGAATATCTCACCTTCCTCCATAGAAAGTGTAAGGTTGATATATGTTGGCCAAGTACTTTACTTGCTCCACAGATTTTCTGCATATGTTCTCTAGCCTTTGGGCTAGTTTTTCAGACAATCCAGCTGCAGCTGCTTGCTCTCTCCTCTGAATAGAATCAGTCAGTATATGGGAGGAGAAGTCATCCATGGAGTTGAAGAGCTTCATGAGTTGAACATGGATCGGTCTCCCTTTCGAATCCATATATGGAAAGGCTTCAAAATGTTTAAATAACACATTAGCAAGGTCTTGAATCGCGAGCGGGTTTGTAACAGATGAAGCAATGTGGTAGATGTTCATCCCTGCCTTTCCAACCACACCATGTTTTGCCATCGCTGCCATCGTTGCATTTACAACCATGTCCACGGGAACCTAGCAAATATTCAATCCATAAGAGCGACATCATCATTATGTTGGCCTCATCTAATAGATCTCGGTTTGGATTAATGAATTCTACTCACAAAAGAACACCACACCCACAAGCCACATTTCCCGCGATATACTCGAAAAGAATTAGATGAAGAAAGTAAATACTACCTACCACATCAATTACTCCTTTGGGGTCTGCTAAGAAGCCTGTCAATTGCCCTTTTCCATAGTATAGAATAATTGGATCCATCATCCTAAAGTCATAAATGAAGAGTTCAGAAGGTGAAATGAAGAGAAAAAACAGAAGAGGTAAGAAGGGAATTAGAAACCACATATTTTGTGACTTGTTACAGATACCTATTTCCTTCCATCCAACCTGGGAATGGCTCTCTAATCGTGCTTTCGATGACGCTGGGACGGATGATGAGTACTGGTATTTCTCCCCTCATATCATCAATCAACATCTCTCCCATAGCCTTTGTGAATGCATATGTGTCTTGCCATCCATATATCCTTGCTCTGTGAAAAGTGATTTAACATAAATTCCACAAATTCTAAACCTTTCAGAAGGGAAATGAAGATATGACATACAATACTCTCTCATGGACTGATTTTGGTTGATGAAAGCATTTGGGTGTATCCCAATTTTGCAAACTATTTGATATTTAGGTGGGACTCTATTTGTCAATTATTCCAGTGTTCCATATAATCAAGATAAGGCATTTGTAAGTGAGATTAGTTGCAATCATATGTTGTATATTGATATCTGCTTTGTATGTGAGCTATGAGATATCCAAACGCAAACAATTGGAAAAAGACAATGAATTGGAGCCATGGTGATAGAACATAATTAAGTAATCACCTCTCTAGACCCATTTCTTTCATCCTTTGAGTGGATGCATTATTTCGAGAACCCTCAACTAGGTTAATTTCTGATTCAACATCCAAATTTGGAAGGAAATTCAATGATGGTTTTGATCTGAATCCCTCCCTTGCTATGCTGTCTCCTATACAGAAGGGCCTCTCAAAGATTTTTCCTTGCCTTTGCCCATTCACATATGCTGCAAAATGACCATTTAAGCGTAAAAAAAACGAAGGAATAATGAGATACAATTTTCTATTTCTTTCCAATCATCTACAGAGCATTTCATTGAATATTTTGGGGTTCTCAGGGATTGCATTTTACCAGTTGATATATGGAGGAAGAGCTTAAGTTTCTTGCACCTCTTTGCTAAGCTCATCAGCCTACTGGGTCCTCGCGTATTGATGTCGAGAGAGACGTCATATCTGCAATTCAGAGAATTCTAATGGATATTTATTAAGGTGGTGATGACTACAATCAACAACAACAACAACAATATTAATAGTTCTCTTGATAGATAATTCACTAGCCTAAGGATAATATTACCATTTACCAGTCCTTTAAAGATAATTAAGTACGGAGAATATCCCACATTCTTCATAAGGGATCAGTGGGGTAAGACCTCAGAAATCCCATAACTTTCTTTTCTCTATGTCACAATTTAGTCCCTTGTTTGTTCATCCACACACAAGTGTATGTGCACACAAAGAGACCCTTTTGTACCATAATTAGATAAAACAGGAACCTAGTCGTAACTTGCTTAGATTTTAGTAAGAGAACTCTTTAAGCCAATCCCATATTGATCAGACAAGAGGTGACAATGAAAATTATGGCAGATCTTTGCATAAAAGAACACAAAGAAGAACCTTTCGTCAAAGGATGTATTTGCTGCTGAATTTACAATAATATCTACTTCTCCTGCAATCTCATCAGCTGCCTCTGCTGCAATTCCAACATTGTCTTCCCTTACATTTCCTATCACAGGAACTAGCTTGCTCCACATGAAAGACTGATAAGAACTGCCATATCTTTCTTGGAGGCATTTGAAGAGCTCCGTTTGTATGATCTGAAGAAAAGATGAGTACTAAATGAACCCATGACTAGAAACTAAAGAAAATAAGGAAAACTTAGGAAATAATGATTTAGCATACTTCATTCTGCAATCTTTCAATAGCAGCTTCATTGCTTTTTGCCTTGATCATGAGATAGATCTTACCCACATCAGGAACTGTCCTTAAAATCTTCTCAATGAGAACTGCAATCATCAAAATAGTCCACAACTCCACATCCACAAAATAGTAAATCAATAAAGAGTTTGTCAAGCAATTACAAAATACATGATACTAGTTTCAAAGGAGGAGGTGTCTTTTTTGGAGAATTTTGTTGATAACCACCTATACTTTTGGACAATTAGAATAATCTGTCTTTTCAATATTTTACAAATAACTAGCTCTTTTAAGCTGAAATTTCCGCAGACCACATGGACCGGCATCTAAGTCCCGTTATGACCAGTTGATAAAATTAAGGAAAATTTTCAAAACAGGGCTCAAGTTTTTTCCAGGACAAAAAAAAAAAAAAAAAAACTCACATTTCAAATCAGGACTTGAGGTTTCCATTTACATTTCAGCAAAGGACATCCGTTGAGAAAGACATGGATGGGGCAGCGCAGAAGAATCCCCGATGTTCGTATATGTCTTTCCCCATCCATGTCTTTCTAATCCCTTTTATACCATGGGGGAGGAGTTTTTCTAACTCTATAGTCATATGGCGATGGTGGTGGTTTTGGAGAAGGAGGTGGCAACGGCGGTGGGAGCAGTGGAGGATCTCAAGACGACGAAGGCTGGGTTTTTCCAGAGACATCTCTTTTCTCGTCTTTTCCATCCTCCCAACCCACTGCTAGAGAAAAACCATAAAAGAAAAAACCCTCCTTTCCCCTCTCCTCTTCCATCCTCAAACTGGGAGAAGCCCATTTTCACATAACCCAAACCCAAGAACCAAAAAATTATGGCAAAAAAGAATCTCTGCCTTAGACCCAATTCTTTATTTTAAATTCCATGTATAATTTCTAAATTCTGATTTCCATTTTCTTTGGGTCGAAAAGCAGGGAGCCGAAGGTTTTGGCATGGGAAAACAAGTGCCCATATGGCTTCGTTCTGAATCCGCAAATGTAATATGTATTGTCTGGATTGCATGAATAGAGCCCTTTGTCATCTCACAGCTATTGAATCTATTGTATTTTGATTGCATTTGATTTTCCATATTTGGTCCCAGAAGGTCATCTTACCACTACATGATAAGAGTTTCTGAGATTCAAAAAAAAGTGTTGGACATCAACATCACAGGTGTCCAGACGTACATCATCATTAACTTTAGTGATTGATTCTCGTTTCTGGGATCTGGGTTCAAGTTGCCGAGGTCCATGGTGGTTGGGACTTGGGAGGGAGGAAGAGGAGAAGGTTTAAGGGCGTTTTGGGTATTTTGAAGAAAACAGAGGAATCAATCCCCGAAAAACTCACATTTTGTAAATGGAAAACTCAAATCCTGATTTGAAACGTGAGGTTTTTTTTTTTTTTTTTTGTCCTATTTTGAAATCTAAAAAAAACCTTTAGCCCTGTTTTAAAATTTTTCCTAAAATCAACTTTACTTCGTCGGACAAGGATTAAAAAAAGAATGCTTGGGTCTAACATGATTTGAATTAACTTAGTATGCAAACACGAGAATTTCATCAAATCCAAGTCATTTTAAAATGTGTTAGTAACCTCAATTTGACTTGAGACAACTTAAGGCGCCTGGTTATTTGCAATTGATTAAAAAAAAAGTGGATTAGGCATCAAAGAAATGGGGCCCACTCTTTCATATTACAAATCATTCACAAAATTACATGACGTCCATAATCCGAATATGGAGCCCACTTATCTATCTGGCTAAAGATCAATCCTTAGGTAGACATGTGAGATGAGACGCCCTTACTACTCGGCTATCCCGAGTTTCTCACATCAGCTAGAATTTGCTTTCCCCTTGTAAACCAAAATTTTACTTTGTCGTGGGAAACCAAAATTTCACTTTATTCTTTAATAAAGGTTTTTTTTTTTTTTTGTCTATATTAAGACTACATAGAAATTTATAGTCAAATGAGCTCCACTGAAAGAATATTAAAGAGATGAAATGTGATAACTTGAGGTGCATAAGGGGTGAAAGACATAAGGTAGCAATGTAGATGGGACATACACTAACTATCCTAGCTTTTGAATTACAAAGATGATAACTGGGTATATTCATTCCCCATCTTCCTCACTTTCCATTATTAAAGAGGGAGTTGTTTGATGGCCTTTTTTATATATTTAGTTTACATCCTCACATTTAACCTCTTATTATATAAATTTCTATTTTCTATGCAAACAAAAACACCCTATAAGGCTATAAAAGTATATTAATTTAAGGGAATTGATATATATTTCATTGTTAAAAACATTTTATCCTCAATTTTTCTCAGCATATAAATGGACCCTACCCTGTAAACAATATAATATCTAACATGAAAAATGAGTTTCTCTACCTTACCTTTAGCTAGAAAGCCTGTTGCACCAGTTATAAGAAGCTTCTTCCCTTTGAGGAATGAAACAATCCCAATCCCTTCATTAACCTCCATCAAAGCCGTAGACAATCCATTACAAGGCATCATCAGCTCCTTCACTGCAATCTCTTCCTGGGTCCTCCCATTCATGGACAAAACAGACCCTCTCCCATTCACCTGAGCCTTGTCACAACCTTCTCTCACTGAATATGACAACCCATTTGAAGCTGTCTCATTCAAATTGCTCTGGCAAAAGACCATCTTCTTCTTCTGTGACAAAAACCCATTGGTGAAGTTGTGACGTCTGGAGAAGGGAAAGTTGGGTTTGAGCGAGTTGGGTCTGTGGAATAGAGTCTCCATTGGATGGGAAGTGAATGGGGGGAGAAAAAGGGTGATGCAAATTGGTTGTTCAAAGGGAGATGGGTAGAAGAAATTGAGCTAATCAGTTCCTAAACCACAAAAGAAATGGTGAAAAACTAGTAAACAAACAGGTGAGGGAATAAAATATGGGTTTGGGGGAGGTTTGGGAGGGAAGAAAGATGGTGGGAGGGAGGTTTTAGGTGCATGAGAATGGGGTGGTGAGTGTATTTATTTGAGATTTTTTGAATCCGTTTTGGAGGTTTGGTGGGTCCAAACTCCAAACGGCTCTCTTTTTGCCTCCTCGTTTCATGCTTTCCACCGAACGGTTAAGATGGCGGGATTCCTATATTTATTGAAGGTATGCGGCTCGGATTCGGGAGTAGTTCGTGAGGCTATTCACGTGCCCCACTTCGTAAAAAATCTAAATGGTGATTGTTTGAATTAGGCTACCACCCTTGGTAATTCAAATTTTAGGAATGTAAATGTCTTACCCACATTGATACCATCTCTGACCTAGTATAATTCACACCTCACCTCATTAATAATTTTTTGATGGAGATCATTTGACCATGAATTTGATAGTATCTTCCTTTAAACAGGTCTGCTGTAATTAGGGGCATGAGTGTGTGAGTTCAAACTCAATGTAGAAAAAAAAAAGCCCCATAAAATAGATATGCTCTTGCTGTTGTCAATAACAATCCAATAGCATCGGGTCCAACTATTAGATTGGTCACTTCTAAAAACAGATGAATAAAGTTATTGTAAAAGAACTCATGTGTATATGTTGATCAATTTGAAGATCTCATCTTTGATTTGACTAACCCTAAAGGGTGGCTCAGTTGGCCAAAGACCACGGTTTACACCCAGAGGTTGTATATTCGAAACTACACTACTACACTGAGGCTACCGGGGAGTTTATCCCGCTTCCCTCTGGCCCGAAGGGATTAGTCCAGCCCTAAAAATTGAGAACCCTCTGATAGAAAAAAAAAAAAAAAAAAAATCTTTGATTTGACTGAAATTTGGTGAGGGTCTATCTAAAAGGGGGCATTTATTTTAAGCAATTTAGATTTTTATAACTTAGGCCCATCTATCATTAGACTAATGATCATGTATAAAACATAACTTTTTGTGATGTTTTATTGTTTTATTCAACTGTGATATATGTTGTTACATCATTCAGTGGGCCAAAAACATATTAGATTTAAATTACACTGTACAGAGAGAGATTTATTTTGAGTGGTCAAGTTTTGAAGCCGCTGAGCCTCACAAGTGGGTGGGCTATAGTGAGTCAAAAAGAAAAAAAGGTTTTGGATTTCCTAAGGAAAGGTGGAAATGAGTCCCGTCGAAAAGGAAATGCACAAACGCCCCCTTAGGGCACCTTTGTGTAAAGGTAACTTCCATGGAAAGATGACATTGTCACATCAGCAAGTTCTATAGTTCTTAAATACCTCGAAAAAGGTTTTATGATGAAGTTAGAAATTCATGTTTGGTGCAAAAAAAAGTTTCCTCGATAAAATGGTGTTAGTGTTGTTTGCTGCGGCAGCGGATTCCTTATTGAAAATTACTATCTAGTGCAGCAATTTTCCGAAAAAAAAATTAAAAAACATGGAATTGGACCCATCTTGATTGTCAATAATACGGCTGCACAAAAAATTCGGTACCACCAATAAACCGGACCGAGCTGACCGAATCAGGCAATTAGGAGTGACATTTCTTGACCCAACCTACCTATCCAACATGATAATTTAAGGTTCATCTTGAGCATTTTTCTCTGTATGTTATGACATTTCAAAGTAATCGGATAAAATCCATTCTCATCATTCACAATGCCCAACCCTTATCCATTTCGGTAGGATGCTTATATACACTAAATACGTCGTCAACACTATCACAAAAATAATACACAATTAATCAAATAATAGTATATTTAAAAAATAATGAAATGGGTTGGGTCTTGCTACATAGGAGTTGTGTGAGTGGGGAGGGGAGGAGAGTGGATTCGTAACAAATGGGTGCGTGGGTTGGTCTGTGTGTGTTGGGTGAGGGGTGACTGGGAAAGGGGTGGCTAGGTAGGATAAGGGTGGGAGTGAGTTAATGGAGTAACTAAAGGAGGCCAATTTTATGTGAAAATGGAATCCCACCTCCCCCCCCCCCCCCCCCCCCCACCCCCCAACCCTAATAGAAAGTCTGTTTCAAGGCCTATGAAAGAAAAACCCGACATGGCAAATAAGCAATTCCAAATAAAACTGTTGTACCAAATAAATGAAAGAGGAGTTTTCCGCAAAAAAAAAAACACTTTCTTTTCTAGGGAAATGGGCTACAGAAACGTTGCCCTCAGTGTCTATTATCTCCTCACAGAAAAAGGAAAGAAATGAACTAATTTTCCATGACAAATATGATTTTGCTTTCGTATTTGAGAGATAAGGAATACTAGATTCCCCACTCGCACGGAAAAAAAAAATGTAAAAATGTGAAACGTATTTCCACGATGCTGTAAAGTTCCGCTTTTGGTGTAAAAAAAAATAAAAATTAAACTAAGTTTTCTGCAATTCCACTTAAAACTGTTTGTTCAGCCTGTTTTATACAAAAAAGACATGGAAACTGAAAATGAATTTTCTGCAACATTGAACGTTACATGTTTGATTGGAAATAAAATTAGGGAACATGGAAGATCATTTCCGAACGGAAAAAGTTGTCCCCGAAACTGATTTTCCACAGCTCTATACAAACGTGCCACAGCATTCAAGAATAAGTGTCATTTGGTGCTATTGCTTTTTCCAAAGGATGTGCACAAAAATAAGTTGGACATACTGTGAATCTTAAAAATCAGAGGATTTTACAGAAAAAAACCCAACATTTGAACATTCCTCGAAAAGAGTCCCCATATATTGTGTATTACTAACGAGGTCCATCAGCCCTTTTTTTCAACTTTAATAGGAGTCACGCTAGCGTCGCTCGTCAAAGCATCTCCTAATGTCTAGCGTCGCTCATATCTTACGAGGAAGACGTTAGCTCGCTCGTCAGAGCATCTCCTAATGTCTTCTTCTTCCTCTTCTCCTCCTATTTCTCTATCTCTTCCACTAATATCTTCTTCTTCCTCTCCTTCTCCTATTCCTCCTAATGGACCCCTCAGTAGATGGGTATCCCCTATAGAGGAGAAGGAGAAATGCACACCTTTAGGTTGATTGAAGAAAAAAAAAAAAAAGGAAACAAAGTTTAAGCGAAAGGAGAAGAGCTAGAAAAAGAAATGAGAAGTGTGCTGAGTAATTAGTTGCAGAAAAACCGCCTACGAATTTAGAGAAGGAAGAGTGAAGGGTGGGTGTGTACTTTGTGTAGTGTGTGCATCTCACACTAGGCGGAAAAAGGCTTTTTTGGTATCAACTCACGGAGAATATTACGGCATAGTAAGGGTTGAAGACGGCGTCGATGAAGGCGGGGTCCGTCGTGAGACAGGGGTACTCGAACATCTGACGGTGAAAAGTGAGCTCGAGCATGTGCGGGTGAGTCCAGTACCAGCTATGAGACCCACTGAAGGTCCTGGGGCCTAGTCCATGGTTTGTGATGTAAGGGTAGAAATCAAGGTAAATGTGACAGTCAGATTAGTGGGCCAACATATCAACGTTAAAACGAGATGGGAGGTTTCGAATGTAAATCCAACGGCCATAACACTCTCCTGGATTTACACATTGGGTCAGTGGAAGGATTCCATGGAAAAGGAGGAGAAGACTTTTCCAGCAATAGAAAAAACACGAGAAGGAGAAGAAGATTGCCTGTTTAGATTCACAATTATATGTGTACAACGATTAATAGTGATGAACTTAAAACGTCTATTAAAGATGGAGTGAGGGAGATGGAGAAATAGGATGAAAGGAAAAAAAAGAAAAGATGCGTCGCTAAGAAAAAAGTAAAAAAGAATAAAAAAAATTGAGAGGACCTCTTTTGTACTACACAATATTTAAAAACCCTTTTCAAATAATGTCCAAATGTTGGAACTTCTTTCGTAAAATCCCCTAAAAAATAATATGAAAGTGTAAAAATTTTTAAAATTTTAATAATTCTATTAAAAAAGCATTTCAAAAAGAAAGAAGTTGCGCAAAACCGGAACTCAGCACTACACAGGCTCGAATTTTATATATAATTAATCATAAAACGCTTCTCACAACTAGTATGGTGTTCATACATTCATGGTTCTGAGATGTAAGTGACTTAGATCGATGGACCACAATTGTACTTTTTTTTTCTGTTTATTAGCACAATGGTCCCAAAATTTGGTAACTTGAGACGTGTCTGAGTATTATATGCTTAGAAGAAATTGACTCTTAAAATCCAAGTTACATGATCCCCCATTGCATAGAAATTTTAACTTCATAATAATTGAATATGATAGGCCCTGGCACAAGACCGGAGGCGTCCAAGGCCTCTTTGAATACCTGACTAGTCCCCTAGGGTGGCGGCCTTTGCCTGTTTCCACTCACCGGGTTTGTCGAGCTATATAATAGCCTGGGGTCCCA
This sequence comes from Persea americana, assembly GCA_029852735.1. Lineage (NCBI taxonomy): Eukaryota > Viridiplantae > Streptophyta > Magnoliopsida > Laurales > Lauraceae > Persea > Persea americana. The sequence continues at coordinate 15,550,434 of CM056809.1, forward strand.
ACGCATTGGTGGGCTTCGATGCTGAGACCTTCGGGTGGATAAGGAGTGCCCCAACCAACGGCCTACCAAGCATTGGTGGCACAATCTTATTTGACCATTAAGGTATGATCAACCTCATTTAATCATTCCCACGCGGGCACAACCCACTTGTCACTCTTTGCAAATAAAAGAATTATACATTCTCTTCTTGTTACTCACTTCACTAAAATGAAAGACATATCAGTTGAAACAAATCATTTTATAATTACAAGGCAACACCGAAACCGAATGCAGGCATAGAGAGAAAATGCTATTGTCCACAGTGCAGTTGGCTAGAAAGATGTCGGTCATTTGTCATGCAAACATTTTGATTCCAACGCAATAAGACAGCTCGTAAACTCAACAGGGTTAGAAAAACGTCCGGTGTGAGTGTGTGGAGGAACACTTCCGCACAGCCATACAGAATACACTACTTGATTCTAATAAGAATATAAACAATTGGGCAGTCAGCATTCTTCACCAAATAACAAGCATTGGCAGATGATGATCTAAAATGAAGTTCATAAAAATCAATTTAGTTCTTGACTTGCCAACTTCACAACCAAAATATCAAAACATTTGAACATTTGGTTGCAGTAACAGTCGGAACCTTTGCCTACCATCATCATCCATCACAGTCGTCCACCCACACCTAAAACCAATTTCACCTAGAGAGAGATAAAATGTAACCTGGGAGATGACAGATTGAGGAGTTCCAATTGATAGCCTTGATGATGAAAAAAGACTATGTAGCCTCCTCCCTTTACTTGTAAAGTACACATGATACAGAGTTCCGCACCTCATGTATTCTCACCTAAGCAATGTTCTAATCGACTCACCACCTTATTTGCTGTTTGGGAACTTCACCTCGTAGTTCTGAGGTAGCTGTAAACACATGCAGGAAAAAAAGAAAAAAAAAATCATCAGGGCATAATTGGCATGTGGATCACCAAAAAGAACTGCAAGTTTAGGACGTGAACCATGAATGTTGCAGTAATCATCTTCCCAGCAAACCACCGACCATGGAGAGAACGCTGTGCACTTACAGCAGATTGCACATTGTCAAAACGTAGATATACAAAGCCAGCGCTGTTCCTATAACAGAAATCCAATGAAGAAAAAAGTTGAAGAAAAATAAATATTTTAACACAGCCATTGTTGTATGAAGCTACAAGGGTTGCCAAGTTAATTAAAGTAGGTGCCAAGCACAGAAAAGTGGAGGCTTGCTGATTCCCACCAACCCCCTCTCCAATTTGCTACTCAGAAATGTGAAACGCAGGACATTCAGACGTGCATCGCAGGATGCTTGAGCAAAAATCAAACTCAGGTTGGTACACCCTCACCACACCTAGAATGCCCTTCAACCGCAAACTGCAGGAAGAAATTTCCTAGTTTCCAATTGCTACACTGACATACTTGAGACAGTCTAGAATGATTTTGGGGACATGTATCCACATTCCACAGACAGCCTACCCGGACAGACAACTGAGACTCTATCCAGGATTCTATCCAGTCTCAACTGTGCAAGTAAAATTAGCACACCTCTAGACAATTTAACAATCAAATTGGAAGTAGGCAAATACATTTTTGCAAACTAACAAGCACAATAATAACAGAAGTATCCAACAGCTTAGAGTGACATACTTCTCCACAAATATGTGCTTCACCGTGCCAAACTTTGAACACTCATCTTGAACATCTTCTTTAATATCCAAGTCGAAGTCCGGTTCAGTCTGCAATATGACATTTATTCAACATAAATAATAGGATCCAATAGAGTAAAATTCCACTGGCAGGTTGACTTGCTGATTAGTTGCTTATCCATTGGAATGGAAACCTGGATTCATGCTCATGTTAGAGCTGCGTGAGAGCTTCCCACTTGAAACATGGTGCGGCTACCTGATGCAGGCCAGACCATGGGTTGGCTGACCATTGGGCCAGTCCATAGGTCCAACAGGTTGGCCAACCCATGGTCTTGCCTGCATCACTACCCAACAACAAAATCAAATAAGAAAAGAAAGCGAAGAATTAATGGGAGACAAACTAACCTCATTCTGTGGATCAAACATGTTCTTTAATAGAAGACATTCACTAGGGACCCCTATGGTATCAACTGCTGTCGGAGTTGCAGGAACAGGGATGGGTGCACCTGGAAGTCCTCCAATTACAGGTACCTGTCCCATAAGCCCAGGTAGAAGGGGGTTTAAAGCAGGAGCAGCACCAAGAATCGGAGTAGTTGCAAGAGAGAGAGCAGGAGCATTAACAGCCGGGGTTCCAAGAGAAGAAGCAATACTACAGCCAAAAGAGTGGTACGTCAAAAACAACAGTTGTAAACAGAATGATTACACAAGCTCACCACAACTAACCTTGAGGTAGCACCACTGCGGTCCAACTTCTGCATGAGAAGAGTTCTAGAACGAGCATTCAGAGCCTGAAATGTGGCACAATATTAGAGAGAGAAAATGATAGCTTGGAGAAATTGGGTTTACACACTATGTCAGGCAATGCGAAAGCACCGAAGAATGTAAACAGTTTCCCATTCTTTATAAGAAAAAAAAAAAAAATCTGTACATGTGAAACCAGTGTTATCAAATTCGGTTCATTTCGCCCGAATTTTCCGAATAATTTCGGTTCGGTCCCTCTACCGAAACAAACACCACACCTAGAAAATTTCGTTCCAGAATTTGGTCCTGTTCAAACAAATTCGGTGCTGTTCGGTCCTGTTCGGACAAATTCGGTGATGTTCGGTCCTGTTCGGACAAATTCGGTGATATTCGGCTATTCAGCCGAATTTGGTTCTTGGCATTTAAAATAGAAAAAACAAAACATGTTGGGGCAAAACAAAATTATTTTTTTAATTAAAAGTAAAAGGACCCAAGTCCTTAACCCAACCCCTTTCATTTACTCCTTTCGTTCGGCAGAGAAGAAACAAAAAAGAAGGAGAAGAGCAAGAAGAACAAAATGAGAGGAAGAAGAGGTGGGGGCAACAGCCGAACCCTCTGACTGCTGCTCAACTCGTTTGACAGAGAAGAAAACAAAAAAAAAATGAAGAAGAAGAAGAAGAAGAAAGACGAGGAAGAAGAACCTGTTAGGATTGACCCATTGCTGCTGTTGCTGCTCAGCTGGAGTGCTCCATCAGTTGTTGCCCGATCTAGTTGCTGTTGGGGCTGCCGGTGCTACTCAGGCTCTTCTTCTTCTTCGTACTGCTTTTTTTTTTTGTTACTTTTCCTATTCCAGATACTTTGGCAGCTGGCCTTTTTATCTTGAAAACTGAAACAGCTGGCCTTTTTTTCACCTACTGCTACTGTTTCAATGCTTGAACCAGGTACTGTTTTTTTTTACCTTCTTCCTTTTTCCCTTCATCTTCCACCTACTATGCCCAAGCCTGCTTCTTTTTTTTTCGTTTCTTTTGCCCTTTTGTTCTTCTCCACAGCTGTCGAAGTGAGGTTGACTGTTGACGTTGACACCTGTTGAGCACTACTGCCTTTTCGTTCCTTTTTCTTTCTTTCTTTTTTAAGAGTCAACACATGCTGCTTTTTCTCTGCTGCTTTTTCCCCCTTTCGATGCTTTCTGCTATCGGCAGGGCTGGGTTGGGCTGGGCCAACTCAACTGTTGTTTTGCTACTGGGCTGGGTTGGGTCATGTTAGTTGCTGTTTCATTTTGCTAAGTTTGCAATTTGCTAATTTTTTTTTAGCAAGCCGGCTGCCGCTGCACCCCCACCATCCGCTGGTTGCCCCACTACTCTTTAAGTTTTAATATTATTCATATATTTTTCTGTATGTATATATATTTAATTTATATATTTCTCTGAAATATTAATCCGAAACGTTTCGCCGAAATCCCGAATCTACCGAAATATTTCGATTTGGAGGCCAAACCGAAACGGCGAACGAAACGAATTTCACAACACTGTGTGAAACCCTCCAAAGTACGTACTAAAAAACATGCAGAAGGAACAAAATGTTACAGATTTGAGGATTGAATTATAGTACCATGAGTCAAAATAAAATGTATAAATTACAATTAGAAAGCAAGTACTGAAAAAGATGCAGAAGGAACAAAATATTTCAGATTTGAGTATTGAATAATAATAGTAGCAGAGACGTGATTTTAGGATTATCAAACCCTATTATACAAAGAACAGCCACTTACCTCACTGGTAAGTGGCATCAGTTCTCACCTGGCTAGCCAGGGTTCAAACCTTAGGTACACCACCTCTTCTCACTTGTGTGGGCCTTCTTCCCGCTTGTGCGGGCTGTCTTTCGGTGTGTGTGCGGGCTGTGTCTTGGATCCCAGCCACTTGGCTGGATTACCAAAAAAATAAAGATCTAATAGACAGACTATATGCAACAGACACAGCTATATATAACAGTGATAATGAATCAAGAATGAGGAATGAAAAAAAAAAAAAAACCAACCAGGCTCTCAGCCTTAATGGAGGGAATAGTGGTCAAAAAATTTCAGCATGTTCGGACAAAATCTCTGGAATTTCAGCCAAACAAGATCAAAATCTTCCTGGAGGGTATTTGTTTCAGCCAACTGAAGAAAATTAAGTCATTTTATAATCACCACTTCGACAAAATGATCTTTTTCCATCACCAACAAATCATTTTTGCCATCACCAACAAAGAAAACAGAGTGAGATCGCTCGCCAACTATATTGAGTGTCACAAGCACGTGCACACACAATTACAAACCAGGGGCAAACCCACAAACAATTCGCTACTTAACACCTACACCTTTTATCTACCAGGTTCCAATTATAAGTTTGTGCACCTAGACTCAATAAAATGAAAGTCGTCACATAGGTGGCTCCCAACAACAGAACTAGGTACCCTTTAAGCTCATTAGGTTCAACATCCCATCCCGATGGGACCAATGATGCACAATCGTCACATATTTGCCACGGATGCCCAGCCTTTGAAATCATCACTGTTAGCAACACCAAGGAGTCTTCAAAGAAGGGGAATCACTTGCTCAATCCATTCACAATAATGAGAGAAAGTCTCTCTTTCACTGATCCAAAAATGAGATATTACAAGGTATTTATAGAGGAGGGGAGAACGAGGTGTTACTAACCAAGCCTCCACCGTCGTCATCATCAAAATCTCCTGCATTGGCCCCAGCATCTTGCATTCCAGCTTGATCAGTAACAGCTGAAACCTGAAAGTAAGAAGTGCTATTGTGAGAGAGGAAGAAGAGGGAGGGGGGAGGGGGAGTTCAATAAATACACAACATGATTACCCTAAACAAGCATACTCACCTTTAATATCTTGCCAGCAATGCCAATTTGACCATGTAAACTTTGAGCAGCTCTAGCATCTTCAAGGCGTGTAAACTGTCCAGGCATACATAAGAAACCATCAGCCCAAACTCCATGGAGAACAAAACCAGCTGTGAATTTTATACTCACTTGGACAAAACCATAACCTCTACAATGCCCAGCGTCGTCAGTGGGTAACTGCACTAGCTCCACAGTACCAAATGGTTCAAAGACCTGGATTAAATCATTAAAATCATGTTCAAATCTCCAACAAGAAATGCCAGGGAGTCAATTGAAGCTTTCTCAACTCAGAGGAGATAGCTATAACAATGATAGAGACCATGATAGAGACAAATCCTAAATACAATAGTGACCCTTAGCCATCTAAGCTACAGTCCCAAATGCCAACTTCTGAGCTAAGACCACATGCTAACAAGGATAAAAATATTAAACAGCATAAATGACACAGGAGCAGAAGATCCAGATTTGTTAGACCCTACGTCTAAACAAGCCCCCAATTATTTGGGCCATTTTGATCTGTCCAATGGCGCATTGACCCATCTCAATTACGGATCAATCAAGCACAAGGGCCCAAATACAAATTTGAATGGGCTAAAATTGGGTTTTAAAAAACCTAATTTAATGTGGGCCCTAAGCAAACCCAATTAAGACCTTTGGCCCATCTCAAATAGGGCTCAATCAAGCATAAGGGCCCAAATTTTGAATGGGCTTAAATTAGGTTTTAAAATATCTAAATTTAATGTGGGCCCAAAGAAAACCAAGTCCTAACCGAGCCCATATTGGACATGAATGATCAAACCATGGGCGCACCACTCTACATGACACTAAGTGGGACCCATAGCAACTTAAAATATGCTTAACCCAGCAGGAACCAAAACCCCACTTGGAGAGGGACGCCCAATGAGTCTTAACTCCAAATACACCCACAGCTGGCAATTTTGAAGGTTTTTCAAGTAAAGAGACCAAGAGAAGAGGGCTTCCTTAATTCAAGAAGCATTAGAAGAAATGAAGATTCAAAAAAGCCAAGTGGAAAGAATTTCTCTAAAGAGGACGTCCAAGTGGATTTTGAGTCCTAGAAACTTTCTAATCTTTAGCTTATTTCCTTATTTGAAGTAAGTTGTTAAGTTTTGTAATGATTTATTTAATAAGTTTCTTAATTCTCTAGGTTAGATGGACGGCTAGGATTAAATCTGGGGAATTAGGGTTTTTTGTTGGAAACATTATTTAGGTATTAAGGGTTGGACATCCAAACCATTCTTTGCTAATTTTATTTCTCTTCAAAAGAGAGTTACATGGTTTTTGGCTTTTTGCACTTGCTTCTCTTCTCCATTGGTAAGAGAGTATATCTTTGTCTCCCAAAGACTGAAGACCAATCAAGTAGAGATTAGTGATTTGGGGTAAGCTACTTTCTACCTTTCTCCTTGTGTTTGCATATTTGATTGTAGAATAGGTTAGCATTTGATCCATTTTTGGGTTTCCCAAATTAATCGAGATCTTTGATTTGGGTTCTGTTAGATATAGTTCGATTTTGTTAATCCAGACTACTTCAAGAAATGAGATAAAATGGGATCTATGGTTTTTCCAAATGTCTCTTTCTATGAGTTCTATTCATTCTTGTGAGAAAAAAAGAATGATATTTTGGTTTTATAGGTTTGGGTTTTACAGGCCTTCGAAAGGCATTAGAGTTCAGCAGGTCTACTTATTGTGTGTCTAGGTCGCTTTCTGCTTTCATCATAGAAGAGTTTTCATTGCATTGGTGGATTGCACTGGACCTGTTTCTGCTGTTGCATTATTACATTTTATTTATACATTTAATTATCACTAAAGAAAATTTCAAAATGAACCATTCAAAAACAAGAAGAAGAAAAGGAAATTCAAAATGAAATTAAGACTGCATAATTGGCCTAGAGCGCATGAGATGTCAAACTAGGAAGTGGGAACAACTCCTAACATCAATTTTAAACATCCAATGACATGGAACTGGGCAACAAAGTCAGAAACCCCCACTTAAATACCATTTACAGTCCAATTCCACTGTTCATAGGGTTCAGACTTCATATGTCAATAAGTACATTGACATTTGGTTACTAGTAGAAGTAGGGTAACAAAGTCAGTAACCTCAATCAAGTACCATTCATGGTCCAATTATACTATATTAAGCTAGGAGGTTTTGGCTTCAATTTTGACCGTCGGTTATAATTTTGACCAACGGTTATGTAACTACTCATATAACTACCCACTCATTTTTCCATCATACCACTCATGTTTCAATTGTTCCTATGTAACTATACCCTTTTTGCTTCAATTTCTCTATTTCTATTTTATCCAACTTGTCCTACGGAAAGACGTAATTTTTTTTTAATATGTGATTATTTATTTTGCAGTGCAGGGAGATACCGTGCTCAAGGCTAGTTGTACCACTTATGGGGTTCAGATTTCAATTAAAACATCGACCTTGGTTACTACCAGTAGGTAGTAGGAGCATAAAGATAACTAAATTTATAAAATGAAATCATCAAATGGAAAGAGGCAAAATACAAATACTTTAGAAACACATAATTCAAAGGTTCTTTTTTTTTTTTTTTTTGTTTTGCTAAATTGGCTACTGATAAGGACAAGGAGTGATACTTTGAATTGGAAGACCCATGGATTGATCCCTGGACATGTGACCGATACTAAAAGTGCCAACACCACTCAACCATGTGTGTGTTGGCAAACCTAAATCGAAGATTATTCAACCGTATTTGCACCTCAAAAGAAACAAGTGCTTAGAAATGGATGTAGTTTCCAAAGTTGAAGTTCAGAAGAAACTATTTGAACCTATAATTGACTAGCCATTGTTCCAAAGTTGAAATTCATAAGAAACCTGTCTAAGTTGATCTTCTGTTATGTTAAAGTGCAGATTCCCGACATACAGCCTCCTAGCTCCCCCAGAATAGGGTCCAGTAAGACCACCTGCCCCTCCAGCTGTATTTGACTGAACAAGATTCTTTTCAGCCTCTGATGGTTTAACCATAACAGGTTGGCCTAGAAGTGGCTGACCAGATAGCGCAATTGCCATTGGAACAGACATAGCATCATAGAACTCAATATACCTGAAATGCCATTACAATTACAAGTCAGTTCAAAGCAGAAGAAAGGCCTTATCACTACAGCAAAAATAATCTATAGCAATCAGTTTCAGTATGATGTAAATGAGTAAAAGAATAAAAAAAGAAGAGGATGGAAACGCGGGGGGGGGGGGGGGGGGGGGGGGGGGGGGGGGGGGTGTGTTGGGGTGAGGGGTTGTTTCCATTGCTACATCCGACACACCTAAAAAAACAGAGAGAACCCCTATTCAGCATAAACCTGAGAACACAAGTTTTCCATTTGACACAGGCTATAACCAATCTCATTATAAATCTCTAATGAATGACTAGTAAATAATGATAGAATTATAAATGAGCGCATTCCAGAGCATTTAGGGGTAATATCAATAGGGGATAAATAAAGAGAGACTCATTTGAGAATTGGGATGCTTTGGACATGTCCAATGCTGGCCAGCAATGGCACCCTTGGGAAGCTTTTCTATGTAGGTTGATGGCATAGTCCCCAGTTTCGTTTCAGACCCCGTTTTGGTCCAGCCTCCAAATCTAAATATTTCAGTTGTGATTTGGAATTTTGGAAAAACGTTTTGGACTTGTATTTCGAAAATATATATATATATATACATATATAGGGGACATTCATGTGCATCCATGCATCACCAAACTTGATAGGGCCCACCAAGGGCCCCACTGATCATGGAACTTGGGGGGATAGAATGAGACACCTAGGATGGGCCCGTATATCAAGTTTGGGGTCAATCCCATGCCTCTGACCCCTTCATCCGTGGCCCATAAATTTAAAGACTTTATATTAAAAAAAAGTTGACCCTCGATCCAATGGTCCAATTCATTCGGATAGGTGAAAACTTGATGGATCCAGTGTAATTTAGGGGGTCCCATGTGTGTAGATGGTTCGGAGGGATCATAAAGTAGGCCCCACTATGTTGTCCCTCACCGTAATGGTGAGGGATAGATGTGCATGAATATTTTCCACATATATATATATAGAGAGAGAGAGAGAGAGATTTTAAAAGAGAACTTTGGCTAGGGCCTTATTTTTTATTAGACTGAAATTTAAGATTGAAGACTGAAGTATATTAATAATTTAAGATTTTTAATAGGTGGGCCTGGATAATAAGACTGAAACATAATAATGATTTAAGATTTTTGTTGAGCCCACACAAAGTTTTAGAGGTATGTCTTCATTTCATCTATTTTGAAATGGAATCGAATTTGGATTTCCAATTGGGTTTGATTGGGGTCTGTTGGCTTCGAATTGAGTCATGTATTGATGTTTGATTGGGGGTTTGTATTAGGGTTTATTTGGGGGTTTGGCTTACAAGATTAGGATTATTTGGGGGTCTGGATTAGGATTGATCCTAGTTGATGTTTGAATTGGAATAAATTGATGCTTGGAATTAGGGTTTCTTCTTTTTTCCATTTTTTTCCACTGCAATCCCGCTCCTCCACTTCACTGCAATTAATAAAAGGGAAAAAAAAAAAAAAAAGGATGAAATTCAGAAATTTGGGAAAAACATTTCAGCCTAAACGGTACAAAATCTAGACTGAAACAGCAGGAAGGGGGTTTTCGCCTCAGACAGTGGTCTGAACCAGAAAATTGCAGCCGGAAACAAGATTGAACACTATGGTAATGGTCAATTGCCCCTCAAGGTAGAGGGATCGTCCAAAGAGGACTTGGAGTAGTAGTGGGGATGGATCTAAAGAAGAGCAACCTATGCAAGGATCTAACCCAAGATGCTGGAATGGATAAACAAAATTCATGTAGTTGACCCTAACATAGTTGGGATAAGACTTTGAAGAGGATTAATTTAATAAGACTTTCAAGATGATGAAATTACTATAGTCTTTAAGCTACTAAATATCTTAGAATAATAGTAGTAAGGTTAGTAAACAAGCACCCTTTGAAACTCAAAACCCAAAACAATGGTGAGGATGTGAATTCATTATCTCTTCTACACTAATGACATATAAGTATTGAAGGCATAACCAGCAGTGTTTTATAAATCATTCGCTTTTTATCAGTTTCCATACCCTTTAAAATTTCATTTAAAACTTCATTTTATCACAAAAGGCACAGTAGATCATTTGGTAGAGACACCCAAGCAAACCAGAGTAACCCATGAGACCAAATTAGAGCAAGTGGTTCTATACAAATACCACAGAACCCAGTGCACGTTAGCCAAGGTTCCTCCACGATTTTTTTTAACGTCTTCCAATAAAAAATTTGAGTTCTTGGAAAATGTTTTGAGAGGCAAGATAATCTGCCAAGCGATTGGCCATTCTATCTGAGTACATATAAGTATAATCTTAATGCAAATAACTAAGGGACTTCTGTTTTGAATTCCTGAACCCTATTTTCATCAATATTCTAGCAAGTCATCAACTTCTGGGTCAAAAGAATAACGTAATTTCAAGATAAATTAGAAGAGATTTTCAAGAGAGAGTAAATAGAAGAAAGAAAAATACCCGACTCCTTTAGAACGTCTAGAGTTACGGTCCATAATGAGACGCACATCCCTTACCTGATAGAAGAATACAGAATGACATCAATGGGTTGACGGATATAAATGTATAATAGCATTTCCAAAAGCTCAACTTACAAAAAGATGATCCCCTGACATAGATACTTTATAGTCTAAATTATTGCACCATGAGAGGCAGCCTATATGATTGCCTGTCACGTTTTAAGTGCACCATTAAACTCACCAGAGATAAGATAACCATGAAAATATTTATAATGGATACGATGAAAAAAACTAATGCAACAAGAACGAAATATACATCACACGTCAAAATCTGTTCAAGGTTCAAACCAACCTACAAGTATAAATTTATATAGACATCATGAGAAGCATTACACATGCCAGCATGTTTAGACTAGAAAACACTCTGATTTGGGCTATTTGGCCAATTTTCAGTGCAAACCAAGGTGAGACCAGATACTATGGATGCTCCAATGAGACTTCGGTTCATGTTCCTCTTGTTTATTACCATGCAAGCACATACATTGCTATTACTGCTTTATATTAAACTTAGAGACATAACAGGTCAAACATAAACTCAGACAATGCAACTATGTGATAATCATCAAATCTTTGCCCAGCTACTAACCTTTCCAGCCCTTGAGAAAAATTCATAAACATCCCTTTCATCTGCCTTTAAGCATATCTGTGAAAATTGTTGCCAGCAGCATTAGTAAACAACCCTAAGAATATTACGGAAACAAAATATTGCATGCAGATCAGACAAGAAATATCAAGTGGAGCATGCACAAAGATACCTGATAAGCAAATACAGTCCTTTGATCCCGTTCAGGATCAGCCTCTGGCTCCGGAACTTCTTCCTTTTTTTCTTTGTATCTTCTGGATGAAAAAAAAAATTTCATTAGAGTTTTCGGACCCAAAAATACTAACCCAACATGACACAGGTTCACCAAAGAACTTGCTAAGTATGAGAAGCTCGCCAGTCATTTTAGAAAACCAAAACACTCGTATAGCGTTCTTTAGGTCACAGTTAAAAATAAGAAATCTGCAAACCAAAAAGATAAAATAAAGAATACAAAAAGGCATTCATGTGAACAAAATACGATGTTCAAAAAGCATTCATGTGAATGAAAATCTGACATTCTTCAGAGCACATCCACCATGGCAAGCCAGGTTCTAAACATCAGAATTGCGTGGCACAGTGTCCAAGCTCCAAAGGGTTAAATTGAACCATATATTAAAATGAAAGATTCTATATTATTAAACAATAAACTTCAAATATTAAAAAATAAGGGCAAAAAGAAAAAGAATTCGCATGATCAACAAGTATAGATAGATTGTATCCAAGCATGCATCATCACTGACAGAGTACAACATACACTGAGAGACTATCCAAAGATTTTCCACAAAAATTGCTTTTCCTCTCCCATGGACACCAAACTTTATGCAAAATGCATAGCGCTCCTATGTTGGAGAATCACTTGGCAAATAAAAATACTAGTCCGATTGAATAAACCAAAATGATATGTTGATTCTCCTTTTCACTAGGTTAAATACCCATATAAACCCTAACCGCAATATCATTTATCAAATGTCTCTAAAGTGAAAAAACCATGTATAAAGTAGTTGAAGAGGGCTTACAAGGCCAGTGAAAGGTATTAGAGTTAAAAGGAGACAGAAAAAATTACAAATACATTCAGGATTGTTGTTTTGAACAAATTCAGCTAGATTAATACAATTCATTTCTGTGCTTACAATTTCTTTAAACAGTGATTAGAATCTGATACAATTTTTTTATACCAATCCAAATCAGGAATGTTAACATTTTGAAAACTATGATAGCAAGTTTATAAGAACAGAGCCCCAATCATCAGGTGAAGCTAACATCAAAATTCTCTAGCACATAAGGTCTGGTCTACTCATCAGTTGGGATTATGTGAATGACCAAAAATACAGGATAACCTCGTTTGTAGCACAAGTTATTAGCATATTTGCATATCTTCATACCATCTTCTGCTCAAGGTGGCCATACCATGTTATACATGAAGAGAAGAAGAATCTCTTACATACACAAATATTCCTAACACTTAAAAAGTTCATCTTTCTGAAAGATGAATGAATATGATCAATATTCCATAAATGGAAGGTAAATCCACAAATGGGAGCAAATTTCTTTCTCCAACATGTGTACAAGTCAGACCCACAAATTACATTCCTGCAGAGAACTGCAAGAAATTCCATCATCACATTACAAAACGTGTAAAGTTGATGGTGAATTTGTAAGAAATTGTAATTAAAGTAATCATATACCTATTGCAATCACGAGAATGTCAACTGCAGGTAATTAAAGAAAAAGTTAAAGAGAATTTTTTACATGATTTTTTTTCTTCAAAATGCATCTTGATGTGAATTTATGAAAATAGTTCGGACCTAAAAGTAACAAAAGCTTAATTTGATAGTCATCATCAACAACCATCTGGAAGTTAGAATGCAACAACAGCCGTTTGGGAATATGCAAGGGATATTTGGAAAAAATATAAGCATGCATTGATTAGATATTTATAAAATGAGAAATGATCAACATGTAATACTGCTCCAACAAAGGAATCAAAATGGAACTAAAAGACAAGCATCGGGAATAGGTCATACAAACATGGGCTCCTGGAAGGACACTTTAAACAGTTTGGTTGATCTGAACTTAAAAGGGATAACCGGGACAGGTGACTTGCGAGAGCCCTGAACATTAGGTGACATGATGGGACTTGTTTTTTGGCCCCAACGGTGTCGGAATTCGTTGTCTGACCTTGAATTACCGGCTAGTGATGCATTTAGTTCTTTTTATATGTATAGTTATACCATTTCCCATATAGTGCACCCATAATATAGTCATGTTTATTTTTTTAAAACTTCCCATTTAAAAACAAAATCTTTAATACAGATCAAAACCAAGTTTATTGTCTGAAAGGAATTTAAAGTCCTGACCCTTCCATGCCAAAAAGAGAAAATTCTATCCAGGTAAGCCAACAAGTTTTGCTAGTCGTTTCTTTCTAGAATCTTCTAGAACTCTTAGGCATACCATAAAACAAACTAACTTAGGTCTGCGCATGGCATCTGCCAGCATTTGTGCCTACAATCATGCAGAGGAATATATTAAAAAATGCCAGCCATAGCTAGCTTGCCACTCAATATGCAAAATACAAAGATGTAAAATTTTATAATTAATACAAGCCCCTGGATTTAAAACAGTCATGTTAAGCTGAACATCATTAACCGTTAAAAATACTGAACATCCTTAAACAACGTGCTCCGCCAACATATTTTGCTCTTAATATGCCAACATATTTTGCTTTTAATATACAGTTCAACGCTATCTACAAAATGCATACAAAAACGGAATCAAAAATTGAGATTTTTTCGTAAGTTCCGAGAGATCAACATCAGTACATGATGTAAAACCTCTTCTAAGGCATATTACAGTTTCACAACAGTACCGCATATACATCAGCCATAAAAGCAACAGTTTTGGTGTATTTATATAAATATCCTGGAAAAGGATTTGGTTCAGGAAAAATCGGAATGGAGAAAGAGAATTCGTGTATCCGACCACCACACAGTTAGGACAAGGCTTTGATGATGATAATGATGGTGATGAAGATATAAATATCCTAGAAAAGGCATACACCGGGAGGCAGAAAAGCCTAGATGAAAGCCACAAAAAAGGAACCATGAAAAATATAATTTAGCAGTGACCAATTCATGGCACATGCAAATGTGTGATGAGCATGTCCAACCACAGAAGAGGAGGGAAAAAATGGCATTTTGAACATCTACCAAAAAAATAAAACAAATAAGGTAGGCAAGAGAATTCAAGGAGCCTAAAGGGGCCATGGAGAGGTGGTAACTTGAGGGTAAAATATAATCCAGTTGCACAATACAGGGCAAGCTTCCGATTAATGTAATGCGAAGATCCTATAAAAGCAAAAACCCGAACTCTATGAAAACCTTAGATGGACGTGCTACAGAAATCGAGGCCTAATTTCATGGAAAGCATCAAACATGAAAAGCGATAACATAAGATCCTGCAAAAGTAAAAGGCTGTGTCTGGCAGCCAATTGAACAACCATTTTCCTCACAAGAATCAGAAGTTGAAGTGCTTCTGAGAAAGCGAATCCCATGACTCCCTCACCAGCATGTCTGCAACAGAATAAATACAATTAAACAACTGTTTCCAAGTTGGAGGATAACCAAAAACACAACATGATATCACCACCCCTCATAGACCTCCAACTTCACCAAACCCATCTTGCAATGCAAGCTTCTAAATTACATTTCAAAAATTCTAGGAGAATGAACTTTAAGACCCATGACCTGAGTTCCAGAGCCTGGCTCAGTTGCCAGAATGACCATCTGAAGATTTCTCTAGCATATCTGCGATTTCCCAGAATCTGATGTTCAATAATCAGAAATTTCAACATTGATACATAGCAAAACATATATGTAACTAGACCAGAGGATCCAGAAACAGTAACAGTCTACGTTAAAAAAAAGAGAGAGAGAGTACAGATCTTTGCAAAGAAAGCAAGTCTGTCCAACAAATGCCCAACCTCCATTGGTACCACCATCCCCCATATATACCAAATAATGAATTTATAGTAGTAATAAGTAATTGTTTAAAATATATAAAAAATCCCAAAATAACCCGTGTCAACAATATTTATTCTCTCAACCCAGAAAAAGATAGGCGAGGTGGGTGCACTTGAGATGTTCACAGCGTAGGATTAAAAAAGATGGGTCTTTCCGTAAATTCGGAGAACAAATGAAACTGAAGCTCTAACAGCTAGATGATACACAACCAACGAACCAGTATCCATGTACAACAGACAGAAGGTTGACAATTACAAACTTCACAAAGCTTGGAACATTCATCTGCACAAATTGCTAATGGCTAAAGCCCAACAATTTCATATTGACCTTGACAAACGTTCAGCTTCAAGCACCACTTTGGCTATAATTTTAATTTTTTACCTACTAATAAGCAAATCAGGATTGAATTTAAACACGGGAGGGGAAAAAACACATACTCTAAGACAACTAGAAGGCTGCCACAAACTTCTGAATTTAAAACCCATCTGATGCATGCAATTCCAGACTTGCCAATTTTTTATTCTTTCTATAAAATTCCATAAGTGCCAAGGCATGGCCTCAATAGGGGAGAGAAGAGATAATTCTACAATACTATCACATTACTACGGTAAGGAAAAAAAAAACTACACAAAATATATAGAGAAAAAAAAAAGGAAAAGTTTGGCGATGACCAAACAGGACCAGTTTATTGAGCTATACAATTTGTTGTCTTATGAAAAGGATCCACAGATGCCAATGCTCTGGTTTCTCCATTGAGACATTTGACTCAATGACTTGCTTGAATATTCACAATAATCATTAGAAATTTAACAGATTTGATTATCTAGAAGTTATGTGAAAAGTGTTGTTTCAATTGAATGGGTCTTTTTGTTTTTTTAATGACAACGGGACGTGCATTGTTCTGAAAATCAAAATCATATCACAAATCATTTTTTTCCTGTAAACAAATTTAAAAAGACAAAAAGAAGAAAATAAAAAAGTAGCTATTCATAATCTATCCATAGAAAGCATCAATACAATGACAAATAAGATTATGATTCAATCATATGAAGAGCACCATTAAGATAGATCAATATATCATGAATGTAATATGTACAAATACTTGCATATGTTTAAGATATCAATGCTACTAGGAAAAATAAAGAAGTTGCAATTTTTCCGTTCTCTTTAAATAACTAAATAAATCAACCATCAATGTTAATAAGTTAGAATGTGCTCCTAAAATTAAAAAGTGATTCATGAAGAAAAACGTTGAAAAATTACATATAATCAAATGCTCCAGTACATGTCTATTACTTATTTAGACCTGAAACCTCCTCAAAATCCCGCAATTTCTTAAATAACTTCATCAATCACTACATAACCTCTTAAAAATAGAAACACTAAAACCTGAGGTGGGAGTAAAAAAAAAAGTTACTAATATTACTTTAGCTACAGCTATTCCTGCTCAGCCGAATCGCCTAAATTATAAGATTTGATAAAGTAAATGTTGAATTGTAACATTTGCAGTTGAGTTCTTTGTTTACCTTGCCGTATAGATACAATTTTTACCCTGAGATTCGATATAAATTCTAAGATTAAGGAAGCGAATCATGGGGTCTTAACAAGAATGTGAACATGTATTTTTATATTGAACGGAATGTTGGACAATAAAGATAGAAATGAGATAGTTAGGAGTTAGGGCATGCTCCCAGGAGATCAAAAAGGAAAAGTCCATAAACAAAGAACTGAATTACTGAAAGAACAACAAACTACAAGTAGGCAGAGACCTTTGCAGCCTCTATATGGAGCGGTAGCCCACTATCATGGCTCCTAATTATAAATTACAGATTCTAATTGGAGTGGTCAATCACCTTGGCTCTCAATTAGAGATTGAAATTTCTAATTATAGCTCCTAAGGATATTGGCATGAAATAATGGCGCAGCATACCATGTTATTCAACTAGTGCAACTCATTAGCTCATTCATATTCATGCATAGGATTTTATTCCACAGAGGCCTTGTGAATTCAGAAGTTCAACTATTTGCAGTTGCAGAGCTCGCTTCGCTCACTGTAAATCAGACTATCTAAACACAACAACAGTATGCTTTGTGTAGAAAAAAGAATATTTATACCTTCCATCGCGATCTCGTTCTCTGTCTCTTAACTCCCTCTCCCGCTCTCTTTCTCTAAACTCCCTATCTCTGCTCTTCTCTCTATCCCTCTCGCGCTCCGAATCTCTGTCATGGCTCCGGTGCCTCTCGGATCGGCTCCTGCTTCTCCGAGACCGAGACCGAGACCGCTCCCTCTCTCTGTCCCTGTCCTGATCTCTGCTCCTTTCGCGGTCGGAGTGCCGGTCTCTCTCCCGGTCCTTCTCCTTTCTACTCCTCTCCTCACAATCCTCATCCCTATCCCTACGTTCTCTGCTGCTCCGATGCCGGTCCCTGTCCCGATCTCGGTGCCGGTCGCGATCGCGGTCGCGGGACTTCCCGTCCTCCGACCTCGACCGCTTCGTCCGGTGGTGGTCGGAATCAGCGTCCTCGCTCCGGTGCCTGGAGCTTCGGCTCCGGTCTTTTTCCTCCGACTGAGCGCGGTAGCCGTTTGCAGATTCCTTCTTCGGCAGCTCGGGGTTTTCCACCGTCTTCTCTAAGAAGTCGTACTCGTCGAAATCCATCGGATCTCGAAGTTGCAAATTGAGAAGCTGAGAGAATTGAATAGATTATCCTCAGAGAAGAAGAAAGCACTTGCAGTGTGGAGAAGGAAAACCCTAGGAAGAAGATTTTTTTTAGGAGATGGAAACCCTAACCCTATATAAAAGCGGGAAGGTGGAGGAAGAAGCTGATGCCAGATAAACGAGGGAAAGAACACGGGAACTATGGATAGGGGCACTGGGCTTATATGGAGTCCACATCGTGGGGCCCACTTAAATGGCTTCTTATTAGTGGAGTTGGGGACTTGGGGGCACATGGCTGTGGCCAATTTAATGGCCCATTTCTTTACTAAAATTCATGTCTGATAGTTGTTTGGAAATTTCAATTTCAAATGCTGGTATTTGAAGTGCTACCAAATTTTAAAAATTTTAAATCCGTTATTTCATTCATGACTTGAATTTCTATCTGAAAATTTTGTATCCCCTATCTCCACAAATTCGCTAGGGCCATTTACTATGATTCTAGGAATTCTTGTTTAGAAAATTTTTGAATTTTCATATAAGGTGGAATTCCTGAATCCTCCTTTGGCCTTGAGCATTTAAGAATTCTACTAAAATGCAAAAATGATGAAATTCCTAAATTCTTGAAGGCCAATTGGGACTTTTCATGTGCTGTAATGCATACATTTTTTGTTAAAAAATAAGGGATTTGGATATGCCGAGATCATGTCTCAAAAACCCCAGCCACTAGAATTTCTGTCAGAAATTCTAATAAAAAATCCATACCAGAAACAAGCAGACCCTTTGAGAAATAGGACAAAACCCTTTTCATTCAACCCATCACGAGGGGCTCTGATTTCGGTTTTTTCTTTATGTTTGTAGAATCAAAGTTTAAACTTAATTTGTTTGGTAAGAATTCCTAAATATTTTTTATTATTTTAAATTTATATTTTTATATTACATCTAAAAATAAAATAAAAAGAACAAATCATCTCTTGAGAGATGTTCTCCTCCGGGCTCCAACTTTTGCGGTGGCCCATTTAGACCCATCTTTGATCGGTGCATATGTCCCTTCACCCTCATACACCCCGTGATCGGGCAAAAGGCCCAATTTCATTATCGTCAAACTTTCTTTCATCGAAATCTATACTTCAAATACAACTAAATATTAAGGCTATTAAATCAATGACCACGTTGATCTCGCACGGCTGATCTTAGTCGTGCCTCATTCACACTCACAAAAAGGTGACTCGGGATTTAAGAATGTCAAAAACCCCCCGACCAAAAAATGTGCCAGAACTCTATGGGAGCTTCTGTGTTTTTCTTTATATATATTCATTAGAATCAAAATTTTATATGGAACTAATGATAAAATTTATTGCTAATTGTTACCCATTTAATTTATAACTAAAACATTATAAAACTACTATTTGAAATAAATATCAAAATACATTACAGATATGATTGATATTTATGACTATTGCATTGTAATACATATGATGGGAGCGATTATGCTTGATGATAGAGCAAGGTCAGTGAGTATTTAAA
Organism: Persea americana; assembly: GCA_029852735.1. NCBI lineage: Eukaryota > Viridiplantae > Streptophyta > Magnoliopsida > Laurales > Lauraceae > Persea > Persea americana. The sequence goes on from CM056809.1 coordinate 15,570,148, forward strand.
TCCTTTACCTCTTCATTCTTCTCCTATCGTTGGTGAAGCAATCAAATATTTGAGAAAAACAAAGAAAATAAAAAATCAAGCATGTGTATTTATATATATATATATTTTTTTTTTTTTCTTTCCTGTGGGCAAGGTGTGATGCTTTTAGCCCAAGGATACTGAGCTTGTTTGGTAGTTTTATCGTAAAATAAAGATAAAGTAAAGTATCAAATCAAGAGATAATAAAATATAAGTAGGTTATGATGGTTTTTTTTTTTTTAGTTGTTTGGTATGAAATCTTTTTGACTTTTTACATAGAAAAGTGGAGACTTTTTGTCTTTTATTGAAAAAATGAAGTTGATTTTTTACTCTTCTTTTTTTAAAAAAAGGAGGAAGTGTTGAAAAAGTGTGATCTTGATGTGACTACTGTATGAAAAATGAAGGTTTTACTTGATTTTTACTTAACTAGTAAAGTGCCAAAGTGGCCCAAGGATCCATTATCGAGCATGTGTGCATATGTGTGATACCAAGGTCCCACCATCACTCATTAATGAGTGTGTTGGCAGTTGGCACTATTCCTCTCCACTCCCTTTCGATGGGACCGTATATTAAGTATTCTCAAGGGGTCCAGCTAAATAATTAGGGGCGGACCCAAGCACAGCCACGTAGGTGCTGCTGCACCCTTTAAACCACAGCGCTTTAAAAAATTAAATAAAAATTGTGGATCCACCCTTAAAATCCATATGAAAATCCTCAGTTCGCCCTCCAAAATCAAACTACCTATGAAGGTTCTCAACCCTAAAACAAAAATCCTGAGCCTCCCACAGTAAATAATAGAATTATTGGGCCTATGTGATTTGATGATAGACCCACTTAAAGGCCACCTATTTAGGTAACTAACCGATCAATCCCCGGTTTCTGTGGGGGTCACAATGGCATGGGGCATTCAGGTCCTCGGGCAGGAAGTCTGGGTTCGTATACTTGGGCTTTATTTGGGTTGAAATCTGGATCCTCCCGACAATATACATATGGGTCCAAATCGAGATGCAATGATACCCGAAATTAATATCAAACACCCAAGTCTGGATCCAACATTTTCAGATAAAAGACCAAGTTACATAGCAATTTTTGGGGTTGGTTCTGTGTGTTCCTAAGGTACTTCGGGTACCTTTGATATCCTTATTAGTGATATGAAAACTTGCTTCGGCCCTGAAATTTTCAAAACCAGTTTTAATTGAATGGTTGTGTCTATAAAAGCAGCAAATGGTAAAACTGGCCATAATTTGATCCATGATTGTTGTTTTAGACCATGGCCCATACATTAGAAACATGCCATGGGCCATCTTAGTTCATTGAGCTTCAGAAAACAAGGTATAGTGTGGACTGGGCCTCCCTATTGTAACGTGTCTAATTTTAAATGCTTAACAAATAAATGTTCAGAGTGTGTACTTTATAAGTGGAGAGCTCCAGGAAATTCTTAACTATCATGATTCCCACTAATGAAAGTATTTATATGTATATATATATATATTAACAGCTCAAAAAAAAAAGCTCCTTTTTTAAATCATCACCAACTTTTTCTCCAATAGAAGTAGCAAGATATCGACTTCATTACATTGGAACACTTGAAATTTTCAGCAAATCTTATTCACGTGTGTTTTAACTTTTACGTGGCCTATAGCATAATACACCCTACTCCTATTTGAGTGAAACTCGAAAAGGCCGAGACAAGATAGGGTGTTATTATGAGTTTTTCTTTACAGCCACCGTGGGGAAAACTCTCAGATGATCCCGATTCAATTATAAGTGATTTATATTTTTCACAAGTAGGCCCATTCAAGAGTCTCGTGGACTTCTCATTAGTCTGAGCATCAAAGGATGTGGACTCCTTGTGAGCGTCCTTGTTTCTAAGGACAAATTCATTGTGAAAAAACCATCATCACATAACATACAAGAACTAGTAATGGTGTTTAGTTGTTCCTTGTCTAACCACAAATCATCCCCCAAAACTCAACAAATGGAGTAAGAATAGAAAGAATGAAGTGGAACAATAATCTGTGTTACAATCACCAAGGAGCAATCTAAATTTCTAATTACAACATGATGCAATCTGCAAAATTATTGATTCTTTGCGTTAGACAGAAAACATCATCTTCGACATGGATTGCACGAACCTTCCACCAATCACTCTAATTAGATGTTCTCACCCACTGGTCATCCAGAGTTTATCTCTTATGTGCCTCAATCAAGCAGGGGAGGTTGATCCCATGCCTAGTCTGTCAGATAGATTGGTCCTTGCAAATGGTGAGAGAAGCTCCATTTGATGAATGAATTGAACATCATGGACCAATGGATTGTTTGCTCTCCTTGGAGGAGATCCACAATAACAAGAAGGAGAACAACTGGAGCTTATTGACTCTTGTCCACCTCCCCCCTGCAACATTTACCAAAAAACTTCTTGCTTGAACACTAATGCAAAGAATGAGACAATAACTGCTTAGCATGATGCCCCTCCAATGAAGTTACAATGACATTATTGATCTTCAAATGAGCCACTTCACTTGCTTTTCCTTTTCCTTTTTTATGTGTAATTATAGTCCACGTCTTCTTCTTTTCATCAATTCATCTAAACCTACCAATATAACCATCCTAGGTTTAACTGCCAAGATATTCACCATTAGAATGGACTAGACAGAGAAACCAAACATTTTTTCGCGAGTTCACCAGGCTCCTCGTGTGTAATTTCAAATAATGAATATCACGCTGATCAAAATAAAAGTTGGGCAATCACCAAACTAGGATAGAGGGTGTGATTTGAAAACTGTTCTTTCTGTGAATGTTGGATCTCCTATTTATTTCCTAAAATGCTCATTTCCAAACACTGAGGTGCCAAATAGGTTGGGTCGGGTCACAATGGTTCGGGTTGACTAGGATGGCCTAGACTCTAGAGGTTGAAGGTCAACCCATATTCATCCCCCTTTTTTTAGAATGGGTCAGAGAGACCGACCCACACGGGTGAACATGACCTAACCCGCATAACCCACATCCAACATAGTTCACCCCATTTAACACAAACTAGCCCTCCACAAATGTAGATGTTGGGGCCAAGCCCAGTCCATTTCAAGTGTTAAAGGATATATATATATATATATTTGGGTTTTGTTGCAAGCCACCAAAAGGCCAAAATAAAAAATATATTTACCATCATATTGTTTAAATTGATTTCAATATGCAGGCCGGCGACCTCATTTAAATGGGTTCTGTGGGTCAACTCTAACCTAATCCGTTTTACTGCTATGGCCGGTGACCAACCTTTATAGGATGTGGGTTGGGTCAGGTTTTGTCAACCCTACCCAGCACACATTTTTGGATAATAAACACCCCCTAGAGCCGAAATGAACATTCTTTTAAGAAATTAACACATAATTCCTGACTTGTATTACCAAGTTGAGGGAAAGAAAGTCCTATGTCAAATGGTTAACTTCTCCAACACTAACCTTGCTAGAGAGCATGTCAATGATTTCCCTGCTCCCTTCCTGTGAATGGCTGGTTATAAGATTAGCAAATGACAACATCATCAGTAGCAGACATGAAAAAAAGAAAGAAAAATAATAATTCAGAGAGTTATCAAGTTACATGAGTTTGTTGGGCCATACACTGATTGGAATTTATTTTAATTTTTGGTAAAGCATTGATTGCAATTGGGGTCGCAAATAATGCTGATAATTTGAAAACTCTTTGGTATTAAAATGATGTCATCAGAAAGTGAAAATACTGGGACATCTTCTATAGGAAAATTAAGAAATCATGACAAAGATGAGAGAAGATCCTTATTTTTTGGGGAATATAGAATGGTGCAAAGTAGTTAAAATCATATAAAATAAATTCCTGACATCTGTTTAGTGCTTTTGTCTGTTTTTTTATCAAGTAATGTATTATTCAATTATCCCAAGAAAACCCCAAAATTGAAAATATCCCAGCATCCCTGAGATAATTAATAATTTGAATATACCAACTCAACTAGCTCACTTGCAATCCACTGAGTCGACTCAACCATCCTTAACTTTAAAATGGTTCTAAAACTATGGTGAAGACCAATAACTGATTATGGGTGCATCTTTACACCTAACCTTTCCATTGCTGCTTTGAGTAAGCAATCATTTTTTTGGCAACAAATTAAGCCATCATTGATTAACAGAAATGTAAATAAGAATGTTTGATGTTCAAATTAGTATAGTGTTAAACCATCTAAAACATGAAAATGAAATATTGAATAGCATTCGGTGTGGAAAACAATAAATCCTGGTAATTGCTCAAAAAATAACATTTTAACAACATGTATATACACTGAAAAATTATCAACGATATTTTCTGTAAGATGTATTGATCAATACTGTTTATTTTTAATATCAAACCAACACGTTCAGCTTCACGCAAATAAAGAAAAAAAAACACAAGTTTGATTCCTAAAAAATAGAGAAACCAATAAAGATCTTAAACAATGCAGTGCACTTGTAGATTCTCAAATAATAAAAGATATAACTTTAAATAGGATTGAATGGAAAAGGCAAAACTAATAAAATTTATCTCAGATGATGGGATAAAGTTACGATGATAATTTTACCTATGCATACAAGCAAGAGGCTCGAGAAAGTCAGGAACTCGGACTCCAGCTCTGCGAGGCTTGGGACAAACCAGCCGCTCATCCCCTTGGACCTTCAGCTTAGACATTTCAAAGCCCTATAAACCTTTCTACGGCAATGCAGTGAACTTCAACAAAGCAATGCAATGGTTTTCTCTCTCAATAGGTGAGATTGATGAGTATTTGCATAGACCATAGTAATTACCTATTTATATTGAGAAACTGTTGACATTAGCATTACCATGTTTAGGAAATGAGAAAGACTGGCCACACAAAATCAAAAGAAAAGAAAGAGAAAGACTTTGAAACATGGGTATGGAGAGGCCGTTGTAGTAGGGTGGAGAAGCAATTGGATGGGTGAGAGTAGAGAACGGATTGGCTTTTGAAGAGTTTGAATTCCAAAATTTTCAACTCTACTTCTTGAGGATCACTTGGTCCAAGTAAGAAGAAAAACTCAACAAGATGATAATTAGTGATTTTGTTATTTTTAGGTATGTTTTAAATATGGGACCAGCCATAATGTTTTAACGTTGATGGTTTTTATAGGAGTTCTACTGTGACTCTATTAGATGGGCCCTTCCATGTTTATAAATTATTATTTTATATTATAGGGAAGGTTTTCAACTCAATTTTGATTATTTGGATGGAGCCCCGGGCCTTATCTGTCTCAAACAATCTTATCTTTTATCAATAACCGAACACTCTTTTTCTAAAATTTTTTAATCATATATCATTTTTTCAAAAGTCCAATTTCATTTTAAAATCTTTTTTTTTTTTTTTTTTTGGCTATGGTGAATACTTACACGCCCACAATATGTCCTTTTAACCATCGACACTAACCTCTTGTTTTTTTTAAGAGGGGTGCTCGCCACTGATCTAAGATAAGTGAAACTGATATTATCTCATCTCATGTAAGTTTAATTCTAATTAAAAACTGACATAAATGGTTAAGATTTTGAAAGAAAGAAGGAAGGAATAGATGCAAAAAAACTTTGATTGATAGAAATGAACCAAAGTAAGGATGGAAATGGGTTGGGTTTAAACAGGAACCGTCCCAATTTGTTCCTGTTAGGAGTAATTTTGGTAGTGGCTTTCTTGGTTCAATGCAGGTTTGGATTTTGTTGTTATACCCTACCTCACTCTACACACACATAAATACATATTACTAAAGCTAGAAACAAAGCTCACATGGTGAAAGTGGCGTTTTGGCATTAACTTAAGGCATGTCAAAGGGAAGGTGGTATATTTGATCTCTACCACACTCATTCCCGTGTTTTTATATATTTTTTAAATTTGACCTAACCACTACCCATAACAATGCGGGGTGGGTTTGACTGAGATACATTTAAGATGAGCTTGGATACATATATTTAGGGCATGTTTGTGCGGCCGGTTTTTTATGAAAAGAAAAAAAAGGATTAGGAAAACACCTTTCCACCCTATAGGAAAAACTACATTTGCTGTAGTTGCTTTTTCACGAGAAAATGTGTAGGAATAAGCTAAATTTTTCGCAATTACACTGAAGAGCTTTTCCCATGGGGAGTTGGAATTTATCTTTTTGCTCCGCGGAACTAATTTTTTACGTGCAAATACAAACGTGCCCCTTAAGAATACGCTTGGTAATAGGTAAGGAATTTATAGATTTTAGGATTTCTCGTGGCCCACTGTTCTTGGAATAGGGATTTCTCCTTGAGTTTTTTGTATAGCTGAGAATTTCAAATCAATATCAAGACGTATCAATACATTTGGTAGAGACAATTGGCTTGGGTGAATAAATTTGCAGAAGTGAGGATCTCCAAATCTTCAGAAATTTACAATTGCTAAGCATAAATTATTTTATGACTTTATAGAAACCATAAAAATTTTGCCTGATGATTTGGTTGCCAAATATGACCCATGAATCTTCCATAAAATTAGCCTCCAAAGTCTTGGTAGGATTGGTCATATCCAATCCCACACATGTATCTTTCTTCTTCTTCTTGTTTTCTTTTTTCTAGTGTTGGCTGAGGAAGACTCATCTCGAATCCAAGCCCAAAAGCAGATCAAAGATCAACCGAATGCATCTTTATCCAATCAAGGTGAAAGCTGCATTAGGTTGTCAGGCGTCCCCTTCCCTGTTGGTCCACCATTTGAATTTTCTATTTCTAACCCTCCAATCCATTTTGGTGTTGTTGATTAATCTATTCTCCAGTCTGGAGCTATTTTCAAGACCTTTGACCAATATCTATTTTTCTAGCCAATACAAATGAACTGCCCATTATCCCCAAAATTATTGACCTGTAGATTGCCTGTCATCCACATATTTTCTATCCCTTATTCTGTTAAGGGAATTGATCCCAACGGACCCAAAAAAAGGACATGACCCCTATCATTGACCCAACATGTAAAAAAGTGGCTTGTCAACCTTCTACATCAGGGCCCTGGCAAGGAGCAAGTGTTGGGGGATGTGGAGACTGTTATTTTGTACTTGAGCAGCATAGAGCTGTATATGTAGGTTTGGCCGCATGGGTGCAACTGGGGTGGGTCAGATCCGGTTGGTATTAAGCGACACTGAGTTTTGTGGGTAAAACCTGAACCGGACTGAACACGAATTTCACGGGGTAAGCCTGGACCTAAAACCCAAATTGCCCACAACCTGCGCCGGAATGACAAATGTTGCGAGGAATGACATGAGAAAATTCAATGCGTTAAAAAATGAATTAATTTTCGTCAATAGAGAAAATTTTCGATTTCTTATGAGAAAGGTAGGACTACATGATTATCTATTATAAAAAAATAGTACTCGGCGTGATGCCAAATCTTCTCGATAAACAAATAAGTCCTTGGAGGTTTTTAGTCTAGGCTTGGGTACACTTTCAACCCGGACATTTGGTGGAGTGGAAACATTTTCAATGCTACTTGTGTACTGTATACGGTGGTGCCACGGAACCAAATTAAAAATGCCTTCAAATCTTCGAACCATACACCTTTTTTTTTTGTCAAACCATTTTCCATCTCCATGCATGACTTGTGTACTGTATACGGTGCTGCCAGGGAACCAAATTAAAAATGCCTTCAAATCTTCAAACCATACACGTTTTTTTTTTCTATTGTCAAACTATTTTCCATCTCCAAGCATGACAGGGATTAGGGAGAGAGCACTGAAATTCAATGCTGTGTGCCAAGGACATGCATCAGCTACTAACATTGATGCATGCATGTCAATAAAATTTGGCTCTTTTCCTTTGAAATTTGCCTTTGATGTTGTTGAAGATGGTGATTTCTAGATGGACCCTCTCAAGAAGTCTAGATTATTAGAGAAGTCCTTTTCAGTGAAGGCTTCAACTGGCCTCTTTAATTTGTTCTCTTGACAGTGTGGCTAGTAAGCATTGTTTTTATTATTATTTTGAATTTGAATATTAGTGGCAAAGACGCATTCGTTTTGTCACTTTTATTCTTTGACTAGGTGCTCAGTAAGATTTGGTTCTATTAACTTTTTAAGAAGATTTGATAAGAGGATGAAGGCAAATCTTGATACTCTGTCATTTTCAAAGCCAGAAGGTATTGTTTGAATTTGTGTCCACAAACATTAAAAGAAAAAAAAAAAAACATATAATGAGAATCATCTTATGACAGGTTATATTAGGATGGTTAGGGTCGCACAAACAGCTGATGAAAGTCAGAGATTTTGTATCGAAGTCTTCATTCCCTTTTCTCTTATAATTAAGAAAACGAATTTCAAATTATCTTTAGTAATTCTAAAAGCAAATGTAATCTTAGAGTTTTTGGATTTTAAGTATAAAATTTCAATTTTAATGGCCCATTTGACAACTTAATGCCGATTTTATAGATCAATGTGTGTAAAGGAATATGAAAGAAGGTGAAGAGTGTAAGGTATAAGATGGTGATGTCAGCCGGAGGGGGTAGCCCAGTTGCCCTAAGCCTGAGGGGGTAGCCCAGTTGCCCTAAGACTACGTTGATATCCGGAGGCTGAGAGTTCGAAACTGCATTACCACACTGGGCCCAAAGGGGATTTATTCGGCTCCCCCCGGGCCTGTAGGGATTATTTTGGCCCAAAAGGCCCGTATTAACTGCACACCACTTATCGTTGCCCTCCTAATATTTCAAAAAAACCCTCATTCATGGTTAGTGGGAATTTAGTAAGTTCTTCATTTGGAACCCTAGTAATTTGTTTCCATTCTAGTTCCATCCCTCGTTAGACGGATCCAAAATAGCCATCCTTTCTTTCTTTTTCATTTTATAGGAAGGATATGGCAATTTTTAAGTACTGATAAGTGGCTTAAACTCACACATAATATCCAGTCAGATATATTCTAGTCATGGTTCAATGCACTGTTCAATTGATTGCTCCATAGTAATATTTATTGCAAATGCAATGAGATGATTACTACACCATCGTCAGCTGCAGTATTCTGCGGTGATGATTGAGTGGTCGGCAATTGGAATGCTTTTCTCGGTTCTAACGGGTGAAATGGCCTTCTATCGTCATTGTATATGAAAATAGGTGCATCTTTGTTTAGCGTAGTCCCACCAATAGATGGCCCCATTATCTTTTTCTTCAAATGCCTCAAGTGGACCTTTAGGCCCATTTCTTTACCATAATTCCAATAATTTATATGCAAGAGGATTTCAAATTCCAACAAAGCTGTCCCCTTAGATGAAATTGCAAATTCCTCCTCTTAATGGAGGATTTTAAATTCCAACAAAATGTAAAGAGGAATTCCAAAAAGTCATTTAAGATCTTTTAGGTAGTTGAGATTTGAAATTCTTGTGAAAAAAATATAACATTTCAATTGTCAGAGGATAAGATGTCATATCATGTAAAAAAAACCCACAACATTCCAAATTCTTATCATGAATTCTGATAAAAGAAACTTGTCTGGTTTGTTTGGCCACTTCACTAGTAAGGTGGAGTGAAGTAAAGCCTCCTTTTACGAGATAAAAAAAAAAGACTAGGGGTCATATTAAAATTATAAAATTTTAAAATGTTTACCTTCGTTAAAAAATAAGGTTCAAAAATCAACATTCTCATGCCACTAAAAACAAAAGTACATCTACTTTTTACCCAAAAAGTAAAAAATTCTTTATCGAACCACTAAAAGTAATTTTTCATAGTACTATGATTAGACCCTCTAATATTTTATTATATATTCAATATTCACTTTAGTTCACTTCACTTCACCCTATAAGTATTTTTACTAAACAAGCCCTATAAGTATATATTCACTTCACTTCATGGTTGTTCGAAAAGATTACTTCAACATAGACTTTTTCTTAACCTAATTAAGTCATCTTAGATTTTGACCCATATGTGATGAATTATCGGGCCAAATTTTCAAAACTAATGCTCCATCGAACACCATAGCATATCATATATTATTCTCAATTAGTTAATGTTCTGGTTAATTTTGGCTCGAGTCAATGTCCCTTATAAGATAACAAGGCATAATTTTCTCTGATAGGAGTCCCCACATGAATGGACCCACCGAATTAGAGGCTCCCACCTATCCATGGGAGAAAATTGGCAAGAGCAACAAATATTTTGCCACATACAAGCACAATCTACTTGTTAATCAGGTTGAAAATGATAATGGCATACTTCCGTCCGAAAATTGAAGCATTTGAACAGGGGTTTATTTTTATAGTGATAACATTAGTGGCCACATTGTGGATTTTTATTTATATTTTACGTAAATCTAGGTCATACATCGAGTACCCATACTCTACATACACTAAAGTCTTATATTGTACGGACTAGTCCCATGAGCTCATCTATGGGCATCAAAACCCTCAAAGGGAGGTAGGGCACCCAGAATATAGCCCTTGCGTGAAGGAGAGATGGTGGCAAACAGCACCATAGGGTACACCCCTAGTAGCACCGACGGGTCAAGTCAAGGACGGGCTCAAGTCTGCCCTCACCCTAACCCCATATATGCCTGTCGAGTCACAGCCATCGCAGAAAGTCTATACTAGCTAGGCTCTTATCATATTTTCAGAGGTTCAAAGAAAGGAAATAATTTAAATTAACACTAAAACCGACTGTCAACCTAATGCTAAACAATGTAACCTTTTATTGGTAGTTTCAGCATATTTTAAAATCAAGAGGTTTTTACAAAAAAAGGTGTCTATCCTTTTATAAAGCCTCAAAAACACCCCTGTCTTTTTCCTTTTACTTATTGGTACCCTGACTGCCAACTAAAAATCAAAGTAAACAACATTGCCACTCTTCCTTTCATTTTGTTGTAATACCAATTCTACTTCTTGCATTTGTTGGAAAGTGGGAATGACTCTTTCACCCCTCATTGTTTTTTAACAATTCAAGGGGGCTGGGAGCCTCTTTTTTCTCTTTTTTTCTTTTTAAAACCTTATAACCATCCGAGGGGGTTGATACCCATTTTTCTTTGTACATTTTAACCATACAAGGGGGTTGGGACCCTGGTTTTTTTTTTTTTTTTTTTTACATTTTGACCATCCAAGGGGGATATGACCTTTATTTCTTAATTCCTTTATTGTTTTTTATTAACCATCCAACGGGTTGGGGACCAATTTTTTTTTCTTTTCCTTTTTGCTTTTGACCATCCAAGGGGCTGGGATCCCCTTTTTAAACCATCCAAGGGAGCTAGGACCCTTTTTTGCCTTTTTTTTCTTTTTATCATCTAAGGGGGTTGGGGCTCTTTTTTCCATTCTTAACCGGGGTGGGTCCATTTTTCTCTTTCTTTATTTTAACCATCCAAGGGGGATAGAACTTATTTTTTCTTTGTCCTTTTTCTTTTAACCATCCAATGGGTCTGGACAACACCCCCCCCCCCCCCCCCCCTTTTTTTTTTTTTTTTTAAATCAAATCAGCCAATAGGCATCCAACAAAACTTGATCATTATCCAATCAATAGAAGACATGGTCTACGTAATTAATTCAGCCAAAAAGACTCGATTTGCCGATTCGTTACATGCGCCAAATAAATATCATATAAAAATGTCAAACGTAGTGGGACATGGCCAAGTAAGGCAACATGTATCAAGAAACCACTTTGGAGATACTTTGCAGCAAATAACAAATCTTGTTAGGTAAAGTGGGTCCCGCTAATTCCCTTGTTGGATGTCTGTAGGCCTGTTAATGGGGCCAGCCTGGGCTTAGATTGTCCAATCCTGTCCAAAAAATTGGACGGGCTTGCCGGGGGTTGTCCAATATCGACCCTAAATTAAATGGGCCTACATCAAATCCCGTTCCACACAGGGCCGGACCTGGGCTTAGCTCGATCCTTGACATAAGCAAAAAATTATCTAATTATTTTTATTATCACCAGACACTCAGCGTGAACCAGACTTTCAACCCGGTGTGAAAATGCCAAAGTCTCACTCTCTCTCTATCTAAAACCATATAAATCAAATATCAATCATTTAGGTAGGCACATGATCACAAAGTAACAGAGCTAAACATATACCGGAAACTTGTGTCTTAGCCTAGCATCTTAGTCGAAGATTGTTGAACTTTTTCCATAATAAATTTGCTTAAATCAGCAGGAAATCTTAGGGTCTCCAAAACTCAGTTCCTACATATTGAGTTGAAACTCTAGATGGTCTTGTTAATCATTCATTAAACACAAAATAAACGCCATTGAGGTTCTAAATTAAGGCAACATCCAAATCAAATTTGTGTTCAGCCACTTATTTCTTCTACCTGTTTAAATTCCACCAAACATGTTTTATGACACTTGAATTTCATGTTGTGCAGCATTTGGTGGAGTACTTTCTACTGTTAAGTGGTTCCAATGGGAATTTCCACTGCTCCTATGTCTTCTAATTCGTGCATGAATCATTATAGCATGCGAACAGTTTTTCTAGTTACAGACCACCTCTCCAATTTTTTGAAGAAGTGGCTTGTGTTTGTCTTCCCAATAATGCATAAAAGATTAGAGATTTTGGTGCAAAAGTAATTAATGCAGAGAACAACTTATTGATTTACCTGACTTGGGAGTATGTATTTTATAAGAGGGGAGGACGAAGTTACAAAACTGCCCCTCTAAATTATCTATCTTTTGCTGTTAGTGAGAGACAGTTTCAATAATCTATAAAATAATTAGTATAATAATCTTGCAGCAAGCCCATTGACAATTTAGATCGGGATCCAATAAAAAAAGACATCACTTTCGCATCAATGGAAATTATAATCCAAAAGACACTATAGCAAGGGGTAATATGGGAATATAGAAAAAGAAAATGAGAATAGGAACGTCCGTTACTTTTCAATTTAGTTGGGTCTTGGGTCAAGGGACCTTTAAGCAAAAATAAAAAGTATAGGGGTGTTTTTGAGGTTTTATGAAAAGATAGGCACCATTTTTGTAAAAAACTCTAAGATCAATCAGACACATGGCCCATTGACAACCCTCGACCTCAACATGACCAGTGGATCAGGTCGGAACTATTTAGAACGGACCCAAAAGACGTGTAGGCTCCAGGTAGCCAGGGTTGGCAGCTAGTGGGTCCCACATCAATTTCCATCCGATTGATCCCCAATCCCTCAAAGGCTAAGCAAGAAAATGACCCGATGGCCCACCTGGAAATTAAATTGACCGTTGGATCCATTTTTGGTTGAATACATGCCCAAATCCAATGGCTCCATGCAGTCCACCCGGTTAATCAAAGCCTCTCTCTTCCCTTTTTATGGGCTTGTGCCTGCTCTGCTGAGCAACGAGAGCGAAAACAGTTCCCCTTTCCAAATTCGACTGCCTCAAAGACCCTTCGCTCCTTTTCTCCATCTCTCTCTCAATTCGATTTTATGAAGGCCCAGATCTGAATCTCTCAAAAAAAACTAGCTGCTTTTTCTGATTTCTCAGATCGCCACTCTCACCATCTGCTCTTTGGGAAGAAGGGGAGGAGAAAGGAGATCAAAGGTGAGATCTTTCCCCCTTTTGCTCTTCTTTTGCAATGTAAATCTCTCAACTTCTGCACTTCTTTTATGTAATCTGGTTTGTGGGTTTTTTTTGCAGCGAGGGAGAAGGGGAGTGGGTTTCCGGTTTCGGGTCTTGGGTCATCTTGGATTTTCGGAATGGCCGATCAGACAATCTGTTAAAGGAAAGACAAAAGAAAAAGGTGGGTTTGTCTCCTCTTTTCCCCTTCGTTGTTTCTGTTGATTTGTGGCTGCTGTTTTATGGGTGTTTCTCTTTTGTTACAGCACTTTTCTTGTTTCTGCTGCTCGATTTCTCCTTTTTGGGTGGATTTATTTTGTGGGTTTTTCTCAGCATTCGAGATAAGAGGTGGATTGTTTTGCAATTCTCATAAAAAAGGTGAAGGAAGTTAAATTTCCCACCTTGTCTGCAACAGTCTGCTGTTCTTGATTTAGTTTAATTGTTGGGTTTTTGATGTGTTTTTCAGTGAAGGGGGAATGAAGTATCTTTTCTAAGGTCTTGCCTTTTGTTGAATGAATAATTCTGGATGTGGAGAAACAGGAGGTTAGTTGGGTGAGATGAGGGATGTTATCAAGGTTGATAAACTTTTTGTGGGCCTGTTGGCGCCCGTCATCAGACCGTGTCGTGCATACCGGTTCAGATGCTGTGGGAAGACAAGATGGACTTCTATGGTACAAGGATACTGGGCAACATGTGAATGGCGAGTTCTCGATGGCTGTAGTTCAGGCCAACAACTTGCTTGAGGATGAAAGCCAGATAGAATCTGGGCCGTTGAGCACACTTGAGTCTGGACCTTATGGGACCTTTGTTGGAGTATACGATGGGCATGGTGGGCCTGAGACATCGCGCTACATCAATTCCAATCTGTTTCCAAACCTCAAGAGTATGAATCAAAACTCTGAGCTTTCTTAGTTGATATTTGAGGCTTTAATAGCTGGATATGATATTACTGGATTGTGCTGTTTTTAAGTTATACAGAATCAGTTTTCGAATTTGCTGTTTTAAGTTGTATAGAACCGGTTTTTGGTTCTAATTATGTAAATGCACTTGTGAATTAAGTTAATGACATCATATTTCTGCTTTATTGCCGTTCCACATGCGACTGTATTCGCATCGGTTGGACTGCGGAGTAGATGAGTTTTTTTTTTTTTGTTGCTATAAGCATATTTGATGCCCCTCAAATTGTTATGGAGTAATGGATGATTATCAATTTTGCTCTCCATTTGGGACAGTATGTGAACAGTGAACCTGAAATTACATCAGGTGGGATTCTGAAATTAGGGCTTTTTTGTTTTTGTTTTTTCTTTTTCTTTTTTAATTTTTTTTCTCTGGTAAAGACTAAACTCATGTACCTGCACACATTGCACAAGTACCTAACAAACAAGGCAACAACCAAGGATTGATCCCTGGTCGTCCATGTGGAATGGGAGATGCCTTCCACTGAACCACGAGTGTGCAGGACCTTGCCCTTTATTGATAACAACTGTACTACAATGATTTGGAGTTGAAAAGGCAAGGAAGAAAAGAAAAAGAAAAAAAAAGACAGACGATGCATAGCTATTTGCTCTGAAATATTCAAAGCGCATGTGATTTTAAGTTCATCTAAGCACTTCTAAACTCAAGTGGCAAAGAGATCTCAATAACAGCTTTTTCATGCTCAGAGCATGGCTGGTTCATTTTTCTTTTGACTGAAGTGCTCATTTTCTTTTTTATCTCTAGTGAATTGTTGCTATGGATTGGAAACTTAAACTTGTTTGCTTGATAGTGATGCTCCATGAGTCGCGCAGTTAGAGATAAGGTGTAAATTCATATCCACAAGCCACAATTTTTTTTTTTTTTCCCTTCTGCTGTTGGAATACTGATTATTTATTTATTTTTATGTCATTCTGGTTCAATATATGGTTTTTAAATCGCCCATAATTTCTTATATGGTTAGTGAGTCATCTTAATTATTGTTTTTTTATTTTTAAACTTTCACTTTGCAGGGTTTGCATCAGAGCATCAGTCAATGTCAACAGATGTTATAAAAAAGGCATTTCAAGCGACAGAAGAAGGGTTTTTCTCTGTCGTAACCAAACAATGGCCTTCAAAACCACAGATCGCTGCAGTTGGATCGTGTTGTCTGGTTGGTGTGATCTGCAGTGGAACTCTGTACATTGCTAACCTTGGAGACTCTCGTGCTGTTTTAGGGAGACTTGTCAAGGCAACTGGGGAGGTTTTGTCAGTCCAGCTGTCAGCAGAGCACAATGCTAGCATTGAATCTGTGAGACAGGAACTCTACTCAATGCATCCAGATGACTCACATATTGTGATGTTAAAGCATAACGTCTGGCGTGTTAAGGGCTTGATACAGGTATGCTTACCTTTTGAATGCTGATGCTGAGATAAATGCTTACAATTTGTTAAATCATGGCAGATGGTATTTCATCTAGAGCATATTTCACTTGTTGATTTGTTGTCTGTTATATATACTGTAGCAGTTTTTTAGCTTTCAATTACTGCTGACTGATTTCTATCCTACTTCCATTTACAGAGTTTGTGGTGGAAATGCTTTCACATTTTTAATATTAAATGGTTGATTGAGGGGTTCAAATGCATTCATGTTGGCATTACTACTAAAGCAATGGTATTCCCAGCAATGGGAGGAACCGAGCATGTAGTTCGACATGGGCTTCAAACATTGCTTATCTTGTGGTTTTTGAGCGGCATGTTTTGCAAACTTTAACCTGAGTCACATACTTCTAGCCTTTTGCTATTTATTAGACAGTGTTTTCTTTTCATCGCATCATTTTGGACGCTAATCTACCACCAAGTTTGTTCATGTTTTTTACTGTTCTTCCCTGTGTGGTGACTTGTTTAATACCATCCACCATTTGATGCAACTTTTCATTATAATTTGTGTCCAATTATAGGCTCCTTGCCTCTCTTTCTTTGAATGTTGTTAATTTCCTTTTTTTTTTTTTTTTTTAAGTACACCCATAGTTGTCAATTCTATACAGTTTTTGCCTTGGAATGGAACATTTTGGTGTTCCAATCTGAAAAAGAAGCAATGTAAAAGGGGAAAAAAATAAATGAATTGGAAAAAGGGTAAAACTTGTAGAAAGCTAAAACGACGGCGAGAGGTTTTTATTTTATTTTCTTTTTATTTTTGTGATACAGTACAGACTACAGAGACTATCCTGTTAGAGAGATGTTTGAATGGGCTGGAGAGCAGTAGAGCACTCAACTGTGCATTACTGGAAATCATGGCTGCCAAAGCCAAGATCCCCCTGGGGAAGGTTTGGCTGCCCTATGTACAGCAAGGAACCTCTTTCCAAGCACCTGCAAGGTATTGGAGAGAGCTCTTACAGTCTCATCTCAGTGTTCTGGATTGCTTAAAGCTGAAGTTGAAGCGATGTTCTATGGAGCTATCCCTTTTGATCGGAGGAGTGCAAGGAATCATGGGTTTGCATTTGTGCCTATTGCAACTACCAGGGAAGCTGATCGAGCCATTGATTTGGCTATTGTGAGTTCTTGTTGTGGGAGAAACATTCAGGTAAATTTTTCTCAGTTCCAGTTGAGACAGATGGAAGCCTTAAGGGATGTTGTTCCTCAGATCTCCAAGGAAGGCCAAGCTCAGAAGGTTGGGATGTTGTTCCTCAGATCTCCAAGGAAGGGCAAGGTCAGAAGGTTGAAGGTTGTCCTAGTTGTTTTTACCCAGCCTCTGATGGCAGCTGGAGGGCTCTTGCAAACCAGGTTGTAGGCCCCTCAGTCGAGGTGCTGCAAGTTGGATTGTTGGAAAGGGCAAGAAGAAATGAATTCGTGGGACCCTGGGTTGTGATGGTAAGAAAAGAAGGCCATGTTTTTGCAGCAGCCAAAGCTTTGGCTGGAGAGATGTTGGTGGAAAATGCCCGTTAGAGTGCAACTTCTCAATAATACAGTGGTATAGTTTCTGTTTCTTCAGAGGAAAAAATTTAATGAAGTTATAATGAAACCTTTTGCAGAATCCCTTCCCTCTCAATTTAGCTCTTAGAGGTGTGGATGGAGTTTTTTGGCCTTCCTCATCCCCCTTCCTAGGTCAGAGTGAAGGGAGCCTCGCTTCATGTCTGGCATGAGGAGCCAAGGACGTATTTAAGCTCCTGGGGAACTGTGTGGGATGCACTGTTGAGGTTGATTAAAGGACGAGGATGGGGGAGAACCTCATGTCCTTAAGGTATGTATGGTCAAGATGAACCTAGGCAGACCTGTGTCTACCTCTGTCATCCTTTGTGGGTTTAGGATCTCCAATTCCCTGTTCAGTTAGAGGAGGATTCTCCTTCTCTTCCAGGTGGGAGCCCTTTCTATAGTGAGAAATTCACGCGCGAGCGATGTACCAGCTGTTGTAGCCGTGGAGACAATGTTGCAGAAGTCAAAATGGAAGGGGAAGATGACACTTGATGATGTCAGTCCTTCCTCTTTGAAATTCCAGAATCCCTCATCTTCGAAGGGGCCTGGTTTTGGAAGGATGGGTTGTGAGATGGAAATGGGGCTGGGTAAGAAGTCTCAATGCTAGCTGGGAATTGGTCTGGACCGCACTGATATCTTTCTGGGATATTGGCTGCAGTCGGAATCACAAAAAAAAATCAAAATATCGGCTGTAAAAACCAATAATTTCAGGATATTGGATGTAACCACTATTACGGCCGTTAAATTGAAAAAAGAGAGACGCTACAAATGGATTTTGGATTTTGAGAGAGAGAGAGAGAGAGAGAGAGAGAGAGAGAGAGAGAGAGAGAGAGAGAGAGAGAGAGAGACGCTTTTTGCTGTTGTGGGCTGCTGTTTATGATTTTGCTGTTGTCACAGCAGCTTCTACTCTTGTGCAGCTACGGCTACTGCTTCCTCTTCCCTCTTCTTTTTTCCTTTCCCCTCTCTCCCTCCCTCCTTCACTTTCTTTGTGTCCACTCGGAAAGGTGAAAGCCCGAACAGGGCTGCCTCTCAGTCACAAAGAGACTTGAGATTGTCTCAAGTCAGGCATTCACACGATAGAAATCCCTGAGTGGAGCCACTCGAAAAATATGCCCCCTTATATACAGTGTCTAGGCAAAATTCATTGAATAATTTTTAGGCTCATCTTCAGAGTGATTATTCACGTATATCAGAGTGGAAGTTGGCTAGGTCCCATATAGGGTACATCTATTTTAAGCAATTAGGACTTTTAGTAGGTGGGCCCTACTATGGAGCCTCATAGATCTCTTAATTCATGCATTTTATTAGTGATCAGTCTCATTTCCCAACTCTTATTGAAGTGAATATCTTGGAGTGGCCATTCAAGAGAGGGCATTTGTTTTTGTGATTTAGATTTTCCATTATTGTGCCCCACTGAATTTTTTTTTAAAGCCCATTCTTATAAATTCATTAGTGGAAACTCATATATTACTCAAAAGTCAAAACCACGATCTCCTCTGCTCAAGTTCACTCTAAATCAAAGTTGGGCCAACAGCCTGACTGATCTCACAAAACTCATGAATAAACTTAGAAGGAAAATCTAAAGTTGCTTAAATTTTTTTTTTTTGAAGTACAAGGATGGGCTCAAAGAACTAAGGCCAGCCTAGGAGGATCCTAATTATTAAAAGAGGTCTAGACCCTTGATTTTAAGGCCTTACAATTCAAAAAAAAAAAAAAAAATATTAAATTTAAGTAGCAATTTTTTAGAAGGTTGGTTAACGAGAGTTAGGATTAGAAATACGTAGGTCCTAATGCGTCGTTAAGAATTAAATGGTTTATTAAGCTTTCAGGCCATTAAATCATGAGTCAAGAATTCTAACAATTCATTGAGTTTGAATTTTTGACCTATTCTAACTAAAGCATTTCCATCTCATCCTTTCTAATTGGTGGGCCTGGCTAAAAAGGTAATTCAAATCCTGTATTAATACGTGTTGATGCTATCAATTTCGTACAAGTAGAGCCATGGACCATGGTCTAATGATTCAGATTGTTGAAATGATGGCCGTAATTTTGATGATATAAGCACCAAACAGATTTAACAGTTTCAGACAGAACAATGATGAGGATTGAGGACATCTAATGGAAGAAAATATTGTATTCTTGCATTTTTTAATATTCTGGATTTTTGAAAAATTTTCCAGGTTTTTTGGTCGTGATGGGTGGGTTTTCAAGTTGGGTTGAGAAGAGGAACAAGAAGATGACGATGGAGAAGGAGGACAATTCATAGGTAGGGTTGGAGTGAAGAATATTAATAATGGTTTGACTTGTGATCAAGTAAGGTAGTGTTGCAAGGACTGAGCCCCCAAGAAGTGATACCGAGTCTTGGTTGGCGATTGTAAGGAAAGGAGGATTTTCCTAGGCTGCTTTATCAAATATGCCTTTTGTGTAAGGTGGAGGTAGCTAATCATTTCATTGCAAAATCTTTATGAAGATTATTTTATCATTAATCATTATCATTATTCTGATAGTTTGGCAATTATAAATTAGTGTGGAATTATTTCATATCTATATTCTTGGTTCCATGGTGTTTAGCAAAATCATTGGGTGAGCTTACATGTTGCTGGGGAAGTGGACCTTTTCCAAAAAGAGGGCAATTGCTTTCGAATATAATGTTGGGGGCAATTCTGTGGACTGCAGGGGATGAGTGGGATGTTAGATCTTTAGTGGAAGGGAGAGGTCAGCGGCCAATAGTTATGAGCATTTTAAAGTGAGTTTAAATAATTATAAATGGGCTTTGCTTAATATGAAGAATGCTATTGGGAATTGGAAGCATGAGGAAGGATAGGGGAACTAAAAGATTAAATTTGTTAGATGGATGCTCCCTCCCTTGTGTCTGTCTGAAATTTAATGTTGGTGGAGCAACAAGAGGAAAAGGTAGGTCTGGTGTCCTTAGGCTATTACTGCATAAGGGGAATGGCTCAAGAAATGTGGTGTTTCCTGACCTGTCAGAGTTGGAGATTTTAAAGAAGAATAATTTTGGTCATGAGATGATAATAATTTTTGGAATTTGTGATGAAGGTCAATTCATTATGGAGAGCGATTAGGATATTACTGTGTTGTTCTTGTTATATATAAAATTTGTTACCATTTCAATGTTAATAATAATATTGATAACAATAATAATAGTAAAGTAATAATAACAACAATAAAGTGGTCATCTTCATGTGCGATAAAAGTAATAATAGTAACAAAGCTGAGCTATTATCTCTAAAAACTGGGTTACAAGAAGCTATGATTCAATCCTCAGCTGTTGATTGTTGAAGGGGACTCCTCATGTGCGATAAAGTGGGCATCTCAAGCTTCTATGGCTCCTTGGTACCCTACAGATGTATTAGAAGAGGTGGCAGAGATTGCTTAGAATATGAACATTTCATATAAGTAACCTCATTAAGCGCACTGCAAACCCGGAAGCGGACCACCTAGCCCAAGTGGGAGTATCCAGACTGTCTTTGTTTATTGCTACTGATTGTGAATAGGTTTCTGTCTACTGATTGTTAATATGTTTTTGTCTTTGGGGTCATGCCTGAATTTTTGGGGGTGAACAACCTTTTCTTTTTTGGGATTTTTTATTATGCCCTTGGTTTTTTGGGCCTTTTGTTCTCGGTATAGACCTCCTATACTGTAAAGTTCCCTGGTGAAATGAATTCAGTCATCTTTTCAAAAAAAATAAAAATAAATAAGAACAACAATAAAAATAATGAAAATGATATATTTGCAAGTTGTGCTTGAAGAACTGTATTGAATGTGAACTTTCTATGATCCAATTCTTACTATTGCAAGATTCACCGGAAACAATGTCCTACATGGACAAGCTAAAGGCCTGAGTAGAATTTTATTTTATTTTTCTAAGAAGGTCTGAATAGAATTTGATTTGATTGCTTGTTACATGATTTAGAATATGCTTCATTTATTTGACATCTCATGAACCTACTACCTGGTCTTGCAGATTTCTAGATCAATTGGTGATGTATACCTAAAGAAGGCTGAATTCAACAGAGAACCTTTGTTTGCTAAGTTTCGCCTTCGTGAACCTTTTCGAAGGCCGATACTGAGTAGTGAACCATCTATTTCTGTTCATCCTCTACAGCCACATGATCAGTTCCTTATATTTGCATCTGATGGGCTTTGGGAGCATCTTAGCAATCAGGAAGCAGTAAATATCGTCCAAAATCATCCACATAGTGTAAGCTCTCCATCTCATTACTAATTTTTTATGTCAAATCTAAATATTTTGCAATCTTTAAGTAGATATCTCCTGCTACCCATGTAGCGGGTGATGTAGCTATGTGAAAAATTCTTTGGTATCTGAATTTGTTTTAGAATCTCATTTCACAATTCAGTTGCTTTTGATTTTTATATTATACTTGTTATTCTGTTGGTTGGCTGACTTTGATCCTGATCAACTCCCCATGCACGCACTTTTCTCGCAATCTGTTGGTGCCTGTTCTCGCCTATATGTAATCGTTATATTGCTTCACTGGATATTCTTCTTCATTTGTTCTTGTTTTTGCTTTTCAGCCACAAGTGACAATGGCTATTCAGGACAAAGTTCTAGGCAATTTATGGAAGATTTTCTTTTCTGTAGTTGTGAGATTGGATCTTCATTTCACGTTTTTTAGCTGTTAGAAATTGTCTTGGGTGCTGAGAAAGCTGCAAGTAAAGCCAAGTGTGAAGCTTGTGAAAATTTAGATAGTTGGGAACTTTGGAGGGAGATAAGGTCGTAAGAATATCTCTCTCCCTTTATAACCTTGCAAAGATTAGAGAAAGAAAACTAGAGACCTTGATCAAAATGAGATTTAAACGTAATTTAATATGGAATTTTTGAGTGAAATAATTTATGTTTCAGAATCATATCAAGGGACTAAAAATTTGAGAGATGGGAGGAGGCTTTAGAATCCAAAGGCTTTAAAACAAGCCGTACAAAGACATAATACATGGATTGTAACTTCGGTGGCATATACAAAGAGCTGAAACTATTGTGAGAATCTAAGCCCAAGAGATACCACATAATACATGGATTGTAACTTCGGTGGCATATACAAAGAGCTGAAACTATTGTGAGAATTGAAGCCCAAGAGATACCACAAAGGGATTCTTTCCATTACTTGGCTCGATAAGTAGTAAGTGATGCGGTACGTTCCAAAAAGAATAGTGCCCGCTGATGGGCCCCACCAAGGAATATACTGTCAATTTGCTTGCCTTAATTAGGTTCTTAATTTAGTTGGTTTGATTTTGATTTGATTTAGTGAGAGATTCTAGTAATCCTATGGAGAGATTTTAGTGATAATGTAATGAGTGTGTTTCCTTATTTAGGTGATTCCCCAATTATTTATAGAGTGGACCTCTTGATGTAAGGTATGCTATTGATAAGAAAAATATTCAGAGTATTCTCATGAGTTATATCTTGGATATTCTCATTTGAGTGGCCTTAGGGCTCGAGTATGAGGGCATGATCGCACCGCCGGAGGTGAAGATCTTCGTTGGTCGTGGCAGGGTTGCACTAGTAAGGATGGGGAGATTGATGAAGATGTCGAACATATGATAAAAGCGGGATGGTTGAAATGGAGAGTTGCTTCTGGAGTGTTTTGTGACTGATGAATGCCAACAAGATTGAAGGGAAAATTTTGCAGAACAACGATTGGAATAGTTATGGCCTATGGAGCAGATATTTGCCAATTGAGAAGTAACATATGCACAAAATGGATGTAGCAAAGATGAGAATGTTGAGGTGGATGTGTGGCCTATGGAGCAGATATTTGCCAATTGAGAAGTAACATATGCACAAAATGGATGTAGCAAAGATGAGAATGTTGAGGTGGATGTGTGGTAAAACTCGGAAGGATAAAATTAGAAATGAGCACTTTCAAGAGCATTTAGGGGAATAGCATCAATAGGAGATAAAATTAGAGAAACCCGTTTGAGATGGTTTGAGCATGTCCAACGAAGGCCGGCAACGGTGCCGGTAATGAAAAGTTTGGCTATGCAAAGGGGAAGAGGTGGGCCGAAGAGGATGTGGATGGAGGCAGTAAAAATAGATTTGAAGAAATGCAATTTATCTGAGGATTTGGCTTAGGATAGATCAGAATGGAGAAACAGAATTCATGTAGCCAACCCCAACATAGTTGGGAGAAGGCTTTGATGATGCCGATGAATTATATCAAGGGATTAATGAAATATTTAGAAAAAAAGAAACCTTAGTTAGGCTGAAGAGCATTATATAGTTTTGATGAGCAACACTGAAATTGATTGCCTGTTAAATGTTCAACAAAATTTTGAGCACAAGAAAAGCTAGAATAATGGAAAATACTAGAATCCAATGTTTTTTCTCCAATCAGTGCACTTTATAAAGTAAAATATCGTCCCTTAAGGTCATTAACATTCTGTATTGTTGTTTATTTCTTCATTTGTGCTTATAGCCTTTTGCGACAAGGCGAGCTTTGAAACGCTTGATGGAGCCATGGGGTTTTGTTTTGATCTTGTAATCCACTTGCAACTGATAGTAGATTTTCTATGAAGCAAATCAAGTCCCATATATGAGTTCAATCAAGATCAGGAGCAGCATATTCTTTGTCCAAATGTTCTGAAGATATACCTAGCCTAGAATGCCAAAGATAAAAATAGCAGATGGTAAAGAAAAAAAAAAAAAAAAAATGCAGCAACAGATGAGGAGATGGGCAAGTGCAGCTTTTCCAGATAGTACAAGTATTCTGCTCTACACCCTGTCCCTATATATTTCCAGGCATGCGAGTTCGGGGAAAAAAATGAGTCTGGGAGGCACATGCTGTACAGAAGGAAGGCAAAGTAAATTAGAGGAGTTTTTGGGAGTAAATATGCCAATTTTATTAACTTCTAATAGTGTTCTATCAGCAGTTTGAATGGTTTAAAATAGACTCATTGAAAGTCTTGTAATAAGACACCTGAATCAAATATCATGGAGCTCTAAATACCTTTCACATTGGCAACCGTTGTGGAGAAGCTGCAGATGAGAAAGCTGACCTAGAGGTAAGGAACAACTAGTGTTTCATTGATCAGTTGTGGTATTTGGGTTTATGACAAGGGGATGGTAGATGTGGAACGACCTTAATTGAAAGTGTTGCAGTATCAGATGATTGATGCAATTGATTATTGTGTTGGACTGATCAGGATGTTTGTTCTGATTTCCCCGAAATTCAGATGAATTGAACAATCAAGTTTCCATCGCCAAGTTTTCTTGCTGTAGTTGTAGATATCCAAAGATGAGGATCCACAACTTTTTGGGTGGCTGCAAGTGTAGAGGAATCTGTTGTACTTGTAAATACAGCATGTGGATCAATGCATTTTTTTTTCTAGGGAGTTTTGAGTCTATTTTTCAGCAAGCAATTGAGAAGGTGGATTGTCTACAATAGAAGAATTGGCTTGATGCCGTAGAAGTCCTTTAATATGATCGAAATTTGATTGTACAGCCATGAGTAATTGAACTTATCTGTTCTCGTTTCTGTTAACAGTAGAAGTCCTATCATTTGCACTACGGATAAAATGGGGTTCCATAAGGTCTAGTTGATCGCACAAACCAGATGGAACATAGAAATCATGATACTGTAGTTAAAAAAAAAAAAAAAAAAGAAGATATCATGATACTGTAATTTCCTTGTTCCTCCACTTTAATCTCCCCCACAATTTGATACCGTCTGACGGAATTGGATTAAGTATATTATCTAGAAACATACTCCCATGCCTCTTTTGGATTTTTAAAACTTTGCAGGTTGTTTCCCATTCGTTGGATCAACTGTATTAGTGATGATGAATTGGTTTTGCCAATATCAGATTCACATTCTTCATACATAGAATCATACTCATCAGGGACTTTAATTTTCTCAGTAATATATTTCCACAATTTCAAGCATCAGATAGGACCAGCAGGCATAATCTTTTCCATCCAATTTCACAACAGGATTTTGTTTATCCATCAACAAAGGGATTGGATGAACCTAGATGCAGGAAAAAAAATAAAATTGAATACTGTCTGCAGAAAAAACAGCAAAATTCCTTGTCTGAACGACTGATTCTGTAAGAACTGATTTTTAATCTGATGATGCTGAAGGTTCTGAATGTCTTATCAAAGTAAATCAGTGATGAGAGACCAAAAATATTGTCTTTACGCAGAGTCTTTAGCCCAGAGATGATCACATACACAAGATCAATGGCCCAGATCAAAATAGTCCACTAAAAAATGAGAAGATTGGGCTAAATAAACTAGATAATCCAGCAAAATTGGTCTCATCATTGATCTGGTGTCCAGACTGGGCAATATCTGTGTAAGGGGTGATGCAGGACAGACCCATGGTCCCCATGAGCCAACCAGCATGTGGGCCCATCCATCCATCTTGACCGATCCTTTGGGCCCAGCCCACCTACCAGCCTATTTATTTTATGATATTTAGAGTTTAATTATGTTTTAAGTTGTTTTAAGTTTAGATGTTTTAATCATGGCCAATAATATGTTGGGATTGTCCAGATTAGATCTAAGCCATATCTTTTCCTATAGAAGGAATATAAAGCCTTTTGGCTCATTAGACTAAGATTATTGATAATGAAAAGTGAAGCTTCTGGGTTCACTCCCCAAGCTTTCTTCAAGTTCTTCTCGAGATCTCTAATGCCTTCTGGTTTGAAGTTTTGTGAGGGCCCAAGTCAGTAATGAATCTAGATTGGAGTTTGGTGAAAGCCCAATTTTTTAAGGCCCGCCCTATATCCCTCCATTCTGCATTAAGGGGCCAAACTGAGGAAAGTGCTTTCTTCTTTTTTCATTAACATAACAAGAAGAATCACAAGTCAAGGGCTATGATACGCAGATACGACATGGATATGGCAAGGACACGTCGTAGACACGGATTTTACATAAAAAGTGAAGTATCGTATACGATATGACATGATACGTTGCCTATTTTGAAGTATCCGTGCATCATAGGTCAAGGGATAACAAGAAGAATCACATGCAGGTAAACAATAATCTAGGGATTTTCTCTTGTTCAAAACCAAACGGAACCTACCTCCACACCCCCCCATCTCATATGATTATAAAAGAAAATCTGCCTTCCAATTCTAGGAGATCAGCAATGGATCCGAGCCTTCTGGAGAGGAAGAGACGTCAAAAAAGAGAGACGAGTGCAGATCTGAGAGCATGACCTTTGATACGATGTAAAATAAAAGAAAATGCAGAAGATTGGGAGGAAGTCTGTCAATTAAGGAAGTTACAAATTAAGATCATTACCGTAAGAATCATCACCGTAGAGCTGATTTACCTATCCTGATTACATCTCTATCACCAGGATATTACAATAGTGTTAAGTGGTCTGAGCGACTACAGGAACAAATGTTCCACACTTCATGGGTGGACCACTTTAGGTTTAGGGAACTGCTGTATCTGTTTCTTCACAGGCCCAATCCGAATTCTTACAGCTAAGCCAGAGCCTGAGCCTGCATGAAGTCAAAGCACCAGACCCAAGCCTGAGACTGAATTGCAAGTTCAGGCGTGCAATACACATGCAGTTTCAGGCTGATTGCAAGCTCAGCCTGGCCCTGTGAAACTGAAAATCCCTAATCAGAATCTCGAATTCTAGATCAAAGTCTCGAACTCTAGATCAAATTCATTAAAATATCCAAAATCTCTATGATTCTGAAAGGAAAAAAATTATAAATATAGCAACACAAAATATAGAAATGTGTTAATTTAGAGATCGACCATTGCTTCTTATTTTTTCCTTGTTTGTCTTTGGCTCGGTAGAATCGAAAAGTAAGGTTTTGCATGCAAGCAATGATCAGTTGTTTCTTTTTACCATAGTTGAAGTAGGCCCCATGACATGATGAAATTATCCTCTTGATCTAATTGGAACCTCTAACTACCGATCGAAGGAATAGCTCGTGGCTCTTGCACCATCTTTAGTTGTAACTCTTTAGGGATGGATAGTGAGGGAAAAAAAAAGATGGAAAGAGGAAGTAGGAAATAATGAAGTGATTGGGGAAAGTAAAGATCAGTGATACCATTCAAATAAATAAAAGAAGGAAACAAGGGATTAGAGGAGAGGAAAAAACAGGGAGAGGGATAGAAAGATGTCGTCATATATTGGTAGGTTTTAAGGGTTTTGAGTTCGAATATATTATACTTGGGTACTGAGGTGGCACTTGGTTACCCAAGGCCTGGCCCAAGTTACATACAGGCTTCAAATACCAGCCGAAGCCCAAGCCTTAAAAACACAGCCCATTTTGTGTTCTTGTGTGGGTAGGTTATGAGAGCTCGAGCTGGCCCAAGCTGCACTGTTAGGTCCATTTACCGGGATCAGTCATCAGTCACCAATCACCATAATGTGATGTCAGATATGACAAATCTTAGGAAACATGGATTTGGCCTCATATTTAAATAACCTTAAAAGACGTTTTTTAAATGATAGCTAATATGGCAAAAAATAAAAAATAAAATAAATTTATACGAATCTTACTTTAAACAATCAAGTAATGAACACATGAGTATTGATATTCCAATTGCCAAGTGCATAAATATTTTGCCATTTGCAAAACATGAGTAAAAGAAGAACCTGACTGCTGTGCAAGGTATGGGTATCCTGCTCAATTCAATGAATCTGAGGTATGCAGCTGGTGTGTATAATTGTTATTCAACACAGGCGCTTGAGTTTACTTGTTCGTTTAATGTTTCATCTTAGAAATTTTGATCTGTTCATAAACATAATTGTGCATCAATAGTGCTTAGATACACAACCTTGGCCTACTTGATTCAGATGGTCATTTCCTAGGGGCCTGTTTACTTATGTGGATAACCCCACCTTTGTCCTTCACTTTTGGCTCCTTTGATGGAACCCCATTTCTCACAAAATCACTAAAATTCAGCTGGAATTAAACAAGCAGGCCCTAAGTCAATGGACAATATGTAGTATGAGAACATTAAAATTTCTGTCTTTGATGCATTCAAACAACAAATAAAGAAATTACTTCTATTTTCTGCTGTTGATGCAGGGAAGTGCTCGGAGACTTGTGAAGGCTGCATTGCAAGAAGCAGCCAAAAAAAGAGAAATGAGGTACTCTGACTTGAAGAAGATTGATCGTGGGGTCCGTCGGCATTTCCACGATGACATCACTGTAATTGTTGTCTTCCTTGATTCAAACCTCGTAAGCAGGGCCAGCTTTAATAGGTGCCCTACACTGTCTGTAAAGGGGGGAGGGGTGAATCTACGCCCAAATTTGCTCGCCCCTTGTGCCACACCGATGGAACTTGGTACCTCCTGATGAAGCCAGCTCCTATTCTCACTGTTGTGCATATCACGACCCAGTTGGGCCGCCTCTTGAGTCCTTAACTATCCCTTACTGACAGTGTCAGATGCTATTTATGAGGGAATGAGATGGGAGAAGCTTTCAATTCTTTAGTGTACACTGTAACATTCACATGCAGATAATTCCTCATTCTGCTGCATAAAACTAGTAAAAGATTCATAACTTTGAGCAGCTGGGAAATAGCTTCAAGGAAGGTTCAAGGTAAGTAAGATTATTGCTTAGGACAGTTCTACTTGTTAGTTTACTGTTTTTCTGTTGGGTCTATGCTTTGTAAATTGTGTGAAAGACCTTGTCAATCTAAATTCCTTGCTTATTCCATTAGCTTGTTTGTTCTTTTGGCACTTTGATTATTTTCTTCACCTATGTGGATATGTAAATGGATGAATGTTTCAGGAAAAACAGTTGCTATCATGTTGCTTTATCCCATTTGTCTGGGTTGGCATTCTGAGTTCTATTTCAATCTAGGCTTTGGTCCCAACTAGTATCATTCAAATTCTAGTTTATGTGTGAATGTGAGGTTTCTGATTCTAATTGAAACCACAAATTTAGGCTGTGGTCATATAACTTAAAATTCTAGCTTTGGTGCTCGGAACTCTCCGACATACCCCAATAGGAATCAATTTCTTATTACATGCATCGTCTCCTATGAAGCTCGCAATGTTCTTTCGTATTAATTGTAATTAAGTGCTGGTTTTGTTGTCCATTTGTATTGTCTATTCTATTACTCTCTACCTGTGGAATTTGGCTTGTCTGGCTGCTTAACTTACACACCCTCACCCACTACAGCCTACATGTGGCCGTTGATGTCCTAAACCAACTGAGCTACACGGCGGTCCTTTGCTTCTATTTTTTAGTCACAAATTCAGTGCCACTCGTGGACTTCTCAGGTACAGTGGCAATTTTTGGCCTGACCCCCAAACTTGACCCTGTATTTCTGGGTTTGAGCTAACATTTCGAATTGTTTGGTTTGAGTTAATTTATTCTATTCCATCTGTCAACCAAGCGTGAGCACTACCCAACCCTGACTTATTGTACCATGACCCCAACCTAGCTCGAGAAGTTATGGTTCGGGTCGACAATTCTGCCCTGGTTCATAAATGGGTCATAATCGGAATCAGCCTCTCGGGGTGCAGTCATTTACATATGTAATGGGTGCATTTACTCGCTCATTTATGAATGTGGTGCGTAAACAAGGGTTTTTACACAACATAATTCACACCTAAAAGACGTGTGAAAGCTCTCTTGCACAGGGCGCCGATGTAGGTTTACGGTGATTGCATTCCTGTTGGCTTCAACAACCCTCATTGTGGTCCCTGTATTTGCAATCAAGCCCATTTAATTTGTTGATTGAACTAATGAACTCTTTTAACACTTTGAATCTAATTAATCTGATTATCATACATTTTTATAGATTTTGAGTGATTTGTGAAAAAGTCCCAACCTATAGATCTAGGTTTTGCACTTTTGTAAGCTCTCAATTCATGATTTGAACCATTTAATATGAATATAAGCATTAAAGAATTCTTTAGTTTCACATCTTAAATCTTTGTAGACTTTGAGAAATTTGTGAAAATCTTTTAAAATGCCCAAATACATCCAAAATTGTTGGATGTACTCATTTACTTACGTAACAATGGTTATTTTGATGAATATGATAATATATTTGACATGCATAATGCACAAGTAATATTTACATATGCGAAACTCATTTTCGTATCCCATGCGAAAAAGGAAAATGACCCAATATTCAACCCACCCTTTGCAATGGCATGGGATTTTTCCTGATCAAGCGGCCGTCGTGCCTCACCATCCAAAATTGGGGGCTTTTGCAAATTGAATTCTATCTCACTTAATGGGACTTTAGATGAGGTGGGTGGGTTGAACCTAACCTAGAGGCAGCAAAACGTGACCACCCGACGCTCACCCGATGCACTTGATCCGCCAAACCCCACCCACATGGAGTAGGGGTCGGTCACTCGTCAGGTTAGGGTTTAGCCATTTAACCCGCATGACCCGCGTGTGCAAATTTTTTTTTTTAACTCACTTCCTGGCCGTTGTGTTATTGATACGCGTGCCAAGAATACTTCCTGGAGCGTACAGGTTGTCCTTTTCTTCTGATTTTGTGAGTATTAAGGACTGGAACGCCACAGCAGTGGGTGGTATTTATTAAAATCTAAACCGTTCAAAATACGGTTCTTTAGTCATTATATATTATCCTATAGTTTTAATTCAATCTGAGTTAGTGTCATCAGTTGATTGTTTGATAAGAAAAGTAATATGAATATATATAAGATTGTGTTACCAAAGGTTTTTTTTATCAAATGATAAATCTTACGGCAAGACCAACTTTTCGATAGATGGGCTCTTAGATGGAGTTCCATTCCTTCAAACGTGATAATAAATATGTATAAATCACACTTTAAAATCAAATGATAAGTCTTAAGGTGGGATCGCTATATATGGGGATAAAAATTTGAAGACACAAGTAGGGCCATTAATTTGAGCGGCTTGGATTCGCATAGGTAGGCTCCAAGGTAGAGTCCCCATCCTTTGCCCAAGGACTTTTCCAAGTCAAAGCCTAGACGATGGGAGTTACCCTGGGTGGGTTGAGCCTTTCAAGTGGGTCACTTGCAGATATGCACAGCGGCATGGGCGGATGGATCTGTTAAATGATTAGGTGCCGCGTAGATGGATATGTGGGTTAGGTAGAAAAGGTGTAATCTTTCCTCTAGTGGGTCCCACTTGGATGTACGGCCTGATGGATCAGATTAATGCGCATCTTCCATTACAATAGTAGACCGACCACAGATGGTGTGTGCCACACAAACCTCATCTTATCTATGGACCACATCCAATGATTGGATGAAAGGATAAGTGTCCTGGTTATTATTTTCATTCCATTTCGGCCAAAAATTTTCATTAAAATTACATATCCGAAACGATATTTTTTTAAAAATATTCATTTTAAATTTCAGATAATTTCTAGTATTTTATATTATCAATTATTACCTTTTATACCTATATACTTTGTTTTTCTTGTATTTTTTCAAAATGTAATTTCGAAAAGTTTTAGTATGATAGATTAAATCAACATTTATTTATTTATTATTTATATTCTGCCTGAATGTAAATTTGAAAATTTATACTAAATTTCCTAATCGGCTTAAACTTTTCATTTTGGAGTCAAACCAAAATGAGGTTTGAAAAAATATTCACAATTAAGTCAATCAAATCCTCAAGGGGCAAATTAAGAGGATGTTATTGGTACTATTGCCAATGGATTTCTATTTGTTAAACAATCAGATTAAATTATTGGGTCTGAAAATGATAATTATGTTTACGTCTGGGAATTTTCTCCTCTGCGGCACGCACACAAGGAGTTGAAGATAGGCGCATAATCCCCATTATTGAAGCTCTTGTGCAACATTTTTAATATCATCTCAAAACAAATTTTTTGACATTTTGGTCTTGCAGCTGTTCATGAATGGAAGATTCCTCCTATTTTGCCGAACGGAGTCGACTTGGGGACTCAAATGCTCAAATTAACAGTAAGTATCGTATCGGACAGTGGCCATTTCCTGATTCATGATCTTGATCAATAGCGGATTTCAGCCATTAAAGTAAAACTTTGGATTCCATATTTCGTAGAAATATAGAGATAGTGTTTTATTTAATCCACACACCAACCATGTAAAATCTTATGCCAGCTAATGCACAATCTTAATTGTTTTCTTAGAATGAAAAAAATCAAGGAAAAGATTTTACACGGCCAGTAATAGTAGATTGGACGAAAAAATATCTCCTTGTTTCGACGCAAACACATATGATATAGTTGATTTTAGATCAGCTCAATTCACATGCTCATTTCACAACAATCAAATTATACATTTCCACATCAAATGTCTAAAACTCCATAAAGACAGCCAAAACAAAAGTTAATACCAAAAATACATATGAAATATGGATCAAAGACCAAACATGGAGACATTAATCTATAAACAAAGATTCTCTACAGAACCTACCTTAAATTGGCCGAATGCTTGAATCCTCTCAAGGATTTGACCCATTGGAGTAGAAAAAACCGTGTGAATAAGATGAACATCAAGAGAAAAAGTAACAAAAAATAAATAAATATATACTAAACCAACACAAGCGACAAACTCGTTGCTCAAATGAAATGAGCAGGTAAAAAAACACAAAAAAAAAAAAAAAGATTAAAATTGGTGGGAGGGCCTTTTTTGTGCACTTGGAACTGTGAAGTCTTTTTAAGTGTATAAGCCATCTAAGGGTTTTTCTTCATAAAACCCTCTTTTATAAGCCTAATTATATATATATATATATATATTTAATTTAGTTAGCTCTTACTAACTAAAATAGACTTACCAAATAGGCCATTGGTAATCTCCCAATCTTAATTTCCGTGAAAATGCAATACAAAGTCGATGAAAGACCAAGGGCCTGTTTGTTTGAAAAAATTATGAGAATTTTTGTCACAGAAAATTTTGAGAATTCCAAATGATGCTCCAAAAGTAAAATCAAATGCTCAACCCCACTCTAATATTTTCAATGCTGAAATTATGAAAAATCTAATTTCTTACCTAAAATCAAATAAAGTATTAAAATGAGCAGGAATAAAACGTCATGTCATGTCAATGGTCAGAAATGCCTTTAACAAGGTCCGAAGTTAGCATAAAACTGACCATGGCGAGAGATCATGATCAGAATGTGATGATAAAATGTGAGCCCAAGTGGGCCCCCATAAAGCATGTGATGCAATTATAGTCCTATCCTCGTACAAAACCTCAATCACATTGGACCATAGACGCGTGTGCCAAGCACATCATCTCACCAAATCCTCTGACGCGTGTGCCCAGTGAGCTGTTACCCCACACGTCCCTTGAAAAAACTATCCCCCGACTTTAACCACACTACGACTACGAGCGATCAGAAAGCGAGAGGAGAAAAAAACAATACACAAATGAAGAGAAAATATGAAGCTGGGCAGTGTATCTGTCCCCATTATAAGCGTCCCTGGACTCTCTCTCGTCTCCCGCTTCTCCACGCTCCCTGCGAGACCCCACCTCCTACCTTTCTCTCTTCCTCCTCTCCCTTCCCAAAACCCTAATCTCACCTCTCTTTCTCTCTCCTCCGCTCGCCGCTGCTTTCACTTCCGATCGCATCTCAGCCTCCTCCGATCCTCCTCCGCCGCCGTCGGCCGCTTCGAACGCCGCATCGCCACCATGGGTAAGCGGTTCCACTTCCAATCCTATTGCTCTCGATTGCTCTGATCTCTGCTCTTCCGGCTTATTTTCAGCTGGTCTTATGTCGTGATCATGGATTTCAGCTACTCGGAATTCATCTGGAACTATCGGGATCTTGAAGTTTTGATTTTAGATTTTGTATGGAAATATCTTGATCTGTCTTTTTTAGTGATTTGGAAGTTGGTAGAGTTTAGCTGCTTCGGAATTTGTTTGAATGTGTCTTGATTTGATGGTTTTGATGATGCTCATTTGTTTGATGGGTTTCAGCTGCTTGGAGTTAGTTTAAATGTGTCTGAACTCTGATCTGATGTTTTGATATATATTTTTTTTGGAGGATTTTCATTTGGCTGATGGATTTCAGCTATTCGGAGTTCGTCTGGATTTATAGTGATCGTCTGAATTCGTTTGATTATTGTGATCTGATGTTTTGTAGTTTGATGGATTTCAGCTCCTCAGAGTTCGTCTGGTCTGGCAGTCTGGCTGGATGTATTTTGATCTTTGTTAATAGTTTTTATGATTCTTCTTGTCAGCTCCTCGGATTCGTTTGAATGTATTTTAATCTGATGTTTTGATGATTCTCATTCGTTTGGTGGATTCCAGCTACTTCGAATTTTTTTTAAAATGTTTGGATATTTTTGGTGATTCTCATTTGTTTGATGGATATCAACTTCGAAGAGATTGACTGGAATATGGATTTATCGTGATCTTTTTATTTATTGATTTTTAATTGTTTGTTGGATTTCAGCTGCCCGGAATTCTTTTGAAAGCATCTTGACCCCTCTGGCCAAGCCTGATGGGGGCGAGTTCGGGAAGTACTACAGCTTGCCCGCGCTTAATGATCCGCGGATTGGTGAGTGATTTTGAGTGACTTGATGAGTTTTTATAGGAGCAGTGAATTCTGATTTTGTTGGATTTTTTTGTTTTGTTTTGGGTGACATCCTAGATAAGCTGCCTTACTCTATCAGGATCCTTCTGGAGTCTGCGATTCGAAATTGTGATGAGTTCCAGGTAAAGTCGAAGGATGTAGAGAAGATCATAGATTGGGAGAATACTTCTCCGAAGCAAGTGGAGATTCCATTCAAGCCTGCTCGTGTGCTGCTGCAGGTAACTAGTTGTAGTAACTCAATTGGAGCTGTGATATTGGTGTGTTTTTTTTTTTTTTTTTTTAATTATTACCATGGGGTTCATTTGGGCCTCTTTGTTGTCAGGATTTTACTGGTGTTCCGGCCGTGGTTGATCTTGCCTGTATGCGTGATGCAATGAACAGTCTTGGCAGTGAACCGAATAAGATTAACCCTCTGGTATGTGATGTTTCTTCTGTATGGCTCATCCAAATCTGAAGTATTATTATCTTCCACATTTTTGTAATGAGTGTATTCCTCGCTACAAGCATCCAGATGCTTCTTTCTGTAACATCGGTGATGCTATCTGATTCTATTGGCAATTCAGGTGGAATAACCTTATCATACTAGTATTGCATATCTTTTTATCAAAGAGAGATCTCACAACTGACTTTTGTGAATATTACCTTTGTAAGATCCATCATACTCATATCACATCTCCCTATGTTCAAGAAACTGCAAAAAATTTACTAATTTTCTCCATGTTACTTTTGATCACCTTAGTCTCTATCAAGAAGCTCACCTTATGACTTGTTTAGTAGACTTCATTCATTGGATCCTCAAGTGTAAGGAGACTCTATAAACTCGTTACACAGCAATTAAAACCAGAGTCATATGCACCGTCATGTGTGAAATATATGGTTATATTTTCTCCATGATCAATCTAATGGTGATTTTCCTCCAGTTGAAGTGGAATTTAGTACTATTTTTGTACATAGTATTGTCTATGATTGGAGAGGCATTGGTCAACTGAAGTGGTTCCCACACAGGATAAACCTGGTGGATGGCTGTCTCAGCATATACTGGTGGCATCATAGGATCAATGGCTGTCTCGCTACTCAGCATGTACCAGTGGCATCATAGGACCATTTCTTGTCTTCGAAATGTCAAGAAACCATGTTCTACAATTGACATAGTGCACTTATATATATATATTTATATATATATATATTTATATATATATGCATCCATCCCTCACCATGTTATGGTGAGGGACGACATAGTAGTGTTGACTTTATAACACATCTGAACCATCCACACACATGGAACCCCCTTAAGTACACTAGACCCATTGAATTTTTGCCTATCCAAATGGATTGGACCGTTGGATCGAGGGTCAAATTTTTTCCTTTAATATAAAGTCATTAAATTTGTAGGCCACGGATGAAGGGGTTAGAGGCATGGGATTGACCTCAAATTTTATATATGATCTCATCCAAGGTGTCTCTTCCCATCCCCCACAAGTCCCATGATTAGTGGGTCCCTACGTGGGCCCATTAAGTTTGTCCCTCACCATATAGTGAGGGAAGGATGCTCAGGAATAATATATATATACACACATATATATTTTGTGGGCTTTAAAGAACTCCACCATCTGATCCTAAAAATACTTATGTGAGGGGAAATTCCACCTTTTGAGAGCCGTCAAGTATTTTTTATCTTTCTTCCTATTAAGATCTGAGACTTGAGTTTTTTTGCATGCAGGTCCCTGTAGATCTTGTCATTGATCACTCAGTGCAGGTTGATGTTGCAAGGTCGGAAAATGCAGTGCAAGCAAACATGGAACTTGAGTTCCGTCGCAACAAAGAACGTTTCGAGTTTCTTAAGTGGGGATCTGGTGCATTCCATAACATGCTCGTCGTTCCTCCAGGATCTGGGATTGTGCATCAGGTAATAGGATTTTGTACCTTTCTTACGTCAATGATTCTTCAACTTTGATCTTTGGATAGAACTTTTAACTTTTGGCAATTGGCACCTTGCATTTCTTCATTCTTTTAGTCTTTCTTACATTAGATGTTACGACATAAAAACTAATTATTTCTGAATGCATTTCCAGGTGAACCTAGAATACCTTGGACGTGTTGTGTTTAACATGGGAGGCCTGCTTTATCCTGACAGTGTAGTCGGTACTGATTCACATACTACTATGATAGATGGGTTGGGTGTTGCTGGCTGGGGTGTAGGTGGAATAGAAGCAGAAGCTGCAATGCTTGGCCAGGTGAATGGGTTTGCATGCATTACTTCTTCTTTACAATTGTGCAGTCAAGTTCTCACTTCTCTTGCTAGTGGGTAACAGCTGACAGCCTGTTATGGGCTGCAAGCCTGCAACCCTCTAGTAAGCACTTTTCTCATGCGTAACAAGTGTTGTTGCGGTTATGGTTAATTGGTTATTGTTGTTGTTATTATTAATAATACTATTATTTATTTTTTGATGCATAATATGGACTTCTACAATAAAAAGCACTCCTCTTTGGAAGTGAGAAACCAATTCTCTGTGGATTACTTGGAAAAATGGTGGAAATTGAAGAAAGGCTTTGGGTCTCTTTTCCCTGTTTTATGTTTTGTTATATTATTGTTTTTGTGGACTAACATTAAAGAAGACTGATTTTATATGGCGGAACTCAGAACATAGTGACTTTATTTTTATTTATTTATTTTGGGATTTTTTCTTTTGGGTGGGTTTTGGGAAGGGGAGATTTTATTTGTTAATATATTTAAAGTGATACCTTAAGAATATCTCGGTGTTTACCATTTGGTCATTTCTCTTGATTGCTAGGTGTTGACAGTAGAAAATTCAATATGACCCATTCTTGCTACTTAAATTTAGTTTTTTTCTTCTTTTTTTGTATTTTTTAATTCTTTGGAATATGCTTTCATCCAATTAAGCTAATGCGTTTTCTTGAGGGGTTCGCTTAGGTTCATTCTCATTGGTCAGTGTAGATGCCTACCTTTTATTTAAAGAGTGTGTGATGCTTATTTGCTGTTCCCCTATTCTGTTTTTGATTTATTGTGATTTTCAACTTCAGAAGTGCATGCTGCCATGCTCCTGCTAAATGTGATTTGTGTAGATGTAATAAGTTTGCAAGAGTGCTACTTGAGAGGAAGGAAACATGCTTCATTTTTCTTTTTCTTTTTTTTTTCTTTTTTTTTTTTTTTTGCTTGTTCCAATGCCTTTTTTGAAAAGTGATTATTTGTGATAATGCTTCTTTGATCACAGCCAATGAGTATGGTTCTGCCTGGAGTAGTTGGGTTCAAGTTATCAGGGAAGTTAAAGGATGGTGTGACAGCTACTGATTTAGTCTTGACTGTAACCCAAATGCTTCGAAAGCATGGGGTTGTTGGGAAATTTGTGGAGTTCTATGGTAAGTCCATCTACAGAATATATATTTTTTGGATTGGTCCATCAATTGAAATAGTTCAGATTTGTTCTCAAATCTTTAATTGTTTATTCTATCTATAACTAGTGATTTTTTTACTCTAGTGAATGGTTGAAGCTAATGAAAATATGCTTTGAAAATTTTGAGATTCACTACTACTCATTCTGCTTCTTTACTTTCAGTTATACATGGTGATTTTTTGCGTCTGCAGGAGAAGGCATGAGTGAACTATCATTAGCTGACCGTGCCACTATTGCGAACATGTCTCCTGAATATGGAGCAACAATGGGTTTCTTCCCTGTGGATCATGTTACTCTGCAGTACTTGAAACTGACTGGCAGAAGTGATGACACTGTGAGTTGCTTGTTCAGTGTCCCTTCTGTTCTGATCAAAATGAAAATTTCACATTCTTTATTTCATTGTTAATATATATTTCTTGTATGATCTATAGGTGGCCATGATAGAGTCTTACTTACGGGCCAACAAGATGTTTGTGGACTATAGTGAGGTATATCTATACTAATTCTAGTGACCAATTGGTTAGTAAGCATTTTCTTTTTAATGAATGCCATCGCAGAAGTTTCTAACTGCAATTGTGGTGTATGAGTTCAGCCCCAGACAGAAAGAGTGTACTCATCTTACCTCCAACTGTGTCTTGAGGATGTGGAGCCTTGTGTCTCAGGTCCTAAGAGGTAAGAGCCTGTGTATGTTTGGCGCGTAATTTATTTATTTGTTTTTAAAGGTTTAAAGTTTATACGAACGCCTGGCCCTTTTCTAGATTTTTCAACACTGTTTCACTTTGTGAGAATTTATTGCTGGCAGGCCCCATGACCGAGTTCCCTTGAAAGACATGAAAGCAGACTGGCATTCTTGCTTAGATAGCAAAGTTGGCTTCAAGGTGAGCTGGGTGCATCTGTTTTGTGTATGGTCTTGTGGTAGTATCAATTACAGAAGCTGGTCTGGTGATTATATAGGGATATTTATTGTGTGCTTAACAGCTTATTTGATAGTGTTCTCACTTCTGCCCCACGTCTGGAAGGTTCTAACCGTGCAACCCCAAGGTTGTAGGTTTTTCTTGTTTACCATTTAAAAAAATATATTGTAGTTTTGTCAACAAGTTTCCACTTGATTCTTCTTTTCCCTCAAATATGATTATAACTGAACTGTTCAGCATTTAGAAAGCTCCTGTACTTCCTTTGAAATGAGATTATACTTCCACAGGCTTACAAAATTGTTCTTGGCTTGTGACATGGCATCGCAGAATTGCCTTTTACTATCAAGAAACTCGAATTTGACTCACTGAGGACTCCTTATGCCATCCTGTCCCAAATTTCAGCTTCATTGCAACCTCTCACCCCAAGCAGCAATGATAATACTAGAAAAGATAGCCATTCTTGTAAAACTAGAGGCCCACCAATTCTAGCTGGTTTTGCTTCTCCCTAGCCGCCCTGTCTACATTAAAATCTAGAATGCCTGAAGATGGAGGCGTCATTTGCCTTTCTTTTACCCTCTTAATCCCAGCACAAGGAAAGAATCTGCGAGATAAGCCCACAAAAGCCATTTTGGTGTAGATCAGCTTCCTGAAAAAAGGCAATGGGAATGCTAGTTTTGACGAAAATATAGAATAAACAATGTGAAAGATGAAAATAAAGCAAGGAAGATCTCTCTATTTGATAAATTGTTGTCTAAAAGGAGGATTCAAGGATTTTATCGATAGATCTGATTGATTATTTGTGCATAATTGAATCTTTTGACTTACACATATCATTCAGTTTTTTCTTGGTCAAGTAAGCTTTTTTCCCCACATATCACTGCTCACGTGTGTTCTCCTTGTGGCGCCTTTTCACTATTGCTTTCTGTGATTGCAGTTTTTTCCGACTTATCCTTGGCAAGGGATCACTTTATATTTACTGTTCTCATGAGTTGCATATTTCTTCAATCTAGAGTTGTGCTGCAATTATTTCTAATATACAGCTATTCTACTACATATTCTGTCTGCTCTACTTTATGCTTTAAAAAAAGAAAACATATGAAATTTATCTGCTTAAAGTCTGCTGCATCTTTTGACAGTCCACAGTATTCATCTGAAGTTAAATGAGGAAGATCTACTCAA
This sequence comes from Persea americana, assembly GCA_029852735.1. NCBI lineage: Eukaryota > Viridiplantae > Streptophyta > Magnoliopsida > Laurales > Lauraceae > Persea > Persea americana. The sequence continues at coordinate 15,610,609 of CM056809.1, forward strand.
GTACAACAAATCAATGACTGGTTTATGGTTTTGCCTTTCCGTGTGTGACTGTCATATGAATTGCAGGGATTTGCTATACCAAAGGACTTGCAGAGTAAAGTTGTGGACTTCCAGTTCAATGGGGTTCCTGCACAAATTAAACACGGTGACGTTGTTATTGCGGCCATCACCAGTTGCACAAATACCTCAAATCCTAGTGTGATGCTTGGAGCTGCTCTGGTTGCAAAAAAAGCCTGTGAATTGGGTCTAGAGGTCTGGAAATCTAACCTTCATATTTCTGTTTCAATGAGTTGTTAGTGTGTTCGTTATGATCGAATTGTTTTGTGTGGCTGTGTGTGTTACTTTTCTATGAGTTTGTTGTGGCTCCTTCTAGCAAGCAACAGCTTTAGAAATAATCTAGGAGATGCTTTGCGAGAGAGAACGTGAGATAGAAGGCTTAATTCCCAGCAGATTAGGAGTTGGTAGTTGGTACTCATTTTGGCAGTTCCCAATTCTCAAAGTTCATCAAGCATCAGTCATAGTTACTGAGCTTCAAAGGACCTCGCTCCTTTGATGATGCACTTATTATATCTGGTGAAGTCTCCCAATGCTATGGTGGTTGAACCAACAAAGTAAAAAGATTAAAAGGAAAAAGCCTTCAGCTTCTAATGGGAGCTCTGATTTTTTCATCTGAATTTTTATGCACGTTCAAACCTGAATAAACCTAGTTTAAGATTCCAACTTTTACATCTAACAGTGATGTGATCAATATCAATCATAAAATACCGCAAGTGCACAGGGGTTTAGATGAGACAATGGCAAGAACGGGTCGAACCCACAGGGAGCTAATTAAAGAAAATTTTAAATTAAGAAAAATAATTAACTAACAATTAAAGAAAGTTTTGAGTAATTAGAAATAAAAGAAAGCAACCAATTTAGAAAGATGAAAAACAACCAATTCATGAAAGTGATTAGAGCATAGGAATCCAATAAGCATCCACCAATTATTTATCAAGTAATCCTAATTTGTTCCAATTTTTACTTCAAATCAAAGACAAATCAATGTTTTTAATTTGGAAAATCTAACTTTTAAAATCCCTTTTTAATCATAAAAACTCAAAACTCGAGACTTCCTTCATCTCATAAAAGAATAAAAATAATTTAAGAACTACCTATCAAAAGTAAGCATAAACCATCAAAATATCTAAATCGTAAGCATGGCTTATTAAACCTAGGCATGAGTAGTCAAGAACTAATTTTTATTTTTGGAAATAAAAAATGGAGATTTGCCTAGGGCACGAAGACAAGCCTATTAATCATTAAACACATAATCATGGAACACAAATTAGAATTACTAAATAAATAAAAAGAAGTTACTTACCTTTATCCATAGCTCTAATCAAGAAAATTAGCCCACCATTGCAAATAATGCTTCTTGGTTTGTCATTAAAAAATGCATCTTTACAACTTCTCCTTCAAAATAAATCCTTGGACATGGCCCAAGGCTACCAAAAAAAAAAAAAAAAAGAAAAAAAAAACTAATGGAAAACAAGAAAGGAAGAAAAGAAAGAAGGGAATTGGCCTAGAGAAGGCTGGACGTGAGATGCCTCCATCCCCTTTTGGGTTAGTTTTATAGATGTTGATGCTTCCTTTTTAGCAAAGAATCTCCTCTTTTTTAGGACTTGTTTCCTTATTTGTAGAGATTTCTTGCTTAGGACTCAAGTTAGGCTTCACACTTGGAAAGAGTTTGAATTGGAGAGGATTTGCTACTAAGTGTGGTCTCTTGAGCTCCAAGTCTTGCCAAATTGAACTCCTCAAACATATCTCATGCTGCTAATTTTGAAAAACTTTTTGCAATTCCCACATAGAATTATAACAGCCAACTTCCCGAGGTCATATCTCCCTCAATATAGCTCCGATTTATGCAATCTTGAGCTCCATGGATATCTACTCGAAAAGACCTTTCCAACGGTATGTAGATTGCACCAATCCGACACTCAGGTTGAAAGTTATGATCGTTTCAATTTGCCGCCCCTGAAAAATCCGAGAATAATTGTGCAATTAAGGGAACTTCTATGTTTGGCATGCAATGGGGGTGTGTGGGACCCATGTTGGACGTCCAAGGCATGTTTGGACTCTTTATTTGCTTTCTTATTTGATTCTCTTCCCATATTTGGCCTGCTTCCTCACTTGCAACTTTGACTAGCTTACTCCCATTTCAAAGTTTCTAATTTGCTCTTTCTTGATTTTGGTTTCCAAATTTAGCAAGTCAACACCATCTTTCCAAATCTGAGCTTCTTCTTTCCTCTTTCAAAATTTCCAATCTTTCCAATTCCACCAAGATGTCAAGATATGTGGGCTCACCATGAAGGGTGTCCCGCCTTTGATCTCTCTCAGATTTACCAATGCAGGTCCCACTCTTGATTTCTCCTTTATAAATAAAATTAAATAATGTCAATAATAATCAAGTGTGAGGAATCTAAATGGACTATGCATGGGACCCTACATGCCTACTTAATGCACAAAAAATACCCAACTCTCCAAAAATAACACAGGGTGTCAAAATTAGAAGGTATGCATTAGTGAAGCCAAAAGAATTAATTTTTGGGTGATGAATGAGATGAAAATCCCTATTTCACAAAAGTCATGCAATGTAATGAATTTTGACCAAATTTGACTAAGATTCCAACTTTGATGCTCAAATGCATGAAATCATGAAATTAAGTGTAATTCTATGCAATGAACTTAATTAAGTCCACAAATGCATATGAAATGATGAATGAAAGCTACAATTTTGTGGACTTATCAAACAGCGAATCATATGCCATAATGCCCTTGAATTGAAAAATCCCATTAATGGGTTTCTGGTCATTAGTTGGAACTACTTCAAATCACAAGCGCTACGATGTTTGCAATAGGAAGAGACAAATACCAGTCCTACTGAGCATTTTGGGGTGGGACAAAACTGGAGACCACTTTAGGCTGGAAGCTGTTGCTGCATGTTTGTGTGACACTTTCCGCAGAATAAATATTAATTTGGGTGAAGGCCTTTATGGATACTTTTGTTCATTCAGTTGTGCCTACAAAATATTCCCTGGGTAAGACCAGTTGTTTTCTGGGACCTGGGTGGAAGGATTGCCTGGCATGTGTTTGTTTGGCAGCTCTGGTCTCAGGAACGTTTGCCACACTTACTATACCTGGAGTAACTTGGACTGCTGTATACTAGTACAAGTTTATTGGCAAAGGGCATCCTCCTGCATTTTGGAATGTAATTATGTAAATCGTAGTTGGCAATTTTTTCTGAAGGCTGCTTCTGTTTCCCTTTAAAAATGGGGTTTTTTAGGCTTTTAGCATATCAGTCTTTTCAGCATTCTATTTTAAAAAAGACACAATGGAAAATATGATATTTATGTAGACATATTCAAAACTTGGAATAGGGAATCATTTAAAAATTGCTATAAAGGAACTTATTTTGAGCCCTTTCATTTATTTGGGAGAAGCGAAAAGAACTTTCCCTAATTTTCTATGACCCTAATTTTCTATGATTTGAAGGTAAAAGAAGAGGGAAAAATCAAAACAGTATATTGTTTGAAGGTGCAAACCTGTTTCGGAGAAAAATGATTGAAAGTTCTCATAACAAAAAATCGTTTATTTTATTTTTTAGATTCATTTTGAAATAGAATAGCAGACGAAATGGATCAAATTTGACAACTATGATGTAAATGCCGCATGTAACCGTTATAAGCTGTAAACTACTAATTTGGGTTGCAATTGCTATTTGCCCAGAAATGCTTGCACTGGCTTAATGGTGTAGAGTCCAGGCATTTCTGTTAGGTGGACAGTTCAAAGTTGCAGGGTATTGCCACTTGTGCATGAAATATTCCATTCTTTGGTAGTGACAAACTTTTCAAATATCCTTATTGAACTTGTCTGGAGTGGGCACGACAGGCACATACTGCTTACTGGTTTACCTGGCGTAGCATTATTTTTTTGCTCATCATCAAAATCTTTGTTGGCTTTATGAGTTTTGTTTCTCCCCTCAATCTCGTTCTTTGGCCTGTGCAATTATTGTAAGAATTATTAAAGAATGATTATTAGCAGGAATTCCTCCAAAATTGTGTCAGATTGTAAATAGACCAAAATATTGCTTGCAAGCTTTTTATGGTTCTTCGCATTTATGTTTTTCCAGTGCCAGAATACCAAGCCAAGCAGTTGGGAAGGTCTCTCTTCCTGACTTCCTGTTACTCACAATGAAGTTCATCTTATGTCAGGTGAAGCCATGGATTAAGACAAGTCTTGCTCCAGGTTCAGGCGTTGTAACTAAATATTTGGAAAAGAGGTATAATAATTGCAGTATTTTATTGATGTCCATAAAACACCAGACCAGTAATTGCAGTAATTTATGTACTTTAGGACATAATTATAATTTGCATTTTGCAGTGGACTGCAAAAGTATTTGAATCAGCTGGGCTTCCATATTGTCGGATATGGATGTACTACCTGCATTGGGAACTCTGGAGATCTTGATGAAGTAGTGGCATCAACAATTTCTGAAAATGGTACTTTACCAGTTTGTCATTTTTATTGATATTCAGATTCTGTGATCCTTTTATACTTCAAGTATGTCATTCTGAAGTTCCTTTTTTCCCCACTTTATCAGATATAGTTGCTGCAGCTGTATTGTCTGGAAATAGAAATTTTGAGGGTCGTGTACATCCCTTAACCAGAGCAAATTATCTTGCTTCCCCTCCCCTTGTAGTAGCCTATGCTCTTGCTGGCACGGTATGTCATTAGAAATGCATGCGATGGTTTATCATTTCAGTGTGCTGATCAAAGGTGTGGAATATGGAAAAGCAATTAGGAAAATTTTTCATTGGAGTTCCAATCTGGCATGGTCATACTTCGTGGATCTTGACGGATTTAACTGGAGTACACACTGGATTTGGTTAAATGGTCATTAAAAATCTTTTTGTGTGCTTCCTTGCAATTATTCATGATCTTGCAGGTGCTAGTGCTACTAACTGGATATAGTTCCTTTTAAACATTATACCACCAGTAGCTAAACTGGTTTTGAAGATGATCTTCAGACATTTTAGATTATAGATTATTTTAGTATTGTGCCATCTGCAATTTCTCTACAGGCTGAGGCCTGTTTGAGCCAGCTAGGCTAGTTCACCTGGGTCTGAATCCAGTGTGTGGATTCTTGCGCTGGTGAGCTTTCGTGTCTCTAAAGGGGCAGAGCGATCCGACCCTTGAGAGGCAGGATGAACCTTGCATGATTGATGAGGGCAGGCCTGAGGCTGGTGTGACTGATAGTTGGGTCTAAGTTTCAGGCGTGGGCCTAATCCAACATTTCATGATAACATATGAATAGGCCCCCAATTGGTCTTTTTTTAGACTTTGCATTCCTAGGTGTTCCCCAAAGTAGTCTTTATTTTACTTGGAATTCATAGTCATTGATTTCCTTTTCAAGCTAAATTTAAATGTCCAGTTGTGTCCACTTGTGGTGGTTAATTTCTTTTAAGTTATTTGTCCAAATTTAACAAACAACTCAAAATGCAATATTTGTGAGAGGAAGCTACTTCTTTATTTTCATTTTATATGTTTTGGTTCTCGATTTGTGAAGGTTCTCTCTCTCTCACATTGCATGATGTTGCAGGTTGACATTGATTTTAACACACAGCCGATCGGAACCGGAAAGGATGGAAAGCAGATATTTTTCAAGGATATTTGGCCATCCAATGAGGAAATAGCACGAGTGAGCTTTTACTCTATTATTATTGCCTATTCTGGTGTTTATAGCAGCTTAGACCATTGTTTTGGATCTTCACATATTTCTCCCATCAGGTTGTGCAGTCTAGCGTTCTTCCTGACATGTTTAAAGCAACATATGAAGCGATTACTAAAGGAAATCCCATGTGGAACCAATTATCTGTGCCTTCCAATACTCTCTACTCATGGGACCCAACTTCAACATACATACACGAGCCTCCGTATTTTAAGGAAATGACAATGTCCCCACCTGGACCACATGGAGTGAAGGATGCATACTGCTTGCTCAACTTTGGAGACAGTATAACAACTGATCACATCTCGCCCGCTGGTAGCATCCACAAAGACAGTCCTGCTGCCAAATACCTCATGGAGCGTGGTGTTGATAGAAGAGACTTCAACTCTTATGGGAGCCGTCGTGGGAATGATGAGGTGATGGTTAGGGGCACTTTTGCCAATATTCGCATTGTAAACAAACTCTTGAAAGGAGAAGTTGGGCCTAAGACGATCCATATTCCTACTGGGGAGAAACTATACGTGTTTGATGCTGCCCTGGTAAGAGCTGTTAAACATGCCTCTCTTTTAGAACAGTTATAGCACGTGTAGTTTGTTTTTCAAATTTATTGGGCAATATTATCATGTTTTCCTTCAAAAATCTAGTAATGTTGGCTAAATAATACCCTTTCTTAAAAAGCGAAAAAAATAGAATGTTCATTTTAACCATGTCCTCTACAGTAGTATTGCTGCTATCTTTTTGTGCAGCTTTTGTTGTTGCTGGAACTATGTGGTATGGTTCAGCAACTACCCTGATTGAATTACTTAATACCACCCGCTATCAGTGGGATCAGGGATGATACTTCCAGCAAGAAATGTAACTGTTTTATTGATCCTAAATGCATATGCAGGGCCCATCATTGCTTTGATAGGACCCATAGATGGTTTTCATGTCCTTTTTAACTTTCCTGCATTGGATGATAATTGTTGGGACCCATTCTGCTCTAGCTCTATGTTGAAGCTCATCAGGAATTTGTTTGGTAATTTTTTTTTTTTTTATTTTCCCGCCACCCATTGCTGTATAGCTTGAACCATGCAGTGTAGATTTGGGTGCACAATATATTATTATGTGCCCAATCAGAATATGGTTAAACTACTGGGCCCTTTTATGCTATAGTTGATTAACAATAAAAAAATCCTTTTCTTGATCAAGAGCCTTATAGAGTATCTCTTGTTGAGAATGATAATTGAAGTCTTCTGGATTTGAAGTGCGTAGATGTTCATCTGGCCTATGATTCTGAGTGGAACCTTTTGATGTTATAAATATCCTCATTTTTTTTTTCTTTTCTGAGAACAGAGGTACAAGAGTGCGGGGCAGGATACCATTGTATTGGCTGGGGCTGAGTACGGCAGTGGAAGCTCTAGGGATTGGGCTGCCAAGGGACCAATGCTACTGGTATCTCTTGTATTACTTGGAAATGCAGTCTGTATCTTATTCTTGATTTCTTACTGGTTCAATGAACTTTTATCCATTGGATGGATGCAGGGTGTGAAAGCGGTGATTGCCAAGAGCTTTGAGCGGATTCATCGCAGCAATCTTGTTGGCATGGGCATTATTCCACTTTGCTTCAAGCCTGGAGAAGATGCAGACACAGTTGGCCTGACTGGCCATGAACGATATACCATCGATCTCCCAAGCAGTGTGAGTGAGATAAAACCCGGTCAAGATGTCACTGTTGTGACTGACACTGGCAAGTCATTTACTTGTACTGCCCGCTTCGACACAGAGGTACAAGAAATACCGTCTTGGGTGCTTCTGGTTACTTCCATTCAACCAACGTCTGTTGACCCTGTAACATATATTTTTGTTGCTGCAGGTAGAACTGACGTATTTTGATCATGGAGGCATCTTGCATTATGTCATTAGGAGTCTGATCACCTCGAAGCATTAGAACAACCTAATTTTGTTAACGGAAGGGGAAGAGTGTAGCTGCTGTTGAACTTGCAGACATTCTTCCTTGTCTTGTCGAAATAATTGCATCGAGGCAGTGATGGCTTTGTAACCTGTTAACAAAGGTTAATCCTGGAATAAGAGGGGATGTGATGAAGGGAACAGCTGGATAAGAAGCGCGCTTGGATAGTTGCTTTGGAAGTATTATTGTTTGTTCTGGTAATGGAAAACTTAATACTTAACAATAGATGAGCCAACAGTCTTTGATTTCTTTTGAATGCAAGAAGGGATTCTTAGTACAGACCTGAATGCCATTCCTTCCGGTTTTCTTTTTATTTGTTGCCATTTGTTCTCTTTAACCAGGGGCGCAGCTCGAGCTGATAGCATTGGCAGGAGTTAATATGTGGATTACTTCAAATTATTAGCTGCAGCCCAGTTCAAGCCCCATTTGAATTGCATGTGGCCAGCCCCAATTTTGAAACCAACCCAGATTGAACTCGAGTGTGCCTGATCCAAGTTATGATTCCCAACTCGTGTAATTTGGCTTGAGTCAGGATGACTGAGAGTTGGGTTGGTATTTAAATTTCTGCAATTTGATTTGCTTCTAAAACAGTGAATTTGGAAAATCTGTGTACTAATAAGCATCTGGTGTAGTTTTATGCCTTCATGGCAGTTATATTCAGGATCTTGGGGTGGTCGTCACTAGGGTTTGAAAGGTTTTACTATGACAGCTGCATGAAGAACCATGTATTGTTTGAGGACTTAAAAGTTAAAAATTGCAGCCAAAGATGAAGTCAATAGGGTTGTCAAAATTCGCATCATTTATGTAAGCTTCTTGGGATGAGATCCAATGGTGAACAATGTGCGAAATAGTGTGAAAGGGAATCAGGTGAATGAGGATTGATCAAAGGTGGGAACCTTATATGAAAGCCAAAGGAGGAGCTTTAAAGTTACAAGATGGATTAAAGATTCCAACCACGTTATCAATAAATGACATTTGCCCATTTGATGGGCTCTTACACAAATTCTAGTTTATAAGACTCCTATGACATGTTTGGTATTAGTTCCTTTTTGTCAAGGGTATGAAAGGCAAATGGCTCTTTTTATCATTTTTAAGTAAAGGTTATAAAAGACAAATGCCTTTTCAATTAAGAGTACTGCTATCTACACACTACAAATAGCTCTCCACACACTGTATTAAAAAAAAATAAAATAAAAAAATCAATAAACTACCCTTATCCCTCTCATTCCCTCTCTCCCTGCTTCGGCCACCTCTGCTCAACCCTGCTGCTGACCCATCTCCCCCTGCTCCGGCCACCTTCGCCCGACCCTGCTGCTAACCCATCTCCCTCTCCCTCTCTTTCCCTCTCTCTCAGTAGCCCTACTCTCACTACCTTGCACCTACCCACATCCCCACCCCCTCCATCCCCTTGGTGCTGTCGAAGGGGAGGGAGCGACAGAGAGAAAGGGAGAGAGGGAGACTTGGCTTGCGGGTGGGAGGGTGGGTGGGAGAGAGGGAAATTGGGAGGGCGGAGGGCGGGTGGGCGGGGAGAGGGAGAAAGGGAGAAAGAGGGAGAGGGCAGGCGAGAGGCAGAGAGCGGGAAAGAAAGAGGGGGAGAGGGAGAAGCAGAGGGCTTTTGGGTGGGGGCCAGCGGCAAGAGAGGGGGAGAGAGGAAGAGAGAGGGACAGGGATGGGGGCTGCCGCGGCGGCGAGAGGGAGAGGGAGAGGGAGAGGGAGAGGGTGAGGTGGCGGCGGGGTTGGGTGGAGATGGCCGGAGGAGGGAGAGAGAGGGAAGGAGAGGGATATGGGTAGTTTAGGGATTATTTTATTTTATTATTATTATTTTTAAATGCAGTGAATGGAGAGCTGCTTGAGTTGCAGGTAACCTCTGTTTAATTAAAGGAAGGGGGGTCATGTGGTCAGAGACAAAACTTGGAGAGTGAAAGGGTCCTAGTCACTCTTTGTAAGCGTGACGATTGGTCAGGTCATAGTGAAAATACAAAATATGGGAAGTATTTTGTGGCGTTGTGAAAGCATGGGGGTCTTTTAGAAAAAAAACACTCAGTAGTTTCTATGAGAAGCACTGTCTTCAAAAAAAGAAAGAAAGAAAAGAAAGAAGGAAAAACAAAGAAAAAGGAGAAATGCTAGGGAGCCCGACTTACTCGGTCGAATGATGCCTAATGCCTGATGCCTGATGCCACCTGGACGTCATTGTTTAAGCGAGGGAAAAAGTCAGAGAGAGCATTGGACTCCAGCTGGACGTCCCTGGGCACCTCCAGCTGGGATCGGTTCACTCCTCAGGCTGAGTAAATCGGGAAGAGGATCCCCTGTTTTGTCCAAACAGGGAAATCCTGTTTGGACCAACCAGGGGCTGCCACATGGGGAAAAAAAAGTCAATCAACACATCCCATCTCCCCTTTAAAAAAAAAAAAAAAATTTTTCCCCATGTGGCAGCCCCTGGTTGGTCCAAACAGGATTTCCCTGTTTGGACCAAACAGGGGATCCTCTTTCAGTAAATCGGGCTCCCAGCATTTCTCAAGAACAAGAGAGCAGAAACAGTATCGGGCGCTTTTGCACTCTGGTTTTCAGGGCTTAACTACTCAAGCTCTTTCTTGGAAGTGGGCGCAATGTAAGCCGCAGCGGCAAATTCAATAAAAGTTCTCACCTACTCCTTAAAAGCCGGATAGTAGTTGGAAAGCAGTTGAAAAAAATGTTGGATTCTCATCTCTCCATGAGCCATGTCAGCAAATCCATTTATATCAAAGGGCTACCTTCTTCCATCAGTTTTCAAAATACAGATACATCTCTTTACGTACAGAGGCTTTGGCTTGATTCTCAACCATCCACATGACACGTCAAAGGCTGTGTACACGTCAGCAATCATAACTTTCTTTCATTTAAGTTCTGTTTAAAGAAAGAAAGGAAACGCCTAATGACTCAAAACAAACACCCCTCTTTATCTCCCCTGCTGAATGGAAATATCCGCTCAGAACAAACACACCTCTGCACAAAGACACTATATATAATACTTGGGCATAGGGTACCATTGTGCTGCACACTTCTTGTGCACTTTCTCATCATCGACATCATCATTTTCATCATCCCTATATGGTACCATGGTCATATTTCTTGTTTGGAACCAAACAGGGGATATCCACCAGGTTTATCATCTTCATTGTTTAGAACTCGTTGTGAAGATGATGATGAGAGGAGGACATAGAGGAGAAGATTTCCCATAACCCATGTTAAGATTTCACAGAACTCACGTTCATTATCTTCTCCAAGAGTTTCTATTTTTTAAGTGGGGATAAGAGCCCATTTAATTAACTGATCCGTTGGCCCACTTACATGTCCTTCAAGATCTGAAGGACTCAAAATTTCTATTATCCCTCTGCGTGTTTTGAAAGATTAATGTAAGTCACCATATACTCAATAGCGATTTGATGGCTCAGGGCAACCGGAGCCCTAATATATATGCATTCACCCAATCCAGGATTTTTTATTTATTCTAGATATTGTTTTTAATTTATAAATCAATTTAAGTGGGACTTAATTGTGCATTGCACGGGGCTTTCTCATTTTTATTATTAATTGAATGATTTTTTGTTCCCTTTTTATGAGTTGATAATTAATTTAAATATTAAGATATTAAATAACTATTGGATGATGTTTAATGTTGCATCGCAGGCGCTTTCATGCTAGTAGCTATTATGCCCTCTTTTGCATGGAAATGAGACTCCAACTCCTCCCAATTGAGAACGTGTTTCCTGTTGAAGACAACTGCTGCTTTCCTCTTCCGAGGATCTACACAAACATGCCCTAATTGTATTCATGGTCCACTCCTCTTTCACTTTGTAGCATGTAATCAGGCATGAATTAACAGGACAAGTCAACAAGAGATAATTATAATATATCAAAGTTGATGATTTTTTATTCAATTTTGATCCACCAAATTTTATTTTAAATCTTTCATTTTCTCTCCTCTCTTTCCAACTCGTCTGTTGTTATCTTACTCTACTCATATTATCTTTTTGAAAAATAATATAACTGCTAGCAGGGGCGGAACTAGAGGGGGGCTGGAGGGGCCATGGCCCCGGATTTTTAATCTCTTTTGTTTAGATCATTTGAGACTTCCATTTTGTGGTCCCCCCCCATATCAATTGTGACATCTAAGTTTGTAAGTAATTGATTCCAAAAGTAACTTTACACAATCTTAAATGATTTGTGAGAAAAAAATAGAACGAAAGAAGATAGAGGAAAAGGAAAGGGAGGAGTTAAAGGAAAAGGAATATTCTAAATATTATCGAGTGGTTAGTTACATAAATAGGAATTCATTGTCAATGCCATTTATTCAATAATTCATAAACGAAAATCTAATGATTTTTACTGTGTTGGATTATCCAAGAGTTGCCCACATACCGTCTCTGAGTAGCAGATCTGGAATACCCTCATCTTGGATTTTATAGAAACTTGAAAGTTAGAGGTTATAACATGCTTGTTGAAGAAAAATATAACCATCTTACTATTTTCTTACTTTAGTTATTTACACTTAATAAATATAATCGTGTATAGTACAGTATTAATCTTTTCAATCATTGAAGTTCACATATAAAATCTAAATGACTCAAAATTATTTTCTCCTCGTGTTCTTTTATTACATAAATTTCTAATCTAAATTGAGTTTTATACCCCGTGAATTAAAAAAATCAATTACTTTCTTATGTTTTTGTTATAATTATGCTTATGTCAGAATAGATATGATTGGAGCAAAGCCTTTTTAGATGATTAAAAAAAACTAGTGGACCATGTTTCTGAGCAATTTAGAATTTAAATATGAGTCTCTTTCATTGGTATTTATCAATGAGCATACTTAAGTGTTCCAAAAAAATTCTAAATATTATTGTGAGCTTTCGGTGCAAACTATGATTTGTTACGACAGTTCCACGAAATTTGAGGGGAATGGTCCTACATTTCTAAACGGTCTAGATAATCGGTGCTCCCATGGAGCCTATAGTGTAGTAAAAGCTTTGGTACTTTGGCCCTCCAAACAAAAAATTTCTTGTTCCGCCCTGAGTGTTATTCTATCTTATCCTTTATCTTTACATGTAACTACTCTATATTTGAAAAACTTGCCGGTCTTCTTCTACATGAGATGAAAAGGTTTGAACTTTTCACTGCTTCGTCCTCGAAGAAATGCACGGGCATGTTTTGCTAGTAGTGATTATTCAAAGGAAAAATGTTTATATTCAAACCAATATAATTTTAAATTGGCATCAGAACATTCGAAATAATGATAACATAAATAAATAAATTTAAATAGAGTCGTACAAAGAATGAGCTTTAGAAAATGAAGAGAAGGCTGAAAGTTATAGTCAAAATGGATGAATAAAGGAATAATAGCTTCAATATTGGAATATAAAAAACAAATAATTGAGGGATAGAAATAATAAAAGGTTTTTACATTTAAATGTAAAAGATGTTGGACCAAGTGGTGTAAAAGTGACTCATTTGACAGTCAAAGAAATTTCCCTTTAAATTTCGAAATAAAGGGTGCATTTGTTTTGTAAGATTTTTGACTGCTCACTATTCCTTTATTTGGTGCAATACACTTTTTTTGTGAAAAAAGAAAAAAAAAAGAACTTATTTTCCTTGATAGGGAGTTTCTCAATGTCATGTATCGGGGTTAGAATGCATAATTCCTCTCTTCCCTACAAACATAAATACTCAGAGAGTGAGTACCCCTTGTTACATAAAAAAGTCTTATATTACACAGATGCACACTTTTTTTTTTTTTGTTTGAACAAAGATGCACACTTAGTAATGCAATTTTCCCTCTTCTAAATATATAGTATTCATTTGAAAATTGCCCTCCAGGTTCATATTTGCAATGCGAACAACTTTTAATGCCACCTTACTCAACCATCCTCAAGTTATTCCCCTCTCTGGTACTTAATTTATGACGTCAAACTTGACACTCATCTGACAATCATTCTGTGCAATTGGGCTGGAGTTGAAAAATAAATGTCTAAAATTAACAAACATGAGTCCAAACGTGGTTGATATGAGATCTTTTCATCCCTCACCTTACCCATGATTTTCGCGGCGCACTTGGTCTCGAAGGGCTCACTTGACAAAGGTGGGGGTGGAAACGGGTCAAGTCTAGTTAAAAACAGGTCGGGTTGACAAGGGCATATAGTTGAAGTCCAACCCGTATCCAACCAATTGAACGGGTCAAGTAACATCAACCTATACCCATTGTGGGACAACCCAACCCAATCCGCATAATCCATATGTAATGTGGGTCAACCCGTTTAACTAACCCAACTTGTAGAAGCATGGTCCAAACGGAACCCATTTCAAATATTGAGGCTATATTCGAGTTAAATCACTGGCCACAAAATGCAACAAAACAAGCTCAGCTGAATTCATATAACATCAACTATTTCAAGTCCCAAATCATCGAGCCACCAAATTATTTAAATGGGACCATACATGCAGAACAACCCTAAATCAACCAATTTAAGTGGGCTAGGCGGGTTCTGCGGATTGACTTTAATCCGACCTATTTTTATTGTGGTTCAAATTCTCCAAAGTCACAACCAACCTACATATACTACACTGTAGGTTTGGTTATGTGGGTTAAAATGTGGGTCAAGCCCATGTTCAGCCAGCGGTTCGGTTCGAGTCGGATTTTGCCACCCCACTCATTGGAGGGGTTCACACTACACATCACTATTTTGATTGAATTGTTTGTTTGTTGCTTTATGTGAAGGGCTACTAGTCCAAGGTGGGAACATAACTCTTTTGACCTTTAGACATCCCCTTCATTCAATTCTGGGTATTGCATGGTCTGCTTTTATGAGGCGAATCGGACATTCTCTAGTAATCTGTTGCTTCCCATTTCAATCTGTTGGGGTCATGGGACTAAAGAAATTCCCCCAGTCCACCTATTTAAATCCATCAACAGACCCTCATCTTTAGAATCCAAACCGTTCAATCTTACTTTCCCATCATCTCACATCATCCGGAGCAATATCCACTGTCCGATTAATCAAATCTAAACCACACGAACACTCTCATACACTCATTATCCCTTAATTTGAATTCCACCTACTCGATCAAGCTGGAATTTTTACTAACGATAGAACAAGGTGGGACATTTCTAATGATGGGGTCAGATTTAGAAGGTGGGCCCCACTCAGGGCTCTTCTCTCGATGCGCACCAGGCAAGCGTACGTTAGCAATCCCCGGGAGAGGGTGGGAGGTCGCTGACGTGGCGAATCTCGTCTATAAATATCCTCTCAATGCCGCCTCTCACATTTACGAGAGCCCTCTCTCTCTCTCGTGACGAAGAAGAGCGTCTCCATGAAACAGACTCCAAACTGAAATGACAGGAATCGTAACCGTAAGAAGGAAAACCTAACCCTAGCATTGATATCTAGGGAGAAATCGAGTCATCTATCCCAAAACCCTAACCCTAATTCCTCCATCATCATCAGAGAGCATGGACAATGGGTTCTCGTACTCCCCGGCCGAAGTGGCCAAGGTCCGAGTAGTCCAGTTCGGCATCCTCAGCCCTGATGAGATCGTAAATCCTTGATCGCTTCATGAACTCCTAGGGTTTTGGTTTTGGTTTTGGTTTTTGTTGGTGTTTTGATTTGGAATTATGTGTTTGGTTGTTTGCAGAGGCAAATGGCGGTGATCCATGTGGAGCATGGGGAGACGATGGAGAAAGGGAAGCCGAAGGTTGGGGGATTGAGCGACCTGAGGATGGGGGTGACCAACAAGAGGATGAAGTGCGAGACGTGCATGGGGGATATTGCGGAGTGCCCCGGGCACTTTGGATACTTGGAGCTGGCTAAGCCCATGTTCCACATTGGATTCATGAAGACTGTTCTATCCATCATGCGCTGCGTCTGCTTCAATTGCTCCAAGCTCCTCGCTGATGAGGTAAAAACCAACCCACATCTTAGTTATTGTTCTTGATGATGATGATGAATTGATGATGATGATGATGATGTTCTTCTTCTTCTTCTTCTCTTCTTATTTTTATGATATTGGGTAATTCTTTTTACTATAGATACAAATGTGATGGGTGGGTCTTCTGAGTTGTTGTGGGTAGGGATGAGAACATAGCCAAAGGACCCGGATCGAAATTTTTTTTTGAGTTGGGGTACATTTTTTTGGACCTATTTTGATTTGGATCCGGGTTCATGTCCATTGATTTCATCATACATGAGGATGTGATAAATTAGCACATTAGATGAGTATTACAGGAGCAATTTCAGAAGGTTTGAACCTATCTCTCTCTCTCTCTCTCTCTCTCTCTCTCTAATGGTAACATGGTTGGAAGTACTGGAACACATAATGACCACCTTCTAACTGTGCTACTGAATCTACCTTATCAATAAAAGTAGAAATAAGCTTATATGCATATGGGTTATATCCAGCCTGGCTCGTTGGGACCACTTGCATGGATGTCTATCAATTGGAGGAGGGCAAATGGAAATGTCTCTCTCAGAAAAAATCAACCCCGTCGTATTATTATAGCCCTTTATTTAATAACCTTTAAATGGACTGCACATGCAGTCTACTCGTGGGAGAACATTTTTCCAACTCATACACGTGCAGTTTGGGCCTTCCAGCTGAAGATCAGAAGCAATCAAGAGATGCATCCACCTGTGTTTTATGTATATGGTTCAGAGCTTTAGTGTGGTTATCGCCATTAGATTGGGTTTGTGATGAAAATAAGTGATGAATACTAAAAATTATGCCTGTCTTTGTATAATGGGGGCCACCTTGACTGGTTTGGTTGATGTGCAACGTTTTACTCCATTGTCAGAAATATCTAATAGTGAACATCACCTGATTTAAGCAAAAACTTATTTGCTTATAGGTGAACCAGCTGCTCATCACTTGAAATATTTGGATCCCCTTAAAGTGGGCTTTATTGAATGAAAATTCGTGATTTATTGACAATGATTGTTCATTATCAGTTTAATTATGTTTTTCTTCTTGATCTGATAACCTTTTCATTGCATAACAAGCGTTTTCCCTGTGCATTTCTGATGCAGTCACCGATTCACGCGGAACCCAAAGACTCCAAAACAGTCCCTGTACTCTTCCAAATTATCAAAATAGCCCCTGATTTTATATTTTAATAAGTATTTGGGACTGTTAGAACCCCACATTTTGATCAAATCTTGTTGATCCAAATTGAACTGCATAAATTTCTCAGTAAAATTTTTATTGCACAAGAACCTTTTTAGAAAGTATCCAAAAAGTATCCAAAGGACATTATAGCCATAGGATCAACAGGAACTCTAATTCTGTTAATAAATGATGATCTTGTTGAATTAGGCATATGGCATTTTGGTGGGGCCCACCGACCCACCGGATAAAACGAGGTTTCTGGGCCAATGTCTGGTCACATGATCCAATGCTATGAAAGAGATGGGTGGTTATTAAAATAGGTGAACAGCTACTCGCATGAATGCTCTATAAAAAATTGAAATTACTTAGTCATACGGATTTTTACCAAAAAGATCTGTTTAGACTCAATAATTATCGACTAATGATCAACTTTTAAAATATTATCAAAGAGTGCTCTGTTTAAAAAGTATGCTTTTAGTACGATGAAAGTACCCTTCTATTGTGATATCGTGACCTAGTTGGCAATATCACTACTTCCTATTTATAGCTCGTGATCCCTCTGTCTCTCTGCATCCTCAGCTCCCTAAAAAAGTGGGCTGCAGATTCGGAATTTCTTCTTCTCTCCATTTGTCTTATTTTTAGCTTCAAATAGGTATATGGAGTGGGGACTCTTTTGCAAATTCAAATTTATATTTTGATCTTGATTTTTTTTTTGTTTTGTTTTAATCAATGCAAGATGTGAAATGAATACAAATTATTCAACAATAAAACCACAAAAATCAGGTTGGATTGCAAATCGACCAGGAAGATGGAGTTCACAGAAACTCACTTTGTTTTGAGGCTATCAAGCTTCTGTCTCTGCATATCTAAGATTTTGCATCAATTCAAACATAAAAAATATTGAGGCTATATAAATGATCAAGACATTTTTATAAATTAGTAAGTGGGCCATTCAACTGGTGTTGGCCATTCTTTAAGATCAATTATCAATTCAGCTTCTTTCAATGCAAACAAGAATATACAAAACATGTAAACTCATGCATGTAAAAATGGGGGGGTCTTCTTATGCATCCATCTCTCACCATTTTGGTGAGGGACACTTCCATAAATGGGGGGTTTCAAATACAAAAGTCAACTTTTGTATTTGAAACCCCCCATTTATGGAAGTGTCCCTCACCAAAATAGTGAGGGATGGATGTAAGAAGACCCCCCTGTAAAAATATATGTATATGTATGTTAGAAGATGAAGACTGCATTATCTGAAGAGGAAGAATGTTTTGGGGAGGATGAAGACTGCACATGTGAAGACCTGTCCTCTTCCGACGATGTTCGTGAGAGAAATGGGAAGATGAACTCGAATGCAATATCTAGAAACAGATGGCCAAAGAAAAGGAACAGTAAAAATGAAGGAAAGATAGGGAAACGAATGAGGGTAGATAAGGGTAAATAGAAGGGAAAGAGGAGTTATGAACAGACCCATGGATCATGGGTTTGTCCTGTGAGAAACTGATGTGGATCTGGTAGGGGAAGATTTTTGAAAAGAGGGGAATGGTAATTTTTATGAGTAAAAGAAAATTGAAAATTAATTAAAAAAGAAGACAAAATTGAAATTGTTAAACATTATAAGGAAAATAAAACTGGTAAAATTGAAAGTTGAAGTTGATGTCTTTATTTTAAAGATTTTTGAAATGACGGGAATGGTAGTTTTTATTAGTAAAAGAAAATTAAGATTATTTAGAAAAGAAGACAAAATTGAAATCCTCAAATATTATCTTGTGATGTTTTAAATTTAAAACTGCTTACTTTATATACTGATAAAAAATAAAAATTTCAAATTAAAATCTTGGTAAATAACAAAACGAAAAAAATGCAATTTGAAAAATGGCATAGAAAATGTGGAAAATATGAAGAATGAAAAATAAATAAAATAATAATTAAACCGAATATACTGATTGAAAAGGAAGTTGATGTCTATAAAGAATTTCCTAAAAAAAATGAATATGTAAAAGAATACAATGGTAAAATGTAGAAGAAAAATAAGATAAAAGTCACAACTAAAATAACTAGAGAATATTCAGTATTGTAAATTTTTGAATATTTTCAAATATATATGATCTTTGGAACCAAGGCCAGTGCACAGACATTAGATCATGTATGTACTTATTTGTGGCTAGTATGTCAATAACTATTAGAAAAAGGTAGTGTATGTCAATAGTCTCATACCGTGGTTTTAAATATTGGCCGATCTATCCTGTATTAGCCGATGTATAGAAACCAATGCAAATTACCAGTGCTTTATTTAGGTCACTCTTGTATTGCTGATACAACTGAAACTATACGCTTTCCTTTCAGTTAAAATTATTAAATTTTTTTAGCTAACTATTCCTACCAAAACCTCAAGGCGTTAGTAGAGGCAGCGGAAATACTTTTCAATATTCCCCCTTGGGTGGAGCCCACTCTTTAATGCTCCCCCTTAGGTGGAACTCAGCCGGCGCACTTGTGATTTCAAGAACATGGATGTTACATTTAGGTTTCCAAGCAATGCTGGGTTCCATACTAACACTTGATTTCAAGAATCATGGTGGCTGTTTCCATGTAGTTAGAACTACTGGGACCCTTTCTTGAAGAAAAGGCTGGATGAATGATAGAATAATTTTCTTACTGAACTTTTTAAGTGTCAGACTATCAGCGCATGTTGGAATCTAAGGATAGATATATCCATGGTTTAAAATCGTGGTATCGGTCGCAGTTTCGGCCGGGCCGAAAAACCGATATGATATTGGTATCGGTCGCGGATATCGGTCCGTCGCGGTCGTCGAGGTGTGAATTTTTTTTTTAATCCAAAAAAAATCGAAAAAATATCCAAAAAATCTAGAATATTAGAAAATGGTGGAAAACAAATATTTTTTTTCCATTAGTAACAACAATATATAGAAATCTCGGTCACCTTAAGTTATGAGCATTGTCTGTATCGCAGTTCGCTGTCTTCTCCAGTATTTCATATAATGCAACCATTATTGATGCTTATAATCAATTTATTAGTGTAAAATATAAGAAAACAAAGATAATATAAAAATTATCTATACACTATTAATAAGCTATTAGCATTTACTATTTTGTAGCATAAATACTCCAACAAATTTTTTTTTTTTAAGTAGAAGATTTAAAAATCACCATTTTTCTATACCCAAAATCATATTTATAAGTAGATCTAACATAAAAGTGTGTAGATCTAAGCGAAGAACACATCACAAACCAAAAAATGACATGCAAATGATCTTTTCATTAATTTTTATGCTTTATCTAAAAATAAAAAATAAAAAACACGTAATAGTAAAAATAATGTAGTTAAGTACTTGATTTTCTCTTACTAAATAAAATGATTTCTTCAAAAAATAGTTTTGGAATTTGGAAAACATGAGAGAATGAGTTATGGAGACATGGTTCCTTTAAGGAGATGAGGGAAGAGGAGAAGAAAATTGGAAAATAAGGAAAAAGTTACAAAAAATTACTTTTTTTTACCATTATTCCATCGCAGTCCATCTCGGCCGATATTCTCAAAATATCGGCCGGGATATCAGTGAGATATCGGTAAAACTGATATTTTGACCATATCGGCCGATATGAACCGATATTTTGGGGATATTTTGACCATATCGGCCTGACTCGGTATCGCGGCAAAATATCGTCGCGGTATCGGCCGATACCGATTCATATCGGCCGATATGAACCGGTATCGGCCGAGATTTTAAACCATGGATATATCTGATAGTGCTGATTCATAGAATGTGGAAGTGGCTAGAGGAGAAACATAATTCGGAGCTCTCAAGTTTAATGGTTTTCATGTTTATTGGTTACTGGGGTGTTTTGCCAGTTTGTTTAGCAAAAAAATTGTCATATTTCTTGTCAGGTACTTTCATTTTAAGGTCCGACGCCTGACCATTTATTTTTTATTAGAGTTGTTACTATTGTATTGGAGTTGTGGAATCCAGTGGTAGAAAATCTCAAGAGGAAATTATCTGTGGAAAAGAGAAAATTTTCTCAAGGGTTGTTACTGCCTATTGGGGACAAAGTGAGATTTCAAGAGGTGCGGAATCTAGCGGTAGAAAAGTTTGAGAGGAAATTGTCTATTTGGAAAAGAAATTATCTTTTCTTAGAAGGAAGAATTACCTTAATCAAAGCTTGCCCATCTAATTTGCCGGTTTATTATATGTCCTTATTGCGTATGTTGGTGGCGGTCAAGGAGAAGTTTGACCATTTAAGGAGGGATTTTCTGTGGGGAGGGAGAAGTGACAAAAGGAAGTTGCATCTTGTTAAGTGGGAGGATGTGGTCAAGCCTAAGGTAGCTGGGGGATTGGGGTTGTGTAACTTGGGATTTAAAAATTGGGCTCTTTTAGCTAAGTGGTGGTGGAGGTTTTAGGATGAGAGGGAGGCTTTATGGAGGAGAGTTATTATGGCTAAATATGGAGAAAATATTTGGGGTTGGGAGCCTAGTAGAGTTCCTAGACATTGTTTGTCGGGTCTATGGGGTAATATTTTGAGGTTGGGAGATCCGTCTTTTGCGGGGGGAGAGTTATTTAGGATGGGGGTTGGTTTCAAAGTGGGGGAGGGAATTAGTCGTGTTCGTTTTTGGGTTGATCATTGGGTGGGTTGGGTCCTTTGTCCAGGTCTTTTCCTAGATTGTTCAGATTGGTGGTCAACAAGTGAGCATTGGTCAAAGATTGTTATGTGGGTGAGGGGGGCTCTGAGTCTTGGGATGTATCCTTCAGGAGGGTCTTGCATCCATTTGAGGAGTCTGAGTTTGGGTCTTTGAAGAATCTTCTTTCTAACATTTTCTTTTGCAGGGATGTTGTCGATTCTCGCATTTGGATGCCTTGCACATCCGGTGCCTTTTCTTGTAAGTGCTTTTATAAGGAATTTGAGGGCTTTCCAAGTATCAAAGCTTAAGCTTCTTTGGCTTGATTAGGCTTGGCTCCTTCTAGGGTGGAGGCTTTCATGTGGCTGACTTTATCCGGAAAAGTTTCTACGGCAGACAACTTCAGAAGAAGAGGACTGATTTCAGTAGTATTTTAGATATATGCATGTTGTGTAGAAAGGTCAATGAAACAGTAGACCACTTATTTGTGCATTGCTAGTTCTCTTATTCTTTGTAGTGTAGGTTTCTATCTCGATGTGGTGTTCTTTGGAGTCTCCCAAGGTCGTTGGTTGGGTTAGTTGAAGCGTGGATGTTTTCTTCTTTTTTTGGTAGTGGTTTGATTCTCTGGAGGATTATTCCTTTTGTTATTTTGTGGTCCGTGTGGAAAGAAAGGAACAATAGAATTTTCAAAGGGTCTTTGTTGCCCGTGGAAGAGTTAGAGTAATTGATGGTGGTTCAAATTGCAAAATGAGCTTCCTTCAAGAAGGAGTTTGACGCTTCAAAAGTTTATGGTGTGTTGTATAATTGGGAGGCTTCCTTATATTGTGGGGTGAAGAAGGTGGTGCATTGGGCTCCCCCAATGTAGGGGTGTTGAAGTTTAATGTGGATGGGGCAGCTAAAGGAAAGCTTGGGCAAGCGGGTATTGGTGGGGTGCTTCGTGACAGTGGAGGGCTTGTGTTGGTAATGTTTTCCAAGCATGTTGGGACTATGGAATCTAATGAGGTGGATGTGTTAGCTATCTTGAAAGCTGTTCGAATTTTTGCCTCTTCCTCATTTAATTCAAGGTTAAAGGTGGAAACCAATTCTCTCAATGCTATTTCGTGGGTGTCCTTTTTGGCTGTCATTCATTGGAGATTTCAATTTTACCTTAATGAGACTAGAGCTGTAACATCCTTGATTCAAGTAAAGTTTCAACTCGTTGGGAGGACGGCTAATGGTTTTACTGATTCGTTAGCTAAGCAAGGGGTGGATAGGTCTTCTAATTTGGTGGCTTTTATTGTGTGATGTTTCTTTGTCTTTTGTTTTTCCTTTACGTGGTATGATTCTTTTATACCATAGTGCTCTTTCTGTTTATTCGGTGGGTTTCTTGTATCTGGCTTTCTCTTTTAATATAATTTATCGTTACTGATAAATAAATAAAAAAACCTATTGTATTGGAGTCTGATTCACGTGGTTTCGTTTTGTGGTTGTGGCATTAACTTTATCTTTTATGAGTATCTTCTGGTTGCTGTCGATTGGGCACTTCATTTTATCAAGACTTGTTTGTTTCAGGATGATCATAAATTCAAGCAAGCTCTGAAAGTCCGCAACCCAAAACACAGGCTGAGGAGAATTCTCGATGCCTGTAAGAACAAACAAAAATGTGAAAGCAGTGTTGATATGGATGTCAAAGGTCAAGACTCAGAGGAACATGTGAAGAGGAGGCAAGGAGGGTGTGGTGCCCAAGTACCCAAGTTAACCATTGAAGGTATGAAGATGATTGCAGAGTACAAGTCTACAAAGAAGAAAAATGAGGATCAAGAATCCCTTCCTGAACCTGCCGAAAGAAAACAACAGCTTTCTGCGGAAAGGGTATCTATTCTGCAAATTCTTTTTGCTTATCTTTTCCTCATCTCCTTCACTTCATTATATATACATACATAATATATGGGAAATGCTCTAGTGTGATAGTTACTCTCACAGAAGCATTTATATATATATATATACACACACACACATATGGGAGATGCTCCTATGAGAGAGATCTCTCACCTTATATGAGATATATGAGTGGGGCCCTTACATTTAAGTTGTTGGCATTGGATATGGATGTGAGGGCCCCTTTAAGGTGAGAGATATCCCTCATAGGAGCATCTCCCTGTATATATACACACACAAACGCACACACTTACTTGTTTTAGCCATTCCAAATGTGAGCCATTCAGATGAAGGGACTAGAATGACTTGATGGGGATGGAAAGGTGTTGATGGGATGTACCTCTCTACAAAATCTCAGGCCCATCAGATCATCCTAACCCCTTGATCAATGGCCCACAAATTCAATTATTTTAGTTATTTTTTTTTCCAAGTCAATCCAATTGTCTAGCCTTATTGGGTTGGTCAAACCAGTGGGATGGTCAAATTTGGGCCACGAGTTGGAAGGTGGGGTGGGGTGGGGTGGTGTTTGTGTGTGTTGTGATTGGTTCAGTGGCCCACTCGAATTGGCGATCAAGTGGCCCCACTATGCTGCACACCTTGTGCACCTGATCACCACCGTGCATAGGCACCCCACCTCCCCACCTTTGCACACCTCATAGTGGGGTCTACCTAATGGCATCTAATTCCTGAGTTTGCATCCATCCGAATGGATTGGATCGTTGGATTGACTGTGTACCCATTTTTAACGGTGAAAATTTACGGATTGTTCAACAAGGAGTTAGGATGATTAGGTTGGTCCTTGCTTTTCACATGGGTAGGTCACAACCAGATCCTACAGTCCTGCCAGCCCCATCCTCAAGTGTCCCCCTAGGTGGGCCTCACTGCGAGGTTGGCATGTATAGCTCCACGCTCACCGCGCGCGCCCGATAACCACTGCATATTTATATATGAATGGTAACTGAAATTTTATTTGAAGAAGCCATAAAGCATAAAAGCAATAAATCGAACAGCTAAACGAAGGTACACAAAAATGAGAAAGATCAAAACAACCCACAAAAACTAAGAACTGAAAGAGCCAACATAATTTTTCAAATTTTCAAGCTATTGAAATTCCATGCCCAGAATTTCTTCTATTTTATTCCGTCTTTTCTTGTTTTACAGGTGCTTAGTATTCTCAAGCGGATAAGCGATGAGGACTGCTTGATTTTAGGTTTGAGCCCCAAATATGCCCGTCCAGATTGGATGATTTTACAAGTCCTGCCTATTCCTCCTCCTCCAGTGAGACCTTCTGTGATGATGGATACCTCTTCTCGGAGTGAGGCAAGTTTTTTCTGCGGCTATGTTATTCCAATTTCCTGAGATTTTCAGTCTACTTGCTTGCTTCAACTTAAACTGAAATGTTTACTTGTTAGCACTTGTGATAATTAAAGTTTTTTTTTTTACTTTTTTTAGTTCCACTAATATCATTTAAATGAAATTAATATATTTAAAAATTTATTTGACAAGGGTATGACTTTCACACTGATAAAAAATGGCTTTCACCTATTGAACTCTATTAATAGCATGACCCTTATACTCTCTCCAACACTCTTTTCTAGAAAGCCTTTTGATTGTCAAGAGAATGCACTTAGACTTCCACAATAATCATGATTCGGATATCCTTATATCATTTAAGAAGTGACACTTTAGACTTATTAAAAATAAAAACACCACCATTGGGAGTTCATGTTCTCATGATCCTTGGCAAAATAAAGTCTACCGCAGGGACATTCATAAACTGTTCTACCATAGTTCTTGGAAGAAAACCCTTAATTTGGGTTTAATCTTAACAGTCCTACAATGGAGGACCATACTTTTTTGGTTAATCTCTCTCAACTTGGATGCGATGCGGTGGGTCTTGGAAAGTTTTGGAATAAACCGGAAGAATTCATAGATCCCCAAGATGTAGAGCTCATAGAGCCTTTAACTCAAATACATTACCCACAAGTAAACATGCTGGCAGATCATTTCATCATCCTGTGGACTAATTTTTGACTAATACAATGTCACCAAATTCACATATATTTTTTGAAACAGGATGATTTGACCCATCAGTTGGCCATGATTATTAGACACAATGACAATCTCAGAAAGCAGGAGAGAAATGGAGCTCCTGCCCACATCATCTCAGAATTCGCTCAGTTGCTGCAGTTTCACATTGCTACATATTTTGATAACGAACTTCCAGGTCAGCCAAGGGTATGTGGTACATGCTTCCATTCACTTTTTTCAACATTGAATTGTCTACTAATTTATGGCCTGTTATGCAGGCTGCATCATATGCCATTCATTTTCTTTTACTATGAATTCAATTGAGTGATGTCTGCTTTATTTTTCAGGCTACTCAGCGATCTGGACGACCTATCAAATCTATATGTAGCAGGCTTAAGGCTAAAGAGGGTCGAATTAGAGGTAACTTGATGGGAAAACGTGTGGATTTTTCTGCACGGACTGTGATCACGCCAGACCCAACAATTAACATTGATGAACTAGGAGTGCCGTGGAGTATTGCACTAAATTTAACATATCCAGAGACTGTGACTCCATACAATATTGAAAGGTATAGGTCCAAATTTTCCTAATGCTTGAATTTTTATGATTTGACCCTTCACCTCATTTCTTATTGCATGGTACTTGTATACTTCTCATCGAATAGTAACAGTTCTTGCACTTACTAGGTTGAAGGAGCTTGTGGAGTATGGACCTCATCCTCCTCCTGGGAAAACTGGTGCCAGGTACATCATAAGAGAAGATGGGAAGAGGCTTGATCTTAGGTTCTTGAAGAAAAGCAGTGATCAACATCTGGAGCTTGGATATAAGGTAGGTTGTCTTTTTAAGTTTTGTTTCTTGATTCAATCTCAGTGATTTGGTCCTCTCTGATGAATTCCATCTTTGCAGGTCGAGAGGCACTTGAGTGATGGTGACTATGTTCTTTTCAATCGACAACCTAGTCTTCATAAGATGTCTATAATGGGGCATAGAATTAAAGTTATGCCATATTCTACCTTCCGTTTGAACTTGTCTGTGACATCTCCTTACAATGCTGATTTTGATGGGGATGAAATGAACATGCATGTTCCTCAGTCATTTGGAACTAGAGCGGAAGTCTTGGAACTGATGATGGTACCAAAATGCATTGTGTCACCCCAATCAAATCGTCCTGTTATGGGTATTGTGCAGGATACACTCTTGGGGTGCCGGAAGATCACTAAAAGGGATACGTTTATAGAGAAGGTGTGATGGTATTTATATTCCTTCTCTTTGCATTTCATTAAGGGCCGTTTGTTTGCATGGAATTGAATGCATAGGAATTCATCCAACAAAAGATTATTAAAGAGGTAATGGGTGAAGGATATAAGGTGGAGATATAGTTGGGACTTTGAGCTTTTTAGGATTTGAATTACAAAGGTGATTGGATGGGTATTCATTTCCATCTCTCCTTGTTTCATTTTTCATGAAAGGGGAGGTTATTTGATGGTTATTTTGGATATTCACATTTGTTCAATTTTAACCGCATTTAGAAATACAGAGTCTCAGAATACCTAGGAGAATTCAATTACATGAAACATACAGGGCCTAAATCTAATGTCCTCGGGATCTATGAAACTAGTTGTATTTTTAATTGTTGCAGGATGTCTTCATGAACATCTTGATGTGGTGGGAGGACTTTGATGGGAAATTACCTGCTCCTGCCATTTTGAAGCCTAGACCTCTTTGGACTGGAAAACAAGTATTTAATCTCATTATCCCAAAGCAGATAAATCTCATTAGAACCTCATCATGGCACTCAGAATCAGAAACAGGTTTTATTACTCCTGGAGATACACAAGTGAGAATAGAAAAGGGGGAGCTTCTTTCAGGAACTCTCTGCAAGAGAACCCTTGGAACATCTACTGGTAGTCTTATTCATGTTATCTGGTATGTGACTGCAATATTGAAGATCATGCCTATATTTGCTTGCAACTGTTGGAATGCTTTTATTGCAACCTTGTTGAATTGTGTTTTGATGATTTTGGATAACGCAGGGAAGAGGTTGGTCCAGATGCTGCGCGCAAATTTTTGGGACATACCCAATGGCTTGTGAACTATTGGCTTTTGCAGAATGCTTTTAGTATGGGAATTGGGGACACAATTGCAGATGCAGCAACAATGGAGAGAATTAATGATACGATATCTAAAGCAAAAAATGATGTGAAAGTTCTTATCAAGCTTGCCCAAGACAATGCATTGGAGGCAGAACCCGGGCGAACTACATCGGAATCATTTGAAAACAGAGTAAACCAGGTGCTAAGATCCTCAAACTTGGATTTTGCTTTTAAAAGTTTTGACCCAATTGATTTTATTTTAGTTACCAGTGTGCTTTCTCTTACAGGTATTGAATAAGGCCCGTGATGATGCTGGGAGCAGCGCGCAGAAGAGCTTAGCAGAGAGTAACAATCTAAAGGCGATGGTGACAGCAGGATCAAAAGGAAGTTTTATCAACATCTCACAGATGACTGCTTGTGTGGGACAGCAGAATGTTGAAGGAAAGCGGATTCCTTATGGTTTTAATGGTCGGACACTACCCCATTTCACTAAAGATGACAAAGGGCCTGAAAGTTGTGGTTTTGTTGAGAACTCATATCTCCGTGGATTGACTCCACAGGAATTTTTCTTTCATGCTATGGGTGGTAGGGAGGGTCTGATTGATACTGCAGTGAAAACATCAGAGACTGGGTACATCCAGAGGCGCCTTGTTAAGGCTATGGAGGACATTATGGTCAAATATGATGGTACTGTTAGGAACTCTCTTGGGGATGTCATCCAGTTTCTCTATGGAGAAGATGGCATGGATGCTGTTTGGATTGAATCGCAGAAGTTAGATTCCTTGAAAATGAAGAAAAAAGAGTTTGCTGGGGTTTACAGGTATGAGATTGACGATGAAAACTGGAATCCAAGTTATATATTACCTGAGCATGTTGAGGATTTGAAAACCATTCGGGAGTTCCGCAATGTTTTTGATGCTGAAGTTCAGAAATTGGAAGCAGATAGATTCCAGCTTGGTACAGAGATTGCTACTACTGGAGACAACACTTGGCCTATGCCTGTTAACCTTAAGAGGCTAATTTGGAATGCTCAAAAGACATTTAAGGTTGATTTGAGAAAGCCATCTGGCATGCATCCAATGGAGATTGTTGAAGCTGTCGACAAACTTCAAGAAAGGCTCAAAGTAGTTCCTGGTGATGATTTCTTGAGTATGGAGGCTCAGAAAAATGCCACTCTTTTCTTCAACATTTTGCTTCGTAGTACTTTCGCTAGTAAGCGTGTTTTGAAAGAATACAGGCTTACTCGCGAAGCTTTTGATTGGGTTATTGGTGAGATTGAGTCTCGCTTTTTACAGTCATTAGTAGCACCTGGTGAAATGATTGGTTGTGTGGCTGCCCAGTCCATAGGTGAACCAGCCACTCAGATGACTCTGAACACCTTCCACTATGCGGGTGTGAGTGCAAAAAACGTTACCCTAGGTGTTCCAAGGTTGAGGGAGATTATAAATGTTGCAAAGAAAATAAAAACCCCTTCACTCTCTGTGTATCTAAAGCCTGAAGTAAACAAGACTAAAGAAAGGGCAAAGAATGTCCAGTGTGCTCTGGAATACACTACATTGCGTAGTGTAACACAAGTAACTGAAATTTGGTATGATCCAGATCCTATGGGCACCATCATTGCAGAAGATGTTGATTTTGTCAGGTCCTACTATGAAATGCCGGATGAAGAAGTTGCCCCAGAAAAGATTTCGCCTTGGCTGCTTCGAATAGAGTTGAATCGGGAAATGATGGTGGATAAGAAGTTGAGCATGGCAGATATTGCAGAGAAGATTAACCATGAGTTCGATGATGATTTGACTTGTATATTTAATGATGACAATGCGGAGAAACTAATTCTCCGGATCCGTATCATGAATGATGAGGCTCCTAAGGGGGAGTTACAAGATGAATCTGCTGAAGATGATGTCTTCCTCAAGAAGATTGAGAGCAACATGTTGACTGAAATGGCCCTTCGCGGCATTCCGGATATCAACAAGGTGTTCATCAAGTCTGGGAAAATCAACAAGTTTGATGAGAATGAGGGGTTTAAACCTGAAATAGAGTGGATGCTGGACACAGAAGGTGTCAACCTGTTAGCTGTAATGTGTCATGAAGATGTTGACGAAACTAGGACAACCAGTAACCACTTGATAGAAGTCATTGAAGTTCTTGGAATTGAGGCTGTACGTAAATCTCTCTTGGATGAGTTGCGTGTGGTGATATCCTTCGATGGATCTTATGTTAACTACAGACATTTGGCTATTCTCTGTGACACAATGACTTACAGGGGTCATTTGATGGCCATCACCCGACATGGAATTAACCGCAATGACACTGGCCCAATGATGAGATGCTCATTTGAAGAGACTGTGGACATTCTTCTGGATGCTTCTTTGTATGCTGAAGCTGACTACCTCAGAGGGGTTACTGAAAATATTATGCTTGGGCAGCTTGCACCCATTGGAACAGGAGACTGTGGCTTGTATTTGAATGATAAGATGTTGCAACAAGCAATTGAACTTCAACTTCCAAGTTATATGGAAGGTCTTGATTTTGGAGTGACACCTTCTTGTTCACCCAATTCAGGTCCTGAAGGCATGATGTCACCAAATTGGTTTAGCCCAAATCCATGCTCTTCACCAATAACAGAAGCCCAATTTTCTCCTTATGTTGGTGGAATGGCTTTCTCTCCTTCTTCGCCGGGATATAGTCCATCATCTCCTGGATACAGTCCATCTTCTCCTGGGTACAGTCCTACTTCTCCTGGTTATAGCCCCACCTCTCCAGGATACAGTCCTACTTCACCTGGTTACAGTCCCAGTTCACCAACGTACAGTCCTAGCTCTCCTGGTTACAGTCCAACTAGTCCTGCTTATTCTCCAACGAGTCCATCTTACTCCCCCACTTCACCAAGCTATAGTCCAACATCTCCCAGTTATAGTCCTACTTCTCCAACTTACAGCCCTACTTCACCAAGCTACAGCCCTACTTCTCCTGCCTACAGCCCTACTTCTCCCGCATATAGTCCCACTTCACCTTCATATAGTCCCACCTCACCTTCCTACAGTCCCACCTCACCTTCCTACAGCCCTACGTCTCCTTCATACAGCCCCACTTCTCCTTCCTACAGCCCCACTTCGCCTGCTTACAGCCCAACTTCCCCTGGTTACAGTCCAACTTCGCCCAGCTACAGTCCAACTGCTCGCAGCTACAGTCCCACATCTCCAAGTTACAATCTCCCTTCAGCAAAATACAGTCCTTCACTTGCATACTCTCCAAGCAGCCCCAGAATCTCACCAGCCAGTCCTTACAGCCAAAGTTCTCCAAATTACAGGTAAATACTATAATCAGATGTGCTCTAGGTCAACATTAAAAAGAAGAAGAAGAGGAAAAAAAAAAAAATAATAATAATAAAAAACCCTCGTAATTCTCAGTCAAATCAGAAGTTTAGCCATGCCCAGCTCAGCTTGAATCTGTATGCTTTACTGTTGCTGAGCCAGTTTTTTTGTTTTTCCTTTCTGAATTTTACTTCTATTATGATTTTCAAGTACATTTGTCTCGCTCCCTGTTTATATGAAGAACTCAAAATGTGGTGTTTATACTTTGCAATAGATTGCTATTTTGATTATTTATTCTTACATGCATGTTCACCTTTGTTGTAGCCCAACTTCACCATCGTATTCACCAACTTCTCCATCATATTCTCATCCAAGTCCTTCATACACTCCCAGCAGGTATTTTTTTTCCTACACTGCTAGTGAACTAGTATCTGCTGTTAATGTTATTGAAAGTTATATGTTCTCGTGTAGATATTGTATATTCAAGCAAGTGGTTGCCTGTGTCCTTACGATCCAATCTGTAATATGCTATTGATGCTGACCATTTGGTCCATAAGCTGTGTGTGTAAATCAGTTTAATTCCTTGTGGCTGATCTAGACTGCAGCTAAATAATAGTTGTCTATCCAAACCTCAAGGGAAGTTATCCACTTGATAAACTCCCTTTTAAGGCTTAAAATTAAATACAACCAGAAGAAATAGAGAGCTTACATGAGAAAGCAGATTATCTCGATCGATCCCAATTGAGCAGTCCATTCCCCAACTTAATGTTAATATCAACTCCAACCGCACCGCCCCCCACCACCACCCCAGCGCCCCCCCCAAAACACACACAGACACAATTGTCACCGATCCTTGGGTTTTGCACCCATCCAAATGGGCTGGACCAGTGGATCAAGGTTTTTTTTATACAAAGACATTGAACTTGTGGGCCATGGATGAAGGGTTAGGTGCATGGGATTGAATTGAGATTTGATATGTGGGTCCTACACACATGGATCTTTTCATCCCCCATAAATCCCATGATCTGAGGGCCCCAGGTGGGCCCGAACAGCTGGTGTGCACCTAAGCCTGTGAGCATGGTTTGTGTGTGTAACTAAAATACAATGCCATTTGGCCCTCTTTGTATTCTACATAGTCCATTGTATAATCCTGTTATACATGTAAATAACATGGATAGCTAAAATGAGAAAAGAAAAAGAGTCATTTTACCAACTTCCAAGTACTTTCATAGTGATAAACAATGAAGTATTAAAGAGACCAATTTTAGACTTGTTAGAGCCGACTCTAATGGCTGACCCATTGTTACAGTCGATTGTAGACTGTTATGCTTGGCTGTAGCAGTGAAGAAGAAAAATAGTAGTAGTTCCAATTTGTACCTCGTCAGATTTAAAGTTTTCATACATGCCAGAACATAGAAGGAATTCATAAAGGTGCTGAGTTGTGTGTTATATTGTTATATATACTGTTTTGGGTAATGAGGTTCAGGACATCATACTAAGTCAAAAGAAAATGGTAGAAGTCATTGAAAATTGTTCCTCATCTGAGCTGATACAAAAAAGTGATTTTATGACAGAAGTTGGTGAAAATTATACCTTGCTTTATACTGTGATACCTTCAGAAAAGTGCCTAATGATAATGCATGGCCTTCTCTTTGTAGCCCTCACAGTTCAAGTGGTGGCCCGGATTACAGCCCAAGTTCTCCCCAGTACAGGTTTGGAATACTGCATTTGTCTTGGTTCATTCTTTATTTACTCAAATTTGCGATCTTTCTATGGCATGCATTTGGCATAAATGGATGTTCGTCGCACAATATTCTTGGGGCATCCCAAAAATGGGAAGCTTTTTTGGGTGAAAAATAGGGGTGGCTAAATTTCAGCCAACCCGCATTTGACCCACATCCTATATGGGTCGGTCATGAAATGTAAAACAGGTCGGGTAAGGGTTGACCCGTATAACTCATTTAAATGGGTTGGGTTACTGTCAACCCTTATATTTGATCTGCTTTAAATGGTATGGTGGTTTAGTATATTGGGCTTTTCTTGGTGTACAACTAAAATCAAATATAACCTTAGTACCTGAAATGGATTGGGGTTAGGCCCAACACCTACAGGTCGGATGGGGTAGGATCGGGTTGAATTGGTTGACCCATGTTGTATGTGGGTTATGCGGATTGGGTTGGGTTGGGTTGACCTGTGTCAGGTGCGGGTGGGGTTACCTGACTCGTTTTAAATACCAGTTGGCCCATAACCTGTAGTCAACCCAGGCCAACCTGACCAATTTTGATCCAACCCCACCTGTCGCCCCCTCTAGTGATATACAATGATGGCTTGTTTCTGAATTCTCCTCCCTAAATGTGGAGTACTTGGAAACCACAAAAACATCAATCTTCATGCTGCTCCAATGCACAGCTTCCATACTGTGGATGATGTTAGTACCCAATTTGATTTCAATATTTCCATCACCCACATCAGACAATAAGCTAACTATATAAATATTACCATGTTCAGTCCAAGTGCTGGCTACTCACCTACATCTCCGGCGTACTCTCCATCATCCACCGGTCAATACACTCCTCAGCTTAGCAACAATGATGAGGGGGCCAATCAGTGAGTTTTGCAGAATTGTTGTATCTGAGCTGGTAGGACTTTTGATCATCATGTTGATAGTCTGTAGAGATATATATGTTGCAGATTACCTTTCAAAGGCTTAATTTTTCGCATAGTCAAGACCCGAGTTGACCCTTTTTTACGAATTGGTTTGTGGTTGAAAGTTTTAACCCGATTGATGAATGGATAAGGTCTGCATATGTTATCTAGATTGGTTAACCGGAACCATTGCCACCCTAAATAAGAATGGCTCTGCCAGCATTTCTCGGTCCTGACTGTTGTCAAAATTCTTCTGTTCACGTTGGGTAGAAAACTGTTCAGGTGTCTTCCATACCTGGCATATTTTCATCCAGACGCGCCTGTAAACAGGTGCTGAACCAGAAAATATGCCCTAGGGGCCACTATGTAAGAAATTTTTTTGGAGGGGCCACTTTTAAGAAAGAATACTCAAAATTTCTATAATATAAGGGTTTTTTTTTTTGTCCAATTTTGTGAAAAATCTGAAAATTTTCAATAAACCAGGGTTTTTTTTTTTTTCTTTTTCCCCATTTGGGCGCCAAGCAAATCACAATTGGCTAAACCTTATCGGGCAGAAATGCAGAGAAAACACCACTTTTCTCCATAAAGTGATTTCCCCTTGTGTTTGGATTTGAAAAGAGAATTATATAGGTGCAAATCATTTTGGAACTTTTATAAAGGAATTTTGGAACCATATCACCCATATGGCCAATGTCTTTTTTTTCTCTGTCCATTGTTTCTGCGCATCTGATGTGAAATTGCAATGGTGAGCACCTTCCGTTATGCCACGGACTTTTTGTCACCAATGCCCGTATATTTTTGACCTCATACATAAACCTATGCCTGCAAAATCCATAGGCATATTTCAAGAAAAAGTTGTTCGCCTGATCCAGTGACTATGTAGAAGAGGTATCAACGCAGCAGGAGAAAAGCTGATCGAGAAGCCAGCCAGTGAGAATCCGAAGAGGAAAAGTTACCACCTAACCAAACAACTCACTTCGTTCACTGTGCACAAAACTTTCAGGGTCCAACCCTAATGCCTTTGGCTTGGTTATCCACTACGAGCCTTTTTCGGTTTGCTCCACACAGGATGTCTCGGACGGTGCAATACAACTGATGGAGCCCAACAGAGACACCACATGAACAATCCAAGCCTGTCATCCTAAACTTGCTCCTCCCCCAATGTCGCGGATCTCACGGGTTTTACATCAATTCAAATGGATTGGATTGTTGGATTGCAATAAAAACAAAAATTAGGCGTTTTAACACGTTAATTTGAGGGCTGCAGATTAAGGAGTTAGGACGAGGGTAGTATTGACGTGAAATTTTATACGTGGGGTGGTTCCATCTGGATATTGTGACCCCCTCTCTACCTCAGCCATGATTCATAGGGGTTGTTTATGAATCATTCGTTGGATGATTGACATGTGAACAAGTCATGGTCATTCATTTTATAGGGTGGTCAGTCTAGGGCTAGACTGACGTTGGAGAAGGCTATCTGACCAACCAACGTAATTTTGATGATATTGAACTTTCAAATATTCCTCTCACAAAGTGCTAAAATTTATCTCTCACAAGAACCATGAGAGTAATGATATGGTGCAGGGAACTAAATGGTGTGATGAATCCACCTGAGCCTACTTAGATGCTCAAGTTACCCTTTCAGACGTACACTCCCTCCATGAATTGGCACTAAGCCTAAGTTTGATATTCATCCAAACTTTACTGATCATTGGACTAATATCCAGGAAAAATGATGCCTTCTAAAACTATTCGAATTGAAGGTCATAGATTTAAGTGTTAGGATGATCTAACATGGTCGATATTTTGTACATTCATAGGTCTCATTGAGATCTTCCCATCACCCACCTCCACCATGATTGTCATGGCCCATAGAGGCCCAAGGTGGGTCACTCCCTCCGTGAATTGGCACAAGCTTAAGTTTGATATTCATCCAAATTTTATTGACCATTGGACTAATATCCAGGAAAATGATGCCTTCTAAAACTATTCGAATTGAGGATCATAGATTTAAGTGTTAGGATGATCTAACATGGTTGATATTTTGTACATTCATTGGTCTCATTGAGATCTTCCCGTCCCCCACCTCCACCATGATTGTCATGGCCCATAGAGGCCCAACGTGGGTCCATTGCACCATAAGCCCATCACTCAAATCTCACCAGATCAAAACTTTGTGAGTGGTCTTAATCTGGTGCAATGAACCGCAAATGCCCCAGCTGGGGCCATGGCAATCATGGTGCAGGTGAGGGGATTTGAATGCGGCCCTATTAGTGTGAAATCATCCTTACCTTTTTTATTTATGATCATCAAATTTAATGATTTTGGAAGGCATAAAAAGAGAACTTTTTCTTTTGAATTTTAATTCAACGTTAACGGTTGGATGAGGGTCAAATTTGGGCTTGTGACAATTAATGGCGGTTGGATTTTTTTTTTCTTGGGTTGTTGTGTGTGTGTGGGTGGGGGGGGGCGGGGGGCGCGTGGGGGGGGGGGGGGTCTTGAACTTGATCATAGTTAGGCAATCTCGCACCACCATCCCACTTTGATCAAAAGTTTGTAGATGTACATGAGTTGATTGTCCATATATGTATATGTGTTTATTGCACAGAACCCTGGAGGTGTGGCACAAGAAGTTTTTCTTCTTAAGACTCCTGCTTATTTTTTTAGTGTTCCTTCTAAATTTTCAAGTTGCATGTGATGCATCAGTCGAATTATTTCCCCCTTCCCCAAGGTGGCTATATTCCCATATGGAATAACACTGCACCAGCAGGGACAAGAGTTACCAACAGAGAAAAACCTCCCAATGATTTTCTTGCGTTGCTGCTTCTCACTTCCAACATTCCCAGACCCCCTGTTTGGATCCTGTGAAGTGTATGTAAACTGAGTTCGCAGCACTCTGTTTACAAAGATCCAAACAGGGCAAGAGGGTTGAGCCCTATCAAGAATTAAACCCAATTAATTGTTCAACTTTTCCATGATTTCCTGTTTAAAGGGACTAGAGACCTTTTGTCATATTTAATTTTTTTATGGGTTTCTTCTACAGTTAGAAATTCTGAAATCAGAAAAAACTTTCCAGCATCCCAAATTGCACTTAACAAATGTGATAGATTAAAAGGGACATATTAAAAAAGATTATATAGAAGATAAAGCACCCCTTCTTTAGAGTTAATAATGTCGAATCTTCTAACTACTTTAGTTAATAATGTGGAATCTTCAAACTACTTTTGCATGGGCTCCACAAGGAAAATACTAAAAGTTCACCTCATCACATATTCTCCCAAATTGGATGAATTTTTCACTGAGAACATCCAAATGAAGCATTATGATATTGTTTCGTTGACTTCGTGGAAAATGGGGGTTTAAGCAACTGAACTTTCCTTTAAAAAGAGATGAGTCGGCTCAGCTTTGCTAAACAAATGGTGGGGATAATTACTAAATATGGATTCTCAAGGAAAATAGAACATAGTAAGTGGCAGGCAAGGCATTTGAAACCTCACCACCTTATGATGCACCTTTACCAGGGGAAAATCAGTTGGAATATACATACAGCCATAGTAGCTCTTTTAAGTTGGAGACTGGAATGTTCATGGTTACAGCAATTGAATATTGTCGGTGGTTTTATGCATTAAAGCATAGGATATTTCTGTTCTTTGCGTGTTGTGTCCCACATTACTTGGGGACAACTCTTTGGAAGACATTTATATGCTTCTCCTCTTTTGCTCATGATTTTTATTAGCTAGTGAGGGGGTAAGGTGATGGTGAGCCTAGTGTGTGTGTATTTTGGGAGTAATAGTATCCTCTATATTTAAGTATTTTGGGAGTAATAGCATCCTCTATATTTGTGCTGCAGGAAAGGGTTCAGTACAAGACAAAGTAGGCTTAGTAGAATATTTCTCTTCTTCTCTTTGTTTTCTCGTTGTCATTGTTGCAAAGAACTCTGAAAAAGTGATGTACTTAGTTCAAGTTCTTTATCCATTTAGGTGCACAGGTGGTGGAGATGGTCCAATTAGAAAGCCGTCACATCCCGTGACATGCTCACGAGTCCACCCAACATCTGTGGAGTTAAAATTTATCTAAAGAGAGTGTCCCTCAGATGTGCTTCGACTTAGTTCTGGCCACTTACCAGAAAGATATTGCAACTAATTTCAATAAATTTAAATAATATCACTGAAACACCAGTTAGATTAATCTCGTTAAAGTATTGACAGCCTTTACTGGAAAAATAACCTGTTTATAGTGAGTGCTTCTCTCATTCATGAGAATCTTAAGGGCCCCTTTTATTGAATCAGAATACGTAAGAACTAGGATAACTCGTGACATGAGTGGTTAAAAATGAAGATTGACGGTGAATATTAAAAAATTCTCATCTAATAACCTCTCCTTTAATGGGAACTGAATTAAGAGAAGATGGGAATTGAATACCTAGCCATCACCCCAGTAATTCAAAGGCCAAGAAAGTCAAGGTCTTATCTACATTTCCAGTTTATTTCCTTCCCTCCTCACCTCTTTAAAAGTCCTTCATGGAGCTCATTTGACTTCGAATTTCTATGTAATCTAATGCAAACAAACAGGCCCTAAGAGAAGAATAACCAGCAATTGTGGAATTTTAATGAGAGTACGAGATTGAAATGAGTCACCCAAAAAGGCCAAAAAAGAAGAAGCAAAGGAAAAAAAAAAAAAAAAAGAAGACTTCTGTACTCAAGGCCCTGTTTAGATCCATGGAACTAGGTAAGCCCTACTCTCAATCTTGAAAGAAGATAAGAGTTGCTTCAAACATGATTGTCTACTTTGTGGCCCATCTGAACATATATCAATCTATCCTATGAATGATATATGTTTACAAAGGACTAATTAGGTCACTATCAGAGCCTCAGAAGGCCGTCTATTCTTAATTAAGATTTCAACAACCTTATCTCAGTTGTCCCTAGTCATGTGCCTCCTATCTCTAGGGCGGTTTCCGGATGAGCATACCTTTTCAAGTCAGGTCTTTCCTTTCCATCATGGATTCCCTGAAGTGGACTGTACAATCTGGTAGAGATCACCATGGCCTTTGTGGGTCGAGTCAATGTGGCAGAAGAATACACGATCCCATGGTCCCAAGGAAGGGCTCTATGCATCCAAAACCCTTGCTGTAAGAAGGATTGCTCCTCAACTTAACTCTTAAGAGGAAGCAAAGGATCTTTCTCCACTAGTACTTGAATAACAGTAACATATGAAAAATATCTTTGAAATCTCTGTGTTTAAAAATTTAGCACATGTTGATGGAACAATCATCATCATGAATTATATTGCTCAATTCCAATCTATCATGAGCTAAATCCTCCTATAGGCTGCACTCCTTTGAATCTATTGTTACTATTCACATCCATGTCTTCTTCGGCCTACTCTTTCCCTAGTTCTTACTGCGAGTCTCAAGCCCAGATAATGAAGAAAGATTGATGACATTCGGCATAAATTTTTGTCAGAATCCAAATATGGTGATTGAACAATGTTGTATACAAATATCTTCAACCAGAAAGTGAAAGTAAGTACTAGAAGGCCCAGATGAGTGGAGTGAAAGAGCAATTTCTCATGAGAAGAACATGTTCCATACAACATATGGCAAAACCAAATTAAGAAGGAAAACAAAAGGAAGAGAGATAGTAAATAGTATGACTAGTATCTCCTATTAGGAGGGGTTTGAGGGGGAGCAGGCAAGGTGGGTAGGTATAGCTGATGTGCAAAAGCCATTGAAATTGGACCCAGCTGAGGCAGTATACGCACCCATGTTAGGAAAGACCAGCCAATCATTTACCTGGAGCTCCGGCAGCTGGTGGCCTGTGAGCACAGTGTCTAGTGCATCGCATGTGGGCCCGAACACCGTCGACCCATATGTCCTCAGGCCCCGGCAAGTGGGGTTGCCGGGGTTGGAGGCACAGGCCAGCGGCATTGCCGATATGGTGGCGTGATCATATAGTATACAGTTCATGGACCCATAGATGCCATCGTTGATCCAGTACTCCCTTAGGTCGCCGCGAACCCGTTTTCCAATGATGTTGGTAGCGAGTGTGAATGTGGTCTCAGCAAAGAACCGGCCTGGCTCCGCCATGAGTGTCAAGCCCGGCTCGTGAGGGAAGTAGGCCTGTAGTGCAGCCTTTATGGCTGTGGCCGCCTCGTCGAATTGTGGGCCTGCGGTGAACCCGCCACCGATGTTGAGGACATGCATTTTGGGCATGTTGAGCCGGGCTGCGGTGTCAAACACCGTCTTTGCGGCCGCAATTGCACCGCGGTAGGCCCTGGCATGCATCGCGCCGCTTCCCACATGAAATGACACACCTTTGACAACCAGCCGGGCCGTGTGGGCAGCTTGAAGGAGGGGAATGACCTCCTCCGGCAAAGCCCCGTACTTGGGGCCGAGCGGGCACCTCGCCCCGCTATCCTCTGGTGCCTTGAGGCGGAGCAAGAGGGCGCACCGTGGGTGCCACCGGCGTAACTTCTCGATTTCTTCCCTCGAGTCGAACGTCGTCAAGTTGGCACCGACGCCGGCTGCATACTTAATCTGGGCCTCCGCCTTGCATGGGTTGGCATACACTATCTGGCCTGCAGGGATGCCGAGGGCCAAGACTGCTTCGATCTCGGCCCGACTCGCGCAGTCGAAGCCTGCCCCAAGGGCGGCCAGTGCGCCGAGGATTGCGGGCTCGGGGTTGCACTTGACGGCATAGAAGGGGCGGACGTTGGGGAGCCCACGGGCCCACTTGTCCATGAGGCCCACCAAAACCCCCAGGTCCAGCACATAGAAGGGGTCCTTCACCTCTTGTTTCTTGTTGATGATGTCCTGAATGAGCTCAATTACACCTTCTTTGGACTTCTTTCCAAGGTTGGACACCTTCTTTCCCTTGACCCCAGGTGCAGCCAGGACTGCCTGGAGGCTCCTGGAGTTTACCCCAGCTGGTCTTCCATGCTCCAAGGCCATCATAATGGTATGAGCTACAAAAGACCAACCAACCTGCTATTAGACACAAAATTGAGCTGTGTGGAACTTCTTTTTCTGCTTTCAGCACTTTAAATAGGGAGACCACAAAAGGAGGGTAGGAAAGTTGGTGGGGTCTCTCTCAGCTCTATTATTGAGTCAGCTTTAACGAGAATCAGCACAAAGGTACAAGATGTTGATTACTAAACTAATATAGAGTAATGAATAAAGAACACCTGAGGGGAGCTCTGGGTTCTGAGATTTTACATAGTAATGAGAGAGAGAGAGAGAGAGAGAGAGAGAGAGAGGGCGGTGCCAGCTTCTTGTTTGATTCTCTCTTTTTTGTAAGCGCGTCCATTGCGTAGAAGCGGCGAATGATGGTGGGTGGGGGGGTTTGAAACGTCTGTTGATTCTCTCTTCTTTTTGAATGTCACGGGATTTTATTCTACTTTCACTGCGCGGCCCACTGAGATATACCAGGTTGATCCTCCTACCTTGTCAACAGCGAAATTTGGGTTGAACTTGCTTAGGCTAGAGTCAACTGGGCCTACATTTAAAAACCCACATGAAATTTGAGTCGGGCTTTGGTTGAGGTTTTGGGTATCAAAGTTCGACTTGACTATGTAAAAAATAAAATAAAATAGCAAGCTGTTAAGAACTGTTCTATAGATTTTCATATTTTAATAGTAACGTTCACAGTACAAGAGATCTAAGCTGATAAGCTCAAAAGAAGGGGAAAAAAAAAAAAAAAACATCAAACCCAAAACCATAGTAAGACCCATGGTATGTTTGGGTTTTATTCTCATCAAGTTCTTGTTTCAGTTTTACCCAGATGCAATTTGAGTAGGACTTGAGTTGGGCCAACAAGAAACCTGAACCACCCAGTTGCTCCCTAGTAAATTTACCAATTCCCTAGCAGTCCATTTGTCATGACTCATGAGTTCTTCCTTTTGGTGCATTATTTTAGAGGTAGGCTGCATGTGGACCAGGCAAATAATGCTCTACCCCATCCTCCCCCACCCCCCCCCCCCCCCCCCCCCCCCCCCCCCCCCACGTCTTTATTCTCTCTAGATAACATTATACTTTCACTTCTCTATTTTTTTTTTCTCTTTCCTTTTTCTCCCCTTCTCCTTAACAACAAATACCCTTTGGTTTCTCTTAAGACCAGCTGCCCTTTCTTGAAGCCCTACAATCTGGAATCAAATCCCTTCTAGGTGGCGTTGTCTACTAGGGAAGGATTCTGTCCTCTTTTTCAAAAGGTAAATGGTGTGGATGTTGAATATTCATCTCCAGGTGGGGGAATGAATGAAGAAAACTATTTAAAAAGGGTTTGTTCAAGGAAATTCCATTATGCAGTGGTCAGCTAGATTTAATATGAAAGGATTTGAAAAGAAGAACCATGTGAAAACCTTGTTCTATGAAGTTCCCATTTTCCTTAACAGTTAGTTGGAAAGGGTGGTATATTTTTTAATGAGAAACATGAGTTTGGAAATGAATGCTATTTCTCAAGTTATGACTGGGACAATGGTTTCAATATTGGGTACAAAGCTTCAAATTGGACCCAACCCACTAATTTAGGATTTGGACTGACATCTTCAACTTGAGAATTATATGTTCAAGTAGGGATGGCAACGGGGTGGATCGGGGGCGGAATTGGATTGCCCCGTCCCCGCTACACACCTCATGGGATTCGCCCTACCCCGCCCCGCCCCGCCCCGCCCCGCACCTCATGGGATTTACCCTGCCCCGCCCCGCCTCGCAATTCGGGGTATTTTCAATACTCCATCCCCACCCCGAAATGCCCTGCAGGCCCCTGCCCCGATGTGGTGCAATGTCTTTCCATACTAAGGTTGATTACATATAATTAAAATTAATATAATTTATAGTGTTGTTAGTATGATTAGAATCATATTAAGTTACTAACTATAATTTACCTTGTTATTTCTAATAATATAAGTTATTATAAGCGTATAGCATGATATATCTTGTAATGTTATATCAAATTAGTATAATTTATATTGTTATTAGTATGATTAGAATCATACCAATTATAATTCAATAAGTCTAGGGAGACTGACTTCTTTGGCCCGAATGGGAGATCGATCCCAGCCAGCTGGACCTCATGTTTAAGAACAGGAAGTCAATGGACCATCTCTCTCTCCTCCTTCCTCTCTCCCGTTTCCTCCCGCATCTCTCTCTCTCGGGGAGTCGTGCATCTCTCTCCCGTGTAGCAACGCTCTCTCCCGTCTCGCGTCTCTCTCTCGTCGAGCATCCATCTCTTTGCCGCCCTGTAAGATTTTAGGTTGGCTAATTCATTGGGTTATGGACAAAACCTGATTTCTTTACAATGTAAGTTTGATTAGAAAAATGACTGCCAAAATCGTTTTTCAAGAATTCTAGTCCGAACTGGAAGTGAAATTGGTCGCTCGAGCGAACCACTATTGCTCGAGCGAACCCCACACGGAAGTTTCTTCGCTCAAGCCACTCCTTCAGTTCGCTCAACCCATCTTTCAACGCCAAAGGCAGAATGTAGTTCCCTCGAGCGATCATACATTTGCTCGAGCGAACCCAAGACGGAATGTCCTTCGCTCGACCCATCCTTAATATTCGCTCTAGGCATCCATCGTTGAAGAATATAGAATGACTATCGCTCGAGCGAACTCCAAACAGAATGTTCTTCGCTCAAGCTATCCTTATAGTTAGCTCGAGCTAACAACTGAAGTTCGAAATTCCAAAGATAGAAGCATGGTCACTCGAGTGAACCTCCTGATTGTTCGAGCGAACTTGGGCGAAAATTTAGAAACTTTCAAGTTTTCTCTCTTGATTTGTCTCAAGTTGCCATGCTAATTCTTAATGCAATTAGAACACTTGAGGCACGAATCCATAGTTATAAATACCTCTCATCTCTCTCTTAAACTTCACCTCTTGATCAAGATTAAACCCTAGAGAGAACTTGAGAGATTCATCTACCCCCCCCCTAAGGCTATCGTCTGAAGTGCTGAAGATCCAAGCTTTGGTTATGCTCCATTCTACTCCATTGAAGTAGAGACTCCTTGAAAACAGCTTCGAGGCATTCAATTCAAGTACGGTGAAGGTGCACGGCGAGTAGTCGGTAAGATCGCACAGTCCTTAGGTTGAGTTAGCAACTAAAAAATGGTTGTGAGTTTTCTTATAACTTTCAATTTATAGTGCTTGGTTGTCTGTTGGCCTAGACGATAAGGCCCATGGTTTTTTCCCGAGTAGGGTTTTCCACGTATAAAGTCTGTATCCTTCTCTTTGTGTGGATTGCTTGATTTTAATCGGATCTAGGATTAATCACTAGTTTAATCACGGTTATTGAAATCTAGTAGAGATCGGTTGGTTGGGACCTGAGCCTGTGTTAAGGCCGAATTTTCATGTCGCACGTCTTTCTCTCGCCACAGGGGCTGCACTCCGATCTCCGATCTGTGATAGAGCTGATTATTGAAGAGACCGGAAGATTGATGTCATAAGTAAGAACCTTTTCATAAACAAGTGGTTCTAGTATATGATCATAAAAAGACAGGAGATCTTGCACCCAAAGACACTATTTAGGGAAAATCAAATCACAGAAGAAACTGTGATGGAAGGTTTGCTAGATAAAATCATGCCACAGATCTTAAGATAAGTGGTCTATCGGAAGAAAATCGTACTGTAGATCTCGAGATATAAGATCCAACAGAAGAAAAACTTAATGTAGATTTAGA
Source organism: Persea americana (assembly GCA_029852735.1). Lineage (NCBI taxonomy): Eukaryota > Viridiplantae > Streptophyta > Magnoliopsida > Laurales > Lauraceae > Persea > Persea americana. The sequence goes on from CM056809.1 coordinate 15,654,773, forward strand.
GATCAAACATTTATAAAAGAAATTTCTTTAATATATTCTAGTGTGGGAGGTCATTCAATACAGAAGATTGTAATGAAAAGGCCCGTAGACGGCAATGTTAAAATGGATCTATTATAACCACAACTAGATGCATCTCAAGATCCAGCTATTCATATCAAATGATTTTGGTATGATCTTGATTTCTATGTCAGTTAGTGGAAGTAGAAACTTGGTAGTTTGGCGGCAGTCCAACTATCATTGCTAAGGATCTAGTGGTTGAATTGGCACATTAATTGAAGATTTCAATGATCTGATAGAGGTGAATCTTAGATCAGATGACCTAATTGTGCTTACGATAAGATCCAACCATGCAATGGCAGTTCAACTTGATTGAACAAGAGAAAGGAGGATCATGTCTCCATTTGTGAGCGAAGCGAGATATCCAAATGGATAACAGTTACAATTCTTTGTTAGGTTGTGTCTGGAGTACATTTTAGGAGAAGGATGACGTGTACAAATTTGAGGACAAGTTTTCCTTCAAGTTCAATGGGGAAGACTTCATCTATCTGCTGTGCTTGCTCCATGGATCCTCCAGATGAGGTTCATTGGGTTCAAGTTTAGGATTTTAGGTTTTTAAACTGAAATGCATTGTAAGGATGCAAGAGGAAACGGGAGAGAGGAAGGAGGGGATTTAGGGGGGTGGGTGGGAGAGATGGTGCTGCGATTTTGAAAAGGAAGGCATTTGGTGGCTTTCCTCTTCCTGAATGAAAAATTAAGGCGGGCACTCGAAAAACATGGCGGGCTTTCCATAGACTTCCTGTTTTTAAACATGAGGTCCAGCTGGAGTCCAGCTGGGAGGTCTTCCATTCAGGGCAAAAAAGTCAGGCTCCCTAGACTTATTGATTATAATTTATCTTGCTATCTCTAATCATATATGTTATTATAAGCTTAAAGCATGATCTATCATTCTATTATATTCGTTTTATTTAATATGATTTATCATCTCGCAATTTAATATTATATATGATTAAAGTCAAATAAGCTTAGGTAGATTTTTTAACAACTTTAATTTCATTAAATTTGAATTAGAGGGATCATATTATATGCTTTTATAATGTCTAGGGTTCAATCAATTACATGTTTAACTTTAAAAAAAGTCTTCAATCAATTTACGTAACCCTTAATGACAACATAAAATCAATATATACATTTACATAGAAATATATTTATTTATTATAAAAGAAATCTAATATATATATTTTTAAGAGAATTATTAATTTCGGGGTGGGTTATGGGGATGAGGCAATGGGGCGGGGCGGGGCATGGGGCGGGTCAAGAAACAGACCCATCCCACCCCCCTGGATTCGGGGTATGTTTATGGGTTGGGGCGGGCACTCCGGGTTGGGGCGGGGCGGGTTAAAAATGCAATCCCTATGTTCAATGAGCTAAAAAAAGAGGGCGATTATCAAAGTCCTTGAATGAAGTGATTGACAAACCCTGTCCCATTTAGTTGCTTGGCATAATATTCATGCCTAGACCAACCCCATGGACCCATATAGTGGGCATAGACCCAATCCATTTCACAGAGATCACGAAACCTGACCCGACCCACTAACTTGACTTGTGTCCTAATGGCCTAACATGTTATTGGGGAATTTCTACAGACATTTGGTGAGGAATGTGATCCTACAAAACAATATAAGTGAGGGCTCCCACCCATCTCTCATAAATTTGGTAGAAGTGTCTCTCATAGGAGCACCTCCCTATATATATATATATATATATTTATAAAACACCAAATCCTTATGAAAATGCAACCAAGTGAACAAAGATCATACCATTATGAAAGTAGAAATAAGACAAAATCATAACAAGCAATCAAGCCACAAAATATAAGTGGTTTGGCCACAATATGCGACCTACATCCATGGGAGAACAATAAAAGCTTTTCTTATTCTTTAATAGATGTTACAACAAACCAATCAAGTAAAGCTCTAGAAAACTTACTTACAAAATACAAGTTTGTCATGGAGCTTCTTTCCTCCCCTTTATTGGTCTTCGGAGCTTCTTTCTTCTCCTTTATTGGTCTTCTTAAAAATCCCCTCTCTCGTCTTCTCTCAATCTCTACAAGGGAATCCCCTTTCTGTTTTCTATTTGGGTTTTATCATAGGATAAGCTCCATATACGCTTCGATTAGAGTTAATCTTAACCTCACAATAAAAGTCCTAAAGAGGTCAAAATAGAAGAAAGAAAGGGGATTCCCCCCACACACGTATGAGAGACTCCGTTCATCATTGGCCCCACTTGATCACAGCCAAGGAAGTTTTTTTCTATCCAAAACGAGTGCATACTCAAACCAACCGTCTATATCATTCGGATGGGTGCCAAACCCCAAGACCCATGATGGGAGAGGGGGCGGTTGTCTTTGTTTAACGGTCCACTTGCATGGATCAAAATGTGGGCCTCATTGTGTTCAAGAGCACCATCGCTCAGTTGAGGCTGGCCCATGATGGACATAATATAAGCTGGCCCCTCATTCTTTGGTGGATCCTGTGCTTGGAAATCTTGACCTTGTTGTTAGAAAGGCAGGACATGTCTTGACCACTTGACCTGAGCAACTCGTCTAACCCACATAACCCATTCCCCCTCCCATATGACTCTACATTGGCGGGGTTTTATGTTTTCATATATGGTGTTTTTAGCAATAATATAAGTATATATAAGTGCATTATTTTTAAATGGCCCCCCTAACTATAGTTAGTTTTTAAAGGTGAGTACCAAACTTTCGAAAAAGAAAAAAAAAAAAGAAGTAAATAAATAAATCCACTACTGCACGGGCTAAGAGGATCAGGTTTGGTTGACCAGGATCAGTGTGGGTAGAGTGCATCTGACACATTTAACAAACAGGTCAGATACTGATCAAACCCCAACAAGCAAACACCCCATCTCAACCCGTTTAGACCTGACTTCGCCTATTTGCAGCCACAGAGGCAATAACCCCAAAAGCATAGGGAAGAAGAAATTATGGTCGCTTGCAGATATTCATCCTTCACTCACTTATCAAATTTCCATACCTAAAAGTAAGAACGCATATATACCGATTACAGCCCTCAAACTCGACTCATCCAATAATGGCTTGTTACTTACACCAGTGGTAAGAGGTAAGAGGTGTCAATTCTTACTTGGCTGCCCAGAGTTCGACCTTGGCAGTCACTTTCATTCAATTGAGGGATGTTTTCTACCTCACCGGAGGTCTCCTTCCCCTACCAAGAGGGCTCCCTCACCTCACACGATATCTACTCCCTTAAGGGCTGGGGTCCTAGCCCCCTAAGCTGTGTACCAAAAAAAAAAAGAAAAATGAAAAGAAAAAAAGGAACTCAGGCTCATCCAACCCACCTAGAAGAGAGCTCCAAGTCAAGTTAAACGCAGACAAGTTTGACTTAGTTTTTGGCAGAATAGATCAGAGTATCAGACACAGTCAACTCAGTTGTGATTAGAGATGCGTCAACTCACTGAGCAGGACGAGTTGATTTCAAAATTTTAACTATGATTCTGATTAGTGTTTACAACTATAGAGCACACAAGTACTATCCATCATTCCAATTATGGTCCATCTATTGAATTGTCCGGGTCAAAGGACACAAGCCATGTTTTTTCATAGGGAATAATTCAACATGGTTTCCATGCTTTTTCAGTGGAAGGTGTTGCAGGCAAACAGCCAAAGAAAAGGAGGCATTATTGCATTTTATTTGCAAAAAAAGATTCCTGGTATGAACCCTTGCTCCACCACCAAGTGGAAATGCTTGCAGATTCTTGCTTGATTTCTCCGAAGTGCTGCACCTCCCGAGAAAAAGGCAATGCCTCTTTTCTTCTTTTTATTTGTTCTGGGGAAACATGGGACAGGATCCTCAAGGGAAACAAGAATTTGTCATTTTACTCAAATTGCTTGGAATTGTCAAATTACTCAAATTGGCCCAAAGAGGGATGAGAATAAATGTTCCATTATTAAGTACATCTTCAAAATGTTGGGGCAATATGAATGTCTCTAGGAAACTAGAAGAGGGTGGGACCCTAATTGGCATTCAGGTTGGGCATTGCCCCAACCCAACCCTGCCTAATCCGAATCGTATGTAGTGAAAACCCTAGCTGGAACTCAGATCAAACCTAACCAAATATAATTGATCTGGACTGCACCCGATCTGTAAATTCCTTACCTAAGTGCAATTTGGGCTGAGCCGGTTGGCTGAGTGCCATATGCTTAACTCTGAAATGTTCAAGTGAGAATTATATGCACTGTGTGGTCCTATTTTCCACTTGGCTCACCTGTGATCAAGTTAACTACCCCCTCGGTTAGAATCCTAAATTTGACACTCATCCAAAAATTGCTCACTGTTAGATTGTGTTCGTGGATGGAGTCGGGCCAGGCCAATGCTTGCCCAAGCCCAGCTGGTTAATTTATTGGGTCTTATTCCTGGCCCAGATTAAGCCCACAGACCAAAAGGCATACCCTGAATCCATCCAAATGCGTCTCGGCTAGTGCTGGCCCAGCCCATGAGGACCCCTACACCTACATGACAGCAGCTTTCGACAACAACAAATTCACATAGGGTGAAAAAATTCTTCAGATCCTAGTATAAAAGCAGGCAAAAGTTGAAGCCTTGGAAGTCTCAGATTGATTTGAAAAACATACATTGAATGAAATGAGAATTTCCAGCAATCGTCATAGGCTTCTAGAAATGAAGAAATTTGAGAGTTGTATTTTTCTTCATTCATTCAATGCTCACCACGGTCGTCCAAGGCAGCCCTACTCAGGCATAGCTATCAGCCATGCAACTTTTGAACAAAACGTAAAATGACATAGGATACAAATGACATGCTTGGAAATAGGAAAGAAGTTACTCCTTGCAAGGGATGGGATTCACGTTGAGAGAGGGGCCTCAGACTTTTTGAGAATTTACTATTAAAGTGAAGGTGAAATAAAGCCTCCATTTCCCATATAAGAAAAGACGGGTCATATCAAAAGTATACAAATACAAAATTCCTTCCTTTAAAACAAAAAAGAGTAAAAAAACAATATCCTTTCTCCACTAAATTACAAAAAAAATCCACTTCTTATACAAAAACTTGAAAAAATTCCCTATCAAGCCACTAAAGAGAAAAGACATCATAACCCACTTATATTTTATTCTCTCTTGATTTGAGGCTTCATTTCGCTTCATTTTACATATAAAAGTTCCCAAACGGGTGAGCCTAGGGTACGAAAATTCCTGGAGTTCAAGTCCTTTGAGGCTTAACATAAAGAATCCTGACTTGGATCCAGATAGAGGCCCACCTAAACTTTATAATGAAAAGGCATATGGAGGTAGGGGTGCTCATGAGCTAGGTCAGCCCAGGCCCATCCCTCTTTGCGCCTGGTTTGGATATATAACTGGGCCCGGATTAAGTAATAAAAGCTCAATGCCCAGCCGGACCCAACTAATGAATGCATGTAATTGGTGATATTTTATCCAAATAATGGCTTGGTTCTGACATTCACGTATTGGGATTCAGCAAGATACGGGCCTGAGTTTCTAAAGGATGGGCTTGAATATGCCTCAGCCTGGATGGACCTGGCCCATGAAAACCCCTTCATGGAGTCATATTAGGACACCAGGTTTCAAAATTTCATTGATTGTGCGGCTAAGGAAGACAGGCCCAATGATAAAAAAAAAAAAAAAAAAAAAACTGGCGGGGGTTAAGGCATTCTCTTCACATTCAGATGGCCATGTAGATGGGTGACTTAAGCTGTAAATTCAGGTCAGTTGTGAGTGCATTGCGTAAGATGCAATAATAGGCTATATAGGGAAATGTTACACACTGAGAGCTAACCTAGCCTAATAGCATGGAGAAACCATCGAAGTCTTGATGGCAGCATCATCCGGACCATGTGGTGTGGAGACTTTCTTGCTCCAACCTGATTAGCGCAAATCGCACTTTAACCAGACTGATATACACCGTTAAGTATACATGAGCATATAAATATGCTTCTTTACGAAAAGATCAGCCCAACAACGTATATCAATCTTAAGTGAAATTTGGACTGATTTTTAGGGGCTTAGATAAGTAGTGCTGCGGTTAGGACCTGATCATTTCACAATAATTTGAGATTGAACAAATTTCTCTGAAGAATGTTGTTGGACTTCATTTGAGCAGTAGTGAATCTAAGACCAAGTAATGAAATCGGGTCATGAAATGCCAGAAGGCACCAACCAGAAAATATCAGGTAAACTTGGGTCTGGGTCTGGGTCCGGGTTCACTAACATGGACCCGAACAAATCCAGGTTCGGGTTCAACATACATTTATGATGCATCACCATTCTCCAGCAATTTCATTCTAGCAATTCATGGTCAGCTATACACATGGCAATGTTAAAACTAGAAACAAAACCCACCCACAAGGCCAGAACCAAAATCCCTGCAGGTAGTAAGTAGTACTTGGTGACACACCCATATGCTTTTACTTGTTTGTATACATTGAATTACAACGGCCATGAGCCCGCCAAAACCAAAAAAAGGAAAATTACCCATACAACAAGCCCATTGTGGATATAATAATACATCTGATTCAGCTCTATGTTCTTAGAACCAAGGCATCCACCATACATACATCTTCCCAAGGTTCTTGTGTGACACTGCTTCCGCAATCAACCGATGAGCTTGACCTTCTACAGCTAGAGGCAATGACGGCGCTGCCCCAACACCAACGACAGCTCCCCGCAATCGTGCTTCGATGTTGCTCATGGCCCTCTTAAGATTTCAAATGGAAAATTTTAGTTTAACAATGATTAAGAGAGGCTTGCTTATAAATCAAATCTCCTAGTTACAATATCCAGTGTTCTGCAATAAAAGGTGTGTTAGTTGAAGGGGAAAAAAAACACAATCAAGGTGATAATATCTCAAACCTGTGCATGAGGATTCTGAACTTCAACCCCACTAGACTTGTGAGATTTCGTCCACTCCACAAGAGGATCATGGACAAATGTCTCAAGCACGCTCATTAGAGTCTCCCGATGGTTCCTCAGTACTGTAAGTGTAATCTTGCAGACCGACAAAAAGATACCCTCATAGCCAGTAATTCCCAGTCCATCAATCATATTCTGTATGCATAAAATAAACTGTCATGACAGGGTATGGTTGATATTATGCGTTTCCGGAATGTGAGTTGTAAGGGGAATTTTCACCTCCAACCAGAATGCACTCTGTTCATATGCAGTCCAGCTCAAGAGGCCCTTCTGTATGCATGCCTATCAGTGGAGGTAGGGAAGACAGAAAGGTCTCTTATGGATAGAGCCTCATTCAGCCAGACAACTGCAATCTGCTCATGAATGAAAATTCTCCTTGTAATAATAGATCAAAATGACCCACAAAGTCTGGCCAAATTGACCAAAAGCAGCCACGATGACCAAAATCCAGTCAGAATATGCGGTACCAAAATACGAGTTGACTCAGTTATGTCAAATAGGTTTTGTTGGGTTTTGAATCCTTTAGTTGAGATATAGGCACAAATGCACAATAGCAGCAAAACAATCGTTTTACCTGCGTTAGTCTGAAAGGAACCAACTCGGGCTTTTCAAGTTGCAGGCCCTTGTCAAACAAGCAACTGAAGTCAACATGCACACAGTCACCAGTGGTGGAATCAAAGAGAATGTTCTCCCCATGTCTGTCACCCAAACCCACAATATGCCCAACCATAGACCAAACAGCGCTTGTGTGTGCATATGCAACCCTAGCCCTGAACCAAGATGCTGGCTCAGAGAACGTAGTTAAGAACCATCTGTGGAAAACAGGAGGAAACATAGGAAGGATCTTAGTCCTCAGCATCTCATCTTCGGGTATCTTACCCTGACACTGGTCATATATACGTTTAATTAAGGGGTTCGTCTTCTGTCGGTCAAACTTGCCACAGGCTATGTATATGTCCTGAAGAATATGCCGCAGTCCACGAGTGTGGGGCACCCATTCCACCATTCCACAGTCTTCTGTGAGTGGGATCACAGCAAAGGTGCGAATGTATAGCTTTCTCCTGCGGCTTTCTGGGTATTTGGACAGTAGACGATTGATCATCGCTGTGAACTCCATCATACGTGCATCTTTCCTAAGATCATCTTTTGGTTTGCAGAGAAATGGGCGTTGAACACCATCACTACCCAGAAAAACAACCTTTAAAAAAAAAAGAATCACATGTTATTAGAAAATTAACATGTAGGATGGGTTCATCTAGTATCCTTGATGCAAGCCGTCCTAATATTTTATAGTGTTGCAGATGGGTGGTTTAAACACGAAATTCAAAGGTCACATTAGGCTGAATACTGTCCTAACTCCTGTCTTTTCACCCCAAACCATTAGCTGATACATAAGCAGTACCATGTTTTCTTGGGGGTGGGGGTTGGAGAGAGAGGGAGAGAGGGATAGTATGCCACCTAAAGTAAATTGTTACCTCTCTCTCTCTCTCTCTCTCTCTCTCTCTCTCTCTCTCTTCAATTTTTAGGTCACTCCAAATGCACAACCATGATTGCAAATTAAGTCACATCCTGATGCAGGCCATGCAAATGGCCGAGACCATGGTATGATGTGACCCTGCCTGCTAGACCTTGGGGGTATAATCCTAAGTCTTTCTTCAAGTTTCAGCTTAGTTGGAGACCAAATGCTCCCCATCCTCCAACACATCCAAAGATATCCTAAACCAATTAAAAGAGAGTCTTCAGTATTATTAGCCCATACTTTCTTTGGCCGCTGAAGAGAAGACAGGATCTCAGCTTCATCTGCGATTCCCGATATGGTAGGATGATCTGCAGCTGAAAAGACATCAAACTTAGAATTGGTTGGACTTGCATCATATGTAGGTAGGGTTACAGTAAGGGCTTGTTGAATGGGCATTATGATTCCCAATGGCATCATTCGTTTCAAGGCACTGAACTCTGTCGAGATATTAATTGTCCTTGCCTTTGCCTGTCCTGCATGAAAGCACAGCCTGATCAGGTGATCTATCAGGCTGGCAAACTGAATAAAAAGGCCATTGATATCACTCCCTTGCTGAGATCCTTTTCTTGCAGCTTGTATGATCTCTGCAGCTGCATTGCGCCTTTCAGCAACTGTAGACTTTGAAACTGCTGCCATGATCCAAAGTGCCTGCTGTGGATATTCCTGTAGAACAGAGGTTATGATATGTTTGACCAGCCTAACAATTTCATCATTTTGATGGCAGATTCTTGAAACCAACTGAGAAAGAACTGTCAGCCACTGGTACGTTGGCAAATCCTTCAGGCAGCCCCGCATGATACTCATAACCTGGAAAACAAACAAACAAACAAAAAAAAAAAAAAAAAACCACCACCACAAAGGGTGAGAAATTTGCAGTTGGTTTTAAGGAGGTATGATCCTTTGGAGGATATGCAATAAATCCTCAAGCTTTGCATCCGCACAACTGGAGCGGATGTTTTAGATGTTGAGATCTTGATAAACGACTAAGATGAGCCCGCTCTGGATAGTTCATGTCCCCAAAAATCCCATCATGGACAGGTTGAGCTCTAGTTAACAACCTGCAATTTCACAGAAGGTGGTGTTTTGATCACAGAAGCCGTGATCAGGTTCGGAGGTGGTGTTTGGGACCCACCTGGAGCATTGGGTGAACATGGGGATGGTAAGGGGCCCACCTGGATAAAGGGTGATTAAAATTTCACCCCCATTCAAGCGATAGAATCCACTGAAATGAATGGTCGAAAATATCGACCTATTTTAACCTTCTTTTTTCATCCATTGATTTCAGTAGGCCGTGGTGCTTGGTTAGGCATGAAATATCACCCTCTATCCAAGTGGGCCCTTTTCCATCCCCCAATCCCCTGATCACCTAGTCCCTAGGTGGGCCCCAGAGCACCACCACAGCTGATCAAAACTTCAGATAATAGATACATCACTAGTCCACATCTGAGGTTAAAAAAAAATGCTATCACACCAAATTGGTTATTTTCATAGCATCATCTATCCATAGTCGAGCTTATCACATCAATGATCCGGATCACCAAAACCATGGGCAGGCATGTGAACTCAAAGTATGGGAATTCCATGCATATCCTCAGTTGGAAGATCATATATATACTCTTTGGAGATCAAAACAAAACCAGATGAGGTGACAGAATTTTCTACCCTTCCATGAACAGTTTTCAATGCTTTATTGGATGACAATCCATCTCTTTGGCATTTGCTTCCAAATTCAAACCAGAGAGTCAACAACCTTGGCAGTGCCTGGAAAAGATGTTTATGACCCCGATGAAGTCCTTTCGCATAGAATAACAAAACATCAGGAAGGTAATTCCACCAAGCCTTCTCTTCCGTAGAAGAATTTACAGACATACTGCCTGCAGAAGTCGAAGTCATGCCTTTAGGTCCAGATCGTGCATCCGTCAATCCTTCTACATTATCTTCCTGCCTCTTTCGGGCATCAACTAGTAAATCGTCATAGTACTTGGCCACATAGAAGTACCCTTTCTCCCACTTGGGTAATAGTTCCCTAACTCTAGCATAAAGACTTATAACATCTTCCTTCTGCTTCTGACCGGTATAATGGATCCATCTGGTATAAAGGAGGAGGGTTTTAGCCACATCCTGGTTCTCATTTGATGCTTGAGTAGTGGTTATTGCAGGTGGAGGATTTGGCAAAACAAGTGAAAGACTGGTCAAAGATGAAACAGCAGCGGTACCCAAAACTACAACCGGCATGTTTAGTAGTGACTGCTGCAGTTCTTTAATGGCACAATCAGCTTTTCTAGCACTCCATAGAAGCTTAGACTTCTCCATGTGAACGTTAGGTGCACCCGAAGCCTCTGCTTCTAAAATTGCCCGATTAGCAGTCTCATAGTGGCCGGCAGAGCGGCAAAGCTTTGCATATTGGAGCCAGCAGTTCCCAACTTGAGGTCCCAAGTTACAAGCACCAAAAACCAGCCTGCGGAAAGCCAACAACGGCTCTCTCGCCCACAGTGAGGATTGTGTGAATCTGAGACGATTATCCCAATCTTTTATCACTTTTGAGAATCTTGTATCGTCCAGATCAAATGATTTTTCTAAGAATGATTCATCACCCAGAAGAATATTGAAGTCTTCCAATTCACGTAGCATGTGAAGCTTTACAACAAAAGGGTATGCACGCACGTAGGACTCCATTCCCGCAGCTGCAAGAGGAACAAGCAAGCCTTGTTTTGAGTGGGCAATTTTCTCAGCAACCATGAACTGGTCTTTCTTCATCATTGCCTGGAGAATCTTGGCAAGGTCCATGTCAAAGCAGGCATTACTCTCAGAGCTGCTGCAGATGGGACCTTCTTTGTCTGCAACAGAAAGGTATTCATCCATTAGATCCCACCGCCCAAGCCTCCAAGCTGCCTGCACTCCTTGCATACACCAAGTTTTCTTGTACTGAGGTACCCTGGAAATCAATCCATCTACATGAGTGACCATGGCTTGCAGGTGGCACATGTTCAACAGGCAGTTAAGGACACCTGAATGCCTCTGAACAGATGTGGGCTCCATCTGCAATGCCTGCTCACAGGACATTAAAACTTCTGCCCAGTTGCCAGCTTTCTCACTGATGCGAAGCTGGTCATTTAGGTTTGATGTCTTACGTAAATGGGCCAAGCCAGAGAGGCCATCAGGCTCGTCCAGACCACTGTAAATTTCCATTAGGAACGAGATGTCTTCATCAGCAAAGACACCACTCCTCTCAGCAGCTGGGTTAAAGGACCCAGACTTATTCTGCACATATGACTCAAAGTAAAGCAATGAACGAGCATAAGCCTGACAGTGGAAGGAGGCTCTAGCGAGAGTGACTTTTGGAATGGCATCCAACAGCTCAGAGACATTGTTACACTGTACAAGTAGGTGATCTGCTTGAAATTTTGGCTTAGATGCCTGTTTGGAGACTGCAACATGAAGAGACTGAGAAAGAGCTACATCTTGTTTCAGATCATCCACCCACTGGCCAAGATTATCAAGTAAAGTAAATACGGCCTGAATACAGACTTCATTCTGTCCCCCAGAAATTCCATGAACTGCAGCCCCACTGTTCTCCGCGGCTGCTGCATTAAGAACAGATAGTATCTCCTCAGTTATGCCATGGCGTGCCTCAGGAGTACCATTGCAGACAGCATTCAGGACAAGATATGGCAGCAAATACCTAGCTGTTTGCATGTCATGCCGTACGATACCACGACATGCATTGAAAATGCTTGCACGAGAACCAGTGGCATGTACAGTCAGCTTCCGTATCCAATTGAATATCCATCTTCGGAATGACATAGAAGGCCTGTATATTGGACCAATGGATGTCAAATCAGCCACATTTGGGAGTTGAAATCTTGATGTTAGGCATGGTGCAATTATTTCTTTCACATAGTTAGAGAAACGGTCCCACAATCTTTGACCCCTCATATTCATCTCACTGCAGTCATCTGCACTAGCGCTCTCCTTTTCCTTTGGTGGCTGTAATGAAGCAGCAACATTCCTATCCAGTGATGCGTGGCAACCAGCAAGCTTTAACAGCTCTTGTATAGCTAATGCAGCAGAGTCTTGGACAATAGTATCAGATGCAGATCTAAATGCTCTGGCAAGATGCTCATGGATCAGTTCAAAAATAAGATCATCATCTGAGCATTCGATTTTGAAGCGCTGGCAAGAGATTCCCTTGAACTTGGCCGGGTCCACAGCTCCAAGTGCACCAAGGCAATCGGCACAAACCAATTTCAGCCGCTGCCCCACAGTGGTCCTTGATTCCTCGGCGCATCCTCTAAGTAAGCATGTGATCAAAGAGCATATGACATCCAAGTCAGAATTAACTTCACCAGCTATTACAGCTGTCACTTCCTCTCTTCTTTGGTCCAACAGTTTGCTTAATTCGCATGCCACCATATACCTTACATTTAAACTCTCATGGTTCAGGCCATCAACAATGTTTCGCAGCTGATCTCTCAAAGTGATTGATCCACGTGCTTCTTGAATGACTTTGTTTACATTGGCAAGAGAAGGAATGCTGGGCAGAAGAGGAAGCTCACGTATATGTTGCTTCAGCAACACTTTGTTCTCAACCACAAGCTCTTCCAAAATTTCGACAACTTTGCTCAAATGTAAGGATGGGTTTTCTCTATACCGTTCCAAGCATGGTATGAGTGCAGCGACGACTTGAGATATAACGTGTTTAGTGCTGGATGGTGATACCTTAGCCAATTTCTTGACAAAGAAATGCATGACAGCAAGACCCTCATTTTGAAGTGTTTCTTTCTCAACAGCATGAATTAGAAGAACCATAACCTTAGGCACATAAGTACTAAGCTGAGAGCCCATCATCTCTACTAGCTTCTCTATGCGTTTCAAGGCCTGCTTCTGCAATGATAGACTGTCGGCATGAAGCATTTTTCTATCAATGCTATTAAGAAGGCCAACAAAATGATTTCTCAAAAATGCGGAAAGATCATCAGAATCTGTGAGTATTCTAGCAACCACTTGGATCATCTGAGGTATTCTTGCTGCCCTGCAAATGAATTTATCTCAACAATGATACAAAGTACGCAATTATTAACATTCTGTGTCACCTCAATTGTATTGCCATGCCACCCAATGTCTACAAACCAGATGCCCCATGGTTAGATGAGCCATACTAATGGGCTTCGCCATGGACGATGACCCTAAGCTATTCATATTTGGAAGATTTTCCATTATTGTCCTTCTATATGTACAAATGTGTGTTTGTGTAAGATGTGGGTTTGCTCCTCATGCCCTGTGTTCGAAACTGCCCCAGATTTGCGCGGTGTGCGTTTCTGGGGGTTTTGTGGGCGCCACCCGAGGGACTAGACCTGTAGGGTCGGACTAGACCTGTAGGGTCAAAGCCCTTAAGGATAGCCACATCATAAAAAAAAAGTATATATATATATATATGAGTAACTCTCATGGTCCTGTGAGAGTAAGGGAGTAGGGGAGTAGGGGCCCACACATTTAGGTTGTTCGCATTGGATATGGATGTGAGGGCCCCCACCCTTACTCTCACAGTATCGTGAGAGTTACTCTCACAGAGCATCTCCCATATACATATGCATATATATATATGACACTAATTATAATAGGTTGGCATATTTTAATTGAGGAAGTTATTAGGACATTATTCACAATGGTGCCCATCACATTGATGGTCATGGGTCCTGCATGTACAGAATCAGAAGCAAGTAAACTGTGCATAAATGAAGAACAAGTTCCTTATGCAGGAAAATGTAAATTATCATGAACAAGATACAATACTCTTGTGAGTTCTATTTTATTTATACAAAAAAGAATGTATATAGGCATTACCTTTTGTCAGTCTCATCTGAGTCACCGTCACCAGAAAAGCATACAAGTTCATCAAGAAGTGCTGGTAAAGCAGCTGCACAAATTTCTTTGTTGTCAGATCCAGTTTGCGTGTGATAAAATTGCAAAGCAGAGAACAACTCTTGCCCATCAGATCGCAGAAGAAAAAAAGCAAGCACTTTGGGCAACCAATTAACAATTAAAGGTACAACATCCATGTTTAAATGTTTTGCCAACTCATTCAAGGTCACATCAGATTGATCATTATCCTGATGAGTAACGATGAGCTTTGGGAGAACAACAGGAACCATCTTTCTAATAAGTTCCGCAGTTTCAATACCAACAACAGCCTCAGCAAACTCTCTGATCATCATTGGGCGGCTCATGAGTCTTGCACAAAGATAATCAAACAGCTCATCGCGGATATGAATGAATTCAGAGAGCATCAGTTCAAATCCTCCTTTGAGGTGGAAGTAGCATGATCGGTGTATTAACCTTGAAGCAGAAATTCTTATTGTTAAATGATCGTTATCGAGCTGATCAATCAATAAAATAAGGGAAAAGAAGAAAAGCTGCCCATGGATATCAACAGCATTTAGGATCTCTGCAGTGGATTCCAAAAGAGTCTGAAAAATCTGGAGATCTTCAGTTGCTGCCAAAGCATGCTTTAGTTTGTCCAAAAACTTCTCTTCTTTGGTTTTATTGCATGAGTCCCCATCAACAAATAAAGAGTCTAAAATGTGGTCCTCAAGGAAGCAACTAATTTGCAGGCAAAATGCTTCCCTTACAGCTTTCTTCTTGTGAATTAGTAGATAGTCAATGCAGTTAATCCACTGCAATCTTGTATTAAGCAGGATTTCTTTAGTTCCATGCTTGAGGATCCGTGGAATGACTCCCACACAAGCAACTTGAACCTCCTCCGAAGACTCATCAAAAAGAAGTCTAAAGAAGAAAGCCTGTAGATTAACAAAATCAAAACCCAAATCAACTTCCATCCTTTGAACATGAGGCATATGTAGCACAACAGAACCTTGATCATAGTGATGCATTTCTCTTTTCGCACACAGTGGACAACAGAATCCTCTTGAAACAAGATTCAATTTCTGTGTATGCTTCTCAACGCTGTTGGTAAAGTATAATTTGCAAGAGCTTTGATCTGGGTCAGCAAAAGCATTTGATGCTCCATAAAGACAAGAAAAATAGCCAATTGTATGAGGAACCATTTTATTGACTTTCTCACACTTGTCCTTCTCCAGGGACCTGCAAATCAAGAAACAATAAGCAAATGATGACAGGACTAGGTTAAATAGTCTCTTACAAATGACATAGTAAGTGAGAAGTCATTTATTTACAGAACCATAATATTCCTCCGGCCATTTTCATTTAAAATAATTATGTTGCTTCCACTGATGCTGTGACATTTTTTGTTGGGTTTTTTTTTTTTCCTAACAGTATCTAATAGAAATGTTTACCATGTGGAGAAATATGATACTAGACATTCACTATAGCTGACCAACAGTCTGATGCAACCCTGCTTTAACTAAGTTTTGGTCCGGCACATGATAGAGGAAAACTGAAGGAGCTATCAGCTATCCTTCAGGTAACCAAGTGAATGGAAAAGCAATTGAAACCCGATACAAATTGTAATCTCATGTTCATCAAAATTGAGAATTGAAAAAATAATGACCCGCTCAAAATAAGACACAAGTAATGTAAAATCCTTAATTGAGATTGACAGACAATAACCACGTGTACATTAAAGAATCAAGATATTTGAAAAATCCATAATCTACTTACTCCAGTCTTTTAAACATATGATCCAGTAGACCATGACCAGAGCATAAGACAATCACAGGCATAGAAATAATAGCTTCAGCTCTGACCTCTTCAGCTTCATCATAGAGAGCCAAATCCAAAAGTTCGAGAAGATTTTCAGTTTTTAGTTTAGTCCCAACCTTGGAGGCAACTTGAACAGAGAGACACCTTGTTTTCCAAAGAGTATGAACTTGAGTCACTGGAAGGGAATGGGTCCATGGAAGTTTTAGCACAGTATTTAAAAGATCCGTGCGCCTAGGCAACTCACAACCTAAGGTCTCTACACCACTCATGCAACCATCACCATCATCTTTGAAAAGCCATATCGTCACAGGAAGAGAACCTGCATGGAGTTTAAGTCTTGATTCTTTGATGGTGCAGTATCACAAAGATAAGATAGAGATATAACATGTTCAATCAAGATACTATTTCAGCCAACATACTATAGATCCACATTTTATAGATATAAGGACCTTGGTGGGAGATAACCCTGCAAAAAATCTTCCCCATTGGAAGGGTCCTAAACAACAAATTAGCCCCGATTAAATGTTGACCTTGTAATTATCCATTTTATCAGATGGCTATAAATAATATGGAGGATATTATGAGGCATGATCAATTCATGATGGGGCTCTCTAGGTCAACAGCTTACATTTCCAATTGTAGCCCAACCTATACCAGGGATGGGTTGAAGAAACAACACAGTTCGCTTCAATCAAGCAGCATATAGTATGTGGTAAGGGAATGGATAGCCCTAGGAATGCTAATGCATTCGTATAATTAGCTCCAGACCATCCATGGGCAGCCACATCCGGTGAGGAATGCAACTCATTCATCAGATGGCATCGTCCTGGGACAAAAATCAGGCTGACCGCTCATAAAGCAGACCACACATGTACAAAACAAATGGAAAGTTACAAATAATCCCTAAAGGCTCTCCATCCAATGCACTTAGCAGCCTTAATCAGACAAGTAGTCCATTCACCTAAATTTTTGGACAAGCAGGACATAGTTCCGCATGAACAGAACTTTAGATGAGGTGTGGCCACGTGTGGAGCTGCACATGGCTTAGTAAACCTCGTTGCAAAAAAGCCAGGTAGATTGCTTACTTTGGAGAAGCAAAATGTTGTCAATTGCTTCTAAATAGATGGATAAATCAAATGCGAGTATATTGCTTCTCTTTGCCTGCAAGATAAGATTATCAACTAATATAATAACAGATGGAAAAGAAGAAACATTTTATCCCAGGAATTGAATAATTGCTATAATACTACAGAAAACTTATGCAAACCTGCTCACATATCCAAGGCATCCAGGCATGCATTTGTTGAAAGATGTTACTAGATAAAGTGCTCTGTGGATAGTTGCAGAAGACAATACAAAGCACACTAAGAGCCACTAGGGCAGTTTCCTCACTCAAAGAAGAAGCTTTAGAGTCACCTGGTTTCAAAAGGCCAACAAATGACACAAGTAGCCCTCTCATATAATCTGCATACTCCTTGTCCTGTCTGTGTAAAGATTTACAACCAAAATGAGCATAAGCATTGGAAGCTAATGTCTCCATGTCTGTCTTCTGGCGCTTGCTCTTCGAATTGTCAGTGTCCTGAGCGGGCCGCTTCTCTCCAACTGCAGAGCTGTCAAGTCCTTTGGCACTTGAAGGCAGATCTTCAATAATATCAACTGCTACCTCTCCAACATGATCGAGACCAAGTAGACCT
This sequence comes from Persea americana, assembly GCA_029852735.1. Classification (NCBI taxonomy): domain Eukaryota; kingdom Viridiplantae; phylum Streptophyta; class Magnoliopsida; order Laurales; family Lauraceae; genus Persea; species Persea americana. Next base: position 15,672,646 of record CM056809.1, read on the forward strand.
ATAGATACTCGGATGCAATTAATCAATGGCATGCAGAGTTTTGAAGAAGATAGCATATCCACAAGAATTCCTGGCCTCCAGATACGTGGAGGACAAATTTTAGCAATTCGTATATATGCACTGCACATAGCAACCTGAAAAGGATATGCAATCATTATCTTCCATTAATGCATTGAATCCTAAAATTCTAATGACTAATAGGGATAGTGAACTTTTTCAAAAAACAAATCATGATAACTAACCATAAGCTCTGGGCTCTCAGTGCTCTGCAATGATTGTTGAAACACACTGATTAACTCACCAGCAGTAAACTCAACAACATCATTGGGACAACTGGAATGCAATACATGAAGACAAGCACCCATGGAGGAATCATAAGCTGAACTTCTGCAACAGAAAATTAAAATTAGTGTTCTAAGATATATCTGTATATAGAGGGGAAAATGGAAACAAAACAATCTCGATTGACTAAAGAAACAAAAGGAAGCTCAAAGAAGGCATACTGAAATAAAGCAAGCCTATATATTGAAGTCTCCCTAAAATTATTATTTAAATAAACTTCAATTCCTCAGCACCTCCACTTTGCTCTCTAGACTGCTCCACAGACCTGGAACCATCTTCCTTTCTCAAGAAAACCAGAGTGGACAAAGTAGGTGTGATAGCACAAATCATCCAGTGGCCTAAATTCTAATCCCTTCGATGTCTTCTCTCGCAAAAAGATAAGCTAAACACAGCCCAGTTGTTATTAAATGCCACAACTGTTTTGGACTTTTGTTTATTGTGTTTTGGCTTTTACAAGAGTTCTGTACCAAAACAGATGAAAATATTGTCTTAAAATCGTGATGGTATTAAACCATCAATTGTATTTTTTATCTTTTTCACTTATCTGAATATTTTGATAAAGCAAAACACATAAAAAAGACTGAAATAAGTAGCCCTATAACTCACCAAGCATACTCTAAATTCATAGATTTAATGTGCCGAAACACATAGTCAATAGATTTGAGGTTTACATAACTGGCACTTTTTCTGGAAGGAAAAACAAATTACAGTAAAAAAAGAGAAAATAGCAACCGAAAGAAGATTCCAAAGAACGACTCTGTAAGGAATTTGGGTGTTCTACTAATAGAAAATTGCAAATTGGTGCATAGAACTAAAGAAATGAGTTCAATGAAAAAACCCTACAAAGAAATAGAACTATATTGCTATTTTTCAAAAAGTGGAGAGCCCATGGATGTGTCATGCACTAATGTACATATATTGTTCTCCCACCTAGTTAAGGTAAATGGATCTCATATACTAGGTGAAAAGAAACAATAATGTAAATCAAAATGAAATTTCTGGAGCCTTGCATTCTTCTAATTTCTGCAGCAAGTCATTCAAGCTAGAAAAGCAACAGGTGGCAAGAAGGTTCCAGCATTTGAATAGTACCTGAACATTGAAAGTTCCTTGTTATCATGTCCTAATATGCACGATATTGATCGAATAAGATTCTCACTAGGAACGATTTCAGCATTCATTACTGCTGCTGTAATACGGGAGAAGTCAAAGCATGCCTATCACAGAAACTTAAAACATCAGCAAATTGGAAAAAAGTGTTGACACTTTCATATGAGTAATGACATGAGGCAAGAGAAGGGATGAACAATTTTCTCATGTTTTTGGTTCATATAAGTGGGACCCATGGTGCAGAGATCCACATCCCTGAGATATGATGGACCCCACTGGGAATGCATTTACACAATAAGTCTCAGATAGGAGGATACTTCCCATCCAATCTTTGGCCCTTCTTTTTTCGTTAAATTTGGGCCATTTGCATCTTTTTCTTTCTTCTTAACTGCCTATTTGGGAGCTACCAGATGAAGCATCATATCCTCCCAGCTGGAATATATTTGATGCTCATTGTATAAACAGTTAAAAACAGCCAACAGCAAATTGTCTATTTTCTTCAGCTGACCATTGCATGAAGGTAATTGAATAGCTTAAAGACAAAACTCATAAAAGTAGCAGAGACCCACTCACCATATGTAGAGCAGCATCTCCATAACACAATAGACTACATGCCGCAGACACAAATGATGCATTGATTAGTCCTTCCACATAAAGTGTTCCATCGGTTAGACATTTGCTAAGTAGCTTAAGGGTCCAAGTCGCAAAAGGCTGCCACCTCGATTTCTCAGTCAGATTAATCAGAACACCAGGGCCATCTGTCGGTCTGCAACATGCTGGTAGGTCACTAAAAATTGCTAGGTCACTGGAAATTCCAGCAAAGGACTCATGGAAACACTTGACTGAAACTCTAGTGGAAGCTATTGAATTTGGTTTGCCTTCATATAATGACGCCACATAAAAAAGATCTGTATGGAAAAAGAACATTATTCTGTTAAGCTTTTATTCCCGTAACATATCAGAAACAGGGAAAAAAATATACAAATAATAAGCAGTGGAACTAAAAGGTTTTACTATTGAGAAAAAGTCATTATATAGGTGTACATACCTTCAACCAGGAGCATGGCATCTAAGAAGAACTGGCGATATGCCTCTCGTTCTCCTGTTCGGAGCAATGACAGAAGTGATGCAACTGTCTCAAAGATAACTCCATGTCGAGAGCTACAAGTTGAAACAATAGCATCCTCCAATCAATATGTTGAAAGAAGATGTTAAAAGTATAGGCAGAAACACTGGTAAATTTCTGAAATGTAACAGTATAGGCAGAATCACTCTTTATAACTTGATTTTTGTAAACTTGTTTAGATGAAATCGCAGATTCAAATAAGCATTACTTGCATCTATAAAAAAAAAAAAAAGCAAAAAAGAGTATTACATAAGAAATTCCTGTTTCATAATTTCAAAAATGAGAAATGGATGTTCAAAACAAAGAGGGAAATGAATGCACGAAAAGCATCAGTCAGCAAAATTTTGTTTTAGTGTTCATTTTAGGAGCAAGAAATGAATGTGTGCAACGGGAAGTGAAAAAAATATACATTTACTTCTTTTGGGAAGTAACTTGAATCAAGCCTGCAACCTTGTGGTTGCACCAATGAGACCTTCTCTGTCTCTCTATTGTGAAGTTTGATTGTTTGCTTCTTTGATTGGCCACCCACAATGAGATGCGCCTCAGATCATAGCTGCCCATTACATTTCAGCAACCCAAACCACAGGGAGTCAGTTTGCAGCCCCTAAGGCCAAATCTCCTCTGGCTCCAAATCCGAACTCAGAACAAAACCCATCATACCCATTTCTATCCGCAATAAATTTTAGGCGAGAATCCCCAAATCCAAACAGACCCCAAAACCCAAATTCAAATAAAATGAGGAACCCCCCATCAAAAGATCACATCTAACAACCCCACTAAACCCCCTTCCTTCCAACGTCATCGAACTACAAAAACAGTGTCATTCCATCAAACGATGCGAAAACAACACAAAAAAACAGAAAAGGGTTCTGAAATAGGCGCTTACTGGAACATGGGTTCGGCGAAAAAGGGCAAAATTCGGCCGATGACGGGTAGGACGGCGCTCGCCTTTCCATGGAAGAGAACTCCAGGGAAATTCCTGGCAGTGTGAGCGAGGAGCTTGAGTACTGCCGTCACTTCTCTTTCATTGGCTGCAAGCAAGAACATAGATTATTAGCAATAGATGATAATTTAAACAGAAAACGCATGGAAAAAGACTGATAGATAGATAGATAGATAGATAGAGAGAGACCTGTGGAAGATGGAAGAACATAAGCTTGAAGGAGGTTGGGAAGAACAGCTCTGAAACGAGATTCGAGAGGATCGGGACCGTCGCCTGGGTGAGAAGGAGAGGAAGACGAAGCAGCGATTCGCTCGCGGAGTTCATGAACCAGACTCGAGAGGTTCGCCATTCCCTCTCTGCTATTACTCTTCCTCTTCTTCCCTCTCTATTTCGAAATGTTGATGAGACGCACGAACCAGGGGGATGCAAATGGGTTGGGTTCAAAGTGGGTTGGGTTCAAAGTGTGCCCGAACTGGATCCGAATTACTAATAGCGGATTGGGAGCTTGCCTCTGCAGCTTTCCTCGGACTTAGAAATTTGCCTTTTTCAGCGGTTAAAAGTTTAAGTATTTTTCGTATAGTTATTTGTGAGATATTCTAATGCCTGCACATATTCCGCGTATGATAATTTAGGATTGTACAATATCATACTGTTTGCTGTATGAATAATTTGCGAAACATATTTAAAATTTGATAGTTTTGAGGTTTTTTTTTTCTAAGAAACGTATTCACCGAACACTCACACTACCCAAGTTTCAATCTAATAGACCTAGGGTGTATATGTGGATAGGGACATGCCTCACCAGTACCACTCCACAAGTGGATCAACAGATAATATATTTAAGAATATGGCCCATGTAGATTCCTATTTAATAATTGCCCTTTCTTTAATTACCCTATACATAAATGTTTTTGGCTTCACTGCAACTTATTTACCTTTCAAAACGCATATAAACCCCTCTAAACCCTATCAGAATAGCAGCTTTAAACATATATTCATTATGGGCCATTTTGCCTTTTACTCATAAGATATAAAAATGGGTTTTACAAAAACATATGTATTTGGAAAATACTCTTAAGAGAGTAACTCTCGCATTACTATGAGAATAATCGGAAACCCATTGGATCCATATCCAATGCCAATAGCCTATGACAATAACTCTCGCATTACTATGAGAATAATCGGAAACCCATTTGATCCATATCCAATGCCAATAGCCTATGAGAATAACTCTCGCACTAGTATGAGAGTAAATGATGGACTCTCATATTTAGGATGTTGGCATTGGATATGGACCCAATGATCCCCCTTTTATTTTCATAGTAGAGTGTTCACATATATCTCTTTTTATCCACATGTTAAATAAGTGAAAAACATTGCCATGTTTGTTAAAATCAATATTTTTACATGAGTAAACCAATACATCTTGTGGGTTTAGACTTTCGATGTGTTCACGTTTTTCACATGGTTCGTAAAATCTAAGAAGATTTATGATATGAAAGTGAACATCTTGACGCGTATCAATAATATGAAAAATATTGAATGATTTAGGCAATGAACTCAAAACTCACCTAACTGTAGAAAATCAGATTTATATCGTAGACTCACAAGAAATGCAAGGCACCTTGGCGGACCGCCCTTGCTGAGCCCCTGCTTTTGACCCAAGCGACTTAGTGTAGATAGATCACTGTAAAATACTTGAAATATTTTTTAAATGATAACAGCAGCACACTTTTTTAGAGTGAAAACTTTTTTTTTTTTTTTGAAGGGTTTTTTTTTTTTTGAAAGATTTTAAAGTGAAATTTGGTATAGCACTTGGGAGGAAAGTTGTTTAAATTTTTAGTAAGTGAACCCACAGAAAAGCCATATCATCTTCATCATCATAGTCGTATCCCAACTATGTTGGGATTAGCTACTCAAAAGTTGTTATTCTATTCCGATCTATCTCAAGCCAAATCCTTAGATAAATTACACTGAAAAGCCTTTTTTTTTTTCTGCGAGTCCGAGTATGAAGATCAGACTCTATACTAAAGCCCCGGATCTATTGTTCATACCCATATCAAATCCGTCCATTTATTTTTAGAAAGCAGTTACAACAAGAAAAAAGGCATTGTATGGCAATTCCTAGCAAGACAAAAGGCCAAAAGCCTGTGACAGAACAACTTCGTTGTAGCCGTTAATGCAATCCTCTCCCTTTGATTGAGAAGATCAAGAGACTGAAAATACATGAGACTAGAAGAAGAAAAAGAGGAGAATTAGGCCGCCATTTGCACACAATCCTCTTTGTGGGTTCTTCTTCTCTTTCTTCTTTTATCATCTTATGATGGGTCGGTGCTCTTCAAGGCAGACAAAAGCAGTAGGGAGATGGGAGAGAAGGGCTTCAGTTAAGGAAAGGTATATGGCTGTAGCGGAGGAAAATGCCAGATTTTACATCTTTAGAAGGTGTGTTGTCATGCTTTTGTTTTGGCATAAGCATGGAAGTATTAAGTTCTCGTTTGTTTGCTGTTGGTGTCATGTCACAAGCAAGGAAGAGAGAGTAATACATATGTATTGATAGGAGAGTTTGAGTGTAATTGCAGAAATGGATGTTGTATTTTTTTATTTCGAGAAATATGAGAATATATTCTTTAGTTTTCTTTCTTTCCCCTTTGTTTTATTTATTCTCTAGTTTTCTATTTATGATTTTGACAAAGTCCAATTTCTTTCCTTTTTTTTTTTTTTTTTGGATCGATGGCTTATAGGAGGGAGAGTTTTTTTTAAGAGCAAATAGAAATGATGGTGTCAACGAAAAGTATTGAAAGATATATATATATATATATATATATATATAGTGACATTGTTAGAAAGCCAAGCCTCTTTGTTCGTAGAGTGAGTAAAATAAAATAGAATTGAGTGTCAAATTAAGAAATAAAGAAAGTGGAGGGAGTTAGGAAGTAAAAGCACTCTTTTCTGTCATTTTATGCTTTTTTATGAGTATATTTTTTTGTCATTTTGTACCTTTTAGAGCATCTTTTTGTCATTTTATGGAATTAGAAGTAGCTTTTTGTTATTTTGTGTTTTTATAATCAACTCCCTCTATTATCTTTTTTCTTGATTTGACACTCTATTGCATTTCTTTTTACTCTGCCCGAAGCTAGTACTCAATAGTATTAATGAAATGTCAATTTATACCAAGATTTAGAATCCAAACACAAATTTATCTGTAAAACTCTTTAGTAATAAGGAAGAAGTCACGAGACAAATTGGGGAAATTTTCCACTATATAAATAAGAGAGTATGGGTGGAAAGGAAAAAAGAGTATACATAGAGTAAGTGTATATGAGATTTGGAAGGAAAATAAAGTGGTTGAAAAGAAATGAGTGAAAAGTGGAAAGATATAAAGTGGTTGCACGTGGAATTGGGGGAATAATGTGGGTTAGTTATTGAGAAGGTATAAAACTGCCGGTCAAAATCAATGGGTACACTCAAAAGTGGCTTTAGAAGGCTTGGCTTGGTATAGATTTGAGTAGTTTATTTATGACAAAGTCTCCACCTGTAGATTTAATTTCCTGCATTTCTATAAGCCACCAATTCATGATCCGAATAGTTCAACGTTCTTACATTAATGGTAAAAATCATGAAGTTGAGTTTCATATCTTACTTCTTTATGAATTTTAAGAAATTTGTGAAAGATGTTCAAAAAATTCAAATACATCTAAAACCGTTGGATATATTTATTTATTCATATGAAAATGGTGATTTTGACAAGCTTGGCATTGTGTTTTTTAAGTATAATATTTGTATATGTGGTATTTACATATGTAAATCTCATTTTCCTATTACATGTGTAAAACGCAAATAACCCATTATTATTAAAAAAATATATTTTTAACTAGAGCCGGCAAAAGCCAACTAGACCCGCCAATCCAGGCCGACCCAATCCGCATATGACGCACACAACTCGACCCATATAATATGCGGGTCAGTTGCGGGTCAAGCTTTCCTAACCCACATTTAAATGGGTTGAGTTAGGGTTAGCTCGTTCAACCTGTATAACCCATTTGTTTTTTTATTGCAGGTAAAACTTATACTCGTACTTAATTCTATGGAGTGTATCATTTTACTTTGATATGATGTTTTTTTATTTTATGAAGACTTTATTTTATTTTTATTAATCATGTTATTCTATTTCTATAGTCACTATTTAAAAAAATATTTATTATACTCATTGTATAAAAAACTCATTCTCTTTCTTCTTTCTTAAGTAGACCATTTGTCAACTTGCCTAATAATATTTTATGTGCTCCTCTCTCTTAGAAGATTATGGATATAAAAAAAATATAATGGATATGACATTAAAAAAAAAAAAAAAAAACAATCAAGGAATACGTGAATTCATGCTAAGTTTTCGGCACTATTTCTTCCTTGCGCCGACACAAGCTAAAGAAAATGGTGAGTTATGACATCATGGCCTAGGCCTAAATTTTCAATCCAACATCATTTAGCTTAAGTTTGATTTAAAATCCTATATGAAAGAAAGAAACATTAGACATATCATAACCAATAAGATTGGGAAAGTTAAGGATTTTTTTTTTTAGATATTATCTATTTTTTATAAATGAATTTATTGGTCTGGGTTTAGACTTTGGATCTGGTTAATGCCTTTATTAGATTTGGATAACTTGGATGCAAGTTACGCGGGTTAATATGGGGAAAATTCAGGCAGGATTAAGATCCAACGGAAAATGAAAGGTGACGTTAGTGCATTTGAGAAGCTGACCATGCGGAAGAGAGCCTCTATCCACACCTCCCATCTCCAAAATTCTCGGCCCCCTGGTTTTTGTTGCAGGGATTCTTTCCTTCTTCCTGTTTTCATCATCTTCAATTGGCACCATACAAATGATGCCAAAATCTATGGTGGGTATCTCGAATTCACCATTTCCATGCAGCCATTGATGCATGAAACATGGTTCTTTACATGAATTCTCTGTTTCTGCAATCCCCATTTTTGTTTTCAGGTCTTTTAATGGCATTATATGTGTTGGTGTCTTCAAAATGTGAAGAAAATCCACAAAACAAGAAACTTGTATTTGGATTCCGGGTGGGTATTTCATGTTCTTCATTTTTTATACATTTCTATCCGCCTTTGATGTATGAAAACCTCATGAACTCTCTGATTTTGCTAGTCGTGGGCATTAAGCTCTTTTGATGGTTTTACTTGGATAGGTGTCATTGACATGTGAAGAAAAAGTTAAAAACACCTGAACTCCATGTCAAAATCTCAGGTGAAAATTCATCTTCATTTCTATTTACCTTGGGTTCTCTCTCTCTCTCTCTCTCGTCATTTCCTTTGCAACTCTTAATGCATGAAAAAAGATTATTGCCATGGTTCCCTTTTTTTTTTCCAGGTCCTGTTTGTCTTCCAGCCATAGTATAAGAGAGGGAAAAAAAGGGGAAAAGCTGAAGGGTCAGCAAACTGACTGGTTTAGCAACTGGGTCAATCCTATTGTCCCTTTTCATAATAGATGGTGCATACATTAAGGTATTTTACATGGGTTCTCTGAAAAAATCCTTAAAGAAACTTGGTTCTCAGAAGAGTATATGCAAAAAGTCAGTGGCTGGTCAGGAAGAACCGCCAATTCTCTTTGACGTTGAAGAATATGAAATGGAATCCAATCATAAGAAAGAGGTGGTTGTGAAGATTGATAAGAGCAGAGATATGAAGCTGGCCATGGAACCCGAGAAGTCATGGACAGAAGGGAGCCATGAATTATCGAGTGATATAGAAGGCAGAGAGCAACAGCAGAGAAATTCCCATGGCCAATTGTATTTCCGGCAAAAAGAGAAGGTGTCAGGAAGTGAAGAAACATCATCACGCCATGTGGAATTGGAGATGGAAGAGCTTATCCTCGATCAGCTGCCATCACCTGCAACCGGAGACCATACAGAGCAGCAGCGGCACATGTCATCAAAGGAACTCAGGGTCTCATTCCAGTCCCCATCGTTGTCAATGAAACACATTGATATTGGGCCAGAAACCATCAAGCGATGCTCCAAGGATCACACAAATGGTGAGGATGACAAGCAATATCCAGATGCAGGGGAAGTCCTAAAATGCTCAACAAGCCCACGTCTATTGCAAACCAAGACTAAGTCAAGGCTAATTGATGCACCTCCCATTGAAGACAATGAAGCAATGATATCTGGGCGATCGATATCAGGTTCTCTTAGAAAGACTGATGATGATGAAGACGATCCCTTCCTTGATGAGGACCTTCCCCACGCATTCAAAGAAAGTCTCAATGCAGGCTACATTCTCCAGTGGGTCATTCTCGATGTAATCGTCGCCGCCTTCATTTGCACTCTTACCATTCCTTTCTTAACTGAACTCAAGGTCTATCAACTCCTTCTTTGGGAATGGGAGGTTCTCATATTGGTTCTTATATGTGGCCGGTTGGTGTCCGGTTGGTGGATTCGGATCATTGTCTTCTTCATTGAGCGCAACTTCCTCTTGCGTAAACGACTGTTGTATTTCGTCTACAGCTTGCGCAAGGCAGTCCAGAATTTTCTGTGGTTGAATCAGGTCTTGATTGCTTGGCATTACATTTTTGTTGTCAAGGAAGGAAGTGAGATCAAAAGCAAGACATTGCCATATGTAACCAAGATACTGTTTTGTCTTCTGGTCGCGACAATGATATGGCTTGTTAAAACGCTTCTTGTCAAGGTCTTAGCCTCCTGTTTCCATGTGAGTACTTACTTCGATCGGATTCAGGACTCCCTGTTCAATCAATTTGTGATTGAGAAACTTTCCGGGCCTCCAATGATCGAGAATGAGAGTGGTGTTCTTGAAGGAAAGAGTATCAGCCTTTCTAGGAATCTCTCCAAGCATCTGGATGATCGGATAACCATCGACCATATTCATAAGCTTAACCAGAAGAATATCTCTGCTTGGAACATGAAGCGCCTAATGAAAATTGTCAGGAATGGGACTCTATCTACGCTTGATGAACGCATAACCAACATTACTCAGGAGGCAGTCGAGATTCAAAGTGAGTATGAGGCCAAGGCTGCAGCAAAGAGAATTTTCACTAATGTAGCCAAGCGTGGATCCAAGTAACTAGACTTTCTTTCCTTCTTTCTTTCTTTCTCTCTGTTCAAGTTTCCGTACATGCTGATATATTTCTTACTCCCATTAGATTGAAATCAATGAACCCCTCCTCCCTAATCTCAACTGGGCTGGATCAGATCAGATTAATTGGCAAAATAGATGTTCTATGTTTATATGTGCATTTGTGGATAGATGGGGTACCATTTTTCAATCTTTTTTCTGCTCTTCATCCTTATAAGATACGTACGAGAAATGTGTTAAATAGTTGTTTGTGCTATTTCCCATTACGAATTGGTTTTGGGATTACTGGCTAACAACTTTGTCAAAACATAATTAACTGAATCAAAATTAGGAACCACATTACGTGCAATTGCACAATCAAGGTGAATAAAAAAGGGTTTGACATGGACCTTTTGTGTAGTCCAGCTCTATCTGGGCACTCCATCATCCCTCCATTCATAGTTCTTACTCTCGATGCTACCCTTCATTCATGTATAATATCAGTATATTCATGGCACCCTATAGTCTCTCCTCATAGTGCTTGCTCTTTATACGATCCTTCATACGTGTCTTGTTTAATGTTAATATATTCATTGGTGATGCATTTATCCTTGAATTTTGCCAAATTAAGTACCTTGGTCCCTGATGTAAGCATTTCTAAGTCGAGAAAAAATAACTGGTAAGTTTTTCCTCTTCTCTTTAATTTTTTTTTATGAGTTGTCTCGATAGGATATTGTCTTCTGTCCAATGGATGAAGTACAGGATGAAGCATGATTGTACCTCACAGGTCGGAGTCCATGGCTTCAAGGGAAGCAACTTGCTTTGATACCTAACTAATGCAAACCCTAGGGAAGGGTTTAGATAACAGAGGATGAAAGTGATGAAACACGTAAAACAACGTCTCAAAGAGACTTTCACAAAGAGAAAACAAACCTCAGAGAGAATAAATCCACAAAGGGTACCTTTTATTAATCTTCAACTCTACCACTTAATCCTTACTATGCTCATATTTCGAAAAACAAACCTTAGAAGAATCCAAGACTCCTGACCAAACTAAGGAAACTAAACAAAGACTCTAGCTAGAATTAGAAAGCTAAGCCTAATTACAACTCCACAAAGAAATAAAATAAGCAACAAAATCCTAGACTATATCGGGTCCCACATGTGGCCCACAAGTCTGGTTGCATCGGCCCAACTATTCATAAATCTCCCTTAAAAAGTTTTGGAAAATGGTCTCGATGGGCCTACACCAGGGAATAATGGACCTTCATTTTGTCTTGTATCCACGAACACACAACTACATCATTCTTGTTGGGTTGGTGGAAATTCAACCTTGAGTCATTGTCCTCCCAGATCAAACAATAAACTAAAAAATGCGTAGAACTGTAGAGGCTTTACACCTTGGTCCTTCAATTTGCTCATCACCATAACACTTCTTTCCTTGTATGGCTTAACAAAATTCTAATATTATTTTAGCCTTCTATCAAATCTTGTTCAAAGCAACTAATGCACCCATTCGATCATTGGATGAACATTGGATTGTCTCTCACTTCAAAATGATGAAGTCAATCATCATATTGATGATGCGACTGAATCTCATAGATCGGCTTGGTCGCAGGGTTGCACGGTCATTTTGTCATGACCCTTTGCATGATCTTTCCCCATTGATCCTTCAATACAACAACTGTCCACTATATACTTCTCCATTAGATCGTGAAAATGATAATTTATAAGATCATCACTAAGGCTATAACCTTCTGTATTAGATCTTCCATGTGATCTTCCATCATGGAATCTTTTCTTTTGCTTTAGCTGTCTTGTGACTTTTCTTTTAGCTCTATAAACCCAATCAGACCCTTATAGATTAGACTGTGCATACGTTCTTGCATCACACAAGAGAAGGCCATTTTTTCACTAATCCCAAATATGCCAGGGGATTAGAACTCGTGTGGATACCACCTAACTAGTTTGAGATACTGAGCTTGCTGAATGGCTGTTCCAATACACTTTGGTAGCCACAATTCGTGCAAAAATAATACAATGGAAAGGAAAAGAATCAATGATAGAGATGGAAAATGGAGAGATAGTGGAAGAATAATGTTAGACTGAGAAGATATATGTTGAAGAATAAGAAGAAAGCCTGTAACCTGGCAAAACAAGAACTGCAGATGGTAAAAGCCATGTCTTGTTCACAATTTCAACCAATCTACACAATGGTGGTGTGGAGCCTTGACCATCTTATAGCATTTTTAAATTCAGCATTAATTAGTGTAAACCAGGACAAGACTAAATATATAAGCATACCCAATCTTCTTGTCCGAATTGTGACTTTATTCGAATCTCCAATGTCAGCTGAAGTTGAGAATGCAAGTATTAGAAGTTTAGAACGCCTTCATCATCATTGATAGTAAAGATTGAGTAAGAGTGCTCCCATCCATATTCAACCTCTGTTAGCCTGGTTGAGGTAGAGTCCTCACACTCACACACCCTTTTTCTATGTTGTCACTGCCCTTTTTAATTAGCACATACCATTCTCTTTTCCAAGTCCAGCTAGGAGATTCCCATAAATTCCAAATTTAATTCTATCTACCGATGTTTTTAATGAGAAACACTTTCCTTCATCCTCGTTTTCCTTTCGTTCTATAGCACTTAGCAATTGCAAATGGTAAGATGTCTTGTAGTATCTGGGCTTTGCTCAAGAAAGGCTCCCAGACCAACCTCTAAATAAAAAAAGTATGGGAAAGGAAAAAGAAAATCCCAAAAAAGTATAAGAAAAGGCTCCAAATAATACAAATGATAGTGCAATGAACAAAGAGATGATCTAGGGATTCCTCCATAGTTCATAGAGAAAGCAAATATTAGGAAGGGCAAATTACTTTGGTATAAGATTATCTAATGTTAAGTTCTTTTTTCTTTTAAGGTTTTCCAACAGAACGCATTAACCTTAGGTAGAGCCAAAGAACACAAAACCAATTAACTAGGGAGAAGAATAGGACAAGGACAAAATTGGCTTTTACTTTGGGTGGGAGCAGGAACTTTGAACAAATTTGTGACATCTTGTGGGAAGCATGGAAAATTATATGGAAGATGGTACCTTGAAAATTCTTATGGTCATCAGAAAAAGAAAGAAACAATAGGATTTTTGAAGGAGAAGAGTCCACTGGGGAGGAATTTTTGAGGGTATTAAAGCTAGAATTGTTTGTTGGTGCACATTTATGGAGGAATTTTGGGAATTAACAAATAATGAGGGATTGGAAAGCAAGTATATTGGGATTTGGGAGGAGGGAAGAAGAGGAGGATTTCTATATGGATTCCTCCTACTAGCGGTATTCTCAAGTTTAATGTAGATGGGGGCAGTAATAGGTAATTTCAAAACAACAAGCATAGGTGGAAATATCAGAACGAATAAGAATTTTAGTGGTCCTTTTTGGGCCTGACTTGAATGAGCAGGCTTTGGAGATTAGGGAGAGTTTGAGGAGAGTTTGAGGATCTCTGAGAGAATTTTTTTGGGAAAGTGGATTGTAGAGGATGACTGACAAAATGCTATTACATAGGTGTCAAAAGGATTGAGAGGTTCATCCATGATGGCTATTGTTTATAATGGATGAGATTTGGTCATTGAGACTTGAGAGAGGAAATTCCTTGTGCATTCAAACACATAGGAAAAGAAGGAATGAGGTTGGGAACATTTTAGCAGAGGAATTCATAAAAATGATATACATATATTAATAACTTGAGTTATAAACTCTAGATCTTTTGTTGTACTAATGATTTGGGCGTTAACCAGTTGGGCTCAGACCTTAGACCTCCTAGGGCCCAGACCTTCTCTTGGGTCCTCTCTTGGATACCCACATAGGCATTGACTTTAGATGATTGAATATTGGTTGTACTTGATATAATCACACCAATTAGGAGAATCAAGATCTGTAAACTTTCCATTAGTGGATAACAATCGTGTATATAAAGAGCTCCAAAGGAGTTTTCATCCAATTTTCTCCCAAAACCTCTTGCTATCTTTCATATATCTGTATATTATATGTTGAAGGGAGGTGGAGGAGAAGGTTTTGTATTCAGTCCATTACTTTTGTACAGTTTTCTTTTCTTCTTTCTTTCTTTCTTTTTTGTTGCATGGTTCTTTCATTTTTTTTATGAAATTTACCATTACTAATCGAAAAAAGTAGGATTTACTAAAAAGGACCTAGAGAAGCTGGCTTTAAATGCTTTTTTCTTCCCCCCTCCAATAGAAAACCCGTCCTATTAAGAATCTTCATAAAACTAGCATTTGTAATTCAGACACCCTGATACAATACTAAAACTTAAGAGTCCATACTTTCTGATTGTCTATCCTCAAAGCACTTTTTAGGTAATGTTTAAAATCATGCATGAAGCTAAAGATGTCTACCTATCCACACATCTTCCCAAAATTGAACGTGTCACTCATTTTCCAATAAGAATCTTGAATATTTAGCAAATAAACTTTGTACCTTACAATTCACTTCCTCTAACTTTGAAATATCCTTTCCCACCTTCAACCGATTCCGAACTCCGCTACTTTTTATCCCACCTGCCACTCTCTGTAGTATTCTCCATGTCTTGAAGCAACTATTTTCCTCCATAAGGGATTACATTCCACACCAAATCTCTACCTCCATTGTTATAAAAGATCTGATATTTTCCATGATGTTTTTTGAACCTAACCCCCTTTTCTCCTAGGCGACTTCTCCTCCTTTTACTCCATTAGATAAAAGTTTTTCTTATTCCCCTCCATCTCATAAAAAAAGTCTTTCTTGATCATTTTGAATTTTTTCTTTTTTTTTTTCTTTTTTACCATGCTGAATATATAATGACCTAAAGATTTGAAAAGGATTAGCCAAACTACATCAGTTAAGTGTTGTGCAGACTCTAAATGCTCCTTGTTTAGTGCCACTAGTGGGTCGACCTACTTCCCTCCATAGAGTGTTCTTTATTTGAATGAGGTAATGGAGAATTTCCCTTGTTTGTTTGGCAGTAGATATGGGCCTTGCCTAGCTTTTTATGAGGAAGAGAAACTTTCAGAAGGCAATCAAATAGAAGTCTTATTAGCTGTTGGCATGGGAATCCGTACATAACCCCACATTAAAATTTTATAACTGGGTCTCTTCTTAAAAAAACTAGGATTTAACAGTCTAGGAACATATCTTAATGGTTGTGGTATTAAAGAGGTTGACTATAAAACTCACCATAGTTGGTGTATATTAAATGTATTGAAGCCAGTGTGATGCTGTTCTGGTTTTACCATGCACTTGCCTCCATGCTCAGTACTTGTACTTATCTAGTTACTAAAACCAGTGTTCTAAAAACTGCACCAAACTAGATGGTCGAATCAGGTTCAACCAGAACCAGCATCTTCACCCATCTAGTAAGATAAATGAGGCATTGGTAAAAGCTATTCATAATTGATCAAACCTAGTAAAAACCAGTCAAAACTTGTAGAACCTGGCAGTTGAAGTCTTTTGACCAACCATTAATTATTTTATTTATTTATTATTACAGTTGAGACAGGATAAAATGGATGGTTGAATTGGGTTGGACCAAACAGTCCACTCCACCGTTTCTCCCTCTCGTCCACTTTTAGAACATTTGCTAAAATTTCACTGAAGTCCTATAGGTTGTGCTATCCTTTTTTTGGTTCTGATGACAAGGATGCTTATAAAATTCACAGATATATTTACTTGGTGGATCTAATGCGGTTCATGAAAGAAGATGAAGCCAGGAAGACTATTAGTCTCTTTCAAGGAGCAGACGAAAGCAAGAAAGTCAATAAAAATGCTCTCAAGGAATGGGTGGTAATGAATTCTGCTATCCTTCTCCACTTCCTCTTTCTTTTCTTTTTTTTTTTTTCACTCACACAACACACACACAAGCCCTTAAGCAACAAAGCAACAACTAGGGAACGATCCCAAGTTGTCCCTGAGGGAAAGGGAGATGCCGGACCACTAACCCATCAGCGGATTGATACAAACACAGATTCATATTTTAGGTAAGATATGTTTGAGGCCTACAATCTGTAAATTCTCATTAGCATAATTTGGTGGGGCCCGCCCAAAGTGATTGGATCTCTACATAAAATGCATGAATCCTCAACTGTACAACCAATGGGAATCCTAGGACTACTAGTCTGAATAACAAAAGTGGTTCTAATATTTTGATGCATTACTCTTTGACATCTAGATATATGTGACACTTCCATATTTCAGGTCAATGCATTCAGGGAGAGGAGAGCCCTCTCTTTGACACTAAATGACACAAAAACAGCAGTAAACAGGCTCCACCAGATGGTAAACTTCATTGTGGGCGTCATTATATTTGTTATCTGCCTTCTTATTCTTGAGATTGCCACCAGCCAACTATTGGTTCTGATTAGCTCTCAGCTTATGTTGGTTGTTTTCATCTTCGGAAACACCTGCAAGACGGTCTTTGAAGCGATCATCTTCTTATTTGTGATTCATCCCTTTGACGTAGGTGATCGCTGTGAAATTAAAGGCGTTCAGGTATAAAATCAACAGAACTTAAACACCCTTCATTTGAATCTTTTTCTTTGTTGGAAATTTACAGGATCTTGATGTCTGTATACATGTGCAAATTCCAGATGATAGTTGAAGAAATGAACATCCTGACAACGGTGTTTCTAAGGTATGACAACCAGAAGATTGCATATCCAAACAGTCTACTCTCTACCCAACCTATTAGCAATTATTATAGGAGTCCAGATATGGGGGAAGCGATTGATTTTTGTGTTCATGTCTCAACTTCTTTAGAAAAGATTGGCATCATGAGAGAGAGAGTGAAGGGGTGAGTATCAAAATGAGTTCCATTTTCATATCTCTGATATTTATGTTTTAAAAGTTTTTGCTTTATGCTAGCATCTCTAATAATGTGCTTTTGGTCTGTTTTCTTTTTACAATCTATGATGGAGGAAATCATATAAAGATCCAATCATATGGTGTCAAATCATTTCATTTGCTTAGACTTCAAAGTGTACAATCGGCCCATATTTTGGTGGACCAACTGGCCAAAAAAACTTCAACAGTGGATACTATCATGGATGAACCCAATAATCTCTCTAACCTAGTGATACTAATAGATCAGCTTGGCCCTCATTAAATGCGGGCCCTTGATTTAAACTTCCATTTGTACGCCATGAGATGAGATAAATCAAACACTGAGATATTTGGGCAGGCTCCATAATGGAGCCCACCAGACAAATATATAAGTTGCACCAAAAGGTTGGTGTATGTGCCATTGCTGATGAGCAACGAAAGGTGCTACTTCTCTTGATCAAGCATCTTATAATATTTCAGAGTAAAAACTAAAGAACAGCCCGACATTTAAATGACTGTCTTCAAATGTTTTTTGTTTTTCAACTTACATCAAAGCTGGATTGAGGGAAAGAAGGAACACTGGTACCCGAACCCGATGATCGTGATGAAGGATGTCATTGACATGAACAAGTTGCAATTTGCAGTCTGGTCACGACACCGCATGAATCATCAAAACATGGGGGAGAGGTGGGCAAGGAGATCCTGTTTGGTCGAGCAGATGATCAAAATCTTCAGAGAGCTTGACATTGAATTCCGCATGTTGCCGGTTGACGTCAACCTCCGCAAGATGTCTGAAATGACTCCCTCCAGGTTTCCATCATCATGGACAACTTGTGCCTAATTGTACTCAAACTCAAAGCTACTAATTCATGAGATCGGTGATGCTTTTTGAGGGAATGTGGGTTTTTATATAACAAATGAAAAAGATACTTAGAAGTGACAAAAAAATATCACATTTTGCAGAATCCTTGTTTGCATTCTCATTCTTTGCAGCAAAATAGATCTAAATTGAACTCTCTCTCTCTCTCCCCCCTTTTTTGAAGGATTTACAGTTGAATGACAGTAATGTTGCAAAGACTACTAAATTAATGGGTCACATATGAGTGGTCTATTAATGAACATTGTGGAGAATAAATTGCATTGATCAAAGAACATTAATAGCAGGGAAAGAATTCTTGGTATATAATCTATCAACACCAACCTTAGTTGAGGAATTGTTGAACTAAACGTTTGAGTAGATCAGACTCATGAATTTTATCAAAAAATAAAGCTTAATCACAAAGTTTCAAGAAGTTCATTTGAAACACAACATAATGGGATCGAATGTATCCACTTTCATTATAAGGTTGCTAGAATAAATACTTGTACCAAGTTCTCAACCACTCACTTATTGCGTTTGCCTCCATAACTCATTCGAGTAGCCGTAATTCTGCGAGCCTGGGAAGCATGATCTTAAATAATTCATTTTCATGCTTCCATTCACCAATAGTCCTCACAAGAGCATGCTTGGAGGACTTCTAATGGGAGCTAGACCAAAGAGCACATCAATGAAACTTGAGGGCAAGTTTTCTCCAAGTTGGAGAGAACTAATGCAACTCAAGAGAACTGATGAAACTCAACAAGGGCTGCATCAATTTGGGTTTTGATTTTGAATCATGGGTGTATCCAGCCCATGGCCTGTTTGGCCCTGCCTCTAGGACAGCCCAGGCTCATCAAGCACAAAGCCCAGCAAAGTCCATTGTATATGGGAGAAGACCCAAGCTCCAACCACAAAATCGTGGAAGCAATTGGTATCCCTAGTCACTCTTCTTGCGCCTCTGGAAACCACATTCACTGCAGTGACAGTATAGAGAAATTGTAATGTTTATGATGACCAGAATTCCATCTCATTGCCAGTGTGAGTTGGCCCAGACATAACAGGCCCCCATGCTCGGTTGCCCTGCACTCAGTTGCCTGTAAATCTAATTTACCTGTAGCTCTGTTTACCTATTGTTAGTTATGGTAAAGAACAAAACAACTCTCACTTCCAAGTAACTTTGTTATCTAAAAAAGCATGAGTCCTCATTTACATGTAAGCTGAGTTACTTGATTTATGACAATCAAAACGGCCCTCTCTTGTGCAAAATAATCCACATTGCCTTCATTTCTGCGCCCAAAACATTTAGCACAGCACCCATGTTGGGGACACTACCAGCCAACTTTATTCGACTCCTTCCGATTCTCGGAGTCGACCAAAAATTCACACCATTGCTTGCCACAGGAGCCTGAAGCCTGTTTTTGATATGCGCCAAGCTACATCCAAGTTTTTTCCTACTTCCCCTCTTCTCCATGACTCCATCATCAACATCATTGGATAGACCAGACTGCTACTATTCATAGTAGGCTCAAACATTGGTCTGGCTTAGTTGCATATGTGACTGGCTATCTGATGTCAACCCTCCTATTTTTCTTGAGTATGGATCCATACTCATTTTCTTGGCAAACAGGGTTGCCCTGTTTCGTCCAATGAGGGGGTGCCACATGGGGGAAAAAAATCCCATCACCACATCCCATCTCCCCAATGAATTTTTTTTTTTTTCTCCCCATGTGGCACCCCCTCATTGGACCAAACAGGGTTGCCCTGTTTGGTCCAAACAGGGGATCCATACTCATTTTTCTTGGCTTTGGAAGATGGACTCGAAATTTAGCATCACCAAATTATATTGTTGACTGCCCATTTGATGTTGACCCTCGTAATTTCCCATGCTTCGTACCAGCACATGCTAAAGGTTGACAAACGGTTATGACTTCATCTGAAGCGAGGCATTTTAACAGAACAACAAATACATGGTATACAATGGACCAACACAATGCTCACCATTGTTTCTTAACCTTCTCCCACTTTTCCTCGTCCCCATCATCATCTCTCCTTAAACCATTTTCTCAAACAGCTTCAGGGCATTGCTGTTATACCCATCGACATCAGAACTCATAAGCAAAATATTTATGTCATCAAATCTCTGTCAGACATTTCGTCAAGCAGGAACGGTGCTAAGGAGACGTGGTTCTGACATTAAAGCTTTGAGAAACATCTCCTTGTGCATTCTCTGGGCCAAATTTTACCCCAATTGGAGTTGGACATACGATCAGTCTGATCACATGTAAAACACTTTATTACAATGTGAATCATGAAATCCAATACTAAATAGTCAGGCAGCAAACCTGATAACTTTTTTCTGGGGTCAGTTGCATTGAACCTGCACAGGACTCTACTCTTCTTTTCACATTGATGGAAGTCAAGTAACTCTGATGGGATCTGAATTGCGAGTTATTAGGTCGAATGCGAATTATGATATGGTTCACTTTGATTGAACCATATGTTTTTTTGGATGGAAGTCAGGAAACTCACCAGGTGGGTCTTTAACTGCAAAACCATGAAACCACAAAACAGAAATTTTTCCTAACATAGATCACTGCTAGTTCAGTCCCCTTGAACTTAAAAGAACATTAAGGCTCAAAGTAACACACAATTCAGGAAGAACACAACATAATAAATGATTGTCTAGGAATCAAGAGAAGGGAGGAGGTGTCATGGATTTTGAAAGTTGTATACTGTTGTATCTGATCCAATAGCTAAAGGCACAAGGATGAAGGGCCAGGCCAGCTCTTCCATTTCTTGTTTCACTCCACTTCTATAAGCGACGACGGGCCGGCTCTTGCAGCTTCCTTGTGCTGCACCAGCTTCATTCTTTCCTTGTACTCTTGCATTTCTCTCTTGTACCTCTCCTTATCCTTTAATCCGCAAGCATTATATTTCTGTCAAAATTGGAGAACCATGGCAAAGAAAGGTGAAAACATGGAAAATAGGTCATACAAAATCTGCCGAACAATAAGAAACTTTGCTTTACCATCTCTGTTTGAAAATTATCTGTACAGTATTCGCCGAGAGTATCCAAATTAATAAAACAACAACGCCATTGCAGATGGTGCCCCAGAGAGGAAAAAAAAAAAAAAAAACACTGACAAGGACTCCAACTCATTCAATTTAGCCTTTGGGTTGATTGGTCCATGATATTCATATAGCTTTCTCTACTCCATTTGTTGGGAAGTAATCAAATGGTTTTGGTAATCTGCAATAATTTTTAGGGGTTGTCCAGAGAAAACGAGTTGAGAAACTGTTCACAGTACAAATTTGAACTGTGGACATTTTCTACTCATGCACAGAGTCTCTTATTAGTGTGATGGTACTGATATTGTAACCAATTTTTCGACTTAGGTGTAAAATCCATGTTTGTTTCAAGTCCATTCCTTAGCTGATCAGCACTGTGGGTTATATATGCATGCAGTTAATCTTAAGAGAACATTTAGCAAAACTCCAAGGATTTCCAAAGGGAAGGGCCTTTTATTGAAGGATGAAGAGTGAAGGGTCAAAGTTAGTGATCTATAGGGGACTACAGATTCCTAATATTCATTTTTGTAGGGTGAAACATGAGTAACCATTTCCTATGGGAGGGTGGAAATTGTTATGGTCCCCATATAGATTCCAATTCATTGATCTTTATAAGAAGAATGAAATCTTAAACAGTTCCACTCACCATCCTTTCCTCTTGAGTGAGTTTGTTCCAAGATTCACCAATCATTTTACTGAATTCTCTCTCTCTTTGCGGGTAGAGCAGTTTGAGCTTGGAGTGCTTCTCTGCAAAGAAGAAGTTGTAAGCACTCCGATTGGGCTTTGGATGATTGGGATCGCGATTTCTCTTCCCCCTCCTCCGTCTTCGCTGGGGTTGAGGAGCAACATAAGGAACAATGGCATTGTTTGGAGTTGCCAAAGAGGTGGAAGCATCTTCAAAAACATGGTAGAGCACTCCCTGGAATATCTCGAGACCCACGGTTACCGTTACAAAGTATCCGTTGTCAAATTTGCCATTAATGACTCCCATCACAGGTAAATTCATAGGCTCTGAACAAAAGAAGATGATCAAGTAGAGAAAAATGGATTAGTTTCTTGCACAAGTCTAGGACTACTATTCAATAGAATTCTACAAACAGAGAAACTTGGTGAATCACAGTACAAATGATGATGCTAGTTGGATACTTTTTCTTCAAACAGTTTACAAATGATCGTTATTGCTTATAGCATTTTATAATCTTATGTTTACCAATTTGAAATCTAATGATCACCAATAGGGCCTGTTTGTTTGCATTGAATACATAGGAATTGAATACATGGGAATTTATGCCACAAATACTTAAAAATGAAGGGCCAAGGTGAATTTACAAAAACTAACCATCAAATAATCTCTCATTTGATCAAAATGAATAAAAGGAAGATGAAAAATGAATACTCAGCTATCACCCTAGTAATTCAAATCATAAGAAAGTCAAAGGTCCCATCATACAAAAATGACTATCAAATAACCTCCCTTTTAATTGAAAGCAGATCAAGGGAAGATGGGAAATGAATAATCAATAATCCTTGGTGGAGCTCATTTGACCATGATTTCCTATGTATTCTAATGCAAATAAGCCAAGCCTTAGAATTTCCTTTTTGCCATTTTTTTAGTAAAATTTTTTTAACCTATTTATTAGCATAGAATACATAGGAATTCATACCGTAAGTGGTTAAAAATAAAGACCAAAGTTGAATATCCAAAACTCGACATCAAATGACCTTTCTTTTTACAGAAATTGAATCAAGGGAAGATGAAAAAGAATACCCATAAAACACCCTAGTAATTCAAATCCTATGAAAGTCAAGGTCCCATAAACGTTGCTACCTTATTTCCTTCTCCTCACCTCCTATCCTTCAACCCTCCCCTCTTTAGTAATTTTATGGAGCTCATTTAACCATGAATTCTATGAATTCAATTCCTATGTATTTATTATAAACAAACAGGCTCCTAAACATTTAAGTTCAAAAACATCTTCTCTCACTCACCTTGACCATACACTAAACGACCAAATTATTTTTTTTCCTTTTTTATTGGGAACATGACTTGCAATCTCGTGATTGCAATAATGAGCACCTTCAAAGTGTGCTTCGGGTTTTTGTCTTTATTTGGTTTTTTCACTTTTTTATTGGTAACATGGCTTGCAACCTCATGATTGCAATAATAAGCTTCTTCAAAGTGTGCTTTGGGTTTTTGTCTTTATTTGGTTTTTTTCAATGAAACCTGAAAGCTAAAACCTAGAGATACAATGCATGATGGCAGCTTTGTGCTTTTTCATGAGATTAGGGCAAATCCCATAAGCATCTTCTTTCACCTACCTTAAATTCACGAGTGTTGCTCAATCAAGTGCCAATTTGATTAGGGGAACATTTTTGTAATGTAGTGTTCACACTTGCATTATTATATGGAGTGGAATGTAGAAAAACAAAAGGAGCTAAAATACATTGTTGTTGAGATGCAAATGCTAACAGGAATAGGTGGAGTCCAAGAAATTGTATCATTAGGATTCGGCGCAAAAGATGAAACCCTCATGAATTCAGCTCAAATAGAAGAGATAATTTAATGGCATTGTTTGAGATGGTTTGAACACACAAACAGAAGATAACCAACTAAACAAAGTATTAAAGTGTATCAAAAAGAATTAAGGAAAGGGAAAGACATATAGGACCTTGAACTGAATGAAATAGTGAGATAAGGCGTGATCGTGTGAGTTGCATAAAACATGTCTTCTTCTGCTTTTTTTCCAATGAAAGTGGAGCTCTTATAAGTAGATCTAAAATAGATGGAATAAGGCTTTAAAGATTATGACATTGACATTATCCTAATTTGATAGATCTCTTTTAATATCCTTTCCCATAAACTTTATAATCTTTACAAGACCCTACATTTCACATTCAAGTCCCATTGCCCCTGCAATTAAATGTCCTGATCAAATAGGAGTTCCAAAATAAATGAAACATACTAAAATCGAATCTGAGCCACCATTAGAAACTTAATTACAAATAAAGAAAATTGCTAAGTGCATATTTATTTGCATTAGTAGACATAGAAATTCATGGTCAAGTGAGGTGAAGTGATATGGGGTGAGGTCCAACAAAATGCAAGTGTTTGTTATTTAGGCCTTCAATTATTCATTCAGATCTAACTATAGATGTAAATTTTCAATAGTATTCCGAGATTTGTAGATATGTTGGTAGGTTGGATACTTGGATCTAAATAATGAGTTTTGTGATCCTAAGCTCCAATGGGCTGGCAAATTTTATATTTTGTTCATCTATGGTATAAGAATTGCAAATAAATGATCTAATCCATTCTAATCACAGGTTTAACCCTTTGTAAGGCTTTTACAAAATGTAGGTTTTTTAGTGTAGGACAAAACTGCCTGTAGCAGCGGCGATTTTTTTTCCCCGCCGCTAAATATACCTTTTTATGGCGGGAATTTTAAGCCGCCGCTAAAAATTCCATAAAATGCTATTAATAGACTGTCTAGAGTAAAAATCGTACTTTAACAGCGAAAAAATTTTCTGACGTGGACAAGTTACTATTGGTGGCAGGAAAATAAACCGTCACTAAAGGCAATTTTTTCTGCTAAAAGTTTCATTTTGTGTGTGTTGGGTGGAGGGGGTTGTTTAATTCTCCACTAGATTCAACCATCTTTGATTGAATTACATTAAAAGATTCACTTAAAAAACCATTAAACCACTAAATTGTAAAAACAAGAGTTAGGATGGTGCAGTTTAAAAAAAATATTTGGCCAATCAATAACCCAGAAACCATAGCCTTCATATGTCCTCGCCAATCCTGTGATTGACATACATAGAACGAGTAAACCTAATTATCTTTTAGCATTTTTATGAACTGGCACTCTCACAAAATTGAAAAAAAAAAAAAAAAGAGAGGAAATAAACAAGTAAATATCTGAATAACATATGAAGGAGTGATTATATAATGTTGGGAAATTTTTAAATATCGCCTTAAGGTTTTGCCTTATTTCAAAAAAGGACACAAGTTTTGAAACTTTTCAAATTAGTCCCTAAGCTTTCCAGTAAATTTTCAATTAAGGACATCTGGCCATTTAAAAGAATTTCCTGGTGACTTTTTCACTCAATATTTTGAAAATACCCAAATTACCATTCATTTAAAGCCATGACATGGTTTCGGCAGCCATTACATACAGCCAATAGCTGTGGAAATACTAGGTGTCCTTAATCACTAGGGCTGTCAAAGGGCCAGGCGTGGGCCGGGCCGAGGTAAGCCCTTATCCTACCCTCATATGTGCGGGCCGGGCCTAAGCGAGCAAAAGCCCTCGTCTTTTATAGTGGGCCTATAATTTTTAGGCCCTTATCCTACAATCAAGGGCCAGGGCCAAAAGAAAATAAGATTTTTTTTTCTTTAAAGAAAATAAATCTTTCATACTTCACCACTGACTTCTAACTTAATGCTAACCCTCCTACTATGTCCGGATTAAGGATCGACAATGTAAAGACGGTTAAGACTTCTGCTGTTTCAAATTTCAAACAACTCTTATACTTGTCAAGTACTTTTCCTCCCGTATTAAATATCGATTCAAAAGCAATTACAGAAACTAAAATTGCTAAAATGTCACGAGCCATTATTGAAATAACTGGATATTTTGTTGAATTAACTTTCCACCAATTCAATATATTGAAATTTATAGATTTATCCCTTAACTCCTCAAAATAATAATCTAATTCATATTTTTTTCTAAAGCAATTATTTTAGTCATTTGTTACTCAAATACTAAAAAAATTATCTTCAAACTTAGTAACTTTTAGTAAATTAACTTTATCCACATTTAACAATGTCATAGTACAGGTGTATCATAAATCACACAACACTCTTTATAAAGATCTCCAAAAGGGTCTAAGAGTATCACCTCGACGAATACTCATATCTTCACTTGATCCATATAACTTTCTTAAGGCATACCCTAAATATAACAACTTACGTTAAGGATCAAAGAGTATAAATATTTTAAATACTTTATTATATTGCTCTCAATATTTATCAAAGTTTTTCTTCATTTTTCAAACTATATTTTTACAAAAGATATTTATACTATCTAACTTTTGTACCAATAAACTACGTATTCTAATAACTTATGGTAAAAATAAATGAATAGATGGGTACTCACTTCTTAAATTTTTTAAAGTAACTTCATAAAAACTATTCAAAAATTTACATATTTAATAAACTGAGGGCTGGGCCGGGCCCCCTCGGGCCGGATGAGTCAAGCCCTGGCTCGGCCCTCAAGGTTGCGGGCTTTTCAAAATAGGGCCTTACCCTACCCTCGAGCTTTAGGATAACAAAAGAAGCCCTCGCTTTGAGGGCTTTTGAGGGCCGGGCCCCCTCGTGAAAGGGCTGGATTGACAGCCCTATTGATCACCGTGAGGTTACCAGCAAGGGAAATGAGGTGAATATAGAGGAAGTGAAGGAGAATTTTATTACAATGATGGGTAATTTGGGTATTAAAAAAAATTGGAAAAGAGTTGCCGAAAAATAACTTTAAATAAATGAATGTCCTTAATTGAAAACTTCCTGAAAAACTTAGAGACTAATTTGAAAAGTTTTGAAACTTGTGTCCTTTTTTGAAATAAGGCTGAAACTTAAGGACTTTTTTTAAGTTCTCCCTATAATGTTAACCACATGGTATGGTCAAATAAGATTAGATGAAATATATGGGTACATACACTTTTTAAAGATTTAAATCATTCCAGTTGTTGGTCTACCTAAAGTAATTTTAAAGGTCACATTTTCAAAATCAATCATAATAAAATTTTAAAATGTTACATTTTGTATAGAATTGACCGTGACTTTATTAGGAGGAAACATCTCAATTTATTCAAAATTAAAATAAAAAAGTGATCACTGTTATTTTTCAAAAAAAAAATAATTGAAATTTCTTTATCAAAAAGTGAATTTCAAACTCAATTGAAATCATAATTCGATAACCTACTTAGCTCTGGCTTATTATATCACAAGCGCTTCCCTTAAACCTCTTAATGCATGCTCCATATCTTCCTTTTAACCAATCAATCAATTGAAGTAAAACATGGTTAAAGTACAATTGAAAATTAATTTAACAATAAATTTAGTTTTTTCAAGCCCATCTTTTTATAATTCAGACTTCTCATTAGGTCCCTGTTTCTTTACTAGAAGTTTTTGCAAGAATCTGGTATGGATTGTCCCCTGTCATTTGCAAATATCATGTTTCTTCACAAGAAATCTAAAATTTCAGCCTCCTAACAGGTCTAAAATGACCTTTGAAAATCCTGGAATCCAAACTCCTTTGCTTTTTTATGGGACTTTTGGATGCTCATGTACAAAGGAACATGAAGGAACTCCACCATGTCATAGAATTGAGAAATTCTAAATGCACCTACTTCATTTGCTGAGCACACCCACATTTTAATTTTTTTTATTACCAAAATACCCATATGTGAAATTCCGACTATACCCTTGACTTCCTTTATGCACGGATACACAGATCCGTACATATTAGACATGCACGGTTTTCATGCACCGAGCAAAAAAATTATGCACGATGCAGATCCGTGCACGTTTAATGTGCACAGATCCGCCTATCCGTGCATAATGCAAACAAATTTTTGTTTTGGGGTTCCATTTAATCAGAAAAGGGAGAAAGAAGAGGAGAAGAGGAAAAGGAGAAAGAAGAGGGAAGAGGAGAAAGAGAAAGAAGTGAAAGAAGAGGGAAGAGGAGAAGGGGCAGTTCTGGAAAAATTTGTGGGTGGGCTCAACAAAAAGGGGTAGCTTATATTTTTAATGTGGTGAGATCATAATGTGGGTGGGCTCAGCAAATGAAGTGGGCGCATTTAGAATTTCTCCATAGAATTTTAAAATTCTTGGGACAGGAATTCTCTGAATTGCAGAAAAAAAAATAGGCCCAATGTAGATATCTGTATCTCCATAACTTACTAAAATCCAACAAAATTATTTTCTTTGTTGCATTAGACAAGCACATTTTGGCCATGTTTTTTTCACATTCGTCTAATTAAAATTAAAATATTATAATTATCCTGAAATCTTGGTCGAGCACAGTGAATCACAGGCTTTACAAGACTTAACATGGGTTAGCATATATTTTAAATGGTTTAGATTTTCATAAAGTGGATGAACATTTTAAGAACTTGATTGAGTCTTACTTAACCAAATGACATGGCCCACCTTTTCAAATAGTACCCCCTGTATGAATATACCATGTAACGTATTATATAACGAGCCCCTTTGTTGAGTGGCCGGTGGCAGTGCTTGTGGGGCCCACCTCGAACCCCACCTGGGTAAGGGAAAGTGGGGATCAAAAGATTTCCCCCAACACTGGCCGTGTCCCCTCTAACCGAGGCTCCGATTATCACCAGCCTTACTAGATCCACGTTATCGGTTTCGATCAAAAAAGCTTTTATCATCTAAAAATAGATTTATATTCGATCTAACGATCTAATTCATTTGAATGATATCAAAATTTGACACCCATAATGAAAGCATGGCTCCCACAATGTGTTCTATAGCTCTGGCCTATATTATAAGAACTCGTACTTGTGGGTCGAGTCATTCGTGTGGGTGTATTCGCGCAATCGAAATTCGAGTTCCATTGTGGTACGTGGCTTTAAGAAGTGCAAATGTGTGGAAGCTCTGCACCGGAACGAATGCCTATCTAAAGTAGTACAGTGACATTAGCCTGCAGGCTACATTGGGAGATGGTACGCAGGTTCATTTATTGAAATACAGTCCTAAGTTACGGTGCCCAATGTTCATATTTTGCCAATGGGAGTCCAAAGTACAGTGCCCCACGGTATACTTAAAAAAATAGTCCCCATCTAAGTGGGACCCTGTAATATGTGGGTCCCATTAGTATCTGCTACCCCAGCAGGATCACCAATCCATGGCCACCTTAATCCAAGACGCCTAGCTTGTCAACTCAAAAGAGAGTGATTCCTATAATAGTCACTAGTTAACCATTCAAATTTTCTTTTTTTAAATCCATTCAGAGAAAGAAAGTTCACTAGTTAGCTGACAATGGCATATTGATTCTTGATTGGGCCACTGTTGAGATAAGGTTGCCCCAGCATCCAAAAAAAAAAAAAAAAAGGAATATTTGAACTGTTGATAAAAGTTCACTAGTTAGCTGACAGTGGCATATTGATTCTTGATTGGGCCACTGTTGAGATAAGGTTGCCCCAGCATCCAAAAAAAAAAAATGGAATATTTGAACTGTTGATATGATTGTCTTAAATCAAATGTAAAAAATAGGTCCAATCATCGGATCTATACTTAACATCCTCATTGTGAGACTTGATAAAGAGAGATTTGATGATTAGCTGTCTAAAGTTTTTAGATAACGCTATCTGATGGTTGTCTAGAAATTACATTCTTATAAGGTGAAAGAAGGTCACCATGAGGCGATGAATATTTTTATAAATGGCTGATCCTCAAAACTCCTTAAAAAGAAAAGAAAAAAAAAACTGATTAATAATTATCCTATTCTAAGAAGCTGCATGAGAGATGGGGCAGTTGTACCACCATGAGGACTAAAATTTGAGGCAGTCCAGGGTAACACATGACATCAAACTTCTTTCTTTAAAGCATGTTACAATTCCGAGTCAGATAGATAGATAGATATTCAACTCACCTCCTGATTCTAGAGTGGGGAAAGCTTTTTTCCTCTTACACACCATCTGCTGCAGCAGCTGCAGTCGCTGCAGCAATGAGTCAGGTTCAGATTCGGTTACACAAGGCATCGCAGGTTTGCATGGAGGAGGGGTCTTCACTGCCATTGTCACTGCCAAAGGAAAGCAAATCAGAAGATATCAAATACAAAAGAGAAGAAAAGAAGAAGATCCATTTCTAATAACACGCAACAAAAAAAAGTAAGAAACTTGCATAGAATGATCACCTCTATCTTTTACAATTTTCATTTCTAAAAACACCCAAGAAAAAAAAAACTGAGAAATTTGCATAGAATGATCACCTCTATCGTTTACAATTACAGAAAGTACCTATATTTTTTTTTTACTTTTAAAAGTAACCACCTCTGGTATTCTTAAAATCTATCAGCTCCATTAGGCTTAGGATCTTGGTCTACCACCTTGCCATTATCAGTCAGTGCTCTATTTTAATAAACTGAAGACACACACTACTATACTGTGTCCTTATAAAAAAAAAAATCTTAGTTCTATCTCACTTGAATTAAATTTGGGCTGATAATGCAAAAAAAAAAAAAAAAAGCCTGAGTCAATTTAGTCATGATCAATGCCTACAATTTTATTCAAATAAAGGTTTTTTTTTTTTTTCTTTACCATGATGAGGAGGTAAAAACATAAGCAGATAAGTACAAATATACAAAAGAAATATTTTATCCAAATAAAGTTATATCTGAGAAAACTTTCATCTTCTTAGACAAAAATATGTTGGATTTTATCAACAGGTCAAACCTCGACACTGACACCGAGTCAGGGTGGTTGATGGAGAGTTTTTTAAGATTGCCAGAGGGGTTATTTTTAAAAATAAAAAAAAAGATAAATAGCTCTCTTTAATTGCAAAAAAAAATATGTTAAATTTCCCAAAAATAAAAATAAAAAACTAAAGAAATCAAAAGCAATGAATGAAATAAAAATGACAAGAAAAGGCACGTGGTTATTTGTAATTATAAAACAGTTCAGTTGGTACATGTGAATTTCCCAAAACAAAAGAAAAAAAAAACTGAAGAAATCGAAAAAGGAAAGGCGTCACATATTTACCTGCTGGAGGTACCAATTTCCCTTGAACTTTAAAGAAGTAAACTTGCTCAAAATGGTGAAGTAGGCTAGTGTAGTACTTCCTCAGCACAAATGAAGCACTAGTTGTGGTAGGAGGGAACTTAAAAGCTGCAATCACCTCCTTCCATCTCTTCTCTTTAATTACCTATCCATAATCACCCCCACATGAAAAAACCACCAAACTAATAAGACCCATGTCACCATTTTCAATCCCCATCAAAGTAACCTAACTAAAAAAAAGAAACTATTGAAATTGGGTTTTAATACCTTTTCCAAACCACCCCTTTTAGTGACTTCTCCATACAGCAAATGTAAATCCAGCCCCTTTCCTCCAATCACCGGAATCCTATTAAAAAAAAAAAAAACCATACACGTATTAGAATATATTGATGAAATGAGAAGCATGCTTGAAGGCATTTTGGATAGTGGAAGTTTGTTACTTGAAGATAAAGAGAAGACAAACTGATCGACTACCCAAGTGTCTAACACGGTTAGGAAAATAACGCTTTTTATGGGTTGGAAATTGTAATATGGTTTTGGATGATGTATGGGCTCTGTTACGGAACTTTACATATCGGCCGATGTATCGTTCTTTGCCTGATTTATCAGTTCATTTCGGCTCCTTTTATAAGATCACAGAAAAGCATGAATACTTTTTTTTATTTCTGCCTTTTTAGAGTGTCTTAGATCAAATAAAATAACAAAAAGAAAGGATAAACATCTATAGGTGGTTGTAAATCAGTAACTATCATGCCGAAACATTTATGTATCGGGCGATACGAGTCTATTTCGGCCATGTTTTGAAACCATTTTGTAACGCCGAAAAAGGAGGAAAAGTACATGAAAAACGACATACATGAAACGGGTGCCCAACGTGGAGTGGAAATGGCGGAGAGCGTTCATGAAAACCGTCGGATTGCTGATGATATCTTCATGTGATGCCAGTGGGGTGGGATAGACCTTTTCATCAGCCATTTCAATGCTTTTCTTCTCCTTTCCTTTCTTTTAATGCAACAAAGAGAGAAGAAGATGAAGAAAGCTTGAGGTGGGTTGGCCGATTGAAAACCAAAGAAAATAAAAGAAGAGAGAAATATGAGAGAGAAGAAGAGTAGAAGAAGGAGCAGAAGCTAGAGAGAGGTGTTTGGGTGGAGAGAAATGAAAGGAAATGGAAGAAGAGAGATGGGAGATAAAAATCAGATATTGTAAACAACCCAAATCATGACTTAAAGGCATCAAAGCTAGGGTTATCATAAAAGGAATATGAAGCCAAAGATGGAAAGATGAGTGTAGGACGCGTGGGGTGTAACGGTTATATACATATTGTATTGGTAGTATGCGGATGTATTAATGGAGGGGGTTTGAATTTGATGCATGAATCCATATCTTGTATCTTTTATCTTCTATATATGGGGAGAGCTCTGGACAATCAGTTAAGTGGGGCCACTTGTAATCAAGTGCATATGATCACATCGTTGGATTGTTTATGTATAAAGTATTTAATTAAAATAAAAAATAATGAATTAAAACCACATTCTTTAATAGGAAATTCTTTAAAACGCCCATTTTTCCGCCTCTCTTAATTTTTGTCATGGGGTTCATGTTGAGTCAGTCTAATCTTTTTCACACGCACACACTATCCCCCATGAATAGTCACAAGTTCAAATTTGACACTCATCCAACTTCTCCTCACCGTTGGATTGAAGTCATGATAAAATGATGCTTTTAAACCATTAAATCTTAGGACCATGGATCAAAGGTAATGATGATTTTATAGTCTCAAGATTTTGCATATAGATAGACTTTATATGGATCTTTCCATTTAATAGATTTCCATGATCATCATGCATCCTAGTGGGCCCAACTAGGAGGAGCGTTTTCTCCTAAAAAATGCCCGAGCGCTATGTAGCGCTCTCCCTCTTTAATATATTCTACCTATGTTGGAGTAAAAATTTGGTCCAAACATTAAACACCCAGATATAATGATTTTGAGCCTTTGGTTCTACTTACTTGCGGGATTTTGCACTTGTGGCTACGAGGATCTCAATCTCCATTATCTAAGAATGAGTTTGTTTCTTTACTAGAATTTTAGACAATAATTTTCTATGTTAGGGTTTTTTTTTTTTTACATGATGTGACATCTTGTCCATATTTCAAATGCTTTATTTCTTTCGCCAGAATTTCAAATTTCAGTCACCTAAAAAGTCTCAAATAACCTTTTAGCATGTTTCTTTGCCATAATAGAGTTCCTGGCAATAATCTACTATGGCGGGGGTTCTTGGACAAGATGTGACAGCTTGTCCCATAGCATTTGAAATATAATATACTATATTATTCTAGTCACCTAAAAGGTCTCAAATGACCTTTTGAGCTTGTTTATTTGCCATGATAGAATTCCTGACAAAAACTTATTATGTTGGGATTTTTTAGAAATGATGTAACATCATAACTCCTCACATTTTAAAACATAAGATTTTTTTCACCAAAATCTGAAATTCCAACCATCTAAAAGGTCTCAAATTACCTGTTGGACTTGTTTCTTTGCCAGAATAGAATTCCTGACAAGAATTTGTTATGTTGGAGTTTTTTTAACATGATGTGACATTTTATTCTCAAGCATTTGAAATGTAATGTTTCTTTCACCAAAATTTCAAATTTGCTAAAAGGTTTAAAATGATCTTTTGGAATTCTTGAGATTCCATTCTCTATGCATTTAGTTGGAGTTTTAAATGGTCAATAAAAAAGAGGGATTTGGAATTCCACCTCAAGGGGATAGCTTTTGGAGAATTTAAAATCCCTTCGGATATAAATTCATGAAATTCTGATAAAGAAATGAGGCCTTTGGAATTCTTGGAATTCCACTCTATATGCATTTTGTTGGAATTTCAAATGCTCCATTAAGAAGAGGGATTTGCGATGCCATCTAAGGGGATAGTTTTTGGAGAATTTGAGATTCCCCCTGTACATGAATTCTTAGAATCCGAATAAAGAAACGGGCCAATAGAGATCCTGTGTGAATGAGGGGCACTGGAAATGCCATACACTGTTTATGTTGAAGTCTATGATTAAGAAAAAGAAAAGAAAAGAAGAACCCCTGAGTTTTAATTTTTGAAGTAGGAAAACTTTTACCTTCAAGGAAACTATGTATAGTGCATCATACATCAGCTTGTGGGGCCACTCAAATGCATTTCTATCATTGAGAATAGGATACATCATACATGAAAACATCTTTCAAGGAAAAAAGGTCATGCAAAAAATCAACCCTGTTGGATTGTCCTAGCCCTTAATTTAAAACCTTAAAATTTAATAATTTTTTATTTTTGAGACTCAATCCAACGGGTGAGTGTAGATCAATTTTGTTTTGGTAAAAGGGGGATTATAGCTTGAATTAATATATAATTGGGCACAATAACAAATCATGGGAGATAAGAGCATGAAAATAGTTATACTAATCAAATATGGGCCAAGTGAACCAATGGAGCTAACATGTACATGCAGTCCCCTTCATAGGGAAAAAAAAAAAAAAAAAGAGCCTCCTAAGCTTAACCAAGGAGCAAAATAAAACCCTTTCATTGTGTCCCACTTGGAACCAATTAGATGTTGTCCCCATCCGACCCTCGATCAAATCATGCATAAAATAAAAATGGAAAACTCAAAATCACTCTCTCTTGAAGAAAAGATCTAACATTCATTTTCTAACCTTAAATGAAGTAAAATCTGCCTACACTTGAAAAGAAAGATACAATGATTTTGAGATTAGATTTCAAAATACTTGATTAAAATAAACATAGAAAAGTCAAAATCATTCTCTCTAGAAGAAAAGATCTAACATTCATTTTCTAACCCTAAATGAAGTAAAATTTGCCTACACTTGAAAAGAAAGATACAATGATTTCGAGCTTAGATTTCAAATTAGGGGTGCCTCCAAGAGAAATATCATGTGCATTTATTAGAGCATTTAAGGAGTGAATCAAGGTGGCTTTAAATCCGGGCAGTAAATAAGGGTTCATTCACCTAACCTCATTTTTGCTAGATGGATAGGACTTAGGAGAATGTCAATTGTCAGCAAAAGTCTACATATATGGTACGCTTTAAGCTTGCTTTTTGTCTGATCGTATCCGTAGCGTATCCGTTCCGTACCGGGCGCAGCTTAGAACCCATCTGTGCAGTAAGCAAAGTACCGCTACCACAGAGTTCGCAGAGGTGCGGTGTTACGTTACATCTCAAATGACATAACTGCCCTTAGAGGGAAGAGGTTACCTTCCTGAGCTCTGACTGACGTCTGCTTGTGAGCTGTGACTCTAGTTCCAGACCCAACCCGGAGACTTGACCTGAAAATCTTAGCCTTTATATTTTTGTTCATTTTTATTTTTTGTGCTGATTAATGAAGAGTTGGATTTTGGTCAAAGTCAGCATTGTTATTCGATCTGTTGACTTGACCCAAGCCTGATCTAATCCAACGAATGATATTGATAGTACAACTTGATAACCTGTTGCTAATTGTTGGTTCAGGTGGGTTGATCGTTTTAGAACTTCTGGGTTGACATTTAAAACTAATTAATAAATGAATGGGTTGGGTTGAACTTATTCATGTTACCCACTATAAGCTACTCGGCAAAACAATACCTTACATGAACCATGGCCAACCCTTCTTCTTCTTTTTTTTTTTTTTAACCAAGCCAAAGGGGTTGTGACCTATGGAGAGTGTGCACATGTACGTGGAAATAGGTTGCCCACACATGTGGGAAGAAAGCTCACTCAAATGAAAAGAGGATAACATATTTAGAGATTGAACCCTGAACACCTAGGTGAGAGATATAGTTGCTAAAGAAGTGGTTCTTAGCAAGCCCTAACTATGATGACAATTAGCTAAGGGGCGAGAGGAGGAGAGAAATTGTGATTCTAGGTTATAGCGCCATGTGTGAGTTACATGAATTATGTTATGAGGATAATATTCGAGTCTCAATCTCTTTTGGTAAGATCAAATCCAAGCTCAAGTCCTTTGAAGAACTTAGATAAGTCATTAAATGCAGAGGTACTTTAAAAGATTATAGATCCGCACGTTTGTTTGCATAAGGGGTGTAGTGGAATAAGATTAAGAGTCAAATTAAGATAAACTGAAAAAAGAGGGAGTTGAGGTTTAAGACACAAAATGACAAAAAAGTGTAACGCCTCAAAATCCGGGCGCCTCGAATCTCGGAGCGCTACGAGAAAGTACCTAAGAGATGCGGAAAATCGAATAATATAATCAAGTGTAAATCTTATATGAGCAAGTAAATGGACAAAGCCCTAATATTTTATTTCATTTCAAGGGATTAAACGGTACTTTCTGTAATTAAACTAACTATTCAATCATAAACCAACACGGCCAACTACAAGAAAAAGGAAAGAATAAAGATTTATATGATAAACGCCTTTCGATGCACCAACTGCATCGCACTCCAAACCATGCGGCAACGGATTAGCCGCCAAGTAATTCTACCAATCAAAGAAAGAGGAAAAGAAGATACCTGAAAACACCAAGAATTGGGTCAGGCTCGATAAGCCAGGCAAATAGATATGTTTAGATGGCAATACATTATATTAACAAATAAGAAAAAAAAAAAGATCATACCTGATCCCAGCTGTACCTGCGTGATTAGTACCTCAATAATAATATAGGATATCAGAGTGTAACAAAAACAGTGTGGAGAGTAGTGCATGAACGATAATCGAGATAGTAATATAACAGATGTTAGATACAACATATCAGATACCTCAAAAATAATATAGGATATCAGAGTGTAACAAAAACAGTGTGGAGAGTAGTGCATGAACGGTAATCGAGATAGTAATATAACAGATGTTAGATACAACATATCAGATAGACAAGAGAAGCCATCATCATCAATATATCATATAAACTATGCAAGTACATCAGTGTCATCAATAATAGAAGTAACCCTACTATATCCATAATCGTCGTATCTAGATCTAACTGTATCAATGTCGGCAGTCAAGGACACTAAGCAATGACATCCATAATACATAATATTAATACATCCAATATACATTCATAAGAGCACACAAATGTACGTCCACAATTGAAGTATAAAGGACGCGGGAGGTCAGAGCCAACCCATCCTCGTCGTCCCAAAAATTGTCGATGAACATCAATCATGAGGGTCATAGCCACCCATCGCTATCGTCACATCGAATAGGAGCGTACAAGAGTCCATCAATATCCATAGCCACAGTTAGATCCCAGCCATTGATCTTACGTGCTAGAACTACCTCAATCACTCATTCATAGCCACGACCAAGTCCCAACCATTGGTCTTACGTGCTACATCAACATCAATATCCATGCACACACACCCGGTCCAAGCGCCGGCGAGCTCAGCACCCCTCTCTCACCGATACCTACTGTGCCATCCAACAATATCTCAATATCAATGTCCATGTCGGTATCGTATTCTTCTACAGACCAATCATATATCCACAAATCCTACAGATTACTAGGTGGGGGTACTCCAAACTGAATTGCCTTACTGTCCTTATTATGAGATGATGTCAGTCAAGGGTATGAGGCATGGAGCTCGAGTATAAGTAATTTCATTTTTACGATTCCCAACAGTTAATAATGCATACCGTTGTACACTCCGTTTCTCTATACGCTTAATTAGCATTATCTTGTTATACGATCCGTCTATCAATATCTACCGTTAAGTTCTCAATATTACAAGTCAAGACTTCAAGTACAATGTCCCGACATCTCATCCAATATGGATCGTGATCATGAATAACAACCTAAGTGCAATGCCCTGATCTATAGTACCTCTTTAGGCCAACGTCCAAGGTTTGAACCTACCAGCTAGCTTTAGTGTTCGTTTCCTCAACATAAGAACCACATTTCATAAATACATCGACGATCGCTGCCCCTCTATTCAGATCTAGGGTCTCACTTCACCTAAGACAGTGATCACAGAATCTCAGATACTTATTAAGTATCATTGGTACTCCTGTAGGTATTTAGCATCATGAGACATTCATAACCATTGAATCAGGTTCCGTTTACAACTCTAAACCCTACTTAGGTATTTAGCATCATAAGACATTCATAACTGTTGAATCAGATTCCGTTTACAACTCTAGACCCTACTTAGGTGGCTACATGGGTCAAGGTTAAGCCCGGCCCTTGACTCGTGTTTAGCGTATCCGAAGCAGTCCAAATGGAAGGTCAACGGGTCCACACTTGATCAAATCATAAAAGGATCCAAATCTGGGAAATATACTGTTTACAATGTACCAGGTCGACATCTTGGGTCACGGGTTGACCTGCCACATTGTGGAAGGGAGCATCTAACTGGTAGTTAGCAAACACGGTCTGCAGTGTCCTCGGTCGACCTGGAGGGTCCTTCGGTCAACAGGGTGAACTACGAGCATTTCCACAAATATCTGGTAGGTAGGGAAAACTGCAGTGTGGCCGGTCGACCGCGCCTCTTGGCTGGTCAATCGTGTACACTGGGTTCTGTACCTTGTGACACTTTTTGCTCCTAGTTAGCTGGAGTTTGCAGTGTCCCCGGTCGACATCACGGTCATCCGGTCAACTGGGTACACTGCAAACATTAAATCATACATTTTGCAGATGAGGGGAATCCTTAGTGTGGTTGGTCGATTGGATACACTGAGTTCTTTACCCTTGGTGTAGTTTCTGTTCTCAGTTGTGGGGAAGTCCCCTGTGTGCCCGGTCGACATCCTGAGTGACCAAGTCGACCGGGTACACACGAAATCCTTATTTTCAACATTTTGTCCTCTTTCCTTTTTTATCAAAACTCCATCAAATTGACCCCAGATCTACATTGATCATCTCCAAACATCATACACACTTCCCACATCATGATCTCAGCACAAATGGGCCATTGATCTTCCAAATGGGGGATTTCCATCCATCAATGGGCAAATACACAATACAAGAGCTTAGAATAACAATCACATACATCACATCATCCAATCAACCATGCAAATACAGAAATTATGCCAAACATCCATAAAAGACAGTAATTATCAATCTAAGCATATTAATCAATTTACTTAAAGAATCCAAACATGTCTACTTGCCTAATTAGGAAGAAAGCTCCTCAAATAGCTTGGCTTTATTCCAAATACTCTAATATCACCCTAGTAGCTAAATCTACAATTTCTACACCCATTCCCAATGAGAGAAATGCATAAGGAAGAGAAATCTAGGAGAAAAGACTATTCTACAAGGGAATTGGAAAGGGGGATGAAGATTACCTTTACTTGGAAAAGGAAGAGAGACCTTGGAGATGAGATGAGCTCCTTAGCTTGTAGATGGTTAGATGTAGATGGGGCTCTTACTTCTAGTAATTGGAGGGCTAAGATCTAGAGAGAGAGAAACCCTAATCTCTAACTTAGAGAGAGAGAGATGGGAGGAAAATTGTAGTGAAATGAGAAGAAGGGATGAGAGGGGTTTCTTTTATAGAAATTGGTTGGGTTATAGTCTAAAATGTCCTCTCTTGCTAGTGTAAGTTTAGGATAAGGATGAGGGTATTTGAGGAGGTTAAAATGGAATGACCAAATGATCCTTGGTTGCTAATAGAAATAAAGGATAAGAACTATGGTAGTTTAGGTATTCACATTTAATAACTAAAGTATCCTCAAATGAGTGGTTGTGAATAAAGGAGCTTAAGGGCAATAAAGGTATGCTATTTATAATGACAAAAGTGCCCATGTTTACTTGGTTGACAATAAAAGAGGCCAATGTCATTTAAGGTATTAGGATTTTCAAAAAGAAGGGAAAATGTGTGGTTGGAAAGACTAAAGTACCCTCATATAATAAATGAGTTAGGCCATGGGTAGTTGGGTCATTCTAAGATAAATTGCACAACTCTCTAAGGAAAACCTATATATGGTTAAGATTATAACTAAGGCTTTTAATTAGAAAATTAATTCTAAGAAATCACTATTAAACTCACAAGGGTTTTAATCTTATAATTTAAGCTAAATTAATGAGAATTACTAACTACTTATGCTAATCACATATTAAATATGATAACCTAGGGTTGACTTGGTCAAATTGGGTCTCATTAGGTATTTCTAGGGACGGGTCCTTACAAAAAGTCACTGCTTCCCTTCTTTTTTTTTTTTCTTTTTTCATTTAGTGCATTTTAAGAACATCATTTTTTTCATTTAGCGAAGGTTGCCGTCGACCCTCAACATAGAAAATGAAGTCGATGTAGGCCACCAAAAAAAAAAAAAAAAGGTAAAAGAAGTTGGTTTTTTTGTACGTATTCCTTGTTTGGTGTGAGTTAGGCTAAAGTTCCATGTTCAGTCCACTAGCCACATAAAGGTTTTTTTTTCCTATAAAATCCTCATAGTTTTTTGTCGTTTTATACCTTTTACTTTGAACTCCCTCCTCCTTTTTCTTTCTCTTGATTTGACCATTAACTTTATTCAATTCCGCACCTCACACAAACAAACATTATAAAAATTGCGATGAATGGAGAAGGATAATGGACGGGAAGCATGTCTTCCTGCCATATCAAAAGCAAGATGGTAAGATAAAATGGGAGGAAAAACCATAAGAGAATCGAATATGATGAACCTCGGCAAACAAGGTTTTTTATTACAGTTGTTTTTATCTATTTATCGAAAAGCAACAGACTCTTTAGTAGAAAGGAAAAAAGTTAGAGGGTGAAACATTTCTTGGTTTGTGAGATATCCTACAGTTATAGGATATTGCATTGTGCGATATCATACAAACCTAGGATATTGTAAAAAAAATTAGGGCAAAATCGTACTTTCAGAGCATCTTTTCTTGTACGAACAACTCTGTGGGAATTATGTTACTTTCGACTGTTTTAGGGGAATTATTGGATGTAAGAGCAATTATACGGTCATTATCCCTTTGATTTAATATAGATTTATAGATATGCATGGGTACATTTTACTACTGCTTGATGACCGGGCCATCTCATTCATCCAGCCTGCTCACTCAAAACATAAGCTACATTATTCTATTAAGGCTCTTATATATATCCATCCTCGTTGGAGGAAACAAAAATTTTACAAAGATTTTTATTTTATTTCCCTCTTTAGTTTTAATTGCATTGTCTAAAGTGCTTCTTCCAAGAGTGGGTCTTTAAGGGCTTGTTTGTCACTTTACTAGATTAGTAAAAGTCAAGTAAAGCCTCCATGTTTCAGATAATGGTCACATCGATAGTAATTTAATTCAAAATCCGAGCTTAAATTTAAGGCGTGAACAATGAATGATTTGGAGCTCCCAATTAAATTTATTCCGAAGCATATTTCCTTAATCTCTATTGATTGGACGCTCCTTTTTATTATTATTATTTTGGGTTTTGCATGTACAGTAAACTTTAGTTATGGATAAACTCGCCTTGTGATGAAACATGAGGTATTTCTTTGCACCTTCTCTATACAAAGGGAAATGACAAAACTTGACCATATGTATGCAATTTTGCAATTTTTTTTTAATTTATCCAATATTGCGCAAAAGTTCTCATCTTCTAGGGTTAAAAAGGGATTATATCTATGCAATATCGTAAAGTATATAAATGTCACAGTCAAGGTCATTTTAGTTCATAAAAACTGCATGAGTACATGTGGAGAAATATCTCAACTTTTGCCACCGATGGTTATCCATATATGGCTAAATGATACCTTATAGGCAAAACCCCCTTTTTTTTAAATTCTAATAA
This sequence comes from Persea americana, assembly GCA_029852735.1. NCBI lineage: Eukaryota > Viridiplantae > Streptophyta > Magnoliopsida > Laurales > Lauraceae > Persea > Persea americana. Next base: position 15,714,555 of record CM056809.1, read on the forward strand.
ACTATATTTATCTGATAATGAATGAATAATTGATGCTTTATCACATTGCCTTATGATGTGAGGCGATTGCTAGACCGACCATGGATATTAAATCATATGTCATAGAGATTTTCCTCATGTACTAATGAAACTTACTATTTTTTTTATAAAATTAATATATATATATATATATATTGAAATTCTACAAAATTCCCTACTTCTCCATCCCCTGAGGGTGTGGCACCCACCTTCTGTCAATAAATCCTTCCCAAGTTTTATATTATTTCATACATTATTCTTTGTTAGATTTTATCATCTTAAAAAGCTTTATGTTTTATAGCTATTATGCTTTAAAAAGACCTTTTTTTCATAAGCCTATGACATTTCATTGAAAAAAGAAGAGCGAATAATAAGATACGAAGATACAAAAGCAAATTTATAATAAACGAAACCTCAAGTACAAGAGTTAAAAGATTGATGCCATTAATAAACTCTGAGGGGGTGTTTGGAAATGAGGTATTTTAAAATATTGTGCTATATTATCTACTAGTTTAGAATGTAATCTATTTATTTAAAAAAAAGGTGTTTGGATAACTTAGAAAGTATCTTACAATATCACACTTTCTTTTAAAAACCTTCATATTACATTATTCAAGGATATGCGGTATAAAATAATCTGTAAAAAATATTTTCTAACTACGAATAAGCAACCATAATTATATTGGCCCACTATAAGTTTTAACATTTATGAGTCTCACTATTACATTGGCCCCACAGTGCTTACAAATTTAATGTAGGGTCCATAGCCATATCATGACCACATAGCCCTTGATAATTATCAATGTTAGGTGGGTCCTACAAATGTCACACTCGGGGCTTTTATTGTGATTACCAACATTAGGTGGGTCCCATACTACCAAAATTAGCCGTGTCCGATGATCACCAAGATTGAATTGTGTGATTGTAATTATTAGTTTACCATCATTAAATAGGTCTTACTATTTGATAGCTCTCCTACCGTAAATATGACTACCAACATCAAATGGGTCCCACAATGATTTCTCATAAAAAAGCAAGATATGACTATTTGTGATAATCACCATTTGATGTATTTTACCAACGTTTGGTGGACCCACCTTAATTAAACAACATTGCTTGGATCTCATGATTTAAATTTAATCTTATATCTATTTTTACAATAGATGGGTCCAACCATGATTATTAACATCTGTGATTACTTATTAGTGGGTCCTGTGTTGGTTTAATTGATTATATTCTCTCAATTTCTTATTTGGTACATAATCTTGTGAAGTCTTTTTTTTTTTTTTTTTTTAAATTGTCAAACACTTCAAAGGTGTATTAAAATATGTGAAGATTACCAAACACCATAAGTGACACAATATAATAATATGACACTATTTTATCCTATAATAATGAAATCTTAGAATATTTAAACATGTTGATATTATATTATGCACTTATCCAAACACACCCTAAAGTATGGGAAAACATATGGATTTTGGAGTGCCTTCAATTAATCATCTTAATGAAAGCAAGGAGGATCACCTTCTTCTTAAACGAAGGAGACTCTTGGCCGATAAGAAGCCCATGCAAGAATAATAATATCATTTAACCACATTGCATAGCCAAAACTGGAGTTCTGTTCAGCCATCCAGTGTATGTTTGTTCGCAAGTAGATAATCGCTCGTGTCTTCTCCGTTGCAAATTGCAGGAATTTCAACAATGTTTTTCTTACCTACCCCCAACTACCCATCCCTATGACATATTCAGCTAGAAACAAGATATTCACCACTTAATATTTCTTGATTGTCATGCATCTAAGTGGACTCCTCTATAAATATTCATTTTTGGTATTTCATAGTTAAGCCTTATGAAGCATTTCTCACAGATTGCTTTAGACGTAGTGAGAACCACAATTGGATACATGCCAATAATGGGAAAATAGTGTAATGAAAATGTCTCATTGTGGATATTATTTTGCACTCGAATCATCTCATTCAAATCGTTATTATAATTATTAATTTAGGGGTCTTAAAAGATTAATCAGTTTCTTATATTAATTTTTGAACTAAATGCCTTGTTGAGCCAAAGTACTTTTGAGCCTAAATCTGAATTGGTTCACCCAATTGGGCCAGGTTGATATATATTATACAAGCATGTAGCAACAGGGTTGGGCTCCGTTGGGTCAAATTGGTGAAGGCGTCAACCTGAGCCTTACCTGAATTCTGCTTGGGTCTGGGTCAACCTCTGTATGATCCAGTGTTAACACACATTTGAATTGGTTCACCAGGATGGGTCAGGTTGGCCCTACTTAAGTAGCGCGCACCTTCTTTCATCTTGCTGGAGGTATAAGTTTTATCATGATGTAGCATTTTCCTGCATTTTTGTTCAATCCTAAGTCATTTACTTAATAAAAAGGGATAAAAGAAACAATGGTTTTGAATTATGGTCTCTCACTTGTATTTTATCTTATCTTGAATTCTTGCAACTCTTGAAAATTAGGGTGAAACTTTGGCTGGGCCAGGGCTGAAACAACATGTCCTGGGTACATTAAAGGCCGGTTCAAGCTTTGCTAAAACATAGGCTCAGGCTCAATCTTGACAATTCTGGTACATGCTATCAAGGCCCCGGACAGAGTCTGTATGTATCTGGTGCAGGACCACTCCTAATTTAAAATGCGATCTGTCAACAATAGGCCTACTAGATTATAGAGAACGAAACCAATTAGATTGGGGATTGTAGGGCTTTACCCTTGTTTAGAGGGAGCCCTTCCAGAAATTCTCGATGGCACAGGGCTGAACCCAGGCCAAAGAGGGGGTTTGGAAATAGTTTTCAACCAGCAATTGACGCGCCTCGGTTATAACCTCACTAGCTGCGTCATTGCCCCAAGCGCAAAGATATTTTATGGCAATGTCCAGCCTCTTGTTTTATCAACTCTCTTTTCTGACCAGTTCTTCCTAATTTTTCGATGTGGGACTGAAAAACACCTCTCCTTGTGTGCGCACTCGTCATATTCACCAAACTTGTAAAGGGCAGGCAAACCCAGGCCCTCCACTTTATTTGTTGGACCATGTGGCCCTAATCCCACTTGATATTGGGATGTTTACATGACACCACCAGGACTGTGGGATCCACAACTGGTTGTATGGCTGGAGATGACTCATGTTGTTAACTGCTTGCAAGGGGGGAGAGACCTAGCTAGCTTAGGTGAGACTTAGCCCAGTTGGTTGGGAATCCCGTTTCTTACCTTTCTGCCATGGGATCGATCCATGGGTCCTCATGGGAGTCGGTGTAATTTATTTCAAGGATAGAGGTTCTCTTTCTTTGTGAGAACATGTGTTATCTCCCTAGCTAGGGATAGTTCTCTAGTGGGTCCCAGCCCTGTAGCCGGATAATAAAAGAAAGGTAGGAATTTAACATAAGAGAAATATGACATATGGATACCGGTACTGGGATCATATCAACAAGAGATAATCTTAGAATAACTTTATTTTTTTTTTTTATCGGGAGATTATCAACAGATACTATTAAAATATAATTAATTTTGAATTGGATATAATAAATACAATAAGCTAAATTTTGTATAAATGAGGGAAAAATAGAAAAGAAATAAAGGATTATAAGAAGATAGTAGTTTAATACAAGTAAAATGTTAACTAGGGGTTTCCCAAGCTAATTGCATCTTATTGTATAACCCCTTATAGCCTTATCCTCTTGCTAACCCTCGTCTCCCTTGATCGGCATGAATCCAAGTAGGCCTTACAAGAGAAAACTCTGAACATATAAAGTTGATGACTTATTTTAAGAAGCTTAAATTATTTGCAAATATAATATTTTACATTACAACCTGAAAAAAGGTGATAGTTACTGAACACAATGGTTCAGAAAACACTCAAATTACACAAAAGTAGAGCACCAGGTGATGGTCCGCTGGCATGAGACTTGGGTTTTGCTCCTCCACGTGTTATATTCGACGCCGACTCCTAGCTTTACTGGAGGGTGTCTGTGTGGCCCACTGGCCCGGCACCTCTCCAAAAGGAATATCGTCAGGTAAATACCATGGACAAAATAGTCAAAACTAAAAATAAAATAAAATAAAATAAAAACTCAGAAACTGAAATATACCTTTCATTTTTTAATTTTGGTAAAAGGGAACTTTTTTTCTTTCTAGAAGGGATGGAAATGTACTCTCTGCTAAGGCATGACTAAAGGTCGAAATAGGCCAAAAATAATTGAGTGTGGACCAGGGTGCCCCTGGTTGGTACCATGAAGCTGAGTTATCAGTTGTTTGGTGAAAAAATGGATATATCATCCCCAATCATAAAACAACTTGGTCTATGGGGACCATTTGTCCCCCCGCAAGATCTAATCCTACATATTGTCACCAGCCTCACTTATTTGAGTTTCTCCCAATTGATCAGGCAAAACCCGACACACATATACGAAAATATGTAAAGGTTAGAATTTGGTTAACTTTGAGCCCTACCAAATCCTTACCCTATACCACTCAATATATGCTGGCCGGGTTCAAGGAGGCCAAACTCCCAAGCCCCCTGAAGGCCTACGCTTCTTAGGTCCCTTACCCTACCCTCTTCGGGTGAAGGTCGCGTCTAGGCATGAAAACAAGAAAACCAATCTTCAATTTTTCTACAATTCGATCTATTGGGCATCGACATAAAATAATATTAATATCATATTATGAATATATATATAAATATTATTACCACTAATAATATCAGGGAACAATTACCACCAAATAATACTAACATTACTTCAAGTTCCCAGTCACATTTCTTTTCTTCAAGTTGCACTATTGTATACAGTACATATAAAACTAGGTAATCAAATGTTCATTGCTCTATTAATTTTTCTAACAAAATATCACTTTTTTCTTTTATATGAGAATGTACGTTGTTTTTTACATAATGAAAAAGAAACTTTCTTCTGCATGGAAATCCAACCATCCAAAGGCTAATGATGCAGAACCATCATACATGTGAATGTGATGAGATGAACTTCTCAGCTGTACGTTGTTGTAACATACCCACCCAGTACTCCTACTCATATTTAGCAACCTGTATTCAACACCAAGGCTCACATAGTCACATGTGCTCCTCTTTCATTCATTTTTCGTAATAATGATATTTCCGTTTCAGGATAATTATAGAAACCATGAAACGCCATGATAGCCACTTGAAATTAGAAACCAACACCAGGTAGTGGCAGAAAAAAAGCGTCTAGGGGAGTTACATCTCAACAGAGAGAGAGAGAGAGAGAGGGAGAGGGAGAGGGAGAGAGAGAGTACTTTTGTTGGTGGGTGTTGAAGACAAGAAAGATTGATTTTTGTAACCGTAAACGAGGCTGTGAGAATCATTCTCTTCCTTATTCAATGCCTCAAGAAAACAACGCCCAATGCTACCACCTTCATTACTTTCTTCCCATGCCTCTGACTCCTTATAATGGCCTCACCTCTCCCATCTCCCACTTGCATCTCTCTCTCTCTCTCTCTCTCTCTCTCTCATGACTTGTCCTTTTAGTTTTTTATATAAAGGGCTCTTACAGGTGACAGATGAAGCAGGAGAAGTGTGTTGTGTATGTCATGTGTGTTTGTCAAAGAGTTTCTTACAGAGTTTATTGGCATTCTGTCCACCTCCAATGAAGAGAAGCAGTAGTGTCTTTAGTCTTGTAGATGGAGGTGGGCATACTGCCAAGTGGGTTCTGTTGGCTTCTCTTTGTAAAATCCATATGATGGGATCTCTCAACATGTGTCGTCTTGAGGTCTTCTATTCGCAGCTTACTTCAGGTAAGAAAGGTGAAAAGGCCATGGGGGATAAAGCTATCCATCTGATACATTAGGCTTCCATCTGTCCCAACCCATCATTTCCATGTAATTGATTTTCCCCCCATCTTAAAGTACTCTGCTCTTACTTTTGCCATGGCTCATAGTTCTCGGTCGCTGTTTCATAGACCCAGTCATTAGAATTTAGTGCTCATGTATATTTCTTTCTTCTCTTATTTTCTCTCTTTTCTTAACGTGATCTTTTTGATGCATTGATTGCCTGTTGCAGGGTTTGCAATAAGTTCTTGGAAATTAATGCATGTATGCACAGAAAGAAGGAGAGATTTCTGGCAAAGAATACAATCTTTCTTTCTTCGCTCTCAATCCTCTCTTTCTTCTTCTGTTTAACCGATGAAAACTTAGTAAAGAGTCTATTGCAAGGCAATGATTTTGCACCTTTTAGGAAATGGTGCAGAGAGAGAGAGACTTTATTCACATTTATCTTACATAGCTAATTTAGGATACTATTCCATGGTGCCTTTTATGCATGCATGTATCCAGAGGCATACAAAGGATTTTTGTTTCAGAGTTGCGGATCCAAGATTTTAATGCGGATTTTAAAAGCGGATCCAGAAATTTCGTTAGGGTTTTGGAAGTGGACCCACATCTGATGGGGTGACCCCTCCAGAAACATATATGTAGGTCTGCCCCCTGTAGTAAACAAGCAATATGCTAGATCAAGCATTAGACGAACAACCTAAAAAATTCATTAACGAGGCTAATATCTAAAATTTAAACCACTCAAAATAAAGGTCCTCTTCTGACTTGGCACTAGGCCAATTTCTTCTGAAATCAGTGTTGGTCCCACCGTGAGATTTTTCACATATAAAACATGTGATCTGAAGCCAAATAAGAAAGGGAATGAAACCAGTTCCTTCTGACGTTTGAGACTAGCACAGATTATGACAGCTTCTTGCTTATAGCACATGTGGACACGAATAAACGAATGGCCCACCATTGATGGTCAAGATCAATGATGGCACTTCTGATTGGCATCGATCGAAGGCAAAAGTGCAAAACCATGCTCATCATGTAGGGCTGGACAATTGCGATTTTTCAATTTTGAGGTAGTGGACTGCATGATAAATCGATAGTTAAGATCATAAATTTGTTTGAATGAACGTTATGGGTGGAGACCACGTGTATGGTGGACATGTGCTGTGAACTGTTCTTTGTACCATGCCACTATCTCTGTGGTGGGGAAGAGGATCCCTGTTTGGTCCAAACAGGGAAATCCTGACCAACCAGGGCCTGCCACGTGGGGAAAAAAAGTCAATCAACACATCCCATCTCCCCTTTTAAAAAAAATAAATAAATTCCCCCCATGTGGCAGCCCCTAGTTGGTCCAAACGGGATTTCCCTGTTTGGACCAAACAGGGGATCCTCTTCCCTGTGGTGGTGGCTAAATCTTTTCCACAAGTCTCTTCAATTTGTCTTCTTCCTAACGTTCTCATCTCCATTTACCTGTTGTATTCACTCCTTTAGAATCTCCATTTACCTGTTGTATTCATTTCTTTAGAGTGGTATCTGAGCCTCACTTTTCTCCTTCAAATTGAAATCTTTACCTCTTGCTTAGTTGTCCTCGTCGTCTTCCTCTCTTCTGTTAAGGCTTTATGGTATTCATTGTATAGACTTTAGTACAGATGAAAAAATGATATGATCATGGAATGTCCAATGTGATATCAACAACGGTATACAAGGAATTCATGATCAAAGGGTATGTCATTTACTACTGTCACATCCCGGACCAGAGAATCCCCTGATTAGGGTGGTCCCAGATGTGTGACACGCGTACTCCCGTAAATTCGCACATGTTCCGGACCAAGTCCGAATTCACAAAGGAGAAAATTCTACTTTTCACGTATGAGAATCACTCACTGACACCTGTCAAAGAACATTTATTTGCGGAAGCATTTATATCATCAATAACAAAGCCATGAACAATCTATTAATCAATCAATTATATTGCCATTAGTCCATAACAAAGCTAATAATTTAAACCTTTAATGCATACTTAAACTAATTGCAAGATTAACTATCTAGTCTCAAGTTATAATTACTACACTTGTACGTACTCCGGCAGTCAAAACTAACCATTAACCTTACCGATCAAGTCTCTAATCCAAAGCACTATCAATTATCCTCTTCTATAACCTGAAACCCTGTAACACCAAGTGTAGCACCAAGAATACGACGATTCAACAATGTATGAGCAGTTAAGATATATCACAGGTTATACCAAAGTTGAGTTATTGAAAAAAGATTAAAAAATATCAAATAATCGGAAAACTAGATACATTGTGCATTTACGAATAAATCATATTTTATCGAATCACAAAACAAATACTTACATTCTAATTGGCTACTACTTTAACTCAATCCTCCATTAATAGAGAGCACGTATTTTGGGATGTTACCAGGGGCTCGGCCAAAGGTCTTCCTGGCTACCCGGGTTCTGGAGTTCCGGTGCTCCAAGCCAGTGACGCATATAAATCTAAACCAAGACCCACCCCGTCAAGTATCGTCCGGTCGACGCTAAGTGGTACCGACTCATTCGATTTAATCAATAGGACTTGAGTAAGAATTAAATACGCAATTCATTTCGAATCTTTCGATTCCATTCTATTCATTTCAATCAATCTAGTAATGTGTACTCAGTCCACCATTCACATAAGATCACGATACATTTATAAGACATTTGCAATAAAACTTGAGAAGTAATACGAATAATACATATAAACAATTCTTGAGACATTTTAGGACAATAATAAAGTCAATAACAGTATGCCAATGCAATTAGATTAAATAGAATCAAGGAGATTTACTAGCCAATCTAATATATTTATCTGCCGTCTCTAACCATTCATCCCGATGTAGTTTTAGGTCATTCGATGTACGTGCTAATTTTTATTGGTGTCACTTATGTATATGTGAAGTACATCAAATTCCTCTAAATCAACACCCATGGCGAAGTTCTAGACGAGACAAATAAGCATATGAGATAATCTCAGCGTAGGACTCTTATATGTTACAATTTCCATTTATCTATGATAATTGGTAATGGGTATCATTCTATGGACCTACAAGGTCAATCCTTTACAACCTAAAACTTATTGGTTTAGTGTTTATGCCACAATCATCCTCAGGGATTGATTAAGAAGTGTTTAAGCTTTTGAAGTGGAATTAACTCCCTTAAAGGCTAATAGTTCCAACCTAGGAGTCCAACTAGATTTAAAGTCCATTTTTCCAAAGAGATAGGGCCCGGTTCAATGGTCCATATATCACTTTTAATCCCAATCTATGATCATTAGTATATGCATTCCATTAGATTTTACACTTCAAGAGCTTTCCAACAATACGTGGAACTTCAAAATCGGACATAAGGGTAAGAAGTTATGGCCATTCGAAGTTGGCGCTGCAGGCCCAATGGGCCGACCGGCCCGAGCGGGCCCAATTCGGCTGGCCCAATTCTGGGCAATTTCTGATTCTGAAAATGGGAAGTTGCAGCCATTCTTCTCCCATTTCAATTATCAATCATCCTTAGACCATGTTAGATATGATTTAAGCCTCCAAAGCTCCATGTACATGCTATTTTATCAAGCCACATCCATTCCATTATCCATTAACACTCATATATATAAAACCCATTTCACATTATGAATTCCATTCAAATAAAAGGTTGGATTCTGATATCGAAGAGAAATATAGCATTCGATCAAAGAATCAATTAACATGCATAAATCCAACGTACTTGCCTCAAATGGTGCTTTACACCTTAATACCCTCTTCTTGGTTCAAGTTATGGAAAAACCCCAAAACACAAGCTCATATATTGTAATCCCTACAATGGTAAATGACTGAAATGAGATGAAATCAGTATGCGTACACGGTAAATGAGTTTCAACTAGCATTACTAAGCTATAGAACACTTTAGGAGGAAGAAAGCTTACCAAGGAAATGGGGGTGGAGAAGATAATGATGTGGGAAGCTTGGGGTTGGGGAAGATGACGAAATTGGAGATGGAGCTGCTCCCTAACTCCTTAATCCAACATGCAGAGTCTTCTTTGGCTTGTAATTAGTCGTTTAAGACAAGAAAAGATGATTTGGAAAGAGTTCTTCTCAATGGAGACAATTCTAGAGGATGTTGGCTTGTAGTAGATGGGGTGGAGGAAGGAGATGAAGGAGCTGGTATTGAAATTGGAAACTCTCTCATACACATGGTATTAAAAATCGGCCGATATCGGTTCATATTGGTTAATATGAACTGGTATCAGCCGGTTCCGACACGATTTTTGGCCTGCGATACCGGTTTCGGTATCGCATGCAAAATATCGCCAAAATATCGGCAATATTGGCCGATATTTTGAAAATATCGACAGAACCGATATTTCGGCCGATATTTTGCAAAATATCGGCCGAGATGATATATAATGCCAAAAACCTTACTTTTTGGTTAAAAAATCCCCAATCTTCCTCTTCTTCTCCTCTCCTCTCCTCTCCTTACTCCTTAGGGGCTGCAACTACTCTCCATCTTGCATCTTTTCAAATCCCACATTTATTTCTTAAAGAAAATATTATTCAAGCCTCAAGGTAAGAGAAAATCAATTTATACCATTTTATTATATGTTTTTTTTTTTTTTTAATTTTTAGATGAAGCATAGAAATCATTTGGTTTGTTACTTTGATTGTGTTCTTCACTTAGAAGTTAGATCTACATACCTTCATGCTAGATCTACTCATACACATGATTTTTAGATTTTTATTTTAATTATTTTATTTTCGGATTTTTCAATATTTGAATTATAATATATCATTTTTTGGGGATTTCATTATAAATATGTTGTTTTAATGATTCATGATCATTGTGTGGTTTATAAATGATTGATTTACACTCTTTTTATGCTAGAACTATATATTTAGTATTTTGAAAATGATTTTATTAAATTTTGATTTTTCTAAAAATAATTGTTTTTACTTGTTAGAATCTTTATGATACCAAAGGCTTATTAATAGTGTGTAGATGATAGATCTACATCTACTCATAGTCATAAACATAATTTAGATTTTTATTTTAATTATTTTATTTTCGGATTTTTCAATATTTGAATTATAATATATCATTTTTTGGGGATTTCATCATAAATATGTTGTTTTAATGATTCATGATCATTGTGTGGTTTATAAATGACTGATTTACATACTTTTATGCTAGATCTATATATTTAGTATTTTATTTTGAAAATGATTTTATTAAATTTTGATTTTTCTAAAAATAATTGTTTTTACTTGTTAGATTATTTATGATACCAAATGCTTATTAATAGTGTGTAGATGATAGATCTACATCTACTTATAGTCATAAACATAATTTAGATTTTTATTTTAATTATTTTACTTTCGGATTTTTCAATATTTGAATTATAATATATCATTTTTTGGGGATTTCATCATAAATATGTTGTTTTAATGATTCATGATCATTGTGTGGTTTATAAATGATTGATTTACATACTTTTATGCTAGATCTATATATTTAGTATTTTGAAAATGATTTTATTAAATTTTGATTACATAAAGAAATGCTTACATAATCGCTTCCTGTAGAGTCCAGAATGCCAGCACCTCTAGAAGCAAAGCTAACTCCTTTTCCAATTTGACTGTGGAATGTAGTGTTTGTAAGAGAGAGAAAGGGTGGTGGGCTTCTCTAAAGCCCATCACTTTGGCTAAATTATATCAGAGCCACATTAGAAATCAAATTAGAATGGAGTTTCATACTAACCCAAAAAAAAAAAAAAAAAACTATTAAGGTCTTATAATTAGGTTGTGTTGAGTCCCTTCTTTTTTTAACCCGCGAAGGTGTTAGAACCTTAAGACTTAAGACACATATGCGGAGATATAAACAACTCATAGATGTGAGGTGATGGAAACTCACACATGCGATGGGAATAAATACAACTTACACAATGTGAGATAATGAAAACTCAAATATGCAAAAAAGGAGGAGCCTAGGTTCAAACCCAAGACCTCCTAATGAGAATTGACGCTCATTACCACGAAGGTAAGGAGTAGTTACATGAGAGATACGGGTGGAGTCCCCTTTAAAATGTGGACGTACTGTCAAATATAAGTGATACGTATAGATTAGCTACATGTGAGAAATAGGTTTCATCCTTTAACTCTTTGATTCAATACTTTGAAAGTGAAAAATAACAGGTTAATGGCCATTGGACAAGTCGAAAAAACCCTTTCCGTGTGATATTGTGTATCTAATTTGGAAGCATGCAAATCATGGAGAGTAAGTACCAGTAGAACCTATGATGCCCAATTACAACATGAATACAACAGGTCCACCCTATGCACAAGGTAGGGACATGAATTTTACATATAAATAGTGAAATATGGGATATGATAAGAAGCGATACATTGCCCACTTGAAACATCCATGCATCATCAAGATGTGATTAGCATCTCCATTGAAGGGAATAGGGGGCTATTGAAAGTTTTTAAGGATCCTACCCAGTTCTTTTGGATGGAGCGGTTTAAGGCTATGAAGGTGAAACGTCTTCTTAAAAAATCTCAATACATCCAATTCTAAGAGATCTCTGATCGTTTGCTCCGGCTTTCTAGGATGTTGAAGAGTTCATTCCAAGTCATGCAGCAAATTACTAGGGTGAAGCTAGCTCCTCTTTTTGCTGCGTAGTTTGCTGGAGTATGGATGTGAGTTTAGTTTTATTGTGATTTTTGATAGATTTATTTGCTTGTACCCGGGCTGTGGGTTTTAGACTCTTTTGTGTTTGTTTTCTGGTGGGGGTATGCTCCATAGATTCTCTTTCAATTGGAAGGGACTCTTGTTATACATTATGAGTTTTGAGAAATCTTGAAAGCTATCTTACCTTTCAGAAAAAAAAAGAAAAAAGAACCAAGGTTTGGGGACAGCTGGACAGGTCGCCCCCAATATTTTTGAAAACCTTGATATTTTTTTACATATGACCCCTTGGATTTTTTTTCCTTTTTAAGTATTGACCCCTCAATGAGAATTTCCTTGGCTGGGGGTAGGGTCTAACTTACTTCCCTTCATGCAAAAAAAAAAAAAATGGAAAACATTTGATCATAAATCCTAGCAGTTAGATTAAGGGCTCCACAGTTCCTGCCTTCCTAAGATTTTCTCACAACTACTGAAAGAGAAAGTAGGAAATGTAGCAAAAGTCACAATGAAAATTTTGAATTGAATACCGAAAATTCAACCCGAACAAGAAAAAAAAAAAAAGACAATGGGTCCAAAGGTTGGATATATTATAGATTTGGTCTCAGGTCAAAATCTACAAACAGATCCAAATGAAATTGGTTCAATTGCATCCCACATGAGTTGGGGTTTTTAAATCTAATTAGTGCGATTTGTGGGCTGTAGACCATTCATTTTAGGACCCTAACAAATGACAATACACTGATTCATGAAAGGGGGCAAACAATGAATCCGAGAAGATGCCGTTGGGCTAGAGATCACCGAGAAGACTCAAGTTTTTAGATAGTGCTATTGTCTTTTGTTATTTGATTTTTTTTTTCTGTGTCTATTTCATGATCAATGGTTTGTTTTTATAACATAACCCCAATGATCTAATGCAAGCTTCTCAGGGAAACTAACATCCGGACTCGTTGCAATGTTTTACACCTAAAAAGGGAATGAGTTGTAGAGGGAGTCAATCACCTAAAACCAATGAGCCTTTCAAGCTCATTTGTGGCCATCAAAAGTGGGCCATGGGCCCATATGCTAACATCTCCCACTTGGCCAAAAAAAAAAAGAGCCATAAACATTCTTTAAGGTTTTGGCCTACTGCATTACTTCAAATGACAACACATATGGAACACTCCCACTCTTCCATGGGTCTATACATACACATATTGCTCCCACTAACGAGGTCTTTTTCACGCATATTGCAGATTTGACACCCATTATCTTCATTTCATTACCATCATGAGGACTTTTTCACCCTTTTCGTGAATTTACCACTCATGATATTCATCATAGTCATGAGGTCTTTTTCACGCCTTTCGCAGATTTTGACAATCATGACAAAATATATATATACATACATATATTTTTATATTTATATATATATATATATAAAAGAATTGACTCAGGCATCCCTAAGTCCCATCAAGCTTACATGCTTGGAAAATAATTCCACACTAATTCCCTATGTTAAAGGGTCAGCTATTATATCGGCTGAGGGTAAGTAATCCACCGTTACTTCTTCTTTCTCAACTACATCTTGAATATAGTGATAGTGTACATCAATGTGCCTACCCTTAGGACTATCTGCCCCACTCTTTATGAGTCTAATTGTTGATTGGTTATCACAATACATTTGGATTGGTCCATTGACTATATTGAGATCCAAATCATCTATAAAGCGTTTTATCCAAACGGCAAAAGTCGAGGCAATGCTACATGCTACGTATTCTGCATCTTGAGTATATCGGGCAATGCCGGTTTGTTTCTTATTTGACCAAAAGATGGCAGCACCTCCAAAGAGAAAAACATGCCCTGAGGTGGACTTACAATCGCCCCTGTCCTCGGCAAAATCAGCATCTGAATATCCTACAGCTTCAAGCTTATTAGCCTGAAAGCATAATTTTAAGTGTTTTGTACCATTTAAATACATGAATATTCTTTTCACTGTGTGTCAGTGTTTAATGCTAGGGCTATTTTGATATCTATTGACCAAGCCTACGGCAAAACTAATATTTGCTCTGATACCAGTGAAAGGGGGCAAACAATGAATCCGAGAAGATGCCGTTGGGCTAGAAATCACCGGGAAGACTCAAGTTTTTAGATCGTGCTATTGTCATTTGTTATTTGATTTTTTTTTCCTATGTCTATTTCATGATCAAGGGTTTGTTTTTATAACATAACCCCGACGATCTAATGCGAGCTTCTCGGGGAAACTAACTTCCGGATTCGTTGCAATGTTCTACACCTAAAGAGGGAAGGAGTTGTAGAGGGGGTCAATCACCTAAAACCAACAAGCCTTTCAAACTCATTTGTGGCCATCAAATGTGGGCTATGGGCCCATATGCTAATAATTCAGTATGCCCAACTTTTCTATGAGGTAAAAAATCAAGAAAAAGAGGGCCCAACTTGCCCCTTAACTCGGAAGGGCAGAATCAATCCGCTCGCTATCTTTGGAATCCTGGCCATCAGGCAAGTTAGAATAAAGAATAAGTGAAGTCTAATTCTTGCACTATGATTGGGCCCACCCATATCGAGTTCAAAAAATTTTGAATTGTGAGATTACCAACACACCCTTGACTGCAACATACCCAGAAAGTCTGCAGTGTTGAAGCCATTGCTGAACCTCCCAGTGGGTCTAGCCTTGGGAAAATCAATGCCATTGTGAGGGAAATTTGCCCTTATAAAGGTCCGAGGCAAGAAGTTGTTGGTCCCAACATCTACTGTTGAGTCCCCAAAGATGAAAAGAGCAGGCACTTTTCCTGCATCAACCATTGGCAGTGCCAACATGGCCACTAGAGAGAAATGAAGGGAAAGAAAGGGAAGGAGAGTCCATTTGTCTGCCATGGGAGCTTCTTTGTGTGAATACCCAGGGACTCTGTTCTCATATATATACTGATAGGACTCTGACATTTCTGTCATAAAACAACAAGCACTTGCTGCCTTTGATATATATATTTATAGGGACTTTGACATGTCTATCATAAAACAAACAAGCGCCTGCTGCCTCCAATTTAACATAGGCCTCCTCTTCATTGGGCGGATTAAACTAGCAATATTAGTCAACTTTGGAAGATTCTTTGAGCGGATTAACCAATCAAATTAATGGTCTCTAAATCCCTAAGTACATCGAATGATTTAACTGAAATCGTTCAATTACCGTTTACGGCTGTCAAAGGGCTTGGCCGGGCCGGACCTAGGATTGTCGTTACTCACCCATGATATATGCAAGGCAGGCCCAAGTGGCCATCCTTAGAGGGCCTGCACTACCTAGGCTCTTACCCTACCCTTGATATATGTAAGGCAGAGCTCAAGGCCTACAAACAAGAAAATCATTTTCTTTTTTATACTTCTACCATACATTGAGGGTTAATTGAGCATTATCTTGTCTAATTTCTCTTGCGGAGGGCCGGATGCACTTGAACAACTTCACATCAGTTGAGCCCCTGTCAATGGACCCAAATTCACTTCAATTGACCCAAGTGAGGAGGGATGTCCAAGGACCTATTATTATTACCAGGGTAACCAAGGACCCGACCTACAAAAAACAGGTATATGTACATTATGACAAATTTTTCAGGAACAAACTGTGGGGCTACCTACCAAACGATCAATGGGAGCTCTTCACACACACACACACTCTGATCTCCATGATGGAGCACACCTGCCCCACCAGGACTAATCTGAGCCCTTAATCCTTGGTGACCCTTCTTTCCACGCTCTTCCCTCTCACATGCACACACCCAGATACCACTTACCCACAATAACCCAAAAAATAGAAAAACTTGAATTGGCTCAAATGCGACCCTCAGTAGGACTTCAATGGCCAGGGATTGGACAACTTTGAGGTGCTCAAGAAATTACACTATTTGGATACAGGTAAGCCATATGGAGACCTTGCAAGCCCCAGCCTTCATTATTATGATGCCTCTAGGTGGGTACCACAGGCTAGAGTGTTCTTAAAAAAACCCTAAATAATATATATTAATGATACATATATATTTAAGTCATGCTAGGTAGAATTAATGATACTCCACCAGAGGCCCCCTCACCTCCTTCATGTCCTTTTGAATGTCACTTAAGTTTGTTTGGTTGTCTTGTTGGAGTTGGTTGTTGTATTGTTTCTGGTCTTCTGTGATGTTGCCTTTTTCTGACTTAATGAATTCCCTTTCAGCCAAAAACAAATTTGCATAGGAACTCCCAAGAGGACGATTTATAGTTTGGCCTATGCATACTAGACAGCTGCATAGGAACTCTCAGGAGGATGATTTCTTGTTGCTGCATGGGCAGAAGCACTACTTTTGAGCGTTCACTCGAAAACAAGAGGTTGTCCAATTTGTGGGGAATATTCTCCTGCAAGCAGGCATCATATTTTTCATTTGTAGTACAGCTAATGGGATTCACTTAGATGCGGGCTTATAAGTGGGGTTGGAGTGCATGGAAAGGTCTCCTTATAGATGATTAAAAAAAAAAATACAAAAAAAACAACCATCTCAAATCATCCTTCTCCTGCAATGGTCAAAGGTGGGCCTAAGTGGGCTCCATGAAGTTGGATTTCACATACTGTTGTTCATAGGAGAATATTTCTCGCTCAATTGGTCAGGCACTCCATTTTTTATTTAATAATTTCCATGGGTTCCTTCGCCCGTCAGCGAAATGGTTGGGGTTTTTCTTCTTATAGGGGCCTTTTCCCCATGGCTTGGATCTCTCATTTGTGCCAAGCCCCTTGGTTGGGTGCTATGATAATAATAACAATAACAATAATAGCAAACAACAATATCAAAAATAATAACAATAGTCACTCACTACAATGAGGAATGGGGAACTCTACACCTACTTTTGATATATAGCTAAAAATAAGGATCCTCTCCTTCAATGGGCCGACCACAACTTTTACGCCAATTAGACTTGGTCCCAAAGATTACAGCATATTGCTAGAGATAGGATCTTTATGCCAATCATCTTTTGAGTTTGGGCTACTAGTATTAAAATTCACGAAAAACGCCGCCATCTTAAAATACTAGTAGCCTAAACTCAAAAGATGAAAACCCATCTCCCAAAATCTCAACTTTTTAAGTAATGTTGGTAAAAATCCTTACATTTTACCTTTCTTCGATATAAATACAACAAAATCCCCCCTTTTTTACTTCCATTCACCCCAAAACTCCATGTCGCAATTCCAATCCCATCTTGCTAAATGTACATTTCAGAATAGTAGCTCTTCTTCTGGAATCCAATCTCCGTTTTCAAAAGCAATCATCTTCCTCTTCAAGGCTGAAAAATCTAAGCTTTTAATTCTTTAACTCATTTGTGAAAAGGATGTCCCCATTGAATTTCAACCAACACTGATTGAGGATGAGGGGGGTATAGACAATGATAAATGGAAATAGAAAAGGGAAAATGGGGAAAAGACGAAAGGGGAATAATGGGGTTTTAGTCTTTAGTAGACACGCAGGGATGGTCGATATCGACTATAACGTTAAAAGACAAAAAGAAAGGAAAAATAGAAACGTAAAGTCAGGCCCCCTTCTGTGTGCCCATTTTTATTGGGCCCCAGGCAATGTAATGCCCATGTATGAGGGTTTTTCCCGTTAAAACCCCTTTTATTTATTTTCGTAAGTGTGTTTTACTTATTGAAACAATATAATAAATTTGAGAATTTCATTTGGGTTTCAGTTCTTGAATTCATCTAATTTTTTTATTACATCCTTTATTCGGTTCATTAGATTAAAAAAAAAAAAAAAAAAAAAAAGGCCGGTCCATTGGGCGGATTAGCCTAGCAGTGGTCAACACTGGAAGGTTCTTTGAGCGGATTAACCAATTAAATGGTCTTTGAGGACCTAAGTTAACAATTTTTTTTATCTCAAATTGTGAACCTGATGTCCCTTATAAACAATGTTCTAAAAATCGGAATGGCTTGAGCGATTCAACAGATGGTTCGTTCATTGCAATCAAACCTGAAACCTCGGCATCAGCATGACATAATAATTACAATCAGAAGAGTCTTATGTCATCAATAGGGGTCTCCTAAAATGGTACTACTTTGTGACATGAATAGAACTTGCAATGAATTATGGCAATTTTTTTTAAAAGCCGATTTCTGTGTTGGATTAAACTGGTGATTTTTAAGACCATTAGATTTTCCATTCCTGATTTTATTATTGACGAAGTGAGAGGTGGAAGATATAAGTGGAGTAGATGATCCGGGATTCTCATTTGGGTGGTGCGAGCAATGATCAAGTTAAGAAATTAAATATCTTAAATCTCACGAGGACAGTCGCACCAACATAGTAATACCTGGGTCCCCCCGAACAGATGTCAAAGGACCTATTATTATTACCTGGGCAACTGAAGGACCCTACCTGAAAAAAACTACCGTAAATATAGTATGACAAACTTTTAGGAACAAATAGAGCATTCCTACCTTGCAGGAGAGTATAGCCTGTGGGGCCCACCGACCTAATGATCAATGGAAGCCCTTTACACAAGCTAACCTCTCCTTCCCCTCCACGGTGATGGAGGCCACCTGCCCTACCTTGGTCAATGTAAGCCCTTAATCTACACGGAACCCTCTTTCCAAACGACAATAAGGGATTGTGGCTGCTCTTCATGTCACCCTGCCCGACTATCCAGAGATCAATTCCTCGTACCACTCTTTTCTCTATGTGGGCTTCCTCTTCCCATTTGCGTGGACTCTCTTAAAATTAGAGTGACGAGAAAAACCCCCTCTTCCCACACTTCTAACTTCCACATGCACTCAACCTATTACCACCACAAGAACTAAATAAATAAATTGGCCCAAATATGACACAGCATAACTCTAATGGCCAGGATGGACAACATTGTTGTGCTCAGGAGGCTTTTGTGACCAAATAGTTTTCACCTTTTGCACACAGGTAGTTACATGAAGACCTTGTAAAACCCTATCATTCATTATTATGACACCTCTAGACAATGGTGGACACGGGCGGACCAGGAATTCTTCCTTGGGGGCCCACTATGTAGAAATAAAATCTTGAGAGGGCCGCATATAAAACAGTGCATATAATTTTATAACATATAAGGGCTTTATTTGGAAACTTTGGGGGGGCCATAAGTAAAAAATCATAAAATTCTTTAAAACCTTAAGGGCTTTTCTATAATTTTGGGGGGACCATGGCTCGTGCCAAACCCCCCTAGTTCCGCCACTAATGGCGGACCAGGATTTTTATTTGGATTTTTATTTGGGTGGTGCGGGCAATGGTCTAGTTAAAAAGTTACATAGTAAAATAAAATTTTAAAGTATTATTTAAGAAATTTCTCTAATCTCATGGGTACGGTCACAACGTCCTAATATGTAGATCCGCCCGTGCCTCTAGGTGGGTCACACATTTTAAGGAATTCTAATATCATTAGGTAGAATAATGTATAGATTCTTTGTAGACAAGTGCATAGGAACTTCCAAGGGGACAATTGACAGTTGGCTTGTGCAGGCAACTAGACAATTTGCGCAGGAACTCACGGAAGGAGGATTTATTGTTGCTGCAGGGGCAAAATTAATTTTGAGTGTCCACTCTACAACAAGGGGTTGCCCAATTGATTGGCTACCTTCTTCACCCATAGCTGGGAAGTAAACAAAATTAAGTGTTCACTCACTACAATGAGGTGTGGAACTCTAAACTGGGTTCCAACTGTTAAAGACACTAACTGCTAAAAGTAAAGCTTCTCCAGTTCGATGTGCTGACCCCAAGTTTTACACCAATCAAAATTGGTCCCATTGAAAGATTTGAGGATATGGTGTTCTTAATTATATGTTTAAGATGAGCCAACCCTTATGGGAGTAAAATTTGAGAAAGACGACTTGAGGGGAAGAAGCTTATTTTGATCCGCTCGGATATTTAATAGCTGGACCCCACTATGGAAGTGTGAGAGAGACATTCAAATGATTCAAACCGTCAACTTTGGATTGTCATACTATTTATACCTTCGAATTTATCTTTTCTTCGCTTGTTGAATTGCTTATTGCCCTCTCAACTACATGCATTGTGGCCCATCAAATTATCACAAATAAAAATTCGATAGATTTTCATTGATCAATAACTGGCTGATTTGTTTACTTGTGATTAATCCGGGATGGGTCCTGATTTGTTCAGAGTGAAATACAAATCATTGCTAAAAGAAGGAGAAAGCAATGACTTTGAGTGGTTTGTATTCATTATAGTTGTCATCATCATAGAAGCCATGTCCCAATTATTTGAGATTTTGTAATTCCCTCTAGGGTTTTTATGATTTATAAATAGGCCCTTGTGATTTTAGTATTTGTAAATAGGCCACTGTCTTTTCATTTCAATACCTTTCGTATCTCTAAAATCATTCTTTCTAATGAAAATGGGTAACAACTTATGAGACTTTGGTTAAACTTCTATCAAAATGCATGACGACTAACGTTCAGACTAGGCTAGCTACTTCACTACAAGTTTTATGCATTTCAAAGGCGTCTCTTGGTAGAAAAATACGAGGCACATGTATCCCAATGAACCAGCTTCCCCAAAGTTAAGAAAAAACTGCACCATACTCGCGTCCAGAAGAACATAACACCATCATTGACTCTTACGTACCTCTTTACAACTTGCTAAGGCCAAATATGGATCCTCAGAAATCAATTGCTCTCCACTTAGGTCACCAATTACTCCAATTACATTGGTTTCTCGCCATTCGCCCATGGCGAAGAACCAAAAAATAGTAAACTTATATGCAACTCATCCAAGAAAAATCACAAGATCTATAGACAGGAATATTACATTACTTACTCGGACACTCCAGTCATGCGGATCCAAAACTTACATATATTAAGCAATGACAATTTGATTGTAAAATCGAGTCTCAGTTTTACAATTGATTTCAATTTTGATCCGAGCCCAATCAATCTTGACCATCTAAATGAAAAGATAAAGATTTCCGATATTATCTTAGGTTTCCTAACCAAAGTGAAAATATCCTTTTTCACATTTATATTATGATGTCTGATATTTTTGCTATGCTGGGCCTCTCAATACTTGACCTATCTACACTCGCGGTTTGACTTCAATTTTTTTTTTAGTGTAGCTTTTGATTCCATTTTGTCTGTCATACTTATGGGGCCCACTCTCCTTTCATTATGCAAATACTACTACATTTGCAACGCTGGGAATCGTAATATTTGACCCATCTACACTTACAGTTTGATTTTAACTTTTAGGTGGGCCCACTATCTCTTTCATAATATATGCAAATACGTTTTAGATATGTCTGGTCCTCCCCATGCATTTCATGTATCATTCGATTTCCTCTCCTCATCCTAAAATCTCCTCATCGACTCCAAAGTAACTCATAATCTCCATTGATCTTATCATTTGTAATTGAGAGATGGTTATTATAAAATCTTCTTTGATCTCATCACAGGAACATATGCCATGCAAGTAATTGAGAGATGCTTCGGACTGATTGAGACCCATCTTGGATTTTATTTTTTTTATTTTTTATTTTTTTTTGCATTTTCAATCTTTACACGGTGCAAGTAGTAATGATATCGTACTTAACAATAGCTTACTGGCAAAATGTCTTGTTATTGTCTTACAATCCATGTTTAGCTTAATTCTATCATATGATCAAATTAAGATTCATCAACTATCCAAGCTAGCCAGCGTCTTGAAATTGATTGGCGCGACCAGATTTTGTGGCCCATCGTAGAGGGTTCGAGCCGCCAGCTTAGATGCCGCCTGTGTGGGGTGATACATATCCCAGAACAAGTATTCAGGGCGATTCGAACACAAGGATGCACTGGGAAAACACGCCTTCTTAAGTTCCTTAAACCCTATGAAACATGAAAAAGATGTTTCATCAGTTTCTAATGAGCATTTCAAATTCTGTAGTTCAGAGAACTTCAAAATGTCACAAAAACTAATTTTCCATATGCACATGAGTGCAAGATGCATTTTGGGGTTCCTCCCAACAAATATGGTTTGCATCAGACATTGGAATCAGATTTGTGTCTGAAATTCTTGCAACCAAACATGAGTCATTGACTCTTTTGCTCAGGAGTGAAATGCTTACCATATCGGTGTGGGTTATGGAAGACATTAGCCAACATTTCCAATAGAGTACTTCATCGCTTTAAATTTTGAGCTGAGTTCATTCAACAGGCTGTGAGTGGCACCATCGCTTTAAATTTTGAGCTGAGTTCATTCAACAGGCTGTGAGTGGCACCATGAAACTCGAGAGCTATGTCATTTAGTTCATCTAAGCAACCACCAGTGTCATTCTGGCTCTTAAAGTTGGGCAGCAACCAATTAGTGGAATGCTGATTATGCCAAATTTCCTTGCTCCAAGTTGGTATAGTTCCTGTCAATTCAAGAGCATTATTAATTAATTCATGTGTAGGCGGTAAAAACGACACCTACTTAGATCGAGATGAGATCGGGGTTAAACTTCTTAGGACGGGGAGTGCTGAACTCCAAGAACCTGAAAGGGAAGGAGAAAGACTAGGGTCAGAGGCCCTGGCTGCCGTGAGCCGAAGGCACTCCGATGCCTGAGTTAGCTCTGAGAAAACTAAACAGGAGGAGGGAGAGAGGAATGAGAGCGTGTGTAGTATTGAGGGTTGTGTGTTGCGTACCTCTTATGGGACTGATCCCATGCATATATAGGCGAGTGTTCCTCGTTCATTCTCTCTGTGAGTGGGGGTAGGTGAGGTGAGGTCCCATCGATCCTTACCCTAACTGGCAGCAGTAGGTGGAACGGATAACACCCCTTCCTCACTTTCCACGCCTTCAGCCAGTTGGCGTACATGGATGATAAAGCACACCTCTTATCGTCATAAATGTGCAATCCTATCGCCATAAATGACTGCTCATATCTGTCAGGGCTCGCCGTATTTCCAGTAGGAAGGTGGCGGCCCATTCTGACTAGTACTATGGCCTGGGACCAAGGATGGCTTTGGCCGTGGCGCGCCTTTGTACCGAGCTGGCATTTATGCCAAGCTGCCGAACTGTGGTGCTGAGCTACGAAGCTATTGACCGAGCTGCCGAGGTACCAAGGTATTGACCGAACTGCCGAGCTAACGATCTTCTACCGCAGAGGCTGAGGAGTTCGGCGAGTTTAGCCGTGACCTTTGTTTAACTTCGTCATTACGGTGTTTTACCCACACATCATGTAATCTACGTAAGTGGTACATAACAATGTAACAAGTGTTTGTCTTGCAAAATCATTTTAAGAAAATGTTGAAATACCTTAAATTTGGACTTCTTTTGGGATATTGAGAAAATGTATTTGACCGATTTATCCTATGGGTCACATACACCAACCCATTGTTGATGCAGGTCAATTGGATGTCGGATGTGAATATTGATTCTCTAGAGAGATAAATCGGCATTCATCTATATATGATATGTAAAATTTGTACATCAAATATAAGTATTTCAACTGGCCTTGAAATCAACAGACAGGGGCAGACCAACGTAGTGATGACCCGCCCTAGGTCAATATTGAGATTAGATGAGATTTAAATGGGCCGAACCATGCCCTACATACATCTAATAAATATTCACGCCATGTTTAAACCTAAAGATCACCCCACATGTCATAGAAATGGAAACACCCATCTTCTATTTCGACATCTTCCTCCACCGAGAATACGAGGTCGTCTTCGCACCATTCTATTGCAATAGCTTCTTCACACCATTCTATTGCAATAGCTTATTTCGCCACCTCATCACCGGTCCTCTAGTAGTTAGTCTCCCTTCCTTCCCACATATAGTCTAATAATGATCATTCTATGTCTAAATCTGAATCCTTAATTTCTAAATCATAATCCAAACCATAAGCCCTAAATCACCAAATCTAATACTATATACAAATTTGAAGATGACGGAATCACCCTTGGGCATGCTTTAATCTTCAGTTTATATATAAATCCGGCCTCATGGTTCATATGTTTGGATAGCTTAAGTTACAATTAAGTGGCAATTTCTCTTCTTTGTCATGACCCCATGACCAACTACGAGAAATTATTTTCATAGCTAAAGTAAGTGCAAGACATTTTGATGATAAAATTGTATGTTAATTAATGCAGTTAAATATTTTGTGTCTCTATAAATGCAATACATTTTTTTCCTTTTGCTATTGTAATTCATGTAAAAAAAAGCCTAACAAAGTCAGCAAAGTTTAGCCCCGTCCAAACGAAGGTCCTAGGTCTACTACTGACAACGGGTCACGATTGTCAAAACAGCCTTGACGTTGTTCTTCAACGAAAATCAAAGACATAGTGAGAGAAGAATGAGGTGGGTTTCCTCTCGTATGATGTGCTACTAGTAACACGTTAACGACAGTCTTCCTTTCACTTAATATAGATATTTTCAATGTGGGTCAAAATAAGGGTTATAATGGTCATAATAAAGGCTCAAATAAGGGTTAATCCTCACATATGAATAATGGCGTAATTATTGAAAATTCAAATAAATAAATAAAAGGGGGGTGGTGTCAAATATTCTGAGAAGATGATAGGTCTCATTCCCGGATGCCCCCTTTAAATCCTTTGACAAAATAGGATTTAAAGGCCAATTTTTCAAATCAAAATAATGGTGCAAACACAACATAGTATGCGATTTCAATTTGTGATAAAAATTATGATTTTTTACTAATGGACCAGTTTATATAAGCCTTTATGATTTCATTGAGAACAACCACTTTGGAGTCAATTTATTTGATATTTTAGTGGGTAGTGTTTGAAATCTTACATTTAAATTCATCATTCTCATTAGTTCGATTTTAGAATTAGTCTTTACTCTATTTTGTCATACATAAGAGAGAAAAAGAGGGGGGGGGGGCACTCACAACCAGATGATCTTTGTAGTTGGAGGTGAGATACTCAAATGGTTGGGGGGGGGGGGGGGGGGGGGGGGGGGGGGGGGGTGGTGGGGGGAGAGATGGGGGTGGTGTGCCGCGCACTCACAACCAGATGATCTTTGTAGTTGGAGGTGAGATACTCAATGAAGACCTTGTGGGTGAGACCAAAGGAGAGGGATATGTGAATCATATCTTTGCTTCCGATGCTAAGAAGGAAGACAAATTTGGAGAGAAAGACATTGGTCGCTTCCGCGCCCATCTGTTCCGTTAGATTGCCGCGGACCATCTCGAATTGTTGGATCTGGGTCCCCATGGTGACCACAGAAAGCTAAGCAAAATCAATGTAATAGAGCTTAGTCTAATAACCTTGAGATGAGAAGAAGAAGAAGAGGAGGAGGAGGACGGCGAGTAATATTATAAGTGGATGAGTGCGTAAGTGATCAAGAAATGCTTACGAGTGTGGTTCTGTAACGTTGAGAATGCCAGCACCTCCAGACGCAAAGCTTACTCCCCTTCTAATTTGCGTGGGGAACGTAGAATTTGTAAGAGAGAGAAAAGGTGGTGGGCTTCTCCCAAAGCCCATCAGTTTGGCTGAAATATATTACAATCCAATTAGAATAGAATGTCATATTAAAACCAAAAGCCGAATAAAAAAAAGGAAAGAATGAAAAAGAAAAATGAATGATGTCTCTTATAGTTAGGACTTAGGAGGTGTGGAACCTCTTTTAAAATGTGGAGTGCCAAACATATAGATTAGCTTTATGTGAAAAATAAGTTATGCTAGCATCAGAACTTTTGAAAGACAGTAGGATATGCAGCTGAGTTGACCATGAAAATGGGTGCTTGAATATCTCAAACTCGATTTAGGGGTTGCTTAATTGGTTGACAACCTACGTCGTCACCCGGCAGCTGCCTAGGGATAGATCTGTGAGTATACCACTCTTTCCAGATGTGTGGGCTCTCTTGTGTCCCCTTCCCATCTCCCTAGGCTGGGGCCTGATCCAAAAAATGGGCATGGGTCCAAAGTTTGTATGTATTTTAGATTTGGGCTCAGGTTAAAATCTACAAACAGAACCAACCGGTTTGATTGCATCCCTCAGTAAGTACTTTTAAATCTAATTAGCATGATTTTTGGGCCATAGACCATCATTTAGGACCCAACAAATGAAAATACACCGACTCTGTGGGCCCAACTTTTCCAACATAAAAAGTAAAAACAAAAGCCTAACTTGCCCCTTAACCAAGAAGGGCTGTAGGGGCTTCCTTCCCACTCGGGTGGGCTGTCGTTCCTTACGTATACGAGCTATCAAATGGGTCCCAATCCCCTTGGCTGGGTTACCCAGAAAAGATAAAAAAGACTCTTTTAGCTCGCTGCCTTGTGAAATGAGCCGATTGGGCAAGTCATAACAAGTCAGGTGGAGTTCCCCAACTACAATTGGGCCTAAAACGAATTCAAAAAACATGGCGGGCCCATCAAACGGCTCAAATTTTGAAATTACCAAAACACTCTTTGACTGCAACATACCCAGAGAATCTGCAGTGTTGAAGCCATTGCTGAATCTCCCAGTGGGTCTAGCCCCAGGAAAATCAATGACATTGTGAGGGAAGTCTGCTCTTGCAAGGCTATGGGCAAGAAGTTGTTGGTCCCAACATCTACTGTTGAGTCCCCGAAGATGAAAAGAGCAGGCACTTTTCTTCCTGCATAAGCCATTGGCAGTGACAACATGGCCACTAGAGAGAGATGAAGGGAAATAAAGGGAAGGAGAGTCCATTTATCTGTCATGGGAGCTTCTATATATCTGTGAATGCCCAATGAACTCTGTTCTCATCTCCTTAATTTATAAGGAGCTTGACCGTCTCTCTCATACAACAAGAAGAAGTACTTGCTGCTTGTTTTACCAAAAAAAAGTACTTGTTGCTTTCAATTAAACTTTGGCCAGTTCATTGGTGGATTAACCCAGCAATGGTCAACTCTGGAAGGTTGTTTGAGCGGATTCACCAAGTAAATAAATGGTCTTAAAAGACTTAACAAACGTTTTACCTGAAATTGTCAACCAGCCCTAAGAAACAATGTTCCAAAAATTGGATTGGCTCGACCAAATCGGTTCAACCGATGGTTCGTTCATTGCAGTCAAACCCCAACATCAGCATTTCATAATAATTATCATTATCGAATATTATCTAGTCGATATGGGGTCCACTAAAACAGTACTACTCTTGGATAAAATGGATTTCATCAAGTGGATTTCAGTGGTTTTTATGACCATTTGATTTTCCAATCATGGTTTAATGTTTTTTCATTTTTTTTAAAGCCTTTTAGGATTTAACCAAATTCTTAGATTTCAATTACAATTACAGTCTTTGTATCATTTAAAAGGGAGTTAAAGGGCCTTGATTATATTTATTACCTTGGTGGAAGGGTCATCACGTTACTTTTGCCATCCCTTACTTCTTTAATAACCTTTTCTCAGACGTATTTTATCATGAATTTCAAAGAGTTCAATTCCATGTAAACAAATGGGTCCTTTAAATATTTGGTTGGGACACACTGGTTTATAATGTGGCTTTTAACTCTGGTAATTGGTGGAGGGTATTTAATCAAAGTGACTCTTATGAGAGAAAATCAATCTTAGATGGGGTCGAAAAGAAATACAAGGTGGGCACAGTGTAAGCTCTGCTTTTATCTTCAGGCAAAGGCATGCACTTAATTTGCTACCAATCATGATTAGTTAAGATGTAGGGAGCAAAGGGACCCATTTCGATGAATAGAAGTAGGGCAGAGCAATGCTCTTTTTTTTAAAGGAAAAAAAATGGTAGTATGCGACTTTTTTTTTTTTAATGGAATATCCCCGCTCACCCGCGATTGTCTCCACTCGTTTTTTTTTTATTTTCTTCCTCCTTCCTCCAACTCAAACTCAAACTCAAACTCAAACTCAAACATCACATATTAAACGTCACAATAGTGAAATAGGGTTGGGTTTTTCGAAATCTGCAAGAACCCAATGTGAAAAGAGTTGGAAGATGGGAGCATTGCAATCGATGAAGAGCGCTTGGGACCAATTGAGTTGAGATCGATGGAGGAGGTGAGGGAAATGAGAAAGATGAAAAGGGAAAAAATGGGATGTGTTTGGAAGATGATGAGTGACGGTTTGTGTTTGTAGGCAGCGTTTGACGATGATTTTAGGTTGCAAGTGGGTTTATCAAGTTTGTTTGGTTGCTTGATTTAAACGTTTGAAGATGATTTGAGAAGAAAAAAAATGAGTCATAACTCAGTTGAATGGGTGAAGTGTGGACATAAAAAGTGGAAAAGAAGGTGATCCAATGAGCAACGATATATATAAGTGAGCAGTGTTATCACTGCTCGGTACAAAAAAAAAAAAAAAAAAAAGGGGGCAAAAAAAGCCCAAGGAGGACCTCTGGAACCAATCCGGTGCATTAAAAACTTCGAGGACCTTTTTGGTCTCCACCGGGTTTAAGGAAATTTTTCCGATAAAATCCCCATACACTTACTATCAAACCATAATCCAGAGCGTTAATTCAACTGAGGAGCCCAACCACCATTGGACGCACTATTGCTCAAAATCTTTACATTTTCAAATTTCCAAAATTCACCGCTTCCCTCCTGCTTATGAAGGCCCAAAAACTATAAAATGAAATCGCTCAGACTTCATGATGCTTCCGTAAGGTAAAAGAGAATTGAAGAAATGTTTGGCCGTAAAAAGTACTGAACATGAAGAACACTGTTTTTTCATCATCAAATCCTTCAGATATACCTGTATCATTCTTCTTAGAAACTGCACTATTACCACCTTCATTGCTATCAAGATCATTCATTCAACTGGTCAGCCCCACCCATCATCATAATGTCGCAAAGAAGAAACGCTTGAATCATTTCTAAATTTCAAGATTTACCCTTCCCACAAAATCCTTGAAGGCCCCAAAACATGTAAATGAAATCACCTAACGTCAATGATGCCCAGATTCAAATATGGTTACAAGGTTTCAGAATATGACATTGCACTTTCTGGGATTCAAGACAAAAAAAAAAAGCCTAACAAATAGCAGGAAGTTTCATAGTTTTTATTAAGACTTTTCTACTAAATATTACATATCGCCCACAGCACATAATTTAATAATGAAGCTGTGAGCACTAAAGTCCCTTCTTTCATTGAACTCTTTATGTTGGGAGGTAAGAAGGGTAGCTTACAAAACTCCATGAAATGTTGGAAATAGTGAAGTAGGAAATACCAGAACTCTATCATACAAGTATAGGTCTAATATTGAGTAACAGCACCAGTATTATATCAATACGAGTACACTAGGCACATACAAGCATGTGATAGAGCATTATAGCCTAGGATGCCTGAAGATAAATCCGAAACAAAATACCCTTCTACACTATCAAAATCTCAAGATTTCCTGCTTCTCTTCAAATTCATTTAAGTCCGACAATTTGGATACAAGATAACACAAAGGTCATTGCACCTTAAGAAGGCCACAAACATGCATTGGAAATGATCCAAAATCCAAGATACCTTTAGAAGAACACAGCCCACATGTCAGCAATTGCTCCAAAATCTTATTCCCACATTTCATAATAATTATACAGATATATAACCATTCTATGTTTTCAAATTTCAACCCTACAAATGCAATAAGATCCAAAATTACCTGCACCAGATCAGCTGTAAGTCAAGACACCTTACGAAGAATAAAAGTCCCGAAGAACATGCAAACAAGTTCTCTGAAGAACATTTCAAATAAGAGCTTAAGTTTTCCATTTAAATGTCAAATCAGGGCATCAAGTGAGAAAGTGAGTTTTCTGATGACTTTTCTCTCCATTTTCTTCAAGATACCCAAAATGCCCAAGGAAAATGAGACTGGACATTGCTCTGCCTCACCATAACCCCAATAACCACGCCCACCAGCACCACCCCAGAAATCAAAGTCACCAAAACGATTGTCAAATGTTGGAAGCCTTATCCTCCAGGAGAATCCCCACTATCAGATTCCACTTCAAGACGCAGTTCAACTGCGAATTGTCCGTTCCTGTTGACTCTGAAAAATCAAAACAGGTCTCCTGATTTAAAACGTGGCTAAAGTCAGATTGTTGATGATGGAGTTTAATGGTTTCGGGTCTCTTTCCTTTGTGATGCAGACATCGAAGACACAGGTTGAGCTGTTGTACTCAACTCAGGCGGTGTAATAGGTGGCGATTCTTGGGTTGATCTAAATCACGACTTAGAAGAGGTTGAAGTCAGTGGCGGAGTCAGCGCTATTGATGTCGAGGATGATGTGGTTGTCGTGGATGCCGAAGCAGCAAGATGAATATACAAAAATCATGAAACAGAACTGAGAGAAGATTTCAGATCAGTTACAGTGGATACGGCAGCATTCCTTGTGAGAGTTCTGGTGTCAGAGCTGATGGAGAAAACCGTGTGCGGAATTCCGGTGTTGGTGGAGATCGTGGAGGTCGGAATGCAGCAGCTTATGTATAAGGCAATGGTGGGTGGGTGGGTGGGAAGAAGAGGAAAGAGACTATGGGCATTTGGGGTATTTTGAGAAAAATAGATGAACAAGTCAAAGGAAAACTCATATCCTCGCCGGATGTCTAATTTGAAATGTAAATGGAAAACTTAAACCCTAATTTGAAATGTAAGTTTTTTCTTTTCTTTTTTGGTCCCAATTTGAAATCTGGGCAAAACTTGAACCCTATTTTAAAATTTTCCAGTTTTATAGCACATTTCATATCTATCATTAAAAAACTTCTAAATTTTTCAAAATTTAATCTCTCCAAATTCACTAAGGCGAGCAATTATGCATAGAAATCATCCAAAATACAATATTACCTTAACAAGGAAAGAAGAATAAAAAGGCCC
This sequence comes from Persea americana, assembly GCA_029852735.1. Classification (NCBI taxonomy): domain Eukaryota; kingdom Viridiplantae; phylum Streptophyta; class Magnoliopsida; order Laurales; family Lauraceae; genus Persea; species Persea americana. The sequence goes on from CM056809.1 coordinate 15,745,861, forward strand.
CCCAAAATATGCAAAAGAGATCACCCAAACTTAAGATGCCTTGAGAAGAACAGGAGCACAACCCCAACAACACTGCATGTGCTATATCCCAAAATTCTGTGAGCAAGTTCCATTACATTCTAAAATTCTCAACACTCCAAATTCATTGAAGCCCCAAAAGAATACTAACTAGATAACCCAAAACTCAAGACAGCTCATGAAGAATAAGTACCTGTGCTATTGGAACTCATCCTCAGGTGGCCACCATCGCGGGCGAGGGAATGTGTACCCTGCCTGCTCAGCTGCTTGCAAAACATCTACGTCTCCAGTCCCCCGCTCTCTTTCCTTGGACAATGCACTCGCAACCTCCATGAGCTTGGCTAGAATCGATTTTTCCAATGCCATGTCACCTCTACCAGAACTTCTTCCCTGTTTCTCTTTTGACTGATTCCGAATCCAAGATGGCAGTCTCCGCAACCCCCCGGAATTTTCAGATGTCACTGAAGATTTTCTCAGAGACCCAACATGTTTTTCTGCATTCCCTTCTCCACACACACTCCCCGCCAACCTCCCAAAAACCCGAGAAACACTAACAGCATTACCATCATCATCAGCTTCCTCACAGATTTCAGATTCAACTGAGGAACCCCACTTCGACTTCTTTGTATTTTCACCATTCTCACCACCGGCACCATTGTCTTTACTAGAACAATCTCCCTTCTCCTTCAAAAACCCTAACTCCTCTAAGCCTTTCTCAGCGAACCCAACATCCATTCCGTCGCAAAAACAAGCTTTCTCCATGGAAGGCTCCAAAAGCCCCAGATTCGTCTCCATTGAAGACTTCTCTTTCAAAGTGTTGCACCTGTTCGTCGTGCTTTCCCAGATCACTGGGTCTTTCTCCAGCTCCGGAAGTCTTACCTTGGTAGGTTCAGATTTCTGGGTGTCGTTTGCGTCATCCAAGCTTATTATGGTCTCTGGGGGATTTCGTCGAGCATTTGGTGGGTCACAAATCATTGGGTCTTTTTCCAATGCTGAAGGTTTTATCTTAGTGGGTTCAGATTTCTGGGTGTTATTTGAGCCATCGAATCCTGCTCTGTTCTCTGGGGAATTTCGTGGAACATGGGATTGTTGTTCTTCGTTTGATGGGGCGGTGTCTGGAGGAGAGCAGATGATGATTGGGGTGGGAAGTGAGAGGAGATTGGGGCCGTGAGGGTTGGGTTCTTCTCCTTCTTCTTCATCATTGGAGAGAATGTTGAGACGATCTTCCTGAGAATCGATGGAGAGTATGAGGTCGCGAAGGATCTGCTCTTGGGAAGACGATGTCTGACATTGGCGCGTTATGTGTTCGAAGGGATCCATCGTCGCGCGGGAGGGCTGTGATTTTAGAAACAGGTTAGAAATGAAAGGGTTTTGAGAATTTAGATGCTGCCAAAAAAATGACAAGACCATTGAATTTGAAGTATGAACCCATGTGGAGCCATTTTGCTTTTAACCCAAAATTCTAGATACTCTTGGATTATTAATGGTGTTATACTCGAAAATAAATAAATGGGACTCGATCCAATTATCCAATCCATTCGGATAAATTATAATGTGGGCGGGCCGCAGCTAGGTGGTGTGAACAATAAGCATAGGAGCCTTCATTGAATATAGAAAGTCCTCAAATTGCCTTTTGATGTTTTCAAATATGAAATTACGATTGCTTTTCAAAAATTATCATTTAAGATTTCCAATAGTAGAATTTGAGGGCATTTTTTAATTCTTAAGTTAAGAATATATCCAAAGCTTTGCTATTTAAGGGATCCTAAATAAAGTACAAGGAGTCTAGATCCTATGAGGTTTACCCTATGGCGATCGTAAGTGGACCAATTACAATCTGCCGTGTCAACGTTGGTCATAATCTTCAAAGGATCCCGATTCAGTATGTGCCAACACATGCACAGTTGAGTGGTGTTGGCACTTTGGTATTACAAACATGTCTAGGGGATAATTCTTCACCTTAAGAAGTCACTGTTGGCCTAGATGCAGCTACCATGCATAATACTTTCGCATCCCACTTAGAAATAGTGCTTATGGAAACTCAAATTGTCGTTGAATGGCAGTGGTGGAAAAGATCACTACACCAAAAACGGAAAATTGGAACGGATTTCCGTTCCTGATTCGCCCGTTCCTAATCTGGTAAACCGTTCCAAAAGCGTTCCAATTTCCTATTTTTGGAACGGATTAACGGATTAGGAACGGAAAACAGGAAATTGGAACGCATTACCGTTCCTAATCCGTCCGTTCCTAATCCGTTAAACCGTTCCAAAAGCGTTCCAAATTCCCGTTTTTGGTGTAGTGGATACATATCTAAGGATATACCTTTTTAAGGCTTATAATAGGTGGCAGGCCTATATCTACATATATATATATGGGAAATATTTAAGTGAGAACTAGTTCTCATCTATTATATGAGAATTTTTTTGCGGGGCCCAATTAGCAACCCATCTTCCAATAAGGAACCCCCTCATAGTCACTAATCCCAAGGATTGTCACACATTCGAATAAACTGAACCGTTGGATCGATGGTTGAATATTTTTTTTGAATATGAAGCTATTAAACTTGTGGGTCACGGATGAAGGGGTTAGGGGCATGGGTTTAGGGTCAAACCTTATACTTGGGGTGATCTTACATAGATCTTTCCATCCCCCCAGGTCCCATCCCCAAATGAAGCTCACATTGGGCCCTACAAAAAAGTTATCACATATTATGTGATAACAATTTCCACCTGAATATTACCCTATATATATATTTGCTATGGTGCAATGAATTATATAGTATAATGATGGTGCATGGCCCTAGATGGCCCAAGTTACCTCCCTATCCACCAACACTATGACTCATGAGTTTCTCATGAATTGTTGTGAGCTCAATCCTCAAACTTGTCATTCATCCAATTGTTGCTTGCTTCATCCAACTGTCGCTTGCTGTTGGATTGATAATCAACACCGCCCCGCCACCCCCCACAAAAAAAAAATTACCACAGTGCCAAGTGGGCCTGCACTATCATTGCACCATATTTTTTGTTACACAAGATCAAGACCCTAAATATAATTTCCCAATCCTAAAACAGCCCAACTCCTAATTTTAATGAAGTTTCATTTGCTCACTTTGATTCATGAGATATAAGAAGTCTTAGTGCTTCTTTGTTTGGATGTATTTTATGTGAGAATTGCAAGTTCTCAAACTTTTTTATGCCAGTGTCAGGTAATATCCGAAGAGCATTTAGTGCATTTGGAGTTTTGGATGCTAGAACCCTAAAAACCAAGCTCTTGACAAGTCTCCAACCCCACCACCCCACCCCACCAACCACCAAAAAAAAAAAAAAAAAAAATCCCTGACAAGTCAATTTTGTCCTTTGGATTCTAAGAATTCCAGCTTCTTTAATGTTAGACTGTAATGCCTGACTATGCTTCAACTTTTGAAATCGCTCGGCGGATTACAATTGGAGAATTCATAAATTTTCCAAGATAAGAATTCTCAAAACTCATCTAACAAAACAAGCCCTTAATATAATTAAAATAAAATAAAGAAAGAAACAAAGAAAGAAGAAGATTAAGAAGATTTTTCAAACCCTGCACAATTGAAAGTGGTATGTAAATTATAAGGTCAACAACCCTTAATGCGGGCTGTGGGCCTGCTATACTGATGGTTATGCATGGGTCTTGATTTAGGAACATGCTCATTGGGCCTAAACCTATTCGAGCATGCATGAGATGCTCTCCTACTGAGGCTTGACTTTTTATTATTTAATTATTGTTGTACTGGAAGGAAAAGGAGATAAATTGTAAAGATAGCAAGCCAGTGCATTAAAAAAAAAAGTGCAAATTAGAAGTTAATTGAAGTCCTAGAATCTGCTAATCAAATGACACATGGATAGAGAATTTGGTTTCCAAGTGGTGGGTTTCCAATGTCAAATAAAGAATCTATTATATGTGCACCTAATTTTATTGGGCAAATCTTCCTGTGAGAACTTCTCTTATGAGACCTTTCTGTAAAAAAATTCTAGTGGGTCCACCTCTTAATCCATCTAAATCGTTCACATACATGAGATCCCTGATAGTCACCGGCAGGATTTGCACCTACCACATGGGCTGGATCACTGGATTGAGGGTTATTTTTTTTTAAATATAAAGATGTTAAATTTGTGGACTATAGATCAAGGAGTTCGAGGGATGAAATTGATCCAAAACTTGATATATCTAGACACTATCCATTAGGTTCTTTCCATCCCCTATGAGCCACCATCAATGGGGCCCTAAGTGGACCCCATCCAGCTGCCTCTCACGGTACTCGTGTTCACAGGAATATATCCCCTTTATATATGTGCATAGAGCCAAATTTGGCAATAGAGTCCGAAACCCAAAATAAAACCAAATCCCATGTAAATTTCAAAGGTTATATTTTGCAGCCAAATTCTTAAGAAAGCTCTCCACAACTATTAGTGTTACAAGGAATCCTCAAATCTACAGAGTCTTCATTTGTTACCCATTGCGGCCTCGTCTAAACCTAGAACCCATTAACCCAGCCCAAACATGCTCAACCAAAAACTCACCTTGGTCAAGTTAATGAAGCCATGCAGGGCTTTGGCCCGGCCCAAGTTGCAACCTTAGCTTAGTAATAGCAATGGGCTTGGACAAACAGGTGGCCCACCTTCCTTAGGATGGTTTGTTAGTTATTTCATTATTCAATGTAGGTTTAAATTTTAGCTGTCCCAACCCACTCCTCCTTGTTTATGACCAATTTACATGTTTATTAGTAGACTATATATAATCTACAAAACCAACCTATAAATAATATTATTTTGATATTTTAACATCATAAAATGAAAAAGAACTAACATTATTAAAAGATACTTGCCATCTTATGTTGCCCATTTCAATTTCCTACCATTGATTAACATCAATCTGTTGTGGAGTTCTCCCAAAATTACAACCACACCCCCAATTTATTAACTTATGCGTCCAAAATTCCTGTCTTTCTTCCACCCCAATCCCAAATCCAACTTAAGATGACCTGTAGTACCAGTAACCCTTCACCCAACTAACATATCTCCCATGAACCACCCCCAGTAACTTTGAAATTGCAAATCAGGACTCCTTCTTCCCTTCTTCTTCTTCTCCTCTACTATTTTGATTTCTGTTGTTATTGCTGCTCTCATGGAATAGCCCTTTTCAATTTCAAGCAAGAGAGAAACAGATACTGAAGAAGAGAGAGAGAAGAGAAGGAAAGATGATAACGCGCTCGAATCTGGCAGAACAGCTGAGGGAGTACCAGATTCGATCCAAGTACGACTGGGCATCTGTTTCTTTCTTATCTTCCACAGCCAATCTCACTTCCAGTTCCAGGTACCCACCCAAACCAACCCCCCCAAATCACCCAATTAGGGTTCTTTTCATTTGTCATAATTTCTCCTCCAATTGCGTTTAATTGGTCACCCATGTGTGTAATATTATACTTTTTTGCTGATTGGGAATTAGGGTGTTTTTTTGCTTTTGTCACATGTTGATTTTCTAGTTTTTACATCTTGGGATTTCATCTCCAATTGTGTTGAATTAGTTGCGTATTTGCATTAAATTGCACCTTTTTGCGATTGAAAGTTAGGGTCTTTTCTGCTTGTGTAGCATGTTGGTTTTTTTAGGTTTTAATTATTGGAACTTGGAAATTTGGGATCTTGATGACATTCAATTCATTCATTTTATTTATTTATTTTTTATTTTTGTAATTTCTGTGTTCTCCTTGAAAGGAGTTGAAATTTTGCTTCATGATGTTAGGGAGTCTGGACTTTAAAGTTGGAATTAGGATTTCATTATATTGTTGGGTTTTACATGTAACATTTTGTCACAAACTGCCCTTAATTAGGGGAGTGAGGAATGACAAGGTGTATTGTGGAGCTACTGAGAAATGGGTTTAAATAGGGTGGAGTGGACGTGTAGAACTCAGGAAGCTGACTCTAGATAGATGGGTTAAGGCCTTGATGATGATGACAGTTCCATGGATTAGCAACTTCTATTGCTCTATTAGTTACGGTTTTCCCCATATCTGATTAAATAAGAAGTTATCAAATAATTTCCCTGAAATCACTGAAAACTCAAAGATGGACAGAGGTGATGAGTCTGAAGCTCAGACTATTTGAAGGGGAAAAAAAATATGTCTGTTATGCCTTTGCTGGTGAGTAACATGAATTGATGCCATGATGAATTGAATGAATCGGAGTGTGCGACTCAGTGAATTGTTGCACAACTTAACTTACTACCAGACTGAGTGAATTTGGGTTTCTGGAATCACAAACTGCAAACTCAATCGAAACAGAATGGAACTACGGACCTGATAACTTTGATCAAGGCACATTTATGCATGCCTAGGGGATTGGTTCATTGGTATCATGTTGTGGCAACATTGTTACTAATGACATGCTGCTGCGTGGAACATTCTACTTAATTTGCATTTTATTACATGATTTTTGTTATTGTTTAAGCTAGCAATTATTTCATGGGAATTAAGAGTCAAATAAATACACATATTGGTCTCTATATATATATATATATATCAGCATAATGTAGAACATGCTACTCTGTGGTAGGTTTGTTTCTGTGAACGTCTTGGTCAGAGAATGATCTTGGCTCCTACAACTTGTTCTTATTTATTTATTTTCCAATCATTTTTGTAGTAACCTCTTTTTTTATCCATTCGCCTTGTTAAATCTCTTATATTCATCTCTATATTATTTCCTTCCATATGGTGTCTAGTTCCTCTCAGTTTCACATGGTAGAATGGTTGTCTTCCTGAAACTTCTTGTACACATCATGACTTTGGGTTGCAGTTGTATTGTTTAGGTCCTGTAGAATATCAAAGTAGTGTGTTGAGGTTCTCTTCATTTATGGTGTTATACATTAAATTGGCAGAATGATGAAATATTCTGGTGTTATACACAACTGCCGCATGACTTACACATCTAGATGCATTAGAGCCATGACACAGTTTCCACTTTCTATAAGTGGATTGTTAATCAATAGGAAAAAATGGACCTTACACCAAATTATTATTCTTGACTTTTAATATGAAAGATACTTAATAGATTCTTTGATGGACTACAAAAAGAAGCAAATAAAGGGGTCAATGTCCTATGAGGTGTGGATCAAATAGCATGGCTTTGCTGCGAGCCTGGCCTATGGCTTGGTTGTGGCTTGGCCCATGGCTTGGTTGTGGGCCTGGCCCATAGCTTGGTCGTTGGCCTAGTTCATTATTGGGTATTGGGACTGGTCCATGGATTTTTTGTGAGCCGTTTTAATTGGGTACCTCCAAGCTTCAGATCTTTATCACTCTCCCTAGATCAAAAGAACTTGTCCTTGAGTTCAATTGTGGTCCAAATACCAACCTACGTTATTTTCTAAATGGTAATGATTTCATTAAAATCTATTAAAGAATGACTTCATCATAAAGAAGTTTTTGTAAAATATAAGAGATGTATACTATAAGAAAACACAATATGAAGGGCATGGGCTGAAAGATTCTTCTCGATCTCACCTACCTGTTCATCAAGCATACAAGGCCGGCTAAACCTATCATGTAACCTTGAATAGAAACAACTAACTATTTACCGACGCCCAAGGGTAGTGACTCAGATGCAATGACAGTACTTCCAAATGTGATCCTTTTGGCGCATGACTCTTTGTTTAGCCAAAATATCCTTGTTTGTGCTTCTAAGACTTGCTTTGGGGTGGCGAGCCTTATAAAGGCTTTGCAAAAGTGTTACGGCCTGTTTGGCAAGTCTGATTTGATTAAAAATTTGAAATAGAGCTGATTCAAATAGATTTGTTTGAAATGGAACTTTTTTAATTAGACATTTTAACAAATAGACCATTTGGCATATCTCATTCAATTAGAAAGAGCAAACTTGTGACAGTAAAAAAGTTATATTGACAAAGTTATCATATAGTAAACGTAGTATAGATAAACTTGTCATATTAAAAAGCTATATAGGCAAACTAATCGAAGAAAAAGCAAAGTGTCTAATTGCTTTAGACATTTATTTCCATTTGAAAAGATTTTTCCTTTTTGTTACTTTTTGAAGTAGAGGCAAAAGTTCTTAAAACTGATTGAATCAAACATTCACATAGACTTTGCTAAAATGTCTAAGGCACTCAAACATCTATTTGAATTAGTTTTAGGTCAAAATAGACCCAAAAAGTAGACTTTCCATTATCACCTTAATGTTGCAATAGGGCATATGCTTTGTAGAGGTTTTACCAAGAACCTTGATCTTGTTATAGAGGTTTGGCAAGGAACTTGATCTTGCCACATCATCTACTGTGAGAGCTATCCTTTGCGAAGTGCAATAGGAAGAGCAAGACTAGAATCAATAGGATCATCAACAGATAAGTTACCTAGTGGAAGAACTTGAGATAAGGGCTTTCCTTGATGTAAGATCTGATGAAAATAATGGTCTCACCTTCTCGTTTCTCCAAGAGTAAACTCGCACAGGAACTTTTTTTGATTGTCTTTTGGTGTCTTCACATTTTTTGGATCTTGTTTACCATGTGATGACTAGAGTCATCTATTGAATTAAAGGTAAACACTCCCTCAGCTGAACTGTAATCTCATTACTTTTTGCAAATAAAAATGAAACATTCTTATCGAAAGCAACATATCAGGGAAGAAGCTTTGATAAGCAGAAGGTTGGGGTTTTTTTTTTTTTTTTTTTTTTTTTTTTTTTTTTTTTTTTTTTTTTTTTTTTTTTATTGCAGAAGTTGGCAGGGAATTAGCTTTCACAATGCAGATGGCATTATCTCAGAATATCCAAATCCCTTTTATCCAATCAATGTATATCACAAGATGATCCTATAAAAAAATGATCTGGTTTCTAATGGATTGCAATCTGTATTTTCTCATTGGGTTTTAGTTAGATCATTTGTTTAACCTACGCATAAAAACAGATCTTGATTATTTACCATATAAAGGGAAAAAATCATGACATCAAAATGCTGTCTGACCGAACAAACGGAAAATTCAAACGGGAAAGGGACCCAATCAACACATGTAGATGGACTTCGAGATGGAACAAATATCATCATTATCATTGAAGCCTTATCCATCTATCTAGGGCCTATTTGCAATAGGGCAAATGTGTTCAAATTATACATGGGGATTGGGGATGATACTTTCTTTGAAGTTCTAATGATTTTTGTGATTGGTGTATGAATAATAATGGGATGAACTTGTTATCTTGATGACTATAGCCATTATAGATGTCCTTTGCACAATGGGTAGTGTTTTGTTGTTTCTCTAATCTATATCCAATGAACAGAGATTAATGCTTTATACGGTTTAATCTTTGGTTAGGAAAATTTTGGTTTCATCTTCCTGTTAAAAATACAAACAGTGATGGAAATACTTGAACAAATAATGATCGCTCTAACAATCATTCAGGAAGAAAGGACCCTTTTCCAGCATCCTTCTTCATTGATGATGCGCCATATGTGAGCTATATCGTTTCTTCTGTTTGATTCACCTGGATGCACGCTTTGAGGCACATGCCATGTGCTGCTAAATTATGAAACAATAGCAGGTTCATAGTTGAGCCATAATTTCATGTTTAGGCATGTTAATTTGACACGATTCTGATTGTTGTGGTTGCAGTTGCACTAATGCTGGTCTTTTCTCAGAAAATGTTTGTGATGAAGATTTTTTTATTATAGAAAATTGTCCATACTCCTTTATGTCACCATAGCCTCATGCTACATGTACCTTGCATGTCTTCTTTGCATTGTGTGCAACACTTGGATGCTTTTTCTTGTAGCACATGCTGTGTGATCTATAGTGTCATGCATTAGTTGGTTGGTGGTGTCTTGTTAGGTGCTGTGTTTATACACATTATAAGCATCGTTATTTCATAATTTCACTTCATTGTGGCACTATGATTTTCCTTGGTTTAATTGAATGCTTCTCGATTGTTCTAATTTATGCATCTTAATTTGGGGCGATCCTCATGCTCAAGGGATTGGTGATGCTAACTGTGGTAAACTAAACTTGAACATGTTTATCTTGTTGAAGTATGAGGTAATATGTTGATATTGGGATACGCTCGGTTCAGTTCCAAGAAGCACAGGGTTCTACTTTGCACCATTTTTACAGTCTCCTGTGCTTCTCTCATGTACACCATTGATCTGGTGGCTTCTCTCATGTAGACCATCGATCTGGTGGGCCCCACTGTACAAATTGTGAGCCCTTACATTGTTAGACCCTTACTCTTCAGTCAATTTTTTTAACTGGACATCTTAAAATAGATTAGTGGCAGTGACTTAGAATAATAACCAAAGAGTGGACGACTAAGATCTTTAATTTGGGGCACTGTTTAGGAATTAGGATATCTTTCCTATGAAATGTCCAAATTAATGGATAACTGAACCGTTGTGTGAACACATACTATATATTTGCTGTAGAGGTGGACCTCATGATTTCTCTCTTTCTAGTGACATGGCTTCGGCCTTATGCAAGGGCATCTTATGCATTTTCAACATTGTACCATTTAAAACAAATGTTTCCCCTTGCCTGGTGCAGGACTTCATATTTATAGAAGAAGCAAAATTTTAGAAGGAACTGTAGCCCAAATTTTCTAGTAGAATGGTGCAAATATTCCAATCTTATGCCCCCTTTATTCTTCTGAATGCAGGGTGGACGTTGTTATCTCCGTCATATGGGAGATCCTCATTCTTGCCTCCTTGGTTTTTTCAGCAATTTCTTTATATTTAAGGTACAAGCGGTTGGCATTTGTCTTAATATGCATTACAATCCTTTTGCTTGTGTGCTTGAAAATAATGAAGCAAGTAAGACTAGCTCGGAAAAGGAAGCGGAGAATGCTACTGCCCTTGTCAATGTAAAACCTGATGCAAGTTGCAGCTCCTGAAATTGACGCCTCTCGTTCCAGGCTGTTGCTTCTCTGGTTCGGAACACGAACACCTCTCTTATGGCCACTGGCGAGAGTGCACGAGTTCAAGTCCTTCCTATAGCAAAAAGGGGGAAAAGAAGAAGAGAGAAAAGAAAAGAAAGAGGCACCCCATCATTATTGTGGTGTAGAGACAGTCCTGAGTATTTGTTGTTACCCATTATTTTTCTCTACTTTCTTATGGCATATGTATTTACGCTGATGAAGTCAATTAAAGAGTTTGACTGATGATTTTCTCTAGAACTAGCTGGGGAAAAAAATGACAGACAGTTATTTATTTCGTGTTCTAGAAGTGATAGCTCCTATGGTGTGCTTGACTCCAATTGAAGTGAAGTTCAGGCCAGTCAGTGTCAGTGGAAGGGCAGTGTGAGCAAGCTGATTGGATTTGTGAGGGTAGCTCTGCTCATTGGTTGGGTAGTGTTCTACTATATTCTACAGAAGAATGACTTTGCAATTAAGTCAAGTCCTTTATGAAGCGCCAAACATCAGTTAGCAGCTGTAATCTCCTATAAACTTTCCTTGAACTGGAGAAGTAATTTTAGAAAGAGAAACAGTGTCCCCGGTTTGGATTGACTTCGTTATGGTGTCATGTTCTGATTCTGGTCTTGCCTCTACTGATTATGTAAATGACTGAAAAACTGACAAAAAAGGGGAAAAGCACACACTGGATCATTTTAAAGGTATGCTGTGTGCCAAACTTGGCCGCACCAATGATCCTCAGCCAAAGTTTTGTACTCTTAACCATCGGAAAAACAATTTGGACGATACATGAAATTACCTGAGATCATGTGCACCCAAAAAAATCTGATCATGGGGTATCATATTCATGGTATCAGAGCTAAGAATAGATCTTGGCTATCCATCAAGGTCATTTGATTAATAGTTATCGTTTTTCTGGCTCAGATACTGTTGAGATGTAAAAGTTTTTATTAACAGTAATCTTAATAGGGGTAATGTTATAAATGCAGAACCGGGTGCTGATTTGGATGTAAAGATGACTTTAGGTGTCCATTCATGAGTTTTGTTACACATTCATCTCATCTCATGTTTGGTTGTATAGATGCAAAACCATATGTTGGTTGAATCCTAGGAAGGCCTTAGAAGGTGGGCATGTTTGGATTTTGTTTAGCAATCATCTCACTATGAATGTTGCAATTGTCTAATAATATGATTGGAAATAATATTGGGATGATTTCAAGTCAGGGTTTTCACTGGAATAATGTTTGGGAAATATTTATTTTTGAAAATGAAAATGATTTAAAGAAAAAATTATAAACACTAGGCCTATTTTCAATATTTCTTTATACAGGGCTTGCAATGATGACAACCACTCAAGGTAGGTTAAGATAGGCAGTGGCTAGTTGGGGCTCTCTTAAAAGTAGCTCACTGGGGTCTATAGTTGGCAGTTATGGGATTCTTGTCAAGTACTTCAACTTGGCCACTTGTACATGTGTCGGTGATAAGGCCGTTTTGCTTTTGTTGGTCCTGATTGGTCACATTTGTGGGGCCAACTAGTGATTTTTCTCTCTTTGACAGAAATCTCTACTTGCCTATTACGCAAGCATACTGTCATATGGGAGTCTGTATCAATTCAACAAGATTTTTTCTAGTGTAACAGACCCATGTGCCCCATTCATCTCCATTTAACTTGCTTCACCTTAATTTCAAGTTACAATCAACCGTTGAAATTGTTCATGTATTATTGCTCATGAAATAATAATGCAACCCATTTGATTTTCTTGGATGAAAAGAGCATAATTGAGTTAATCATATGTAACTAATGTGGTCTATCCCATTGTTGGTTCTGTTCTAGAGAGGATCCAAATCCTTTCAAATATTTAGGAAGAAATATTAGAGTAGTGTGAAGTTTTCGATTGAACATAGAATTGGATTAGTTTTTTTTTTTTTTTTTTCCCAATGACAAAAATGCCCCATCTTATTTTGTGATACTATCGTGGGATTCTGATCCTTCAAGTTGGCACTTGAATTAAATTAAAAACAGAGGCCGATCTATTTAAAGAGATAGAACCATGCTGGACTGCGGTTCCACCCTTTGATCTTTTGTGTTCCAAGTCTCAAAGGCTCTAGAACAAGGTCCATGACCCAAATTTTTGCCACCACCCTCATCATCATCAAGACCTTATTCCAATTATGTTGGTTCAGCTATATGAATTTTTTTTTGTAATCTCAATCTATCTTAGAGTCAAATTCTTCGTTTAGTTGTACTTCTTTAGATCAATTTGTATTATTTCCATTATAACCTAATTTTTGTGAAAGTAGAAAAACAAATATCCTGCTAGTTTTACCATAGAGAATTTTGATTCTATCCTGTTTATCCATTGAAAACTCGAAAGTTCTAGAGTAGTAACAACCATAACAATAGTTTAGTACAGGATGCCTTGAATTTAGATAGAACCCACTAGGATAATAGAATTATGTTTGGTGAAATAGCTATTTATTAAAGATGCATGGGTCTCATCGAACATTTCAACCAACCAATCAAATACAATGAGCTGGAATTGATCACTACTCCACATTCACCTTCCATTTTTATGTATGTTGATTGCATGGCTAATAATATATAGTATAAACATGATTTTTTTATTGATAATTAATCTAACAAACACTCTTCCTATGGTGGGGCTGCTTGCATCTACATTTCATGGTTATTCAATCTACGTTGTTAATTAAAACAATAGCAATATGGACAAAGGTCACACACACATGGTTATTCAATCTGCTTGCATCTGCAGAGCCCTATTATTTTCAAGCATTTTGGTTCAGCCACACTCAAGGGTTAAAAGTCGGGATTTCATGTAGTTTCTAACCACTCAGCAAACCTCCCCACAACCCTTCCCCAAACGAAAATCGTTAGATAGTTTTGGGATTTCTACTGGGAAATAAATACGCACAAAGGTCACCAATCTCACCCTTTACCTTCAACATCAAATCTTCTCTATCACTTGTAGCCACAGATTTATAGATTCTAAAACAAAGCTTTTGCTTTCACCCAAACGGGTCTCCAAAAGTCTTTTACATGTCGGAAATCATGTTTTTGCTTTCATACTTCAATTACAAAGGATCCAACATCACATGCCACTCTATTACCTCCACACACCACGTATCTCCCCCACATGGAGCACCCCATACAGCTTTTCTCCTCTTACATTCCTATAAAATGATAACAACCCCGCCATCCACAACCCACCCCTCAACACAAACGTCCCATTTCATTTCTCTACTCCAATCAAACTCTTACCCCACTACCAGAGGTTAAAAGACATCATGAGTTTCGACATTATGAGCTCCAAGAAACTTAGTGTGGTGATAAAGAAGTGGCAGAGATTAGCAGCAATGGGGAGGAGGAGAAGCAAGGGTCACTTTGTGGTTTACACCAAAGAAGGCAAAAGGTTTGTTGTGCCACTGTGCTATTTGAATCATCCCATATTTAGGGTGCTTTTGGAGATGGCAGAAGAGGAGTTTGGTTCTATGGTTCATGGGCCTCTCAAAGTGCCATGTGAGGAAGATCTAATGGACTACATTGTCTCATTGCTGCAGAGAAATCCTTCTGGTGAAGTGGAGCAAGCCCTTGTTTCTATCACCACTTGTAGAGGGACTTTCCTCACTTCATTTTTCCCTCTCTGCCATGCAAACAATCAGGGGAAAGAGAACATGGTTCTGTAATGGGGATTGCCCTTCTCATTTTTTTACCCTTGGTTGGAACTTTTAGTGGATGCAAGGGGGAATTATTATGTAGAGAGCAAGTGCAATTTTGAAGGGCAGCTGCATTCCTTGGAAATCCCAAGTACAGTGTTTTTTTACTTTCGCATTGATTGTAACTAATGTTTCTAACCAAAAAGATTTGGAGATGCTTATGTGTGATAATCGAATTTAGGGAAAAAGTTAATGATAAATCTTCAGTGCTGGACACTACATAGTCTACAACCTGAGAAATCTCGATTTTACTAAATGCCTGTTTGTTCTATGTAATTGAATATGTGGACATTGTAAGACATATTTCTAAAACGGAAAATGAATCAAAGGGAGGTGAGAAATCAATGCTAGCCACCACCCAAATAATTTAAATCCTAGAGAAGTCAGGCCTGCATCTAAATGGCTACTTTGTATCCACTTCTTCCAAATCCTTTTAAATCGCACCTCTGCAATAATCCTTCCGTGAGGTTTTATGCATTTTATGAAAATAAATTGACCCTTAATTTGCTTATATTAAATCCCAAAGAATTCTAAGCAATGCTTTACTATATAGGGTGCTAAAACTGGAGTAGTACAGGTGTAGACTCACAAATATCCATCAACTAATCTCTTTTTATGTTGAAAATTGTGACGGGCCATCAGCCCATTACCCTAGTAAATAGTTATCCTAATAAACTGAGGACCCCATCTACATCTCCACCGTATATCCTGTAGTCTCTACCTTTTTAATATCTTTTAATTAGAACTCTATTTACTATGAAGTCCTAGGAATTCAATACTGAGCAAGAAAATGGACCTTAGCAAATTTATTTTTAACTAATGTACTTCTTGTCCAAGAATCTTTTAGTGAATATCAGAATGATGCTTGATTCACATGATCAAAGCCCACAATGAGGCTGATATATATATAATAGAGGACAATTATTACCTCAAAAGGAAATTTGCCTACAATTGACAAATCAATATGTATTGTCATGTATAGAATTTTGACGAGCCATCCAACCAAGTGAAGGCCAGGTTCATACAAACCTGGTCTAATCGGTGGGTTCTTTATGAGTCCGGTTCAACCATGACACATGAAGATATCAAAATTGTTAATAAAAAGATAAATTGTTTGGAAGGCATATTTAAAAAGTAAAGAAATCATACAGAAAATCAAAGATTTAAAGACAATGACTCAATTTCATAAGGGAGTATGTGTGGAAAATTCTCATCAATTTTCCCTTGCCCCCTCTCGTCTCTCTATGAGACTCAATTTTCTTTTTAAATCTTTTTTTGGTAGAAGTGGATTTTCATTAAAAAACAAAGAGATATAAATAACAACAACAACAAAAACCAACTTGAGGGTTTGTTGGCATGGCGTGCGTAAGGGGTGGGTTCGCTCCCATGTCTTGTGTTTGAAACCCGTCTTAAATATATCAAGTGCATGTTTATTCGGGTTTAATTGGCGCCACATGGGCAGTCAGTCTTGTTGGGTCAGAGACCTAGGGGTACCATCAACAAACATTAATTAACCACTCAATTTTATAGGACTAAAGTTGAACCTAGGCCTGCGCCGGGTCCAAACTTGATGACCCTTTTTTTTTTGCTATTAGAGGGTTCTCAATCCTTTCGGCTGCTAATCCCTTTGAGCTTAAACGGAAGCCGGGTAAACGCTCATGTGGCCTCAAGGTGATAGCACTAGTGGACTCAACTTTTGATTTCTGAAGAAAAAAAATTGGAAATTGATACTATGGTTTAAAATTTCGGTTTCGGTCGCGATCTCGGCCGGGCCGAAAAATCGATATGATATCGGTATCGGTCCGTCGCAGTCGTCGCGGTGTGAATTTTTTTTTAATGCAAAAAAATTTGCAAAAATATCCAAAAAATCCAGAATATTAGAAAATGCTAGAAAACAATAATTTTTTTTCCATTAGTAACAATAATAAATCAAAATCTCGGTCACCTTAAGTTATGAGTCCTATTTGTATCGCAGTTCGCTGTCTTCTCCAGTATTTCATATAATGCAACCATTATTGATGCTCATAATCAATTTATTAGTGTAAAATATAAAAAAATAAAGATAACATATCAATCATCATTTAATACTAACTCAATCAACAAATAAGTTAAGAAATTCAATACCATGAGTGTATGACAGATTGACAGATTGATAGCCTAATTCTTAGTGGAGTGTCGCCCTCATCATTTCTCCAGTATTGGTTAAAAAGATATGCTCCATACTATTGTGCAGCACTATCATACCCATGACCACATTCAGATTGTTCCTGATAAGATGATGAACTATGTTGATCCCCTGTAGATTGAAATGACTGGTTGTAATCCAATGGCATGAAATGAAAATGAGGGGCATGAATAGGTCGTTGGGGAAGTCATGGGGGAAGCCTTCCTTTCTCAATTAATATCTGTTTGATAGAAAGTATTGGTGTTGGTGAAGGGGGTACCCAATTAGGGTCATATGAATAATCCACATACTGTCCATACATAGCACCTTGTTGGCCAACATAACCCCTATAATAACCATGAGTACCTTCCCCCACTCCTTGTCCAGTAGGGCTCGTCCCACTACTACTCCCTGCCTCGGTCCCTCCAACATGCCTAACATAGCCATGACAAGGATCTAACTCAGTAGCACCAGGAAAATATTCAACTGTCGCATAAGTGAGAAGCTCATCATCTCTATAATGACCCTCATCCCCGGGAGAGTCAGGTGGAATTCCTACTGATGATGAAGAAGTAGAAATACTTGACTCACTCTCCTCGTCCACCTCCTTTCCCCTTGGTTGACTTGTATCAGGTGCGCACCCCTGTTGCATTGTCAAGTTTATTTCTTCCATCCTTTATGAGGCCTTTACTGGCTCAGGCCTATCCCCAGTCAATTCCTCCATCAAATCCTCAAACTCTGGGTCTTTATCTAACATTGGTTCTTCTTATTTCATCAACCATTCACCTAACACTGTATCCTCTTCTGAAAAGATGTAGTCCAAATTAATTGGACAAAAATAATCCCGTTGATCCTCAAACTGTCTTCTTTTTCTATTTCTACTCCGGAGCTTGAGGTTGTAGCGGATGTAGACCAATTTATTTAGCTTCTGCATTGTTAATCTATTTCTTGGTCTTATGTGGATAAATGAGAAGGTGCTCCAATTTCTTTCACAATTAGAAGACGATGTAGTTTGACTAAGGACTTTAATAGCAATCGTCCTTAGTGCAGGAGCACTCTCTCCATAATTCAACCACCATTCAGCTGAAAATAAAAATAGAAATGATATTAGAGTCAATAAAATAATAATTAGAGTCCTTGAATAATATAAAGATGACATTACAATTTACAATCAATACCGGGATTGGTCTGTGTGATGGCTCTTCGTGCAGTTGTCGTTCCAAAGCTTCCAGCATGTATATTGTATATGTCAATTTGAAGACGTTGAAGTAGAGAAATAAATTAGAGAACTTACATTCTTACAATGTTATATACTTTTTGGTTTTTCCCTTAATTAGCCTACTGCCTACCTGATTTGTAGCCCAAATTACTTCATCTGTATTCTCTGCTAATCTTTCAATCACATTTTTTAGTCCCAAATGGATTTCATTAGATATGTGCCCATTCATAAATTGTGGGTTAAAGAAGTATCCTATAAAAGTATAAAACCAATGAATTTTAGTCAGTGATAAATTAATATAATGAGAAGAATTGAATACAATAATTCAAGTATTAAAGGAAATAGCCTTCACTTACCAGCAGAGTGTAAATCATGTTTTAATTGTCGTCCCCATCGATCGTCAATGATCTTCCAATACTTTTTATAATATCTATAATCTGCTTGAATAACCAACTTTGATCTCTCCATGGCCTCATGTAAGAGCCTGTTGTTGGCTTATCATCGCCATCAACCAATCGAAGAACCTTTATTAGGGGATCAAAAACATTCAAAACACCCTTCACATGATGCCAAAATTTGTTGGACTCAATTGTTTTACATACTTCTTTTGTAATGAGACTTGGCCTCTTTCCCCATTTTGAATTCATGAACTCTTGTGATTTTATCAATTGGAGAATTCCATCTCTATACTTGTAAACACATTCGATGGCAATGAAGTGGGTGGCAAATCTAGTGATGCCAGGCCGCAGTAGTTCATGGTTGTCTATATACGTTTTCATCATAGAAATGAGTCTATATGACTGATAGAAAAAATTTGTGATCTTCTTTATCTTACCAATTACTTGCACCATGACTTTTCCTTTTGCAATATTTTCAAGCATTAAATCCAGGCAATGTGCTGCACATGGAGACCAGAAAACCCTTGGCCTTTGTTTCATAAGCAATATTCCTGCAGCTTTCATGTTTGCAGCATTGTCCGTAACAACCTGAACTACACAATCTGCCCCAATTTCTTCAATCACCTCATTCAATAACCTATTAATATATTTTGCATCTTGGATGTAATCAGTTGCATCAACTGATTTGATAAACATTGTGCCCATGGAGGAATAGACTAGAAAATTCAAGAGATTACGATGTGTGATGGTCGTCCACCCATCGCACATTAGTGTGCAACCTCTTTCCCTCCATACTCATTTGAAAGGTTGCACCCAAGCTTGCAATTCCTCATACTCTTTCTCAACACAGACATGCCCAATCTCCTAAGGGGTGGGTGCCTTTATACCTGTACCATGTTCTGCAGCCGCATCTAATATGGTGGTGAAATAAGGAGAATATGCCTTGTTGGGTGAGATGCCTCCATGCAAAAAAAACTTCCCAGTAACCCTTACTAGATGTTCTCTTGCTTTACCAAACTTGCCCTTTAGAGCTTTCATAATGTCGGGCTGCTTTGAAGTCGGTTTTCTACAAGCAAATGGGTCTGTTGGCCCCACCACATCTGGCCTACAAGGTGCATGTGTAGGAGGTTCAACCTCCTCAATGTTTGGATCTTCACGGACACAGGGTTGTTTTTGACTGACTGCCCGACGCAAACTCGCTGCCCCCAGTCCAGATGACCAATCACCATGTTCATATTGGCTACCTCTAGCGGCTGCTTCATATTGCATTCTTCTCCTCTCTTCCTCCTCTTGAAGTGACTTCACACTTTCTCTCCTAGCCCTCTTCATTTCTGGGTCTTCATCGTCATCATCGGAGGAACCAAATATTTCTTCTCTACATGCATTAAGTTCCTCAGTTATTCTTCTTGCTTTTACTTTTTTTTTTTTTTTTTTTTTTTTTGCAGATGCATCAAGGAGCTCATGTATTTTAGCCCTTACATTTGGTGGCACTTTATGACATTTTGTCACCTGTCCTGATACATGTGCCAAATGTTGTTTCAATCGGGTAATCCCTCCATTGAGCACTCGTCCACAATAATTACATTTTACTTTGCTTTTGCTTCCGACTGCTTCACTATGGCTCCAAGTTGGATCTAAGTCACACACCATTGTTCCTAACTTCCTATAAAATAAGAAATTCATGTAATAGTAATACTCTAACAACAATTATTTTTAGAAAAAGTAGAAGATTTAATAAAATCATTTTGAAATTCCTAAATATATAGATCTAGCATAAAAGTATGTAAATTAATCATTTATACACCACACAATGATCATGAATAATTAAAACAACATATTTATGATGAAATCCCCCAAAAATGATATATTATAATTCAAATATTGAAAAATCTGAAAATAAAATAATTAAAATAAAAATCTAAATCATGTTTATGATTATGAGTAGATGTAGATTTATCATCTACACACTATTTTCATAAATACTCTAACAAGTAACAACAATTATTTTTAGAAAAATCAAGATTTAATAAAATCATTTTCAAAATACTAAATATATAGATCTATCATAAAAGTAAGTAAATCAATCATTTATAAACCACACAATGATCATGAATCATTAAATCAACATATTTATGATGAAATCCCCAAAAAATGATATATTATAATTCAAATATTGAAAAATCCAAAAATAAAATAATTAAAATAAAAATCTAAATCATGTTTATGACTATGAATAAATGTAGATCTATCATCTACATACTATTAATAAGCCTTTGGTATCATAAATACTCTAACAAGTAACAACAATTATTTTTAGAAAAATCAAAATTTAATAAAATCATTTTTAAAATACCAAATATATAGATCTAGCATAAAAGTGTATAAATCAATCATTTATATACCACACAATGATCATGAATCATTAAAACAACATATTTATGATGAAATCCCCAAAAAATGATATATTATAATTCAAATATTGAAAAATCTAAAAATAAAATAATTAAAATCAAAATTAAAATCATGTTTATGACTATGAGTAGATGTAGATCTATCATCTACACACTATTAATAAGCCTTTGGTATCATAAATACTCTAACAAGTAAAAACAATTATTTTTAGAAAAATCAAAATTTAATAAAATCATTTTCAAAATACTAAATATATAGATCTAGCATAAAAGTGTGTAAATCAATTATTTATAAACCGCACAATGATCATGAATCATTAAAACAACATATTTATGATGAAATCTCCAAAAAATGATATATTATAATTCAAATATTGAAAAATCCGAAAATAAAATAATTAAAATAAAAATCTAAAAATCATGTGTATGAGTAGATCTAGAATGAAAGTATGTAGATTTAACTTCTAAGTGGAGAACACAACCAAAGTAACAAACCAAATGATTTACATGCTTCATCTAAAAATAAAAAACAAAAAACACATAATAAAATGGTATAACTTGATTTTCTCTTACCTTGAGGCTTGAATAATATTTTTTTTAAGAAATAAATTTGAGATTTGAAAAGATGTAAGATGGAGAGTAGTTGCAGCCCCTAAGGAGTAAGGAGATGAGAGGAGAGAAGAAGAAGAGGAAGATTGGGGATTTTTTAACAAAAAAGTAAAATTTTTGGCATTATATATCATCTCGGCCGATTTTTTGCAAAATATTGGCCGAGATATCGGTTCTGCTGATATTTTCAAAATCTCGACTGATATCGTCGATATTTTGGCGATATATTGCCTGTGATACCGAAATCGGTATCATAGGCAATATATCGTGTCGGTACCAACCAGTATCTGCTTATTTTTTATACCATAATTGATACAAAAACCTCTAGCTCCTTGACCGCTATCTCCAAAAACAGGAATAATAATATTCAGACTCGGCCAACCCCTTGGGGTCCAAACTTCATGACTTTGGCCAATGACATAATAATAGAGGCCTGAGGAAAGGGCTTGGTATTTTCATTCCAACCAAACAAACGTTGTTGTAATCTCATCTGAGGCTGTCTGAGAGGGAGAAAGAAACACTGAGAAGAGATGGGAGGAGGACATGGACATGGGAATGGGACGACGTATAAAGGAATGACTCTTCATCAGCCTAAGCGATGGCATTCAATCACCGGCAAAGGCATGTGTGCCATCATGTGGTAAAGTATTCATCCCTCATTTCCCTCTTTCTCCTCACCAAAACCCTAGCTTTCTCAATCGATTTCATTTTCTGAGCGATCTGCGTTTGTATGTGCGTTTCAATTTCATAGATTGTGATGATCGAGATAGATGCCTTTGGATCAAACTAGCCCTGATTTCTGTAAGTTTGAATACCCACTCTAATGGAGTGGGTCGTTGCACGTTTGGATGGATTTATCACAATCACAATCAAAATCCAAAATTTGTTGTTTTCTCGTAGATTGGATACTCAGAACTCTAATTACCTGTTTAATTGGTTATCGCAAAGAACAAAGTAACAGTGTGAATCCTGATTTATGCATGAACATAAGTTATAGGCGTGGTTTATGAAGATCAGTGTATGGGCATTTTGCGTTGGGGAAAGTCGAACTGTTTGCAATTTACCGTTTTCCTTGCCACCTTCAATGGACTTGAACCCTCCTGGACATTTCCAGAGGGTCACTGTTCGTTGTGTTGCTGATGATGTGGAGGCAGATGTACTGACAAAGCAGGGTGGGAAGAGTCTATTTCTTGTAATTTCCTTTATTTCGATGTCTATGTTATACATATTTTTTCTTCTTCCTCTTTGGGTTTTGCAGTAAAGTCCCTTATGTTATCATTGACAAAGAAAGAACAAAGGGAATACACTATTTCTCATCAGTAGCATGGAGAATCAATCCATGATGCCCACAGACGGGATTGATACTACGGGGACACGGGTTTCACAGATAAGAAATAAAGTATTAGACATGATAGGTTCCTATTTTGAAGTATCCTAGTGGAGTAAATAGCAGCATATTTTTGTTGATGAAGAGGAATGTACAACAAAAGATTATATAGTATTAAGAATTATACTGCTAGCATCACAATGTATGATCTTTTGCAAATCGAAAGGTGAAGATTATATATAACTTTACCCAAAGCAGTCAAAGCGAGATGCCTCAGCCAAAGTGCCAAGGCCTGCTAGACCTGAAGGCACAAGGCATTGATAGGCGCGCTTTGAAAGATTAATAGCAAAATAGATATTAATGTATATGTATTCTGTTACTTGATGTATTTGAGACGCAGCAGTATTAACAAAATGCATTTTCCAACATATAAACTCTTTCAAAAAATTAAGTCAACAAACTAAACAAAAGCTGCCAACCTAGTATATAGTTCATACAATCCATATTTCATAAATCCACTGCTTAAAGTTTTTTTTTTTTTTTTTTTTTAAAAAAAAAAAACAGAAATTTGTTCATGCCAGCTTTGTATTTAAGGATGCCGTTGTGCTCGGGGCGGGTAACTACATCACTGTGGAACATGGTTGTGGAAAGGGTTGAGAGGAAGTTGTCTATATGGAATGCTAATTACCTGTCTATCAGAGAGCGGCATCAAATCAGTTTTGTCGAACGTGCCAGTCTATTACTTATCCATATGGAAATACCTAACCTCAATTATTAAGAGACTAGAAAGGCTGTAGAGAGAATTCTTATGGTATGGAACTAGCGCTCAGAAGAAGTTTCATTTGATAGATTGGGCTTCCATCTGTAAACCGAAGGAAGGAGGCCTGGGAATTAAGCCTCTCAAACAGGTGAATCTAGCCCTTTAAGGCAAGTGGTTTTGGAGGATAGGAGATGTTAAAGAAGGCCTTTGGAGACAGGTTTTGAAAAGGAAATATAATCTTCCCAAACATGGTGGGGATGTTCAGGAAGCCCCATCGAACTCATCTGTAATATGGAAAGGAATCTTCTCGGTTAAGGGGCTCTTCATGGAGAACATTAGATACCAAACTAGATCAGGGGAGAGGATCCTCTTTTGGAAAGATCGGTGGACTGGATAAAGGACTCTGAGTGCTCAATTTCCCGATCAGTTTAGGTGTGTGAAGGATAAGGAAGAAACTATCAGCCCTTATACGAATACAAGTGGAGGTCAGGTGGTTTGGTGTCCTAGTTTTAGAAGAAACCTGAAGGATAATGAGGAATCTCATTCTCAATTCATATCATTCCTAAACTTCCTGAACGGTATAAATATTCAAGGGGAAGATGCCAGGGTGTGTGAAGCCTCAAAGAATGGATCATTTTCAGTGTCCTCTTTCTTCAAGGCTATTCTTAACAATCCGGGGGAGAGGAGCACAGTGTGCAGCATTTGAGAGTTGAAGGCTCCCCCTAGGGTGCTAGTCTTCGGGTGGTTGGCTCTCGGGAATAGGATACCTGTTATGGATTTCTTGATGAGGAGAGGGATGACTATAGTGAATGGTTGCCTGCCCTATGTGCTTGAGGCACGAGGAATCCGTGGACCATCTTATGCTGAATTGCAAAACACCTTAGTCTATTTGGATGTTAGCAGGAAGCTGGTTTGACTGTTGTTAGGTCCTCCCTAATTCGCTCCTTGAGCTCTTCTAGGCTTGGAAGGCTCCTACTGGGGATTCTGGTGGTAAAGTGATGTGGAGGTTGTCATTTTTTGCGATGATTTGGACGATTTGTAAGGAAAGGAACTCAAGATGTTTTGAAGGAATAGCTTTTAACGAAAGCATTTTGGTGGAGAAATCAAAGTTTCTTATGGCTCTCTGGGTGTTTATTAACCCGTGTTTTAGAGGATATTCCTTACAACAATTAGTGTATCATTGGAAAGAGTTGGCCTTCTCTAATGCAGGGGCTTAGTTTGTTGCTTTTTGGATTCTAATGCAGTGTATCTTGTGGTTTCCTGCTTTCCGGTCTTTTGCTGTCAATACTCATCTCTTGTACTCTTCGTTCTTTTTGAATGAAAGTAACCATTCAAAAAAAAAAAGAAAAGAAATTTGTTTGTGCATGTGCATGTGCATGTGCATGCGGGCGGGACGTCTTTTTCGACAAAAAAAAGAAGGAAAGTTTTGATGATACTAGTGATCAGTCATGCCCCACTAAAGGAAAGTTGAATGCTACTTTTAATTATGTGTTGTGCAATGCAAATGATATGGTGGATGGTCTTGCTAAGCAAAGAGTATTTCAATTAAGGGAGATGCTCCTATGAGAGATATCTCTCACCTTATATGAGAGATAGGGTGGGGGCCCTCGCATCCATATCCAATGCCAACAACTTAAATGTGAGGCCCCTACTCCTACCTCTCATATAAGGTGAGAGATATCTCTCATAGGAGCATCTCCCTTCAATTAAACATCTCTTTTTCTGTTTAACTTTTTTAGCTGCGTGTGTTTTCTTTTTTCTTGTTTGTGTCTTCGTTGGTTGATCCCGCTTCTTTCATTTCTCCTTAATAAAATTTACTGCTACAAAAAAGGGAAAGTTCTTCCTATTTCACGTGTTAGATTACGGAAATAGGAAGTCTGCCTCTGTAGTTTTTGAGGATCCTGGGCACACTTCTTTGCAGACACCCACACCCTTAAGTGAATGGGGCTGACTAAAATTGTGGCTGCGCTCATTTTAGGATGTATTTATTTATAAAAAAAAGGTTAGATGATATTGGGAGATATCCAACTGCAATTTTTTTTTTTTTTATCATAAGGAACCGTGATTAGTGGTAAAATGAACTCCATTATTTTACTTGCCTGTTTTGGCAATTTTATCTCTGCAATTTAATTCACATCCAGTGACACCCTTAATCATGCTTTTTTCTGTAGCACAATATCTTTCTTTTTTTTCAATCTGAAAAAGGAAACGAGAATTTAATGTGTGCACTTTTAGGATACGCTTGGATATTCTTTAATTCTGTTGCATATCAGTTATTCTTGCTCAATGAATAACCACACATTTCGTCTTGGGATTGGGGTGATGTAGGGTTCCAGAACTGCATCAGCTGAATATAGTTTTTTACTCCTTTTCTGCTCAAAATCATTTTCATTACGTTGGACATAGTTTGGGAAAAACCATCTGTCCTACTCCTACCCATATTTTTTTGAACTTACAAACACATAAGATGACCATCATTCAATTGGTTCCTCATTTATGCTTCATGGAGTTCAGGTTTTATATGACCAACAATATTATAGTTTTGGCACGTTTGTTTTGTAGGTTTTGGATTCTGTACAGAGCTAAGCAAGATGGTCCTGTAGTCTTGGTAAACTACCTGTATCTATACTCTTTTTTTCTTTTTTCCTTTTCAAGTACTGAGACTTCAAGTATTGAATTATGTTGAATGTTCTAGGGCTGGCGCCACCCGTGGGAGGGCCATGGTGATCATTCTCATGGGCATGAACATGAACATGAACATGAACATGAGGTATTTATTTTTACATTACAACTCATTCTTATTGAAGGTTTTGGGTTTAGGCTAGTTCAGATCAGTTGTTGCCTTGTTGGCCTTTCCTCTATTAGTGATGATCTGGTCTACATTCCAATTTCAGGGCTGTGCAAGGGCCTGATTATATTTGATCAGGTCTGGATGGGTCCATGGTTAGAAACCAATCACATCTATAGACATATACTATGTCAGAACAATGATGATGTGGCAATTCTATGATTATTTTCTCATGACTAAAATGCCCTCTTCAGTGGCTTTTTTAGTCATTTAACAATCGTTGTTTTTTTCTCTCTATATAGGCCCTTATGTTAGAGAAACATTCTAAACTAACCTCTGCCGTGATTGAATTGTTAATTTTACAAGACGGAAGGTTAGATGAGGCAAAAGGACACTTATACTGCAACTTTTAACCAGTGTCTCTTAACATTTCTCTCTAGCTTTCACCAGAAAGGAAAAAAAAAAAAAAAAAAATCTTCTCTAGCACTTTACCGTTGAAGGCCTACAAGATCTTGAATCTTCATACAAAATCATAGCCACCTCTTTTTTTTTTTTTTTTTTATCAGTAACAAAACTTTTTTAAAAGGAGGAAAACAAAAATACAAGAATTGGAAACAAAGAGGAAATAAGGTACAAAAGCATTGTACCCCCGTTCTTTCCTCAATTACAAAATAAGACCCTCCCAAGGAGAAATCCTATTGACCTCTTGTTTGTCTAAAGCATCAGCCATGGAATTGGCCGATCTAAGCACATGATGAAATAGAACATCAATGACCGAAGATAAAGCCCCGCTTTAATTAAAGTGGAATTGGAATTTCCAAGGCTTAGGCTTCCAATTAGATACCCAATCTATCGCATTTGAAGAATCACTCTCCACAATAAGGTGACCAAGAAAATTTCTTGCTAAGCACCGAAGAGCTTCCAAAATAGCAAACACCTCTATTTCATTAGAGTCGCAAACACCCACATGCTTAGAGAACATAAATAAAACTTCATCCTTGTTGTTACAAAGCTTACCTTCAATTCCTGCCAACCTTGGCTTACCTCTTGCAGCTCCATCAACGTTGAATTTTAGCACTCCAAAGGGAGGGGGAGACCAAAGAATGGATCTCTTCACCTTAATTGAGCCACACCCTATACAAGCTTCCCAATTACCAAAGATATCATCAAAATTAAAATAGGAAAACTCCTTTCAAAACAAAGCCTACTTCACAACTCTAGAGGTGACCCTAACAATCAACTCTGTAGGAGAAGAGGAGGCACCCTTGAAAATTTATCATTCATTTCCTTCCAAATAGACCACTACATAGCAAACGGAAGCAGTCTTCATAGAATACACACCACCACCAACCAAAATACACACCAAACCAAGACTCCGTTGCATCAATAATCTTCGAACAACACCAAGCAAGACTGCACTTATGAAGGCCGGCAGCCACAACCTCACAATGAAGAAAAAGGTGATTGATAGTCTCCTTCTTCTGACATATCACACAAAAGTCTAAGATATGAGTTGATGTCACTTCTTTTGAGATTATCCGTTGTAGAAACCTTTGTAATGATAGCTAACCAGCCAAAAAAGAAAAAAAAAAAAAAAAAAGCTAACCAGAAAAAGGCCTCTTTGTGGAGGAGTGAGGCCCAACCAAGCAAGATAGGAAGGAGCTCTAGGAAGATGGTTCCCCTCCAAGGCCACAAATAAAAAGCTTTCGCCGAGAATTTCCCAATTATGGAAGGCTCCCAAATCTGAAATCCTTAAGGTTCCTGCACAAGAAAACGTTAGAAAAAAGTCTACTCCCCATACTGGATCCCGTCAAAAGGACAATGACTTCTTCTAAAAGACACGCCCCACAAAGTACAACCATCACCTCATAGCAATCACTAACAACGGACTTCTTGCTGGACACCACTCTATAGACCCTAGGAAATAACCTGCACAAAGGACCCACACCCACCTAGTCATCCAACCAAAACCTAACATCCCCATCCCCTGCCACAAAGCGGATCCCTTTGGACCAAATTTTCCCCCTCACATTTGACACGTCCCTAATTGAAACAACACCATTCTTAGAAGCAAAATAACCCTTCTCGAAAGTGCGTCCTCCTTCTCGTTCCCAAACCTCCACCACCATGTAACTGATAAAGCGACCTTTTTATACTCTGAATTGCCAAGACCAGGGAGAACCTTTTTCACGTTCTGCGAAAAACCCACACAAAAAGAAAAAAAAAAAAAAAAAAAAAACCAGACCCACACACAAAAATGGAGCCATAGAAAACTCAGTTCATTATTTTTTTGCTTTTCCTTGTAGAAACGAGACTGCACCAAATATGGATTTTATTGTAGCATGGGAAAGCGTGTACACAAACATGCACTAAAATCTCTCTCTCTCTCTCTCTCTCTCTCTCTCTCTCTCTCTCTCTCCTACCTGTTTGACTGCACAAACCAAGAGAAAGACTAGCATCATTCCTATCTCTCTCAACAATACAACAATGACAACCTTTTAAATTCATGCCCACCTATGGACATCAACACGTGTGCTCCATACCCCCACCAATGCCCACTTCAAACTTGAGTTGAGCACAAGGCATCTTCACCCATTGCACCCAACACCAAGAACCAAGTTGTCACAACTCACAACTCACAACCATTCCAATCCTCTTTCAATCATCACCATAGTCTATAACTAATGATGTTTCCACCTTTGGCCATTTATCTCTCTCATTTAGTAACTTATCCCTCTAAACCATAGTTGCTTGCCCCTTCACCTGAACTGCCTATCTTAATGGTGTACTGATCTTCATGGACAGGACAAACCAACCATCTCAAACAACTTCCTAGTAAGCCATTATCTTAACCTTAAAACAAAAACCACAGTGCACAACTCGCCAAGATCTCCATTGGAGGATGAGTTGGATATTGGTGTTTAATTTATATAAATAAATATTTGGATGTAAATTCAATGTGATGTATGTGTTGAAGATGAATAGACATGCCAATTGCACGTGAGATCATTTCTCTTAAAGTTTTAGAGTATTTCTTGAACTTCTGGGATTGTTTTTTATGAAATTTATGCATAGATTTAGATATTGAGTTTTAATATGTAAATAATGGCATAAACAAAGGGTTGACAACAAAACCCTTTTCGTTTTCTATCTATTTGTTTTTGGCTGGCTACAGTACAAATAGGCCCCACTTAACTAGTGGATCTGATAGGGCCATTCATGAAAATGGGCTCTGGCACAATATTTCATACTAGCTTATCTGACTTTTTCAATGGGTGCCCAATTGGATGGTTTGGAACCAGATTGGGGTTGATTTTGAATTTAATAAGGAGCTCCATGATGCTTTCTAAATTAGGAGCTGTGACAGTTTGTGGGACCTTTGTGTAGCCCTTTGGTGCTATAAGATACAAGAAGGGTTTAGAGTTAGAAATCTACAAAGTTTCAGGTCCATTGGATGTTGTAAGCTGTCTGATCTAAGGTCATAAAATGGACAATTGGTAAATTTTAAGTTGGCCGTCGATCACATTGTCTTATATTGGACAGCTGGCAACAACCAATGGATATGATTTTCTACAGAAAATTTTGATTAAATGTTTATTGACTTGGGGAATAAAACAAGTTCCTGTGGGTTTATAGGTATACACAATTTAGCAATATTCAACTACATGTTGCGTGTTTATTCTTAAATGAACAGATGCCATTTTTACCTACCTATAAAGTTCCATTTGGAAAAAAAACTAAATGGAAAAATATAGCATGTTCGAAAATGATCAACATACCAACAGATAGACACAAACCCAGAGCCTAGCAAAAAGATCAAATACATATTCCAAAACGCACAATCCTACTACAATAGGAATGAGGGAAGATTTTTATTGAATATAGCTTCCAAAACTCTCAATCATCATAGTAAGCCTTTACAAGGATGATGCAAAGGGGAACACCAAAACAACAATAGTGAATTAGATGTTATGATCCCATATCTATATCATAGCATTGGTTTCCATCTGTATTTTGGCATCACAATTATGGAGGATAAAAAAGAAAAAAAATGCTGTGGAGGATAGTTCCTCACACATATAGTTCGTCCCTTTCCTATGTGGTAGGAGGCTTTTTAATTTTTTATTGGTAAACATAACTTGAACCCATGAACTGAAGGTTTCACTGTGTGATGGGTTTTTTTTTTCTAGGAGGCTTTTGTATTGATAAATGCGTTTTTTCCGCAGGGTATTTCTATTTTTTTTGTTTTGCTTCATTGTACCTATATTTATGACGTTGCCACTTTGAGGTTTTCCTCCACTAATGCAGCCACTACTTACAGAAAGTTGGAGCAAAGAATACCAAAAAGATATCTATAATTGGCTTTGGCTGATGTATGGTTTTGTTTTTACAGGCTTCCCATTGAAGAACCAAGAAGGATCCAGTAAGACTGTTTATGGGACATGCTTGGACATTAATAAAACCTTTAAACATGGTTGGTGTATCTGATATTTGTTGATACGTGTTTATCCGAACTAGGCTTCATGGGTTTGCTGCTGCCTTTTAGCTCTTCAAAACTTAATTCTCAAATATTTGCTTTCCAAGTTTAAATTTCTGGAGAAGTTGCTTTCTGTTCTTTTCTTTGAAACTATAAATCTTCCAATAATGTTAGGATGCAGGCCCAAAACATTTTCTCACCATCTGATAATGGGTAAGTAGAAAGATCAACTTTGCAGTTGATGTTACTGCTTTCCCTGATTCCCTCTGCTCAAGCTCCAAGTAATCTCTTTTGTATCATGGTTTCAGAAATGAGGTATTAGCTGTTGCATCGGATCTTTGGTAATAAGTATTTTTGATATGACTCAT
This sequence comes from Persea americana, assembly GCA_029852735.1. Lineage (NCBI taxonomy): Eukaryota > Viridiplantae > Streptophyta > Magnoliopsida > Laurales > Lauraceae > Persea > Persea americana. The sequence goes on from CM056809.1 coordinate 15,777,060, forward strand.
ACTTATTGGTTTTTCACCTGGCTGTTATGGTAAGGTACTTGTTTTTGAAACCGTGCTTGTAATATGTTGTGGAGTTGGAGTAAGTGTCTCTTATGTGGTGGATGATGGTATAAGCCATGTTGGTGTATGTACAGACCACCGATAGCCGTTTCTAGGGTGATGAAAGAGGTCGTAGCAGGAGTCCAAATCCTTGGAGTCTCTGACTGAGAAAATTCCTGAGTTGGAAGGAGTGGAACCCAAAGGAGGGCCCGTCTATTGAAAATCCCAGCTCTTAAAAATAAATGCCTTTATAGTGTACCTTGAATTTTACTCCAATATGCAAGTTGGCCCCAATATATGATAGACTATATATTATGAATAACACGATCAACACAAGCTTTTGCATTATTAATTTTATTTATTAAGCATGTTATTCATCATGGACAATTGTATGGTGGGGCCAATTCTTATTGAAGTAAAATTTGGGGACATCCCAATCCATACATGGTGATGCGTTATTTTAGAAGCTTATATTTTCAATAGGCAGGCCCCATTGTGGTGTTCCACTCGATCTGGGAAATCTGGGCAGACTGCAGCTGGTACATGAGTCGGGACTAGATCTACAGCTCTTCTTAAGAAGGAAAGAGATGCTTTACCATGTCTGGTTGGTGGGTTCGAAAAAATGTGGGGCCCATCTGTTTGCATGGAATTGAAGAGGCTTGAACCCTGGCCTAATATGGATGGGTCCATAAAGATGAGCTTGAAAAGGCACCAACTGTAATATGCCTTGAATCATGGGTCATCCTTGGTTTTCATGGGTGTAGGAGCCTTTTTTAGAGGTTGGCATATACCCATTTTTCCAAGCATCCAAAACAGGTGTGTAACTGTGGACCAGAATCTGGACACAGTTGTCTTTCAAAATGAAAATGGCCTGGTTCTGGTTGTGATAGGGTTTTGTGGGTGGGTGTTTAGGCCGTTATGTAGAAAAAGAAATTCCCGAGGGTGGGCTATATGTTAAAAATACAGGAAAATTTTCTAATACTTTTGGGAGACTATGGCCACACCCAAATCAGTCGATGCGTGCATTTTCTGGTCGGTTGAAGCTTTTTTGGTTATTTTCTCTTAATAGATAAGCTCATGAACAGATTCATGCACCCAAGTTTGAAAGTTGCGTACATGACTCTTAACAAGGTGGTTGAGCTAAAACGGAGACCTACCTTCCGTTTTCCTTCTCTGAATGCTATGCTCTCCTCTATTTGTCATGTCCCAAGTTATTGCAAAAACTGAAATATAACTTTGAAAAGTATTTTTACTGCCTTTACTAATACTTCGACCCTTTGATAGGGAGCTGAGCTTAACCATTTTTCTAATAAATCAAATCCTAAGAAATGGAGGTCCCCCTCTATAACACCACCTATTGTTCCGCCTCTTCTCCTCAATGCTCTTTTGTTAGAGCCTATTTTACCATCAATTTCTTTGGATTCAGTACAAAATAAGAAAACATACATAGGCATGTGGACTCTCCAAGTATTTTAAAGGGAGAGAGCATAGTCCACCTATGAAAGTGAGAGCTAAAATCAGTTCACACACCCACACACACATGCACACCGGGTTAAAGCCAAACACAATCCTAGCCTCTAACAAGATGAAGTAATCTTAAGTTAGGTTTGCTTGCAATCATGCTTGAACCTGAGCCAAACCAGGCTGAGCCACGTGCACAATAGAACTATGTGGGTGGGTCTCATATCAATTGTCGTCTAAGAAATGGAAGCCGCCAAGGATTTGATCCTCGGTCTAAAAGCTAACCAAACTGATAATGACACCCAGCCACGTGCGCCCTCCTTAGTCCTTAGTCCTTAGTCCTTAGTCCTTTCCTCAATTCCTCTGATTGTAATCTGCTGTTATAAGAAACTTCCTGACACTTGATTGCGTGGATAAGAGTTTTGTAATGGCAAGAAAGTCATGGGCCTCTTTGGCTCTTGTTAATAAATATGTCTCTTCTCTTTTGCTTTTTTGCTTCCACGTTTTTGTGCTTGAGAGAGAGATTATGTGGTCCATAACTTTGGATTTAATAAATTATTAAGTCGATAATATTCGCATATTCGTTGAAGGTAGGACCCATTGTTTGTATGTACAACCCCAAACCATGTTAACTTCATTAAAAAAAACCAGCAAAATACGCCCGTGCTAAGCAATTGTAAAAAGTTTAAAATTTTAAATGTAATTAAAAATATCATATTATACCTCTTATATTGAGAAAGAAGTTTTTATAATAAATTTAAAATATTATATTTTTCTGTTGGGGGTGAGTTTTAGAGAGAGGAAAATCTGATAACCCTTTTGAAGAGTTATAAAACTAATATCAATCCATTTTGCCTCTATTAACTTACCATTAATTTTAAATTATAATTAATGTGGGGAGGTTGAGGATGTGAGGAGACATTTTGAGAGTCAATTATTTAGGGAACGTCATAATCAATTGATGTCAATTGGAATTGAATTGATGTTGATTTCTCAATTAGGACTAGTTCATTTCTTAAATTATAATTAATGTGGGGAGGTTGAGGACATGAGGAGACATTTTGGGAGTCAATTATTTAGGAAGCGTCAAAATCAATTAATGTCAATTGAAAATTAACTGATGTTGATTTCTCAATTAGAATTAGTCCCTTTTTTAAATTACATGCTTAAAATACAATGCATAAGTATGAAAATAATAACAACAATATTTATGAGGGTCAATATTCTAAAAATATAGTTATTTTTATAAATACCACATAAATAAATTCCTACTCCTGGTCAATATTTCAAAGTGGGGCTAGGTCTCTTCCTCATTAACTAATTTTAAGTTTTTATTAATAACTATTAACAAAAAGATTGTCTATGGTGTAGTGGTAGATTTGCTCATTTGAAATACTTGTTGTCTTGAGTTCGAGCCTCGGCACATATCATGATTAATTTGAGCCGTTATTAAAAATACACAGGTCAGGTTGGGTCCAAAAAGTGTGCTCTATCTCTGGCCCGACCTAATTTACCCTGACCCGACCTGTTTGCTAGGACCACTTCGCTTCATATAAATATATATATATATATATATATTTATATAATGGGTGTTAGGCTCCAGAGAAAACTCTGAAATCATCCTTACACTTTCATCAATGTGGGTTACATCCAAATTTCAAATAGCTCCAAATCACTATACCCTATTCTGTTACATTAAGATTGATGACGCGTAGAAGAACAATATTATTAAAACTGGAAAGGATGAAGGGGTCAAATCTGCTGATTTACGCATGCTCAATTTGATGGTGGGTCCTTTGCCGAAATATGATTTGATGGTGGGTCTAAGTTTGGAGAGAAATATTGGCCAGAGCTAAAAGAAAAAAGAGAAGTTAGTATTTTGAGCCGTTGGGACATCATATAGAGGCTCCACTGATGGAATTATGATACGCTCAGAGAATTCTCTGGTTGGAGCTCTTTTTTATCCACACTATACACCCAAAATCCGATTGAAGGTTTCAAATCCTAATTTGATGATCAAAACCCTCTGGGTTTTGACCAATAGATTTGGAGGACGGAAATCTTTTTTTCTTGCCAAAGTGGCTCAAACGAGTTTGTTGGTTGAATAAATCATGCGCCTAAACTTTATGTTGAGGTGACATATTTGATTGTGGAGTGGTAGTGAGCTTAGTCTTCATTAAGGTAATTGACACAATATCACATACAAAGCCAACCAGACAATTGTTCTGTTATTGTCAAAATCCAACAACTTACTGAAAATATGACGTTCTTCAAAATAATTGAACACCAAGCCAGTCAAGTCAGAAAGAGATGAAACATTGAGAAGGGAAGAACCTTTTATTTATGGCAGAACCTTATCTTTATGACAGCTCTTCTTCACATGCCGGCTGTAAGGTGATATTTAAAAAGTCATCCATTGAACCTACCCACGCTTTGAAAAGTCTACAGCCTTTATTCAAAGTAATTTACTAGCAGACACCCCTCTTTATGTATGCATGACAGGCTTACAAATTGATGGTTCGATGCAGAGGTCTATTCTTGGATGCAAAAGGGGAAAAAAAAAAAAAAAAGAAGGCCCTATCAAATTTCCTAACCCATGATCCTAAGGGCTTCAACATCTTTTAACCACACTTTTGAGATTCCATCCGGCAGTGGTTAAAGGCTGGAAGAGCCTTAAATTTGGACTAGTGTCACAATTCTTCGATACCTAGGAATTGAGAAGGAATCAGATTTGTCAGTGATGGTTCCACTGCACAAAAAAAAACTGAAAATAAAAATAATTAAATCCACCCGATTTATTTTAGCTATGGTGGCAATCTTCAACCCATCCAAACATAACCTAATGATTCTAAGATTATATTAACATTTTCAACTCAATTAATAAATAAACTATACGATGGTTTAACACTATTAATTAGTCAATTAATAAATGGGTCAGTCAAGCTAAAAGTAGGCCAATATCCAAACCAAGCCAAACCATATCAAATCGGTGGGCGTGCATCTAGGTCTCACACCTTCGCTAGTCAATGGTGGACCCTGCTGAGGCGGCGGATCATTCGGCAGGATAATATAGGTGAGAGAATAGAATAGCTAGGTTAGGACTTTGGATTCCTCATCTAAATCTGCTCCATTTGAAATTAAAAGCCTATAAATATAAACACCCACCTCAGCTCTTTCAAGTCATGCATTCCATAGTCCAAAAAATGGTCTACTGCACCGCATCCTTGCCTTTGTTGCTGCTGCTCTTGGTTGGCCTCTTGGCAGGTGAGGCCTTTGCAGAACAATGTGGTAGACAAGCTGGTGGAGCCTTATGCCCAGGAGGGCTCTGCTGCAGCCAATTTGGCTGGTGTGGCTCCACCAGCGACTACTGCGGCTCCACATGCCAAAGCCAATGCGGTGGGGTCACCCCCTCACCCGGCGGTGGTGTGGCCTCCCTCATCAGCCAGTCGGTCTTTAACCAGATGCTGAAGCACCGGAACGACGCTGCCTGCCAGGCAAAGGGCTTCTACACCTACAATGCCTTCATTGCTGCAGCAAACTCCTTCAATGGGTTCGCCTCCGTCGGCGATACCGCCACTCGCAAGAGGGAGATTGCGGCTTTCCTAGCTCAGACTTCTCATGAGACTACTGGTGAGTGTTCATGGAATGGACTTCTCTCTTTCATTGTCTTGGTTTGTTTTTCCTGAATTGGTTGATCATCTGATCATATGTGCATACAGGTGGATGGGCTACTGCGCCGGATGGCCCATATGCTTGGGGATATTGCTTTCTCAAGGAGCAAGGAAATCCGCCGGATTATTGTGTGCCGACTGCCCAATGGCCGTGTGCTCCCGGTAAAAAATACTACGGGCGTGGTCCAATTCAGATTTCATAGTGAGTTTTTCATTTTCTAACACCTTTCACTGTATTCTCATCTGGTGTTTCCACTATGGAAAATCCAAGGTAGAGAGGGTATTTATTGGTTAACATGGAAAAAAAGATCTTTCACATCTTAGTAGGATATTTTACTTTATCAATTGTATTCAAACAGATTCAAACAGGCCACAAGAAGAGTTGACTGTAATATCAACTTATTAATGTTATTAATTTCCATGCTCTTGCAGCAACTACAACTATGGTCCAGCAGGAAGAGCCATAGGCTATGATCTTATCAACAATCCAGATGCTGTGGCCACAGATCCAGTCATCTCCTTCAAAACAGCCCTCTGGTTCTGGATGACCCCACAATCTCCCAAACCGTCATGCCACAACGTGATCACCGGTCGATGGACGCCTTCTGCTGCTGACAGGGCGGCGGGCCGCCTTCCAGGATATGGGGTCATCACCAACATCATCAACGGTGGGATCGAATGCGGCAAGGGATTCAATGACAAGGTGGCAGACCGCATTGGCTTCTACAAGAGGTACTGTGACTTGCTTGGAGTCAGCTATGGCTCCAACCTTGACTGCTACAACCAAAGGAGTTTTGGTGTTTCAACCAACCCCCTTGCTGCTTCATCCTAATGAGTTACTATCTAAATTCTAATCTATGTGGTGCTGTTTGGCCCAGTCACTGCTCTGTATTAGTTATCTACCATGAAGGAAGTAAAAGCCTTTGTTTTGTTACATCACATGTCTGTCATCTTCAACTCACTCACATGTGAGTTCATGGCCTTAGGCCCATAGTTATGTATGTTATTACTTATTACTAAAGATGAGACTATTTTGTCAGGTGGGCAACTAACTGACTGTGAATGGAAACTTCAGAGATTACATCTCAATCACATCTGATTGAATTCAGTACTAAGATTCTAACAAATCCATTTCTACAAGATCAAATCCAATTAATTAAATTATCCTAATAGTGTGATTTATCTTAATTTGTTGGTGATCTTGGTTAGGGGATGAGTGGCAATCTAGTGCACTCATGGATGATGGGCCCCAGGAACCAAAGTTTAGGCTTTGACTTGGAGGGGAATGGAAAGTCGAAAGAAGATAAGGCAGGCCATATTTACAAAGTTGACCCGGCCAGCTATCGGACCCATATCCTGCTCGCAGTGTATATGGGCTGGGCTGGTTACAGGTCATATTTGTATATTGAGTAAATTAAGGTCGGCCCACATTTATTTAGTGAAGCAATCTTTTAAGCGACACTTTCCATGGGCCCATAGTAACTTATTTGTAAATGTGGGCCCATATGTAATAGAACTGCAAAAGAGTAAGAAAGGCAGATTCTGATGGTATACATGGGTAGGTTCAGTTGACCAGCGATCAGCGATGGGTGCACCTTGGATATATCAGGTCTATTTCCAAAATGGGAAGGATAAGGATTGGGCTTCTCAAACTAATGTGAAAGCACAAACTAATCAGAATAGTAAAATATTAAATGTTCTGACATGGAAAAAGAATACATGCAGGCTATATAAGAAGCACAACTACGGGTGTATATGGGCCAGGTTGGGCTGTGTTGAGGCAGATCCTGGCCCTGCCCAACTTTGTGAACACTGGCTGATATCCAGGCCAACCCCAAGACGGGCCATAGTGCCTTGTCCAAGACTGGCCCCCTAAAACAAGTCAAGTTCGACCCTGCTGATTAGGTCAATCATGTCGGGCCGGGCCGGTCTGGGCCGTGTTTCTTTCACTTGTTCAAGCTTTACTCGGCCAAATCGACCACAAAACTACAAGCACTTTTTGTTTGGGCTAGACTGGGCCATGCTTAGAGCTTTCTTCACTTAATTGAGCCCAACCAGATTTAAGATCCAGGCCCAGTCCAAATGAAAAATTAAGGTCCAAACCCAGCTCAAAGCAGGCTGGACCCACACTGGACCAGACGTGGACGAACCCTAAATACAACACGATTACATATAAGTATATAAACAACTCTCAGTATCCCCTCTACCTGAACTGATGACCAGCAAGAACGAATTTCCTATTCCAAAGTTAAGACAGGTGGACATGGGTTTAAAATTAATCGAGTGCATGTTGACTCAAAATCAGCCCCTACTGAGTTGCACGAACTCAGCCGAGTCTCATGCAACTTGACGGCGTCCTTATTTGAGTTGATGAATTAAGACTCCACGGTGAATCGATTAATGATACCCAGTCAAAAAACATGGGTAGGACAAGAGCCCAAAGGGTGACAACTTTAGCTTGTTCATAATGATCTTTTCCCCTGCTATCAGTTGCTCAACTAGTTTTTCCACATTGGCTACTTCCTCTGCCTTTTTTGCAGTGGCAGATAGCTGAGGTGATTTTGGGTTTATCTACACAAAGATAAAAACCATATCAATGATTTCAAGAACATTACAAAGTATTCTACAGGTTTGGTGTAAAAAGAGATGTATAGATTAATGGTTTGTTTGGATGACAACCTTCAAAAGAAAAAGGAAAAGGAAAACATGGGAACTCAAGGACTTCCAATACAGAATTGAAGTGATTCACATCACCTTCAAGAGCTTCATCCACACATCCGAGCTGCACCTTTAGTTAGCATCCAATAGCCTATAGCAATTGATAGAGGTGGAACTGTGAAGTATGATACTTTGGAATACCATATCAAACAAAATGCATCACAGGTTGACAGGGTCTTCTGTTATACTACACTAATAAGAGTACGAGAACCTTATGTAGAGATGATAAAGTAAGATTAAGAGGGCTCTTGGGAGATGACTTGTAATCTGTACAGGTACTGTAAATCATGTAACTTTCCCAAAACAGAAGAAAATTGAAGATGAAAACATCAATAAACAGAGCAGACTCAAAAGAGAAGAGACTCGATTCTATTCATTTCACAACTGCTACTATTTCAAGCATCACAGGCACAAGAATCCGTATTTTATACGGTGGAGTAAAATATCAATTTTTCTGGCTCGTCAATTTTTCTCAAGGATATGAAAATCCGCGTTTAACTATTGTAAATCCTCCAAGGATTTAGGCGAATAGAAGTCCTCATTTTTAAGGTTCAACTCCAACCTCCACCAATAGGATTTCAAAATCCTTAGTTTTGTGAATTTACACACCAATACGAATTTCTCAGTTTTATGCATTGATATACGCCGATATGGAAGTGAAATCCTCGCTATATAAAACCTAATTGAGAAATCCTCATTCATATCTGCAAAAACTTCACGGATTCCTTACCCCAACGAGAGTAAATGATAAGAGGTGAGGGGTGAAGGATGACCTTGACTTCCTATTATTTGAATTACTACGATCATGCCGACTGGGTATTTATTTTTCCGTCTTTCTTTCGATCCACTTTTCATTAAATGGATGCTATTTGATGGCCATTTTTATATACTCGCCTTAGATATAATTTTTAACCAATTATGGTATGAATTCTACGTATTCTATACAACCAAATAGGCTGTGAGATATTTTATATACTGTGCTGCAGCTTTTCAAATAGCACAACAGGCAAGGATCTATTTAGAAAAACCCTGTTCATATAGCTTCATAGTTTATAGAGAGGCCTTCATGGGTCGGGTCGTACTGAGCCATATCCAGTCCATATTAAGTGTCGGGCCTGAGCCTGCCTATGAAGTCAACCAGGCCACGACGGGCTTTATACAGTCATCCCGCTTTACCTCACTCGCTTAAGAAAATTAGCCACCAAATTACACGCGCTATTATAACTAAAGACAATGCAAAGTATTCGATCTGTCAAATTTTAGATTCAATCCCGACCCGAGTACTAAAACCTAAGGCCCAAGCTGCTTGGGCCCCTATTTGACCCAGGCCATGAGCACCCCTAGGCCCAAATAAAGAAGTTTAGGAGGTTTCTTTTGAAAGATTTTAATAAGCTAGTCACTTTTTAGAAATAATGCAAATCTAAGGGGTGCTCATAGTAAAAGTCCTCCATCATAAGGGGCTAAGTATAAGAAGCGCTATCCACACTCCATGCGAGCAGCAGCCGCAGCAGCAACATCTTCTTTTCCTTGCAGCTATCGAGAGATGTCGTCGTCTTCGCTGCTGTCGTTTCGATGTTCTCCTTCGCCCTCGCCTTCTCTAATCTCCTTCTCTTCCTCCAAAACCCTAACCCTAACTCTAACTCGGTCTTGGTCTTCCAACACCAAATCATCTTTCCAAGGAATCCGAATCCAAACCCCTCCATCATCGTCTCTCGGAAGAAACCAGTCTTCCTCCGTGAAGATGATGGCGAAGAGAGAAGAAGAGATGAAGGAGATTCGAACCAAAACCACTGACGAAATCAATGAGGAGATTGTCGACCTCAAAGGCGAGCTCTTTATGCTTCGGCTCCAGAAATCCCAACGCAACGAGTTCAAATCCAGCGAATTCAGACGCATGCGAAAGAGGGTATGATTCCAAATCCCCCCCTCCCTCTGTCTTTCCTCTTTTACTGGTTTTCTTGCTGTGGAATGTTATTTGTTCGGGGTGCTCAACTTCAACAGACTCAGATGAGTTCAAGATCATAAGATTTGTAGCGGATTGGGTTTAGGGTTTTATTTGGGAAGTTAGGGTTCATGTAGGGCTTTGGGCTAGAGGGGGAATTTTCGCGATTAATCTAACTAGATAAGATTTGGGAGAATCAAGGAGTGAGAAATTTACCTGGCTCGAAGAAGATTAATGCCATGTTGAACATCATGCAAGCTTTTCTTTTTCTTTTTTTTTCTTTTTTTTTTTGTCATAGTTGATGTTGGCATAGTGATGGCAGCAGTGATCTTATCCATAATTCCATATGCAAATGGATGAAAAAATTGAGTAAAACCAAAGAATCCTTACGATTAGGATTGTTGCTTTTGCGCTCATTTCCAATAATGTACAGATCAATGGTTGTGGCTCCAATGGTTAAGAAGGACGGTGGGTCTCTATATGGAATTAAGCCACTAGGAAGCTGATATTGTCCATGCATCCATCTGTAGCACCAAAGTCCCATTGTGCCTAATGTCCATAATTACTCCAAGAATGCCCATCTCATCCTCCTGCACCAATACCACTTCATTCAGCTCCATCTCTGCCTCTATATGCCTCATTAGGGGGTGGCACTTTTCATGTATACCCACGTCCAAGATCTGGATCAACAACATACAAAAAACACTCCTTTCTTGCATTTACGATCGTGCCATCCCATTAGTTGTCAGCATCACCACCATTGCCTCCAAAATGATGCACAAGACAGTGGGGAGTTATTGGGGCTAATGATTTGGTACTGGTACTGGTACTGGTGATTTCATGCTCAAGCACAGTTTTGGTATCTCATTCGGTTATATGTTTCTTGGATTTGGCAGGGTTTTTTTGGGGCTCAAACTGACTCTGACTCATTCCCAGTCAGATGCCAACATTGGATCATTATACAAAAATGGCTTTTCTATCTCCTCCAACCATGGCTTCATTGGGTTATTCTCATTAGAGAAGATATAGGACAAGTTAATTGGATAGAATATTATTTTTAATTTTTAAAATCCCATCTTCAAGTTCAGTTTCTCCATTTTGAGTTATAGTGGCTATAATATACACTAACTTGTTTAAGTTTTGCTGCATCAATGTGTTCCTTAGTCCCCTGTGAATCTTGGAAATGTTTTTCAATTTCTATTTGAATTGGATCCCGATGCCTTTCTGTTCTTTTCTTGCGAAGGGCTTTGATAGCACTGGAGCACTTTCTCTATAATTCAGCCACCGCTCAGCTGGAAATCTCAATTAAAAGAATCAAAGAATGTATTTTGAGATGTGTTTGGGCACATTACATCATATTGAAGGCCCATTTTTCCAATAGTTATTGGACTCCTAGGGTGTATGACTTATGAGCAATGCATTTTTTGCCAAAGGTGTTAAAATTAAGGATTGAAGGTGAGCATCAACAAGGGACCATCGTCTGTGCGCGCGCGCATGCACTAAACTTGTCTAAAGAGAGCTTCTACACTGAAAACAACCTTTGAAATGGACTAAAGACTTCATCAGACTTACGCCTTTAATGGATGGGCTTGTGCCTCCTATTTCTCGTCGGGCAGGCTCAAACCTAGGATCTAGGGTCTATGTCAGACCTGGATGCAGACTCATCCCCTTCAATCCTTATCGAGCACAACCGTAGGCCCAAGTAGGTCCAGTTTGAGTCTGGCCCATTGATAACCTGAATGAAAAAGGGGCCCCTAAAGGGTTACAAGCTCAAGAAAATAGGAGAATGGGAGACCAATAAAACCCTTGAACAAAGTAGTGAGGAAAGAAGTGATATGCTATAGAGTTACATAGAGCTTGAATTCAAATTGGGTTTTGCAGAGAAGCAAGACTCAAAAGGTAGATTAAATAGATGAGATAAGACTACAATGGTGGTGATGTTGATGATCCCTTGACAAAGAACTGACTATCCTAAGGGTAATTACAACTACACAAATATTAGTTGGAGATGTTAACCCATATCTTGGTGTGCTTTTAGATGATGTGTGTTACCTTTATGTCTGTCTCGGTACTTAGCACCAACAAGTTTCATGTATGCTTATTCAGTGAATTTGATGCAAGCTTCAGGTCCAGATGCAAAGCAGGCCCAATTTGTGGGCCTTGCCTTATCACAGCTTCTGCTGACCCTCATGTTGGCCATTGATTGGGCCTTAATGGTACAGCCTATATGCACTACATGATTCCTCCAGGTGTTAGGGTTCTGGGGAGTGTAAGTGTGGCTTAAGAGAGAGCACCCAATAGGATGTGCTTGGGTTACGCCTAGGCGGGTCAAGTCAAGCCTGTTTATAATCAGAGGTAATAATTAAGCCTGGCCGAATCTGGCCCTACAGGCCCTCATATGAACCCCAATCCTTATTTTGAAAAATGGCCAAGCCCTTCCTAGACAGTTTTAACTAGTAAATGGATAATTGCTTATATTTAGATGTAGAAATTTAATTTGTCTTGTGACACCATCTCTTTTAGTCTTAACTGTGCTGAATGCACTGATGAACCTTTCTTTTGAAGGCTAATTAAAGTAATTTTCTAGAGTGTTTCCTGTCGAAATTAGAGAATAATAAATGGTTGGCTTACACAAATAAATATGTAATGTGAGAGGTAGCTACTATCATTGTATATTTTAACAGTTGTCCAGTTCAGTTAAAAGAAAACTAGAAGATTAATTATGCTTAATTTATTATGAATTACATTATGATACAAAATACGATTATTATTTATCATAATGTGTTAGAATACACTGCAAATGTAATAGCGGGCCATAATTGAGCTGGGGTAGACCCATATAACAAGCCTGGCTCTTATATTAAATGGGCCTTCTAGCTATAGGGCAGTAACTCTTGTGGACAATGACAGGAACAATGCCCATTGTGACATATTGGCTTTCAGAGTTGACACAACTGTGATTTTGAATCATGTCTACAAGTTGGTTGCATTGGGTAATTTTTTACGTTATTAACATCAATTATCTGCTATTGTTTTTTGTTTTTTTCGTTTTCTCATAAAAAAGGTTGCTCGAATGCTGACTGTTAGAAGAGAAAGAGAGCTCGAGGAAGGAATTAACAAAAGGTTGTCAAGGAAGCTCGATCGAGAATGGAAGAAGAACGTTGTTGTAAGGCCACCTCCTTCGTTGAGGAAAATGCAAGAGGAGCAAAAAGCAGCAGAAGCAGAAAAGGCATCGTGAGCCTATCAAAATCTGCTTCAAAATTGTTCAAATTGTCATTGTATGCATTCGTATCTGTAAGAGGACTTCTATGTTACATGATCAGAATGAAGGATTTTCTTAGCATCTCCACCTAAGTTTTCAGTAGTAGCAAGTGTGACTTGTTTGGGCAAAGAGCTTAATATAAAGAATTGGTTGATGTCTATCATGTTGCAGAACTTTTCAAGCAAGCACTTCTGAAATCTTTTGTTAACCATAGTCCACGCTTTATTCTGAGTTTAATTTTCCCTCACCTCTATATTGGATCTACATTATCATTCTACAATCCATAACATGCCTTGCTAGCTTATTTCTGGTGTTTACGGCCTCACCCTTCGTCTGGTTCATGCTATTTTTCAGAATACCTCATTGTAGTCTCTGTTTTGGCAAGATCCCTTGTGAAATTGAGCACTGTGAAGATCTTCAGAGTGTGGTTGAGTATATACATTTTCTTCAGAAATGCGAACTTTAAGATGATTATTCACGGGTCAACTAGTCTGCATGGATGGAGAGAACTCAAAACAGGAAACAGGGTTTTGTTTTAGAGTTTGAGATCACAAATGTCCAAGACTCTTGAAGAACAAGAATATAGGGCTAGATCTGACTCATGATGGACCCAGGCTTCCTATAAATATCCGGTTTCAGATAAAGAATGTAGGGCTGTGCAGTCTAGCTCAAGAGCAGCTCTTTTCTCACCCTCACCATGAAATGGCAGTTTTATGCTCATCAAGCCTTATACTCACCACTGGATTTGGATTGAATCTCATAAACAATGTAGGGCTGAAAGACCATTAAATTTTAGGACTGCACATTGTGTAGGAAAACATCCAAGCGGAGCCCACGGGCCAGACTGTATATTGTGCATGTGCAGTCTGCTCATAAGTGAGAATCTTCCTTTCTCTGGTTATTAATTTAGAATAATTAAGCATTTATTTTTAAATACTAGATTATCTAAATTCTTTATGGTACACCCTTTTTTTTATACAGCTCCGTGTTTATTTTTAAATACTGGATTATCTAAATTCATGCTTCTTTCAAGGCTAGTGGAAGGAAACTTCATTAAAAAGGGCGGCGTATATGCTTTTTTTTTTTTTTTATTTCTGACAACGGAGGGTATCCCAACCCTTTAGGCCAGAATAATTCCTACAGGTACAGGGGGAGCCAGTTAAAGCCCATGTTAACCCAGTGTGGTACTATAGTTTCGAACCCACAACCTTTAGGTTATCCAAGAAAACTTAACAGAGACTAGTAGAGTAGAGAACGTCAATGGGTGCATTTGATTCCAAGTTCATCACCCAAAGGTGTAATGCAAATTTCCAATATCACCACTTGATGCGAGCATCCAAAAATATATATATATATATATATAGAGAGAGAGAGAGGGTTAAATCACATATTGATCACATTCTCATAATAAAACCGGATATTATATAGCGGCCAGCTCTCTTAAGCTCAAGCTTAGGATAAGGTAAGCTCAAGTGTATGGTGGGGCCCACCTTGGGACTCACATGGGGATTGGGATGGAGGGGATTTCAAGGACTCCCTAGGATCTCCCTCTCTGCAAAAAATCAGCTACAAACGTGATTTCAATCATCTCCATATGAGCCTAAGAGTTTAATGGTTAATAGTCTATTTGGACTGATACATAGTCAATCCAACGGTCCATTAAATTCAGATCTAATCGAAAATTGGTGTACATGTGCAATTTAGAGTGTTCATGTGTTTGGTCCATTTGGATGGACCAAAGGTGGGCCCCACAAGCATAAGCTTACAAGATTTTATACAAAACTTGAGCTTAGAAGAGCCTTGCTCATATATATAACAAGGACCAGTGCCTTCATTTCAGATTTGCCCCCACTCATCAGCATACTCTCACCAGCTGAACTACAGCCGGAGACATTTATAATACATACATGGTAGCATTATACACAAATATGTAATTTAGTTATGTAATTTAGTTACAGGGCTCAATTTGGGTACTCAACTTAAATACGCCTTAAATTCCACTGGGGATTGTCCTATCCCAAGGACACCCAAGGTGAATTGATTATTTTGTGAGTTAACCTTTTCCTGTTGAATTGTCACATTTGAGACAAACCAAAGAGGAGACGCAAATAGTAGTAGTCGTGCAGCCAGTGGTGGAACAATGATTTCCCGCCCAGCGCAAGCAAGAACAAATATTGCATGTGTGTTACCTAGAACTGATTTGAATAAAGCCCAAACAGACTCAATCCAAGCATTTTCACATGAATATTTGATGTAGATCAAGGGGTTGAATTAGGTCAACAGGTGCAGTCTACAGTTTAGAGCCCAACCCATATCTGACCTGGATTGATCTGCATAACTCCCAAACTGTGTGGGTCAACCCAATTAATCTAACCTGACCCGACCAGAATTACAAAAGCTCAACCAAAGCATAACTTCCAGTTCAAGAACTATATTAGGTCCATTACCTCGTTTCTTGTCTGTAAAAAGCCGGATCAGGGTCCTATAATATTTTGCTAGCCAATGCATTGAACCAATCCATTGGATTTCTAAACCATCTGTGAATGCTTACTCGAAGCCCAACATCATTTGAAGAACTATATGAATTAATCTTTTTTGCAGGTAAAATACGGTCAAGCGAGTAAGCCTGACCCGATCCATTTTTATGCAGGTTTGGACCTGCCCTGTGATCGACCCATATTTTATACGGGTCAGGTATGGCAATTCAAATACTGGTCGGGTTAGAATCGGTTTAATAGGTCAGGTCAAGTATTGCCATCTAGATGTATCTGACTGGAACATATATGGGAGAAGGGGGTTTGTTGCTTTGCATGATCGGTCAAGATTGAAAACCCCGCACGGCATGTATTATAGAATCCCGTAGAAGAAACCCTCGATATCATTTATAATGTTTTTAATAAATAAAACCCTAATCTTTATTGATCGAAGCCATAGAATGATTAAGAAGGAAATCTAACCATCCAAATAAAGGAACAAAATTTTAAAAAAAAAAGAAAGAAAGAAATGAAGTGGGGGACACCTTATATACAAATTGCGAATAGAAAACGATTTCGCCTTAAACACCATGCCAATTCACCATTAGAAGATGTTTTAATAGTCTAATTGATGATTGGATACTAGAATTCCAGAAGAGATGGGTTATTTTAACCCATTTAGAAATAAGCTGATGATATGATTGGGACATGAGAGAAATGATCAAGTTGGCAATAGGAAGTATCCAAAAGAAGCAAGGTCCTTAGTGGCCCCACCCCAGTCTATTGTTTGGTGGTCAGTCAGCATATCCCATCAAGATGTAACTAATGTGAACCCATATAGGATTTATTGCTTCTCTTTGAATCAGGATTTTTCAAATTTGAGGAGCTAATTGTCATCTTTTGACTTGTTCAAGGTTTTGTAGCTAGGCTGTCCAAATTGGCCAATTGGATTGGGTTTTGAAATGACCAGGTCAAAGCCCCTCAGAGTCCAGCTTTTCTTAGGTGAAACCTGAATTATCTTTTGTGAATTCTCTACTCTTAGGCCAATAAACAGTTCTAATCTTATGGGTCCAAATGAACTGAATTGGCCTCGCAAGAACAACTGATGCGGGTCGATTTATTGGGGTATCAACTCAATTTGTACCCATACCTGTCAGTTGTAACAATCATACAATGAAGATATGCAGTGTATTTAAAATAAAAAAAAAAGTTAAAATGAAGATACTGCAATGACATAGAAACTACTAATCAGGTGAAAGAAGAAGAAAGAAGCAACTGCTGATTGAGCATGGTGTGGGCTCAAGTGGGTTCTTTCTGATCTTGGATGGTCGATTCAAGTGGGTTGAATCGGGCTAAAGCTTGTCTAGACCGGCTTGTTTAATTCTTGGGCCAAATATTCAGGCTCAGTTCTAGCTCAGGGGCTTGAAAGTTAGAGCTAGGCCAGGTCCATTTTCTATAATTTCATAATGAGTTTGGTCTAAAGCTCGGCTTGTTAAGGCTTGAACTTGAGCTTGTCTTGGCTCTTTTGATTCTTGAATTATTTATATGTATGTTTCATAATTATTTATATTATTAAATATTTTGTATTGTATTCATATATATGTAATATTATATTTCTAGTGGAGCTCGCATTTGATAAATGTTGTTATATTATTGTCAACACATTCATGGATGATTGGTGTTGGCACATTTATTTCACTCGTACTCCCAGGGATAGCATCACTCCTAAGAAAAAGAGTAGCAAAAAGATAAATAAAAAATAAAAAGTTCTTGTGCTATTCTTTTATAAGTTTTCTATAATCCAAAGCATATACATTTCAGACCAAGATCAAGCTTTGACTTGGCTCAGGTCGTCTTTGATCGATCTCAAGGTTGCAAATGTGCGAGAACGGCCACTTGCTTCACTCGTAAATGACGGCAATCCTCACCTAACTGCTCAAGGTTTGAACTCTAGATACACCACATCTTTCCACTTGGGTGAGACTTTTTTTCCACTTGTGTGAGCCTTCTTTCCGGCTGTGCGGGCTCTCTCTTGGGTCCCAAATAATATAAAAAAAGTTTGTAAATGTGAGTTTTGAAGACTTGATTTGGTAGTTGATCAAACTCGGCTGGACTCATTTCATCTACGTTCTTGTCAGATCGAGCGAGCACCATTGTCAGGCCTTAAGCATACACAGGCAAGATCCAGCCCATTTAGCTATTAGACAAGAAAGGAGGCATAAACCATGCTTACAGGCCTAAAACATAGTCCATGCCTACCCCAGATGTCCATAATGAAAGAAAAGCTTTGATCTTTTGATGGGTTATTAGTGGAAGACCAACACACATTCATAAGCTATTTAGGGCGAGGCACTTATTGAGAGACAAAAGGTAGGTTTCCATGTCCAAAGTTAAAAAGTAAAATGCTCAGTGCTTCAAGAGTATTTATAACATGAATGCAGTCAATGACCCGACCATCAAACATTAGAAAAAAAAAGGAAAAAACCTTTCATGGATTGGGATTTCAAAATAAAAATTAGTTAACCTAATATTTGACAAAGGCAGGAATGCCAACAGATTGAAGGAATTCTCTGGGTTTTTTTTTCTTTTTTTTTTTTTTTTTTTGTCTCAAATGGACTACATCCTTAGAATATTGAGATTGAATTTGAGGTGAGAATAGGAAATGAGCATCATCATATCCATGTCAATTTAATTTTGAGAAACACCCTTAGTTTAATCAGAATCTAAATCTGAAATCAGGTTAAATTTAAATAAGTTGTCATTTTCTTTTATAGAAAAATGCATCGAACTTAATCAACGGGCTAAAAACTGATCTTGGATTCAAAGTCAAGGTGGTTGATTGAAAATTTTGAATTAAGCAACATGGTTATACGCAAGAAATTAAAAAAAGTTGGTTATTCGTAGTTGTCATTAAAATGTATGGGTGAATAGATGAATCTTCCCCCAATTAAAAACAACCTCGTTTGTATTAGGGCATGAGACAATAAAGTCTCATTCATACATCCAAATTCAAACAATCCTCGGCACCTCAAAAAATGGAATTCCTTTTCAATATATTGTCCTTAGACACGTTCTACAAGAAACCTACCATGATGGACAAGGGTGAATACTAATTCCTTACAATGTCAGGCAGGTTGATTAGAATCTCTTGAAAAAAACAGAAGACAAGAAGTACTTTTCATCTCAGGATTTACAAAGATGGACAATTATATCGATTGACAAAAACAAGGCCCACAAGGCACCAATTTAGATGCCCATATGGTGTGTGCTCGGGGAATAGGACCATGGAAGCATGGGCTTTTGAAAGAAAGACCATCTCCAAGATCATCAAAGGATACTTTCAGTCCTTCTATGAAACAATTAGCAATCAACTAATTAGATGAGATAAAGCTATGATGATAATGTAGGTCAAAAGTATAATGGAGCCCACACTAACAATTTTAATGTCCCTCCTCCGTTGATGTGATTCTATTTAGTTTAAACATAATGTCATCCCTCATTCATGGTTGGGCCCATTAGGATCTATGATTTAACATCCAAATCCTTGCAATCATAAGAGTAAGAAAAATAGAATGAAGCACATGATCCAACAAATATGGCAAGTCCCATCCAAAAAATAGTCATCATGTTGCTGTTGTTGTTCATGTTTGGATTGTCACAAATTTTGTGAGCTAGCTAGTTGTCAACTTACTTAGCGCAGTCCTCGTTTATTTGGGCCCAGGACCGACACTTAAAATATGGCAAGTCCCATCCAAGGACTCAACAATGCAAATCCACAGTGGGTCTAACATAAATCCTTACTGATCAAACATTGAAATCCATACAACACCATTATAGCCAGAAAATTATGATAATATTCATGGTCCAGCCATTTAATACATTGTAGATAGAGATGCTAAAACAAAATCATAAAGTCTGCAATCCAGGCATCCAAATTGGAGGATCCCTAATCCACGGTTAGGCTGTCATAAAAATCTCATAAATTTGTACAAATCTAGTAGTAAATTTATGTGTGCGTGCAAATGAGAGAGAGAGAGAGAGAGAGAGAGGGAGAGAGATATTAAGAGCTCAATGAGATGAGAACAAGGGATGACATATACAAGAAAGGTTTGTTTAGGCTTTTAATGTTTCCCAGAAAAAAAGACCACGTATTAAAAAAAGAACCATCCTAACCAGCTGTTTAACAGGTGTAAACCCCATCTATAATTGACTCAACCCACTCACATCACATGTACTGCACCTTTTCAATAGCAATGACTACAAATTCTACAGAAGATAAGAGGTTAGATGCCTCACTAACATCCCACCTTCATCTTCTCCTTCTCAATACCTTCACAAGGGATTGCTCCTTAGTTTAACATAGGGTGAGTAGCTTGAAACTCTTCTGATCTTTACTACATATAAGGTAAGTTGTGGCTTCTCTTTCAAAATATATTTTCCTCTCAATTGAGACATTTAGCTTCTAAGCAGATTGGTAGGCTAAAGTTAGTAGAAGCAACTCTTTGTTACTAACTTCATATGCTTTGATTTCAAATAATGAGTTATTTGTCGTAGTGACAGGATTCTATGACTTTGCTGGATTTTACTTTCATAGGAGAGAGGAATCTAGTGTTCCTACCCATCCCATAGAAAACAAAATCCTCTTTATTGAGGAAACCAATTAATTTTTTTTCTTTTTTGTGAGAAAAATGTGTCATACTAAACAACAAATAGCAGCGTACATAGAAAATCAAAATAACTCCATTTTATCACGGACTCCTTTCCTTGCTCCTAAATGAAACTAGATCGGTCAGGCACCTTAGAAACAAGAAAGGAAGTTGGAGTTATTTTCATAAATCCAATATTTATTCTTATTAATCATAGTCCCAAATTGTACACCAGCTTGTGAAATTAACACCATCAAATTGCTTGTGTTTTAGAAAATTTGAACTATACATGAAACACTATCCATCGATTGTGTAAATCATTTTGATTAGATTGAAATTTGGCATAATGCCTATATGGTGTGGGTTGTCTGCGATAAATGGATTGGATAAATCAATGGTTGATTCAATCCCTGCCAAGATAGTTCGTTTTTCATTATTTATCTGGTTAATCTTTTTTCTTCCTTTTGATTTACGACTTATGTCATTTTCAGCAACCAAATCCTTGGAAAAATATTTATACTTTTTTTAATGAAATCCACGTTTGACAATTATAAATCCCATAGGATTTGGGCCATCTAATATTCTCATTTTTAGGATTCGCGGATTCGATCGTCCATCAAGGTGTCGAAATCTTTAGCTGAAAGGACAAGGGTATAACTTTTGTAAATTTGTAGGTTTCTCACTTGTTATAAAATGTGACTTACTTAAAATCTTTAGCCATACAAATTTGCGGTGAGGAAGGCCCTATTCTATGTGCAGTGAGAAATCATCAAATATGCGAATTTCACACTTATTACCAAGTCAATAGAGTGAACATTGCTAAACCCCGGTCCTCTTTGTGAGGAGTTCTGTCTCAATCCAAACTAGGCTATACTTGCAGAAGGTTGTTAAGACTGTTTAACAACCATGCAACCTACAAGATTGGTAAAAAAGAAACCCCAAATTGCAGCAGTTCCTTGTGATTGTAGTATCGATCGAACAAACTATAAGATTTTAGTTTAACATTCAGTTTGTCAAACAGTTATAACATGACTTCCAAAGATTGTGACCCAAGATTTCATAATCTAATACTAGATTTCCAGTAGACAAAGATCAGAGCCATCAAATCAACAGCTGAAAACCTTAAATTTAAAAGGAAGCCCCATTTGAAAGTTAAAATGAATACTTATATCCACAAAAGTGATCCACTAATAAGAACTATCTTATCATATTCCTAGTGAACCAAGATCATTAACATGAGGCAAATCACTGCCTAGGAACTACAAATCACAAATCTTGAACTAGGAATCTAGGTGCCCTACTCAGGATATATCTTGCCTGAGATCGTCTCTCTTTAAAAGATAAATAAGACTTTCACACAAAATAATCATGATTAGTTCTTTTAAGGAGTTGAAAATAGTGAATACTGTAATATCTAGTGGAGGGGAACAAAATACTATGATTAGTGCAAATTTGGAGTGGGGTGGGGGCTAATTATATAAACAAGAGGAGAAGAGAAGACAACTGTATTTGAATCTGTTGAGACAACAAAGTCAACAGCAAAGGGAAGAAGTCTGCCCTTTGTGGGCTGTCTATGCCCCTCCATTTTCTTCTTTACACTCTAAAGCCCCCTAAACAGTTACAAAAGTTGGAAAAAAATAGCACCATCGATTCCTCTCGGTTTCTTTTTCTTATTCTCTATCTGATTGTTGGAAAAGGTTTTACATGTTCTTTAATCTTTCTTTCCCTGTATTCGAAGAAGAAGAAGAAACAACAACCTTCTCCTTTGTCTCTCTATCTCTTCTGTAGAGAAGATTGAAACAACAAACAACGGTGAGTTCAATTTTTAAAGTACCCCAGATGGATTTTTTTTTCTTATTTTGAGTTTTGGGGTGGTTGTTCACTCTTTTCTTTCTGAATTTTGGATTGGGTTTGTGTTCTTGATGAAGTAGGTGGTGTAATTCGTGAGGAAATTGGTGTTTGCTGTGGTGGGTTTCATGTAAAACGCTCTGAAGAAGAGGTGCATGTTGTGAATTTTGGGAGAGAATTGGAGGTGATGCAGATGTGTATGGACAAGCTGTGCTGTTTCAACGGTTCCTATTCCCAGGTCAGGAGATTCTCCCTTGTTCGCATCTTTTCTCCTGTTACAATGATGGGTGTTGACTCCTTATCTGTTTAATACCCCCTTTCTGTAGAATTGATTTGATTTTGAGTTGATTAGTAAAGTTAATGGCTTTAAAGGGTTCTGTTCTGTTTCTTTTCTTTACATTTTTCTAATATTGAATTTTGGATTGGGCAAGACATATGGTTTTGCTTGAAGTCCTAGTTGTTTTCTTTTTCGAAACTTCATTGAAAAAATTATGTTGGGTATTTTCAAGTGATTTTGTTTTATTGATTATTTCAATCGTTTGGAATAAAAAGTTCAAAAATTGTACTTTGATTTAGTTGAATCTTGGGGACTCTGTATTTCTGCTTGCTTGATGGCATAAATGATATAGGAGTATTGGAGATGCCATCTATTTTCAGTACTCAATTGGAGCTTTATGTTTTAGTGATTTGTGTCAGATTTCTTTTGATGTTAAAGTTGGTTTTTCATGTTCAGCTAGTGGGAGTTCGTTCTTCATGCAGTTCGGGGAAAGGGAGAAGCCATCAGGGGCCAATTAAGATTACTTATGGATTCTGCCTAGTTAAAGGGAAGGCCAACCATCCCATGGAGGATTATCATGTAGCAAAATTTATTCAAATAAACGGACAGGAGGTTGGACTGTTTGCTATTTACGATGGCCATCTAGGAGATAGTGTGCCCTCGTACCTGCAAAAGCATCTGTTTTCCAACATCCTGAAGGAGGTGGGTTATTGATTAAGTCAAAGAGGATTGCTACTATGAGTCATGTGCTTTATGGTTTTTCATTTATGTGTGTACCAGAACTCTTCATTGGTTCATCCATAAACATCACGCTTGTATATGATGAATGGACCAATGATTTGGTGGGTTATCATTTGGATGAGCCATTCAGTAGGTGGTGGAGATCTACTAATGTATGGTTGATGCATAGTTGAGTAGAAATAAGCGAGGTCCATCTCAAGTGTTCATAAAAGTTGGGTTCACAGAAAAGTGCAATCGCAAACATTTTGGTCCATGGCCTATCACATGGTGACCTACCAAATCACTTGCATAAGAAACACCTTTCATGGTTCTTCCATGGAGTGTGGCAGTGGTAGCTCCAAAAATAGAAAGATAACAGATTTTTTTTGCATTAATATATATAATATGTATCGTCTTGCCTAAATATAGGCCTCATCTCATGTTATGGTTACTGTTGTTGTAGGATGAGTTTTGGACGCATCCTGATAGGTCCATTTCAAAAGCCTATGAGAGGACTGACCGAGCAATTCTTTCCCACAGTCCCGATTTGGGACGAGGTGGTTCCACTGCTGTCACTGCCATTCTAATAAATGGTCAAAAGCTATGGATAGCTAATGTTGGGGATTCACGGGCAGTTCTAGGAAAGGGTGGTGAGGCAATACAGATGACAACTGATCATGAGCCTAGCACAGAGCGTGGGAGCATTGAGAATCGAGGTGGCTTTGTCTCAAACATGCCAGGTTCTCCATTATAACCTTTTCAAAAATACTAACTGCCATGCTTGTGTTTGTACAAACGTTAAATTTCATTAAAAATCCTTCATAAAAAAAACTTTCAGAAAAATGCTCTTTTGTAACAGTACATTTTGAGTACATTATATTGCAATCTTGCATTTCTCAGGGCCTTCGATTTTGATCTTCAATTTTCTCTTCTTAATGGCATAGAGAGAGAAGTATACAACATTTCTGTCTGACTCTGACCATTTTGTATGCATCCTCAGAACGTGTTGATACATCCAGAAAGAATGGATCCCATGTGGGGCTCCACATAGACAAAGATCTGTGCAAATCCCATGTGTGGCAGTTTTCTCTCTTAAAATTGAGGGATTTGATATATTTCTTTTCCTTTCTTATTAAGACTCTTATTTAGTTTTTACTTTTCTTTAGATTCATTGAATTTAATTGTAGCTAGGTTGATGGTTGGGATTTGATTATCTTTGGATAATGGATCTAGTTAATTTATTGTTATTTGTTTTTTTTATAAATAAAAGGAATGTTCAAAGAGGCTATATTGAAATTATTAAAGACATATGAAAGAGCAATAACGAGTGTGACTATGAGCCATAGATGACCCTAAGCCCTTATCTCTTTGCACTAATTATAAACGAGTTAACTGCTCATATTCAAGAAAAGGTACCTTGATGCATGTTATTTGCATATTATATTATGTTGATAGATGAATCAAGAGATGATGTGAATGCAAAACTTAATAGATGGCGGGAGACTTTAGAATCCAAAGGTTTTAAAACTATCTGTAAAAAGACGTAATATATGGATTGTAACTTCAGTGGGCGTCTAGAAAGAATTGAAACTACTGTAAGAATTGAAGACCACGAGATACTACAAAGTGATTCTTTCTGCTACTTTGGCTCTAATTAGTAAGGATGAGGAGATTGATGAAGATGTCAAACATAGAATAAAAGCACGATAGTTGAAGTGGAGACTTGCTTCTGGAGTGCTGTGCAACCAACGAATGCCAACAAGATTAAATGGGAGATTTTATAGGAAAGCGATTAGACCAACTATGACCTATGGAGCACAATATTGGCCAATAAAGAAGCAACATATGCACAAAATGGATGTAACAAAGATGAAAATATTGAGGTGAATGTGTATAAAACTAGGAAGGATAAAATTAGAAATGATTGCTTTAGAGCATTTAGGGGTAGCAACAAGAGGGGATAAAATTAGAGAAATCCGTTTGAAATGGTTTGGGCACGTCCAACATAGGCCGACAACGGCTCCGATAAGGAAAAGTTTGGCTATGAAGGTTGATGGCCCACCAAGGGGAAGACATGCATGGAGGTAGAAAAAATAAATATAAAAAAGTGTAACTTATTTGAGGATTTGGCTCAAGATAGATCGGAATGGAGAAATAGAATTCGTGTAGCCGGCCCCAACATAGTTGGGACAAGGCTTGGATGATGACCTTGATGATGATGATGATGATGTTTTTAAACAATATTGGAAAAAAAATATTAATGGAAGTAACAATAGTACAACAATGAAACATTGGAAAATAATAGCATAGTAAAAAGTAATGGATGATGGAAAGACTACAAAACTACATAGAAGAACTCAAAAACAAGCCTTCTGATGAATGCTTTCTTTGCCAATGAATCTAGTGAACATTGAAATTCCACCCAAATAGCTGAAATGACATAGAGAAGCCATTGTGCAAATCTCTGATCTCACTATGCACCAAGTAGAACTAAAATTTGACACAGAGACCCAAGAGATAACATTTTGTGAGTTTCTTTTTATAAAAAGAACATTAAAAAACATCTCCTGAGATAAGGGTGATTGCTTAGTGGCTAACATCTCGGCCTCACTAGACACCTTTAGGGCAATTAGGCCCAAGAAAATTTTGAAGAATAGCCCCCTTATTAATTAATGGCTTCATGCCGATACATGCTAGCAAAGCCGCTAATTGGATGAGAGGATCAACCCAATCTAGTCACCTCCAAGCCCTAGCTTAGCACCACCACTAGATCTAGGGTTTCTCCTAAGACCTAAGCAATAAAATAAGCACATCAACCAATGGGTGAAAAGGGAAATTTTTTTAATGTCATAATCATCTGAAGTACTTGTTGTAGCCCTTTATAAGCCACATGGTTGTAATTCAAAATCTCTCCCTCAATTCGTGTATTAGAAATTTCACGAACTTAAGCAATTGACACTGTGTCTTATTTCCTCTTGAAGGATGTACAGTAAATCATCATCATCAAAGCCCAGTCCCAACTATGTCAGGGTTGGTTTCATGAATTATGTGTCTCAATTCCGATCTATCCTGAGCCAAATCCTCAGATAAGTTGCACTTCTTTAAATCTATTTTTACTACATCCATCCACATCTTCTCCAGCCTATCCCTTCCCCTTGGTGAGTCATCAACTTAGATAGTCGAACTTTTCCTTATTGGCACAATTGTTGGCATGCGTTGGATATGTCCAAACAATCTCAAACCGGTTTCTCTAATTTTATCTCCTATTGATGCTACCCCTAAATGCTCTTGAAAGCACTTATTTCTAATTTTATCCTTCCTAATTTTACCTCACATCCACATCAACACTCTCATATTTGCTATGTCCATTCTATTCATATGTTGCTTATTGATTGGCTAACATTTTGCTCCATAGGTCATAGCTAGTCTAATAGTTATCCTTTAAAAATTTTCATTCAATTTTGTTGGCATGTGCTGATCACAAAACACTCCAGAAGTAAGTCTCCACTTCAGCCAACCCGCTTTTATCCTATGTTCGACATCTTCATCAATCTTTTCATCTTTATTAATTATTAAGCTAATGGAATGAATCTCTTTAAGTATTTATTGGGCTTCGGTTCTCACAATAGTTTCAGTTGTTTTTACTACTTATTTTAAAGCCTTTGAATTTTAAAGCCTCCTGTTATCTCTCAAGTAGGGATAGCAATTTTGCCCCGGCCCGCCCCGGCTTGCCCGCTCTGCCCCGCGTGGGTTTTCCCCGCCCCAATCCTTAGGTGGGGCGGGGACGGGGATTAAAACTATGCCCCGAAGGCGGGGCGGGGCAGGGATGGGTTTGCTATTTTCCCCGCCCTGCCCCGTGTCCCGCCCCATACCCCGCCCTGCCATTAAATAAGTTTATATTTATATATATGTATATATTAATATATATAATATATAGAGGGTTATGTTTATATATATATATATATACAAACATATATATGTGTGTGTATATATGTATATGTATGTGTGTGTATATATATGTATATGTGTGTAACAATCTTGAATATATGAATATATTTTAAATAAGGTAAAACATTATAAGAAATGAAGTTTGGTCTAGTGGTAAGGCAAATCTCTAGTTGCTCCCCCACCCAAGTTCAAATCCTAAAGTCTTGCACATTTAAAATTTTTATGATTGAGGGGCGGGGTACCCGCGGGGCAATCGAGGTATGGCTGGACGGGGAACGGAGCATATCAATTACCCTGAAGGGCAAGGTAGGGCGGGGTAAAAGAGGGGCGGGGTAGGGGCGGGGCGTCCCAATTCCGTCCTCGATCCGCCGCGTTGCCATCCCTACTCTCAAGTTTTGTGTTTACACCAGCTTTTGATTCATTGACCAACACTATATCCTCTACAAACAACATACACCAAGGTACCTCCTCTTGAATATAAGCAGTTAACTCGTCCATAATCAATATAAAGAGATAAGGGCTTAGGAAGGATGCATAGTAAATAAAGGGCAACCCAGTTCACGAGGCTCATGCCACTTTGAGGTCTGGGGTCAGATGTAGGCAGCCTTACCTCCACAAGCGGAGAGGCTGTTTCCGCGTTTCGACCCAGTAACGCCCAGGTTGCAATGGAGCAATCTTATCATTGCGCCAAGGCCCACCCTCGAAGGATGTATAGTAAATCTAGACTATAATTAAAAGAAATAGAAAAATAAGAAAGATAGAAGATAGGAGCTAAAGAGAGAAAATAAGAGGAATAAAGTGGTCAATCTTCCCTTT
Organism: Persea americana; assembly: GCA_029852735.1. Lineage (NCBI taxonomy): Eukaryota > Viridiplantae > Streptophyta > Magnoliopsida > Laurales > Lauraceae > Persea > Persea americana. Next base: position 15,804,882 of record CM056809.1, read on the forward strand.
CTTATGATATTTTCCAAGCTGGCGTACTATTTAAATGATTACAATAAGAATAAGGCCCCTTTTTGGGTTTAATCACACTATATCTACGGATGCAAAACAAACCCAAAGACTGGACACCCTATATCTTGGAGCTAATTTAGGCACCCTACACAATTTATACCAACACACACACCCCCCAATACTTGTGAGCAATGAGGACCTTTCTCCAAAGTGCTTCCTTCTCCTCCCAAAATCTCCACCAATATTTAGCTAGCAACACCTTACCTCACTCCATTTCATTAAATGCAACTTCCTTGAATCTCTCTAACCTTCCTGCAAAACACTCCTCCTAATACAATCCAATCTTGTCATCACTGATTTAGGCATCTTAAAGAGGGACATGTAAATGTAACACACCGGAAGATTGGATAAGCTTGCTTTGATCAAAGAGATTCTACATCCCAAAAATAAGTATTATCTTTTCCAAGTGGATAATTTCTAATCCATTTTTTCAATGTCAGGGTCCCACAGCGCCTTCGATCTATGTGCTTATATAGGCTAGGTGGTTTAGGCGACATGTAACTTGAATAGGAAAATCCCTATAAATGATTTTGCCTGGCGTCCTCACTTCTTAATCTTTTCTAACAAACCATAAACTACTATTGCTGGCCTTACCAATTTTGAACTCACAAGATGGCAAATGAGTAAATGCAGTATTATACCTTATGTACTGATCCTTTTATTTGGTTGAATAAATTTTTCATCACCTTTCAAGAAAATGAAGTAAAAATCTCTACAGGATTTGCTCTATGATACAACTGGTCATGCAAGAAGCTTACAATGCTTTGGTGAACTTAAAAGTTTTTTTTCAAGAAAAGTAGTAAAAATATCTACAGGATTTATCCCATGATCCAGCTAGTCATGCAAGGAGCCAGCAATGCTTTGGCATGTGTTTTAAGAAAAAAAAATATATAGGGATAATAGCCCCTCAACAATGTGCTCGACTTGAGTTTGCTGCTCCACTAATGAGGCATGGGCCTCCTCCTGCTCCTGGGCTCAATGGCCATGGGCTGATGCATGCCCCACATCGTCATCATCGTCTTAGCAGTTGATTATATGGTCATAATGGCTGTAAAGGCCAATATTGCGATATGGACCGATACTTAGCTTGTGGCTGATATGCATTTCATCTGGGCTGATAAATAGCTTTTTGGTCGATACTTTAAACCACACTGCTCCTGTGACCTGAATTGAAGTCCATTTAACATCTTTGGAAGTTTTTTCCATGAATTATGAACTTTGAGCGTTCTTTCTTTATTTCTTGTTTTTTTTCTTTTCTTTTTTTCTTTTTGGAAGGTAACAAGATCCATTCCATGCATCAGAATTATAATAGGTCTATACGGTATAAGAGATGTCTACTCAAGATGCAAAGATGAAAAAGAAAAATGTATGTGTACAAACTATATCAAACCCTTAAAAATAAAAGTACTATTATTTCTACCATATCAACTTTTAATTTAGCCAATGAATCAGCCACCTCCTTTGCACATCGTTTTACTGGAGGATATGGAGTGCATGTGCTCAATCTGTCAACCTCATTTGAGTGTTTGCTTATTACCAAGGTGAGGCCTTGATACTGTAAGCCCAACTCACTGCATGAGAGAGACTCTTTCAGTAATGTGGATACCTGAATGATATGCTGAAATCCTTAAGTCCTCTCTAATCGCCAAGAATTCTATTTCGTCAGAATCCTTGAACCATCCCCAGAAAAGAAACTGAGCTTTCTCCAATTATGATTGAAAAAGGCCTCTCCAATACTTGGATCCGGTTTCCCCTTGATGCCTCATCAATATCAAACTTGAAACAATCGTGGAGGATGCCATCTTGTCGCCATGTTAAATTTAAAGGATCCCTAATGTTACCACATTTGCAAATATCTGAAGATGAAACCCTCTGTCCACCTAGCTAATCTTGAAAACTGGCTCCAATGAACTATCCTCCCTGTAAAATCCGATTTATATTTTTCTTTCTAAATCTTTGGACATTCTAACTTAGACAAAAAGGGCTGAACCATACTCTTTTGTAAAACAAGCATTCACCAAACACAACCTTATCTACAGTCCACAACAAAATGAAATCAACAAATCCTCAGTGCTTTTGAGACAAACATATTTTCCAGTTCTTTGTCCTGCTCTTTCCTTTTTCTAACTAGTGAATTTCTGAAGAAATGAATGCTACAATGTTACATACCCATCCATCTCGGGCTCTTTTCAATTATAGTTATGAGTACACTTGGAGTCTTTTTGTCAATTCATATAACTTGACATTACCATTTGGCCACTAGAATGTTGTGAGCTCTATTGTCATTGTGTTTTGCACTCTTACCATTCAGCAGCAAGCATGTTATCAACCGCTTCAGGTAATTACGGGTTTGTCTCCAAAGTCTGCAGTTGTCTAACTAGACGATTTTTTAAAGTACAAAGCCTAATTATGATATTTCATGATAATATTGCAAAGGCCTATATTGAAGTATTGCGAGAGTCATTGTTGCCAGACTCCTACGATTCTAATCGAATCAGCAGGAAAATTATTCGTATCCATGCAACGGATCTCATTTATAAGTGAATATTAGGATTCAAATGTGATCTTACGATTTTGATTCTTGTTTTGTTGAATCTTATGATGCAAGTGATTTGGTTGAGCAAGGATAGTAACAACCAAAAGGTTAATATTAGCAATTATATATTATTTCTTTCTTTCTTATTTTAGCATTTCTATTATTATAAGGTTATTTAGCAGTTAACAAAACCTCTTAAGATTTTTTTTGGCTTTGGGGAGGTTTAGAAAGGAATAAGGAACTAGCATTTGATTAAAGCGTTCGACTCTACCCATGGGGTTTTGTCCTGTATTTTTTTTTTTTTTTCCCGATTTTTTCTTCATGAACACTTTTAACTTCAAGAGATACCCTAACATTTAAGATTGATTATTTGGATTTTATTTTTATTTTTTTTTATTTAAAGAGAACAAGAAAAAAAAAGTTGCAACTTGTTAATTTTTCCTAATAACATTGATATCTTAATCTGTTTAACTATTTACACACCTTTGATTATATATTAATATATGTCCATGATATTCTTGATATTATCATTCCAATATATATATATATATGGGAGATGCTCCTATGAGAGATGGGGATGGGGGCCCTCACATTTAAGTTGTTGGCATTGGATATGGATGTGAGGGCCCCCACCCAATCTCTCATTTAAGGTGAGAGATATCTCTCATAGGAGCATCTCCCTATATATATATATAAATATATATATATATATGTTCTTCATATGATTATAGCATAGTCTTATTTTTCATAGTATTTATATTGCTATAGATGGAAATGGATTCAGTATCGATTTTCAAAACAACGGTTGTAATGGTCAAATAACTGACATCATTACGTCTCTTGTTTCATAAATTTACATTACAAATTACAACTTTATAGATTCTTATCTCTAGATTCAGAGATGTCATCCTCTAAAATATCTCAACACAACTGATGTTAATTCTGGAACATTTTACTATCATATAGTAGGTACAAAATGAGTAAAGTAGTCGGATTGGGTCTTGTAGGATTATCAAAGTAATTACTTTTTGTTTCCAGTGCGTAGTTAATTATTAGGGTCATTGTTAAGGGGTCTATATAAGGCTGTAAAGAGTCATGAGTGGGACAACTTCAGATTATTCTACAAATTTTCTTGAATAAACTAGTCTTTTTTCAACTTTATTTGACAAGTTTTTCATTGGTTTACCTTTGAGAAATCTTATCTCCAACAGCGATTGGAGTGTCTTTTGTGGCGAGGATTGCTTCCCTATCTAGTTTGCTTTACGGTCCCACCTGCACCTACACCTACACCTGCACCTTTTATCCTTCACTCTTCAGGCCTTCCTTCACCTCTACAATAATTCTTTCCCGGAACCCATTTTACCATGAATTCCTATGTATTCAATTCCATGCATACAAACTGGCCCTCACTTTTTAGTTTTTCTTTGATCAACTGAAGCTTACAAATGGGCCTAGTAATGACACCACTTTTGTTCTTAACACAAGGCAATGATTCTTGAGGATTGGGTAAATATGGAGCTGAAAGTTAAACTTTGGCACCAATTATGGGGAATTATCTAGAAAATAAAGATCTGAGATTTGTCAGCTTACCCTCCAACTGGTGTAGGTCACATGATTAAAAAAACAGAAAATATGTCACTGCAAAATTGGTGATTGGTGACTCCTCCAGTTATGAAACTTAAATTCCATATCTTAGAAATGCATAGTTATATACAATTGGACATGTATAGAGGACGGTTTTAATCCTCATTTCTCTGACGTTTTCTCTGGGTTTTCCATGCACTGGATTTGTGTAAATTTTCTGACATGTTTGTTTCTATGCATCTTGATACTGATTGTTTCATGGCATTGTTCATCAGGAGATGTCCCAAGAGTTAATGGGCAGTTAGCCGTATCCCGCGCATTCGGTGATAAGAGCCTCAAATCGCACTTACGGTCTGACCCTGACATACGACATGCTGATATTGATCGTAATACCGATCTTCTCATCCTTGCAAGTGATGGACTCTGGAAGGTCCGTCATCTTATTCCAACACTATTTTTTCCTTCTTTTTGCTTCACCATGACCAGAAATATTGATGAGTTTCCATATATAGGTAATGAGTAATGAAGAGGCAGTCAATTTGGCTAGAAAGATCAAGGATCCACAGGCTGCGGCTAAGCAGCTAACAGCCGAGGCATTGCAACGAGACAGCAAGGATGATATATCTTGTGTCGTCGTTCGGTTTAGGGTGTGAACTATGAAGGCTGTTAACCCTTGGTTGCTGGAAATTTTAAGTTTCTGGTTGCTGGAAATTTTAAGTTTCTACCAATGGGCAGCCATCTACCAACTGCATTCACTTCAGTCATCGACTCGGGTAGTTCTCCTGAAACCTGCATGACTTGAAGAAAAAAAAATTAATCCAAGAAAGGTCACCTTCTCCTATTCCCGTGTAAAATTTCTCTCTTGGTTTGTGCGAGTTTGATATTGTTTTTATTCCTTCACAAGTACTAAGAATCCAATGCATACCTTGTTTTTATAGCATTTGAGAATGAGAAGTATCTCAGTCAAATGAAGGATTTATTTTCATAAATGAATGGAAACTCTGCTCATTTTTCTGTTTGTATTCAGTGTTGGAGCATATATTAATGATTCAGATTTCTGGCTTCACAGTTTATAATGATTGTATTGGGGGCAAGAAAGAAAACAAGGCAGTGACATGACAGCCTGAGAGTTTGCTACCAGAATTGCATTGAATTTTTTATGATTGACTCCCACTGATTGATGGTCGGTGCTTCTTTTGCATTGTAGTAGTGGTAATTGTGATGTTTGGTCCATTTTAGTATTGCATATTCAACTAAAATTTCCAAATTCAACTCCATTGTGGATGCTGGAGATGCCTGGAAATCTCCAAGGTTTGAAGATCCTAACCCTCTGATGGTGACCCGCAGTTGATTAAGGGAAGAATACAGCAGAACTCCGAAAAAAAAAACATGGCAGAACTATATTTAACTAGTATCTTCCATGTTGGAAGATATATGGGCATCTTTCACTGATAGTGGGTCACTGGATCAATGGTCTTGGCCATCAAATTATGATCTCCGTATGTAGATCAGTCATCTAAGTGAACTTTACAGTTGCTGAGGCTTAGGATGTTAAGGTTCAAGTGGACATTGATTATAGAATCATGAGATTAATGACTGTTAATCAATGCAGTTCTCTGAACTTTTTATGATCAAATGTTTGTCTTGAACTTCTGGGCTATTGCTTATTGAAGTCCGTTTGCACTATCTGATATGGTCTCGATCCACTGTTGAAGTGCACCCATAGTAGCTCTGGTTCTATTAACTAAATATTTCCGATTAAAGGAAGCTGCACTTCAATTTCCATTGATAGGGTTGTAAAAGAGTCAGTTTAGGAATGGTGGTTGGGTCCAAGCTGGACCTGTATCCAAGCATGATACGCAGATACTTCAAATAGACACTGTGTCGTATCTGATACTTCACTTTTAATGTGCAAGTCTGTGGCCCTGCCATACCCATGCAGTGACCGTGTCATGTCAATGATGTATCTTGATGCCATGGGAGCCAAACTAGTGTTCCATGCTATGATGCCCAGGTACGGATGCGGACATTGGTACGAGGATTGGAAATATGACTCTTTACTTTTAAAAATCTATAACGTGGATATGGATATGAGTATCCTACTTTTTTCTTTAGATCACTTATTTTCTTAATATTTTTTATGTTGAAAACTAAGAAAATTAAAATGACTGAAATAAAGGACATGGTAAGTATGATATGTTAAACTTGTACCTTAGAAGTATCGGTGCAGTATCGGGTACTAATACAACTATTGTATTGGTCTGATACGGATATATTTGGCTTGTATAAGTATTCAGGTATCATAGGTTCCATGTACCAGACCCAACACTTTATGCATAGGACCTGGGCACAGATTGGGCACATAGGTATTCTAATCCGGACCAGGACCTTTTATACATACGGTTGTTTTGCTAGAGGTATTTCTCACAGATTGGGCATTTATTTATTCAGATCTGGACCAGGACCCGGATTATAGATTGTGTCTAGAGAAAGGGTTCATACTTGGAATTTTTGGGTTGAGTCTTTCTGGTAACTGGGTAATCTGAATCTATTGATATCCTACACATTGAGTTTGTCTCTGGATGCCAATTGATGTTGACATACAGTTCAACTGCTCAACAATCTTCTGACAGCTCTCTTACTGGATTCACATGTTTAGATCCACTGCTGCCAGGGGCGGTTAGTTGTAGTGCCTATGTGGAGTGTAAATGTTTGCACGTCTGATGATCCACACCATCTATATCATGGGCCCTACCTTCTGATGGCTTGTTACAAAAGAAGTCTCAAAACATTCTGATCAAATGTTAGCTTTTTAATTCTTTTCAGGTTTGATCATTTTAATTTTTTATCTGTGATCATTATGGTTGAACTCTATGAATGAAAAGTCGGATCTTATTTATCGCTTCCAAATGTGGGGTCTTTTGGTAGGCATCTATTAAGGTCTAATGTCAGTGGCCCATAGTTGAAAACTTCTCTGGTAATTGTGTCCTACCCATCTGATTGAGTGCCTCAAATGGGTAACAGAACAAAAAAAAGAAGGGTTGAATTCAGTAGTGAAACAATGTGGAATAGTTGATGTCTAGGATCACTTGATGAGTTTTGGATAGTGGGTCAACCCAGGACAAGGCCCATCAGATGAATGAAGGGCGTTCATTGATTGTATTCATACCATATTTCGGTAGGACCTATCCGGATCTATGCAAACTGAGTGCAGGTAACTCGATTGCAGCAAAAACCTCTGAATACCCTTCTAAAAGCTGGAACTCACTAGGAGTGTCAATTAACTCTCCGGCAGTCAGATTTACAGATAATCTGAACAACAAAATCCTGCTTCTATGAAACTTTTGTTACATGTAACTGAGTTCTGGAGAATCAGGAACACGAGGTAATTAGAGTTACAATTATCCTAAAACGAGTCCTTGGGGGTGTGCATGGATCTTTGTAAACTGTTCATGCACAAATAAAGGTTCATGTGTCTGGATGACCTGCTTACTAGAGGAAAACTAATTGTGGGATGGACCCTTATCTGATTGGTCGGTTGTAATGAATTATACTCCTAACCATGGATTAGTGGAGAACAAATGGAAAATCTTCATAAATGGCCCATCAGATTATGATCAGGATACTACAACTTACCCATCATTCATTCAACTGAAGACCATTACATATATACACGTAGTATCTAGGTGGTATAATTTATCTTTGCATACAAGATGGCCAAAGCATTTCGCTTGAGACTACAATCAGCTGGCCGGTTTCATTAGGAGTAAAAGCATTCTCAGTAGCAGCAACTTCTTTGGCCCAAGCTAACAAGAATTCCTTCATCTCACGTTGATTCATTGCCATACATGCACCAAAACTACTCTCTTTCTTCTTTTTCTCCTTCTCATCCTCTAGTTCTTCTTTCACCAAAAGCCTTGGTGGCAGCGGGGGTTCATCGACCTCTCCAGCATCGGAAACTTCGACGTCGGTGCTGCACTCGAGGTAGTGAATGCCCGCCATTGCCAGAGCTTCAATCGACATGGCCAAATGCCAAATATCTGAGTTCTGTATCTGGGGTATTTATAGATGGATACTTTCCATGTGTTTAAATAACTGTTCCTGTGTTTCTTACCTCAAAGACATGGCAACACGGATCACGAGTTTTGGAGTAGAAGCTTCTCTAATCTGTGATTGTGTTTGTTCGGGCACCCGTGATTGCATTTCCTCTCCTTGTGGTGGAATGGTTCTTCCCCCCTTCCCCATACTTGTATTGGATTGATATTTTAAGTGAAGTTTCACTTTTTCTAGATCCTCAATGAATGAGCTGTTAATGGAATAGGGGTGGCAATGGGTCATGTTAGGTTGGATTTGGTTGATGGGTTGACTATTATGGGCTAGATTGTGGCTCAAGTTCCATTGGTTGATTGTCCCCATTGCTCTACATATTCATTTAATAATCTCAATTTAAGTTTCACAGTCACATGTCATAGTTATCTGCCACTATCTCAAAAAGATAGCTTTTGCCCCTATCTAATAGCCAATAATTTATTAGTATTTTAAGAAAATCTAAAAGATCCGCCTTTATAGGAGAATGTTTAAAGGAGATAATCGGATATGTATATCATTGATGACACGTGTCACGCTTTCATTAGCTAAAAGATGGGCATTATATGAAAAGGTAGCTTTGATTTTTGTTTAATCAGCCAAATTACTAGGGCCTAATCTAAAACCAGACCTGCTTAATAAAGTAGGGGATGTCAGGCGGAATTTGACCAAAATCTAACCATACCGTAAACCGCAAAAGTTAGGCTCGAGTTAGGGTTGGTGAGTTGGTGGGTCTGATAGCAAGTATGGATTGAGTACAAATCCGATTATTTATTCGTCAGAGTAATGTAGAAGTTAGGAAGTACTGGCACAATCATCATCTTTTGCTTGTCCTCTCACTCTAAGTTTACTTTAGGAGTTCTGTGGTTGACTACAAAATTAACCATAAAATGAGTTCAAAGTAAAATTTCTTTTAAGTTTGGCAAGAAATTTTCCTCCGCAAGTTTGATACAACGCTTCTGCATTATCCAAGGTTGGGATGAATTCAACTCTTCACAAGCACATGAAAGTAAGAAGTATTAACCCCAAGCCCTGAGTCATGGCTCCATTACATTGTTTTCGTTGACATCGAAATGAATATGAATTTTGGGAGTTAAAAGATGTAGGAAGTGTTTGGAATGCACATTTCAATGTTAATAAATTGTCTCCTTTGTATTTTGATTTTTTATTTCTCTCTTCCATTGAAAAGATGAAATGAGGTGAACAAAATGTACTATTTCATATGTATGTAGTTTTTCACCAATATCAGTTTTAGGTAATACAGGAAAACTTTATTCCATGCAAACTTATCCGAAGCAGTCTATAAATTATTGGGTCTAGTTTGGGTTCATCTTGCAGATCGGGTTAAAAATTTTCATTCCTCGGTCTTATGCCCCACTAAATGTGTGCTTTAGGTTGAAACTGTAGTTATGAATGGCAAATATTTCAGACCATTGATCAGATTGTTTTCACTGTGTATGGGATCCCACAAAAGATCCCAGGCCATAAGAGTCAAATGTTTATGTGAGTTTAAACTTTGTTTTATATAAATATATATATATATATATTTTGGTATCCATGAGAGAACCCAGCCTAGGGCAAATAGGATGCTCGGGGAGGAAGAAAAGCCACAGCCATGATTAAAGAAGCCTACTAGTGCAAGAAGAGGAACACAAAGATTGGATCCTGGGCAGTTAGGTACCGAAAAGCTGGGTACCCAACCAACTATCCATAATGCAACCCTTTTTTCTTTTAAATATATTAAGGGGCATGCTGTTTGTTTTCCTAGAATACATAACTTAAACAGATGGAAATTCATAGTTAAATGAGTTCCATCTTTAATATTATCGAAGAGGGGAGGGATTTTTATCAGTTAGCTGTTGGTTCTGGTGCACTGATGGAGACAATATCCCTATGGTTATTTGGTCCTGCTGGTAAATGTGGAAAACTAGGAATGCCGTCATCTTCTGCCATTTTCACCCAGCATCCATTCTAAGGATCTTTCAAAGCCATTCCCATTCATGAATGGAATGTATCTAACCAACTCAAAGTGGATACCTTCAGAAGTCCATAGTGCTCCGCCTTGGGACTGGTATATAAATTTTGATGGATCCTTCAACCATCAAAGCCTAACGCTTCATGATAGTACTGGACCAACACCATACCCATTAAATCCAATTAACATATCCACCTATGAGACCCATTGGTGAACTATATGAACAATGGGCTCTATAGGAGGGTGGAAGGGTTAAATGTTTATAGTGGGTCCGCTGTTATATAGACAAAGGATGGGTTGGTAATAGAGTCGCTTGTGGTGGATCCATTTGAGGTAAAAGTATGTTGTGCGAGATATTCATTTAGTGGATTCTGAACATTTAAATTGAGAGTGTGAATAATTACTTTTATTATTGATGTGGCTTGAGAAAAAGAGAGTTGCCCTTAATTTGTTTTTTTTATCAATAAGCATACGTATGAGAACGGGTCTTTTCTAACTCACCTCGAGTCCAAATTTGGTGAGATAAAGCCCCAAGGTGACTATGAGTGGACCATTCAAGGTCCGCCATGTCATTGCTGGCAGGGGCTGCTCACGATGACATAGCGGACCCTGAGTAGTCCACTCACGCTCACTGTGCGTTGATCCACTCAGAGAATTCCCATTCACCTCACAATGGTTGTAGTAGACGTTACAATATCTTGTAGTGGCTTTTATCATTAGGAAAAAAAATCATTAATGAGTGGCTTCCTCTCGTGGGTAGGCATGCTGACATGACAGTGGGCTCCACGATCAGGCCCCAAGACACGGATTGTAGTTTCCCATTGGTTACTTTTTTCCATCTCTTTGTAAATACATGAAGTTATAAGAAAGAAAAGAGTTTAAAAAATAATAATAATAATAAAAGAACAATTTCTTACAGGTATTAATAAAACAATGAATCAATTATTCAATGCCCCCAAAAATGGGTCCATCCAAATCTAAATGTATACTTCATGACAAAAACGTTCTAACTTCAATATGTAAAATACTTCCATTGATTTTGTACACTTAGCATACAACGTGATAAGCGTTTCCAATACATGATAGGATAAACTACAACTAAAAAACTAAAGAATGGTACTTTGTGAATCAAGTTCCTATGAGGGCAGCCGGCTTAGAGAGCTTCTTGGATCCCCCTCTATAAATCGATTTAGTGGGGGCACACATGTCAAGTTTAGGTCTGTGAAAGTCACTATCCCACCGTGTATTAGCACTAGGCCAAATTTCACTCTATTCAATTGCCATCAAGATTTTGTGACTCTTTTTTTTCTAACTTCAATACATGCTTAACACATCATCAACCGGCACGATTAAAGTGACATTTCATCAGAGCTAATACTAGCATGTCAGTGACTTTGAGCCATTTGAATTTTGAATGTGAGCCCTTACAGGGATCTTGACTCGTGATGCTAATATATCAACACTGTTGTCTCTTATATTTCGCTATTGACAATGGATCACCAGATAAAATAGCTTTGATTAACTCATTTAACCGCTCCTTCATCTTCTCCTCTCATTTGCAATTCATCCATTCGAGTTTTCCCATCATCGTCGGATTCGCCATCAACAATCAAATACGCCGGGACTTTCTCATAGTCATCAGGATCAATATTAACTTCAAGATAATCGATGCCGGCCATTGCTAGAGCTTCTAATGACACTGACATGGCCAGAATTAGAGGTATGAACTCTCCCTTCAACTTGTGGTTTTTCTTTATACAGCCATCAAAAGAAGAAGGAACTTCATAAGAAAATCTTAGAGCTATAGCTCTATATAAGGACTTGAGCTTCCTTTATCTTTCCTTTCTTCACGTGACATGGGCTAAAAGTTTAGTTTTCTTTAACCATTTACTAATGTGCATGCGACGTAGTCATATTGGGGCAACGGTTCACATGATCATCATGTTAGACTTATCACTGTTGCTAGCTACTGCATGTGAAAGTAGTCAATCATAGTCCTTTATGGCTGGCTGTTAATTTATTGTTCAGAGAAAGTTCCACGTTCCATGGTTTCGAATTTTTAACTACGTCCTGTCTTTCTCTTGCAAAGGTGACATGCACACTTTTGTAATTACGTAGCGTGTTTTGATTGGAAATCACAGTTTCTTTGTTCTATAAGGTCGGACTCTTAATTGGAAATTCTTAACGCATGTGTTGGCCATGTAACTTGTAAGTGATTGTTTATATGAACTGGTGTTTTTCAAATCATATTATGAGATCCTAATATCATCCACAAAGTATTTTGATATAGTAGGAATGGATCTTTTTATTGTAGGATCAGTCTCTAGAGCATTGTCACACATAATAACTTATTTAACGACAGGAGCCCACGATTAGATTGACGACACCTGTAAGACACATGATCAATTGCACTTATCTTGTATAATAATCATGTGATCATGGATTCGAGTTTCGGGAGGTGTTCCATGTTTTTTTGTTCACGCTCCAATGAAAACTAAGGATTTGCGAGCATTTTATGCAATGAGAACCACGTCTTGCTACCTCACTGCCTACATGGCCATATAGATTATGAAGTGATCAAAATTTTAATATGAGCATTTTATACTGGTGAAGAATGCAGGGACGAAGCCCAATTACATAATGAAACCAAGACCGAAATACTGTCAAACAGGTCTAATATCAAGATCCAGACCCATTTCTATTGATCAGACTCTTTTGGCAACTGGGTATCCATTACCATCCTCAAGTATATTAAAGAAATTGGATCCATTGGGCCTAGGGCCCTTGAACCATACCCAGGCCTCATTAAGTTTCACGTGGTGTCCAGTGGGGCTCCTGTCAACCTTTGGTTCTCTTTGAAGTTACACCATAACTTTTACAATTAAAAAATAATAATAATAACATTTGCCCTTCTCCCCATCTAGGGATGGCAATGGGTTGGATTTAAATGGGGACCCACCCCAACCTGCTCCTGCTCCTATTAGGGACAGGTTTGGCAGTGTGTTGGTAGGGTTCAGATCGAGTCTGGTTTTCCATAGACCAACCAAAGCCGGGTTTGGGTGTGTGCAACCCCACGTCTTCACTTTATATATTACTAAGTAAAAATTCAAATATAAACCTTCCTAGGAGTAAGCGGCAGTAAGGAGTGAAATTTTACTACATGCTGCCATGGGTTTGCCCCGCCCCATTGCCATCCCTATCCCCATCCATCCAAACAAAAATATGATAGCAAAAGGAAGAATTTGAAAAAAGAAGCCTGAATCTCATCCCTCAGTTCAAAACTGCATCTTTCAAAATCCATCTTTAACCACTGTAAACCCCATCCCATAGTTGTCATACTGCGTTGTTTTGATTCAATCTGAACTTAGGTTCTCATATGTTCTGATCAAATTTGAACTTCAGAAAAGGATCCGGGAACACCATATGCATTTCATAGGAAAAGTTCTACATTAAAAAATAAATACAAATTAAAAAAACCCAGATTATTAGGAAGGTGTACAAAAAAACAATAACTAGTGGTTCTAGACTACAAAGTACAACCGTCATAAAGTTGGTGTTGGTATAAGAATGTCACATACACTTCTGAGAATGCATTTACGGCCTTTTTTGCTTTCAAAGAACTGAAACTATCCATGGAATGATGCGGGCTTCTGTTTCTCCAAATTTAAATCAGAATGTTATGCGCAGTCTTACAGAGCTGCCTGAGGATTCCCTCTCTTTAACTTTAAATCAAAGTGCCATGATTTGTTTTATAGATCTCAGCTATCTTCCACCGGATAATTCCATGGCCGAGTGGTTATACAGTGATTCTTCACCCCAATCAAATCTCCTCTGGAACCTATCTTGTTCTTGCCTACGAGTAACTTCGACCTGCTGCCACTCCTCCCACCTCTCAGCAAATCCTTCCCCTTCCAGCATTCGGACAACGTCTGACATTGGAGGACGATCCTCTGGTGATGCTTGTGTGCAAAGCAAGGCAATTTGGATCATCATCTCGACTTCATGGCCGTCATAATTTCTGTTTAGGTTGGGATCAACGATGGCATCTAGTTTCTTTTCTCTCTCCAATTTTTTCACCTTTATGAGGGAAACAGATGGTTCTATGAACAAAGTAGTTAAAAAGGACAAAGTATCTAAACCTAACAAAAGATGAAGTCATGGAAGCTGAAAAACTAAGGAAAATTATTTATTATCAGGAAACAGATTTCGAGCATGAAGCATCACAAATGAGAGAACTGTGGCTTATATGCAATTATGCATGAGTTCAAGTACTGGTATTGGACCCTGCATCAGTCTGGAAAAAGAAACTGATACTTATCAGCCTTATTGGCAATTGTAACAGTATCAGTCCTGTATCAGCAATATAATATCCAAAAAAGGGTATGAAAAATATAAAAAAAAAATTGGAAAAATTATAGATTTAACAATTTTTCAGAGATTATCTACACTGTTGTGTGCTTATTAGTCCTTGTCACTACCGTAAGATGTTATCAACCTATAACAAAGATTACTTTTCTTTTTAACCCAACATAGCTGGAACAAGGCTATTATGATGATAATGAAGAAGAACAATCAGCTGTAAATTTTGTGTTATATGGTTAGGTGTGTTACTTGAGTCACGCCAGACAACAACTAAAATAACGCCCACCACTTGTCAGGGCCAACCTGGATGCACAATAATCAAGGGAGATGGGATAGAGATGCAAGAATTAGGGTGTCATCAACATCAGTTTAATCCAATGGTCCTAACCCCTAACCCTATATTTTAGCTCCTCAAAGTTAAATGGCCAGATGTCATGCAGATCTATTGTGATAAAATTCAATAGTGGCTAATGTCCGGGTTAGTGTCAAACGAGGATTGGTGCCAGTTTGAAGAGTCACGCTCATGAATGGATTGAATTGATCATAGGTGGGGCCCATGTGCATAAAAAAGTAAGGTACCCATGAAAGGGGCATCCCAGAGAATTTGCATTGTCTCTTGTTGTTAAATGTTATTGATCATTAACCCATTTATCAAAACTTTTGTGGGGGTCAGTGGTTACAAGTTCACCTGCCCAAAGGCCGCAGCATGTTTGAGTCGCAACAAACTGAAGATCTATTGTGTTTTGTGAGTGTTACTAGTCATATCACCCGATACCCCAATATTTACGGGTTGAATCGCCGATACATATTAATGTGTCAGCCAACACATATGGGATATGGCATAGCACTGGTACCTGGATACTTCAAAATAGGCGAGTGTATTGTTGTATGGTATCCGGTACTTCACTTTTTTATGTGTAGAATTTGTGTCCCTGTGATATCCATGGTGTGTCGCTGCCCTATCCTTGCCATATATGTGCATCATAGCTGATACGCCATATCAGCGAGGCAAAAAACCAAAATATGCATTGACCAATACAGATTGTATTAGCCAATATGTGAACTATCCTAATGTGCACTTGGAATAGAACAAAGACAGACTCCCACTGTGCATATGTACATAAGCAATATATGCATCATCTAAAAACGTAAACTTCTTGACAGTGTTGCCAAAAACCATGCCTGCAAATGTGAAGTTGAGAGATTGACTGGAAAGCATGCCACTACTTTTAGGAAAATGGATCAGGAAATTCCTAAAGCAAACATGGCAATTAATGAACCACATTTATATCATTCTAGTTGCATATCTGTAGGAACCATGTACCGTGTAGGTTTCCTGGATGGGCGGTCTGCGGTCAGCAAGAGGAATCAAAGAATATATATATATATAGGGGAGGCCTCTCCTCAGCTCATGCTGAGGAGAAGGTCCGCTCAAACACGTGTACAGGGTCAGCTATAGCAAAAGCCCGCCCTGCCCAAATGTCCTAAAAACATTTCAAAGCCCGCCCAAATTAAAAAACCCATTTCGAAGCCCTTTCCAACTGAAGCTCTCTCTCAATTAACAAAGCCCTCCTCTCTGCCCTCCATCCGAAGCTCCATCTCCCTTTGCTAGCCTCCTTCTCTCCCGACCCTCCCGCGCCAGCTCCGACGCCACGTCTGCTAGCTCTGCTCTCACTCCCGCAATCGTCCGCCAGGCCCTATCCCCCTCCATCCTGAGCTCTCCCTGCCGCACCTCTCCTCTCCCGCGACCACACACCAGGTGAGCTCCCTCTCTTCTCCTCGCCTTCTCCCTTCCTCTCTCTCTTCTTTTTCTTCCCCCTTAAATGCTCTGTAACCAGTACAAATAGAATGTGTTTTTGGTTTTTTTTTTTTTTTTTTTTTTTTTCTGTGCACGGTTTGAGTTTTGTTAGATTTGAGGGATTGGGTTTGGGATTTTAGGGTTTGTGGTGGGCATTTGAGGGTTTGGGGACAAGGATTTTGTGGTTTTGTGGTTTTGTGGTTTTTTTACCCTTGTTTTGGTTTGGAAATTTGATTGTTTGGGTTGTTAAGGGTAGCATTTTTTGCAGATGTTCTTCTGATTCACTTATCACAATGTTAATATAATCAACAAGGTTAGGTTCTTCCATCAAGGAACCCTTCATAACAATCACAACTGAAGCTGCTTTACCTTAATCTGAGGGGGTTCACCAACTATAATGGGCATGTTTGGATGTTATTCATATACAATCCACTAGGTTTGCCATAATCAAATTCCAAGAAACTGATGTGAATGATATAACAGTCTTCCACCCAGTACTATTAACTTCATCTTAGAACAGGGTGAATGTAACTCCGTTTCCGCCTGCAGTTTGGATAAACTGAGTTTTCATAAGTTAGTTGCCAATGAGGTGCAAGTATATATCTAAACAATTTGAGGGATTCTTTTATATATATATATATACACACACACACACACACACACATATGCTTACAGTTCTTGTGTTTGGATCACCCAGCTACATAGTACTTTCCTGAAGCAGAAAATAGTTAGAGTTCAGAAGACCCTGAAGCAGACATTCAGTGACCTACAATGGTATATGCTTTTTGACTATTGATTTAATCTTCATCCTGCACATTTTCATGCAGTCTTTTTTATAATTTTTTTCTCATGTGCAGGATTGGCATATGCTGTAGTGGTATGATTCAGGTAATTGTGTGTTGCTAGTGTTGAGATTCTGTGTGCTATCATAAACCTGCAGATGCCATGGAATGGGACCAGTTTCAAAATGTTCTACAAGGTTTGGAATGGGACCAGTTTGATGACGTTCTGTGAGGGCTCGAGGGTCTGGATAGTGCTGCTAGTTTTCCAATTGAACAGCTTTGCTGCTAGTTTTCTGTTGGGCGTTTTTTTTTTTTTTTTTATAAGTGCAGCCTGCTAGTTTTCTGCAACGTTGTGGACTATCATAGATTTATTTAGTCTAATGGCTTTGATGACTTCTTTGTTCTGCTAGTTGCTTGATGCTGGCTGCTTTTGTGTTGCAGTTGTAGGTTTATGGTGCAAGGCCGATAGGGAGATGGTTAGAGAAGATGGCGGTGACATTGCTCTCAAAGATGCTCATAAAAGAGGAGAATCAGATGATAGATGAGAACTCCACTATTTACATTGATGCCAAGGGGAAGGAGTCGGAGTATAGGGTGGAGAAGAATGAAGGTTTGGTGCAAGCTGTTACGGGGAAAAAGTCGGATATCTTGATTGATCTTCCAAATGGGCCAAGGAATAATGCTGCTTCAGGTGGTGGAAGTAGATGAAGATAGAAGCTGGCGACTTGGATGGTGAAATGGAAGAGTAGAGAAAAGTTTGCGAAAGAAAGTCACCGTGGTGTTTGTGTTTTTGTTTTTGTATTGTAAGGCAAGGTGGACCAATTTCATAGACTTTTTTTTTATTACTAAGTTGTGCATCTTTTGGATGGAGCATGCTAGCAAGTTTTTGCCCAATGGAGGTTCTCTTGTGTGTAACAAGTTCTCTTTATAAATACCAATTGTAATAAAGTTTTTAGTTTTTTAGTTTTTGGTTTTTGCGCCTACTGTGCTGAAGTCCATAATCACCATAATGTTAGATTGCATCTAAGATGCCTTGAAATAAAGAGTGGGGGTAGGCCTTCTGTGAATGTGGCATTCCTATCCGACGAGAATGAGTTTATCCAAATCTGAGTAAGGCTAAAAGATTCAAACTTGAACTCGCCAAGATAGAAAGAATAGTGTTTTCTGCAGGGGACCAGAATTTAACCTTCAAGAGTCCTGCACAAGGGCTGCATAGCTGCACTCCCATAGTTAACAGGAACCACTTCACGAGGTACTGTAATGGGAGAATAAGTGATCTTTTTTGTACCATTGTAGTGGATAAGTGCTAGTTTTCCAATTGAACAGTTTTGCTGCTAGTTTTCTGTTGGGCATTTTTTTTATTAGTGCAGCCGGGTAATATCAGTTGAGACAAACATGCCTTCATTGTCAATTTGTAGCTAGAAAATAATATGCTCTGTTTTCATTGAAGTGTCTGAATGGTTTATGGTTATTGATTTTTGGTATGGGAAGGCCGAAGGCGTGAACAAGTATATGGGTTTGTGAGTTGATTCAGGTGTACTGTACTTAAGCATTGGTGGTCCTATGGTAGAAAAGCCAAAATTCTCCACAATACAGTTATGTGATCTTAATAGTCCACTTGAAGGGTAAAACAGGCCACAGGCCACCGGTTGGACAGTGCTCAGATTTTCTTAATAGTCCACTTATAAGATAAATAGACCCCACTACCCAACTCTCATACATTGTCATTAGAATGGAAAAAAAAAACCCCACACAACTCATACATTGTCATGTTTCACATGATCGTTCCAACCCCACCCTACCCAAAACACATACAGGCAAAAGGGGGAAAAATACCCAAAACCCTCAAATCTAAACTCAAAATCCAAGCCAACAATGCCGGAAATTGTAGCATTATTTTAAAAAAAAAAAACCAGATTGGTTGATTTTGATATAGAAAACTGAGAATGTTCCTATCAAAAGGAATAAAAAAAACCAAAACCTTAAAATCCCCACCCCCAAACCCTAAAATCCAAAACCCAAATCCTCAAATCTAACAAAACCCAATCTGTGCACAGATAAAAAAATTAAAAAAATAAATTAAAATAAATTAAAAAAAAACATTATAAGGCCCTAGTGATGAATTAGTTGATCATCAAACAATCGTTTCAACCTAAAACCATCAGTCCAGATCCATTGCTAAGTTGGCACAATTTGGGCATGTGGCAGAAATAGTCAGTAAGCATTTGAGAGGGAGAGAGGGTAAAAAAGGAGATTTTTCAATAGTTAGTTACAGTTGATCCCCAAACTAACCAAATAAATTTCATAAAAAAAAAAGAAAATCAAAAATCAAGAGAAAGAGAACAAGAGAGTGAGGGAGAGGGTAAAAAAAGATCAATCGGACATTCTATTTTGGAATGGGAACTGTTACAGCGCATTGAAGGAACAAGAAAAAACAGGGAGAGAGGGAGGTAGAGGGAGAGAACAAGAGAGGATCCAAAGCCTTGCTCGCCAGAGGGAGGAGGCTCAGGCTGCAAGGGGAGAGGGCCATGCAGTCGGTTGGGGTCGGGGCCTATCGGATGATGCGGGAGAGAGAGCTGCGGGAGAAAGAGTGGAGCCGGTGGACGTGGCGTCGGAGCTGGTGCTGGCCGGAGGATCGGGAGAGAAGGAGGCTGGCGGAGGGAGAGGAGCTTTGGATGGAGGGCAGAGAGAAGGAGAGCTTTGTTAATTGAGAGAGAGCTTCAGAAGGAAAGGGCTTCAAAATGGCTTTTTTGCATTTGGGCGGGCTTCGAACGGGGCAGGCATTCACTACAGATGATCCTTTACACCTACACGTGTTTGAGTGGACCTTCTCCTCAACATGAGCTGAGGAGAGGCCTCCCCATATATACATATATATATATATTATTCTTTTTGCATTCCCAAAATGATTAATGCCAAATAAAGTAAACTTTGCTCAAGAAAGAACAGTGGGTAAAGATTAAGAAATCTTACATAATCGAGCAATAACACATCATCTTCGTCCTGTAAGCGTGAAAAGTCGATTGCTCGTTGTCCTGTCACAAGTTCAAGAAGCATGATCCCATAACCAAAAACATCAGTCCTTTCTGACGACCTGCCAGTAGATAAATATTCAGGTGCTATATGACCCATGGTCCCACGAACTTGAGTTGTCACATTAGTCTTTCTTACATCAACCAATTTGGCCAGACCAAAGTCCCCCACCACTGCTTCAAAATCTTCATCGAGTAAAACATTAGCAGCTTTAACATCACGATGAATAATCTTGGGATTGCAGTGTTCATGAAGATATTCTAATCCTCGAGCTGTGCCTAAAGCCACACGCCTTCTGGTAGGCCAATCTAATATCGGCTCTCCAGGTTTAACCTCTGTCAAAAAAGGCAGTAACAAGCAAGGTGATGCTATAATGAAAGGTGACAAACAAAAGAAAGGTGAAAGAAAGGCGATGCTATAATGAAACAGTTAGCAACAACTGAATAAAGTTCATGTAATTTCAGAATTGTATCTAATGAATGATTATAATGCTGGAATGAAGCATCTACACACGTATATATTTGTGGGTGTGACAACATCAATTTCCAAGGCTGCTCCTTGTTTGCATGTAAAAATATAAAACCGACAACCACTGACTAGAACCAACAGAAATTCAGCAACTAGTCAAGCAGCCAGCTCCAAGACATGCATAAGGGTCCTGACAGTTGCATAGATAAGCTCATAAGGACTCTCAATCATGTACAACATGGCATGTGCTTGTTTTTGCGAGACCACTCCTCCATGCCATGTGGCATGAAGCACCAGAGTAAAAATCCATGGCAAGAAGCTTGCAGCAGTTGTATTGGCAACAGTCATAGAGAAGGCTACAGCAGATGGTTGATCACTTGCTTGAGATGTGAGAAGCATTTGCTACAAGCTGCCAAATTTGTGCTGTCAAATTTGCAACAGCCTGGTTATATTGAGGGAAAGAGCAGAAGAATTAAAGGAAGGGATGCCTCTACTATTTGTAGGATTAAATATCAGAGGACCACAATTATTGTTTCACCGAGCTTGATCAGATATTCGATTAATGGTGTCTAGGTTTCTTCAAGTAGTTGCAAATATCCAAAACTTTGCAATATTCTTTTGTATCAAAGTTAGTGACTAAACATATTGTTGCTTATCCATCATCATGTTGAAAGACAATTTGATGGCCAGAGCAATACTTTCAGTTACCAAATAACTAAGTTGCTTGCCTTGTAGAGAAGTTTTAAGATAAGTACAAAGATGTCTAGGAAAATGGACTATTGAGATGAAAATTGTTCAAAAACAAATAACCGAATGAAGATCTGCTCCAAACCCTTCCATTGTATGGCCTCAAAAGCTACAGAGATATATCTAGAATTCACAAAAAAATGCTGGACAGCCAGATTAGTGGCAGACATGCACACTAGCCCCATTTGGTAGTGGCAATTGGCAAAAGATCACATTTGGACCACTTGAAGAAGATCAAATTCCGAATCAATCACCGAGGATACCTAAGCAGAGTTGCATACCTTGTTATAGAATCTAAGGTCAAACAGATCGGAATATAGAAAACTAAATGGCTGAGATGAGATCTGGGTCTAGGAAAGTGTCAAACCAGAAGAATGGTGGAAACCCCTTAAAGATGATTAAGAAAATTCCTGAGAAAAAATAATCAGATGTTGCTTGGATACGGGAGGCCAAAACCATACAGGAGTCTAGGGAAGAGATGATCGGGAGTGGACCCCACTAACAGATGTCAAGATCCTTCAAGGAAAAGGCTTAACAAAGGATTTCAGGTACCCTCCAGAGTAATAAATCTGATCTAAATTCATAGATCAAAGGAAGTCCAGTGATCTTTGTAGAGATCTTTAGGAAGTTCCACTTGTTGAAGAACGTAGACCACACACGATCAGAGAGCCTTCGGCTCCAACACCAAGTAAAATACGAACGAGAACAAAACTGTTTTGGAGATTATTCGGAGGGCTTCTTGATCCCATAAGACCCTCTTTATATAATAGAACTCATGGAGTACAACCCTTATTAAATGAGAGGTTACAAAGAGATTATCCCTCAAGTAACTATACTTATCATAAGGGTACATGTTATATAGAGATTATCCCAAACTAACTATACTTATCATAAGGATACATCTTCCGAAGAGATTATCCCTAACTATACTTATCCTAAGAGGATACATGATAAAAGAGATTATCCAACTAACTATTCTAATCCTAAGGATCCATCTTACAAAGAGATTATCCCTAACAAACTATACTTACCCTAAGGACACATACAATTTGCAGGGTCACATAAATTCGTGAGTCCATTGGGCCCAAGGCACATTTGGTCTGGGCCCAAGTCCAAGGCACAATGTCTCTTTGCATCTGTAAGTCCCTCCTGGGGGCTTCAACGTGCAAAGTTGGGCCCTTAAGGGCCCATGTGGATCCTTCCCTTGGATAGCTTGGATCCTACCCATGGATCGCCTAAGTCAGTTTTCCAAATGACAGCTGTTACATTTTTCAAGGTGAATTGCTAAAAATAAATAAATAGATAAATTCAAGGGAAATGGAACTCTTCGTAGAGCCTCAAATCCAATGTTCTTTGCACAACTTCTAATGACTCGAGAATACACCAGCGTACTACAGTACCCATGTACAGCAAAGTCATTACATGAAAGAACCATAAATGCTCCTAAATATGCCTATAGCCATGAGATAGTATGTGGGTACGAAAGATGTGCAAGACTAGAAATACACATCTGTGTCATCGTCATCAAAGCCTTATCCCATTTATCTGGGATCTGCACCAAACTAGAATACCCAGATCAGTGCAAAACTGAGTTAAGGAATGGGATAAATTAATGTAGGATGATACAATACTCCATTGTACGGAAAATGTTGGATGTTCCGATAGCCGACCCTAAATAGAGTGGACAAGGTTTCAACAATGCCGACAATGGTGTTGATGCAATCACGAGTCAATCAACAAGAGAACTAAATCAAAAAATATTACAGATAAATGGTTAAACTGACTATGTAAGTTTAAGTCACAAGTCAATGAAACTAATATATTTATCATCAGAGCCTTACCCATCAATTTGGGGTTGGCTTAAAGAACCATACTCTAAAACTATAAACAGTTGGAAACTACTAGTACCTCGTAAACGATGCGCCACACTTAGGTTCTGCATAAAGGGGTAAACCAAAAGACGCTCACATGGTGTTGTACAGAAGCCTATAAGCCTTAGAAGATTCCTATGAACAGCCACACTAATCATCTCAACTTCACGTAGGAATGCTGCCTCCCCACCAGGACTCTCATAATCAATCAGCCGTTTTACCGCAATTTTTGTATCATCCGCAAGCACTCCTTTATATACCTTTCCAAAACCACCCTGTCCAAGAACATTTTTCTCACTGAAGCTATCAGTTGCCAGTTGCAATTCTCGCCATGCAAATCTCTTCAATTGTCCAAATGCAATTCTGCGGTCATCTTCGCCTGAGATTCCAACAAAAAACATAAATTTTATCAGAAACTTCCGCATGATACAAATAAGTGCATACTATAAAAATGATTTGAAAGGGTAGCTAACAAATATTAACCAGAAAAATGCTGATAAAATTTGGAAGGTTAGTTAGTAGATTAGAAAATAGCCAACAAAACATGAAAAATGCTATGTTGGCTCAAGAAAGTATGGAAAATGTTCTCCTACGAGCAACTGCAAGTGCAGTCCAGCATTGTGGGGCCTCTTGTCCTCCCATGATTGAGCATCAGGCCAATTTTACACATTAAACCTTCACTCACAGTCGGCTTAAATTTCAAGAAAATCTACTGTTAAGATGCCATTAACTTTTAAGGCTGTTAAATCAAAGGCTTAGATAATATGGTGGGGCTGATTTTTTGGATTCCCCTTGTCCATGAGGAGACCTTTCCATCCGCCCTCCTTGCCATTGATAAATTTGCATCTAAGTGGCCCCATGAGCTGCACTGCATATAAGTTATATGCAGTCTGCAAGTACAAGAACATTGCCCAAGAAAGTACTATGGGGATGAAGAGGAAAACGTAGAAAATAGCTGCCAAAATATAAAAATTTGTTGAAATGTTGGTTCAAGTAGGGCAATAAGGGGAAAAAGACCTCAGATCCTCAATTGCCTTTACATATGGTTCCTGATATTTAAACAAAACTTAAAACATTTTATCTCAAAATTCTCCAGTAGAATTTACAAGGCCGATAATAATAATCCCTAAATTAACTCACTGGCTGGAGAATTGTTATATCTGTTGACTGAAAAAACATATCACAAGCTTGTCAACTTCAGTTGATCCATGTTAACAAGTTGTTTCCAGTTAAAATATGGAAGATCATACTTGACACATGATAGAACAAATTTTACCAAAAGTAAGAAATTTGTTGTCCATTCCATGGTTCAGAATATCTTATCAGCCATTAATCACTGGTTACTGGCCCACCCCATTACGATAATTAAAATGCAACCTTTTAAAAAAAAAAAGAATATTGATAAGTACCACTATGGCCAACAATTTGATATAGTAGACCTCAACCATGGAGTTTTTGGCATTTCATTTGTTTATTCAGCTTTCCAAAGTCAATCAAATAACATAGTTCTAAGCAATTCAAAGCCATTATTTACTAATCCAAGTCTAGGGTAGAAATAGTGTCTTCCTCCCAAAAAGAAGGTGATGTATGGATTATTATATAAAAAATAAAAAATATATGTATATTGAAAAAACTCAGCTTAACATATAATGGCTGAGTGGCTGAACTCTACGTGACTTGAACCCATGACCTTCAGCTCATAAAACCAAAGCTGTAATCAACTAAGCCATGAGACCATTAATAAAATAAATTCCATGTATTTGACTTCCTTTTGCATAAATTTTAGTGGAATAGAGTAAATGAAATGACCAAACAAATCAACATAGAAACCTCATAACATTTAGGGGCCCCATAAATGCATATATATTCCCTGAGAATGAGAATAAATATCAAAATCTATCAGTTTCTAATATTCTGAGATTTTTGGATTTTTTATAATTTTTTGGACTATAGAAATTCACTCCAGCAGGAGATAAGCATCTCTGATAACCAAAATATGCCACTCAATAGCCTTCCATGAAGCTATACTAAACCTTAGTCCTTTCCACTTGTCAAGCTTCGAAGTGAAAACAGAAAACAAAAATTACTCAAAAACAAAACATATGTACAGTTGTACAAGTAGACAAAATCTCAGAATTCAGATTTTTTTGGAGGATCAGTACAGCATTCCGAAAATGAGACTCAGTAATACTTAAAGGGGAGTGAAGAAAAGTAAAGACAAGCTTATATTTACATTCCACAGCAGAAGCAAGCACAGACCTGCAACATCCTCAAAAACTTCACGCTGATAACCTTTTTGCTTACGCTTCCACAGGAAAAACAGCACACCAATGCAAGTAAGGACCCCCATCACACCTCCTATAGTTCCAAATATGATTCCAATTTTTGATTTATGTGAGGCACCTGTGAAGCAGATACAAACATGAGGCATAATTCCTTCTAACTGGAACTCCAAAAATTCATAACTGCCAATATTTTTTAAGATAATCTAATTCTAACAAACAAAGTAATAAACTATCTGAGATCACCTTTATCAGAAGCATTGGACACACAACTATTTGTAAAATTTGTGCCACAATTCAAGTTGTTTCCTGTAAAACTTCATCAAGAACCCAAAGTAAGAAATACCTATAAATATTTGACAATGTTCATCTTGCTTATCAGGATTTGTAGTGTAAAATTATATAGTTAAAAAAGAAAAACATACTTGTATTTGGGAATTTGAAATAATCGATCAGGCACACGACCACTGAGATGATTGAAAGCTAGTTGACTGTCAATAGTAGAAATAAAATGATGTCAAATACTTGAGTAAAGGATTGATTTTAAGGTAGCCAACTCCCAAACTAAACAATTTTGTACCCAGATACTCCCACGGACCACTAGAAAATTAAGCTTATCAATTTAACACCTACAACCTCAAGGTTGTAATAGTGAGCAATTCAACACATTTTCAGATATATATATATATATTCACAAAATAAAAACTAGAAATCAAAATTATGACACATTATGGGTAAATGTACCACTTACAGATTGATCAAGCTTGGAAGATTGGAAAGTGTGTCCGGAATAGTCCCACTAAGATTGTTCTCACCCAAACTCCTGATCATTTGATCACAAAAATGACAATGTCTTGTAATAAAACCAATTAACTGCTTGAAAGGGGAGTGAAATAGTTATAAATTTAGAATACAACTTACAAGAACTGAAGCTTGTTGAGATTGCCTAGGGAACTTGGTATCTCACCAGTTAAATAATTATTTTCCAAATTCAAGCTTGTTAGTTTTGTCAAATTCCCAAATTCTTTTGGTATCCCCCCTATTATGTTGTTACCTGGCAAGCCACTGCATGATGAATAATTGAGTAAATATTAATTGATGAAAGCAAGAACTAAAAAGAAAAGGAGGCACACAAAAAATGAAAGGAATTTTCAAAAACATTTTGTTCCAAAATATATATATAGATACACACAAACACACAGAGCAAGAGAGACAGCGCAACCAAGGTTCAAAATAGTAGTATCAGAAAGCAAATCAGCTTGTTGAAGAAATGGTACATATCTGGAGTTTTGCCGGTTATCATATCAGTTATCAAAACAAGCATTTTTTAAGTATAAATCTAGAAAACTTCCAAAAACTCAAATTAACATTTTGATGCTTATTTGCATCCTCAAGCAGTATATAAATACTCAAACCCCTTGATGTCATTCTAAGTCTCGTATTGCTTTAAACTATTGAGTATGTTGAGTGTTGAGGTTAATAGATCTAGGATACAGATTCCTTGATCAAACAAACTATCACAAAATGACAATTGGTAATATGGAGAGGATTTGTAGAATGTTTTCATACAAATGTTTCTATATATAAGAGTAACGCACATAGATCTTTGAGGATTATCAAGCTGTTGCAGTCCCTTGATTAAGAGAAAATAATCTAGAACTAGTCCATTATGATGTGGATACAAATCTACAAGATATATACAAGTTAAAAGTGTGTTGTGCCTGGTGCAAGTTGGCTGGTGTTTCCTGTGACTTGCTACATCAGTCATTTCATTCATGCTATTGTCTGAAATTGCTCAATTGATTAGAGCATTGGTTTTATGATCTAAAGTTCACATATCTGAGTCACATGGATCTAAGCTGCTCGGCCATTGCCAATGGTGGAGCTAGGATTTTCTTGTTGGGGGGCAAATGATAGTCAGTTGATAATATTCTATACTTATTGATTTATTATTATACAAAGTTATTTTTGCAGACTCTTTTAATATATATTTGAAGAATAATCCTAATTTTGAAAATATCACCCCATTTTCCAAGACATAATTTCTCAAAACTTGTGAGGGCCTTTTTTAATTTTTGGTAAACTTGTAGGGGCAATTAAAATAAGAAAACAGTATGCCTCACTACAATGAATCCAAACCACTCAATATTCATTTTCTCCTTGTTTAGCACCAAGAGTTGTTTCTCACTGTAATCAAATTAAAACCCATGTCGAATTGATCACATGTAAACCAATCCAACCACAATGAAATTTGTTGATTGGTTACTTGTGATCATTTGATGGGCCATGGTTCTGCAGTAGGGCATGGATGGTGAGAGGGGCATTAAATCCATCACCAAATCATGAAAAGATTAAATGTGAAGAATAAATGCTATATTAAGGGTCCAGATCCTCTAAGTGCCTCACTCATGCTTCTCATGTGGA
Organism: Persea americana; assembly: GCA_029852735.1. Lineage (NCBI taxonomy): Eukaryota > Viridiplantae > Streptophyta > Magnoliopsida > Laurales > Lauraceae > Persea > Persea americana. Next base: position 15,832,890 of record CM056809.1, read on the forward strand.
GTGTGGAACTCCAAAGTGGGGGGCACTTATTGAATATTTGAACCACTCAACATAAACTCCCTCCACTTAAGTAGGCTTTTCCCAGATTTTACTCCAATAAGAATCGGACCATACAATTAAACATATGATAAAGAATCACATATGCTCAATCTTACAGCGGCACCAGCTCCTATTGGCGGAAAATTTGCATTTGGATTGCCTCACTACTCACTAGTATGCTTCATATTTGAGCGTACAACCCCAGATGAAGCATGCATTTTAGTCACACTTTATATATGTTTTTTCTATCACGCAAATTAATTTGATGGTGGGCCCATCCATGGTTATCAGAATCCTACGATTCGTATCCCAAATCTTAAGGAAAACACTTCATATCTATGTAATGAATCCCATTTACAAATGAATCTTAAGATTCAGGTGTGAATCCTACGATTTGATACTCGTTTCATTGAATCTTACAATTCAAGTGATTCGGCTAAGTGAGAATGGCTACAGCCAATAAGTTAATATTAATAATCTTTTACTATTTTTCTTTCTTTATTCTCTCTTTCTTTTATCACTTGTATTTTTTTAAAATAGTTATTTAGTAGTTCACAAAACCTCGTAAGAATTTTTTGCGCCTTTGCTAAGGTTTTAAAGATGAATAAAGAACATACATTTAATTAAAGCATTCGACGGTACGTGTGGTGCTTATCTATTTCTTCTTCTTCTTTTAATCTATTTTGGTGTTTTTTATTCATGAACACTATCTTAACTTTAAGAGATATCCTACTCTGTAAGAATGATGGTTTGGATTTTATTTTATTTTTATATTTTAAGTTAAAGATAATAAAAAATATATATTGATAGTTTAAATTTATTTAACTATTTAAACATCATTTATTTCATATATATATTTATGTATGTCATGATGTTCTTGATATGATTGTATGATAGACTTACTTATTATTATATTTATACTACTATAAATGGGAAAATGGATGGCTGTGAATAATTACTTTTTACTTTTTCTTTTAGTTTTTAATTATTTTTCATTTTTATTAGAAAAATAAAAAATCCTACGATTCACGAAACAATTTGCGATTCAATTCGATTCATGGGTATGAACGATTTGCGATACGATTCCGATTTTGAAAACTATGGGCCCATCTCCTATTTGGCTAGGGCCATACAAGAGGTGGCATTTATTTTATGCGATTTGAATTTTAATAGGTGGAACCCATTGTGTGGACCATGAGTTACCCGTGAGTTCAAGCATTGAATGGTCCGGAACCCAAAAAAAAGAGAGGGGCAGCGGTTTGCAAAGAGGCATTTGCCTCTTTTAATTGCGGTAGAAAAATATGTGGAAAGGGGAGAGGGGAAAAAAGAGGGAAAGGAGAAAGAGAAGGAAGAAGAAGAGTAGGACGAGAGGAGCAACAGTGGCAGTAGGAACAAAGAAGAACAGCTTCAGCAAAGAAGTAGTTGCATTTCCACAACCAACCACAAGTTCTCTCCCACACTGTTATTGTGAATTGAGATCAAACCAACACCGATATCCCAGCAGGATATCGGTTCGGTATTAATCAATACCTAAATTGTATCAGCCGAAACATAACATAATGGCCAACAAATTATACCATGCTCAAGAAACATTAAAACAGCCTCAATGAAGTGCAACCATTTCTTAGGGGAGAAAGCATAGCCATAATAATTCACACAGACATGAACCATGGCTCTAAGAAGAGGATAAGTAGGCATTGATAATGATCAAAAGTACGTACACCATAACATCCATATCAGCCATGAAACCAGCATATATGAAGGCATACGATCAAGCCCAAAAGACCCAACCCTTTACATGACGTGCCGAAGAGGGGAAGGAGGCCTTAATGCTCCAAACTAGGCCCACAAACCTTCTGGACAGGCCTGCAAGCAACCCAGGCACAAAACAAGCTTGACTTGCCCCATCCAGTCGCAGCTGGACTAGGAACAGGCCTGGCTGCACGACCAACCCAATAACAGACTGGGACATACAAGTACAACTCCTAGTCCATTCCATATGATTATTTTTATTATATATTAGTGCAAGACAATAAGGATATTTATGTGTTATATCTTATTGATAGTGGTAACTAAATTATCTAGTGTTGACGCATAGCCCGGATTCTATAGGGCTTCTTATTGTGAAGACTTCATACGTCATATATTATGATGATGCCAGTCGATTTGGCTGGGTTTTCTACAACACATGAAAATACTCCCTAAGGGGCACGTGGTTGGCATCTAAGGCTCAGGCACGTGGCCCTTTGCTCTGTGGTAAGATTGCATGTTGAGTTTTGTGCTGAGTTTTCCTCTTTGTTCATGCGGATATCTGTCATTTGGTAGGTTTTTTGGAACATAATGCATTGTGTATTGTTGGGGACAGTACTACTTTTGTTCTAGATCAGTCCTTTCAGATTGGATCTGCATCAGTTGGCATCAAAAGCCAATGCTTCTGCTAAATCCGGTTTCCTGTGAGCTTCCTCTACTCCCACAATGCCATGTGGTCAAGATAGAAGCCAAGGAGGTCAATAAGAAGATCGAGAGGAATATACCTTGATAGCATGGAAAAGTGATTAGCACTTAGCAGCACAAGAAAAAAAGTTAGAACCCATATCCCTACAACATGTTTGTTTCTTTTATTTCTTTCCCCGTTCTTGACTAGTAATGTGACTTGAACCCACAACCTCAAGGTTGCAATAGCGAGCACCTTCCATTGTGCTAGGGCTCTTGTCATCCCTACAACATGCTTGATCACAAGAAAAGAACCCTCAACTCAAAAGCGGCAGTATGGTTCTAATGGGATGGGTTAACCCATTCTATAAAAGTGGTCCACATGGAAAGCCACAGTATATTTAAACCATGTGCAATCAGTAGATTTTGACATCTTCTCTCATTTTGAAATATCAAGTTACTAAACAAAGAAACCATGGACAAAAGCAATCCAATGTTACAGTTCAAGTTTAGCCTATTTTCATATATACAAGGAAGAAAGAGAAGCAATACAAAGTTACAGTTCAATGTTAACCCTATTTTTCATACATACAGGGAAATAAGAGACTTCAGAACTCCAATTCTAGGTGACAAGGATCCAGTGAATCTCATTGAAGGCAATATCCTGCAAGCGTAAAATGCAACAAGTATATGCCATATTAGAGCCTTTCAAAGGAGATTTTGCCGAAACTTATCTGAGATCAGATCACAACAGTACTTCATATAGAGTATCATAGTTTATAATGCAAAAATCGTAAAAGAGCCAACACATATCTATCAAAAAAAAGAAAAAAAGAAGAAGTATCGAGTCAAAGAACCAACTTACAAAGAAATGACATTCGACTTATCATCACAAATGACAGAAGTCCAAGCACAAGGATTAACTTGATTTTGGTTCCAATCTGTGAGCTGAGTAGTAGAGGTATTTAATGAATTCCTTAAAGCGATCAGAGCATCTCCTAAGAACATTTAGGGAGTTTTTCTAATTAGCATCCTGGAAAAGGAAGATCTGGGAAAACATGGGATATGAAAACATGAACGCAGAGAATTGCGAGGATCTGAAAGCAATCATTCACTATTCAACTTGTGTCAATGAGAAGAAAGAGCAACTTACCAGATCTGGTCCATCAAGAAATTGGAATATTCAAATACCATATTCTTGGTGTTCTCTTTGAAGGTACATATACAACATTTAAAATTAGATGAAGTAATGCATGTAAAAAGTTAAAGGGAAAGCATTGCATAACAGTAGCCATCTTTCCTTTTTCTATTAAGCATTAAGGAACAAAAACACTGATGTACCTTGGTAATCAGATGTCCCAAAAGAACTCAGAGAAGCCAACAAAAAGAATGCGTAAACCAATTCCATCTCTGCAGTGATTAATGGGGATAATTCATTTGTGAATCACATAAGCTCTGATGCACCCATAAAATGAATATTATTCCCTGCAGAGTTGTATGACAATAAATGAGCAACATATTTATAAATAGAAGCATCTACGTCTAGCAAATAGAAAATTTCATTCATCTAACAGCATCGCATAACAGTAACCATCTTTCCTTTTTTTCTAATTAGCATTAAGGAACAAAAACACTGATGTACCTTGGTAATCATATGTCCCAAAAGAACTCAGAGAAGCCAACAAAAAGAATGCATAAACCAATTCCACCTCGGCAGTGATTATCCACATAAATGTATTACTGAATCATGTAAAGTCCAATGTACTCATGAAATCAATATTATTCCCTGCAGAGTTGTATAACATTAAATGAGGGACATAGTAATAGCTAGAAGGATCGATGTCTAGCGAATAGCAAATTTCATTCATCTAACATGTTATTCTCTTGTACATTACTGAAAAAGCGCAAAATGAACAAAGAGACATACTGAAATTAAAGGTACTCCATCCCAACGCTCCAAAAGGAAAAAAAAAAAAAAAAGAAACAAAAATATCCATTAATGTAATATGCCACACTAAATACAATATTCACACATTATACTAAAATTAAGTTTCAAACAGGGTAATGGCACAATCTGCCACAATGTACAGTCAAACTAAAAGTAACATTGCATACATCATTCATAAAGTGCACCAGATGATATCTGAAATTCTTAATAGATAACAACTACTTGAAGATTAGAATTATCAAAATGAATAAGCAAAACAAAAGCAACCCTGCCCACAAACCAATATGTGAAGACATGGAAATGGCAATCTCAATCCCGCCAGCATGCCAAAAAATTTTAGTCTTCCAATGTTAGAATGTTCAGCAAAATACAGACAAGAGGGAATTTCCCAACCTCAATTTGTTCAGATTTAGATTCTTACATCAATATGTTACTTGCTTACCTTCACTTCCTCTACTATCATTGGCATGAGCATGATGCTGCAGCAGCAACACATCATTACAACCAAGTTCGTGGGCCACACATGGGACCCGTGAAATTCTGATTTTTACTGTTATTAGTTTTATCTTTAGCAAAGAGTATAATTAGGATTAGGTTTCTAATTAGGATAGGATTTTATTCTTGTTTCCTAATTTGAATACGATTGTTTCTTAGGCTTAAGTTTCTTTTCTTATAAATATAGCATTGTAGAGATTGGTAAGCTCAGAGATTTGAGTTAATAAAATTTTCCCTGCGTGGGTTATTGTGGAGATTGTCTTCATCAGGTGATTGTTCCAGTGGGAACCCTAACTGTGCCCCGACACTTGCAATCGTATCTACGATTGCATCAATTGGTATCAGAGAGAAGATCCACGTTGCTCCAATCACCCTCCGATCATTGATCGGAGCCTCGTACGTCCCTTAGCTTCGTTGTCACTCTCCACTGTCACCCCAGCAACGCAAAACCCAACCACCTTCCTGCAACCCCAACTCCTCACAGCCGTCACAAACCACAATATCCAACCCAGTCACCCAACCAATCAACCAAAACCCCTGTCGAACCCACCCGCTACCCAAAACCCCTTTCCAGCAAAAAAAAAAAAAAAAACTCTCACGCCTTCCCTTTCCGTCTGTCAAATCCCCATCACCCCACTGCCAATTGAAAACCCAACCCTTCTCCTTCTTTTCTCAAACCCACACCCACTGCCACCGAAACCCCCTTCCAAAATCTGTGCTCCCTCCCCAAATCCGTCACACAACTTCCAATAGTACCCAGACACCCCAAAACCACCGAAATCCCCAAACCCAGAAAAAAAAAAAAAAAAAAAAAAAAAAAAAAAAAAAAAAAGAGAAGCAGAGAAGAGAAGAAGCGAATAAGAGGAAAGCGATGTGTACCTTGCACCACAGTCGTCCGCTCGCCGCTATTGCTCGCTCACCAGTGCCGGCGCCTGCACCACCCTTCGTGGCATCTTTGTGTAGTTGAGAGAGAATGAGAAAGGGAAGCCAAAACCCTTTTTCTTCTCTTTGGCTGCATCGAACCCGAGGAGCGACCACGTGACTCCAGTTGGGTCTCCACAAGTGGGGCCTCCAGTTGGGTTGAGTTCGACCCAAGGGCCAGCAGCAGTAAAAAAAAAAAAAGTCTACAGACAAATATTTTCATCCACAAGTGGGCCCAAGTTCCTTCAAGTCTTCATCCGTTCACTTTCAAATATCCAGATCTACACATCAGGTCAGTCAAGAAAAATTTTAATTTGCATTAAACAAAAATGCCTCCCAAGAAGCATGTAGAATTGGAGTCTTCCTCCAATAATGATGATGATTTGAGAGGAACCGTTGCACAATTATCGGTAACTGTTAATCAACTATCTGCAACGATGGTTCAAATGCAAGAGACTCTTGCAAGGATTGAAACCCGCTTAACCAATTTGGAAAATAATTGACGTGAGGATAATCATCGAGGTGCTGGAGGACATAATCAGAATCAACGAGATCTACATGCAATCAATGTTGATCGTGAATTGGGTATTAAACTCGTGATTCCCGAATATGATGGAAAATTGAAACCAGATGAATTCATAGATTGGTTAGTGTGTGTTGAAAATATTTTTGCACACAAGCCAATGACGGATGGTCATAAGATTACACTAGTGGCAACTCGATTTCGCAATTATGTTGCAATCTGGTGGGCCGAGTTGCAAAGGAAGAGAATAAACCAACAAATTGGCCCCGTTGACACATGGACCGAGATGAAAAATCTGTTGAAGCAAAAATTCCTTCCTGTCAATTGCTCCAAAGATCTGCGTGCAAGTTTTCAATATTTGAAACAAGGATCTAAGACAGTTGTTGAGTATTCTGAGGAGTTCATGACCATGCAAGCTCATTGTGGTTTGAATGAAGATGAGGATGTATTAGTTGACAGATATTTAATGGGCTTACACTTGACATATAAGATATCCTCGCATTCAAGCATTTTGACAATGTTGATGAGATTGCTAAGCATGCTATCAAAGCGGAGGGGATTCCAAACCATCAAGCCAAAAAACTTAATGCATCTAAATGGATTATGTAGAAGAATTCCTCCATTGCGGGTTATAAACCGAATGATTCCTCAGAGAAAGTTTTCGCCAAGCCTGAAGGTCAAAATAGGATTACATGCTTTAATTGTAAACAACAAGGGCATCGTGTAGCAGAGTGTCCAAAATGCATCCACCTCATTGAGAATGAAAGTGATGCGAAAGATGCTCCAGATGATCCTAAAGAGAATGACACAGAGAAAGTGGAGGACAATATGCCTGAGGAGGGTCTTGAGTCTCTCATTATCATTACTGACACTACCTCAACTACTAAGACGAAGTGGTTGCGAGAAAATATTTTCCTCTCAAAAGGAACAGTCAATGGTCAAGAATGCTCGGTAGTCATTGATGGAGGAAGTTGTCAGAATATTATATCTCAATGTCTTGTGGATCGATTACAGCTCAAAGTTCGGAAGCATCATCGTCCCTATTTTGCTAGATGGTTACTGACAGGTGATGAAGTGCAAGTGCGGTATGCATGTCCAGTCACCTTTTCCATTGGTAAAGATTATATAGATACAGTTTGGTGTAATGTGGTACCATAGATAGTTGTGATATCTTGTTAGGTCACCCATGGATGTATGACAAGAATGGCACTAATGGCATGCCCGACAACACATACATTCATGCATGGTGAAAAGCAAGTCACACTCCGTCCTGTAAAGTCGGCACCACCAAAGAAAGGGTCCAGTTCTCGTCTCATCAAGGAAGTGCTTCAAGTGCACACTATCTAAAAAAGCAACATCAAGAAGAAGAGCTGAGTTCGAGGTCGAACTCTTTTCCAACCTAAGGTCACCACATCATTACAACCAAGTTCGTGGGCCACACATGGGACCCATGAAATTCTGATTTTTATTGTTATTAGTTTTATCTTTAGCAAAGAGTATAATTAGGATTAGATTTCTAATTCGGATAGAGTTTTATTCTTGTTTCCTAATTTGATTATGATTGTTTCTTAGGGCTTAAGTTTCTTTTCTTATAAATATAACATTGTAGAGATTGGTAAGCTCAGAGATTTGAGTTAATAAAAATTTTCCTGCGTGGGTTATTGTGGAGATTGTCTTCATCAAGTGATTGTTCCAGTGGGAACCCTAATTGTGCCCAGGCACTTGCAATTGTATCTACGATTGCATCAGAGTAACATCTTCATGTTCCTACCCTCAACCAAGTATTTTGTATTAAGAAAAAAAAATCACTTTGAAACTATAGCTCAACATGAAATGATATGAACCCTTACTGAAGTAATTCAGCAAGAGGCCATTAGATCCTAAGATACATAGAAGTGTGCGCATCTTACAACACTCAATACTAGATGTGACTGTTTTCTCAAATAATTTCTTCTATATTTTTTCCAACAAATGTGAATAACAAGAAACATATCTTCTTGTTCTATGTTTGAGCTCACAAGATCCCCCACCTTGCTCCTTTAAAAAAGAAAAAAAAAAGATCAAGATCCTCTACCATGATATTTTATTTTTTACTTTTTGAGAAGAAGAAGATAGAAGAAGAGATTCTTGACATAGGATGTATATGAAATAATGTGTCAACACATTGTATTGACATAGGATTCTTGACAATTCTTTTGTATGCAATTGATGATTTCATATAATGATTCTTAAAGGCAAATAAATTATTTTAGAATACTGTGACAACAAAATTTCCAAAGAATGGCTTCTTAGAAGAGACGGCATCATCAAATTCATAGTGGAGCTATGTAAGAAGCTTTATACATGGGAAACAAGGGATGGGCCAAGGCTGGATAAATTGGAGTTTGCAGTGATTGGCAAGTAGGCATGGACTGGCTACTAGAGTGAGTATTTGACAAGATTTTAAGCCTGCAGTTTTCAACCTAGGCAGTGACAGAGCTCTTGGCTCAAATAGTTATCCAATGGCCTTCTTTTGATACTTCTAGGAGGAAGATAAAGCAAAATCCAATCTGGGAATTGATGAGAGTAGAGCTTCAATCACGATGATGATGGTGGAAGGATGAATGGGTCAGGGTCTTCCAACAGGGAGATTACGGGATATACTTAATCCAAAGTAGACCCTATAACTATGCTTGGTGAAACATGATTACAGGCCTCTTTTAAAGAAATGATCCTCCCGAAGTGGTTCTTGAAATTAGAACCCCATTTCAAAGGCAAGGAAGTTGGAACACCATTATACCAATGAGTGCATTTGGATATGGAGATAACAGGAGGAGTTGTAGAGTGTTAATTCCATTAAGGTGATGTAACAGAATGAAAGAAAATAAGATGAAACCCTATACTCCAAATGTGCTGGCTGGTCTAACAAACAATTCTTCATTGATTTTCCTTCTCCCAAAAATGAAATACAAATAGCATTCTACAGAATCAAATTTCCTAATTTTGAAGATATGACAGGAATCCATGATCTTTTTCCCTAAAATACTTGGGCCCCATTTGTTCGCCCTGTATTGAATTCCCAGTAACGCCTTACTATCCAAGGAGCTACTGTAAAGGTGAAAATTCACAAAAGACCATAAAATAGTCTCCACTTTTGGGGGGACTGGCTCTGCAGCAAACCCATACTAAATCAACTACCACCACTAGAGTGACGGTCCGATCTAGAAAACACAAACTAGGCAACCAGGCCCTTATGGAAATCACCCCATTTTTTTCTAACCATCATAGAGAAAGCACAGTGGAGAAAACTGATTATAGTACTAATTTTTGAACTCTGTACAGTACTCCCAACCTTTTATTGTCCTCATCCAAACACACCCAAAGACCTCCAAGTCCTACAACAGTGTCTCCTGAGAATTAAGGAGCTTTAAACAGCAATCTGTTACATATTGACAAAACCCATGATTTACTAATGGAAATGAGAGAAAAACAAAAGGCAAGATTTTTACACAGTGCCTACCCATCAGAAACCCTAAGATGAGAACCATGAAGAGTGTGGAATGAACATGATGCAGCAGGTGAAGAAGAAGATGAAGAAAGAAAACAAAGGAGAAATCTAAGAGAAGATAAAAGAGGAGAGAGTCGAAAAGGCAAGTAAGTACCTTTGTGAGAGGAGAGAGATTGAAGAGGAATGTTTGTGTATGGAGAGAGAGGGAACAGAGGGTTGGTTTGTGGAGAGAGAAGAGATTTCTTGGCAGCAGCCCACGAATGAAGAAGAGTCAACACGCAAGCGGACAGAGAAGGAAATGAGATGAAGAATCACGAGACAGAGGGGCCTGAATCACGAGACAGAGGGGCCTGAGGCTGAGGCTCATCAAACGCAAAGCCATCGCTTACTGGGCTGTTTTATTCTAGGATAGAATAACGGAATGGTAATTGTTTGATTACAATATCTATAATTTTTTATGATATAAAAATGGGTTCCAAACATATGCCAATTAGCTCAATTAAACGGGCTTGTGTGTGTTGTTTGCATTAGATTACTCACAGAATTCATGGTAATTTTACGTGTAAAATAAAGTGCAGGAAAACATCAAATTAAAAGAAAATAAAATATAATTGAATTATAATGGTATTTTATTTTTAGTTATTTGATATTAAAAAAATTTTATTTTTCTTATAGAAAAGTGAAGGTTTTTATTTTTTTAGTGGAGGAATGATGGGTTTTTTTTTTTTTTTTTTTTTTTTTTTGTAAAACAGGAGAAGGAAATTTTCAATTAAAATGATGTTGATTTTACCCTTGTATGAAAAATAAAAGCTTTATTTGACTTCTAAAAATCTAATAAAGTGTCAAGGGCCAGAAAAGTTTAAAGAGGTGAGGATGTGAAAGATAGGAGGTAAAGAGAGAAGTAAATAAAGATAAATTAAATATTTAGATGGAACCTTTACATTATAAGGAGAGAGATTCATTTCTCATCTTCTCTGGTTCCAATTTCCATTAAAGCCTACCATCATGCACTCACGTGATCATGTGTCAATTTCCCCTTCTGAAATCCTACTCCATGCCTCCCACATCACTTTAAGTCGGATTTTTATTTCATTCATCCGCACCGGCACATAGTCCAAGTTCCAATGGTCAATGGCTGACCTACATCATCATGCAAGAAAATTCCTTCAAATTCAACCCTATGCAAGCAAACCACAGCACACACATCCCCAAGTGGAATTTCCTGGTTCCACTTTCCTGTTGTTTCATAATAGTAAAGAAACAGGGCCTATGATAATACTTGCGTTATTGGATTGATGATAGCGTGGGGTTGGTTCTCAACGGGCTGAGGGTCATAGACGGTTGTTGATATGATATGATGGATAGACACGGACACGAGACAGTGAATCCTTGCTTGCCCTTGGGCGAGAAATAACACGTTTTAGGTGTGAGAAATCATGGCCCACTTATGATAATGGCACGACGCAATCTTCACTGCCTCATTTGTGGGGCCCCCATAGGGCTGTGAGTGCATCGATAAAAGCAGTCAAGATAATTCTGCTGTGAACAGTAGGTATGTTTCATTAGCCCCACCCCCACGCCCACCATAGAAATAATAATAATAATAAAGCTCTGCCAGTAAAAAAGGAAGGAAGGATTTATGTACGCAGCACCCCCCTAAATTCAGTTTCATAACTTTCATTGGTCATTAATACTATCCATCCTTTTCCGTCCCAGATACCTTGTTAGCAGTCAGCAGCACAGTACAATACCTACTCCCTATAAAGTTAGAAAGGGCTACCTTCGCATCAGCATGCTTTGAATTGTAAAGTAAACTAACAAAATCAGTTCCCATTATATCCCTATTAGATGACTAGAGTGATTTGTTTTCTTATATGCTTTTAACTTTCTGACCCTTTCTCTATCATCTCATGCATCTGTCTGGGTGGGTGGTTTTACTTACAAGCAGAAAATCTGTACTACTTTTTCTCTAAGCAGAGGGATCCTCATTCCTCTCCCACCATGTCTTTCACGGTATCCAGAAATCTGTCCCTGGACTGGCGCGTGGAAAAGCAGTTTCAACACCTACCCCCAAGGAAACTTTGTCCCCCCATATCTAACCCAACCCATCAAGACAAACAAGCAAAGAAAAATACACAGTTCTCTGACAGCTTGTTTGAGTAAATGGTATGATTCCATGCTCCCCCGCAAGGATTCTCTGCAAAATCAAAGAAAATTAGTTCAAAAAATCCCTTTCCACACAGAATCACTGCACCTAACCACAAAAATTTAGAGCATTTTTCCACTACATCTTGGAATGCTCGGTATTAAACATGTCCTAGAGATAACAATCATCTTCATATAAGCAACGGGCAAACCAGCAAGAGATGTTGCTTCCAACCTTAAATCAGTTTGCTACAGAATCAGTACCAAAAATAAATAAATAAATAAACCCAAACAGAACATGGCTAATTTTTCTCAATGCACTTCAGGTCGGGTAATACTGGGCTCCAAAGACAGTTTGATCATAAAATATTATCTTGGCACTGCAATTCACATGACTACAAGAACATTCCTCCAGTGGGGTTTTGCCGCATCCAAACACCTTCTGAAATTTCATTTTGTTAGAATTTCTAATTACATTAGTCCAATATGATTATAATACATAAACAACAAAATAATATCAGGCGCCAGTTAGACAGCCCAAGTGCCACCTTCCCATGAGAACGGCTCCCACATAAATCCTCTTCCAAATTGGCAAGAAGAGCTTCTCTACCCCTTGCTCAAAATAAATGACCCAACAAAGCTTTACGGCCAAATCCCAATTGATGTGACCACTGGTTAGTTCCCAATGCAAAGACTGAGGTTGCAAGGCGCTTCAATCTCACAATCTTTCACCCCCAAAAAATACCCTGCTAGAACTTGCCTCACTGATGGCAACAGTGGCTAGTGACTTGGACGCCCACGCCTTCGCATTCATTGCCCCTTCCTGCAGATTGCTCCTCTTGCTGGACTTCCTCCTGCTGAGGACCTGCACTGCATGCTCAAGCCGTGACTTTGGGTGCTCCCAAAACCTCATCAAGCTCATGTTCCGCATCCGCCCCCTCCAAGCTCGCTCAAGACATACTCTAACTGTTGGAAGAAGAATGTAGATGAGCCTCAGAAGCACAAAAGCAATGGCAAGTGCCAGATATGTCTCCTGCTGCAACAGCTTCTCAGGTGACCTTGCCCATGAGAATGGGCATTCCTGCTCAGTGCTTGCAATCTTGGTAAGGTTCAATTGGTCCCAGATTCTCTCAAACATATTCCCATCCAGTGATGCGGCCCTGATGCCTGGTGCAAGCATGCAGTATATAAGATTAGTTAAGAGGGGGAAAAAAAACACGATAAATTTCTTGATATATTATAATCACATCTGAATGAGTGTATTGCTGTTGTCAGTATCATATGCAACCCTAGTTATATCCAAAGAGCGGTGCCAGAATAACCTCATAGACATAGGAATGGACCTCTCTTCAGTTGCTCTTTCACAGTTAGGTCTAGGACAGCAACATTTCATTTAACTCAGCCTCTGGTTAGAATCAAATGCTAGAACATGATACTAGAACCCTACCATGGAATTGAATTTCTAGGAATTCTAAGAAATGAATTCCCAAAAGTGGCTGAAATTATAGAAACAATGATGAAGCTGAATAAATGGCCGCCAACTAATTTTGCCTCGTAGTGGAAAATGAATAAGGGGAGATGGAAAACGCATACCCAGCCTATCACCCTAGTAAATCAAATCCTAGGAAAGTCTCTACATCTCCAGCTTATATTCTGTCCCCCCTCATCTCTTTACCATTCCTTTGTTGGAACCCATTTTACCATGGATTCATAGGAATTCAATTCCATGCTAACAAATGGGTGCTTACTATTCTAAACCATCTGACACAGTGGTCCTCCCTTGGGATACTTCCTTTTAAAGAAAGTAGTGCCCTCAAGTAAAATCCTTTGCCACCACATTTTCAACTGCTAATCAACCCAACCTGATTAGACCTGAACCAACCCAGCCTGTCAGCCCCCTTTGCACTACTACTACTGCTACCACCACCTCATATCACTACTAGTACTGGCCTAATGCTGCTGCTACCACCACCACTATTATAACAGGAAGGGTCCTTAGGTCAAACTTGATCCCACAAAACTAAAACAGCATCTGCAAATTACTACCTCACTAAGAACTACTACAAACTTCCAATTAGATGTTACATTCTAGAAGAATATTCCCAAACTAACTGAGTTAAAGATTAAAAACATAAGAATTAAAAGCAACTATGCACTAAGTGCAGGGGAAAAATGGCTACCTGTAACATCATTGTAAAAAGCCATAAGAGAATCAAGTGTCCGAGATCCACGATACCGCACCCGCATTGTTGAATTTAGGACAAAAAGAGTTGGGAAACCATGAACTCCATAGCGTGATAATATACTGCAATTATGCTCATGTCATTGTCAGAAATAGCTGTAAGCAGGAACAATAAAATATAAAATGGGCATTTCATGGCACCTTGGTCTGATAGAAGATTCTTCTATTGCAATATGGCGAATGGTGGGAAATAAGGAAGATAGGATAGTGAAGTTGGTTCTGAGAGTTCTAGAAAAAGGACACCAACTGGCGTAAAAAAGCACAGATACAAATTTGTGTGTGTCCTTATGAACTAGAATCGAAGCCTTCTGCAGTGAAACCTCATCCCCCTTCAGAAAAGCATGGCAAGGATACAAATAAGGGTTCTAATCAGCATAAAATAAAAGATCAACTAAAAACGATCATTGTAATGTTAGGAAAGCCTTAATAACCAACCAAATAAGGCCAATAATAAAAATCTAATGCGAAATGAAGAACTATTCGTTTCATCCATGTAGTATAACATTTGGGTGGGTGGGGGGGGGGGGGGCGCGTTGTGGGGTGCACATTAAGAGATTTGAGAACATCTGGATGTAAGTTTCAATAAGTCAACACCATTAACTTGAATGAATCAAAATTAAATATTTTGCCATAAATAAGACTCACACCTTGTGGAACTGCAGTTTAGCACAGCTAGATGAGTAACTAATTTGTGTATGACCAAAAGTATGCTGTATGATGAACAATAACTATAACATACTGAAAAGGTCATCTAAAGTTTGATTTCTATTACAAAAAATATTAGTTGAATTGGATCTATGGACCATGCAAATAGAATCAAATTATAATTGAACTAGAAAAATCAAATTCTCCAATCTCAGTGAACTCAAAATGAAGATTGGACAAACTGAAAAATGAACTGAATGAACCTACACAACAAATTAGTGGACAATGACAGGTACTGAATTCCAAACTGCGAACTTGAATACAAATTAGGCCAACTATAAACCACATGTAACCATGGAGCTACCGTATTATAAAAATGCCCTTTAATCAAACTGGCACGAGACAGTTGCATATCAATCTACTAGCTTGTAAGGCCTTACTTTGTCCACCTTGCATTAATCCTATAATGGAGTTGTCATGTTATTTTGAAAAATGCCCTTTAATCAAAGCGGCACCCAACAATCACATAGCTCTTGCTTGTCTTTACTCTGCCCACCTTGCACTAATCCTATATGAAATATCCCAGTCAAACCCTCCACTTTCTTCTATAATTGCTTCTAGATATCAAAACATCACATTGTGGCACTAAGTTATTTTCAATGTTAACCAACTTATCTTCTCTACTCTCATGTCCACTAAAATAGAGCTGCATGTATTCTTTATCTTTTGATCTATTGATTTTCACATCATTTGACAACAAAGCTTTTCTCAGAAGTTTTGGTTTGTCACTTAATTGTGTGTTTCTCCAACTAAAGAGTACCGCATCTGCGCAAATATCAAGAATTAAAATTATTAAAAAAAAAAAACCTTCATATTGGGTATTAATTATCATCATGTTGTCCATGAGTAAAGACCCTTTGTGCAATTCAACTCCAACTGGGAACTTAGGAGATTCCCACAAATTGTTCTCTCTCTCATTATTGCCCTTTCATACATGTCTTGGACAATTCCGATAAGACCATTGAGGATGAGTTTATCAAAATAAATTCCTAATGGCCTTCTCTAGATCAATAAAAGATGTATGTAAATTTTTCTTTTCCTCAAAACTTAGCTTTGCAATGTGTTGTCTTAATAATAGAATAGCTACCGTACTAGAATGCACCACCAACACAAAGTGAAAAGGATTTATGGGTGATGGATAAAATTCTAACTAAATTGGAATAATTTCTTTAATCCTAATGGAGTTTCTTTGGTGATCTCACAAAATTTCGCAATTTCCATTGTAAGTTGGCTTCCAGGCTTATTGAGCTTGAATGTAAAAAATACACCATCTGCATTTTATGGTGCATTTGGCTCAAAATGGGATCATCATCTACAATTAAGTCAAATGAGATCCCTCAATCTCCTCCAACACGGTGTTCGGCCGTCCTGTGCTCCACATATTATTAACCAAAGACAACCTGAAAAGGTTAAAAAGAATAATTGTAAGAGGTTGACATATGTGTTTGGGTCTTGAGCTGGTGGAATGGATTGTCTTTTTTCTTAATTGTAAAGCTGATCAAAAGGTGTCAAATGCAGTGTTCTCCTAGTTCCAAAACATCCAATCAAATTGAAGTTAAAAGCTTCTCTCGCGTTCAAGATCAAGTTTTTACCTCCATTCCTCACCACGGTACAGATAAATGGAAGAAAGAAATAATAATAATAATATTAATAATAATAATAATCTGTCTTACATCCCACTTATAGGAGCTGGACTTCTTGAGAATGAAAGAAACCAATGATGGCCTTCTGTGTTCTTATCTTATACCTGCACATGAAGCGGATTGCAATGTTGTGACAAGTAATCTATCACACAGACTGGCCAAAGAGTTCCCCTACAAAGAGTATCATGGCATGTGCAACAAAGCACAACTATCCATAGACATGAATCTGAAAGACATTGTGCACCACTCAAAGCTGGAAAAAAAATGACGCAAACAAGGTTGTAACTTACAACCTTCATGACTGAAAATGTATAAGAGGAATAACATCTTCCCTCAAGCTCATCATTTTCTTTGCCCTACTAATGTCAACAATTTACCCTTTGGAAAAAGAAATGGGAAGAAAATAACATGTGAAATGTTTTTAAGCTACAACTTTTTATTTCACTGCTTCAGTCTATTTCCAAATAATGCATTCAGCCCTAACAAATAAGAGGGTGGTTACCTAAAGAAAAACAAATATAAAGTAGAAATTAGAAAAAATAAATGTAAATATCCACCAGCAGTTCATTGTATGTCAATAAAAAATTGGAAGAAAAGTTGGTTCATTCATGAAATAACAAATTGTGCTAGGGGGTTGTTTGCATGAACCATGGAACCCCTCAGAACATTATTTTTATGCAGTGGTCCCCTCAAGGAAAATTTCTAGGGTTGCCCTTGCCGTGCAAAGTGGAATGTATATAAACCAGCTGTTCTCTATGCATTCGCTACATCACTGAAAGCTTCACATAAGTGCTGGTGAGTTAATTAAGACCCAACTTAGTTGCCAACTAAAGATGTAACCAGAAGCAATGTCATCTCAATGAATTTGGCAGAAATCAAACCATTCTATCCTTGTGCACATCCAAATGTATCTTAAGGGCCCACTTGGTTGAGAAATTAATAGGAATGGGATGGGAGGGAATAGTCTTATATGGCGAGAAATTGGTTATCACAAGCGGAACTTATTTCGCCACGGTATCATATCATCATCAAATTGGTTCTACTGTTCTAGGAATAAGAGAAAAATAAAAAAAGGAATTATTTAAAATCTCAAAACTTTCGAGGATCATCATTATTTCGATGGCCAAACAAGGCATCATCATCATTTTCTTAAAACAATTCCCAACAATGTGGCCTATGTGGAGTACTATCCCAATCCCAATTAGGTTAGGCAAGTTTTTATGGCTAGCTGCCATCATAATTGCCAACCCTCTACCTAAAATTAGGCAGTAGGAACTTCCAGTTTGAGAAAATCTAATGGGACAACAGAATACAGCCTACTACGAACCAACGAAAATGCCCACATCAATCATGCTTGGAAAAAATGGACCATCAAAAAAGGGTGTCATCCAAAGGGAGGCTATCTTCATCGGGGTGTAGATTAGTCGCCTAAAGGGGCAATCAATCAAATAATGGACATCATGAAAAGAAGATTGTCAATTGTTAATCCATTCCCGTGCATCACTATTCAGATGATAGCCCCAAAAAAGGCATAATGGGTTAGAGATTCAACCTTAGCAGCATAAAATGATAGCCCTAATTCCTCCATAATCACTAACATCTCAAGAAATCACACATACACAGGGGAAAAACAAGAACAAATTGGAGAAAAAAGACATCAAAAAAAAAAAAAAAAACCATCAAATCACAAGGGGGAAAGAAAAAGAGAGCATCCAGCAGCAGACCTCCGTAACACCGATCGGATCGCGATCGGAATCCGAACATGAATCGGGCAGCTGCAAGATCGAATTCACGGGCGAAGCGGCTGGGCAGATTGCAGCATCTGAGGACGAAGAAGCCCTAACGGGTCCCAGCGATGCCATAGCGGTACAGACCAAAGAGAGAGCGAGTCCCGCTTCCCAAATCTTCGACGCCATGATTCGAATGAAGATAAAAAAAGAGTAAAACCCGACGGAGGAGAATGAGAGAGAGATGGAGAGATGGGGGTGGGGGGGAGAAGAACCCTAATTGAGGATTAATTAGGGTCTGGAGAGAGGAGATGGAGATGAAGCATATAAAGGCCGGAAGGTGATGGCGCGGGGGAGGAAAGAACGAAAACGAGAGGTTTCACGCGCGTCGCGAGGCGATACGATCGTTTTTTGAGTGGTAGGTACGCGGAATATGAGAGAGAGAGAGATGATGATGCTGCAGCAGCGAGTGGACAATCCAACTTTCCCCTGTTTCATTACATTTTGGGACTTTCACGCGTTTGTGCATGAAAATTTTCTTGTTACGCGAAAAAAGTATATTCTGACCCCCTTTGTAAGAACTTGTTTTCCGATGAGAAATCACAGAAGACTTATTTCTTTTTTATTTTTTGTACTTTTCTTTTAGGGGAATTTGCAAATCTTATGAATCTCATTATCATGAATGGTACTCTCTAATGTAAAAGGGCAAGAATTTGACAGAGAATGAGCTTATTTTTAAATCTCTCATGCAATTGCCTTCGTTTACTTCCTCGAAGAATCTATTGAATGGGAACTTCCTCTAACCCTCACAACATATGCATTGTATATCAACCTACACACAAACACATTAAATTTGTTGATAGCTTCTCCTGTCCTTAAACATATAGAATGGAATGACATCAATGGTATAAATAGTGAAGTAGCACTTGTATTGAACAAGGGTGCGAAGAATAGTTATACATTCAAGAAGCTATTGTCGTGTGATTCACTAAAAGTATCATTTCCAAGTAGATACTAAATAACCACTTCTTCCTTATCACTGGTTTGATTCAAGAGTTTCGGTAGATAAAGCAGCTTGGGGCCTATTATGATTTGAAAATTGAGTTCTTTTCCCCTCAAGCTGACAAGGGGAGGGAGAGAGAGAGAGAGATAAGAAAATGGCAGCAGCAAGGTACCCTTGTGCACTTTTGTCCAAAAATGATAAGTGTTGATGTAAAAAAAGAACTTTGAGGGCAATATTTAATATCTCTTTATTATGTTGATGGATTGAGAACTTAAAATTAATTTTCTCCTAAAAACCTCATTCATTTTTTTTTATAACCCAGGGTATATCACGCCCAGCCCAGGAGCCTCTGGCCTTGGGCCCGAGGGGCACTCGATTTTAAAAGTCAAGAACTAATCCCTAGGGGCGCATGCAAACCCTCCTATCCACATGCACCGAGTAAAACTATAAAAGATGGCCAAAAGAGGTACGTATCAAACACAAGACCTCTCTGGTTCCTGAGGTTTAATCTCATTTATTTTTGTTTTAGTTTTTATAATTGGTACACTTTTATATTCAATCCAATCTATTGATCCATCTAGGCCCCTTGAATTAGAAATTATACATCATTGAATTTATCAACAAATTTGTTGTAAGAACGGCTCTTGCCCGAGTGCTAAAGAGCACCGGTTCTCACCTGGCTGCCCGAGGTTCGAACCCTAGGTGCGTCACATTTTCTAACTCGTGCGGGCTCCTTTCGTACGGGCCTCCTTCCCACTTGAGTGAGCAACCTTCTTGTGTATATACAGAGTCTATCTTGGATCTCCACCCCCTTGACTGAGGTAACAAAAACAAAAAACAAGAACAAATTTGCTATGTATATATACAGATTAAATTTTGAAATCTTAAAACTAAAGGCTACATTCATTTGATCAAATATTCCCCTCATCTTTGTCTAAAGCTTTTGCTTATCATTTTCGGGTCTCCCTGAAACCACATTAAATAGTTATTTAGATGAGGTTTTGATGTCTCTAATATCAATTGGAGCCCATAAATTCAAATAAATGTCAAATTTTGGCTAATGGTAATTTGCTGGAGGAGCACAGGTGTGTGAGGAGATTAGATTGATGCTGTTACAACCACGCTGCTTGGAGATTATGTGGTTGTTCCAATGCAATTTCTCATGAAATAGATAGGTTAAAAATAAAAATAAAAATAAAAGGGAAGGAAAGAAATTCAATAGACATCTGATGATCATCTCCTTACAGTGAAGGAGACGTAATGCTCAATACCACATTATATTTGCTAAAAATGCTTAATTAATCCACATACCACCTTAAATGATTAGAACCTAACATCACGAGTTGCCAACCATCCTTTGTATTTTTATGTTTCTTGTGGAATTTTAAGTATTACCGGGCTGGTCCATGACTTCAACGTTCTGAAAGTTGACCTAAAAGTGGTCATTAAACAATTCCTAATTGAATCCTAAAAACAAAACTATTTGTAGAAATTAATGATGATTAGGGTTTATCTCGTACCAAGATGCACATCTCATCTCTATGCATCTAATTCACTTTTGTGAGGTCTACTCATCTCAAACAAAACTATTTGATCTTCCTCTGAAAAAAAAAAAACAGATCAGGACACTGCTCATCATGAATCCTGATATTCTACATATTCTCAGGTCTCCTGCCGAATGAGGAAGAAGGGCAAGAACTGTGCCCTTCATCACTGGGCCATCCGGGCATCTTTCACGAATTGTAAAAAGGCCCTTCTGTCAACGAGAGAATGAAAGCATTCTACGGAACCACAATGCTTCATCCATGCCTTGCTGAAATTGTGGGTGTTCAGGGCAATTGGTGCAACTCCTAATGACCAATGTTACTGTAGTTTCTTACTTGAGTCGTTGTCAATGGTAGGGATGGCAACACGATAGGTAATATATATTGCCCTGCACAAATTCTATATAGTCTCATTACTCTTAAAAAGGAGACCATACTTCATTCTCACCCTATTAAGTACCACTAAACCAAGTCTGCCATCATCCATTAACGCAATATTTCTTTAAGTAAACCATCTAACCCTAATGTTTACTTCTTTTTCTAATTAAAGTACATTTTCAGCTGTCCTCCGGACATTTCAATAAGCATTTTCATTACCATCTTTTATGCACCAAACATGATAGTAAAGGGCTCTATTTCATTTTTCCCCTTTAATTTTAGAGTTACAGATATTATCCTGCCCTTCCAATAGTTCTCAACAGACATAAAAAGTGTAATATACCTCCTACTTAGCCTTGCTTGTAGTTTTCTAAACAACTGCCTTCGCTTTCTAGGCTATTTCTTGTTCTGCAATCCTTTCAATCAAAAATGCCTTTTGAACTTCTGTACTCTACCACCTCATCTCATGTTCGTTCTTTTTTACTCTCCCAGCATATCTTGGCGATTCGTTTCCATGACCTGCCATTTAAACCCACAATTCATTAAAATCCATTTCCAAATTCCAACCTCCCTTCTTAATAATACACAAATGTACTAACAAAACAAAGATGTACTATGATGAGACTATAACACCAATTAGTAGAGCATTAAATTGATCCGAGTGCAACACCTCCTTTCTTCCACAAAGCCTCTAAAGCGAGGAGGTTGCACTTGCAAGCCTCAACACTTGATATGTACGATTTTTTTATGTTTAAGAAATCATAGCTAATCCATTTTTTGGATGCTGTAAGTAAAAGAGTCCAAAATATATCGACTCAACATAAGCCCCAGGAAAAAAAGAAAAAAAAAAGAGGGGCGGGTGGGCCAAAAAAGAGGGGCGTCAAATGGTTCAAATTTACATTTGATTAATCCTCCGTAATGAGATCTACAATCAAACCTTCTGATAGATCTTTTGTATCGTCATATTCAATCCATTCTGCTTTGGATTTAGTGACTTTGTTCTACATGCCATTGTGGATCATATGTTGGAGTCACGGCGCCTGAATTATATACAGATATGTGGTTCTAGCTTTATTAAACTGTTCAGCCAAATCTTTTATTGATGCATTCACGTGTCTGTCTAACATATTTGCTTACCAGATCAAACATAAAATATTGATGAGATATTTTTATCAAACAATGGTTAGGATCCAAAACCTTTGCTATGATACTAAATTGACGCAGCCCTTGAAAGTTGAAGGGCACACCCTTGATACCAAACTGATGAAGGCCTTAAAAGTCAAGAGGACTACCTCTAATACCAAACACGAAACTGATATGGCCCCTCGAAGGTTAAAAGGGCTACAGTTCCAAACAAAGGCCCTAATATAATTGAAGGCAGGTATGTCCCGTTGCATCAACAAAACCTACCAAATGGAACAAAAATGTTATGAAAGCAAAAGCAATCAACAACTACTAAAACAAGACGTGAAGAGAATTGTTGGATCTCCAATTCACAAAAAATAAGCCAAAAATGGTTGATTTCACCAATAAAGAAAACTAGTCCAGTCATCTCCTTCGCATCTCTTTATAAATAGGGGGAAAACCTAATCAATCTAAACCATTACCCTACTAGAAAATTGGCATAACTTTCTTAATATGAGTTTGAACTTACTACTTAGAACCGTACAAACTTGCGCTAATTGGAAAGATAACTAAATAAGATATCTAGACGAACTAATTCCAAGTCATTCTGACATCACTTACCATGTGGAATCATGCCATCATTAAAAAGAAGTCAAAACTTAGAATCATAACTCACCCACCAATGGGCCACTTAAACTAAAATTTGGGATCGAGTAGTGCCATGTATATAGGCTGCATCACAACCAAGCAAACCACTTGATTTGCCAACTAGCCCGTAGGAATTGTTTTGAATTCACCTAGTCCCAAGAGCTAATATTTAGTTTCAATTGCTATTTTTCGAACAATTAAAACTGGCATAAATAAAATTCTGTGCCACTGTTGCCAGTACTCATCTCAAACCACCAGCGTCCTGATTGGCATTGCAGCTGCTAATAAAGTTTAGCACTTCGCATCTCTAGAGGCACATCTCAACAATCCATAAACTAAGTTGTAGGAGTCTAGAAACAATTTATGAAATTTTCTCCTGTAGGACTAGGAAAGACCGCATGTACATTCACATCCAACCGCTAGAGAGGCATGTGGGCCCATCAAAAGACAGTCCCACTGAACTAAAAGAGCCATCAGTTGGATGGGAACACCCGCATGCGGATATTTGCATAGAAGAAAATTCCCCCAAACATAGATATGGTAGAAGCTAACGAAATAGAAACAAGGGCATACAAGTGCCAACTCGGGTTATACAGAATGATTTTCCTAATTATGTTCAGAGTGTTGGAACAGTTTCTAAAG
This sequence comes from Persea americana, assembly GCA_029852735.1. Classification (NCBI taxonomy): domain Eukaryota; kingdom Viridiplantae; phylum Streptophyta; class Magnoliopsida; order Laurales; family Lauraceae; genus Persea; species Persea americana. Next base: position 15,856,538 of record CM056809.1, read on the forward strand.
AAAATCTTGACATTTTACTCCCGCGAAGACTGATATACTCGTTGTCACTCTACACGCTTTATTCGGAGTTTGCCACATTGAGGAAAAAATGCAAAGATGGCCACATTCAACTGGTAAGTGTCCAAGTAAACCAAAAAAATGAGTATCAACATGCACTCCTAAAAGAACACTAAACAAAAGGATTGTCTGCTTCACAAATTGTGCAACACATAATATTGGGAATATTTCTGCAACACTAGATTTTTAGCAATAGATATTAATGGGAACTCCTTGCTTTTCATGAAATCGACTGGAAAATTCATAGCTGGAATAAGCTGACAAATCTACTACTATTATAAAAGAGGGAATGTTGCAAAAAAACTTTTACTACACCATGTGGGGCCCCAAGTCCAACTATAATAATAGAATATAATAATATATTATTATATTATAATAATTAACTACTATATATCTATCTCTCTATTATAAAAGAGGGAATGTTGCAAAAAAAATTTACTACACCATGTGGGGCCCACCTCTAACTATTATAATAGAATATAATATCTACTACTATTATAAAAGAAGGAATGTTGCAAAAAAACTTTTACTACACCATGTGGGGCCCACCTCCAACTATAATACTAGAATATAATAATAATATATTATTATATTATAATAATTAACTACTATATATCTATCTCTCTATCTAAAAAGAGGGAATGTTGCAAAAAAAATTAACAACACCATGTGGGGCCCACCTCCAACTATTATAATAGAATATAATAATATATTATTATTATATTATAATAATTGACTATTGTATATCTATCTATCTATCTACTATTATAAAAGATGAGATATTGCAAACTTTTTTCACTACACCATTGCGGGGCCCACCCCCAAATATTATAATGCAAACTTTTTCACTACACCATTCTGGGTCCACCCCCAAATATTATCTACTACTATTATAAAAGAGGGAATGTTGCAAAGTTTTTTTACTACACCATGTGGGGCCCACCTCCAACTATTATAATAGAATATAATCATATATTATTATATTATAATAATTAACTACTATATATCTATCTATCTATCTACCTATTATTATAAAAGATGAGATATTGCAAACTTTTTTCACTACACCATTGTGGGGCCCACCTCCAAATATTATAATGCAAACTTTTTCACTACACCATTGTGGGGTCCACCCCCAAATATTATAATATAATATAATAATATATTATTATGAGAAATTGTAAACTTTTTCACTACACCTTTGTAAGGCCCACCCCCAAATATTATAATATAACATAATAATATATTATTATGAGAAATTGCAAACTTTTTCACTACACCTTTGTGGGGCCCACCCCTAAATATTATAATATAATATAATATAATAATTTATTATTATTATTATATTATAATAATAATAATATAATATCATACCCTTATTATAAAAGAGAAGAGAAGTTGCATACTTTTTCACTAAACCTTTGCGGGGCCCCCCCAAATATTTAGATATTATTATATTATATATCTATATATATAATAAAAGAGAACTACACATATGTGGGCTCCAATAAAAGAGAAGAACCTGTAATGCTTTTTTTTTTATACATCTATGGGCATTACTTAGTATTATTATATTATATGTAAATAAAATAAAAGAGAACTATACATCTGTGGGCCCCACTTAGTAGAAGAACTTGTCAAGCTTTTTCTCCACATCTACACATCTGTGGACCGCACTTAGTATTATTATATTATACCACTTAGTAGAAGAACTTGTCATGCTTTTTCTCTACACATCTGTGAGCCCTGCTTAGTATTATTATAACATATGTAGGCCCCACTTAGTATTATTATATTATATATATAGAATAAAAGAGAACTACACATTTATGGGCCCCACTTAGTAGAAGAACTTGTCATGCTTTTTCTTTACATCTACACATCTGTGGGCCCCACTTAGTAGAAGAACTTGTCATCCTTTTTCTCTACACATCTGTAGGCCCCACTTAGTATTATTATATTATATATATAATCAAAGAGAACTACACATGTGGGCCCCACTTGGTATTATTACATTTTGATGAAATGCTTAGCTCAAATGTTCATGAAAAGGGATGTGTTTGAAAATTTTGTATATTTGCTGCAAGAACTCAAATGAGAAATTTCAATTGAGATTTTCATGTGTAGAAAAATTTTAACTTCGATCCCAATGCCTGTAAAGACACGATTTGCTTGTCAGAGGAAGAGATGAGAATGCCAAAGATTGCTTGGAATCCTTGTAATTTGTTGTTGATCCATTTAAAGATATGAGTTGGGTATTGTTCTGGTTGGTTGGTTGGTATTTTATTTCATTTAATTTGCAATACTAGAAATGAAATATGTGTAATAGAATTGTGACATTTTAAACATTTAGTTCTCCAACAACATTCGACAAAGTTAACTTTCGGACAATAGAAAATCTCTTTTTAATGTTGGGCCTTTTTTTTTATGTTACCGAAATAGTAAGATTTACTTTAAAAATTTTAAGCGGTTAAAAATGAAGAAAAGTTGAATATTCAAAAATGATCAGCAATGTTAGAAATGAAATAGAGTTTTAACATTCAGGGGAGGTAGTGACCAGTTGGGCTTTTTTTTTTTTTTTTTTTTGCTATTGTTTTGGTTGTTTTTATGTTGTATTAGCCAGCTTGGTGGATTAGTTATCTTGTATATCATCTTTGACATTAGCGTTTTTGGCAGAAGGTTTGGCCCATTTATGATTGTTTTTTAATCTTTTAATGCGTTCCCCTCTTTTTAGAAAAAAAAAAAAAGGAAAAAAAATTAGTTGTAACATGTTACACATTTTAGTGGATCAAACTTTATAAGGAATGACATAAAATCCTTCTTGTAGTTCCTAAGAGTTATAGGGCTTCAGATTTTCATTAGTGGTTAAAATGTAAAATCATACATGAATATTAAAAAATGACAATCAAATAACCTCTCTTTTAATGGAAATTGATTTGAGGAAAAATAAGAGATGAATGCTCATCTATCACATAGGAATCCTACGATGGTCAAGGTCCCTTTTACATCTATAACCTCGTATTTCTTACCCCTCACTTCTCTAATAATCTTTCAGCAAAGCTTATTTCACTATGAAATCCTATGTATGCTAGCAAATATGTTAGGGTGCAGTAAAAATCCGCAATCGATACAAAACACTATGCACAAGTAGATCTAACCAAATAGTCACTCTAAAAAATATAGAAAAATATTTTATGTGATTTGATAGTATGCTTGTGTCAGATCAGAAAAAGAAATATAGGGACATATATATATCCCCTTTACTAAGAAAGTATGGTGTTTTCATGCTTAGTGATGAGGACTTGGGTGACATTAGTGGGTTGAAATGAGGAAGATATTTCATTGATGTATGGGTGCACTAGCCAAAGATACGAAGGTGCTATGGAGAGGCTTGAGGCCTATTTAGATGCTTCATTTTCTTAGATGTCATGAAAGTTTTTTTGTGAATATGCAAGCGTATGCAGATTTTTTTCTTGTAAGCCTTATCGTGATTTCTTCATTCCATGCAACTTGGTTTTCTTTTAAATTTTATTACTATATATTAAACCAACATCCAATGCAAGTGACTAATGGCTTGTCTTATTACTTCTTAAATTATGATAAGGTATGTTATTTTTCCTTTCATGTCTTTATGAGTATGATGCAATGGAACCCATCATTTTGATATACCGACTCATGTTTTTAGATCCACCCTCTTATGCTGATTTGAAGTGATTGCTTTAGGGCCCCTGTTTTTTGTTTTAAGCAATGCTGGCAATGTGCATTCCTTCATTATCATTCTACGTGCTAAATTGTATTTGAGGGTGCTAATTGTCTTTCTTTATGATTTTGTATGCTTCATCCAAGGCATCATCTCAGGTCGAACTAGTATTACTCTTGGACTTGATTCATGTCCAACATTGCAACCTCATTATTATAATGCTAGGATAATGAATTTTCCATTAAATTTTCTTAGGAAGTTTGAAGGATGTAGTTGTGCCCACCCTGTGAGTGCATAGCTAAAGATCTCTTTGTAGTTGGTTCTCTTGTTTCAAATTATGATATTTGTTTCAAAGATTCACTTACTGCAAAATTAGAATGTAACAAAATTGATTTATGATATACAAAAAGCTAGCATAAGTGCCACAAATGTACATTGTTCAAAATTTGGTAGCGGTGTTATTTTAATTCAATAAAGTTTTTTAAGTCATTGCTCTAGCCCTCATCTTGACATATCAATCTTATTTCTTTCCATAATATTCAAATTTCTTTGTATTGGTATTACTGCCATTCGGTGCTTCTCAACATGAATTTGGTATATATTTGGCACTAGGTTTTAGACAAATTTTAATGGGAAATAGGCCAGACGATCGATCTATATTGAAATTGGTAAGTATTTTGCCTAATCATCTATGGCAAGAAAAGGTTGATTTTCAACTTTTTTTCAGTTAGTTTCCTTCCATATATCTTGTTATTCTATCTTCTTCTTACTTTTTTCTATTGAAGCTTCTACTGAATTTCATAAGAACAATGAGTGATTGTAAATTGCTTAATTTGCAAAAAAAAAATGAATTATATGTAAACTGGTCAATCTCCATTGTGATCATTATATGAAGTTTTTCAATGACTTTATTTTTCTGGATTATCATACTGAAAGAGTATGTTCCTTGCACGTGCAGGGCTCCACTAGTATCATCAAAAGCCAATAAATGCTCTCTAGTTGTCATGTCTCATTTTTAAACTAAATTTCTTGAGGTAAGGACAACTTAGCCAGGTCAATGAGAGTATCAAATTACCATGTTAAAATGTTAGAAAAGTATAGCAAGGAACCTTTTTTTTTTTTCCTTCATTGAACATAGGGAATGAATCTACTCTAACATTCGTCAAAAGAAACGGTTATGCAAAAAATCATAAAATTAAAGTTACTTTTTATGCATCATATGCTTGTTTCTTTCAAAGAGCTAATAAAACACCAAGGCCTTGCAGTCTATGCTCAGAACCTAGCTTGACGAGACCAGTTACTTACATTCCATCTTGACGCAAACTGAGAGTTCAGAAAATTGAGCTAGAAGATAACCAGCCAACATTGTAGAGAGTACTCACTTCAGACATCCTTAAGCCCAATATTACAATTATTTCTGAAAGAAAGAATTTCATAACAAAAAAATCTGGCAAGTGTTTTTCTGTTTCTTACTTCGTATTGATCAACAATGGGAACAAGTTTTAACCAACATAGTTTATATTTTCTATAAAACATCATTACAATAACATATACAGTAATGATGAATGAAGAAGGGAAAAAACTCACAATAAAAATGCAGTAATAGTTTAAAGGAAAAGAAACAATGTTATAATCACCAAAGGGAATGTGGTGGAACTAAGATTTTAAACATCACAAATGGAATTTTCACGCATGTTCACTCAGATTTGGGTGGAAAGTGCAGTTCTTAAATGGACAAAGACTATAGGATGGATAGTGTAATAGGCTTCAATAATTCCCCCCCAAAAAAAAAAAATCCAATATGCTTTCAGATTTCTCTTGCCTGTAGGTAGCTGAAAGCAACCTTGTTTTTTAGCTATCATACCCTCTCCAGCAAAGAACATGTGCTTCATTATTAGATTCCTCAGGGTTGGGCATGAGTGAAAGCAAGGCTCTTTTCAGGACTATCCTGATCCTTGAGCGCCTTGAAAACACAAAGGAATATAAAAATCCTAATCTGCAAGAAAGAGCCATGAGTGATCAGTTGACAGGTATGAAATTTCTCTCCAGTTGTTCGCACAAAGCTCCCTCCCTCCCTCCCTCCCTCCCTCTATCTATCTATACCCAACAGTACTAATCCCCCGGTGTCACCCACTAAACCCACACAAAAGCACACCTAGCAAGTCGGGGGCTGTTTCGAACACAAGACGTGCGGACCTCAGGGATACACATTATATTCTAAATCATGTGAATGTGAACTGGGCACATTACTTATTTCTGGCGATTTCCACTGATATATAAACCTAGTCCTGACAAAACAGAGCTAACACAAAAGCCATACAAAGCAAATAAATAAATAATGAAGTATACCTCATATACAGCTTATCTTCAGAAGACGAATAGGGGGCACTTCCCATTTCAAAGTTGGTCGGAATTCATGGAGAAGCCATTGTCCAATGCATTAAATTGCCCTGCACTCTTGGCCTTGCAGTTTGGACAGATGGCAAAAACTGAATCTGGGTACATTTCAGGGTTGGAATTGCCCAGATTAAATTCTACTCTGCACCAACCACAAACACCTGTGAATTGATTCCCGCCAACCATCTTTGGTAATACTGAGTCCCATTCAAACTGAATGGAGTTGTCTAGTCCTTGTTCAAAGTCAACCATATAGGTCAAGTCCATGGGTGTGTCTGACAGAGATCCTGAATCTTGGCCAGTCACAAAATCAAACTTTGTGGTCTCAATGTCATCCAACCTCAGCTCTTCAAAATCTGATACCTTCTCAAGCTTCTGGCTAGCACTACTAGATTTGTCTGCTCCCTGCCCATTGAAAGAAAAGAATAAAACCTCAATGACAGTAAAAAAAAAAAAAAAAGCTGGCAATGTAGTTCTTCGTCACAGCACCAAAAGTTCAAAGATCTCCAGATTTCCAGAAGTTCTCTTTAGTCTTTATCACAGCTAAAGGATGCCTCCATTTACTCCAGTTATATAAACTCCTAGTAAGACTAAAATTTTGTCAAAGAATTTTCTTTACTTCTAAAGTTCATAACCAATTCTCTCATTTCAGATTTATATCGGTAAACAATCCAGATCACATCACAACATATTTTAATCCAGTAGTTGAGGCATTATTCTGTAGCAAGGCAAATGATTTTATCATTTTGCATGTAAGAGCCAATTCTATCTGTGAAAGATAAAATGGATGATGGTCAGTCAGCCTGGAGAACTGAAAAACTAATCAAACAAGGTCACAGCACATTTTGGCACTGCAGAAATGGTAGTGCTTTTATTTATTTATTTATTTATTTATTTTGATAGGTAACTCAAGTACTCAACTCAAACCCACAACCTCATGGTTGAGATGATGAGCACCTTCCAAATGCGCTCCGGACTATTCTCATAAAATGGACAGTATAAAAAACTATTTAAATGGACAGTATCAAAGATTATTTCTTTTAAATGTTTCACCTTTCAACTTTATTAACAACCTGTAAGCTAGAAAGAATGCATAGCTTAATGACACCGTACCGTATCAGAATCAAGGATGGAAAGAAAGCTTGATTGTTGCGCCAACAATGATGAGGTGTCAGCAACCGTATTCAGCAACAAATTTTCTCCACCACTACTCCCAACCATTGCTCTTACAACTTCATCAGATACAGGATGGCTGCTACTGATGCCACTTTCTAGCTCAGTCTTAGATTTTTCACTTTTATCCAGTACAGGTTCCTTCGTATTACTTGCTAAAATTCTTTCCACATGTTGATCCGTACCACAGATTTTCTCATAATCAGATAGAGCATAAGAACTTTCATGATTACATACTTTTTCAGTGGCTGTTTCACAAAGCATGGGTTCCTTAACAATACTAGTGAAAATATCATTAGGACAAGTTTCAATTGCACAGGTTCGCTTGTTAGAAGTGTGAGTAATAGAGCAGTTTCCAAGATCTCTTTTCCGCTTATTACCCAATTCACTAGTTTCACCAAACAAAGAGGTAAGGCAGAGATCTTTCTCACCAGAAAGATCACAAATAGCGGTTACCTCGTTAGTAGGCAAGGGAGCCGCAATACCCAAGCAAAGCTCCACTTTACAATCATTGGCATTGCTATTTTTGACAGGATCCAACAAACTACCATTAGTTATCTCATGCTCATCAACGGAATTGCTTGTAGACATTTCGTGAGTGATTTCAAATGCACTACCCTTTGGATTATCCACAACTGCTGTATCCATATCTTGTTCGCTATAAATGGAACCGGACCTTATTTCGTCATTGAATGTGGCAGTAGAAGTTTCTGGCATCTTGGCATTGCTATTTTTTACAGGATCCAGTAAACTACCATTAGTTAACTCATGCTCATCGACAGATTTGCTTGAAGACATTTCTTGATTGATTTCAAGTGCACTACACTTTGGACTATCCACAATTGTATCCATTGGTTGTTTGCTATAAGTGGAACCGGAGTTTAGTTCATTATTGAATGTAGCAGTAGAAGTTTCTGGCATCTTGTCCTTCTCAATGTTAACAGATGCATCCACTTCAGAACTTGCTGAAGGTGTCAGAGGAGAGGATGACTTGTCATTGTTCTCTTGCTCAGTTGTATCATCTGGCATCTTGTCCTTCTCAACACTAATAGAGGCATCCACTTCAGAGCTTGCTGAAGGTGTCAGAGCAGAGGATGACTTGTCATTGTTCTCTCGCTCAGCTGTATCATCTGGTAATGCTTCAAGAGTCTTACCATAGTATTTCACATGAATTCCAACATGACCATTGTAACGACGCCTTTCGTCAAAAGTCTTATGGCAAAACTGGCATTCATACTTTCCATCTCTTATTATCACTCCATCGGAGATGGATTTGCTGAGTTCAAATTTCCTTGGCTTCTTTCGATGAAATGACAAGTGCTCAACATATAAATCTTTATCATTAAAAGTCAGTTTGCATTTATCACATTCTAGAGTGTTCCATTGTTGAGTCTTCACCTGAATCTCAGCATTGAATAAGACAACTTGATTCTCATGCTTGGTGGAAACAGAAAACATGGGTGCACTAGAAGAAATTGGCATCACTGAGTAGGAAACGGGCGCATCCTTCGCAATGTCATCTTTAAAGGTAAGACCTGCAGTCTGTTGCATAGCCCACAAATCAAAGGGAATGGAGCTGAAACCACCAAATGAATTCAAGGAAATAATTGACTTACGCTTTGTGTAGGCAGCTGACTGCTCTTGTCAATGTGAGCAGATCTCTCCAGACTTGAACCTTCGGGTCCAAAAAGAGAGAGCAAATATGAAGAAACTTCCTTGAAGGATTCAAACTGCTGTCCATTTGGACTGGAGAATACAAGATATGATAATATGGAGATGTCAATAACCGGCAAATCACAAAATCAAAATGCAGGCAATCAAATTACCTGCAAGCACTTCTGTCAAACATAAAAGAATGTGTTAAGGTCCTTAAGGAGACTGAAGGCTCCTTGTATTATCCTTAGGCCTCAGTGATGATGTAGAAAAAGTAAATAATATGATGCTAAGCATGCTACTTGGTGAAACAAATAAGTATTGAAATATAGATAATATCACAGTCATTCAATATGATAAGCAGAATAGTTTGTATACAACAGAATTTTTTCACACGTTGAAATTTCGTGGAATACCAAATCGCTCACTTGAACTAAAAGTTGGGCATTAATAATGTCATTGAGAAATTAGAACAATTGATTGGTTTGTGTGATAAAAGCAGAATTATTGTCAAACAACCTATCTAACAAGCTATTGGAGTTGAAATCATAACAGATACATGTACAGGTAAAAGGGTTTACATTCCTCGAATTGTAATGTCAATAACGCCACCATCAGATACAACAAATACAGAATGACCTTTTACGATTAAATGGAGATATTTCCTGTAAATCTTGCATTAGTATTAAGTAGAACAGATGCCAAGGACAAACACTTGAGAAAGTTTTGCTTAACCTTTCAAGACCCATTTTTACACATGGACAACAATATGTAGCAGTATCATAAGTGAAGTCAATATCAGGGCTAAAGATTTTATTATTAAACAAAAATAATGAACCACATGGAATAAGAGAAATGTTGTCTGAAAAGAAGTTTTGGACAAAGTTTGAAATAACTAGTGGTAGGGTTTTATGATTGTATGCTCCAAGCTCGTATTTCATATTTATATATGGTTTCCATTGTTTTTTTTAAACAAGCTCTCATTGATCATATATGCATTCATTAAAATTCTTTTTTTTGTGTGTGTGAGTGTGTGTGTGTGTTTTTCTTCTTTTTTTTTTGTTTTCAATTAAAAAAAAACAAAAAGTAAACACGATACACTATGCATTTTCCTGAGTATCGAAAGGCTTAACCCATACTGACTTCATTGGAAAACTAAACCAGAGTATGTAATATTTGGCAAGAGTATACTATTAGGTCCAAAATACACAACACAGAAGAAATTACTTAAACCATTGCTCATTGATGAATGTGTAACTTTTTAAATCATATGCAATGCACGCTAAACCAAAAAACCAAAAAGATGATAAATTTATTATCTCTTTATAGGAAGATCAGTTGCAGTCCACCAGGCCCAAATAAGTTTTGATCATCATAGTTTTCTACCCATGGTTCAAATTTGAGAGCGCAACCACTGAAGAGTTGTTCTCAAGTTGGAGAATCGCCCTCTCTAGCTCTCTAGCCAGGGATTTGATGAAGATAGATACCCCATGATGGTTAAAAATAAAATTCTAGCTCCACTCTCTACACGCAACAGCATGCCAAAATTATCATCACTTCTATAAACAAGTGAAAGTACTGGCTAGACCAATTATAAGCCAAAACAATCACTTCAACCCAAGCAACCATGATCATGCAATGTATACAGTATTTACCTGTTTTAATTTTTTTTTTTTTCAAATCATGACCATATGCTCTCCAATTGTTATGTCCATTTGCCCATTTAGTTTTGTAATTCTATCAAGAGGTGTTGTTTTGCAAGGGAAACACGCCTTCTTGATTGTTCTTCGTTCTCGAGTAAATTAAGGCACTAGCTTCATTGATGAACGAAAGCTAATGCCAAACTAAGAGCTACCAGCAAAAGATGAATATCATGAAATGGCGAATGGGCGAAACAATCACCTTATGTACTTGCGACAGATCAGCCAAGCGCGACCCCCTCTCCTCTTCAGCGAGAGCATAATCCTCCACCCCTTGGGCAGCACATCGCAGAACACTCCTGCGTCGACGAACCTCTTCTTCCTCCTATTACTTCCCCACTGCCCTTCAAACCCCTCTAAGAACCCTATCAACTCCTCCTTCGTCCTCAAACCCTCCGTCCTCCGCCTCACCTCCGCCGCGAACGGATCCTCGCATCTCCCCGTCGCCACCGGTACATCAACAACAACCCCATTCCGGTTCAAGATCTCAGATCCGTTGTCATAAACAGCAAAACTCCGATCCGAATTCGCTTTCCTCGTCCCGGCCGAGGGAGGGGGAGTGGGTTCGGGAATGCCGTCGCCGGACGGGGCGAAGAGTTTCCGGAGGAAGAAGACGATGTGGTCGTTGGAGCGGCGCTCGGCGGCGTCATCGTCGGGGAGGAGGCCGGGAGGGCGGCGGCGGCGGGGGCCGGGAGCGGAGGAGGAGTCGGAGGGGCGGCGGGCGAGGCGGAGGCGGGAGTAGGTCTGCTTGCGGCTCCCGGCGGACTCGTTGAAGATGGAGCGGTCGATTTTGGGGTCGACGACGTCGTCGGAGCGGCGGAAGTCGAAACAGGGGTCGGAGCAGAGGGAGAGGGAGGTGAGTTCCGATTGGGAGAAGAGGCGGAGATCGACGACTGGGAGGGAGGAGAGCTGGAGGAAGTGGTCGGAAGAGGAATCGACGGCCGGCGTCGCCATCTTGGAGGGGAGCCCGATGAGATGAGGAGAAGAAATACGAAATCGGTTTTACAGTATCAATTTATAGGAGTTGGGGGGAGGTTGTCTACTTTGAGTGGCTCGTTTTGGGAGCCGTACACGTGTCCAGTTGCAAGATCTGGCCGTTCGTGTCCTTGTGGGCCCGAGCTTGATATTGTATATTCAAAGATGGGGATGCGGTTGGTCTTCCCAACTACAGATAGAAAACTGCTATTGACACATCCCTCGTTGCTTCCCACAGTTAAATTTTTTGAAGTCAAGTTTACCCATACGTGAATTTATGAAAATGGACATGAGAAATACTATCATGGCTCGTTTAATTTTTCTAGACACATCTTCCTTCTTATTCGTTCGAGAAGAGCTTCTTACTCAGCTCGCCTTCACATCTCCTTCTCCCTTTTAAGACTTTTAGGTCCGAACAACAACGATATTGTATAGCTATATCCAGCCGAACAACATTAACATTAAAAAAAACCTTCGCCGCCGAGTAATTGACCAAGGAATGAGCGATTGGTAATCTCCCGAGCCCTTAAAACATTCTGGGGCCAACCCTTTTATCTATTGTTCATCAAAAGCCACAGAGAAAGGAGATGGAGATGCAGAAAATGAGAGAAAACATACCTTATTTGCGAGAAGAGAAGAGGAAAAAATGGAAGACGAAGAAGACGATCGATGGAACTTCCCGTATGAAGGTTCCTCTAGTTATGCTGTCAACTAAGAATGAAAGTTAGGTGTGCAGGGAAGAGATGGAACGCAAGAGTTGCAAGCCTCTGACATTCGAATCGGGTGTGGATGGAAGGGATGCTTGTGCAAATGGAGAGGAGATGTGTGTTGTTTGTGCTGTTTGGAAAAGGAGGGCTGACGGTTTAATGAGCATTTTCTATAAAATTCTGGATGTATACGGAGAAGGGATGTGCAATGAGCAACTATGGATATGGCAACAGCAACTCCTTATATATATGGGAAATTCTAAAAATCGCCCCGCTTTTGAAACGCCATCACCCTTAACTTTTTTTTTATGGGCCCATATTGAGTCAATTTAGTATTTTCATACACACTAACCCCATCAATAGTCACAAGTGCAAGTGTGACACTCGTCCACGTTCTCTTTACCATTTGAATGAAATCATAATAAAATAATTCCTTTAAACAATTAAAATTTAGTGCCATGAATCAAAAGGTTAGAATGACCTTAGAGACTAGAGATTTTGTATATAAGGCAGGCTTCATGTGGAGTTTTCCATCCAATGGGCTTTCATGATCATTATGTATCCCAATGGATCCAACTAAGAGGGGCATTTTCTCTTTAAAATGCTCGAACATTGTGTAGCGCTCCCATATATATGTGCACGTAGAAATACTCTTATAAGAGTAACACTACCGTGAGAGTAATGGGAGGACCCTTATATTTAGGTTGTTTATATTGGATATAGACCCAATGGGTCCCACCCTTGCTCTCAAAGAGTAGGCTATGTTCTAATGAGAATTATTCTTATGGAGTCACCATGAGAGTTTTTTTATGGGGCCCATTTGTAGCTGCCATATGGGGATAAGACAAAAGGGGATGGAAAGATCTACGTGGGATCACCCATAGTATCAAGTTTGACTCCAATCTCATGCTCCTAACCTTTTTATCAACGACTACAAGTTTAATGGCTTTATATTCAAACCAATGATTCAGTCCATTTAGATGGGTGCTAGACATCTAGATTAGTGACCAGCGGCCACAAGTTTGACCCAATCTCATGGTTTGGATTGGTTGCTATGTGAGCCCCACTAATAATTCTTACACCACACAAAAGTACGATGAGAACCAGTTATCACTTTAATATTTTCCACACAGATGCGACTGACTGGCTTCGATATTGATGTAAAACAAGTCGCACAAACATTTATAAAACAAGAAGATCCCAATAAGTAAAGTCAAAAGGTTAAATTCACAACGTCGACTTTTAATGGTTATAACTTTTGGTTCGGGTATCTTCACGGGACCTATAACCATGCATTTCAAAGCCATCGATGAGTTCTACCTACCAAACAACTGTCGTAAGAAGTAGGAGTCGTTGGAGGTAAAATTACACCATTTCAAAGGTCAAAACACAGTTTTTGTGTAAAATTTATTATTTATAGTAAGTTGTCGTTTTGCTTGTTTTAGCGGGTTTTTTGAGTCCGTTTGAGTTTAAGCATTTATCAAATGTCTTAGAAAGTTATTCAAAAATAATCAGTGGGGCTTTGAAGTAATTTTTTACTTTTTACTATTTTTAGTAAGTTTGCTATTTTGGGTAATTTAGGATTTTGGGACTCTATAAAAGCGATGCAATGCTTATTTTTATAAAATAATACGAATTGAAGTTTGATTTGGGTTTTCCTATCCCTTCCTATTGAGTCAAGGTGTTGATATCATGTTAAAGACACAACAATAAGTTAAGGCAATTGAAGATCATGCAAAATCTTCACCTATGGAGATTTTCATGCAAACATCCATTGTAAACAAGAAATAGGCACAGAAACCCCTTAAATTCGCCGCCCACCATAACAATCAAAGTGTACAAAATATATTCATGCAGTAAAAAAACACCCTCAAACAGATAATGTCACTAGGAATATGGGTGCCAATATTTTTGCTTGGACTTTCGTCCTTCGGATGCCTGGTTGGTGCATCTAATCCCGCTGCTGCCAACACAAACATGGTCAAGCGGCATTGTACTATAGTTACATACACATGCCAAGAAATCGATCATTATCTTTAAGTTAAAACTATCATTATTGACTCATAGTCCAAACTTAAAAAAAAAAAAAAAAAAAAAAATCATTGTCAAGTGTGCGTGTTGTGCGTTTACTATGAGATTGAAAAAAAAAGTTGAGGGGATTGAAAAAAGGAGTGGACTTTTGTAGAACCTAAGAAGGTGAGCTATTTCTTAGGAAGAGAAGAAAAAAAAATCATTTAAGTCTTGACGATCCCATACGTTCATCCAAGGCCCACCTACAATCAGCTAAAAGTGATGGACCCCACATCCACAAGATCAAGAGTCGAGGAAACAATGAATAAAACCCTCGATCGTGACTCACATGCTCCTCCCCCTTCTGGAAATAACGAGAGCCCTCTCTTCTTCACGGTCGCAGATAGCGAGCCTTCAACGAGCTCCCGGCATCCGAAGAAGCGGAAGAATAAGAGAGAAAGCACAGACGAAGCTAAAAAGACAAAGAGACAAGGAAGGAAGTAGATATAGGTTTGTTCATCTGTTTCATTCATCAAAACAGCCCTAAATATCAGTTCCTTTCGAAACAAGATGTCTTTTTTATTTCAATCCCATGCCATTTCATGTATTGGTTTGATTCTCTTCGTTACGTTTATGGGTTTTATTCAATCATTTGTTTCACTGCGCGTGGAAGATTTTGTATCCCTTTTGCTTAAGAATACTTGAATATCGTATGCTATTTTATTCATAGAACTGCAAAGCAATAGACAATAGATGATAACCGACGAGTCTTCTGTTATTGTTGAGATTAGGGCCATGTTCTTTGGTTCTCCGGGGAAAAGTTGTGAACTTTTGATCTGGGGTACTTCTAATTTTGGTTTTGTTGCGATGAATCGTTGTGGTTTTAGAGAGAGCGAGTGAGAACTGAGGTCTGGGTGTCAAAATCTGGAAGCATTGATTGGAAGCTCTGCATAAACTGAAGGCTTGATATATATATATATATATGGAGAGAGGTGTTTGTAAACTGGATGAAGTGATAGGAAATCCGAAAATGAGGAAACACCTTGTGAAATTTCCTCTCTGGTGCGAAGATTAACCTATGAGAAATCGAAGCGCATCATGGCTTGATATAACTTATGGGGGTGGTTACACTAAGTTTTGACTAGAGTTATAAATTTCGCGATCAGGGAATTTTTTGTTCCGTAACCATTGTGATTTTTTGGGTTTTCTCACTAAAATACTTGGAAATGTTGCATAGATGAAATTGATTTATAAAGAAAAATTTAAAATATGATGAATATTGCAAAGAGTTGAAGCATTTCTAGCATAGCTAACATCCGAAGTATTGAGATGAAATGTTTTCCTATCACCAATATTGCAAAAATAGGCATTTTATATGCGTCCTACATGAATGCAAAGTAGTGCTTACACTAATGCCATGTTTAAAGCCAATGACACTTTAGTGTTGCAATCATTTCCACTATTTATCCACCCTAAATCCTATCATTCCATGCTTTAATAGTTAATAATGCTATTATGAAGCATTAAAGCACTTCAAGCCTAAGGAAACGGTAAAATCATTGTACAAATATGAATGATATTTTGAGAATAGTATGATATTATTGCCATATTAATAGAAAATGCTCATTCCCATATGATATCGTGATATTTTCAAAAATATCGGCTAAATTAAATATATCACTTCTATGAACCATATTGGGACATTATCGTGTTATATCAAACTGGCTGAGATCTCAAAATTTTAAAAATTGAATTTGAAATTATCCCTTGTGTGCATTTTTTTTTTTTTTTTCATTTTTTGACTGGTATTAATTGTAATTGTTTTTCATTGAAAGCTTAATCTTAGTATTGGTTCTCTGATTAATATCTGTAATTAGTTGCCATTTTTTGTGAAAATGTTACTGTTTTCAATAAAATATCTTAATATGGAAGTAAGTTTTAAAAAATGCAATGCTACTGAGCTATTTTCTTTGAACTGCAGTAAGGTAGCGAGGATAAATCTTCTTTCCTATATAAAGAATGGCAATGATACCTTGCGGAGGGACATGTGTATCACAGTGGGGAGTTCGGCCTCAGTTTGTACTAAGATCTTCATCCTTACGAGCCATGCCAAGTCGTGTCACGAAGAAGTTGCTCACCTCCCAATTCACGTAAGCATTTATATATGATTAATTTTCATCGTGAGAATGGATCCCTTAATTTGATTTACTTGACAGTTTTTTTTTTTTTTTTCAAAACTCTTTAATGCAAATGTAACTGTTGCATTGTTGTTGTTGTTTTCTGTTTCCTTTTCTGACATTAAAAAAACTCGGAACAAGCCTTGACATTTTTGCAACATTTCATGTGATTGAGATGGTGGTGGTTATTATTCATGCTTCTTGGGTGCATTGTTGCTAACCATACTTTTAGGGGTTGTTTGGAAACAAGATATTTTAAGAGATTTTGTTATATTATCTACTAGTTTAGAATATAATCTATTCACCAAAAAAGGAGGTATTTGGATAACGTAGAAAGTATCTTACAATATCTCACTTATTCTAAAAGCCTTCATATTACATTATTCAAGGATATGCTATATAAAATAATATTTTGTTACAAAATCCTTCCTATATACGAAAGAATTCATAGGCAACTATTAATTATAGTAGCCCATTGACTCGCAATATTAGATTGGCCTCACAATGCTTAGAAATTTTATGTGGGGTCCTATAACCATATCACAATTACATAGCTCTTAAAAAAAATAATTTTCAATATTAGGTGGGTTTTACTAATGTCACACTAGGGAGTCTTCATCGTGATTACCAACATTAGGTGGGTCCCATACTACCAAAATTAGCTGGGTTTCTTATTAATTACCAAGATTGAATTATGTGATTGCAATTATCAGTTTATCATCATTAAATGGGTCTCACTATTTGATAGCTCCACTTGTGTTAATAATATGACTGCCAATATTAAATGGGCCCCACAATGATTTCTAAATGGATTCATCAATGATGTCTGACATTAGATAAGGTTTTGCCAAAAAAAAAAAAAACTAGATTGGCCCATTTGCCATAATCACCATTAGACGTATTCCACTATGGCTATCAGCATTTGGTGGACCTACCTTAATTAAACAACATTGCTTGGATCTCAAGGTTTCAGCATTTACTGTTCCTATGATTTTTTAAGAATAGTGGGTCATACCATGATTATTAACACATGTGATTACTAATTAGTAGGTCCTGTATTGGGTTAATTGATTACTTTCATTCCATTTCTTATTTCGTATGTCTATCTTGTGAGTTTTTTATAAATTCCCAAACACTTAAAAGGTATATTGAGATTTGTGAAAATTGCGAAACACAATAAGTAGCACGATATAATAATATGACACTATTTTGTTCTATGATAATGAAATCTTACAATATTTAAACTTGTTGATATTATATTATGCATTTATCCAAACACCCCCTTAAGTCTTAAGAAGATATTCAAGTTTATTTATTTATTTACTATTTAAATTTTCATTGGGTAATTTGC
Source organism: Persea americana (assembly GCA_029852735.1). Classification (NCBI taxonomy): domain Eukaryota; kingdom Viridiplantae; phylum Streptophyta; class Magnoliopsida; order Laurales; family Lauraceae; genus Persea; species Persea americana. Next base: position 15,874,438 of record CM056809.1, read on the forward strand.
CCCAACATAGTTGGGGCAAGGGTCTGATGATACTGATGAATTGTTATCGGATAAGCAGATTTTACTTTGAAAGTGAAGTGTGTGATCAAGAAGTAGAACCGAAAATGTAAAAACATACAGACAAGTACAGAAGGAGGAAAAACTAGTGGAAACCCTTTATATTTGAATCGAAACAACTCTTAAGAGTTTTGATAGAAAGTCAGCTTATCCCTGTTATTTGTGAATACGCAAGATGAATATACAAGCGTTGTCTGTATTTATGCCATCTTTCTCAAGTCTTTTGGCGTTCCTTTTGCCTTCATTCCAATGTGGACAGAGCTGTGAGTCAAATATTGGTTAAACACTTAAATTTAAATTGAAAATAACCCGAATCCATTCTTCTATGATATTGCTCCTTTTGACTGCTAAATAGTTTTCTTCCGTTGCATCTTTTACATCAACCAAGGAAAGATGAAACCGATGAACGGATGAAGTATTACAATTATTTAGAAGAATTTCACCTATCTCCACGACGCAGCGATCGAGTTGATAGATCAATCTACTGAAGGATTGATCGAATCCAAGAGGATTCCAGCCACTAGGGCACAAATAAAACCATAAGACAATCCATGACTCATGTGAGTAATCTGTTGATTAATTCAAAAGCACGTCTATTACAATCAGGCCTAACATTCTTTTATAAAGGAGTTGGCTTGATCCCTAAGCAACTATATTTCCTAATATATGAAGCATATCTAAAATAAAGGGAAACTAACTAATATTAATCATAAACAAGCTAAACTACTAAATAATATTTCCTAACTAAATGGATGTCCCCTTGGGCCTATGGACTGGACCCAATGGGTTGGCCGACGTATTGTCTGGCTTGCATCAATTCTCCCTCGCTTGAAAAAAACTTGACTTTGGTGAGTTGATAGCCTGATAAAAAGGGAGAGAATTCGACCACAAATTCTGAAAAATGTCTGCATGGGTCGAAAATCAATCACACAAACGTTTGTTTCTTCTTTTGATCCGCATTCTCATGACATGGCTTGGAAGTTTGATGCTGTCTTTTACTCCATTGAGAGGTAGATGGGAGGTTTTGCTTTTGATGATGTCTATATTGAGTTCGAATGTGTGATCTGACCATTAGAAGCTTTAGTTGTTGCCGTTGTACCGACGGAGCATGAACATTGACTATCCATCAGCGGTCTTCGAAAATGAAGTCAATGTGAGGAACTTCAATAACTTGATTTTCTTGTAAAATGACTGGAACAATGGACTTGATATCTGATGACCCAGTTGGATTTTTTGAAAGTGACATGACAATTGGATCCACTGGACGTTCAATCTTCTTGCTATCTTGATCAGAGTCTTCTATGTATACTTGTCTTTGCTCTTCCGCAACCTTTTGCGACACGAGACTGACATTACTTTGATTAATATTGTCTGTACTCACGAAATCATCTTTGCCAAGAACTCTCTCTTTGATGTCATCATTGATGTCTTTTGTTTGCACTGTTGGTGCAATCACGACTTCTTTTTCAATTTTTTGCTCTTTCGGTGGCTCTTCACTTGAAGGGGATGATGTAGACGAAGATGGGGCTGTTGGATTCATTGGAACGAGCATAACTCTTTTTTCATTCCACAAAATGGTATATGCATTCGCCTCTTTATCATGGTGCACATTTCGATCAAAAAGCCATGGACATCCGAAAATAATATGAGTAATATTCATATGGATCATATCACACCAAATTTTGTCTACATAATGGCCCATTTTGAATGATACCAAACATCTATAAGTCATGGGGATAACATTACCATTAGATCTTGTGACTTGGTAGGGCTTAGGAAGCTTTTCAATTGGCCAATGAAGTTTGTCAATGGACTCTTGCGCGGCAAAATTCATTATACTACCACTGGCAATAATCAAATTAGCGGACTTGTCTGTTACTTTTACCAGTGTGTGAAATTTCTGAGCCTGTATCAATTCTTCTTCTTCTTCCTTTTCATTTGTATTGAGGAGTCGGCGAATGACAATAGTGGGATTGTCTTCTCCTCGAAAAAGTCTTTCCACAATATGAGCTCTTTGTCGACATTGTTGCCTGCAAGACCTTCTAAGCATACGCTCAACACGGATGGCTTCTAGGTGTGCCTCTTAATAGGTTTTGCAATAATTCATATTTTCCAAGATGTATGGTCTCAAGCCTTGGACATAACGAGCTAAATCATGTATCTCATCCTCCTCTAATTCACATATGTCGTGCAACTTCCGAAATTGGCGGTTATATTCATCAGTGGTCAGATGTTCTTACTTCAACTTGAGAAATTGCTCAAAATAGAACTCATTTGCAAAATACCAATTTCCATATGTAAATTTATACCAAATCCTTTGAAGTGCAATTGAGCTCCCAAAATTTATAATACTGACTTGAATCAAGAGGAAACACGACGAGATGATAGTTCTCTTTGAATGGTCTAACCTGATTTTGGAGATTGTAGGTACACGCGGGTCACTTTTTGGAATCTGGCCGATTCAAATATTGCTGCTTGGGCTAATGGCACTATGAATGAGTCGGGTTGGAATTGGGCCCTCTTGACTTAGACTGAAAATTTCTCCACTGTTTGTTTATTTATTTATTTATATAGTGTGATGGGCTGGGCTTGGATTCGGGTTCAGATCAGGCCCGAACTCAGATCAGGCCCGAACTGAGATTAGGCCCAAAATTGCAGAACTCAGACAGAGAATGGCACGTGAGTGTGCTCTTTTGGTTTCAACTTGAACGACGTGCAGAGAAGAAAAATAAAAGATGGATGGCTGCTTACAGCTTACTTGCTGTTCTGTTTGGGAAACGAAGAGAGAGTATTGGAGAGGATAGCTGGAGGCGAGGCTTGTGGCGCAGTTGCTGGAGCTCGATGATGACAGTGTTGGCTGCTGCATCTACTCTAGCTGCTGGCTGCTGTTTCCTGATGGACGGAGGGCGCTGGATGTTGGCTTGCGAGAAGATGCTGGTGGCTGTTTGCTGGACGGTGCCGGGTATTCTCTCCCAACTCTGTCTTCTCCTCTTCTCTCTTTTTTCTTTTTCTCTTTGTCTCCTCTTCTCTCTTATTTTTCTTTTTCCGTCTTTCTTCCTCTTCTTTTGCTCTGTTTCTCTTCTCCTTTCTCACTTCTACTGCTGTTTCTCTACTCCTATGCCGGATTGCCCTTGATGCCCATCCACATTACTTTGGCATCCCTTTGGTTGGTGATTTCTGCTTCTCCTTTTCTGAAGCCTGGCTTGATCCCCCCATACACAAAATGTCTTCCAAGTGCCAGCACCTAATGAACTCTCTGGCGCAAGGATCCGCGATCGAACAATAGATCAATCTTCCGAAGGATTGTTCGAATCCAAGCTGGATTCCAGTGACTAGGGCGAGAGCAAAATCATAAAACAACCCTTAAAACTCACGATGAACTCAGAAATCTATTATTGATTGAAATTAAGCATGCCCAATTACAATGGAGGACTAAATATATATAGGCAGTGTTCTTAACCATTAAGAATACCAAAATAGAAAGCTACTCATCTTGATCAATCAATAAATTAGAAACAATTCCTAATTAAAGAAACCTAACATAAAAATAGCATGCGACAGTAGCTTCTCAGCCAATTGGGCTTGTGGGCTGAACCCAAAGGACTGGCTTGGATGGTTGAGTCCTTATGTGGGCCCATGAGCTCTTTTGGGCTTCCGTACTGCATCAACTCTCCCCGGCTTGGAAGAACTCGCTGGATAATAGCTCGATAACGTTCATAAAGATCGGGATTCGGGCGCTGGAAGTCGGTAGCAATAATCCATGTAGCATTGGAGATGGTTCGGTTTTGCCAACGGACAAGGAACTTTTGAAAGCCTCCCTGATGAGTAGAACCAATTTGATAATTGAGAACATCAATGATTCTATCTGCCGGTTGAGGAACATGTGGTAGTGTAATGGCTTGTTCTCCAGTATCTTCCTCATTGTCATGCCCATGATAGAGTGAGATCTGCAACATTGAATGTGGCACTGATACCAAGATTTGAAGGTAACTCTAGAATACATGCATTGAAGCTGAGCTTCGTCAACACTTTGAATGGACCTGTATTTCTCAAATGCAACTTCTTTTTAGCTTTTGGTGGTAACCTTTCTGGATGAATATGGACGATAACCATGTCTCATTTTAGAAAACTCTAAGAAAAGATGACGCTTGTCCGCATGAGCCTTGTAACTGTCATTGCTAGCGGCAATATGTCGTCGAACTTGATTATATATTTGCTGCATGTGTTTGATGAAGTTATCGGCTTCAACACTAGGGCGTGTTTCAAGAGGCAATGGGACAGGATCCATAGGCAAGCGTGGTCGTACACCTGTGATTGCTTCAAATGGAGAGATGCCTATGGGTCAATTGACTGAATTGTTGTAAGAAAATTCAGCCCGGATCCGAGATTGAGCAAATAGATCAATCTCTCGAAGGATCAATCGAACCCAATATGGATTCCAGCCACTAGGGCAAGAGCAAAATCATAAAACAATCCATAAAACTCACGATGAACTTAGAAATCTATTATTGATTGAAATTAAGCTTGCCCAATTACAATGGAGGGCTTAATATATATAGGCAGTGATCTTAACCACTAAGAATTCCAAAATAGAAAGCTACTAATCCTGATTAATCAATAAATTAGAAACAATTCCCAATTAAAGAAACTTAAGATAAAAATAGCATGCCACGGTAGCTTCTCAGCCAATTGGACTTGTGGGCCGACCCAAGGGACTGGGTTGGATAGCTGGGTCCATCATGTGGGCCCAGGACCTCTTTTGGGCTTCCGTAGTGCACCACTCTCTCATTGAAATTCTTTCTAGAGTGGATTCATTATGTCATATGATCCCGAACCAATGCAATGATTGCCACTAGAGATCTTTTGTGATGGTTGAGTAACTGGTAATGGTACTCTTTCCAAATTGACCATGAAGTTTCTACCATTTTTGTTGCTACTATCATAGGATTCGCGATACGGTTCATATTAGATCCAACGAACATCTTTCGTACCTATATAGTGAATCAAAATCTGGAAGGAATCATAGGATTCAAGTGATAATGTGAATTGTAAGATGCATATATCATATATCATATCACGGTACTCAATTGATACAATGCATGGGAGCTGGGAATCCTAACATTCGACTAAGGAAACCTATTGAGATAAGAATCCTTAAGTTTTCGGGATGTTTTAGTGAGAAGGCATGTCCGTGCGATTGGAGTGTTCAAGCAGAGGTCTGGTCTTTTTCCCTACATTCATTTTCTTTTTGCGCGAATCACTTCTTTGCCTTCATGCGGCACATTGTATCCATACGAGGATGATGGATTTTTTTATATATTATTATTATTATTATTATTATTATTATTATTATTATTATTTTTAGATTTAAAGCGACTCAATAGACTGCTACAGGTTTTTCTGTTTTGGTTGACTAGCATATCTTTATTTGAATCTTTGATGTATACTTGATATTATATAGGAATTATAAGCTAATGCACAAACATGATCGATATGGCTCTTTTTTTTTTTTTTTCTGTTGTTGTTGTTGTGATATATTAAACATAAAAATTATTGACACATATTTTGTATGATATATATCGGCAATGTTCTTCATATGATTTTATTGGTCTTATTTGTCACTATATTGATGCTGCTATCAATAGAGAATGGATGGATTATGAATAGCTAATATTGTTCTTATGTTTCAAATTCTTGTACTATTTCTCCCCTTTGTTTAACAGAATAAAGAGAAATTTCTACTATTGACAATTGGATTAATGATTCGATTAAATTTGACACCTTGAACAATTTCCCATACGCTTTTGATTGCCAGAACACTGGCTACCTAAAGAGTCTCTCAAGACATTCTTTCCTGCTATAGAAAGGGCTAGATCTTTATCTCTCCGGTCTCCTTCAAAGTCCAAAGTAGTCCTCAAAACCCATGAAAACCCGAGGAGGACCAAGTGGTGGATGAATATGTGACTTTCTTGTCTGAAAACAACACAAAATGCTAATTTTGGAAGAAAGTGTCACTACCATCTAGGTCGTTGATTGTAAGTGATGCAACCCATGGATTCAACCAACAAGAGAAGGTCCACTGACCTGGACGTGGCCAACATGGGGGCCAAGTCCATTCAAACTCCATTCACTTAGGTTTGAAGGCATGTCCTTAAGTTACCATAAATTTTGACATCCAATCATATTAGGAAGTTACAATTTATCTTATATATGAATCTTTCGCATGTCCTTAATTTACCATAAATTTTGACATCCAGTCATAGTAGGAAGTTACTATTTTTATTATATATGAATCTTTCTTCCAAATCAAGTTGGCATAAGAAATCTAGTTAGATATAGAAAAAAAATGTTGCCATCCAGAAAGAGAAAGGAAAGAAATCCCATTGAGAATAATAGGGTGGCACATCCAGGCCTCCTTATAAATATGTGCAATCTCGTTAATTTCAGTCAATGGAAATACTTTTTTTTCTCTCAAATGAGGTTTTGACCGTATGACCAGGAAAATGCTCCCCTTATTCTTAAATTTAAAATTTTCCCCTGCAGTGCGTCATACACGTACATGCTGTCAAAATGATAAAATTGCCCATATTTTTGTGATATCGCAAAAGTTTGTGAGATTTTGCACTATTGCATATGTATTATGCAACATTGCAAAGAATTGGAAAAAAATGAAAAAAAAAAAAATTGAATAGCCTTCTGAAAATATTTGTTGCCTTCTCCTTTGTTCTCTGATTGCAACCAATCTGCTAAACCAGTGACACCTTCTGAATTGCCCCCATCTGAAGAGCCTCCACCGAACTCCACCCATCTTCTCCTCTGTAGTTCTTGCATAACTTCCAAAGACCAGAAACCCTGGCCTTCTTTCCATATCCCATGCATGCAAAGCAAAGCTACATGATAAACTTAACCCCTCTTTTCTAAATCCCAACTCCCAAGCATACAAACAAGGCTAACACAATTCTTCTATGTAATTCCAAGCATCAAACCCTCAAAATAATCTCCTTAACCAAAACTAAGGAATTGGATTTTATATATTTACAAAACCCATCTCCCTATTTGCATGCGCGAAACCGTAAAATCGAAATAAAACTACTACTTTCTTGCAATTACAAAGATCAAAACACCAGATCGGTCCCTTCATTTGTTTTTATGGACTTTATCACACTTCATCGGATTCCTAGGAGGAAATAGAAGCTCTGGTCCTTCTCATGTGAAAGAGGTTTATGAAATCAAGGATGAAAAGGAGAAGTGGGTTTTAACTTGTAATGAGGAGGTGCAAATGTGGTGAGGTGAACTGGGGTTTAAGCCTCTGGTCTGTTTTGAGTCAAATATCAAACTTTTATTGTTTGGGAAGGCTGAAAACGATATTAGATAGATTTTTTTGCTGTTTCATTGGCTATATTTGCTGTTTTTGGATTTGAGATTTTTTTTTCTTGATATTGAGAACATTTCTGTTTGAATTCTAGTTCTGTGGCATTTCAGTAGTTTCCTGAAACCTATTTAGGTAAAATGCAGAGAGTCATTTGATCAAAAGCTCAGATTTTTGTGATATTGCAGAATTTTGCAATATGATAAAAATATAAGCATTTTGGTCATTTCACCATGTGTACTTGTTGTATGAAGCACTGTAGGGGAAATTTGAAAATTTAAGCATGAGGAAGGAAAATCCGACATGGTCAAAACCCCTTCCTCTTTTGTGATCTTGGTGGTGGTCCATCCTCGAGTCAATAGTGGATTCTTTTGGTCCTTTTTTGGTACAGATTCTAAAGGCTTGGAACCTTGTGAAGATCTTGTGGAGACTCCTTTCTTTCCATTACCCCATCACTAAAATCCCTGTATTCTGCCTACTATTTGGAAGTTCTTAAAGTAACCTAGTCAAAACAAAGCCTGAACTCATTATAAAAAAAAAAAAAAAAAAAAAGGCCCAAACTCTTCCTATGCTGCAGTTTCCTTTCTCATTCCATTCTGTCATGTTTTTTTTGCTAAAAACATAAACTGTAATATTTTTTTAATGAAAATTGGAAAAATTAGAAGAGTTGGAAGGTGCTCACTGTTGCAGCCTTCAGGTTGTGGGTTCTTGTTACGTAAGCAATAAAATAGAAAGAAACCCAAGAAAGGTTAGTTGAAATCAGGGTCTTTGCCATTCTCGTATCCTACACTTGAATTCAAATTACTGCATGAGAGTGCCAGGTGGCTTTCCCATCTGCAGTATATCAATCCTTGTCTAACAACTTGATAAAAAAAAATTATAATGATATAAGGACACATGATCTCCAATTAGTGTGGGTGTAAATTCAATGTTTTCTACATGAATGATAGTATATTTAGCATGCTTGGAAGTTTCACCTTGTTACTGTTACAACTTCTGGCAAAATATTCCCTTTTATTTTTTCTTTAAAATGATTGGCTCGAATACCTACTTGCCTAGATAGATTGGTGGAATGGAAACTGGGAGTTTCTGTGTCACTATAATATTATTGTTATTCTTATTTATTCTTGTGAACAATCTGTATTTTTTAAATTAATTCCTGTAAGCAATTCGAAATTTTCTAGATTAGTTGAGCATAAATTTGTATTATATGTAATTTAGTTTGTGTAGTTATCCAAGCAGGGAGAAGTATTTGGCATCATCATGTGCAAGCTTTTTGTCCCAAGACTCTTTACATTTCCCTTTCAATACTCGATCATCTCAAAATTGTCGCCGAATTAGGGGGGCACAATTCATTGTTAGAGCAGAGAGTGTGAGTATTCTCACTTTGTTATCAATTACTTCATGATGCTGAGAATGTTTATGATGGTGTACTTTCATAACATACTTATCTGTTATTCAACTTTATCTTACATGGTATGAAAGTTCAACAAGTCCTGTACTTGTGATCTCAAGTGAAAGTCTTTTCTAACACAGGATTTCTATTCTGTCCTTGGGGTGTCAAAAAATGCCAGCAAATCTGAAATAAAAAGTGGTAAGTCTCTCTGTGTTTTGTGTGTGTGTGTCCCCTAAGACGTTCTTGACTATTTTTCTCCTGTGTTTTGAGTAATTTTTATAGTTTCTATTTCTCTTGTTTGCTTCAAAATAGTTTCATAGGGAAAGAAATTCACTCATGGTTTAAAATTGTGGTTCTCACATGCATTGTTGGTGTTGTGGTCAACCTTGAAAATTGGTATGTTGCAATTTGCAACTGTTGCGCTTGTCATGTGTAAATTTCTTTTACTTTTACAAAAGAAATTTGAAATAATATACAAAAATCCAAGAAAGATTCTAGAACCTGATGCTTTATTGTTATTATTATTATTATTATTATTTCTTCATTAGGGCACATTATAAAAGCAAATTATCACTCTCTTAAAGTCATCAACATCATATATCTCTATTTTATGATAAATTGTTTAGTATTATTTAAATACAATGACACAGTGAAATACATGTGCTAATAGTTGTTGAAATATTATGAAAACTATACATTATGCAAATAAAGTAAATATCTTTAACCAATAACCAATTAGCTATTAAAAAATAATATATGTGATAAGTTGATAATATTGAGTCAACACAACAGGATGTAGATTGAGGACTTAGAGTTGAGAGACGTGAATTACAAGAATCTGTCTGGGAGTGTGAGAATTTAGCTGGATGAATGAAGATCAGTACTATGTAGAACATTGTGAAGGATGCATCCCCCTGCATAGGCTGATAAGAGTGTGGAAAACCAAAGGATCCATATGAATATTTGCTGTTCCATGGATGATTGAGGCTCATTCTCATTGCATGAACTTGATGGCTGTGGCTCTTAAGGTTGGGAATATGAATAGAAAACTCGGTGTCTATATAGAGCTGGGCCACTCTGGATGATGATTGTCATCATCACCAGATGAAATTGCCTCTTCTTCCTTAGCCCCAAAATCTTCTTTGAGACATTTTTCCCATTCAGTAATTTTTCTTGCTCTTGGATGAATATCTTCCATTCTCATACATTCAAGAGCTGCATTTCCTTATCTATGGCCGTGGGTACATTCGAATATTTAGCAAGTTAGCTTGACCTATGGGGTTTGGGGATGTTTCAATCGCATCCATCCACTACTTTCTCATAGTGGAGACATTCAATTTTGACTCTAGTGTCTCCAATATCCCGACCATATGTCCGAGCAAGATCTATTTCATGCATATCTTATTTAAAAAGAAAACATGATTTTCGTGGTCTCGTAACATAGTAACCTCAAAAATAAGGTTTGTTTTGATATTTTTTTAAAATTAATTTTATTATATAATATTGAGATAAATTTAAAAATAAATATCTATGACAAATTTTACATTTATGGCTAAACAACATTTAGATTTAGGAATTTATATGGTCTACATGGAAGATAGAAGCCTAAAAATAATGTTTCATTAATGATTTATAATACTAATAATTTTTTATGATGTCATATTACAATAAATGAGCGCTAGATGGTTGAGGATGTTGAAGTAACAGTTGGATTGAAGTGTAGACTTGCTTCTGAAGTCCTTTGCGATAAGCATATACCAACATGGTTGAAGGACAATTTTTTACAAAACAACGATTAGACTAGTTATGACCCGTGGAGTAAAATTTTGGCCAAAACACATGTGAAAAATGAGTATAGTGGATATGAGAATGTTGAAATGGATGCATGGTAAAACTACGAAAGAATAATAAATGAGCACATTCAGGAGCATTTAAAGGTAGCATCAACAAGTGATATATTAAGATAGCCTCGTTTGAGATGGTTTGGACATTCCAAACATAGGCCAATAATGGCGCTAGTAATAAAAAGTTTTTCTACTAAGGTTGATTGCCCCTCAAAAGAAATAGGGTAGGCTGAAGAGGACATGGATGAAAGTCATGAGGATAAATATGAAGATGTGCAACCTGTTGGAGGATTTGGCCAATGATAAATTGTAATGGCAAAAAATAATTCATACAGCTGACTCGGTATAGTTGGAACAAGGCTTTGATGACGATGACGATGACGTTGATGATGATATTACAATAAATCTGAAAATAAATATAATAAAAAATTATGGCCTACAAATTATGGATTCGAATGTTGTTAAGGCCTATGTGGAAGATAAGGACACAAAATATGATCTTACAAATTATTATTTTTACAATAAAAAACTATTTTATTGAATATTATTTTTTCTAAAAAAAAAAAAAACCTCAAACCTTGTAGATATAGACATTCAAAAAAGTCTGAATGCTAGTTTTATGAATGAGAGTCCATGTAATCATTTCCTTTGTAAGTAATTTGAAGAAAATATATTTTGAAAATGCTGTGATACTGATCTCTCTTAAGCAAAAAAAAAAAAAAAGAGTAAATTTTTTTTGACTTAAATCACTAGATCTAAGGAATTTAAATACATGAAAATTCAAAAAACTCTAAATCTCCCTGGATTTGGTTTCAAATTCCAAATCTTTCATGCATTAATCAAAACAACAAAATATTAAACCATGCTAATTAATCCTAAAACAAAAATATTTCTTCTACTTGTATATGGTGATGACCATGTGGGTTTGTTGGCGAAGATGTCTTCAAGACCACTGTAGGTGATGATTCCTAAGATTCACAAAAAGTGAGAATTCAGATGGAAGATCCTCCATCACTTCCTTATGGACCCAAGTTAGAGAAATAATATTTGGTTACTCCTGTTCCACGTCAATGCCTACCTTTTCCACATTGATAACTCTACAGAAAATGAAATGCAGCACAACTGCACCCACATGCGCTCTCGGGTTCACACAAAAAGAACTGTTGGTCCTGATTACTGCATCTCCCTTCCCATAAAGTCAAGATGGTTAATGGTACAAGAAAGAAAGAAAGAAATAATAAAATTAAGATGATTCGCCAACATGTCAAATAGGCCGAAGTGGTATGTCATGCACACTGGATCATTTCAGGCTGATCGGCCCCTGAACCATCTTTATATTTTGGGCAAACAGTTTCTCAAATTCCTTTAAGTGTAGGGTTCTCACAAATTTTGTTGTGCATTATCTTTCTTTTCCTGTTGTACATTGTAAACTTATGTGGTTGCATGCAAATCTCTCTTTGTATTCTGCATTCTTTCTTGTAGTTTAGTGACAAAAATAATACAGAGCATTACCTTTGCCGTGTTTATCAATATTCACATAATTGATCCTGTCTTTAATGAACTTAACATTCTTGATCTTCAGCTTATAGGAAACTTGCCAGGAGTTATCATCCAGATGTGAACAAGTGAGTTGAAATTTTACATATCAGAACAGTGTTGGGCATGGCTTTCTAATCATGTAATATGCTTTAGCTAGATGGACTGTGTGTGTGTGTGTGTGTGTGTGTGTGGTTATAGTATTTTTCCTGCATCTGCTTCTAATTTGACAGTATTGTTTCAACTCTAAAACTGATACTCACACATGCGTGCGGACACACCACACCGAGTTAGCTCCTTTTAATCCTCACTTTCACCTCGGGTTCCCTTGTGGGTTCTAACTCTAAACCCAAGTGTCATCCATAACTCAACTTGAACTTGTCCCCACCCATTTGGCTACATGGGTTCGGTTGTATCCTGATTATAATCTGAAGTTTGGCATATTTCAAGTCTATTTCCAGTCTAGGCAATGGACCTGTTGGGTTAGTTAGATGCCTTTCCACCCTTTAGAAGAAGCCTGCGAAACTTTCTTGAAGAAATCAAACTTTCCATAGCCTTTATGGTTATCTGGCAAATGAGCACACGAGTCACAGCTCTTGAACTCACCACTTCTTGCACTTATCTGATTACAATATGTTTATTTTTGCAACATATACCTTTTTTGTACAATGGTTTTCCCCTCTCATTATTATAAATAGCTAGATCTGCATTTATGTCTGTTTGGTAAACAGCCTCCTTAAAATTCTTGGCTCTATGGGCACATTGGCTAAATGGTACTAAAATATTAAGAATTCCTATAAAAGGGGTCTTAATCAAATGGGTTAATAGTGAAGGATCAACGAGTAGATCTTCAAGTGACTAACAAGATTTAATATATTTGATAGGGATTGGTTTCCTACATTTTACCCTATGAAATGAACTGCAGATGCATCCAATCCCTTGAGAAGACTGCTCAGGACTGCCAGGTCCACTCCCGTAAGACCAGGCCTGCGCAGGCCCATCTGAGAGAAGCCGGCCTGCACAGGCCCATCTGTGACAGAGTTGATTAATTAAGCCAGTGAGCTGAAAGAGATGAGAAAAGAAGAGGAAGAAAGAGATGAAAGATTAGGAAGATAGGGAAAGATGTGTGTTTCTTTCACAGATTCTGTTACACCTTTTATATAAAACTTGCATGTTAATTACAAAAACACCCCTCATAAGAATCATAGATACAAAAACCTAATGGATATTCCGTAAGTTTTAGTATGAATATCAGTCATGCCCAACTTCCCACATTTATTTTGAAGATAACTTTTACTTATTGTCCATCTAGTCAAAATCTGCAAGATGGTCCACATGGCTTCTTTCAAAACAACTCTTTCTTGAACAACATCACGGTCTACCTCAGTATGCTTTGTGCTCTCTTGGTAGAGTAGATTAGAAGAGATATGAAATGCTTTGTGCACTCTTGGTAGAATAGATTAGAAGAGATATGAATAGCCTCCATTTTGTCACAATGAAGCGCTGTAGGAAGAGGAATCTACATCCCTAACGTTCAGCAATTTCCTTAGCCACAAGAGTTAACAAACTCCATGGGCTGTCATTGCTCAATACTCAGCTTTTGCACTTGACTGAGCCCCGAAAGTTTCTTGCTCTTTCATTTGACTAGTTTGCCATGTACCAGAGAGCACTACCGAGTAGTTAATCTTTGATCATTATATGAACTTGCTTACTCAATATTTGTGTATATTTCAACATCAACTTGACCATGATTTACATACATTATGACACACCCTAGGAATTTCTTTAGATATCTCAGAATTCTATTAACAAATTTATTTGACCAGACAGTGGACAATGCATAAATTGACTGACCACACTGACTACATAAGGTCTGATGATTGCCAAATATACAGCTTATAGTCCGAGATTACGTAAATGATCACCACCTTCATATCTAAGACATGATTCTATTCAATAGGTGTTTTTTTTTTTTTTTTAAAGATAAAACTTTATTTCACCAAGCAGAAGGACAGTAACAAGAACCACCAAAAACTACGACGAACACGGGAAAACACCTAAAAAAACTTATACATCAAAAGAAATAGAAGTGCGAAAAACTCCTTCCCTCGCCAGACCATCTACCATAGTTTTAACTTCTCTTAAAACATGATGGAAAGAAGCACTCAACAGACTTGAAATATCTTGCACCTCCTCCACCCAATCCGTTAGCCTCCAAGGATGAATCGCTTTTCCAGAAACCCATTGGATAGAAGAAAAAGAATCTCCTTCAATGATGGGATTAAGACCTCCAATTCTAGGATGCAGCTCACGACACCCAATTACAAGAGCAAACAGCTCAACTTCGTTTGCATTTGAAGAACCCACTGGCCTAGAAAAGTTTCTAATAATTAGACCGTTTCAATCTTTGATGACCCCACCAATACCTCCTCGTTGACCACTTTGAACAAAACTACCATCAAAGTTCAACTTAAAAATACCAGGCGGGGGATGATTCCAAACCGGTGTTTGCACAATTCTAGAACGCCAACCTCCTTTTATAACAACTGCCCCAGACCGATTAAGATCTTCCAAAGAGATTCCAATAAATTCCTTACTATTACATACCCATTCCTACACAGTCCAAACGATGGCCTCAACAAGCCCCAACAACTCCCTTAACAGATTTGCTCTTGTTGGTAAACACTCTTTTATTCCTCTCCAACTGCAATTTCCACACCATAGCACAGGCAACTAATTACAACAAAATATTGCCGCAAACAGACTTACTTCCTAGACGCCATTGAAGAAAAAGATCTACATTCTTAGGCATCACCCAACTCATGTCAAAGAAACTTAACATAGCCATCCAAACTTTATAAGCAAACTGGCAATGAATTAGCAAATGATGAGCCGTTTCCTCGTCCTTTAAACACATAGGGCACCCATTGACTAGAAAGTGATTCCTTCTTCGCAACATGTCTATAGTCAAAATTTTATGCTTTCTTGCCACCCAACAAAAAACCAGAACTCTTGGCGGAAGGTAGAGATCCCAAAAAGATTGCCAACCTTTCCCTCTACTTGAATTGTCAGCCAAAACATTATAAAAAAGACTTGACTAAAAACTGACCTTTTATTGCATGTTTCCAAAGCCTTTCATCATCTCTCTGCCAATTGACACATAGACCTTGTCAAGAATGCCAAGCACAGCAGCCATCAGAAATTTCGATGTCATTCAGATTTCTTCGAAACGAAAAATTCTAAACTACACCTTTTCCAGAACCACAAAAATTTTCAGCAACAGAAGCATCTTGCCTCCAATCCACCAAAAGCAAGTTTGGAAATTGATTTTTCAATACAAGCTGCCCACACCGCTCATCATGCCAAAATTTAACACGATGACCGTTATGAATCTTGTAGCGAATCCAAGAAGCAAAATCCTCTTGAACAGAAACAACAGACGCCCATAAACCTGAAACCTTGTTATCTTGGTTAGGAACACACCAACCTCCATTACCCAACTTATATTCACACAATAAAAGCCGCCTCCAAAATCCCTGGCCTGGATCCCTCACCCTCCATCCACTTTCCCAACAAGGCTTTATTAACCTTTTCAATAGAACGAATACCCAATCCACCATGAGCTAAGGGTTTACAAACCTCCTCCCTTTGAACCAAAATATACTTCCTATTTTCAACAGAATCATTGCAAAGAAAATCACGCTAGATTTTCTCAATTCCTCGATAGACACTTTTAGGGCATTTGAAGCAAGAAAGAGAATAAATTGGAATGCTTGACAAAACTGGTTTGATTAAGACAACACGTCCTCCCATAGACAAATATCTTCCTTTCCACGAACTTAATTTCTTATCCATTTACTCCACAACTGTGTCCCGAAGGCATTTCTTCTCTATTCAATAGGTGTTTATTGGATGCACACCAAGATGCCTATTGTTGTGAAGTAAATCAAAGGTATGCTTACTTTGAGATGCAATGGTGCCATTCTGTCACCGAACAACTTTAATGCCCAAAAGCTGCTTCAGGGGTATCAAAACTTTAATGTCAATCAATCTTTCTCAAGAAATGAGTTTAATGCGTGCTCGGTGCTCCTCATTTGGATCCTTGTAGCAGCCAAATCATCAGCATATGTACTAACAATGCAATACGTATGCTCTCGGAAAGCGAAGTAGGGTTTGAATGACTTTAGACATTAGAATACCCAAATTTTAGCATTGCCTAACTAAATTCGTCGAACCTTGCATGAGATTGTTTCTTGTCACTGTATATTTCTCTTTTAATTTGCAAACTAGCCATGGTTGTGCTGAAGGTATGAATCCTAGTGGAAGAGCCATATACACTAATTCTTTTAAATCTCCTTATGAGAAAGCATTTTTAACATTTAACTGATGGGGTGCCCATGATTTATTAGTAGATAGAGATAACAAAACCGGAATTGAATTCTACTTACAACAGGTGCAAAAGTATCAAGAGAATCAATTCCATACGTCTAGGTAAACCCTTTTGGCGGCTTTAGCCACCCTTCGAGCGTTATATCTCTCAATGTCACCATTTGATTTGAATTTGAAAGTGAACATCCACTTGCATCCCACAACATTTTTTTCTTCTGGCAAACCAACAATCTTGCATCTTTAATTCTTATCTTTTTTCTTTTTTTCAAGGAGCTTTCATTCCGTCAATCTTAGCCTCTTAACTTAGGTTGTAAGATAAATACTGGAAGAGCACTAACCGAGGAAACTGATGACAAGAAAGCCCAATGCATCAGGAGAACTGGACTTACATGAGATGAAATTGTAAATTGGATGTTCAGCACATGCTCATTTCTCTGAGGCAATGTGAAGATTATCATTAGGAATTATGGTAGACAAATCGTCCACACTGGGTGACTTTGCATGCATGGCATGAGAAGAATGATCTGTAGAAATATTTGGATTGTGGACATCTGCTAGTGGTGAGACATTAACAACTGGAGTTTTTTCCCCTCATATCCATCGTTTGAGTAAGTGTCTCAAGTATCTTTGTTTGTTTTGGGGAGAGTATAGGATGTGAAGAACCCAAGCTGTTGATATTAACATTCTTAGGCAGAGGGATGGAAGGGAACCAGATATAGGGATGAGTAGGACTACCTAATCATCTCTGAAAGATTTCCCCTGTGGTTTGAAAGGACTTGATATAGGGATGAGTAGGACTACCTAATCATCTCTGAAAGATTTCCCCTGTGGTTTGAAAGGACTTGAAAGATCTTCTGTAATACAGGAATAAAATGGTAGATTTTCGAAGAAGGTGATGTCCATAGAAATAGATCGTTTTCCATTTTCACGTGGTGAATAGCACTTGTATACTAGCGGACCCAAGATTTTTGTTTGGGCGGGGCTAAACATTTGCTCCGTTTGTTAACTTTTTTCACACAAATAATATCAAAAGAGCAAATTTATTGCATTTAAATAGAAATAAAAAAAATTCATGCTCAAATTTCCTTCCCAATTAAAGGGTCTTCCCACTACCTCTCCCAAATTCAGGTTATGATCGATTCATTGTCATCAAATAACCTAAGACAACGTTTTCTTTAATCCTAGGCGTTTGAATGCCCTACAACGGTGATTTGGGTGAGCACCCAATTACCCAAATTGGGTTCCCAAATGGGTTTTGTTTGGATCTAAAGAATTTGGTTGCATGTACTTAATACCTTAGCTGTAAAAATAATTCCCTATATAGTTGGTCATGGGCTCATGGCAGAAAAAAAAAAAAAAAACTGCCACTTAAATGTAACTCAAATTATTCACACATGAACTCTAAGATCCGATTTTTGTATGAATTGAAAATTAAAGTACGCCCAATGGTGATTTGGTCATCTTGTAGATATGCTCAGATTTGGTGATTTAGGCCTTAGGTTTGGATTAGGATTTGAAAATAGGATTTGGAGAAATTTAGGTATAGAGCGATTAGAATTATGCTACATATGAGGAGGGAGGTAGATTGCTTTATTTAAGGTTGTTTGGTGTGAGAGAGACTAACATGAGACGACTAGTGATGAAAAATGATGAAAAATTTGATCGCCGTGAAAAGGATCTCTCACTCTCAATAGAAAGAAAATGTCGAAAGAGAACGGCGCGAAGAGGATCCGTTACATTCGACGGGAAGGAAATGTCAAAAGATAGGAGTGTTTTTACCAAGGTTTTGTGACGAGGGGCGATCACACGGTTTAGACGTGGGGCGACTATTTATTAATTGTAAGTGGGACAGGTCTAGGCTCGTTCAACTCTTTGACATTTTCAAAATAGACCTGGGGCAGGGCTCGTTCAACTCTTTAACATTTTCAAAATAGACCTGGGGTGACCGCCCCAGGCCATGTGCATGTAGGTCCGCCCCTGTGTATACCTTTTGAGACTTGTGATGCCCTAAAAAAACATGCGCTAGCTAACCATACGGTTAGTTGCCTGTCAACCTCCTGGCTGATAGTTGGCTAGCTAACCACTGTTTGCTGCCTGACAAACAATCTTCTGATTCTTGTCTTACTGACGGTCCACTAGCTAACTATGTTGTTAGCTTCTAGATGTCGCCCAAGTGAAACATGTGGTCGTCTGGTAGATGGGTCACTAGCTTAACATGCTGTTAGCTACTGGATAATTCTCTACCCAAACATGCAGTGACTCGATAGATAACCATGCTGTTAGCTACATGACAGTCCCCTAATGAAACAGGTAGTTCACTGGCTGGCAGTTCTCTAGCTAGTAGCTAACCATGTTGTTAATTGCCTGACAATCCCCTGGCCTTGGCTGACGATCTGCTAATCAACCATGATATGTTAAAACTCATGGATTTTGAATTGTTTTGGACATGGGCCAAATTTGTTAACCTGGGGCCCAACAGTTCATAGGGGGACGAAATATGTGATTTTCATGGGTGTTAAATTTGACCTCAATGAATACATAAACATAGTGCCTAAGTTCATGGACTTGGGTGCAAAGTGAGGGGGTCATCAAACAAGTTCCATTGAACCTTAGAGTTCAATGAAACATGAGGCAACATAGGCCATGATTTGACTGTATCATGTGAACGTAACTGGATATGAAATTTGGTGAGTTTGATTTTGGCTGACGAATTAGTTGGGCTTGGACCAAATTATACTTGGTTTAAAGTTTTTGGGCTAAAAAAGCCATCAAATTTATAGGACATATTGGGATGTCGTTTATGGTATTCAAGGGATTCAATACATGGATCTGAGGGTGCTACTTGTCTCTGTCTCGATTGGCAGCAAGACTGTCACTGGAATTTATTACCTTCCCACTGTTATAAGGAGAACAAGGCATAAAGGGAGAACTCAGATGGATTATTATGATTGACTGCATCAGAAAGGGAGGGAGGAAGGGAGGAGAGAGGTGGTGGGGGTGCCCTGAAGAAATATTCTAGGCCTCTTCTTGAGTAAACACCAATGGACTAACAAATCAGCAACACTGCAGCATCTTCACCAAATTTTTATTTAACCAGACATAATCACCTGTGCCGCTCAGCTAGAGTTGTCTACCACTAACCACAACCATAAGTATGCCACAGACTCTTATGGGCTCTACTCTGCAAGAGCAATTAAAAAAAAAGGAAAATAAGAAAGAAGCAAGATTACAATCAGCTGTCTAATCCTCCACCAGTTTTTAGCACCTTCAGTAGTGACCCTTACTCAAAGCATAATGCCTGAGCGTTCCTTCAGAGACTTAAAACAGTGTGTGACACCTTTAATCTTCTTCAGATGGATTAGCGACACTACGTTTTGATTTATCATCACAAACGACCTTAACAATTATGAAAAACAAATCTAGAGAACCTCTAGATCCTTGCTGCAATCCTAACAACACAAACCGGGTTTTCGGTTCATGCAGTGTTTAGGTGTACTGTTCATACACCTTTCACACATCACTGGTAAGGGGCACTATTTTTGCATTGGTCACATATATTTTTCATGTGCAGTATTCATGCATATCACTACTCGCACCAAGTTGATTTAGACAAGAAGAGAAGAATGGATGAGGGGAAAAATGTGTTGCTTTCACAAGATTTTCCTGTTACTTTTAGAGTCTTTTGTAATCACTATGAAAAACAAACCCCTTACAAGAGCCATAAGTACAGAAAAAAGCCCCAATGTCACCCTAAGTATTTCACCATGTGGGGCCACTTTTGGTCCAAAGAGGGACCTGCACTCTCAGTTTAAGATATGAAACTCTGAAAAGCTTTTGGTCTGTGTAAGATTACTTTATTTAATTTTTTTCTTGAGTCAACTGGAAGATTGGAACAGTATGAAACTAAGAAGTTGTTGTTGAGTTAGATCACGATATTTGATTTAATTTATGATGAATTGGGAGTTAGATTATGATATTTGGTTTAATATATGATGAATTGGGAGTGTTACATTAGCTAAAGGAATTAAATACAATCATAGTTAACTGCTGTAGAACATCTTCCCTTCAGAAATTTTATAAGAAAGTAAATTTGTTTTTCAAATTTTTTTCTTTTACTCTTAGAAAAAATAACCGTAGAGAATTTGAGTGCAGCGTACATTGGCTGGCTCAACTTTATATTCTGGTTTTGGTTGGGTTTTCTGATCCCACAATCTACTGCTGCTTCTTACAAATTTGCAATTCCTGCCATTGTGCTGTCCACGTAAATAGGATCTGGGTTGACTCCGGTTGTGAAAATCTCCCGCCGACCATCAAATTTACTGTGCCTGTGATTTTCTCCTCCAAGATTTTTCAACTTGCATGGATATTGAGGCTTGTTTCCCTGCTATTTAGAAGCTTGCAATCTGCAGATGCTGTTGCAGTCTGTTGAGACTAGTTTTTCCTGCTTTTGAAGTTGAACAATTCTCAATTTATTTACTATACAGTTTAAACTTGCATGGGTACTCATTTTTATATTGTTGTCTGTTTCCTAGAGACTCTGGTGCAGAACAAAAGTTTAAGGATATTAGCAATGCATATGAGGTAATGCAGTTTATATGATAATTGTTTCCTGTATCATTGTTGAAAACTCGCATTTTAAAATGGGTCGCCTTTCTTCTTTTTTTCACTATCGTATGCACACTGCAGGTGCTGTCTGATGATGAGAAAAGATCATTATATGATAAGTATGGGGAGGCTGGGCTCAAAGGGGCTGGCATGGGCATGGGGGTGAGTTTGTAGGAACTGTTGATTCTCTATGCTTCTAATTCCACCATAGTGTCTGCTCTTTTTTTTTTCTCCTCACAACAGTGTCTTCTTACCATTGGTATTCTCTTCATATGGCAGGATTTCAGCAATCCCTTTGATCTCTTTGAGTCGTTGTTTGAAGGCATGGGTGGTATGGGTGGCATGGGTGGTGGTCGAGCTGCTAGAAACAGGCCAGTTCAGGGTGAGGATGAGAGTTATAATCTCATATTGAATTTCAAAGACGCAGTTTTTGGTGTAGAGAAAGAGATTGAGATAACGCGGCTGGAGAGCTGTGGCACCTGCGAAGGATCAGGCGCTAAACCTGGGACCAAGCCGACCAAGTGTAGCACATGTGGGGGGCAAGGCCAGGTAGTCTCGTCAGCAAGGACTCCTCTGGGTGTTTTCCAACAGGTAACGACCTGCTCGACTTGTGGGGGTACTGGGGAATCGGTCACCCCTTGCAACACATGTGGAGGGGATGGCCGTGTAAGGAAGACGAAGAGGATTAGCCTGAAAGTTCCAGCTGGTGTGGACTCTGGTAGCCGGCTGAGGGTCCGGTCAGAGGGGAATGCTGGGAGAAGAGGTGGTCCTCCTGGAGACCTATATGTCTTTATTGATGTTCTCCCTGACCCAGTGCTCAAACGGGATGGGACGAACATCCTTTACACCTGCAAAGTGTCATACATTGATGCAATACTGGGTACGACCATCAAAGTTCCAACTGTGGATGGCTCAGTTGATCTGAAGGTCCCAGCTGGGACACAGCCTGGAACAACATTGGTGATGGCGAAGAAAGGTGTACCATCTCTGGACAAGCGTTATCCAAGGGGTGACCAGTTGGTAAAAGTACAGGTTGAGATTCCAAAGCGGCTTAGCAGTGAAGAGAGGAAACTGATTGAAGAGCTTTCAAATCTTAATAAGGCCAAGGCTCCAAACAATACAAGGTAGTCAGCAGTTCTTTTGTTATTTATTGGTAGATAGTTGTGAGGGGGTTGTTGAAAAATCTCTACCCCTTACCATTCTTCATTATTTTTTTTCCTCTCGCTCCCTGGGTGTCATATTAGGGGTCGGAACATCTGGAGCACTTCTCAATCAGGTTATCGAGGGGTGTTAGATCATGTGTTTTGTCGTTTCCAGGGAGGGAAACAAATGCGAGTGAGAAATGGGATCAGGGAGAGAACTATGAACTACCATAAAATGGGGATTCAAGTTATAAATATTTGAGAAATGAATTGAAAAACAACTGAATTATACATGCAACATTTGAGAAGCAATTGATAAAAACATAAAGGGAAATATTCAAGTGAGAACTAGTTCTTACTTATTATATGAGAATCTTTTTGTGGGGCCCAACTAACAATCCATCCAAACTTAGCAACCAATAAGGAACCCCTTGATAGTCACTAGTCCGAGGGATTGTTACACATTCGAATTGACTGAAATGCTGGATCAATGGTTGAATTTTTTTTTTTTTGAATATGGAGTCATTAAACTTGTGGGCAACGGATGAAGGGGTTAGGGGCATGGGTTAATGTATTTGTTATGTAATTTAAAAAAAGGAGGGATTATAAATCAAACTTCAATGAAATCTGAGGCAGTAATCTGGATAACTTTGGATTTTACAAAATGCCTTCCAGCTTTTCTTATTTGGATTATACAGTTTGGATGAGGAGAGTAAAAATGTGGAGAAAATAAAAAAAACTATTTAAATTTGTACTACAGTGTTTTGTCCAACCCAGGTCTCTCTGCCTTAACTCATCCAAAAGACGTCGTTTTAGTAATTTTTGAGTGCTTAAGATTGTCCTCATGCAATTGAATCAACAAGTGGTAGGTTAGTTTGCCAAGGACTCTGCGTCTCAGGAAGCGGAGAGGTCTACCTTCATTGGCCACTTACTCTGGATTATTAAAAAAAAAAAAAGAAAAAAAATCTTTGTGCAATTGGCCTGTAGAATATGCCCTGAGCATATGGATGGGTCATATCAGTTTTGATAAGGAATTTTGAGTGTTGAGATGTTTAGTGGAATGTATTTGTCCGTACTTTTTTAAAAATCGGCTTATTTGTTCATACTTAATACCACCTTTTCATTTTAAAAAAGGCCAAACTTGGTTCGACTTAGTGGAATAAAGACGCAGTTAAATTGAGTCAGGTGAATTATTATGAGTTTGACAAGCAACTCAGTTGAACTCATTTGAGTTACTTGATGGGTTTTTATTAGACTCCCATTTCTTGGTTTTAGAACAAAGTCTTAAAAGAATGTCCCCCGGTAGTGGATTGAATTTGCAAGGCAACGAAGAAAGTCATGAGATATTTATTCATTCCATTGGGCATTTCCATAAAAGAAAATCCAGTAGCGGCTTGAATTTGTCCAAAAGAAGCCATTTCATTAATATGATGCATGAAACGGTCTCTTAGTTTTGCCGATTGAATTGGGGTGTAAACATGCCAATTCTCTGGAGCAGCACAAATCCGGGCACTTGTCAATTCAGTGAATATATTACTTGAAAACACTTCTAAGTGGTTTCCAGACAAGCTTACAAATCCCAAGAACCTGCTCTGTCCATTTCCTCTGTTTTAATGGAGTCAGACGATTCGAAAACATCTTTTACATAGACTGGGCCCTTTTGGGGATTAGAGAAACTGACATTTAATAGAAAAAAAAAAAAAAAAACCCTGAATTCCACGCCAACAAATGGGCTCATTGGAGGATGGATTAGAATCTGCTGATATGTCCTTGAAATGGAGAATAGCAATGCTGTTTGGCTGTTACTCTACCGGCAGGAACTTTTTCCAGCGGGGGAATTTAGAGGTATAGTGCACTGAAATGATTTCATAGCATTATTGAGATTGAATTGGGCAAAACATCAACCCCAAAGAGTTGGCCGAGTTGTTAGGACTACAGTTCCTCTCTTTTCCGGAGCTAGAGGTCATGGTATTGATCATCGGTTTTCTATTATTTAGAAACCGAAGTTTGAGTCCATTAGTGTAACCACTTAGGGGGCTACAAGAGTTTTCCCCGGCCTCTCTCTAGCCTAGGGGGATTAATCCAGCCAAAAAAAAAAAAAAAAAAAAAAAAAACAAAAGGGCAAAACAAGCTATTTCTTTGAAGCAGGCATATCCAAATCCAAACATAAAGATTTACGAAAAATGAGAAAATAAGAAGACGATTAGAAAAAAAAAAAAAAAACACCATTGGGGGTGAGGTGGAATAGCCCTCACAAATCCGAATACGAAGACTGAAAAAAGATCAACTTTGGGGTGAGAGAGGCTCGAACTCTCGACCTCAGGATAACTCTAGAAAGCTATGAGACCTACGCGCTAGCCAACTGCGCCACCACCCCTTGGAATGATGGAAGAGAAATGAAGATATTATCAATATGTCATTCCTCACATCCTCAAATCAACATGTCAAAAAATTGTGGGGCCCCATCTTGTCACACAACCGTTTTATGTGTATCCCCCTGAACAAATGAATGTGTATTGGAGAAACACTCAACATTGGTTTTAATGGTGGTGATGACAATTATTAGATGAGTATTAAGGAATTGATTTTCATGGATTGGATGACTCCTTGAATTGACTATCATACTCCCACAGGCAGATGGGATGCTCGCGGACAAAAAGCTTGTCTTGAATAAATCTGAGCCGTTAAGATGATGATAAGACTTTAGTCAATGTATCTGTAATTTGATCTTTAGATGTCACTAAGTGAGCACCAATCTCTTTCTAGACAACTTTTTTTTTTTTTTTTTTGCAATTGAAATGTTAATTACAAATAGTTACATTGAGACACATGATTATGGCATATAATACATAGTGGGGGTGTTTCTATATATTTATGGGAGTGATGAGGAATTTTCTCCTACAGGCGAACCGCCCCGAGTGAAAATAAATCGCCACGGAGAATCATTTTAATTAGTGCAGGAAGATTTGTTTTAAAGAAGGTGATTTGTTTTCATTGGTTGGTTCCTACGGATGCCCATAGAAAAAAAAAGCCGGTAGTGATTATATATAATTGCCCTGTGAACCAAAGTGACAGTCACAAAGTTTGTGGGCTTGGTAAAATACATGATCATGAAAGTGATTTCAGGTGATAATCATAAAGCATACCAAGACATTGATCTCGGTGGGTTGGAAGACTTTTCGAGTTGACCAACCATTAGAGGAAACATGTGAAGGATTTGCTATTAAGGGCTCACATGAAATGCTAACTTACATGAGAGAGAATTTCAATGCATGTGATTTCAATTTTCAATAAATTTTGAAGATAAACCCCGATGGGTAGCTCAGTTAGCCTAGAACAACGGTTTGCACTTGGAAGTTGTGGGTTCGAAACTACATTACTATACTGGGGCTACAGGGGAGTTTACCCAGCTTCCCTCTAGGCCTGGACAATGTCTTGCGCCTTTTTTTATAAATATATTCCAATTTGAGAGGTACGCGTTGGTCTATTATTAATGAGAGATTACCCCACTTGATTTAATGTGTGAGGCTTTTCTTTGTTTAATTTAATTCTCTTAATTCAAATCTTTTCATATGGGCGTGAGAGTAATTAGGGACACCAAAGGCCTCTTTAGGGTTGTGAGTGTATGAGTTCGAATCCTTCTCTAATAGCGAGAAAAAAAGAAGAAAAAACAACAAAGAAAACCTCTTCATAAGTGGATATCTAGAAAGTCATCATCCTTATAAAGCTATTTTAAAATTTATAGTTTAAATGTGATGAAAGTTTTACGTTGGTTGTGAATCTAAGACGACCCACCTCTTTTGCTTCGGGCTTGGACCAGTAGTAAACCCGCATAGAAACATCTATGAGAAAATCTGATTATCAAAATGTGTATCTTTAAGATAATTTGGAGGAAAGAATTGAACGATTTAGCCACAAAAGACATGGTAGATTCTAGAATTTAAATGAATATGGTTTTGAAGTTCGATTTTAGCATAAATATAGAACTTGTAAAGCCGACCCCTAATAATGGGATAACGCTTAGCAATAGTGTTATATGGGGAGTATTCTTATGCATACTGCCCTCATCATAGGGTGAGAGACACTTTCCTTTTTGAGAATTTTCAAGTACAAAAGAGAATTTTTAAGTACATAGGGTGAGGTACACTTGTACATGAAAATTCCCAAAAATGAAAGTATTCTTCATCCTATGGTGAGGGAAGTATACATAAGAATACTCCCCATGTTATATACCTGGCATTTGAATAAAATACATTTACATTCTTACAACATGTACTTAGAGCTGTATGGAACAAGCGCAAGACTTGGTGAGGGATTCAGACCAACGAATAGGACTAGAAGTAATTGTCAAGATCTTTCAGATTCAAACACTATATTATAATAGCTATGCCAACATACAATATATGATTCAACATCTCCATTTAGTAACCAATAGACAGCATGAGCATATCCTCCCACCACCACAGACGAATCCAGATCACCTGAGGCTTTACCCCCGGAAATGCCGAGTTAGAGTTGAACTCTACAGCAGCACCCATCTAATTGAATCTAAACCTTTAAAAATAAATGCTTCTCATATAAATTTGAGATACAATTTTTATGTAAATCATATAAATGGAGGGTGTTTATTTTGAGTCCCTCTGATTTTAAATAAATGGGCCATATTGTGGGGCTCCACTCCATTTAACTCCGGATTTATCAAAAGACAAATCATACCACACACAAACACATACACACAAAAACCATATCACTCAAATGCGAGACGCATGTGATGGGCTGGAAACCCAACCCACCTCGGCCACCCCCATCACTAGTCACTACTAATCATTTCATAGGCTGTGGTTGTAAATTGATAATCAAAAGCAATCGTGTAGGATCTTACACCCCATTGAGCAACTACTTATCCTAAAACTAATTTGTGATGATAAACGGCACACCAATGGTTTAATAGTGAAGGTGATGCCTCGACTACAACTATGACCGCTTAAGAGTGAGGGTGGACGTTGACCTCAACGAATCGACGTACTTTCTATAAAGTACTCAATGCTCCCATCTCTTCATTGTCATATCCAGTGGGGCAAGTGTTAGTCCCAGGGTTTTCATCTAAGTTGGGCGAATAAAGGTCAATTCAAATAACGAGGGATTAATCCCCTAGCTTTATATAAAAACCCATCAAAACAACATGTAGACGTCTCTGCACTCACCCATATTTTACTACAAAATAAGCTCTACATACCCACATTAAGTAGACTGATGTGTAAGAAAAAGCACCTTTATTCTTGCACATTTTAAATCTAACAGCTACCATCAATCGGCTCAAATTAAAACTTTTACCATTTAGTCAAAAATAAACATACAGGTTATTTGATCAATCTAGATTAAAAAGAAAACAAAAGAAAAGGTAGTTCCGCAAGGTTTCGATCAGGTAGATTTTCAGCATGATCCACCACATATCATTTCCCCGCCACATATCCATACCCAGATATTCCTTAGAAATTTCCCCACCACATATCATGAATGTTCATCCACCACATATCATTCCCGCCACATATCCACACCCAAATATTCCTAAGAAATTTCCCTACCACATATCATTACCCTGCCACATATCCATATCCAAATATTGCTGAGAAATTTCCCCACCACATATCATGCACGTTCATCCACCACGCATCATTTCCTTGCCACATATCCACACCCAAATATTCCTAAGAAATTTCCCTACCACATATCATTTCCCCGCCACATATCCATATCCAAATATTGCTAAGAAAATATCACACCACATATCATGCATGTTCATCCACCACGTATTATTTCCTCCCACATATCCATACCCATATCTGCCCAATAAAAAATCCCCACGTTCTGGACTGTGCACAGCACCAAATTGCTTCCCTCTTTAGTTCAAAAGTGGGGCCCTTCACCAATATTCTATTCTTAAAATCCTCTTTCTATAAATATCTCTAATTCACAGACGGTTAGAACGAAAGAATTATAGCACATTGTACACATACAATCTCATTCTCCAATTTTTTTATGGGGAAGATGATGGCTAATCAAGAGGTTTCATGCCCTGCCCTCAGGAGTCAACATTAGAGCTTGAAAAAAGCAGAAGCTACAGTAGAGATGACCTTGTTCAAAATGATATAAATAGTAGTTTTCTTATACATCTATCCCTTATCATTTTGATGAGAAACACTTTCATAAAGAGAGATACATAAGAAGACCCTCCATACAATGGCTACAGTTTGTAGCTGTAGTGGATTCTGTATGGTTATTGGTTATTTACTCTGCCACGCCTTGCAGAGAGAGAGAGAGAGAGAGAGAGAGAGAGCCCGAGCTAGACGTGATGGCTGAGACTTCAGAGAGTGTGATCGATTTAAGGTTTTTGTTGGCAGCCCATCTGGCCCCATTGTCCGTATGGGGTTTTTCCATTTCTACCTGGCGCGGACGCACCCAGTGCCCAATACGTGGGTCCGCCCCTGGACTCACTCGTACCCACAACCAGAGACTCTCTTGATAAGTAGGGATGAGTTCCAAGCTGTTTTACAGAGAGAGAGAGAGAGAGAGAGAGAGAGAGAGAGAGATGGAATGCGAGAACGTGGAAAGCCCTCATATTATCTGCATTCCATACCCAACTCAAGGCCATGTCACAGCCGTGCTCAAACTAGCCAAGCTTCTCCACACCAGAGGCTTCTTCATCACATTCGTGAATACCGAATTCAATCACAACCGTCTGTTGAGGTCCAGAGGCCCGGATTCTCTCAAGGGCCTGCATGATTTTCGATTCGAAACCATACCCGACGGTCTCCCACCGTCCCATTGTGATGCGACCCAAGACATCCCAGCTCTGTGCGAATCCACCAGCAAGAACTGCATGGTGCCATTTCGTGATCTTATTGTAGGGATCAACAGCACTGCTGGGGTGCCTAAAATCAGCTGCATCCTATCAGATGGGCTCATGAGCTTCACCTTAGACGCAGCAGAAGAGCTTGGGATTCCTGAGGTGCTGTTGTGGACCGCCAGTACTTGTGGGTTCTTGGGGTGTCTTCATTATCGGCAGCTTATAGAGAGAGGAATTATCCCTTTCAAAGGTGGGACATGTAACTTTTTAGTTTTCACCGCTGACGTCCTTGGGTGAGTGTGATCTTTTCTTTTTCGGTTTTGAAGAGTACTACACGTACGTCTTTTATTTTTGGAGATGCTAGGTTTTTTTTTTTTTTTTTTGAAGGACCTCCTACATGGGACGACCACCTATTTGCTTAGTCCGAAACCTATGTTTTGGGAAGGGGGTAAAATGAGGGAAAGAAAAAAACAGAGGAGAAAATGGAGCGAAAGTTAAAAATGGGGGTGTATGGGAGGGGGAGGGGAAAATGGGGGTAAAATTTTTAAAATTTCACCCATAAATTTTTCATTGAAAAATGGGGGAAAGAGGGAGAAAATGAGGGGAAAGATGATGCAAATTACTGAACTGCCCTTTCTCCTATTTGAATCTTTTATAAAAATAAGGCTAAAATGATAATTTTCTCTCTATTCCTTTCCTTTACTTTTTGACTAAAACAAACAAGAAGAGGGGAAATTAATTTTTCCTCCCCTCCCCACCTCCCCCCTTCCCAAACACAGTGTAAATGGTTTTGAGGTCTTAAAGAGTCCCATTACCCAATCACAAAGAAAAAGCTGGGGCTCCCAACCAAAATCAGCTTGAAAGTGGTAACTTTTTTATGATTCATGGCCTCAGGTGACTCGGGCTCAGAAGTTGGAACAAAAATATCGTTTCATTGAAGTACTTTCGTGATTTAAAAGAAAGCAGAGGGCATCAAAAGAAAAAGTCTGGACTTTAGGATATGCCATATACTGTGTTCGAACTAACACTAAATTAAGTGAGAAAGGGTTGTAGGTCGGTGACTTGGATACCCAATTTCTCACACAACCACGAGTCTAGATCGTGTGAGGGTTTATCTTATTGGGCTGTTGAGTGGACCAATCATAGTCCGCCACGTCACTATGGGGCATGGAATTAGCCAAAATTACGTAGCGAACCTTAATTGGTTCTTTCAAGGTCACTGTGGGTCAAAATCCTCATAGGATCTAATTCCCAACTATACCTACCATCTATTTATCCTACATGAGCAGGCATCTTTTTCTCCTTGAGCATGTTTTTGTCCCTGTGGATTAGGGGTCCCATCCCATTTCACTAGGTTAAAAAAAATCGTAATTTAACTCATTTGTATTCTCTCTGTTTTGTGCATAGATGAGAATTTCTTAATAAATGGATCTCTAGACACTCCCATGGATGGGATTCCAGGGATGAACAATATCCGTCTGAGCGACCTCCCATCTTTTATCAGAACAACAGATCCTGACGACATCATGCTCAACTTCATCGATAGAGAAGCACAAAGAGCATCCAAAGCAACAGCAGTGATCACGAACACTTTTGACGACTTAGAACACAAGGCCGTAAATGCAATCAAAGCCATGATCCCTCACTTCTACACCATAGGCCCACTTAGCATCCTCTATGATCAGTTCCCAAAGAGCGCTTCACACTCGATGGGATCAAACTTGTGGAAAGAGGACTCAAAATGTCTAGAGTGGCTAGATAACAAGCACCCGAAATCAGTGGTGTTCATTAATTTTGGTAGTATTGCAGTCATGACAGTGAAACAACTTGAGGAGTTTGCATGGGGGCTTGCCAACAGCAACCACCACTTCTTATGGGCCGTAAGGCCGGACCTTGTCATGGAGGATTCGGCGATGCTGCCACAGGAGTTCGTGAAGGCGACAGAAGAGAGGGGTCTCCTAGTGAGTTGGTGTGCGCAGGAGAAGCTGCTTCGACACCCTTCAATTGGGGTGTTCTTGATGCATTGTGGGTGGAACTCGACACTAGAGAGTGTGTGCAGTGGAGTGCCTATTATCTGCTGGCCTTTCTTCGCCGACCAGCAAACCAACTGTCGATACGCCTGCACGGAGTGGGGGATTGGCATGGAGCTTGATAGCAATATGAAGAGAGATGAGGTAGAGGGCCTTGTTAGGGAGATGATGGAAGGAGAAAAAGGGAAGGAGATGAGGAACAAGGCTATAGAGTGGAAGAACCTTGCTGAGATTGCTACAAAACCGGGGGGCTCTTCTTACAAGAATTTCGATTACGTTGTCAACCAAGTGCTTTGGCCTACAAAACACTGATTCTACTTCTGCTCCTTTATTTCAATTACACATGTTTCTGCGTAATTGTACCGGGATCATGGGCTTTATAACGTATATCAGTGTGGGACCCACTCAATCAGATTATGCTTACCTTTCTGTTAATTACATTAAATGCGTTATTAATACCAGCTTATGCTTGGATCGGGCCATAACTGGCTGCCCTGAGCCCGGCCCAACTGAAGCAGATTAAGCCCGAGCCCAGCCTGAGTTAGCATTATAATAAAAAAAATTAGGTCCCTCATCTCGGTCGTGGCCCTTATCTCAACTGATTTGGTAGTTTCTCTAAATAACACGTCATGTGTTGGAGTCCCACCTCTTTTTCCTCACAATTACTTTTACAGTCGGGCTGGGCCGGACTTGGGCTTTCTACCAGTCCATCTATTCAATTGGCCTAGTTAAATGGTCCAAGCTTGGACCAAAGTGGGCCGGGCCGGATTCGGTCTTAGGTCGGCCCGGTAAGTGTGAGACATGTCATCAATGATACACTTATCCATTTTCTCTATTGGATATTCTCCTACAAAGGTTGATCTTTTGAGAGCGACTCCTTACCTTAGTGGCAAGGAGTCCTAGTTCTCATTGGGACGTCTTGGGTTGAAGCTCTGCTTCCTTCCTTGTTGCACATGTGAGTTTTTATTATCTCTTGTATGTGTAAGTTTCCATTACTTTACATGTGTGAGTTGTGTTTTTGTTTCCTCGCATGTGTCAGTTTCCATCACTTCACATGTATGAGTAGTGTCTTTATCTTCTCGCATGTGTTAGTATCTGTCATGACCCGGGCCTGAAGTACGATAATCCCGAGCCGTGATCTCATATTTATTTCCGTAAACTCCGAATCGACCGAAATTAAAATGGAATCCACAAGGGATAAACATTAATAAATATCTGTCCATTACATAATGTTGCGGAAATATTTATAATTGACATTATCAATTTACGATTTTACATATATACAAAATAAAGTTTATTGTACATGTATCATTTCTATCATTCTCTTACTTTCATCAACTCCTGCATATTCAAATACAATGTAGATTAATAACTATTCAAGTTCTCAAAACATTACATTCAAAAACGAATTTCCAACTATTTCAAAAAAAGAATTCTCGAAAAGAATTTCCGATTCACTGCGCACTCGGATAACCGTTTCAAAGGTTATCCTGTCCGTTCCATTCATTCAGTCATCTTGGAGGAACCGTAACGGTCTCCTCCGTTGCCGCTGGGGTCACTGCAGGACCGGCATTGGCAATCGGGATTGTACATAATGCCATCAATAACACTAGTGAATATGACGGTTCAACAATGTATAAACAGAACTTGTGATAGCACATGTTAATATATATACTAAATTCATTCAATCTATTTAGTAAACAATTCCAATTCTAGACAAGTGTAGATAATTCCTATAATGACAATGGGTGAGCACAAAAGTAAATCAATAGACATGTACAAGATGACTACTACCATAGCATTCATTTCATTTGATCTCAATTCATTCGTTACATTTCATTTCATTTACTATATTCCCTAAAAGGAATGATTCATCTTCCAACTAGAAGGTATCAATCACTACCTATAGATACGATTGGAATTGTGGGACTTACCAGTGTCTGAGCTAGGGACAACTGGCATCACCACGGAGCTCCAGAACGCCCCAAATCCATCTACTATAGTAGGAATAATCATTTGCTTGTTTATTAATTCATTTAGCTTATTTAAAGCTTTAATACAATAGCTAGGTAGTGCCAGACTCAAGAGTCAATACAATTCATTAAGCAATCAATTTCTAGATTCAATACAATTCAGTAATTCGATTTTAATAAATGAAAGGAATGACATTAACATCAATCTCATTAGATTGGGATACAACAATACATAATACTAAACAATGAGAGAATTACTGATAATTCATGATTCTACTTATTTCTATCTTAGTTATAAATAATCATTTAGGTGTAACCAATGGTTATCAATGCACGTATTATTCTCGATGGACACCACATTCATATATATATATAATGTGTGCATTTTAGTCCTCGTAATTATCACCTATGGAAGCTTAGTCTATAATCAATTAATTATTAGAACAATGGTTTACTCTCAAAGATTATTCTTTTATTGCTCTTAATTATCAACAGTTTCAATTCACCCCATAATTAGTTTTAAAACTAATTTAGGGAGTACTTGAACTCATAGGAAATACTCATAGCACATCCAAAATCCAAAATCTAAAATTTCACTCCCGTATACTGTATCAGGTTCGCTCGAGCGGACTCAAACAGAAAGGGGTTCGCTCAAACAGAAAGGTGGTCGCTTGACCAGACTTTTGTTCGCTCGAGCGACCACTTCAGAATTTCAACCCAAGATTATGAACTGGTCTTCCTTATTCTACTCTTCTTACTCCATTACCACTCCACAACCTGTAATAGCATTGAAACCTCTTGTTCCATCCTCAATGCTCATATCATTCATACGTTAACAACACTTCTAATCATTCTATAATTCCACAAAAACAAACCAATTCAAAAAATCCAATGGAAAATGCACAAAAACCCAAATTAATGGAATTTTTATTAACTTCTACAATAATTAACATCATTCACAAGAAAGTGTTTATACTTGCCTCTCTTGAAGCTTAATTAGTGACAAAAACCCCATTTTGCTTGGCTTGATTTGGCACAAATCACCTCATTTGAAATCCTAATCCCATGAAAACATGACAAAGGGGTGTCTCATGAGCCATTTATACTAGAAACCTCTCCTCACTACTTAATAGAACTTGAAAATCTTATAAAAATACCAACTACTTACTTGTAGTTCAAAAGAAGAAACCTTGTATTCTCTCTCAAGCTCTAACACTTCAACAATGGAGGAAATGACTTGAGGAAGAAGATGAAGATGATGGAGTCTCTTCAAAATCACTCACAAACCTCCAAGCCTCACTCTTGATGGAGAAGAAATGGAAGAGAAAGGAAGGGAAATGAGTCTGGGGTTTCTCTTTGAGATGAAATGAGTCTTGGGTTTCATTTGGAGTTCATTTATCTATTATAAACCCAATTTTTGCACTTAAGCCCCCACCTATCTCTCTATTTACAATCTAAGTCAAACGAGGGGCCACTTGACCAACTTCAAATCAAATGAGATCTCGTACTTTATGAAAGTTAACATACTATTTGAGATACATGCATTGATATCAAGAGTTTCCATATTCAACAAAATACGTGGAAATTCGTATTTACGAAAAAGTTCTTGACTCTCCTGTGTTTGAGCCTAAACTCAATTTAATCAAACTAGTTTCATGTAAACCCATTCCATTATGCTTAATGTATCTTTTGAGACTAATTTGTCTCTTTTTGGTCATTAACCATCATTAATTCAATTAACCATGATTAATTAGCATTAATCTCAATTAATTACCCTTAATCATGTTTAGTTTGGGTCGGGGTGTAACAATATCTATCCTCCTCGCATATGTAAGTTGTGTGTGTCTCTTCTCTCATGTGTGAATTCTTATCACTTCACATATGTGAGTTGTGTCTTGAGTCTCAGAGTTTCAGCCCTAACATCCCTTTGGAAATCTGAAAAATACTGATGTATTTTTAAATCTAGAATTTCTTGAATAAT
This sequence comes from Persea americana, assembly GCA_029852735.1. Classification (NCBI taxonomy): domain Eukaryota; kingdom Viridiplantae; phylum Streptophyta; class Magnoliopsida; order Laurales; family Lauraceae; genus Persea; species Persea americana. The sequence continues at coordinate 15,909,607 of CM056809.1, forward strand.
TAAAAAGGAAGAGGATTCCCTGTTTGGTCAAAATAAGAAAGTCCTGTTTGGACCAACCAGAGGGTGCCCGTATGAGAGGGGAATTTTTTTTTTTCAAAAGGGAGATGGGATTGTATGATTGGATTTTTCCCCACATGTGCCAACTTGGTTGGTCACTGTTTTGACCAAACGGGGATCCTCTTTCAATTTGAAAAATATAGAATCTTTTCGGTACAAAAATATCCTGGCTCCGCCAGTGTCCTTGGTACACCTTTTCCTCACTAGCGATTTGGATCCGGCTCCTTTCATAAGCTGTGGTTGTAGAGTGACGGACAAAAACAAGATCTGAGTGTTTCCCCCAAAGTTATTCACGGCTTGACAGTAGCAATTGTCGCTTTGTCAGTTTTCCTCAGAAAGTAAGTCACAGCTGACAAGAGCAATTGGCGCTTTGTCAGTCAACAACGCTCCAAAGTCTCCCACACGCTTCCACTGAATGGAATTCTAGCACACGCCCCACCTATTGATAATGTGGTCCCTTTTCTTTTTTTCTTTTAATCATCAATCATTGATAGTAAAGGCACTTAAAAAAATGAATTCCATCGCCCGCGCTGACATTTCCTCCAATTTTACTACAATAGAGATGGCTCCACCGTAAGATTAATCAAGTGATCACTGCAGACACAATCTTATGCATTAATTGTGTTATTAGGTCACGTAATTAATATAATGGTAGGTCCAATTCGTTTTTTCAATCAAACTAAAAACTTGAAAAATATGTCATCGTATGAAGAAATTCATTCATTCATAATGATCTGGATTATCAATAAGAGAGGGAGCAGTTTGATTATCAATAAGTGGGCCCATAAAAAGCGTGTTGCCAAGGACAATCCCGGGTTCCATCATTGCAGGAAAGAATCCACCAATCAGCAATTGACAGGATTTCTATAAATCTCTGCTCCAATCTCTGCTCCATTGCACCCGACTAGCTCTCGTTGACAAAGTAACGAGCTCCAACCTTACCTCCATTGTCATATACACTCTGTGAGAGATGGAGACTAAGCATATCGAGAGGCCTCATCTCATCTGCGTTCCATTCCCAGCTCAAGGCCATGTCACACCCATGCTCAAACTAGCCAAGCTTCTCCATGCCAGAGGCTTCTTCATCACATTCGTCAACACCGAATTCAATCACAACCGTCTGTTGAGGTCCAGAGGCCCCGATTCTCTCAAGGGTCTGGATGATTTCAGGCTCGAAACCATACCTGAAGGTCTCCCACCATCGGATCGCGACGCCACCCAAGATGTACCAGCTCTCTGCAAATCCACAAGCATGAACTGCACTCTGCCATTTCGTGATCTTATTGTAAGGATCAACAGCACTGTTGGGGTGCCTAAAATTAGCTGCATCCTCTCAGATGGGATCACGAGCTTCACCTTAGATGCAGGAGAAGAGCTTGGTATTCCTGTGGTGGTTTTTTGGACTGCCAGTGCTTGTGGCTTCTTAGCTTATCTGCATTATCATCAGCTTGTTGACAGAAAAATCATCCCTTTCAAAGGTAAAAGTTGCACCTCTTCACATTATCCTTTCCATATTTAGTAAATTCACTTTACTAGTAATTGTGTGAGGTAAAAGGTCATTTCAATAGATAATAAAAGAAAATGAGTCATTTATATATTAAAAAAAAATCTTTATTCTTAAAAAACTAAAGTTAAAAAAAGTTATTCTCCCAAGTCACTAAATGATAAAAAATTATTTTCTTTTAAAAAAAAATCAAAAAGCTACCTTATTATTTCAGTCAATAACAAAAAGCCATCACTTTTTGATACGATTCTTTTTTTTTTATTTTTTAATTTGACTATTCACCTCATTCTACTTTATTTACTTAGTGATGTTATCAAATAAGAATATGGTGAAGAAAATAATCTAACTATTTTGAAAATTCTCAAGGGTACCCGGTCATTTATTTTTATCATAAAGAAGATTCTTAGAACAGTTCCCTAACTTTTGGAAATATGCCACAGATTGTGTTTTGACTAAGAAATAACCTTTCTTCGGCACACACTTATTAACAGATGAGGGAAAAAAAAAAAACAAACTAACAATAACTTGTAACTAACCTGTGCGCTCTGATCTACTTGGTGCACAGATGAGAACTTCTTAACAAATGGATCTCTAGACATGCCCATCGACTGGATTCGAGGGATGAATGGGATCCGTCTGAGGGACATTCCATCGTTTATACGAACAACAGATCCTGATGATATCATGCTCAACTTCTTCATCAGAGAGGCAGAAAGCGCATCCAAAGCAGTGGCAGTGATCATGAACACTTTTGATGACTTGGAACATCAGTCCTTAAACGAACTCAAAGCCATGCTCCCACGCTTTTACACCATAGGTCCACTAAACAACCTCTCTAATCAGTTCCCAAAGAGCGGTTCGGACTCATTGGGATCGAATTTGTGGAAAGAGGACTCAAAATGTTTAGAGTGGCTAGAAAACAAGGCCCCCAAATCTGTGGTGTTCGTCAATTTTGGTAGTATTACGGTCATGACTGAGAGACAGCTTAAGGAGTTTGCATGGGGGCTCGCCAACAGCCACCACCCCTTCTTGTGGGTCGTTAGGCCGGACCTTGTTATGGGTGATTCGGCAATGCTGCCACCGGATTTTATGAAGGCAACTGAAGAGAGGGGTCTGCTTGCAAATTGGTGTGCGCAAGAGAAGCTGCTCCAACACCCTTCAATTGGGGTGTTCTTGACACACTGTGGGTGGAACTCAACAATAGAAAGCATATGCGGTGGAGTGCCTGTTATATGCTGGCCTTTCTTCGCCGAGCAGCAGACTAACTGCCTATATGCCTGCACGAAGTGGGGGATCGGCATGGAGATCGACAACAATGTGAAGAGAGAGGAGGTGGAGGGCCTTGTCAGGGAGATGATGGAAGGAGATCAGGGGATGGGGATGAGGAGCAAGGCTATGGAGTGGAAGGACCTTGCTGAGATTGCTACTAAACCAGGGGGGTCTTCTTACAAGAAATTTGAGGACCTAGTTAACCAGGTTCTTTGCCCTAAGACACAATGATATGTACTTCTACTCCTTTATTTAAATAATGCACATGTTTGTGTGTTGTTGTAGGGCAAAAGTGATATGTTTGATGTAACCCACTCAAGCAGATTATGTTTGCTTTTATGGTTGGATGAAAAGGAGGTGTTTGTTGTTTAAAAGTAGGGTTCCTTTAATTTGCTTAAATACTTTGAAGACCACTTTGGAATTGACTCTATTTTGTATGGGAGAAACAAATACTTCTTCTTCTTGAGGTTATATTTAATTAAGGTTATTTTTTCTTTGCTAGAATGGGTTAGTAGTACAATACTCATATGGTTATGTACCCTACCCAGCTCCGGGAATTGATCATTGGACAACTGTGCGATATGACACACCCTTATCCTTGGGCTGTCTTGTGTTTCTCATATTTAATTAAGATTTTCTTGATCCCAGAAAAAGTTGGGCACATGATTTATTAGGATTTCTTATACATTTGCTTGAAGGTTCTGCTAATTCTAAAAAGCATCCTCACCTATGAGAGTTATGTAGAACCACTTTGAAAAGTATTCTTGACTGAATCTTGAAAACTATATATTTTATTCACGATCAATCGAAATGACATTCGGATCAGGACACAGACATGAACAGAGATGGTATAGAGGAGTTAAATCAAAGTTAAGCCTGGCACACATCTTTGTTTTTGCTTAGTGGAAAACTTAATTGAATAAGAAAGAGAGAAATCTGGAATATACAAAGCGTAGGAAAAAAATAAGCCTCAAAAGATACAAGGAAACAAAATTAAGAAAAGGAAGCAAACCAAAAGAAGCAAAGACAAAACAAAATAAACACTTTCTTGAATATATTTTTGCTCAAGGGTAAATTTGTGTTAAAGAGAGGAGAATGCAGAAAGGCTTAGACAGCCCCAAAAGAACTACAGGGGAAGAACAGGGCCTGTGCAAAACACACAGGCCATCAACTCCTACAATTAAGAGGGCATACATATACAACTCCGTAAAATTATTATTTATCCCAAAAGGAAGATGAGACCGAATTATCTGGTGAGGTAAAACCCCACGGTGACTGCGAGCAACCTGGCATGCATCCCAGCAGGGGCGACCCGTGGTGACGTGGCGGACCCTGAGCAGTCCACTCAAGGTCACAGTGGGCAGACCCACTCAGCCAGAGGATCCCAATTCAAGGTAGATGCTAAATGCTTTCTTGAATCCCCTCCTCTAAGAAGACCGCCAGCCGCCCTTGGGCCCGCATTAGGGGTGGGTATGGATTTACTAATTTTGTCTCTAAATATACATAAGGATTAAGGATACAAATTATATGGAAGCCATCCACATCACATGAGGTCCCTAGGCCTTCTGAGACCCTAGGGTTGGACTTCCCATTCATTGAGTCCAAGTGGAGTCTATTTCCGTTACTGCTTTTGTGTAAATTGCTTTTGAGAAAGTTTTGAAGAAACCTTCTGAAATTGAAAAGACCTCTCACCTTGGGTCGGAGTTTTCTTTGGGTTGGCCCACATGAGTGTTTGGCCGAGTTTGCATGTGCATTGAGACACGTGAGTGTCGGGGCAAGTTGGCTTTTGGTCGGAGGTAAGCTCACATTTAGTTGAGAACCTGGAGGAAAGTTGCAGACGTTGAAGCTTGATTCCAAGAGAATGAAATGATACCTCGATAATGCCTAGGTAAATATGTCAGTCAATTAATATGAAGATGAAACAAAACGAGTAACAAGCTAACCTGACGGTAGATTTTTGTGAACAAAATAGTAGTCAAGCTCAATATATTTCGTTTAAGCATGGAAAACTGTATTTACCGACATGTAAAGCGTATTTATATTACAACACACAACAATGCACGCACTTCAGCACGGTGACTTACCCGAGTGGTAAGTCGCGCCGGTTTTCACCGTGAGGTCCAGCCCCTGCCCACCTCACCTCTCCTTACATGCGTGAGTTCGTCTCCTTGCATGGGAGAGAACTCGTGTTTGTAGGTTTTTCTCCTCGTATATACAAGTCTATAGGGGACCCAGCCCCACCTTAGGTGGAATTACAACAAAAAAGAAAAAAAATACATTGCAGGCGCTTGAGGAAGACAGACCAATGACTTGAAGTAAATAGGTGATCCACGTTACTTCAACTGTAGGAATAGACATTCACTTAGGTTAACAATCTGACCCACTTACTAATCAGATCGAGAAGGAGTTAGCCCAAAACCAACCTAAAACTTAACTGGGTCAACTTAAACCCTTAATTAACGTGTTAGGTCTTTGTTGGATTGGACGGTTGGTGTTAGTTTTTTGTTGGGTTGGAAGGTCGCACTGCAAGTAGCCAACTTCGGTTGGGTTGGGGTTGGTGATTAATTGAAAAGCTAGACGGTGGAGAACCCAAAACTGAGGCATTTATTTATTGGGTTAGTGGGCCTCTTCTTGAGGGGACATTTTATAGATTCTGCTGTTTTTATGGACAATTTTGGAAGACTAGTTGAATGCAATTGTTTTGTGTGCAATGATGAGGGAACAAGGCAAAGAGCAAAAATTTATTTCATGGAAACAGTCACAAGCTTGAATGCACTCTCTCAGATTTCAAAATATTAAAATTGGAGATTCTGAAAAATATTTTTCCATAAAATGTTTTCGCACCAAGATCAAATCTGCATATATCCTGAAATGCTTCTATTTCTTTTACAAAAAGAACTGGCTTCCTAGGAATTCTAAAAAAATATGTATTTCTAAAGTGGTTAAAACTCAACTTAAAAAAGGGAAGATTCATGAGTAGCCATCGAATAATCGCCCTTTCAACGAAAAGTTAAATACAGAGAGATGGTAAAACAATACCCAGCGATAAACATGGTAAATCGATCAAATCTTACGCCCAGCCCGTTTCCTTAGCATAATTCCTGATGGGAATTTGCGGTGCTGGGGATTTCTAGACAATGATGCAATGACTATCCTCTTTGCATTTTCAGATTTCCTATTCCTTTGCTAGATTTCTAAATTTTAACCACCTAAAAAGTTACTTTTATTCTTTGGAATTCATAAATTCAAACCCCCTTAAACATTTCTAGATGTTCTAGCCAAGAGGAATTCAGGAATTCCACCACAGGAGATAGATTTTGGAAAATTACAAATTCTTTCGACATGAATTCTTTGATTTTTTTTTTAAATAAATAGGCCCTTAGGGAAGTCAGATATCTATCTATATATCTCCACCTTATATCCTTCACCCCTCACCTTTTTATTAATCCTTTGTAGTAACCCATTGTACAACAAACTTATAGAAATTTGATTTCACGCAAACAACTGAGCCCCCAGAGTTTAGGAAAGAAAATTAAAAAGTAAAGAACACAATTAATCTAACACAAGGAACTAGGAAGGGAGTTAAACATCGAATTTGCTCTCCCAGAATATTGGTTGCATGCATATTGATGAGTTATAGTGAATCCAATATATAAGGTTTTTTGGCAAAACACCAATATATAATGTTAAAGGATGCTTTATAGCTTCAGGTAGGGGTGCACAAAACAACTGCTAAACCGATCCGGATTGAACCGCTTGGGTGGTCGGATCAATTTTGTAGTTGATCGGTTCGGATTTCTTTCAAACCATTCGGTTTAGTTCGATTTTAGGTTTGAATGTACGGTTAAACCGTTTAAACCGAACCGAACCCAACCAATTATATAAATATATATATTTTATAAAATATATAAAGGAATGTAAAAAACTACTTCAAGAAGACTCGAATCCTCACTCTATTACTTAAAGTCCAATGTCTCTCACCAATTGAATTACCATTTTTTTTTTGTGAAAAATAAAATAAAATAAAAACAAAAAAACCATAAGTCTGGTACGGTTGGGTTTGAGCACATGGGCGGCTCGGTTCGATTCAGTTTGGTTGATGGTTTCCCCTCTAAACCGATCCGATCCGCCCATGTACACCCCTAGCTTCAGGTGATGATTAATCTACCCATCTCTTTCTGGGTAGGGGTTTGTGTTTATTGATTCGACTAAAAATCTTTGGATCAAGGTCCAGGTCAGGTGTACACGCTCTGTTGGTGTCACATAGCCTGCTTCTCTGATTCTTTCTTTCAGTTGTTTCTTTCTACTGGCCAGGTATGTGGCCTTTGTTTTTTTGGGTTGGCCCAGCCTGTAGGTTTTTGTTTTGAGGCGGCCAGGCTTGTGGGTTGCTTTGGGTAATTGGGTTGTGTCTCTCAATCTGGGAGAGCAATTGAAATTGAAATCTCCTACATTCTTTTCTGTACATTGTAGAAACCCTTTTGGAAATATATACACTTATCTTTTCCGAAAAAAAAAGTTTTGGGTCGGGTCAATGTAGTTACATTGTGTGGGTAAAATACCGTAATGACGAGATTAAGCGAAGACCACGGTAAAGCACTGACCTTTTACCCCGGTCTTCGTAACCATAGCCTAGCAGCTTGGCAAGAGGCGTCGGCTCAAGGTTCCCCGCTCTGCAGCTCGGTTAAGAGTGCCAGCTTGGCGTCACTTAGCTCGGCAGCCCGGCGTAAGTACCAGCTAAATGCCAGCCCAGCTAGACGATTCATGGTCCCGGTAAAAGTACTGAAGGTAGAGTAGGCCATCACACTCCTGTGGGAAATACGGGCACGCCTTGACGGATAGGGGTGCTCATTTATGGCGATAGGAGAGCTCATTTATGGCGATAAGAAGTTAGCTTTATCATCCCTTAACATCAACTGACCGAAAGCATGAAAGTTGCTGATGGGATGTGCCCTTTTTACCTACCGCCGAGTGTCAGGGAAAGGTATAATGAGACCTTACCCCAACTACCCCCACTCAGTAAAGGGAATGAACGAGAAATCTACATACACACATGAGATCAGCCCCATGAAGGTAGGCATTATGCAAATTCACAGCCGAATCTCTCATTCTCTTCTTCCTCCTCCTGCTTAGTTTTTTCAGAGCTAACTCAAGTATTGGAGCACCTCCGGCTCACTACAGCCAGGGGCTCTGACTCTAGCCATCTTCCTTCCCGTTTTAGGTTCTCAGCGTTCGGCCTTCTCTGATCTACAAAGTTCAACTTTATCTAAGTGGGTGTCGTGTTTTCACCGCCTACATACATAATCGGGACCTAGACTTCAAACTGATCCAAATAAATAGGGTTTGTGCATTATTTTGGTTCCATTAGCTTTTTTTCTGGTGCGGATCAGTTGGGTCTATTGGCTAAGATACAAGGATATCCATGCTTGGGTCTGGGTCCAGGTAGTTTTAGATCTAGGCCAAAACTGATATGTGTAAAAAAGGGTTTGGGCGCGTATTTTGGGGGCTAATTAATTTTTTGATATATGACTGGGTCTACTGTATTGGACGTAGAATTATTCGGCTCCATAGTTTTAGCTCCATGGCTCAGACCAGGACCTAATTCATAAAAATAGAGTCTAGGTACTCATTTAATTTTTTTTATTAGTATGAGTTTTGTATTATTATTAAGGGCGTTTGACGGCAGGTCCCTCGATATTGCGTTTTATAGCCTAGGGTCTATTATACTTTTTCGTAGTGGCGGCGGTCCTCATTTAAAATTGAGACAGACAAAAAGAAAAAAATGCCCCTCTATAAGTCAGCAAAAGCGCTACGCTCAAAACCGCTTCAAAACATACAAAGCGTCATTTAATCCGCAAATAACTCAATTAAATTTATCTCAAAACACGGAAATAAATTTGAAAAGACGCAAATAAATTTCAAAATACACAAATAAAATTAAAAAACACAAAAAGACTTCATAAAACGCAAAGAAATTTGTCAAACAACTCAGACAGATTTGTTCAAAAACTCAATTGAAAATTTCAAAATGAAGATAAATTTTTAGGAAATTCAGATAAAGATAAATTAATTTACCAAAAACTCAGATAAAGATAAATTTGCCAAAAACTAAAATAAATTTGTCAAAAACTCAGAAAATTTATCTAAGTTTTTGGCAAATTTATCTGAGTTTCTTAGAAACTTTGATAAATTATCTAAACTCAGATAGCTTTTCAGAAGAAGAAAGTTGCTGCTATGTGCTAAGCTTCTGCTAACGGGTCAAAACAAAACAACCCAGAAAATGAAATAGAAAAATCTCCTTCCAAACTACTTATTTTCAAAACTCAGATAAATTTTCAAAACTCAAATAACAACAGTTTTCTTGCAAAAAAGAGATTGAGACCCCATTTCTTGTTGCTATAATTACAAGAAATAGACTTACACGAAACGGAAAAAGGAAAGAAAAGGTTTTTGTGTTATGCAGAACCCGTCGTCGGAGAAGGCCCGGACTGGTCGCGTTTCCATCTCTAGGCCGTCGCCATCATGGCTGGTGTAGTTGGAGATGGCTGACTTCGATTTATAGAGCTCTTTGGTGAAGTCCCTCGTTCATAGAGAAGAAGACGGAAAGGGTTCTCCGGGACAACGTAGAATGAGAGAGAACTTGGCCTAGGAATGAGGGAGAATGAAATATTTGAACTTTTAAAATTCAAAGTTTTATGCTCAAACTGTTGAAAGGGGCAAATTAGTCATGAAAATATATGATGTGGCATATTAGGGATCTCTTACCAAAATATTTCCAGCTATATGGATTATAGACAATAGAGAAAAAGTTGTTGGACCGGATGCCTTAGAAATCTGTGCGCTGGGACTTGTAGCTAATTTACCCTTATTAATTTGGATTCGAAGATATTTCGCTCAAGGTCTGTTCCTGATCCATTGACCCAAATCCAAGACCGACCTGTAAAAGAATGATCTGGGTACTATATTATTTTGGAACCATTTGACCTTTGGGTATGGGTTTGAGTCAGATGCCATTTGGGTCAAGGTGCAGATCCATATTGTTCTAGAACTTTATTGTTTACATGATTCCAACATGATTGTGTTTTTTAGGCAGACCACCGTCATTCCATCATTTAGTGGAACCCTCTGATTGCATCAACAAGACTTTCTTGGGAACATGGGTGGTCAAGCGCTGGGCCTGGTTCTAAATTTTTGGCCTGTTTAATATATGGGCCGAGCTTTGATTAAGTGATAGAAAGCCTGAAGCCTGGCCCACCCAGCCCGAAGAAATAATTCATGTAGTTTAGTCATATACCCAAATAAGTAGTTAGAAACAACCAAAAAAATGTGATAGAAAGCTTGCCCGGCTGGCCTTGATTGACTAAATAGGTGCACTCAGGCCAGGCACTTAAACCCCATGCCAGGCTTGGCCTGGATATGAGCGTGTGCATATTCGCCGCCATGGCCACCCCTACTTGTGTGTGTGTGAGAGAGAGAGAGAGAGAGAGCCCCGGGGGGCGGGCGGGGCGCGGCGGGGGCATACTCTTCCCCATCAGAAATTGGAGAAATGGAATTGTATGTGGACAATGTGCTATGATTGTTTTGTTGTAGCAATTTGTGAATTAGAGATACTCATAGAAAGAGGCATTTTGGAAATGGAATATTGCTGGAGGGCCCCGATTTTTAACTAAAGAGGAAAGCAATTTGGTGCTATGCAGAGACACGGTCCATAATTTTGGAATTTTTTCTTGTGCAGATTTGGGTATGAATATGTGGTGGGAAAATGACATGCAGTGGATGAACATGCGGAAAATCTACCTGGTCGAAACCTTGTGGTGCTACCTTTTCTTTTTCTCTGGGCCAACACTAGGCTTTTGGTTAGTCGGGATAATAATTTTCAGTACCCCTTGTTATTGAGAGATCATTGACGTCCTCCAGAGGCTTCAATACTAAGGGAGGGATGCCGATCCGAGACAGACTCTGAAGAGTTTGCTTGGTATTTTCCTGGTATTGAGGCTGGAGAGGCTAGTCGAAACATTTCTCAGAGACAGACAAGGGAGTTTCAACCTTCACTATCCTTGAGAGAGCTCAACCCTTCTTGCTTCTCTCGCTTACCCTCTTCTCTCTTCCTTCGGACCAGTGCCTGTTTTTTATAGACCCTTGCACGTGGACTCCACTTTGGTCCACAGGGCACATTGCCCTCCACCACGGACATTGAGAAGGGTCCATTCGTCAGGGGAAGAACCGAGCTTCTTCCTCTGTTGGGCCTTTACGCTGGCGGGCCAGTTTCACTTGGCTTTAGCCCTTTTCGTTATATTGTACGTGTCTACAGCACCATACTCTAATGCACAAGAGGTGCATTCTACTTGTGCCCAGTATTCAAATGTTCAGCAAAAGGCGTGCCATGTGCTGGTTTTGCAAGCCAATGGCAGGTGGGTCAAAACACAATGCTTGATTTCTTACCCCTGTCGTTTTCTTTTTTCCTTTTAGTCATAGGGTGAGCTGTTCATTTAGAGAAACCCTCCCTCTTCAATATAGTTTGTAATTTTCCCTGCATGTTACCGATTGTACACAGTGAAAATTGACCAAACGCCCTAGGTGTGATATTGCAAGTTTTTCATATCTTCTTCTTCTTTATAGGTTGGCCAACTACATGTGATACTCTCAACTTGACAACCCGGGGATCAATTCCTGAGTGTGTGTATGATATTAAAGAGCCAGCACCATTCAACCGTTAGTACGTTGGCTATAGCGACTAATTTCCTTTACTCATGCCATATTGAACAAATCACACTACTGCAGACAGAAATCAGTGATCTGGGATGTGCCAAAATGGGTATGGGGAAGCTAGTGCGTACTTGAGCACCCCTGCTCAATGGATTGGTTTGGATCCAAGATTGTTAACTCATAAAATATTTATAGAATTATGTTGTATTGATACATGAGTTTGGCCTGTTGGCCTCCAAACCCTACTCAACCTGATTAACTGTTGGGGTTCCAAAATCTAGACCTGGGCATTAAAATTAGATCCTTTAATTTTCACGTGGGTATGGCATCCAAGCTAACCCATTGATATCCTTGTTTAGCATTTGCTAATTAATTACTATAGCGGCCACATGATCATTTGGTGAATCCAATCCGAGGGATAACTAACCAACTCTGTGGCCAACCAGGTAGACAGTCCTGGCTTAAATTGCTTGAACTCACAAGGAGAATAAAGCTACGGACGAAGTCGGGCAGCAGCAGAGGTCAATAGTCAAAGCGTAAACAGACGCCATTCCAATACACTCAATAAACCACAGTCCGGATCCCATGCTGTTTTGTTCAATCAAAATTAGCGAAACTTCATAAAATCTCATGCTAGCTAATGCACTCTCGATTGCTTCGTTAGAATGAAAAAAATTAAAAAAGAGATTTTACACATTGGCTAAATCTAATTCGACTAAACGGTATCTCCCTAATTCATAGAAGCAGGGGATCTGGACTCATAAACCACATGCATTGACATAAAAAAGAGAGGATATTTCTCCCTCTTCCGCTCTCTTAATAGAGCCAAATCCCAATTCCAATACATTGGAAGTTTCCTTTGAAACAAATTACGTAGGCGGTTTTGCCGCTTTAGTTGCCTAGGCCTTCTTTCTTCTCCATTCTTGGCAATATTATTCCCGCATAGTGCCTCTTTACCTTCCACACTGGCAGAGGGTGGTCGCTGTCCTCCTCCTCAAATTTTGTCTTTTTTAGATATGTAAGGGATTTTAAAATTATTCTAGATTTTTCCTTACATTGTCCCTTCCTAAATTTTTCTCATTTCTGGATATGCCTTGGAATTTAAATTTTCTAGTCGGTTACTTTGAAATTTCACTAAATGCCCTTCTCTAGATTTAAATGTTGCAAAATAAGAAAAATAGTGGGCAATGTTGTTTTTTCATACAAGATTTCTTTTCACATTCCCTTTTTTTTTATTTTTATTGTCCTTTCATGTTCCCTTTCCCCGTTGCTTTCTTCCATTGCACCACAATAACCCTCCCCATTGTCTCAATTCACTAGTCCATAGTTCATTTTCATTTGAAGGCTCTTAGGTAACCTTCTTTCTTTCAATATTAGCATTTAGCTTTATAAAGCATATGTCTACTTCATTGATGAGTGATGCAGTGAATGTGATGGCAACTTTTTATTTTATTTTATTTTATTTTAACAGTACATTATTGATGGAATGATGGAGTGATGGTTAATCATCCTTTATCACTTTTTGATTTTTTTCCTACATAAATCGTAAATGAATATTCTATTTTTTATAGCTGCAATTATTTTTTTTAGGTTCCTTTTGATACATGTCTTTTTTTTTTGTTACATATCCTTTTTTTTTCTAAATTGAACCATTTATGATTACTCTCTTTAGTTTTTCTTCCTACATTGGTGATTGTTTTACTTTACAATAGTTATTTTTTTTCTCTACATGTTCTTCCATTTTTATATTATTCTAGATGTCCCTTGATAATGTTGGAGAGATGTTGCAATATAAAAGAAAAAAATTATGATGGTGTGGACCATATGACAAGTTGAGACGAACAATGTGAATAGTTGATTAATCAAGAATTAGCTAATAAACTCAAATTTTATATAGATTCTAAAATAAGATCGTGAAGAGTAGTGATAGAGCCAATAATTTAGAAATTAAAACTGTATATTTAGAATTTTATATTGGATGGCTTACAACATTCGGCTAATAACTATAGAGGATCCAATTCTAATTATGTATAATGATAAACAAAAATGCTATAGTTCTAGAGGATCCAATTTTACGAATTTTATGCATATCATAAAATCTCTATTGCGGAATTGAACGGGAGATAAATGGATGAATGACTGCTTTGTTACATACATTGAGAAAGGCATTTTTAATAACATCAATAATGAGGAGATGATACAATGCTTCTAGAATGTGAAAACTCGTCAATGTCGATTGCAAAATAACATCTTGTGTGGAATCAAATGGTTGGTTGATGTGCAACTATTTATTTTTATATATCTTGTTATTTTTCCTATAATTTTCATACATCTTTTCTTCTTTTTTGGATTGTTAATAGTAAAAAACTGCTGCAAAATAATTACTACCATTATGTAAGTTGACAACCTTTGCCCATCCTGAGAGAAACTTAATTTCTGGCTCCGCCACTGACTTTCCACCTTCTTCGTGTAAAGGGCTGGCAAAAACGAATCCAACCCGACAATCTAGTCCGACCCGACCCACATAGGACCAACAAAACCAGGCCCGTATCATATATGGGTAAGTCGCGGGTGAAGCTTTTGTAACCCACAATTAAACGGGTTAAGTTAGGGACAACTCGTTTAACCCACATGACACACATAAGGTGTTTTTATTTATTTATTTATTTATTTTTTTACAGCTAAACCTTATGCTCAATACTTAATTCTATGGAATATATCCTTTTTATTTTGAAATGATGTTTTCTTAATTTTATGAAAACTTTATTTTATTTCTATTAGTTTTGCTATTATATTTCTATTGTCTCCACTCAAAAACAATGTATACTATATTCATTGTATAAATAATTCTTTCTCTTCTTTCTTTCTCAAGTAGACCCCTTGTTAATTATTTAAGAATATTTTTGTGTACTCTTCTCTCTTAGGAGGATGGTGGATATGAAGAAAATACAATGGACATAACTTACCAAAAAAAAAGTAATGACTGAGTTCATGCTAGTTTTCACACTATTTTCTTCTTATGCTGGCATGAGAAAGAGAGAATGGTGAAATGTGTCATCATGACCTAGGCCTATGCCTAAATTTTCGACCTAGTATCAGTTGAGCGTAAGTATAATTTAAGTTATATATAAGAAGCAAATTAACATTAGGTTTATCATAATTCAAACAAAGCTTATCCATATTGCTTAACATGGTAGATTCTAGATTGCACCATTAGAAATTAGAAAGCCTTCTTTTTTTTCTTTTTCTTTTTTTTGGCTTATAAGTAAATTGTATTGAGAAAGGAGGAAACATGGCAGAAAGCCCCCCTTACAGAGAGAAAAAGCCAAAGCATGAAAAGAGGAAACATAAGCTAGCCTTGAAACATGAAAATTACACCATTAGCCCCAAAGACGAGAAATGGATGTGGAGAAATTCTGGAGCGTGGTATGGTGCGAGCCAATCCTCTCATACCGTCCAAAAAAAAGTGCTTTGCTCTGGCCAGAGAAGGCTTCCCATTGCAGTGCTTGGAATCATTCCGGAGAGTCCAGAGAACTGAGATGGCTTGGAAGAAGATCGCAGCTGCGAATTTTCTTCCGGGGAAATCTATGCCTCGGGCTAATGCAGACCATATAACTGACGCTGACAGAGGAAGTGCAGGGGTATAGTCTCCATAACTCAGGATCCAAGTCCATAGCTGTTGGGCCAAGGTGCAGGAAAAGAAAAGATGGAGATCGTTTTCTTCATTGCAGAGGCAGGAGTTGCATCTGGAAGCCAGTGACCAGCCTTTCTGCTTCGCCCAAAGACCAAGGGGTGTTTTCCTGTGGAGGATGCACCAGCTGAAGCAGGCCAATCTGGGATTCATAAACTTTTTCCAGACCAGGCCGGACCAATTTACAACTGCTTGTCTGGTTCTCAAAGTATGCCGGGCTTCTTTGAGGGAGAGGTACCCGGATTGGTTACCTTGCCAGGAGAGAGTGTCTGGGACTGAAGGCCCCCCAATTGAGATCTGACTTGTAGGTTGAAGGAGAAAAACCTGAAGCTCTGCTGGAAGATGGGTAGGAATGTACCGGGAATTGTTGTGGATGACGTTTGCCAGAAGGTCCTTTTTTGTAAGAAATGTAGATGGGGAAATCTGGGAGCTATGGGATAATGGTCTAATCCAATTGTCCAACCAAACTCTGATGGAGAGGCCATTTCCAATTCTCCAAAAGCTACCACGCTGGAGATTATGAGCCACGGACCTGATCCTCTTCCAGAAACAGGATCCTCCTTTAGGGGTACCTGAATGCCAGATTGGGGGCCGCTTCTGAAGTATCTGGCTCTAAACCACCGAGCCCAGAGAGAGTTAAGAGGGGACAGCTGCCCAACCCAGTTTCATCATACAGGCCTCATTGAATTCCTTTACCCTGCACAGACCAAGGCCACCTTCTGTTTTTGGTAAGCAAACCCCATTCCCCAATTCACCAGACTACTTGATTTATCTGGGCTAGCCAACCAAAGGAAGCTCCGCATCAGACGTTCAATCTCATTTTAAGGAATTAACTTATTTGTTTGAGTCTAGTTTAAATTTGGGGTAGGGTATGGTTAAAGGCTTGGAGGACTCTTGTTGATAAATTTAGCTTTGGGTGCAAGGGTCAATTTGACCCGTAGTAACCCGCAATGGTTACGTGGGTTAATGTGGGTCGGGTCGGGTTGACCCACAATGGGTACGAGTTAGAGTTTCTTGCCCGTTTAATAATGGGTCTGATGTGGGGTAAGATCATCTAACCCATTTAGTAAATAGGCCTGGCCCATATGCCCAACCCAACCCAACCCTACCCGTTTGCTAACTCTACTTGTAAGCAAAAAACCGATGCCTCTTGCTTTTAAAGACGTGCTCTCTGTAGTTGTTTTGTTCCTGATATTTTCACAACAGTCCACAATCATCCATGAGACGCTTGGAAGAGAATCAAGCAAGGCCGCGTAAGTTGGTTGGTTAAAGTTTTGCTAACCAATTTTACCAAAACGCCGCAGTAGAGGCAATGGAAACACTTTTCAACACTCCCTCATATTTAGGGGTGTAGAAAAAAAACCAAAAAACTGTTTAATCGAATCAAACTGAACTGAATCGTGGTTAATAACCGTGTTTCAAGGTTCGGTTACGGTTATAGTATTTGAAATCGAAAAATCGCGCTTCACGGTTTGATTACGGTTTTTATCTCGACTCACGGTTATTAACCGCGGTTAACCGTTAACTACGGTTCGGTTAACTGTGTTCCCAAAACACACGGTTAACAGAACTGTTTCGCTGATAAGAAAAAAACTTCAGGGCCTGAATGTGATTTTTTTTTTACAGTAACATATTATGCTATTCTCTAACTATGATTTTTTTTTTCACAATAACTTTGATTGGTAAATGACAAAATTTTTATAAATTTTTTTAAGAGACAATTGACCGTAACCAAACTGTTAACCGCGGTTTGGTTTTTAACAGTTTTTATGGTTCGGCTACGGTTACAGTTTTTAAAAACCAAAAACTGTGAAACACGGTTCAGTTAACCGTTTTCCCAAAAACCGCGGTTAACCGAACCGTTACACCCCTACTCATATTGGAGTCTAGTCGGTGCATATTTACTAATGTACATAATTCAATACTCAGTTGATCTTCATATGATTCGAACTCGCCATCATTTGCCTTTGACACCATATTAAATTTTCTTCGCTAACTTATTATACCAAAACCTCAAAACTTTAGTAGAGGCTACGGAAATACTTTTTAACATGTGAGACATCTCTTAATTTTCTAAGTGATTATAACCCTTTTGAAATTGAAACTTGTATTTTTGAAAATTGATCTCATGATATTAATCTTGAGATTCTTGTGATTTTCAAAGTTGCCAATGTTGATAACTTCGAAAAAAAATGTGACATCGTGTATATTGAAGGCATTTGGGTCATTTTGTCACTGCACAAAAATAGGTTCGATAGCAGATTATTCACTTGCTCACCGTGTGCATGAGCACTGTGCGTCGGTAGCGTTTAAGTGGTGGGGGCACACCTCTTAAATTGACATGATACCGTGACGTGATGCATGGTTTCTTCCACCCAATTTAATAAATGTTGGGCTCAGCCTTCATGTACTCCTACTCGTTCATATTAAATGTACTGTATCCAACAATCACAATATTACCCCCTTATAGTCTATGCATATAGAACTATTCATATATAAGAATTGTTACTATTGTACGCACGAAGAATTGTTACTATTTACTATGAAAAATTCGGCCATAATATAGGCTCTGATCCCAACCAACCGATCTCTACTAGATTTCAATAACTATGATTAAAATAGTAATTAATCGTAGATCCGGTTAAAATCAAGCAATTCACACAAAAAGAAGGACACAGGGTTTATACGTGGAAAACCCTACTCGGGAAAAAATTACGGGCCTTATCGTTTAGGCTAATAGACAACCAAGTACTATAAATTGAAAGTTATAAGAAAACTTACAACCCTTTCCTAGATGCTAACTCAACCTAAGGACTGCTTTGATCTTGCCGACTGCTCGCTGTGCACCTTCACCGTGTATGAACCAACCACCTTGAATGCCTCTTTAAGATGGATCCACTTCAAAAAAGTAGCAGAAAAACCTCCAAAGACTTGAACTTCAGCCCAGCTACTTGAAGCTTTGGAGAGGAAAAAAAATCTCTCAATAGATCTCTAGATTTATGGACGGAAGAGTGGTACCCTAGAGTTGAGAGAGAAATGCCATATATAGGCTTTAATTCGTGCCTCAATACTTGTAGATAAAGTATGACTCAAAAAAGTAATTTAAACCAAATTAGAAGGCGGTTTCCTGTTCAAAACAGACTTTTTGCACATTAAACACTCGAGCAAATAAAGGTGCGTTCGAGCGGATGACATTCTTTCTGTCGTTCACTCGAGCGAACAATCAAAAGGCTTGAGCGACCTATCCACTGTGTTGCTGGAGAGAACCCGAGTCACATGTGGTGGCTTGAAGCTTTTTCGTTTGATTTGAACACAGAGACGTTTTGGTTGAACAAAGAGACTATTTTGAGACAACGCCTAAAGCCTTTTCTTTTCTTTGACTTTCTTGTCTCTTTTCCAAAAGTAGCCATCACGAGAAAGGAAACACATGTGATGTCATCACAATTAAAGCCTCTAAATCCCAAAACGTGTGATGCTGTGAGAACATCTCATATGGTGGTCCAAAGATAAAACTCATATGGTGGTCCACATGCGATGGCTATGTGAAACTCTACAGTATAAATTTTGTAACCATCTTTCTTAAACAATCCCACTAAAATTACAATTAAATAAATCCCAGATTTTATCTAATACCTAATGAATTTGTCAATACTAATTATAATTAAATTATAAATCTAACAGTCTCTTATGTGCAGTCTATCCAATTCTTTTGAACACATAATATAGACTGTACACAAAATTGCACTATATGGGCCCACGAGTAAATAGTATGTTTTGCAAGTTAATAATTTGACAATGGGCCAAGAACAACTAATGTGATATTTTCCACAATACTGATATAAGAATGAATCTTCATTTTGATTGGTATGATTCTCATAAATGGGGTTTACGAATAGATTTATAATCCTATATTTGATAACTTTCACAAGAGAACGATTTAAGATGGTGCCGGTACCGAATGATGCATTCCTATCAATACTTGCAAATGCTTTTCTTGGTAAAAATCTCCATTATTTTTTTAAGTAATCTTATTCCTTCATCAGGCAAATGAAAATGCTACCTTCTTCAAATCGATCTCAACTGATCACTTGATGAAAGATCAACCATTTATCCATCATGTGGAAGTAGCAGACAAACTCATGACTCATCCTACCTTCACTTCTATATATCTACAAGTGACAGGCTAGATCCAACCAATCTATGTAGGACAGTAGGAACCCATACGATCAAATTTATTGCATCCATCTACCTATATAATCATTTCTGTGAGACCCAGGAGATGAAGGTCCTTCAAACGTTAGGAATGGAATCCACAATAACCAGCCCACTTACCCAGCCTTGCATTTGTACATTTGCTTGGGACCCTCTAGATGGAATAGATGGGTACATGGGACCCGTCTCATTCAACCTATTAAGTCAAGAGTTCTTGCATAATTTTGACGCTAAATTGAAACTGTTATGGTTGCTAATAACAACAAAATGCAGGTAAGAGTGTATAAAGTTTCTAACAATATAATAATTTATATATCCTTTACCAAAAAAAATAAATTTATATAACGAAAGGAAAATTAACTGAAAATTTATAATTTTGGTTTTAATTTGTAGCTCATTTGTAAGTTTATTTCAATTTTTTCTTGTGAATGAATTTTGATATTTAGGATTTTAAGAACGATTCTAATAATATATTCTGTTTATTCTGAATTTGTTCCTTGTAATGTCTCAAAGCAAGCCATATATTTGATATGAAAACACACAATTATCTATATTATTTTGCTGCTACTTTATTTCTTAGTCAATTTAAATATTATAAAATATGCACATAAATATATCTCAAAGAAAGCCACAAACTTGACACTAAAACATCAAATACCTACATCATTGTTGCTATGTTTCTTATTTTAATTAGCTTAAAGAATCTGTAAACTTTAAAAATAAGTTAGTCTAGTTAGTTTTGGCTCACCACACCCCAACCCCACCACACCTTACCAATCGTTTCATAGACTCTGGTTATAAAGTGATGACCGACTTCCTATTAAATGAATGGTCCCTCAAAGCTGTTTTATACAAAAAAAAAAAAAAAAAAAAAAAAAAAAAAACACACACACACACACAGAGTGAAGACCGACTTCCTATTAAATGAATGGTCCCTCAAAGCTGTTTTACACAAAAAATAGAGAGAGAGAGAGAGAGATGAGTTTTGAGGATGTGGAAAGGCCTCATATCATCTGCATTCCATTCCCAGCTTGAGGCCATGTCACGCCCATGCTCAAACTAGCCAAGCTTCTCCACAACAGAGGCTTCTTCATCACATTCGTCAACACCGAATTCAACCACAAACGACTGTTGAGATCCAGAGGCCCGGATTCTCTAAAGGGCCTGGATGATTTTCGGTTCGAAACCATACCTGACGGTCTCCCACCTTCCGATCGCGATGCAACCCAAGACGTCCCAGCTCTCTGCGATTCCACAAGCAAGAACTGCTCTGTTCCATTTCGTGATCTGATTGTAAAGATGAACAGCATTGTTGGGGTGCCAAGAATCAGCTGCATCCTCTCAGATGGGATCATGAGCTTCACCTTGGACGCAGCAGAAGAGCATGGGATTCCGGTGGTTTCTTCTGGACTCCTAGCGCTTGTGGGTTCTTGGGGCTCTCCATTTTCATCAGCTTGTTGAGAGAGGAATCATCCCTTTCACAGGTAGTAGTTGCACCTCCTCACCACTATCACTTCAATTGAGTGAGGGTGAAGAAAATCATCTTATTTTTCAGATGCTTCCAACCAAAGTTGGAAAGCGTGAGACTAGACTGGCCCCAACTCAAAATCAATCACTCGGGGAGTCTACCTGTGACTTGAAAGAGACGATTTTTGACTTAAATGTTCCTCTTGAACTTGATTCTTACATGCTAATGACATGCAAACACATCTTGTCTTTCCCAGTGATAGAATAATATCAACCTAGGCTCCTTATCTTATACAGACGAGTTCCAAAGACTCACACTTTTTTAGGATATTTTTTGTAATGAGTAAAGAGATAAATATGTAATTCCATGCTTAAATTACTGAAACTCAGCAAATCCAACACCAAATAATAAATGGGATAAAACTGAGATGGTAATGACGAACAAGAAGACAAGCCCTCGTGAAAGGAAAAGACTAATATATAAGTACTGTTTCTCCATTTCATTGCTAGAATCTTACAAGTAGACTAAATAGGGAAACAAGGAAACTAGTTCCCGAACAGAGACGAAAGGTGTCTCCACTTTCCCACTTCCATCTATTCATATTATTAAAGGTTACATCTCTGCTTCTAACGTTCTTCCTTAGCCGTTTGACTGTCCACATCATGAACAGACATTCAAACGCTACCCATTCCTCTGTTTATATTTCGTATTATATTAGATTTTTATGATCGGTTTTCATATCATATTATATCATACCGTAGGAGTAGATAGATTATATATTTAATTGATATTCATGGCTATCTTATCCCAAAATAAAGACCCTTGTCTTTGGGGTATGCTCTTTTAGATCACGTTTGGCAATCAAATTCTTAAGGAAAAAAATACATCCTTGTTTTCTTTACAATGTCATGGAAATGGCAATTGTAAATATCTAAGGATTTAGGCAGATAGAAAACCTCACTTTTTACGATTTTGAAGTCCTACCTCCCTTCTAACGATTTGGAAATCCTCACTTTTGTGAATTTGCACCTCGAAGCTAATTTTTTCCAGCTATATGCATTGATAGCATCGAGATCGATATTAAATTGTTAGGTACACCAATGTTTAGCAAGAAATCTTTACTGAGGAGTCCGTAGACTTTTGAATTCCTCGAATACCTCACTAGCTCACTTGTTAGCAAACGTGCTCTTAACCTTTTGTGGAGTGTAATCATTTTTTGAGGATTTTCAAGAAAACCCATCATTTATTTTTCTATATATAAAAAAAAATCTAAAAAATGGATATTTCTGAAACAATTCCTTTACTTTTGGACATTTGATTTGTATATATCACCACCTATATTCACCTTATATTATCAAACAACCACCTATAGTATTGGACATAAATATTGGTTTTGAAATCCTACTGTCCGAATCACCAAATCATGAAAAAAAAAGCTACAGCTTATAATTATGGTCGCAAAACTTAGCAACTCAACTCTACTCTCATAAGTCATCTCGTTTTAATGAAAGACTGAGTCAAATACACGTTGACTCAGTCGAGTCATCTAATTTTGATAAGTTATTTTTTCATTTTAAACTATTTGATAGATGGATTTGATTAATTCTGAACAATTGATTTTTTTAACCCATTGAATTTTTAAAGTAATTATGCTTGAGAATTTCTTTTTTAAATTCTAGACCTCAGGTGACTTCGGCTTGTAAAAAAATATCAATTCATTAGAGGCCTATTACATTTTTAAAAAGGTAAGAGTAAAAAAAAAAAAGTCAGTACTTTAGGATATGCAATATATTTTGTTTGGACTAACAAGAACTTATTTAATTAATTTGTGCTTTCTTGGTTTGGTGGACAGATGAGAATTTCTTAATAAATGGATCGCTAGATATGCCCATCTATTGGATTCCAGGGATGGACGGTATCCGGCTTAGGGATCTCCCATCTTGTATCAGAACAACAGACCCCGATGACATCTTGTTCAACTTCTGCTGCAGAGAAGCGCAAAGAGCATCCAAAGCAACAGCAGTAATCTTGAACACTTTCGACGACTAGGAACACAAGGCCATAAATGCAATCAAAGCCATGATCCCTCACCTTTACACCAGAGGCCCACTCAACACCCTCTCTAACCAGTTCCCAAATAGCTCTTTAGACTCGTTAGGATCTAATTTGTGGAAAGAAGACTCAACATGTGTAGAGTGGCTAGAAAACAAGGGCCCTGAATCGGTGGTGTATGTCAATTTTGGTAGTATTACAGTCATGACAGTGAAGCAGGTTGAGGAGTTTGCATGGGGCCTAGCCAACAGCAACCATCCCTTCTTGTGGGTCGTAAGGCCAGACCTTGTTATAGGTGATGCTGCAATGCTGCCGCCGGAGTTCGTGAAGGCGACTGAGGAGAGAGATCTGCTTGCAAGCTGGTGCCAACAAGAGAAGCTGCTTCAGCACCCTTCAATTGGGGTTTTCTTGACGCTTTGCGGTTGGTACTCGACAATGGAGACCATATGTGCTGGTGTGCCTGTTGTCTGCTGGCCTTTCTTCGCCGAGCAGCAAACCAACTGCCGATACGACTGCACGGAGTGGGGGATCGGCATGGAGATCGATAGGAATGTGAAGAGAGATGAGGTAGAGGGCGTTATTAGGGAGATGATGGAAGGATAAAAGGGGAAGGAGATGAGGAACAAGGCTTTGGAGTGGAAGGACCTTGCTGAGATTGCTACAAAATCAGGGGGCGTCTTCTTACAAGAATTTTGATGACCTAGTCAACAAAGTGCTTTGGCCTGCAACATAATGATTTGCACTTATGCTTCTTTATTTCAATAAGACACATGCTTATGCAAAATTGTACTAGGATCATGGACCTTTTAATATAAGTGTGGGACCCAGTTAATTAAATTATGTGTACTTATTATATATTAGGGAGGGAGTCCTGTAAAGACCGTCCTTGCGGTCCGCACCGTTCGGAATGCCCACTGTGGCCTACTTTATGACCCATCCAAATTCATAATAGTTAGGGGTAATGTAACTCCGACAAGCATGTGTTCAACAAAACGGTAGGAGCTACTCCTATTGAAGTGAATTTGATTATGTGTTTCTGGGGGATGGAATTCATATTGAACGATCCAAATTATCTATATGTGGTCCCCACAATAGAATTACGGACATGTATTACATGGTTCTACATAATACATAGCTCCAACAAGTGATCTGATTCCAAATTAAAATATATAACAGCAAAAAGAAGTATTGCTAAAATATCTCATACTCCATTTATGTTTTGAGGGTGCGCCATGTGCCGATTTAATTGCAAACCAATCACAGGTGTTTGTTTTCAGACGCGATGCAGGATGTATTAGCCTTGTTACTCATTTTTTTCTAGTCCTTACCATTGTTAAGATCATCTATTTTTGTCATTGTGTTGATGGCACCTGACACTTATGGCTACTAGGGCAATAGGCCTGCGCCGGATTAAAAATCATTTAAAACTTTAATTAGAAATATTTTTAAAATTTTAAATAAATTATAAATAAATATTAATATATAATTCATAATTAATATAAAAACTCATTAGAGAAATTTTAGATAGCTGGAAAATTTTAGGGAAAGATCAAGTAAATAGTAAACATTTTAGGTCCTTGATTTGATTATATTTGTCCCTAGCCATAAATTGAGTATCATTTCAGAATTAGATGTGGATTTTAGAATTAATTGGCTTCCACAATGGGCCCCACATATTAGTTAGTCATACCAAATATTCAAAGAAAAATAAGGAGAATAATGTCTATAATGTGCTCTACAAATTAATCTTACTGAATATTGAAAGGAAAATAAGGAGAAAAAATAGCAGAATACGGCCTATGAAAGTAGCCCTTATTCTGTGATAAAAAAAGCTTTTCATGTGTTGGTAAAAAAAAAAAAGTGCCCCCACGTAAATTGTGAGTTTGGAAAGAAAAAAGAATTGGATTTCATAATGGGACTCATAGATTTATTTGGTTAAATTAGTAAATGTAAATGATAATAAAAAACTTGTGATAAAGATGAAATCACATGAGAGAAAATTTGGGCAGCTGAAAAATTTTAGGGGAGTATCAAGTAAATAGTAAAGATTTTAGGACATTGATTTGATTATATTTGTGATTAGCCATAAATTGAGTATCATTTCATAATTAAATGTGGATTTTAGAATTAATTGGCTTCCATAATGGGCCCCATCGATTAATGAATCCTACCAAATATCTAAAGAAAAATGAGGGAAAAAATGTCCACAATGGGCCCTACAGATTAATCTTACTGAATATTGAAAGGATAAGGAGAAAAAAAAAGCAGAATATAGCCTATAAATGCGGCCCCCGTAAATTGTGAGTTTCGAAAGAAAAATGATTTGACTTTCATAATGGGACTCATAGACTTATTTGCTTAAATTAGTAAATATAAATGATTTTATATTTAGTGTGGATTTTGAAATTAACTGGCTTCTACAATGGTCCCCACGGATTAACCAAACCAAATACTGAAAAAAGAATAACGAAAACAAGTAGCAAAATACTGCCTACGAAAGTGCCCCAAATTTCTGCAATTTGAATATGACATGAGGGTCCCAGAAATTGATTTGCCACAACATTTAATACATACATGTCCACCTATCACTAAAATCATAGCCAAAGAGCCTTTATTCGTTTTCTATTAATTTAATAATACGTGGGGCCCATTGAAGGTAATTGAAGAGAAGTTATTATTGTATGTTGTGTTTTAGGGAATTGATAAGTATCTTATTTGTAGAATATTATAGATTTGCATTGAGATATTTTAGGTGATGGAGCATTGAAGAATTTGAGTGAGTCTAGTGAGATGAGATTAGAAGGGCAATTTCAGAATGTAGCATTGCAAAAGGTTTGAGGATGCGCCACGTGTCGCACTTTCGCGAAAACGTTGTTGTCTTACCAAATACTGAAGAAAACAATAGGAAAAAAGTAGCAAAATGCTGTCTACAAAAGTGCCCCAAATTTCTATAACTTGAATATGACATAAGGGTCCCACAAATTGATCTGCAACAACATTTAATACATACATATTCACCAATCACTAAAATCATAGCCAAAGAGTCTTTCTTCTTTTTTTTTTTTTTTGTTAGTTTGATAATACGTGGGGCCCACTAAAGGTAACTAAAGAGAAGTTGTTATTGTATGTTATGTTTTAAGGAACAGATAAGTATCTTATTTCAAGAATATCTTAGATTTGGATTGAGATATTTTAGGTGATAGAGTATTTGAGAATTTGAGTTAGTTTGGTGAGATTATATTAGAAGTGTAATTCCGGAATGTATCATTGTGAAAATTTTGAGGATGCACCATATTTCGCTTTCTCATGAAAAGATCTGTCGTCTTTAATAGCCCAGTTGGGGTTGGCACTTGGCAGTGTGCATCATAAGTGAAGGAGAAAAGGAGAGGAAAAGGAAGTTGAAGGGAATAAGAAAGGGGAAATTTAAAACAAAAAATAGGGCATTTTAGACATTTTGCAACAATTGATTCTTGGTGTCCTTTTTTAATACCATTGAAAAGCTTAGGAACCCTTTGGAAATCTCTCCACAAAAATTATAAACTAACAAGTAATGTAAAGCAGAGAAAATCCTAAATCCAAAATGAGGACTGAGGAGCATATATTTTAGAGAATGGAACCTTTATTATGGACTGTTATCGCGTTGCCAGTGACGTCTTCGTCAGTCACTCTCCAACGTCTTCTTCAATCACCCTCCCTCACCATCTCTCTGTCCCTCTCCCTCTCTCCATTAAAATAAGAAAAAGAAAATTCTTTAAGTCTCCAAGTTTCTGCAATTTGGATCTAGCATGAGGGTCCCACAAATTGATATGCAATAACATTTAATAAATACATGTTCAGCGATTACTAAAATCATAGCCAAAGAGCCTTTATTCTTTTTTTTTGTTAGTTTAATAATACGTTGGGCCCATTGAAGTTAACTAAAGAGAAGTTATTATTGTATGCTATGTTTAGGGTAGGGATAAGTATCTTATTTCAAGAATATCTTAGATTTGCATTGAGATATTTCAGGTGATGGAGTAATTAAGAAATTGAGTTAGTTTGGTGATATTAGATTAGAATGATAATTTTAGAATGTAGCATTACAAAAAGTTTGTGAATGCGCTACGTGACGCTCTCCCTGTGAAGGACCTGTTGTCTTTATATACATAACTAGTGGAGCAGGCATGCATTGGTGATAAAAACTAAATAATATTTTAATTAGGGATATTATAATTTTTAAATAAATTATAAATAAAAATTAATATATAATTCATAATACAAACACAGTCAAAACTGAACTTAAAAAATCAAGGTAAAAAAATGAGTAAAATGATCTAATTGAATCATCTTTTATTGATTGTGATTGGACTAAAACTGTAACATTGAGTAATAGAAATCGAATGAAAAATAAAGCAAAAGAAAATCTTGGATTGTCACAAAAACCCTAATGCAAAATGCAACTTTTTTAAAAAGAAAAATGCAATTTCACGCTAAAACATTTAATAAAAAGAATACAAAAGAAAAGAAGTGCAATAACAAAAAATACCAAAAGAAAAGAAAATCATACCTCTACTACTTGAATCTGACCACAATAAAAGGAAGAAAATTACAAAAAAGAACTACAATAGAAAAAATCTATAACAAAATACAAAAGAAAAGAAATCATACCACTTTGTGAATAGAATCTCTTGTTACGTAATGTGGAACAACATCCACGTCTATTTGCTTCTTTTTTTTTTTTTTTTTTCAAGAACAAAAGAGGCCTCGATCTCTTGTAGATCAAGATCATTAAAATAAAAAGTTCAAAAACCCATGAATCTATTAAAGAATTTATTTCCAAAGAAAATATAAAGTAGGTCTAGGTGATGGAGCAGCAAGATATAGATTGATGGGCTCAGTTTGTGGGTTGCACAAATCGAGGGTTAGTTTCAATAGGTGGGTTGGATAAGTTCAAGGGTGGGTCAATAGTGGAGATCAGATTTTAGGAAATATTTCTTTTGGGATGGAATCTTTAAGTGATTATGTTGCAATTAGAGAGAAGTTAGGGGATATTTTAATTGAGAGATTTTAGGGAATATTAGAAGGGCAATTCTGGTATGTAGCATTGCAAAAAATTTTAGAATGCGCCACGTATTGCTCTCCCATAGAATCACTTGCTGCTTTAATATATATATATATATATATAGCTAACTAGTGCAATGGGCGCAGGCCATAATTAAAAAGTCATTAAAATATCTAATTAGAAGTATTTCTAAATATTTAAATAAATTATAAATGAATATTATTATATAATTCAAAATAAAGATGGAAACTCATTAGAGAAATTTTAGGTAGGTAAAAGTATTTAGGGAAAGATCAAGAAAATAGTAAAGATTTTAGAACCTTGATTTGGTTATACTTGTGCTTAGCCATAAGTTGAGTGCCATTTCAGAATTAAAATGTGGATTTTGGAATTAATTGACTTCTACAATGGGCCCTATAGAGTAATTAATTCTACCAAATATTCAAAGAAAAATAAGGAGAAAATTGTCCACCCTATGAAAGTGGCCCCCGCTTTGATATAAAAAAAGCTCTTGTGTTGGTATAAAAAAAGTGGCCCCCGTAAATTGTGAGTTTGGAGAGAAAGAAGACTCGGATTTCGTAATGGGACTCATAGATTTACTTGATTAAATTATTAAATATAAATGATAATAAAAAAATCGTGGTAAAGATGGAGACTCATGTGAGAAAATTTATTCAGTTAAATTAGTAAATGTAACTGATTATATATTAAGTGTGGATTTTGAAACTAACTGGCTTTCACAATGGTCCCCACGAATGAACCATACCAAATACTGAAAGAAACAATAAGAAAAAAAGTAACAAAATGCTGCCTACGAAAGTGCCCCTAATTTATGCAACTTAAATATGACATAAGGGTCCCACAAATTGATCTGCAACAACATTTAATACATACATATTCATCAATCACTAAGATTATAGCCAAAGAGTCTTTCTTCTTCTTCTTTTTTTTTTGTTAATTTGATAATACGTGGGGCCCATTGAAGATAACTAAAGAGAAGTTATTATTGTATGCTATGTTTTAAGGAACAGATAAGTATCTTATTTCAAGAATATCTTAGATTTGGATTGAGATATTTTAGGTGATAGAGTATTTGAGAATTTGAGTTAGTTTGGTGAGATTATATTAGAAGTGTAATTCCGGAATGTATCATTGTGAAAATTTTGAGGATGCACCATATTTTGCTTTCTCATGAAAAGATCTGCCGTCTTTAATAGCCCAGTTGGGGTTGGCACTTGGCAGTGTGCATCATAAGTGAAGGAGAAAAGGAGAGGAAAAGGAAGTTGAAGGGAATAAGAAAGGGGAAATTTAAAACAAAAAATAGGGCATTTTAGACATTTTGCAACAATTGATTCTTGGTGTCCTTTTTTAATAACATTGAAAAGCTTAGGAACCCTTTGGAAACCTCTCCAAAAAAATTATAAACTAACAAGTAATGTAAAGCAGAGAAAATCCTAAATCCAAAATGAGGACTGAGGAGCATATATTTTAGAGAATGGAACCTTTATTATTGACTGTTATCGCGTTGCCAGTGACGTCTTCGTCAGTCACTCTCCAACGTCTTCTTCAATCACCCTCCCTCACCATCTCTCTGTCCCTCTCCCTCTCTCCATTAAAGTAAGAAAAAGAAAATTCTTTAAGTCTCCAAATTTCTGCAACTTGGATCTAGCATGAGGGTCCCACAAATTGATATGCAATAACATTTAATAAATACATGTTCAGCGATTACTAAAATCATAGCCAAAGAGCCTTTATTCTTTTTTTTTTTTTTGTTAGTTTAATAATACGTTGGGCCCATTGAAGTTAACTAAAGAGAAGTTATTATTGTATGCTATGTTTAGGGTAGGGATAAGTATCTTATTTCAAGAATATCTTAGATTTGCATTGAGATATTTCAGGTGATGGAGTAATTAAGAAATTGAGTTAGTTTGGTGATATTAGATTAGAATGGTAATTTTAGAATGTAGCATTACAAAAAGTTTGTGAATGCGCTACGTGTCGCTCTCCCTACGAAGGACCTGCTGTCTTTATATATATAACTAGTGGAGCAGAAAGGTAAATATTATTTTAATTAGGGATATTATAATTTTTAAATAAATTATAAATAATATATATAATTTATAATACAAACACAATTTAAACTGAACTTAAAAAATCAAGGTAAAAAAATAAGTAAAATGATCTAATTGAATAATCTTTTATTGATTGTGATTGGACTAAAACTGTAATATTGAGGGAAGATTAGAAGGGCAATTCCAAAATGTAGCGTTGCAAAAAGTTTTAGGATGTGCCACTTGTCACCCTCCTAGAGAATCATCTGCTGCTTTAATATATATATATATATATATATAATGGGTCAAGTTGAATGGGTGGCCTGCTCCCACACTCTTATTGGGGTGTTTTCGTGTAATTCGCTAAGTGACATAATAGAATTAATTAAGAAACAGAGGAATCAAGAATACAAAGGTCAGGAAAAAGCTAGCTAACCCTATACAAGAGAACAAGACCAAAGAAAAAAAGCAAGCCAAAAGGAGCAAAAAATGACAACAAAATAAGCACTTCATTGAAGATCGCCTACAACCCCACAAAATTATTGGAGTTCAGCCCAAGGAGGATTCAGAATCCTTTCCACATATTCCCCCCTTACTCTAACAAGAGTGCCAGCCGCAGCATACCGATTTGAGGCTGCATTGGGGTTGGGTTTGAATGTGGTCCTTTTGGGCCATACCCATCCTAAAGTTAAGCAGAGGGTTCCTTAGAGGGAAAAAAGTAGAAACTTAGGCTTTTACCTCATTCATGTTCTCGTTTACACACTTAAACATGGATTGATGAAGTGGGTGTCCCATAGTATTTTTACCTAATAGGACTGTTCCCCTCAGCACACGCACAACTATGCAAAACACGTGCAGCAGGTGAGTTTGGGGTGGGGCCCAAACACAAGATGCTGGGATCAAACCTACGCTTTATTCTGGTGAACCATTTAAATTTTGATCAATCGAGTTTGCGGAAAGTTATAGTTTTACTTTAGGGGTATCTTTTTGCCATAGGTTTGTAATTGTGCCAGGGAAATTTGAGTTGAGTTATTGGCCTTTTCCAATGCAAGACTCTGCACCAATCCAAGTAAAATAAAAATACCTAAATAGCCTAATCCTAAGGGTAACCAAAGCTAACTTAAGCTTAAATCTATGCTAGCTAGGCTAGCTTGTTTGTTTAAGTGTTGGTTTATAAGTTGGTTATTGGTTATGTTTAATTATTCAAATTAGGATATAATTTTTGTATTGGAAGAAGATGACATTTTTGTCTTTTAAGACAAAACCAATAGAATTACTTGGTAGATTCCAAATCTGTCAGTCAAAAGTACTTTTGAAAACACATCTTAAAAGGTATTCAGATTTTACAGAACTCTACAAAAGTTGGGGATTTCTCTGAAATTTTCATAAAATCCCAAAAAATATGTACCCAACTTTGCCGGAGGGCCCCCCCCCCCCCCAAATTATTTCTCTAATAAGAATGCAAAACAAAGAGTAAGACCTGAGTAGCGTCCCATCCCACCCATATATATAGATATAGATATATATATATATATATATATATAAATAAAATTAAAGGAGCACAATTATAATTCAGCTTGTTGCCGGCCAAAGAAATTGGTTGACTACATGTTCGAAATTCTTGAAAGACGAACCCCCCGGTTTAGTAGCAATCTCAGCAAGGTCCTTCCACTCCATAGCCTTGTTCCTCATCTCCTTCCCCTTTTCTCCTTCCATCATCTCCCTCACAAGGCCCTCCACTTCATCTCTCTTCACATTGTTGTCGATCTCCATGCCCATCCCCCACTCAGTGCAGGCATATCGGCAGTTGGTTTGCTGCTCAGCGAAGAAAGGCCAACAGATTACAGGCACTCCACCACATACACTCTCAATCGTCGAGTTCCACCCGCAATGCGTCAAGAACACCCCAATTGAAGGATGCTGAAGGACCTTCTCTTGCAGGCACCAGCTCGCAAGCATACCTCTCTCTTCAGTCGCCTCCACAAACTCCTGCGGCAGCATCGCCGAACTGCCCATGACAAGGTCTGGCCTTGTGATCCACAAGAAGGGGTGCTTGCTATTTGCCAGCCCCCATGCAAACTCCTCGAGCTGTTTCTCTGTCATGACTGTAATACTACCAAAATTGACGAACACCACTGATTTGGGGTCCTTGTTTTCTAGCCACTCCAGACATTTTGAGTCCTCTTTCCACAAATTCGACCCCAAAGAATCCAAAGCGCTCTTTGGGAATTGGTTAGAGAGGGCGTTGAGTGGGCCTATGGTGTAAAAGTTAGGGAACATGGCCTTGAGAGCGTCTAGGGCCGTGTGTTCGAAGTCGTCAAAAGTGTTCATGATCACCGCCAGTCCTTTGGTTGCTCTTTGAGTTTCTCTGATGAAGAAGTTGAGCATGATATCATTGGGGTCTGTTGTTCGGATAAACGATGGGATGTCCTTCAGATGGATACCATCCATCCCTCGAATCCAATCGATGGGCATGTCTAGAGATCCATTTGTTAAGAAGTACTCATCTGTGTATCAAAGTAGAGAGAGTAAATATTAGTTAACTAAGCTATTGTTTGTTCAAACACAATCAATCACATAACCAAAATTAGTGAGTTCTTTTTCTCTTTTGTTAAACACCTTTACTTATAACTTCAATTGTAAAATGTCTCTTGGTGAATTAATATTTTTGGAACGAGTTATAATCAAAATGTGCAGTGCAGCATCCAATATGTGTTGATTTCAAATTTTGTTTAGAACATGTTGGATTGTCCGCCATAATTGAAAGCCTTAACATTTCTTGTGATTAAGTGATCTAGACTCAAAATGAAAATGTTCCTTGAATAAAAGGAAAGACATTTATGACTAGGCCGAGGATGGTTGTATGATATTGTAAGGGGAATATGGGTGGCTGCATGTGAAAACAGAAAACCAAGGGTGATTCTAGTTTAGTCATAAAAACAAAAAACAGGGGCTTATATGTATAGTTCCTAAAATATTTACTTTCCTTGGAGACTTCTATAAACCATTTCTTGTTCTAAATAAATAATGAGTGCTGTTCAGAATGGAGACTCGGGATGGAAATTAACTCTCTGAGTTGACTCATAACTAGACAAGTCACATCATTTTGGAGAAGGGCTAAATCAAGTCCAAAGAGACTATATATGAAAAAAATGTTTAAAGGAATGCTTTTACGTTTTCTTCTCATTTTTATATTTTTTGAATATATATATATTATTAATTTGGATTGATTATCATCAATACTGGTGAATTAATATATGTACATATATGTATTTATAATTTATAAATATATATATTTTTTGTAAGTATTCCAAAATCAGTTAAATGAAAACTGACTTTCCGACTTCCGAGTGACCAAATGGATTTTCCCGAGTCGAGTGTTTTTGAGTTGGGCGAGTCAAGTCCGAGTCCCAAAATTTCAAACCACAGTTGAAAGCATGCATCTAAAATATAAGATTATTTTCTTCACCCTCACTCAAGGGAGGCGATGATGGTGAGGAGGTGCAACTACTACCTTTAAAAGGGATGATTTCTTTCTCAACAAGCTGCTGATAATGGAGATAGGCCAAGAACCCACAAGCGCTGGGCGTCCAAAACAACACCTCAGGAATCCCAAGCTCTTCTGCTGCGTCTAAGGTGAAGCTCATGACCCCATCTGAGAGGATGCAGCTGATTTTAGGCACCCCAAAAGTGCTATTGATCTTTACAATAAGATCACGAAACGGCACAGTGCAGTTTTTGCTGGTGGATTCGCAGAGAGCTGGGACGTCCTGGGTTGCATCGCGATCGGACGGTGGGAGACCGTCGGGTATGGTTTCGAACAGGAAGTCCTCCAGGCCCTTGAGGGAATCTGGGCCTCTGGACCTCAACAGACGGTTGTGATTGAATTCAGTGTTGACGTATGTGATGAAGAAGCCTCTCGCATGGAGAAGCTTGGCTAGTTTGAGCATGGGTGTGACATGGCCTTGAGCTGGGTATGGAACGCAGATGATATGAGGCCTTTCCACATGCTCAGAACCCATCTCTCTCTCTCTCTCTCTCTCTCTCTCTCTCTCTGTGTGTGTGAGGGACAATAGAGATGATGAAGAGTAGTGTTTGTAATTTGTGTGGCTATGAAGCAGGGGGTGAAAGAACTTGCACTTTATAGAGAGTCTGCCGATTGCTGATTCGATTTTTAACGAATATGAGAATAGCACGTGTGAGACTTGAACAGGGACTTTGGAGAAATCTATATATGTTCTACTAATCCTTTTGTCCTTCAATTTACAACCGCCGTCTATGAGTATGAAATGGGAAGGAACTTGATATGGCTTGGGCTTTGGCCTTTGAGAAAAGGCCTAATTCATTCATGTAACTGTCATTTTGATCAATTAGACAACCAATGGAAAATCTGTCCCCTAAGATCCCCTTATTCATCTCCCACACCCTTTCTGTGAGTATGGTCGGCCCACCTAAAGAAAATCCAAGCAATTCAAAGTGAACGCTAATCTTTTTTATTGGAAATTTTAAAATTTTACACAAAACACGGTTCTCTCACCACAAAAATAAGCATGTCATTGATACCGTGATTGATGAATAAATGATAATTAAAATACATAAGATTGTGTAAATTATAATATCAATGATATGCTCAATCTTCCCGTGTGCAACTAATTGTGAGGGTTGTCAAATGACCCTTTGTCAAATAGAGACTACTAACACATTGCAATGTCCCTTCTTCTTTTTCCTTCTCCCTCTTCCTCTCCTTTTTCTTCCTTTATTTCATTCCTCTCTCTCTCTAGATGAGTAGGAAACTAGACCTGTATGTCTTTCTCTCCAGAACTTTAAGCAATTGGACCTTTTTCTCCAGAACTCCCGTTCAGTTACATAAGTTGTTCTCGCGAGAATTCCGAAAGTGCCGTTGTGTTCTATTTCGCAGCCATCATCAACATTCAACTTGGTAGGGTTGTTGGAAACAAAGACTTTTTATCTTGGGACCTTCGATAGGATTTGCAGACCATAGATAGAATAGCAAAATTTTGCAGAGTAAATATGAGATACCTTATAATTTCACAAAATTTCTAATAGATAAAAATCTGAGCAGTTGCCAACACACTCATGGTAGATTGGTGTCACATCTTAGTCCATACATATGCTTAGGGATTTATCCATGGGTGCTCAAGTTAAAGTATCACTCGCAGGACCAATTTCCTACTGTAGAAAAAATAATTGCATATATTTGTCTTTTCACATGAGGTATTGACCATAGAAGTTATGGAAGGAAAACTTTTATTTTTTATGCACATGAGGGGCGGACCGCAATTTCAAAGCCATTTCTTTTAGCTTGGTGTTTTTCTTGAACGACAACTTTTAGCACATTGATAACCCCTCCTTGTGACGAAAGTTGATGTATTTTCTCGTACTTTCTCCACATTGGGGGAAATGATAAAACTTCCCGTATTTATGTGATTTTACAGATTTTTTAATTTATGCCATATTGTGCATTTTTTTTTTTACTCTTGTTGGATTAAAAAGGAATATTCTTATTCCTTTTTGTCAATTTTTAAATTATGCAATATCATACAAAAGTTTCCCTCTTGTTGGATTAAAAAAGGAAGATATTTATGTGATATCACATCGTTTATAATTTTATACAATATTGCATAGTCAAGGACATTTTAGTTCATAACGATTGCACAAGTACTTATGGAGAAATATACCAAATCTTATCACCAACTAAGTTATCCATTGCTAAAGGTTACTATTCGGACAAATTAAGCCCTTTTAGTTTTTATACATGCTCTATTTTCATGAAGTGATTGAAATTATGGTTGATAGGACTTTGCTATGCGAGATTCTAAATTGATAAGATGTTTTACCAAAATAAGATAAAAATGATGAGATTTTAAGCCAATCATTCTAAACAATTATTAGGATATTCCTTTAAGCCATCCTTGATTTGTACTTTGGCTGGATGACAAAAAGCTTGGATGTAATGCATTATTGAAAATGGATACTCATCCCAAGTCCTTTTAGAGAGTTCCTAGTTGCAAGAATACAAGCTACTCAAAATGAACACCCTTATCATTTATGGGACATCTCCAAGTTTTTCTCCAGTACGAGTTGGCCCCACCGTAAGATTCATCATATGTTAATAACATGATTAATATAATCTTATTCATTATTAATTATATTTATTAATCATGTTATTCATCATATTTTCAATCTTAGCATGTCGGACAATTCATATTGGAGTCAAACTTGGGGAAACTAATATATGGTGAGAGCTTTCATTTTGATCGTCTCATATTATCACATGTGGGCTCAACTATTGGGTTCCTGACTTCTTGTCCTTTGGTTTAGGAATTCTCTAATTACACGTTTTCCTTTTTTTATAGACACACCCATACACTCATACCATCCAACTCTTCATCAAAGAGACCTACGGATCGATCCCTGATTGCAGCCGTAGATAGAGATATGCCTCACAACTCAGGCTACAAGTGAATTGGGCCTAAGTTGGACACTAAGAGGATCGAGACTCCATTGTAAAGGACTGCATGTCCAATGACCGTATCCAATGTAAAAGGTTAGATATTATTAAATTGAAATAGAGATGAAAGAAAGAAAAGGAACAGAGGGAGAGGGAGAATGTTCAGTTTTCTTTTTCATCTCTTTCCTTGCTTATAGTAGGAAGTATAATGAATATAATGAGTTATAAGGCAACCCGAGAAAAGGAAGACAAGAAGTACCCTTTTTTTTAAGAGAGGAAAAGAGGCCAGGGTGATTTTTTTTTTTCAATAGAGTATCTTTTTAATAGGATGAGCACATTCATTTTAAGGTGAAGTTATACAAACTCACAAACTCTCTCTGTTAGCAAGAAAATAAATGGTATTTTGCTTATATAAAAAAAAAGGCCACCTGTGTAAGCAATTAGACGGGAGGTTGTAGCTTTGATTCTGATTTAAACCACGCCTTGCTCTTGGAACCCTATCCATGGGAGTCGCCAAAACTCCATTTAGTGCCATATATTATTATTAGATGAGGTATGCCACGGAACTCCTGGGACGTTTTAAAAAAATAAATAAATAAACACCCCTTTTCTAGCGAATAAATTAAAAGTTTAAAACATGTCATTAATGGTACACATATCCTATTCTCTCTCCCATGGATTCTCCTACAAAGGTGGATGGATCTTTTATAGATTCTCTTAAAATACTAACAAATTATTGGCTATTAAATAGGAGCACATACTCCCCTTTTGGGATAGGGGAGTTTTGAGAATTTCTCGTGTAAAAAAAAATAAAACCATGTATTTCATGCACAATGACTCCAACCGCTCATATTAATTCAATAGAATTTAGATTTGCATCTTTACACTTACATCAAGAGATTTGATAAAAGAGAGTTAGATTGAACAAAGTACATTTTTTATTTAATAGTTAAATAGAGTAAAGCCTTGCACGCATTAAATAACATGTCAGCTGCCCTCAGCACTATACTGGTTTCAGGGCAGAATCATTCTGATTAAGATGCAATTGCCAATTGCAAAGGGTCTTTTTAGAATTTTTTTTTTCTAAACAGTAGTGTATAACTTGTTGACACCACAGAGGGTCAAGATTTCTAGGAATTCAATTGATATTTTTTTCTATAAATATGGAGACAATTTTAGGTGCATGATGCAACAAGGCAATTGTTGAATTGGTAATACTCCAAAACGCTCAACTTTAAAAACGCACCTTTTCTCATCCTTTATTTTTGTCATAGGGCTCACCTTGAGCCAAGCTAGCCTTTTCACCCGTACTACCTCATCATGACTTATCACAAGTCCAAATTTGACATTCATCCAATATTTTTTTCCCCATTGAATTAAAATAATAAGAAAACGATGCCTCTAAAACCATTAAGTTTTAGGGCAATGGATAAAATGGTTAGGATGATCTCATTAACTTCAAATTTCACATATAAATAGGTGTCATATAAATCTTTTTATCCAATAAACTTGTATGATCATCATGTATCCCCAATAAATTTTTATTAAGGGGGGGCGTTTTTCTCTTGTAAATTGCCGGGAGGCTTTCTAGCGCTGCCATTTTTTAATTGTTTATATAAGGAAAAGTATAGGTGATTACTCCAAAGAATGATGGAGACATACAAGGAGTTAAATAATGGCAATTATCATAGTGAGGATCGAAAAGGAAGGATCATCAAAGTAAAATATACAACAAGAAATAGTAGCAGTTGTCAGCACCTTATAGTCAGTCAAATTAATGTTTGGAAGGGGCTGTCATGTCCTGCTTTTGTTAGTCAATCACAGATCGTTCAAAACGCATGCTTGGTTTATTAACTACTCCTTTTTAAAGGGAAAGTGGAAACTCCCAAATAAGGTCTTGCGTTTTTCCTTATTTAAAAAAAAAGGACACAAGTTTAAAGATTTTCAAAATAGGGCCTAAGTTTTTAAGGAAGTTTCCAATTAAGGGCATTTGACAAAAAAAAAAAAAAAAATTTAAGGGCATTCGACCATTTACACAGGTATTTTTCAGTGACTTGCTTCTCTCGAATTTTTTAAAATACCCAAATGATACTTCATTTAAAACCATGATATTCTTCCAACATCCACTACATTCTGTCAATCGCCATGGGGATGGATATGTTGGTTGCCATCGATCACTTAAAGAACATTAGTGAAGGAATGGAGGGAAAAATGGTAGAGGTGAAGGAGACTTTTATATCAATAAAGAGCAATTTGAGCTTTTTAAAAAACTAAGGAAAAAACTCACTAGAAAATAACTTTAAATAGCTGATTATCCTTAATTGAAAACATACTTAAAAACTTAAACCTTAATTTGATTAGTTTTAAAACTTGTGTCTTTTTTTTTTCTGAAATAAGGTAAAAACTAAAGGCCTTATTTGAGGTAAAAAAAATAAAAAATAAAAAATGGCACTTGGCATAATCCACTCTTCTTGGAAAGATAATCGGTCTTTGTTTCTTACTGATGGCACCTTAACCTAATTTAATACATGTGGGGCTCACCCTTCACATAATCCAAGTCGCTCGTATGAAATGGCACTTGGCGCAAGAATGGAAATATTACCCCCTTATGTGGGGTCCACCCTATTTTTTCAAAGCCACTAGACCCTTCCACACACTCCTTCCCCTCCTCTCTCTATATGAAAACCATCTGATCATTATCTTTCTTTTGGGTTGATGACAGCAAAAGTGATGCGTTCTAAACCCATCAAGGGAGTAGGATGTTCTAATGGAATAATCAGCACACAAATTGAGATTTATTTGAGTGCTATATACCGCTTTCTTTAGCCACCTTGTGAGATTCTTTGTGATCAGTCCAACTTGCTCACACTCACTGAATTCCCATTAATTGGCATACCAAAATGTCCAATAATTCGAATAATATTCATTGTTGGATTGAATTTCATAAGAAGTATAACTCCAAAAATCTTTAAAGGTGGACCCCACTAAATGAAATGTAATCAATCCCAATCAAAGGTCCTTGTGTGGCGGACCTAACTATGACATGATGGCTTTAAGATTTCCACCAAGTTATCAATCAATCATGTGTCCATGCATAGAGTCCCTTTTCATCATAGGAAGATTTTCACCTACAGGCAGTCTACATATTGTGCATATGCAGTTCAACTAGTGGGAGCCACTTGGGTGCATTACAATTATTTGGGAGTAGGATAAATGGAAAGGCCTCTTTACAACAAGGCTCATGCAAAAAATTTGCCCTATCCTAGTTCTAGATTTAATTACAGCCATAAAGCTTGAATGATTCATCACCATAAATTTTGTTGAGATTCAATCTAATTGTCAATGTGTTAGGCCAATAGTCAAACTGCACTGACAAAGCCAAATAAAAGACGCTGGTAGAACCGACGCAGAGTAATGTCTCGCTATAGCGAGACTCATTCTCGCTACAGCGTGAGTGATGCAGGCGCCAACCAGAAGTAAGTCTCGCTATGGCGAGACTAATGCTTGCTAAAACGAGCTCGGCGCAGAAGTTTAAGTTGGTTCCGGACTCTAAGTTAAAAGTTTGCAAAAGGATTTCTTCTTGATTGGATTATTATTAGGAGTCTTAAGCACGGTTTTGGGCCTATTTATTAGGTGTTTCTCTCAACCCAAAGACACAAGACAAGAAGTTAATTCTCTCTCTTGATCTTGGGTTAAAATTCCTTAAGAGAGATTTTCTTGTTTCTCTAGAGCCATTGAGAGATAGTTTTGAAGGGCTGCTTTAGAAGGTGTTTGCTACTTCTACTTTTTTTTTTATAGAAGATAGTTCATCTTAACTGATAAGGTGCGAAGAAATCAAGTAAGGAGAACGGGGCACGGTGGATGTCATGTAAGTGGATTCTTTACAAGAATAACTACAGTCCTTAGGTCGAGGTATACACTGAGGTAAAGGAGCTTGAGAGTATATCTTGTAACTGTTTGTGAACTCTTGGTTTCTGGTTTGTGGTTTTTCTCCCTGGATAGGGTTTCCACTCTAAAATTTGTGTCTGCCTTCTTATGGCGTGTGATTGGCAAATAGTTAATTCTATTATGTTTGATTGGTTATTTCCGCTACATGTTGATTGATTAAATTAGAACTAATATTCTATTTTAGTGGGTCCTGCAAAATCCTCAATTGGTATCAGAGCAGTTTACACTATTTTATTGTGATGATCCTATTCTTGCTGAGAATGGATATCCACCGCGAAGGTACTTTAACCAATAAACCCCATCTGTTGGATGGTAGCAATTATGCTTATTGGAAAGCCAAGATGGTTGAATTCTTGAAAGCCATAGATCTAAAAGTGTGGAAATCTACTGTGAATGGCTATTCCTTGCCCATTATTACTACTGATGTGATAAATGGTCCCAAACTTGAAAATAAGTAGACTAAGGAAGGAGAGTTGGCTGCCACTTGTAATTCTAGGGCTTTGAATGCTATTTATAATAGAGTTAGCATGTCTAAGTTTCGCAAAATTTCTACTTGCACTACTACAAAAGAGGCTTGAGATATTCTGCAAACTGTGTATGAAGGGACTGACACTGTCAAACAGTTGCAACTTCAGAAATTCTATACAGTATTCGAAACCATAAAGATGACAGATGATGAAACTTTTGATGAGTTCAACTCGAAGCTGAATGCAAATGTGAATGATACCTTTACTTTGGGAGAGCCAATTCCTGAAAATAGAATTGTGAAAAAGATTCTACAGTCTCTTCCAACAAAGTTTGATGCAAAGGTTGTAACTATAGAGAAAAATAAAAATCTGAATACACTCAAAGTTGATAAGTTGATTGGCAACCCACAAACTTTTGAAGCAAACCTTAGGTCTCATGGGAAGACACACTCTAAAGGTATTGCTTTGAAAGCATCCAAGGAATCATACAAGAAAGCTGCAAGTGATTCAGATTCTGATTCTGAGGAAATTGTCCCCCAAGTTGCTGTACAGTTCGTGAAGCAATTCAAGCTTTTTATGAAGGGGCAGAAAACTAATGTTAAGATCCCTAAAAATTCTAGAAAGAAGAAATCTTTTAAAGGGATTCAATGCTATGAGTGTATACGCCATGGACATATTGCTAATGATTGCGGAAACAAAAAAATCTAAAAAGAGGAATTTAAATACTACTTGGGAAGATGAAACTTCTGATGAGAATGATGAAACTCCTGAGTCTGATAAGCCTGACATTAGCAAGGGAAAGTTTATTGCTTTTATGGCAACTTCTGGTTCTGCTGCTTCCCATGTTTCTTCCGAAGCTGAGACTGATCAAGATACTGAATCAGATGAAAAACCAGATTGGAAAGCTGAATATTAAACACTTTTCAAGAAAACCATGAAGATGGTTAAAGTGAATGAAAAAGTTGCTATCAACTGGAAAGTGTCTGAAGAGAAGAATTCCTCCTTGAAAGCTGAACTTGCAGAAGCACATGCAAATGTATAAAAATTGGAGGATGAAAATAATAGGTTGGCGGACAAATTGACTACAGAATCACAAAAGTGTAACATTATTGATTCTGATATGAAGACTTTGCAAGCAGAAAATTCTGACCTGAATGGAAGACTTAAGATGGTTCTATCTCAGTTAAATACCTCCAAGGCTTCATTGAATAGGATGAACACTAGATCGAAAATATTAGATGACATCATGTTCAGTCAAAAGGCACACACTGACAAGCATGGTATTGGCTACGCTAATAAAGCATCCACTTCGAATACCAAAGTTAAAGATTATTTTGTGAGAAATTCAGTTGTTACTAATCATGTTGTTAGTGTCGCAAAGAAAGCTCCAAAGAAGCAGAATGTGTCACGACCTAAACGAATTCTCACGTGCCATCATTGTGGAATTAAAGGACACATCCGACCCAATTGCAATAAGCTGCTAAGTTTACAGAATCAAAAGCAATGGAAAACGCCGAAGGCTGAGCTAAAAAAGAAGAATACGAAAGCTGTCTAGGTTAAGAAAGAAGACGTCTCTTCTGTATTGGTACACACTTTGCTGAAATATTTAAATTTACAAGTGTGTGTGCCTAAGCTTCAACACCTCTGATCTGCAAGACTAAGCTCTCACCCCAATGATGATACGAAGATCATATTGAAGGGGAGTCAATATTGTTGTTTGTCAATTTTGGACAAATACAAGGGGAGAAGAATGAAGCTAGGAGGAGCTTTACATGACAAGGCAATTCAAGATCTAAAAGTTCAAGCAAAGGTTATACAAGATCTGCAGTGCTGAATTTCTTTATTTTAAAACTCAATGTATTTTGGGTTTTACTTTTGGGTAGATCAAATTGTATTTTTCTAAGGGATTTTGTCCAAGAATTGCCAAAAGGGGGAGATTGTTAGGCCAATAGTCAAACTGCACTGACAAAGCCAAATAAAAAATGCTGGTAGAATCGAGGCAGAGTAATGTCTAGCTATAGCGATGCAGGCGCCAACCAGAAGCACGTCTCGCTATAGCGAGACTAATGCTCGCTATAGCGAGCTCGGCGCAGAAGATTAAGTTGGTTCCGGACTCTAAGTTAAAAGTTTGCAAAAGGACTTCTTCTTGATTGGATTATTGTTAGGAGTCTTAAGCACGGTTTTGGGCCTATTTATTGGGTGTTTCTCTCAACCCAAAGACTCAAGACAAGAAGTTAATTCTCTCTCTTGACCTGAGGTTAGAATACCCGAAGAGAGATTTCATTGTTTCTCTATAGTCATTGAGAGATCGTTCTGAATGGCTGCTCTAGAAGGTATTTGCTACTTCTGCTTTTTTATATAAGATAGTTCGTCTTGACTGACAATGTGCGAAGAAATCAAGTGAGGAGAACGGGGCACGGTGGATGTCGTGTACGTGGATTCTTTACAAGAATAACTACAGTCCTTAGGTCGAGGTACAGACTGAGGTAAAGGAGCTTGCGAGTATCTTCTAACTGTTCGTGAACTCTTGATTTCTGGTTCGTAGTTTTTCTCCCTGGATAGGGTTTCCACGCTAAAATTTGTACCTGCCTTCTTGTGGTGTTTGGTTGGTAGATAGTTAGTTCCATTGTGTTTGATTTGTTATTTCCGCTGCATGTCGATTGGTTAAATTAGAACTAGTATTCCATTCCAGTGGTCCTGCAAAATCCTCACAATGAAGCTTTGATCGGTAAGAAATTG
Organism: Persea americana; assembly: GCA_029852735.1. Taxonomy (NCBI): domain Eukaryota; kingdom Viridiplantae; phylum Streptophyta; class Magnoliopsida; order Laurales; family Lauraceae; genus Persea; species Persea americana. The sequence continues at coordinate 15,953,281 of CM056809.1, forward strand.
GGCATGGTACCAAATTAAGAGAGCTTAGAGTATGAAAAGAACTACATTGATCAAAGATAGCCCAAAGTGGGCCCTATAGAGTTGGACGGACAAAACTCCACTTGATGATAAATAGCGAATGACTATCTTCATCTCTGCAAAGTAAAGAGGTAAATCAATACAGAAAGAGAATCCTGTGAGAATGATGAGGGTGGAAGCCACATCTTTCTAAGTTGATGTTGGTCCCGGGAGATATATATAAATTTGCCTTTGTCTTACATGACTACTCAGTCGATAGGTTTTTTGTCTTTTATCTCTTTGGCTCGATTCATGTGACAGCTATTTGATTAAGAGTTTGTTTTTTCCCTTCGCTTTAAGTAAATAACCAATAGAAATGAATGTGTCCCTTTGGTGTTGAAACCTTTCCAAAGGTGGACCGGCTTTGGCAAAGGCCAAAACCATGCGGCTTGAACTAATAAAGGCAGAAGGGCTCCAGTGGGAGAGTCCAGAGAAGGAAAGCATAGCCAAAGAGGAAGCTTCCTTTAGTTGAAGTGACTGAAATTATAATAGATAGGACTTCGCTCTACAAGATTCTAAATTGATAAGATGTTTGAGATTAACCCGTGTGTTAATAGGAATCCCAACGGTTTCTTTGTTGGAGAGAAGTATAAATTTTTAAAATGTTACTGTCAAGTAGAATTGTCCAAATGCTCAAATAAAATCCAATGCTATGGAACCGAAATTTGGAGAATTTTGAATACGAAAAGTTATATTTCAGAATGCTGCATTTTTAGGATTTCACTAACCAAATATGAAATTCCAAATGATAGGGAGCAATCGGCATCGCAATCAAAATTACTTTTCTTGTTTTGGAAGAGAGAGTCAAAGGCAACACCAATTTTACTTATTTTTCAATGGAGAGTACTTTTTTTTTTTTTTGTTTCTAAATAGCAAAGTATATTGAATAAAAGAATAGAGAGTATCCTTTTATAATTGGCTGAGTTTATAAATATTTGGAATGAAATTACACAAATTTTCTATGTTACAAGATTACGTGTTATTCCCCACATTCAATAGCATGGATCACTAGGGCTTACTTGTGCATGATTAAATGCAGCATGGATTACGTGTTAGTGTCGCAAAGAAAGCTCCAAAGAAGCAGAATGTGTCACGACCTAAACGAATTCTCACGTGCCATCATTGTGGAATTAAAGGACACATCCGACCCAATTGCAATAAGCTGCTAAGTTTACAGAATCAAAAGCAATGGAAAACGCCGAAGGCTGAGCTAAAAAAGAAGAATACGAAAGCTGTCTAGGTTAAGAAAGAAGACGTCTCTTCTGTATTGGTACACACTTTGCTGAAATATTTAAATTTACAAGTGTGTGTGCCTAAGCTTCAACACCTCTGATCTGCAAGACTAAGCTCTCACCCCAATGATGATACGAAGATCATATTGAAGGGGAGTCAATATTGTTGTTTGTCAATTTTGGACAAATACAAGGGGAGAAGAATGAAGCTAGGAGGAGCTTTACATGACAAGGCAATTCAAGATCTAAAAGTTCAAGCAAAGGTTATACAAGATCTGCAGTGCTGAATTTCTTTATTTTAAAACTCAATGTATTTTGGCTTTTACTTTTGGGTAGATCAAATTGTATTTTTCTAAGGGATTTTGTCCAAGAATTGCCAAAAGGGGGAGATTGTTAGGCCAATAGTCAAACTGCACTGACAAAGCCAAATAAAAAATGCTGGTAGAATCGAGGCAGAGTAATGTCTAGCTATAGCGATGCAGGCGCCAACCAGAAGCAGGTCTCGCTATAGCGAGACTAATGCTCGCTATAGCGAGCTCGGCGCAGAAGATTAAGTTGGTTCCGGACTCTAAGTTAAAAGTTTGCAAAAGGACTTCTTCTTGATTGGATTATTGTTAGGAGTCTTAAGCACGGTTTTGGGCCTATTTATTGGGTGTTTCTCTCAACCCAAAGACTCAAGACAAGAAGTTAATTCTCTCTCTTGACCTGAGGTTAGAATACCCGAAGAGAGATTTCATTGTTTCTCTATAGTCATTGAGAGATCGTTCTGAATGGCTGCTCTAGAAGGTATTTGCTACTTCTGCTTTTTTATATAAGATAGTTCGTCTTGACTGACAATGTGCGAAGAAATCAAGTGAGGAGAACGGGGCACGGTGGATGTCGTGTACGTGGATTCTTTACAAGAATAACTACAGTCCTTAGGTCGAGGTACAGACTGAGGTAAAGGAGCTTGCGAGTATCTTCTAACTGTTCGTGAACTCTTGATTTCTGGTTCGTAGTTTTTCTCCCTGGATAGGGTTTCCACGCTAAAATTTGTACCTGCCTTCTTGTGGTGTTTGGTTGGTAGATAGTTAGTTCCATTGTGTTTGATTTGTTATTTCCGCTGCATGTCGATTGGTTAAATTAGAACTAGTATTCCATTCCAGTGGTCCTGCAAAATCCTCACAATGAAGCTTTGATCGGTAAGAAATTGGGCATGGTACCAAATTAAGAGAGCTTAGAGTATGAAAAGAACTACATTGATCAAAGATAGCCCAAAGTGGGCCCTATAGAGTTGGACGGACAAAACTCCACTTGATGATAAATAGCGAATGACTATCTTCATCTCTGCAAAGTAAAGAGGTAAATCAATACAGAAAGAGAATCCTGTGAGAATGATGAGGGTGGAAGCCACATCTTTCTAAGTTGATGTTGGTCCCGGGAGATATATATAAATTTGCCTTTGTCTTACATGACTACTCAGTCGATAGGTTTTTTGTCTTTTATCTCTTTGGCTCGATTCATGTGACAGCTATTTGATTAAGAGTTTGTTTTTTCCCTTCGCTTTAAGTAAATAACCAATAGAAATGAATGTGTCCCTTTGGTGTTGAAACCTTTCCAAAGGTGGACCGGCTTTGGCAAAGGCCAAAACCATGCGGCTTGAACTAATAAAGGCAGAAGGGCTCCAGTGGGAGAGTCCAGAGAAGGAAAGCATAGCCAAAGAGGAAGCTTCCTTTAGTTGAAGTGACTGAAATTATAATAGATAGGACTTCGCTCTACAAGATTCTAAATTGATAAGATGTTTGAGATTAACCCGTGTGTTAATAGGAATCCCAACGGTTTCTTTGTTGGAGAGAAGTATAAATTTTTAAAATGTTACTGTCAAGTAGAATTGTCCAAATGCTCAAATAAAATCCAATGCTATGGAACCGAAATTTGGAGAATTTTGAATACGAAAAGTTATATTTCAGAATGCTGCATTTTTAGGATTTCACTAACCAAATATGAAATTCCAAATGATAGGGAGCAATCGGCATCGCAATCAAAATTACTTTTCTTGTTTTGGAAGAGAGAGTCAAAGGCAACACCAATTTTACTTATTTTTCAATGGAGAGTACTTTTTTTTTTTTTTTGTTTCTAAATAGCAAAGTATATTGAATAAAAGAATAGAGAGTATCCTTTTATAATTGGCTGAGTTTATAAATATTTGGAATGAAATTACACAAATTTTCTATGTTACAAGATTACGTGTTATTCCCCACATTCAATAGCATGGATCACTAGGGCTTACTTGTGCATGATTAAATGCAGCATGGATTACGTGTTAGTGTCGCAAAGAAAGCTCCAAAGAAGCAGAATGTGTCACGACCTAAACGAATTCTCACGTGCCATCATTGTGGAATTAAAGGACACATCCGACCCAATTGCAATAAGCTGCTAAGTTTACAGAATCAAAAGCAATGGAAAACGCCGAAGGCTGAGCTAAAAAAGAAGAATACGAAAGCTGTCTAGGTTAAGAAAGAAGACGTCTCTTCTGTATTGGTACACACTTTGCTGAAATATTTAAATTTACAAGTGTGTGTGCCTAAGCTTCAACACCTCTGATCTGCAAGACTAAGCTCTCACCCCAATGATGATACGAAGATCATATTGAAGGGGAGTCAATATTGTTGTTTGTCAATTTTGGACAAATACAAGGGGAGAAGAATGAAGCTAGGAGGAGCTTTACATGACAAGGCAATTCAAGATCTAAAAGTTCAAGCAAAGGTTATACAAGATCTGCAGTGCTGAATTTCTTTATTTTAAAACTCAATGTATTTTGGCTTTTACTTTTGGGTAGATCAAATTGTATTTTTCTAAGGGATTTTGTCCAAGAATTGCCAAAAGGGGGAGATTGTTAGGCCAATAGTCAAACTGCACTGACAAAGCCAAATAAAAAATGCTGGTAGAATCGAGGCAGAGTAATGTCTAGCTATAGCGATGCAGGCGCCAACCAGAAGCAGGTCTCGCTATAGCGAGACTAATGCTCGCTATAGCGAGCTCGGCGCAGAAGATTAAGTTGGTTCCGGACTCTAAGTTAAAAGTTTGCAAAAGGACTTCTTCTTGATTGGATTATTGTTAGGAGTCTTAAGCACGGTTTTGGGCCTATTTATTGGGTGTTTCTCTCAACCCAAAGACTCAAGACAAGAAGTTAATTCTCTCTCTTGACCTGAGGTTAGAATACCCGAAGAGAGATTTCATTGTTTCTCTATAGTCATTGAGAGATCGTTCTGAATGGCTGCTCTAGAAGGTATTTGCTACTTCTGCTTTTTTATATAAGATAGTTCGTCTTGACTGACAATGTGCGAAGAAATCAAGTGAGGAGAACGGGGCACGGTGGATGTCGTGTACGTGGATTCTTTACAAGAATAACTACAGTCCTTAGGTCGAGGTACAGACTGAGGTAAAGGAGCTTGCGAGTATCTTCTAACTGTTCGTGAACTCTTGATTTCTGGTTCGTAGTTTTTCTCCCTGGATAGGGTTTCCACGCTAAAATTTGTACCTGCCTTCTTGTGGTGTTTGGTTGGTAGATAGTTAGTTCCATTGTGTTTGATTTGTTATTTCCGCTGCATGTCGATTGGTTAAATTAGAACTAGTATTCCATTCCAGTGGTCCTGCAAAATCCTCACAATGAAGCTTTGATCGGTAAGAAATTGGGCATGGTACCAAATTAAGAGAGCTTAGAGTATGAAAAGAACTACATTGATCAAAGATAGCCCAAAGTGGGCCCTATAGAGTTGGACGGACAAAACTCCACTTGATGATAAATAGCGAATGACTATCTTCATCTCTGCAAAGTAAAGAGGTAAATCAATACAGAAAGAGAATCCTGTGAGAATGATGAGGGTGGAAGCCACATCTTTCTAAGTTGATGTTGGTCCCGGGAGATATATATAAATTTGCCTTTGTCTTACATGACTACTCAGTCGATAGGTTTTTTGTCTTTTATCTCTTTGGCTCGATTCATGTGACAGCTATTTGATTAAGAGTTTGTTTTTTCCCTTCGCTTTAAGTAAATAACCAATAGAAATGAATGTGTCCCTTTGGTGTTGAAACCTTTCCAAAGGTGGACCGGCTTTGGCAAAGGCCAAAACCATGCGGCTTGAACTAATAAAGGCAGAAGGGCTCCAGTGGGAGAGTCCAGAGAAGGAAAGCATAGCCAAAGAGGAAGCTTCCTTTAGTTGAAGTGACTGAAATTATAATAGATAGGACTTCGCTCTACAAGATTCTAAATTGATAAGATGTTTGAGATTAACCCGTGTGTTAATAGGAATCCCAACGGTTTCTTTGTTGGAGAGAAGTATAAATTTTTAAAATGTTACTGTCAAGTAGAATTGTCCAAATGCTCAAATAAAATCCAATGCTATGGAACCGAAATTTGGAGAATTTTGAATACGAAAAGTTATATTTCAGAATGCTGCATTTTTAGGATTTCACTAACCAAATATGAAATTCCAAATGATAGGGAGCAATCGGCATCGCAATCAAAATTACTTTTCTTGTTTTGGAAGAGAGAGTCAAAGGCAACACCAATTTTACTTATTTTTCAATGGAGAGTACTTTTTTTTTTTTTTTGTTTCTAAATAGCAAAGTATATTGAATAAAAGAATAGAGAGTATCCTTTTATAATTGGCTGAGTTTATAAATATTTGGAATGAAATTACACAAATTTTCTATGTTACAAGATTACGTGTTATTCCCCACATTCAATAGCATGGATCACTAGGGCTTACTTGTGCATGATTAAATGCAGCATGGATTACGTGTTAGTGTCGCAAAGAAAGCTCCAAAGAAGCAGAATGTGTCACGACCTAAACGAATTCTCACGTGCCATCATTGTGGAATTAAAGGACACATCCGACCCAATTGCAATAAGCTGCTAAGTTTACAGAATCAAAAGCAATGGAAAACGCCGAAGGCTGAGCTAAAAAAGAAGAATACGAAAGCTGTCTAGGTTAAGAAAGAAGACGTCTCTTCTGTATTGGTACACACTTTGCTGAAATATTTAAATTTACAAGTGTGTGTGCCTAAGCTTCAACACCTCTGATCTGCAAGACTAAGCTCTCACCCCAATGATGATACGAAGATCATATTGAAGGGGAGTCAATATTGTTGTTTGTCAATTTTGGACAAATACAAGGGGAGAAGAATGAAGCTAGGAGGAGCTTTACATGACAAGGCAATTCAAGATCTAAAAGTTCAAGCAAAGGTTATACAAGATCTGCAGTGCTGAATTTCTTTATTTTAAAACTCAATGTATTTTGGCTTTTACTTTTGGGTAGATCAAATTGTATTTTTCTAAGGGATTTTGTCCAAGAATTGCCAAAAGGGGGAGATTGTTAGGCCAATAGTCAAACTGCACTGACAAAGCCAAATAAAAAATGCTGGTAGAATCGAGGCAGAGTAATGTCTAGCTATAGCGATGCAGGCGCCAACCAGAAGCAGGTCTCGCTATAGCGAGACTAATGCTCGCTATAGCGAGCTCGGCGCAGAAGATTAAGTTGGTTCCGGACTCTAAGTTAAAAGTTTGCAAAAGGACTTCTTCTTGATTGGATTATTGTTAGGAGTCTTAAGCACGGTTTTGGGCCTATTTATTGGGTGTTTCTCTCAACCCAAAGACTCAAGACAAGAAGTTAATTCTCTCTCTTGACCTGAGGTTAGAATACCCGAAGAGAGATTTCATTGTTTCTCTATAGTCATTGAGAGATCGTTCTGAATGGCTGCTCTAGAAGGTATTTGCTACTTCTGCTTTTTTATATAAGATAGTTCGTCTTGACTGACAATGTGCGAAGAAATCAAGTGAGGAGAACGGGGCACGGTGGATGTCGTGTACGTGGATTCTTTACAAGAATAACTACAGTCCTTAGGTCGAGGTACAGACTGAGGTAAAGGAGCTTGCGAGTATCTTCTAACTGTTCGTGAACTCTTGATTTCTGGTTCGTAGTTTTTCTCCCTGGATAGGGTTTCCACGCTAAAATTTGTACCTGCCTTCTTGTGGTGTTTGGTTGGTAGATAGTTAGTTCCATTGTGTTTGATTTGTTATTTCCGCTGCATGTCGATTGGTTAAATTAGAACTAGTATTCCATTCCAGTGGTCCTGCAAAATCCTCACAATGAAGCTTTGATCGGTAAGAAATTGGGCATGGTACCAAATTAAGAGAGCTTAGAGTATGAAAAGAACTACATTGATCAAAGATAGCCCAAAGTGGGCCCTATAGAGTTGGACGGACAAAACTCCACTTGATGATAAATAGCGAATGACTATCTTCATCTCTGCAAAGTAAAGAGGTAAATCAATACAGAAAGAGAATCCTGTGAGAATGATGAGGGTGGAAGCCACATCTTTCTAAGTTGATGTTGGTCCCGGGAGATATATATAAATTTGCCTTTGTCTTACATGACTACTCAGTCGATAGGTTTTTTGTCTTTTATCTCTTTGGCTCGATTCATGTGACAGCTATTTGATTAAGAGTTTGTTTTTTCCCTTCGCTTTAAGTAAATAACCAATAGAAATGAATGTGTCCCTTTGGTGTTGAAACCTTTCCAAAGGTGGACCGGCTTTGGCAAAGGCCAAAACCATGCGGCTTGAACTAATAAAGGCAGAAGGGCTCCAGTGGGAGAGTCCAGAGAAGGAAAGCATAGCCAAAGAGGAAGCTTCCTTTAGTTGAAGTGACTGAAATTATAATAGATAGGACTTCGCTCTACAAGATTCTAAATTGATAAGATGTTTGAGATTAACCCGTGTGTTAATAGGAATCCCAACGGTTTCTTTGTTGGAGAGAAGTATAAATTTTTAAAATGTTACTGTCAAGTAGAATTGTCCAAATGCTCAAATAAAATCCAATGCTATGGAACCGAAATTTGGAGAATTTTGAATACGAAAAGTTATATTTCAGAATGCTGCATTTTTAGGATTTCACTAACCAAATATGAAATTCCAAATGATAGGGAGCAATCGGCATCGCAATCAAAATTACTTTTCTTGTTTTGGAAGAGAGAGTCAAAGGCAACACCAATTTTACTTATTTTTCAATGGAGAGTACTTTTTTTTTTTTTTTGTTTCTAAATAGCAAAGTATATTGAATAAAAGAATAGAGAGTATCCTTTTATAATTGGCTGAGTTTATAAATATTTGGAATGAAATTACACAAATTTTCTATGTTACAAGATTACGTGTTATTCCCCACATTCAATAGCATGGATCACTAGGGCTTACTTGTGCATGATTAAATGCAGCATGGATTACGTGTTAGTGTCGCAAAGAAAGCTCCAAAGAAGCAGAATGTGTCACGACCTAAACGAATTCTCACGTGCCATCATTGTGGAATTAAAGGACACATCCGACCCAATTGCAATAAGCTGCTAAGTTTACAGAATCAAAAGCAATGGAAAACGCCGAAGGCTGAGCTAAAAAAGAAGAATACGAAAGCTGTCTAGGTTAAGAAAGAAGACGTCTCTTCTGTATTGGTACACACTTTGCTGAAATATTTAAATTTACAAGTGTGTGTGCCTAAGCTTCAACACCTCTGATCTGCAAGACTAAGCTCTCACCCCAATGATGATACGAAGATCATATTGAAGGGGAGTCAATATTGTTGTTTGTCAATTTTGGACAAATACAAGGGGAGAAGAATGAAGCTAGGAGGAGCTTTACATGACAAGGCAATTCAAGATCTAAAAGTTCAAGCAAAGGTTATACAAGATCTGCAGTGCTGAATTTCTTTATTTTAAAACTCAATGTATTTTGGCTTTTACTTTTGGGTAGATCAAATTGTATTTTTCTAAGGGATTTTGTCCAAGAATTGCCAAAAGGGGGAGATTGTTAGGCCAATAGTCAAACTGCACTGACAAAGCCAAATAAAAAATGCTGGTAGAATCGAGGCAGAGTAATGTCTAGCTATAGCGATGCAGGCGCCAACCAGAAGCAGGTCTCGCTATAGCGAGACTAATGCTCGCTATAGCGAGCTCGGCGCAGAAGATTAAGTTGGTTCCGGACTCTAAGTTAAAAGTTTGCAAAAGGACTTCTTCTTGATTGGATTATTGTTAGGAGTCTTAAGCACGGTTTTGGGCCTATTTATTGGGTGTTTCTCTCAACCCAAAGACTCAAGACAAGAAGTTAATTCTCTCTCTTGACCTGAGGTTAGAATACCCGAAGAGAGATTTCATTGTTTCTCTATAGTCATTGAGAGATCGTTCTGAATGGCTGCTCTAGAAGGTATTTGCTACTTCTGCTTTTTTATATAAGATAGTTCGTCTTGACTGACAATGTGCGAAGAAATCAAGTGAGGAGAACGGGGCACGGTGGATGTCGTGTACGTGGATTCTTTACAAGAATAACTACAGTCCTTAGGTCGAGGTACAGACTGAGGTAAAGGAGCTTGCGAGTATCTTCTAACTGTTCGTGAACTCTTGATTTCTGGTTCGTAGTTTTTCTCCCTGGATAGGGTTTCCACGCTAAAATTTGTACCTGCCTTCTTGTGGTGTTTGGTTGGTAGATAGTTAGTTCCATTGTGTTTGATTTGTTATTTCCGCTGCATGTCGATTGGTTAAATTAGAACTAGTATTCCATTCCAGTGGTCCTGCAAAATCCTCACAATGAAGCTTTGATCGGTAAGAAATTGGGCATGGTACCAAATTAAGAGAGCTTAGAGTATGAAAAGAACTACATTGATCAAAGATAGCCCAAAGTGGGCCCTATAGAGTTGGACGGACAAAACTCCACTTGATGATAAATAGCGAATGACTATCTTCATCTCTGCAAAGTAAAGAGGTAAATCAATACAGAACGAGAATCCTGTGAGAATGATGAGGGTGGAAGCCACATCTTTCTAAGTTGATGTTGGTCCCGGGAGATATATATAAATTTGCCTTTGTCTTACATGACTACTCAGTCGATAGGTTTTTTGTCTTTTATCTCTTTGGCTCGATTCATGTGACAGCTATTTGATTAAGAGTTTGTTTTTTCCCTTCGCTTTAAGTAAATAACCAATAGAAATGAATGTGTCCCTTTGGTGTTGAAACCTTTCCAAAGGTGGACCGGCTTTGGCAAAGGCCAAAACCATGCGGCTTGAACTAATAAAGGCAGAAGGGCTCCAGTGGGAGAGTCCAGAGAAGGAAAGCATAGCCAAAGAGGAAGCTTCCTTTAGTTGAAGTGACTGAAATTATAATAGATAGGACTTCGCTCTACAAGATTCTAAATTGATATGATGTTTGAGATTAACCCGTGTGTTAATAGGAATCCCAACGGTTTCTTTGTTGGAGAGAAATATAAATTTTTAAAATGTTACTGTCAAGTAGAATCATAGTATAAAATATCGGCCGATACCGGTTCATATCGGCCGATATGAACCGGTATCGGCCGATTCCGAGTCGATATTTTGCCTGCGATATCGGTTTCGGTATCGTAGGCAAAATACCGCCAAAATATCGGCCGATATTTTGAAAATATCAGCAGAACCGATATCTCGGCCGGCCGATATTTTGAAAATATCGGCCAAGATGATATATAATGCAAAAAACATACTTTTTGTTAAAAAAATCACAATCTTCCTCTTCTTCTCCTCTCCTCTCATCTTCTTACTCCTTAGGGGCTGCAACTACTCTCTATCTTGCATCTTTTCAAATCCCACCTTTATTTCTTAAATAAAATATTATTCAAGCCTCAAGGTAAGAGAAAATCAATTTATACCATTTTATTATGTGTTTTTTGTTTTTTATTTTTAGATGAAGCATAGAAATGATCATTTGGTTTGTCACTTTGGTTGTGTTCTTCACTTAGAAGTTAGATCTACATACTTTCATGCTAGATCTACTCATACACATGATTTTTATATTTTTATTTTAATTATTTTATTTTCGAATTTTTCAATATTTAAATTATAATATATCATTTTTTTGGGATTTCATCATAAATATGTTGTTTTAATGATTCATGATCATTGTGTGGTTTATAAATGATTGATTTATATACTTTTATGCTAGATCTATATATTTAGTATTTTGAAAATGATTTTATTAAATCTTAATTTTTCTAAAAATAATTGTTGTTACTTGGTCTTGAATTTCTTAATTTATTTGTTGATTGAGTTAGTATTAAATGATGATTGATATGTTATTTTTATTTTCTTATATTTTACACTAATAAATTGATAATGAGCATCAATAATGGTTGTATTATATGAAATACTGGAAAAGACAGCGAACTGTAATATAGACAGGACTCATAACTTAAGGTGACCAAGATTTTGATTTATTGTTGTTACTAATGGAAAAAAAATATTGTTTTCCAGCATTTTCTAATATTCTGGATTTTTTGGATATTTTTGAAAATTTTTTTGGATTAAAAAAAAAATTCACACCGCGACGACCGCGACGGACCGATATCCGCGACCGATACCGATATCATATCGGTTTTTCGGCCCGACCGAGACCGCGACCGAAACCAAGATTTTAAACCATGAGTAGAATTGCCCAAATGCTCAAGTAAAATCCAATGCTATGGAACCGAAATTTGGAGAATTTTGAATGCCAAAAGTTTTATTTCAAAATGCTGCATTTTTAGAATTTCACTAACCAAATATGAAATTCCAAATGATAGGGAGCAATCGGCATTGCAATCAAAATTACTTTTCTTGTTTTGGAAGAGAGAGTCAAAGGCAACACCAATTTTACTTATTTTTCAATGGAGAGTACTTTTTTTTTTTTTTTTTTGTTTCTAAATAGCAAAGTATATTGAATAAAAGAATAGAGAGTATCCTTTTATAATTGGCTGAGTTTATAAATATTTGGAATGAAATTACACAAATTTTCTATGTTACAAGATTACGTGTTATTCCCCACATTCAATAGCATGGATCACTAGGGCTTACTTGTGCATGATTAAATCTGCTCATATTAAATGGATCCCTTTACATCGGGTGTGGTCTAATTCTTACACCAAATAAAGTTACATATACCATTAGATCAACATGTTTGAAAACTATAATTATATATTTAATGCACGATGATTTAACATATACTATTAAGTTGATTATGTGTGGAAAACATAACTATATTTAATGCACGATGATCTAGGTACATGTTACTTCATTCAAAATGAGATTTATATTATTACATATCCATGAAGAGATGTGACATAAAGAGAGTTAGATTGGACAAAGTAAAGCAATAGAAATATAAAAGTAGGTGTCTTTTTGGGTAAAATAGATAAAAATAGGTTTTTAGCAGCCCTAAATGGTAGTGAGATTCTTTTATTATTCAACGATGCAAAAAGATTATATAAGAAAAAAAAAATAGTAATGACAAGTTGACACCACTGTGTCCAGAAATCTTGGAATCACCTTTACGACTTGTGCAATGAGTCGATTTCACAGTCCATGTATTTTTTATTTTCTCGGGAGAGAGTGCTGTATTCTTGCCTCTCTTATGAGAAACAAATTCCCATCTAATGAGGATTATCCATTCATTTCTTTTTTCTATAAGAAGAATATATACACCAATCAATAGATTGGTGAGCTGTACGGGAGATCAAAATGATTTTTCTTTCTATCATAAAATCAGCTAGTCGGACTTGTAAAAAAAATAAAAATGAACTGATTTATTTTAATAAAGAGAATTTTGGCTTTTTATGGAAAAGGTACGAGTGATGGATTTCTCTTTTGTCATGGAAATGAAAATCCATAAAACACATAAATCCACCCATCGTGCAAACAAGTCCTTAGATTGAATCGAGATTCTTCGAAGGAATATGAGACCAGTCTAGGCACGTGTTAAAAAGGCCCATAGTTTAAGTGTTCATATAGAAGAAAAATACAAGTGCTTACTCCGAAGACCGATGAAAACATATGAGAAGTTAAAAAGAAAAAAAATCACATAGTATGGATTGGAGAGTGGGCCATCAAGTTAATACGGGCAGATTTCAAATAAGTCCCTTATTTTTCACCCCTTTTTCTTAATAGAATCCGTATGGAAATATCAAAAACAACATTGACTTTTTTGTTGCATTTTCAAGCAAGTCCTTCTCATTTAATTTACAGTAACGCGTGTTTCATTGACCTTTTCTCTTAAAGTGACTACTAACTTGTCCTTAGGTGTTTTTACCCTCTCTTTTCCCCATGAACGGTTTAAAAGGGATAGGGGGCAATTAGGTTATTTTAAGGTAAAAAGGACCATAGATCTAATGCCATCACGGCAAATTTAATAAAAAAAAAATAACATTTTGTTTTCTCAGTCCTCTGCCCCTCGGTGAGGAAAGGTGACTGTCTAAGTTCGAACCCTGGACAAGCAAGCAAGAACTTACGCCTCCACTGGAGTATATAAGAGGCCATTCTTAAAAAAATAATAAGAAAAATTAATTGAAAATATAGTATAATTTTCTTTTTTTTATATTATTTTTATTATTATTATTAGGGATTCTTTCTGAAAAGGGGTGAAAACTGAGGGATTTATTTGAAATTTACCCGATTAATATACATAAAAAAGGAATAGTAGGTGCCGTCTAGTACGTTTCAAGCCATATGTTGTTTTTTGCTAACCAATCAAAACCAAGAGGTGGTTCAACGCGCCATGCATGATGTTAATGATGTTTCATTTTGGCTCTCCCATTTTCTAATTTATTCCTCCTTTTGAAAAGATAATTGGTCTTTGTCGTTGTGGTTGTGTACATCGCACCATTCAACTAAATTAACATATGTGGGGCTATGTGGGGCTCATCCGACTCGATTACATTAAATTTCACTAGAACCAATTATCAAGATATTGACAAGTAATAGGATGAGAACTGTCTACAAGGCTCTTACGGGGATTCTACTCTTGATAAAGTTACCCCGTTCAGATACACTATTAAAATCTCATATGAATTTTAACAAGTATCACTTGTTTAGGCATGGGATAGGGAAATGAGTCTTACACATATATATAAATATTATATATGCAAATGTTATGTGGAAAAAATAACCTAACTTATAAATATGTGAAACACACTATTATTTTAGTCAAAATTGACATTTTGAAATGTGTAAATAAGTGCATTCAATGGTTTTAGATGTGTTTAAATTTTGTAGATGTTTTTCGCAAATCTCTACAAATATATGAAGATTTAAGGTATCAAATTAAACCTCTTGATGCCTAACATTTATATAAGAACATTTAATGGTTTGTATCATTGATTGTGGGGCCACAAAAGTGTAGAGAATTAGTTTTATAAGTTAGGATTTTGTTAAAACTTCTGCATAAAAATTTTCAAATTTATGAAGATTCAAATTAATCTGTTAAAGTTTAATAGAACAATAAATAATATGAACAGCTCAAATTACCAATTTGGGGCAGTGAAAAAAAAAGTGGTTGAAGGGTTCCAACCCACAACATATGGGTTCAACTTTTCCAACCCTCGCTCACTATGAGTTTGAAACCCAAGAAAATATTGATGCCTTCAAAAATTATTGAACTTGTGAACATGAAATAAAGAGGGGGCAGAACTCCTTTAGTTCTCTTGTAGGTATATTTTGTGCACACAACTCCTAGGTCTCTTGAAGATCTTTGCATCCCCACCTTCCTCAAGGTTGGAAAGGCCCTAGTGAGCCCGATAGACCAGTTAGTTTGCACATACACATATAGTGGAATGTGTACTCTGATAACCACCTGATTTTGACACGTCGAGCCCATCCTTCTAATATCCGTATGGTCCTTTCTACCCAAAAAAAATTATCCGTATGGTCCATTCATGCTAGTCCTTGTGTAGTCATTATTTGTTCATTTTAAAGGTATTTAAAATATATGGTCCTCTAAGGTGATTGGGAGTCCTGTGGTCACCATGGTCCTCTCACGTGATGTGCAGGCAGGCAGTCTTGTACCTCGAGGGTGCTTATGTTCACTCTAGGGCCTCTCAAGGGTCCAGCCACCTTGGCCGGTAAAAAAAAAAAGGAGATTACTGATTATGTAAGTTGTTTCTATGATACAAATAGTCATGTAGTAGCTTTATTGTGTTACATATATGAGGTCAAACCAAGCTTTCACTGGCTCAGCTCAGTTTTTAACCAACTCGCTCAAGCTCAATTTAATTTTGTCGAACTTGTTTTGGCCCAGCTCAATCAGTGTTCAAGCCAAGCCCAAGCTGGCAAAGGTGGGAACCTTCACTGCCAATGTCTGGTCGAAGCCCAGCACTCAGAAAACTGTTTTCCACTTTGGCATGCCCAGGCCTGCCCAGACAATTATAAGTAAATGTTTTCCATTTAATTGTGGATTATTGCCCAATTTTATTTCAATGCTCCCTTTTTAAGGTTAATAATTAAATACTGACCAGTGTTTCAAGAACTTTACCAGCCAGATCGAGCAGAACTGATATGTTCACTGGTTCGATTCGACGAAAAGGGGAACCCAAAAAAAAAAAAAAGGTCAAAACTGGATAAAAAAAATGGCAGTTGAATGGTTGGACACACCATTAATTATTCTAAAATAACTTTTAAAAAGAATTAGTGCTTACATTGCTGTTGAACCGAGTTAAACCAGATGGTCAAACCAGGTTGGACCCCAATTGTTGACTCCACCAGTTTGCCCTCCTATCAGGGTTAACATAATTAATCAAGGTTCAAACCCCATCTATGGTGTGGTTTAATGGAGACAGTTTAGATCTTTAAGAATACAAGAAAAGTAGCAGTCACATGAGATTAAATCAACCATCTAGTGAAGAGCATAGAGCGCCTGAAGTGGCCAGGAAACCTTTTTTTTTTTTTTGTAAAGAGGCCAGGAGGACTTTTGGGCTATAAAATAGACGGCCCATCTTGGCTAGGGCATGAAAGTGGACCCGGAGCCAGTTTGGTGCCAAAATGATTATAGAGGATTGAGTCACCGTATGAGCCCAATGGGCCAAACTCCGGTTTTTATACGGGCTTCTATAGTAACATATCTATACTTGTGTTCGGGCATTGGGGCCCATTAGGCCTGTTTACAAGTTCATATGCACTCCTTTTACACATCTATCATTAATAACTATACATCTTCATTTTTGTTTGAACGCATACGAACAAGGAAACTTGGGTCAAAACATATTTTATTCCATTTATGATAATAGTGTAAATGGACTCCTACTGGGGTAGTGGTTATATTTTGGCCTGCATGCTGATGTGCTAACAGGCAGGCTCAGGCTTCCATTTTAACTCAATTTAGTCCGCCCGGGCTGGGTCTTCAGTCAACTCAAGGTCTTATCTGCCACCACTTACCGGTGAGGTATGTGACCGTTCTCGTGATAGTGAAAAATTGATCATCACTTACTAATGTTTTTGGATTATTGGTATAATATACGAATCTAGTGATGCCCACGTGCTTCCTGTTGGAAGGTTTGGATCTCCATGCCCATTACCCCATGTGACTAATTGCTAAAAGGGTGGCTTGCTAGTGCTCATCTAGATGAATACGACGGACCAGCCAATGTGCCACCCAACCCCAGTGATGGAAAAGGGTCTGTGGATAGAATCCCAAGAACTTAAAATAGACAAGGCAATGGACACTGCTTCTGCATTACCCACTACCCCCACCACCCCACCAAATAAAACAGTAAAAAAGATAAGAAAAATGGCAGAGTCAGTGTGCAGTAAATAGAAGAGACTTAACAGGTCTACTACAGCTCCTCTGGAAGTATAAATTCCGAGTAGAATCATAGAAACCATAGTGTTGCTATATCCTTCTCTCAAAAGAATCCAGGCAGAAATACAACAAAGGAAATCTTAAAAAGAAAACTGAAAAAAATGCTGTTAATAGCACTATAAGCCCATATTATTAGAGAAGTTATGTGACAAAACCATGGCCGTCCAATGTAAGCCTATCCAAATTCCAATATCCTCAAACTATGATGTAGCAGATAGCACTGTCATTGCATGAAGAAGCCTTCTAAGGGTTGAAAAGGCGGTCGCCACATCGGCATTTCCACCCCAGTGGCTTGTAATCAGAACTTTTGGAGATAGAACTCCATGAAGACACCTCTACAGGAACTGCATTCCCATATCCAGGGTCATCTGGACCAAGTGCGGGAACCGTGGGCTCCTTCACTGCTATGCATGGCTTGCACTCACCGCATCGGTTATGGCAGCCCGGCGGCATGGATCCCAACCGCGTCTTTTCCTCATAAAACAACCCCTATAGATGAAACCCATTATCACCCAAAAGATTTTAGTGCAAAATATTATTCATCCCACAAATTTAGTATGAGAACAATACCATAATCTCTGTGTTTTGGATACGAATTGTAACATGTATCAAACAGTCGAGTGAATATAGTCCTTATGGTTAAAGAAAAGCAATCAGGCACGGCCTTGAAACAATTCATCACATTTCTCAAATGGAATTAACTAAAACTTCCTAGATATATAAATCAAATATCTTGTTCCAAATGACACGCACAAATCAAGAAATAATCCAAATCTTTACCATTCAAGCAACAAGAAAAGATGATCGAATAACTACCCGAGAAGTGGCGACTGTCGGTCCTTCGAAACATGAAGCTGGAGGAAGGAAATAAAGAGCTGTAGCAAACAGAGCTGTGATGTATAGAAGATCTAGACTTGATAAATTCTTCATGGGCATACAACCATCTCATTTTACCATGAAGGAGGAGAAGACAAGTTGGTTTCTACTGTGTGAAGCTTCTCATGCTTTGAAAAATCGAAGTGTTTGTTTCTTGGTGGGGTCTTGTGGGAGCACATATTTAAGTGGTGTCACTGATGGGGTTGGGAGTGGGCAGGGCAGTGAAAGGAACAAGACGTGGGTGGGGGAAAGCTCTCATCAGAAAAATATCACAAGGGGCTAGTCTCTTTTCTCTCTCTTCTTTTTCTTTCTTCCTAGGCCATTGGTAGACGTGGAGAAAGCGATAGGAAGTGGGAATGAAAATGAAAAAGCCTGTAGTGGTTGAAATGAAATTAATACACAATCAGTTCTGTTTCAGAAGATTTGTTAATTAGCACTGACATTCAATGCATATTAGACTGTTAGTGTGGTTATTGTTGTGAATGACAACACCAGAACAGAAGGGAACTCAGGATCGTCTACCTGTGGTGAGCCACGTGGCATGTAGGGGGGCCCATTGACCCCGCTGAATGGTCTATCTGACCAGCATCAGCAGCATTGGCGATAGGGATGTCATATGGAAGTTAATGGACCTCTGATTACCCAAAGGACTCGAACAAGAAAAAAATCTGAGTGAGGACCTCTTTTTAGACTTAATCCGGATCCGGTCAGGTTTGTTCCCGTATACTTGTCTACACAATTGATATATAAAAGTAATATACATGCTCCCACTTTAATAGTATGGGTTCCAAATGACATCCATTTTCCTAAGTCTCCCGTTCCGAATAAAGTGGGTATGGAACCTATGTTTGGATCTAGGAGAAATTTGTATCTAGATCTAAATCCATGCATATAAGATCTAGAACATTCAAATTTGGAACCAGATCCTTCTACGTTCCGACTTGAGAATCCAAATGCTGGACAATTACTTTAACATATTAAAAGTGTATAGGTTAGAAGGGTATAAATAGCTTGGTTTAGATGCATATTTAATAGTTTACTTATCTTTAATCATACCATTCAATCATCCCATTTATATATTGTTTGTCAGCATGAAGGTCCAGAGTTCCGCAGTGGATCAACAAGTAAAAGGCAGAAAGCTGCAGCATCTTTAGCCGTAGCCCAACAAAGAGCCAGCCCACATCTGGATCTTACTACTCATGAACGTATTGGATCTGAAGATCCCATCATGGATGTCTAATTGGTCACAATTCATGTTTAAGGTCATTCGCCTGATGGGCCGTAGACTGGGTGGATCTTGGGCTGTCTTTTAAGCTATTGGCCACCTTTGTTCGGAAGAGGGTCCAACTCATGCGAGCTCTAGAATTCAAGCTAACATAAGACACAGCATATAAAGATTTTAACCAGTCCAGCTAAGCTTTTTATCATATAATCTTTCCAAAAATGGACCGGAGGGCAAACTGTTTGGGAAGGCAGTTGGGTTCCATCTAGTTCAACTATCTGGTTTGCCCAGCTAGAGTACTGTGATGTATAAAAAAAATAATAGTAATAATAAAGTACTTTTAGAACTACTAAATGGTACCAACCAATTCAAATGACAGTTTTTTTACCATTTTTTGACTGGTATTTTTTACCAGTTACTTTGACTGGTATCTGGCTTTAATCTAATCAGATTGGTCAGGTTACTTTTTCCAGTCAAACCCAGTCAGGTCTGGTTTCCAAAACACTGGCTACCATGTGCGCCGCCAGATTTCCAGGCCCCATTAAGGTATAGTTGTGCCACTGTGACAATAGCAACAAGCAATTATAATTGGCATTAACAGTCACTTTTCTACTTCTGCTTATTTTTAACATCAACGCAAACCCAGTACCTATTCAACACACGTGAGACCAACCTTCTTGTAGGCACTGGCCCAAGTTTCACTCAAAATAGATTCATTTGCACTGCTGCATTGATCAGTCCAGGGGAGTATAAATCACTCTATATAAGAGTGAATTAGAGTTAGAGATGATCATTGGCAGTTATTCAGAATCCTGGGCAATACGAATCTGTAGTGACCAATTGAAGGGAAACAAAGTTCCAAGGATCCACACAGGGGGCCAGAGCAATCGCATATTTTGGGTGGTCCCCATATCATGAGCAAGATGTGAGATTTATGAAGGCTTTGATGAATGATGACATCCCTGAGTAGAAACATCAATGAAAGAAACGATAAAATGGTGATAAATAAGCATAATTGGAGCACACAATTTAGAGGGAGAAGGATCGTTAAATAGCCTTTTTCTTATATCAGTGACATTATTTACCCAAGTGTACAAGAACAGACCATTCATCTGGAAGTGTTTCCGATGGTCCGCAGGAAAAAAAAAAAAAATTGCTCTTATCAAATATTTTCAACAACAGGATCAAAGACTTTCACCTGCCTTCATCCATATACATCAGATAGATGATACTTTATACCACCAAATTAAGAGATCACCTGTTTGGAACCTAAACTTTGTCATTGTTGGCTCCCCTGTGTCTATCTGCATGAATTTCCATTTGCTGCACCTGTCCCTTCTTCTGTTGTGAGTACTGAGTCCCAGTCGTTTGTTCTTCTGTCGGAGAGTCTCGCCTGCTGTCTCTAGGCTTCCCAGACTTCGCGATTGCAAGAATAAGATCAAGCTGTTTCTGTTGCTGTTCCTATAAATGCCAAGCACAGGAATGAAAGTGAAGAGCTAAAGTGCACGGAATCAACACTTATTATCAAAATTCCTTCCAATGAATAAAAGATAATATTTTCTAACATTTGTTTCCATCAACACTAATTATCAAAACTCTTTCCAATGAAATAAAAGATGATATTTGCTAACATTTGTTTTCAACCACAATGGCTCATTTGATAAGCCGGGTTTCCATATCCCTTTAAAATATCAGGTGGTTACCTAAAAACATCGGAATACCAAACATTCACTAGAACCAGTAAAAACAGCTTACAATTATCTAAATATGACAACAGATCAAACTTCCATTTCAGATTTGTGTTCGGATACTTGGACATGTGCCATTTAACATGCATATCTTTAACCTTCACAGAGAGTTGAAATCACAGTTCTGTTGATCCTGCTGAAAGGGATAAACTGGGCCATCCATCTGCGAAACATGCCACAAATCACAATGCGCATGCCTTCAGCTGTTTCAATCAATACCTACAAAGATTAAGTGCCCAGAACCAATGTTTTAAAAACTGGACAGGACCAGCTGGTTCGACCTGGTCAGACTGG
This sequence comes from Persea americana, assembly GCA_029852735.1. Classification (NCBI taxonomy): domain Eukaryota; kingdom Viridiplantae; phylum Streptophyta; class Magnoliopsida; order Laurales; family Lauraceae; genus Persea; species Persea americana. The sequence continues at coordinate 15,974,366 of CM056809.1, forward strand.
AATGGACACCTCTACTGTACCAGACTCCTCGGCCCCTTTCCCTACATTCACTGGCTCCTGGCAGGGCAGAAAACAGCTGCCACATAGATCAGTGACTGGGGACTGGCAATAGGCTGCAAGCCTGCTGCAACATGCAGGTATGATTGTCTTCTTCTTAGATTGTTGCTAAGTTTCTACATGGTAATAGTTATCGTCTTCCTCTTAGATTGTTGCTAAGTTTCTACATGGTAATAGGTATACAATGTTTACATCCTCACAGCACAAGGAGCAGCTAAGATAGTAATTGACATAAGAGGAGATGTAAATTAGAATGGATTGGAGAGGAAGGGCAGTAGAAGGTTACTTGCTATGGTTTCTTGTGCTAACATGTTGGTATGCTGCAATCAAACTCCATGAGTGACTTGATCACCCTCAAGTCAAGTCAACTCAGCTGAGTCAAACCCTAGGGACCGAAAGCCTTAAAAAAATCTAGAAAACTGTGATTAAAGTCTAAAAGAAAATTTTGAGAAATAATGTCTCATCTCATAAATATATTATTTTAAGACTGATCATGTATTATTTAGTATAAATGAGTTTAGGTATAAAAAGGTCTTTTCAATTGTTTCCCACTCAATCGATTGGATAATGTGTCCGATCTTTGAATGATTAGGTCTTTCACAAATGTTGGTTAACCTTCTTTAATCTTCTAAAAATCAATGTGAAAGGTCCCCAAAAGCCAGCCAAGGCCCCCTCCAAAAGGCTGCCTCTGTAGGAATTGGTTAGAATTGGTAAAGTTGTTTCCAACTTGGCCGCTACTGAAACCATAAAGAAGATTCTTTAAATGTGTTCCAAAAATAAAGAAACACAGTTTGGTTCATCTCCAGATAATGGAATAAAGCATAACCATCAGATTATCTGTAATGGTGACAATGTCAAGAATTGTTTATTGGTGTTCAGATCATCACATTTGACATTTTCAACCATTAGATTTGAACTGTTCTGCAAGGTACAGATTCAGTGTTTGCTGCAGAATAATTGCACAAGAAGTTCATTCAATGAAATAGACTATAGACTGGTATCAGAAAGGGAGATAGCATGATAGAACTGATACAAGAAACTGAAAATCTTTTTTGTGGTATGATAAGTAGTTTAGTACATTGATCCAGGTGAACTTACAAAAATGGTACATAAGTTGAAGATGGTACATCCATTTAAAAGGGCAACATTCATGTATTTAAGCCAATGTCATATCCCCTAGTTTATTTTTTGTACTTTTTATATAAGAAATTAATCATTTAGCTGATGGCATTGGTTTCAATTTGAATAGAGATGAGTTGTAGGGTCTCGAATTAGAGGAAAGCATCTGTTTCTTAGTGCATTGTGCCCTAAAATTCAATAGTACACTATCATTTTCGAGAAGAGCATCAGAGCAGGTAAGGTATGAAAAACAACAGTTTTTAACATATAAAGCTACTATAATAAAGGAACTTAGAAAGTGGTCGGGAAACACCACGTTTCAAAATCTAAATCCTTTCATGAGTCCAGCCAACCAATGTGAGTAAAAGCACCACAGGTGGGCAGGAGATCTGCTGCTGTTACCTAAACTTATATATGAAAAATAGCAGATATAGTCCACAGGGAATACGCCCTGGAGCATCCTCCATTTTGAGCAATCCAAAACTGCACTTCTATAGTCACCAAAGAATTTTTCTTAAATACATATGGGCACCGACTGTTAGGTTATACAGTAATATATTAATTGTATATAAAATGAAGTCAATGGAAGTTTTCTTTATATTCTATATTAGAATTACCTAAATTGAAATATTAAGAAACTAAAAAGTCCCAATGAAGTTCCTATGCTCAAATTCCACTTTGTCAATGTTCTCATAAATTAGTACTATGTGGTCATACATTGGAGGACTTGTCCATGATGTGAACCAGCACAGTCACTATAACAATCTTTCAAAATTCATGATTATCATGTTGTAAAAGCTAAATGTTAATGATACCAACCTGCATTGCCAACAAGACCTTTTGGATTTCACCAAGCTCTTTTTCAAGAATGTCTGCTTGCATTGCAAGCGCTCGAGTAGCTTCAGAGTTCTTTTGGGCCAGTGCTGCAGTCTGTAAACATTTAGGGGAAAAAAATCTACGATAAGTGAAACTTTTTGGATTACTTGGCAGGCATGTACGGTAAGAGAGGAGCAACAAACATCAATTGCATGCAAAGCTAACTCAGCACTCTACCAATGACAAGAAATTTACTAGAAAATCATTAAACTCGGTCCCCTGATTGATAGCAGAAAAAGAGCTTGGTTTTTCTTAAAATTTAGTTTCTTTACAGGCCTACAGTGGTATAATCAACGTATATAAAAATCTGATAAAGAGAATTTGAGAAAGAAAATTTCAAAACTGGAACTAATTACTCCTTTCAGAACTAAAGAAGAGAATTAGGATTATTCATAAATTCTTCATAAGAGCTCATCACTCTAAACACATAATGGTTCTAGAAAAGTATAAGAGAGGCATTTCAGTATGCCAAAAAATAAAAAGAAACATTATTATCCATGGCTTGAGCAGATCCATGACAAGTAACAGCGCATCGACTACAGAAATATTTTGATAAGTAACATAATAATATTTTTCATTTTGCTGGCATCTATATTAATCAAATTTAGTCTATTTCTCCAAGAACCCAGTTTTCTTTCTTCAAGGTAGTAACCCCTGATCACCAAATAATTGAATTTGACCAACAGACATTTTATGAAGTATTGATCATTTTTTTTTTCCTTAGAATCTATGCATTCATGTAATTGCTAATAAATCTCTTTTTTTTCCATATGATTTTTTTTTTGGTAGAATTTCCAAATGATTACAGAATTGTTAGTGATAAGATTCTTTCACTTCCACATTAAACATGATAAAAAAAAACTCACTGAAAAATATGAAAAATCACCATAACACTTCGGGATGTCAACCAACGAACCAAACTATCTCACAAACCATCTGGGTTTATCTCAATTGGAAGATTTTGGTTAGCCCATGGACCTTGGCCCAATGGGCCTTGACATGGCCCTGGCTCATGATCCAAAATCCCATTTTGGGGCAACCTCTCTTGGGCTGCATCATTCAGGTAAAGTGCAAGTTGGACATGTGAGTGGACCCACATGCTTTATGGAATTAAGAACATAGTTAGCTATGAGTTTACGTGGCTGTGGGGCGGCATTCTACTAGTCCTAGACAACCATGGCCGTAGTTATGATCAAACCTTCTCTAAGTTCCCTTTAACACTACAAATTTTCATACAAATGGTTGTCTCCTAACTTCGATGTCCATACCAAAAACAAATGGCACTCCTTTATCTTTTATTTTATTGGAGGCATTCATAGGTTTACTCTTTCATATCCATTCCTCACTCCTTATCTAACATACCAAGTAGTTATAGGTTTAACTTGATTGTCTCTTTCACCAGTTTTTAACTTTCTAGGTCTTCAGCCTTATTGTTTTCTGGCACTCATTGAAATTTTTTCTTCCCACCAATTGCGTTTTGAACGTTCACATCCTACTACAGAGTTTCCTTATGTGCACAATTCTAATTCCCTTTGGACTCTCCTATCACATTCTTGGCAACCTATTATGTGTCATTATTTAAACCCTCAATCCAGTAGGGCTCAATTGAATGCAAGGAATCATAGGATCCACGAAATTCTCAAGGATTATCGCTTTTTATGGGAATAGGACTTCTCCAAAAGGTGACAAATGGGGATTATCCTTTTGAGAATTCTATGGCTCAACCACATGTAGGAATAACATGAAATTTTCTCTTCTTTGGATCCCACGGTAGGATTCCATGCATCCAAATGACACATTTGTCTTTTTTTTCATTCAAATCAGCCTTTTAGATTTATAACCAGTCAAATCATGTTGACTCGATAATCTTTATGTCAATAACGGTAATATTCCTAAATTGTGGCATGCAAATAAGATCAGAAACAACCTCATTACAACATTTGAAGTGCTACAGGCTCAAAGAAGTAGGACAATGGGAATAACAAAGAGTTGCAGTGAAGAAATAAGAAAAGACATGTTAGATTCTGGAGGTAACAGAGCATAACTTTAGCTACCACACAAAAAAAGGGGACTGACTGGAAAAGTAGAATTCATTAACCTGAACCCAGGAAGATGGGATAAGGCTTCAATGGCAAAGATGATTACAATGATGATGGTAATGGTGATCCTGGTTTTTAGCCCAACATTAGGCTCATATACAGGTAAGCATCATAACCAATACTATGGGCCCACTTCTCATCAAGGTAAGCCATTGGATCTTTACAATCCCCACTATGAGTAGCAACTACCCTGTTGGATTTAAGTGATCATCCAACTCAAGAGTAGCTATAAAATACTTGAAGATCAACCGTTCACTACAGATTAGCGAAAAGTACATTATTTATGTCCTAGTATATCCACTCTGCAATATCAGAAGCCATTCTTTATTCTCAAAGTATGTATTAGCCATAGATAAAAATTAACTGTAAATTCAGGATAGCTTCACCCATCTATTTATTTCCCCCAAAACCATATCGTAAAAAAACTCTTAGTGTACCCATTTTATCTCCCTATATATGTATTAGAGTGTACTCCCACTAAAGTCAACTCTTAGCTCATCCATCAAGCACAAAAAATCCACTTTAATTGTTTTGCAGAATCCTTGATTGAAGAGCATATACATTCATTCATAAAGTTTAAGATTTCTTTATCTAATAAAACTTGACCACTATAACACTACCATTCTTGTCACTCAAAAGAAAAGAAAAAATCACTACCATTTTTACTTTGGATTTATAAAACTTCTCCTTAAGTCTATTATCAACTACTACATAGATCCCATTCCATAAATTGCTCTTTCCTGCAGCATCCTACCGCCTCCAGTGAGTATCACAAAAGCAAGAGATACTTATCCTCTTATGATATCTACTGGATTCACCATTCAATGCTCCACCATGTCAATGTACCACATCACAAAAGGATAAAACTAACTTTCGGGTAACTTTCTTATATGCACCTGCCCTAGAATGTGTAACTTTCTTCTATGCACCGGACCTAGAATGTGTCAAAATCCAAGATTTTTATTTCTCACAGCAACTAGTCCTCTTTACCATGTGTTACGTCTAGATTACCCCCTATCCAACCAGACTGTCACGTGGCATTCAGCCTCCACTTCTGGAGGAAGCCTATCATCAAAATCTGCACTTTTAGCGTTACTCCTTGTAAAGATTTGGCAAAGTTTTAACACAGTCCTTTACACAAGCTTGAACTAACACATGGGATTTCATCAGTTAAGTTCATTCGCCATAATTAACTTGATCATTCTCAAAGGGATGCAAGCAATCAGAATCTCCTTATTGGGACTATCTAATCATAATCTTATAGCAAGATTGGCAGGTTGATGTAAGGAAGATGAAAATAAAGCAGCAACAGCAGCAGCAGCAACAGCAGCAGCAGCAACCGAGCTTTACCAAAAATTTAAAATATCAATAAAAATGAAACGAATATTAAAATTCAACGCCAACTTCTTTCAAGAGTTCAATAAGCACTGGAACATAGATGGTTATATGCAACCACACAAATGAAGTTCCCAACAGGGTAAAATAAAATTTTACCTCGGTAACAGGCTCTTTTAAAGCCTTCCTTGTAACTCTAAACCGAATCCCCAGCTTCTCCAGCTGCCTTGACAATACCCTAATAATTGTCACAGAGCTCTGCAGATCCTCCTCCAGCTTCCCAACTCTTTCCGCAAGATCAAAACTGCTATAACCCCCTGATTTGGATGATGAATCCCCATATATCCTCTGCCACTGCCGGTGACGGATCAAAGCGCCAATGGCAACAGCACCCACCAACAGAACAGAATTCCACACATAAAACCTATACCCCAACGACGCCTGAAACCACTTCTGCGAGCCCAAAATCGTCGAATTCAAAGCGCACCCAATTGAGAACACAGCCGAGGGAGCAACACACAACACTTCAGCAACAGAAAGAAATGAATCTAAATTAATCCCACCCAACTGCCTCTCTTCCCGAACGCTCCCATCAATGCCACCACCTAACAACATATGGGGTTTTCCCCCAATTAGGAAACACACAAAATAAGGTTGTTGCTGGATTCAGTTTGAGCTCTTACCAGAATGGGATGCTCGAATCTGCCATTGAAACGTCTTGAAGGAATCGAATTTCCGCTTTTGAGAGCTGTGCTGCAGAAACGTGAAAGGCTGCAGCTTCGGGTAGTGAACGAAGGAGATTAAAAAAGGCGTTTTGGGGCTTTTGGGATTGATGTGAATGGATTGGAAGTGGTGAGAGCGTGAATTAGTAATCAGGCTATGAGCAGCAATGGACATCGCCATCGCAGAGCTAAATTGAGAACTCTGGGTTTTGGGGGCTTTTGCTGATTAGGATTAGATGAGAGATATGAAGAGAATTGCCATAAAATAGGATTGAATTGTAGACATTATTGAGAGAGAGATAGAGTCAGAGACAGAGACAGAGATGGTAAAGATAAGAACTTGAGAGAGGGTTTAGGATGTGGATATAATCTGAAAGAAGGGCTTTGGTGTGTTTGCTTGGATTAGGGTTTAAGACACTGGGATTTCTTGTGTTGTTTCTGAGACTGAGAGAGAGATGCAGTTGGAATGGATTAAAGGGAGTTGGTGCAGCGGTTTACCTGTGCAGGTTGTTTGTATGAATTCCATCTCTGGTTTTGGTTGGCTTTACAGTTTACATTATATTACTGTTGTTTGCAGGCACAGGTCTGCCCTTGGTCATGGGTCAGTGGGGGTGTTCATGGGCCGGGCTTATGCATATTCAGGCTTGGTCCTACTTTAGTCGCATATCCATCCCAAGCCCTACATGGCCGTAAGTGCATGACCTAAGCGAAGCCCACCCCCAAATATTGCTGGTCTGGGCCCACCCATTTAGCCAATCAGGAAGGCTTTGGGCTTTCTATCACTTAATCTTTGCCCTAACTAAATATTGAAACTGACCCAAGTTTTAGGCCAGGCCCGACCAAGCACTAAAACTCAACCCTCGAAACTGGCCCAAAACTGGTGGGTCAGACCACCAGCCCACAAGCATCCTTATCAGGGGACTAGCAATAGATTATATTTATGGACCTGGTGGATGTTACTTCTTCTTACTGATCATGACCTGCACTCCTATACTAACCTATTTAACTTAGCTTTTCTCTTTTATTTTTGGGGCAGAAACTTATAATTCTTCTTAAAGTCCTACTACTAGCTGATATTTATGTGCTTCACCCTGGGCTTGATCTTGGCTACCTTGCTTCCCTGAGGCTTTGATGTCCCTTTAATCGCTAGAATGGCATACGCCAAGTTCGGTTCAAAAGATCCCAGTGTTGGCAGAAGTTGTGGAGAATTTATGGGCTGTTCAGGCTTGATTCGAAGTATGTGAAAAAGAGGGACTTTGTTTTATGGAGTTAAATTTTTCAGGGATTTTAAGAAGCATGTTTCTACAATTGGCTCAAAGTAAAGAAACAAAGGTCCAAGGTTCTTAGGTTACTATCAAATAATCTATCCTATAATGAAAATGAATAAAGGGTATGTTTCTATGGCAAGACTCCTTAAGACAATTTATCATGCCAAGAATTCAAAGTTCACGAGATGATGGTTGTCCCATTGGCATTTTTCGGATGCATTGTTTTTGTGCTAAGATTTTGATTTCCAATCACCGAAAAAGTTAAAACAGCCTATGAAATTCTCAAAATTCCAAACTTCATGGCAATTCTGATTTTCCAATTGAGAGGAGGATTTGAGAATTCCATATAGGGGACAACATTTGGAATATTTGCAAATTCTCCCTATATGTATTCTATGAGTTCTGCGAAAGAAACATGCCCTAGGGGAGATAGAAAATGAATATACAGCCAACACCTTATAATTCAAATCCTTGGAAAGTGAAAATCTCATCTATATCTCTACTTTATATCATTCACTCTTCACCTCTTTAATATTCCGCTTTAGGGATCCATTTTGGCATAAATTCCCTTACACTCAATTTCATGAAAACAAATGTGCGTCAGGAGTTTTATTGCTACACGCAATAATTTTATTTTACTACATTCTTTATCGAGGAATATTCAAGTGAGGATTGTTCATGCTTTTCTTATGTATGGTCCACTCAATTTTCTGGTCCACCTATCCCACCAATGATTAAGTTACTCAGATCCACACTTCTACCAACCCCTCTTGTGAATTTCCATAAGCCTGAGTTTTAGTTTTACAACCATTACTCAACATTGGTTTGGGTTCCAAAAAGTTAATATCTTCTAAAACCATTAAATTTAAGCTCCTAACAAAATTGATATTTTATTTTTGAATACCCCTAGATCCTTATGGGATCTTTCCATCCCTCACCTCCTCATCAATGGCATGACTCCTGATGGGCTTCACAGGCAAGTGCACATGATACTATATGCAGACAATTCTCACTAAAGCAAAACTCTTTGCTATATATTGTTTCTTTTTGTACATTAATAATGCAATGCACTTGGTAATGGTAAGATGTAATCCCAAAGGTGTGATTATTCGATGGCCAACGTGTGGATCTCACTTTTGGGTCTCAATTTTTGCTTGGAATTAGTAGGAATTCGACAAGCCTTCAGAACCATTTTCTTGTGTATTTACTTGAGTGGTAGAGGATCATGTCCAAGCCATCATCTTTACAAGGGAGGTAGCTGAAGGAATGGATGCTCTTTATTTAGATCACTTTTTTCCTTGTCACCTATTACATAGAAAGAAAGATATGGCTCGGCTGGGGCACCTATTACATAATTAATTAGTTGATTGGTATGAGTATGACCAACATAACCCAACCCACAATAAATACAGGTTAGGAAAACCTAAACCGCATTTCAACAAGTTGGATTAGGGTTGACCCATTAAACCTTCACAATCCGCTTTATCGATTTAAATAGGTCAGGTTAGAGTGGGAGGAGGGCCCAATGTAAAAAAAAAAAGGTACTAAAATTTTTGTAGAACTGGGGTTTTTTTTTCTTTCAAATTTCTAGGGGAGCGATGCCGCACCATCCCCAAACAGCAATGTTAAAAAATATATATATATATATAAATTATAAAAAAAAAAAAAACTAAAATTTTCCATAATATTGTTGGTTTTTATTGTTCACCATCCCCTTCATTTTTGGCCACTGCTACCCCTCACCCAATCCTTCTTTTTATTTGCCTAGCATCAAACTCAAGTATGGTCTTATTGTTTGAAATAGACTGGAATTGTGCTGTTGGGTTGGGTTTTGTGACCGTTTAAACAAAGAGTCTGATATGGGATGGGTCCATCTCCCATAGATACATCTGGTCAGCCCGACCCATTTTTACCCGACTCAACCCATTTCCACCTTTACTTGCACTGGGATGTATAAACCTTATCAAACCGACTCTATAATTATGGAGTTGTGATCAGGTCCATGGATTGAATGAGGTGGGTTACCCAGATCTAATGCGCCAAACCAACTCGAACCTGACAAAGGGTTCGAGTGGATACTTTTATTTCTGGGTTGCGCTTGGGTTGACACTTTACAAGAATATAATAAATATCTGGGCTCGCGTTTTGCCGCTTTTGCCAATTTTGACCCAGTGACCAGGCCCAAGCTACCTCATTGAACTGTGGCCCACCAATTAACCCGAATGCAACCTGCCTTTTTGACTTCTGAGTTGGAATTCTTGTTGAAATTCTTAACTTGATTGATAAGTGGCTCGGGCTCGCCAGACATGACCAATCTGAGTCATCGCACTGTGACCCACCAAGCAAAAAACCTGACCCCAACCTATTTATTTGGGGTTCAGTTGACACTTCAAATTTCAGGTTGACTCTTCAAATTTCAGGTTGACTGACGAAGAAATGTGACTGGGGGTGAGAATTAAGAAATGTGACTGGGGGTGAGAATTGAGAAGGGACGCTTGTAACCACTTGAGCCATCCCACCTTCTCACCCTATGCAAGTATTTCTTACTTGCAAGTTGCTGTTGCAACTAACTGGGAAGGATAAAAGGGCACGAGGACTAATCAGGCCCATGCAGGGATCAAAGATATGGCCACAAATGAGCCACAATCATCTCTCACTGCAATGATTGGCATATTTTTGCTGTTCTTCGTTCACCTTGGGTGCACTTTTTAAAAACTGCTTCCCGGCTATGTGTGCACTCACTTGGAACACATTCAACTTAGAAAAGTAAGTTCTATGCATAAAACTAAATTTTAAAGCTTTAGAATTCATTGGTTTTTTAGTACAATTATTTTTGTAATTGAATTCAATAGTGGTTAAGCCTTAAGGGCCTTTTTGTTTGTTTTGGAATACATGGGATTTCATGTCATAACTGATATAAAATGCCGATTAATAGAAATCAGCATTTTGGATGGGAGACGGCTGCTTTTGATTTAGGGGTAGGGGGTTGATTTTGTTGTATTTTCTCTTCTGTTGTTGTTTCCTCTTGTTGGTTTTAATATAATTTTATTTACCAAAAAAAAAAAAAAATGGTTAAAAATAAAGGTCAACCATCACCCTAGTCATTTGAGATATGAGAAAGTGAAGGCCTTATCTACTTCTCCACCTTATATCCTCCATCCTTCACCCTTCACATCTGTCCTTCAGTACCCCTCATGTCTTTAATAACCCTTTGGTAGTGTTCATTTCACCATAAATTTCTATAAATCTTAATCCAAACAAACGGGCCCTAATGGAAACTTCAGCATCAAATCAAATAGGTGTTAATTCATGGAAGCATATGAGTGTGTATGGCTTGAAATTGTTTAAGGTGGACCCATGTTTTGAGGAAAACCCCCATTAATTAATTAATTGTAACAAAACAGTGGCAACAACTTACGGTTAAATCATGTGACTTGTGCCTGGCCCCATCATATTACCAAATTTGGGCAGATGCCCTTGCTACCAGCACTAATATACTGTGATACACTGTCGTCTATATGAAAATTGATTTCCCCCGTGATACACTTCTGATCAAAATAGTTATATGTTGTTCCAATTGATTGATTGGCATTAATCATTGATCTTTTCCTAAGAACACGCAAAAAAGTAGAAGAAAAAAAATTTACGGAAGGGCATGTTTCATGTTTATGTCGCTTCTGTGCAAATAGAAGTTTGCGGACTACCAGGGAAGGGAAGTAGACCTCTACTAAGGTATCACAACCCGGGTTCAAACCTAAGATAGGCAGGTAAGAAAATTGGAAACACTATCACCGCATATGGCAGAAAATTAGACTATTTTGTGCTATTTATTGTAGAGAACTTTCGTACCAAATGATAGAAAAATATTTTTATAAAAATTATTCCTTGCTCAAAATGGCTCTACAGTCCTCACTGAGGAATTTTTAGCAGACCCAGATTGGGTGCCACACAAGTAAGCTTGGTTGGTTCGCATCTTTTTTTTCCTCTCATACGATTGATTGCTCTTGTTTATATATGGAAGAGGAATATCCGAGAGAATATGCTAGTGAATGTCCTGGAGAATAATATGGTAGGGAAAGTGCCGAAAGTCACAAACCTGTTGAACCGGATGGTTTGGCCCAACTGTGTTTGATATTTGATTTAACCCAGTTCCATTGTGATGCAAAAGATTAATAAAATAAAAAATGTTTAAAATAATTAATGGTGGGTTTAACCGATTCGACCGTATGTGTTTTTACTGATTTTGAGTGTTTTTATTAATTTTGATCAGTTTTTGGCTTTTTTAAACTATATACTTTGATTTGGATTAATTAGATTGGTGAAGTTGTAGGTTCGAGTGGAACTTTGACCGCCCACCGGTCAGGTCCACTTCTTGAAACAGTGGCTAAGACATGGAAAGTCAAGAGTGACATTTTTGAGTGGGTGAGGAGTAAATAGGTGAGCATGGATTTGCTATAAGCTGGGTTAAACTCCAACAACACACATATATTGATCCATCCAAATTTGGTACGTCCTGTGATGGGTCATTGATATGTGATATTAAACTTGTTCATGATGGATATGGGTCGGGTTTAATGATGGTTATATTTTAGTTATAGAATTTTAAAAATTATTAATGACTTTATATATTGGTAAGATATGTGGTATAACCTAAGCTCTAAGAATGTTATGTCTGGTTTTCTAGTAACAGATGCCTAATTTAGTAATTTACAAGATAGGGCCGAGCACGTAAAATCCTAAGCCCCCTCTAACCTGTCATGAGTTCGAGTCTACAAACTCATGCTTCATCACTTGCTCCAAATCTAAAAGTTCACTCCCAAACTCGCTCCTAATTAGGGTTGCAAACATGTATTTGATTCTCTGATTATTCAAAAGGTCCGACACGCAAAAAATGAGGTCTGAAACCTATTTTAAATTATGATTCATAAACAGATTCGGATTCGGAACCCAATTTAGGCTCCGATTAATAAACAGGTCAGGTATTGGATCCATATAGGTTCTGACTGATGGATTCAGGACCCAATATATAAGTCTTCAATATTACAAACTATACCTCAAAATTAACTTTTTTTTACAACTTTATATATAATATTGAACACAATAGACTAGATGCACTGTCATAGATTATAGATAATATGCTTACTTTAAAGAAAAAATGTAGAGAAATTAAACTAGTTTTGTAACTAAACTCTAGTACTCTAGGTGCACCCGGATCCGGATTTTCCTATCTTAACCGAGTTTGGAACTAACAAAATAGGTCTCAAGTTGCCGTACTCGGAACCGAAACCGTTATTTAAAAACGGATATGGATCCGGATCCAGTATGATTCGAACCCGGAAGTGTTCCGTTTGTAATCCTACTTCTAATTAAAGCGAATCAGGGCGAGTGACCAAAACATCCCCAACCCATTGCCATTTCTAAATATAACCATATGGGGCCATACCCACATGTAACCACATGGGGGTAGTTGGCCCGGTCAGACTCGGGTCCAGCTCCAAAAATGGCATGGAAATTTTGGGTTAAAAATTTTAGAGCCACCCCAAAACTTAAATGAAAGTGTGCATTTGTCACAAAATCCAGTACTTATTTGTATCTCCCTGTCCCCCTCAAACTAAAATCGCAGATCTGCAATTGGGAAGTCGGCGACGGATAGATAAAAGTCGGGGAGGGGCACGAGTGGAACCCGACCCTTTGCCTTCACTGGAAGTAGGTGAGGGAGAGGGAATAGGTAAGTGATGTGAGTGTAGGATCTTTCCCTCTGCTTCTTTAATGTCAAAATAAGTGGTTGAGATCAGATGGCAACGTGGTGGGCCACGTCTGGTCGTCACATATAATGCTGCTTCTAAAATCCAACCTACATTTTAGGAAGAGAAAACCAGAAGAGATATCCAAAATAGTGACGCGTCTTGGTACTGCATATCCCCATTTTACAATCGCCTGTGAATCTACGTATTTTTCACCCAACAAGACTAATCTCCAAGGTGCTACAAGAAGAGAACCACAACACACACATATAGGTAACAAGAGCTTGCTCATGTAAGGAGTCGTGGGGATGGGGTTAATCCCTAGTCATCTCCGTGAAAAGCGAGACTACCAACCAACCGAGTAACCCCTCATTCTTCTAGCTCAACTGGTTAAAAGACATCTTTGTGCGAGAGTGCACGAGTTCGGATTTATAAAGAAATAGAAGATAGAATAAAAAAGAAAAGGTCGGAAGAGAAGAAATATTATAACTTGAAAGGGAGATCTAAACTCTCTTTACTTTTTCCAATTTTATGCAAATAAAGTACATTTTCACATACATCAACCTCGCCTTAAGTCATGTATCTTTTTCCTGATTCATTTGTGAACATAGCTGTAACTTCATTATATTTAGTTGAAATATTAATTTTCTGATAAATATAATAATTTTCTCGAATACCTTCGCAGGTTTTTTTCATTTTATCTTTTTTATTATACCTTTCTTAAGTTTTTAATATATTTTACTGTTACTGATCAAAATAAAGAAATAAATAACAATATTCTCAAAATGTTGCCAAAATGAAGAATGTTACGAGAAAATCACATTGTTATCAAAAATGAGAAAAAGTAAAAAGTCTTTAAAAAAAATTAAAAATAGTCTACATTCATTCCTATTTATTTATTAGTTTGTTTATAAATTAACTAATTTTTTTGACAATTTTTCAATAATACCCCCAGGAAAAACTCTTATTATTTTATATTAAACTTTACATATAACTACAGTCCGTTTAATGGTCTTGAAGCCAAAGCCCCCAATCCAGCCCCCCTAAAAGATTTGGCCCCAACCCATCGTATGGCCCGAATCTTAGATTATCAGGATTTGGCCTGTGCAAATTCAAGCCAAATCTAAGTCCATTTACAACCCTACACCTCATGGCATATAAATATATTTACTAATATCTTGTAGATACATTTCAATTTGTTTAAGGCTGCCCTATACTTATTATTTGTTTGAACACATACACATTCGACATGAGGCCTATCTTATTTTTTTTATTTGAAGACATTCAACATGAGATTTATCTTTATTTGGCTGTAGGCTAGACAATTGGAGGGATAGGGTTTTTCATCCCAAACAGCCTATATAGACCGATCCTAAGCCCGAATTGCAACAAAAATGTCCATCTGTAGAGCTGAGGTGAGAGGGGTTTCAACTTTTCATTCAAATCCCTCTGTTATCAGCTGTCCAGCTGGACATTCGGGCTACAATTCGGGCCTCGGACCGGTCTGTGTAGACCTTTCATTTTTCTCCACATGAATCACACGGAGACCTGCATGCATTGTCTAATATCCTTGATTTTGATGAGTGCCAGTTACATAACGACTTTAGAGTGTGACCGTTTAAGCCTTTTGTGCTAACCAAAGGCCGTGCTACTCTATCTCCTACGGCTGTCCTAAATTCCGTTATCATTCTTATTTTCTAGCATAATAGAAAATGCATGTGTAGATCATGTTTGAAAACAATAATTCTAGGATTCATGTTGGGATGTCTTTTTTTAACTTTTTGCAAATGTCCTTTTAGTATGAGTTTCATGGAGAATCCCGCTTATGTTATTGCATACAGACATATGCATTGTTCATGAGCCTATGCCCTTTTCACAGAGTAATGTAAGTGTCCAAATGTGGACATTCTTACAGGAAGTTATTTGATGTTCATTTTTTAAAATTTATCTATAATTTTTGTTTTTAACCATTCTATGTATTTAATTCTTATGTATTTTATTACAAACAAATTAAGGATAAGAGTTCGTATAGATAGAATGTATGCACTTTAACACAACAATAGGATTTACTCAGCAAATTGTTTTTGTTTTACTTCTATGAGTTGTTTGAATACTTGGCAGGTTTGTGGTTTTGTTGTTATCGTCATCGTTATCCTCATCAAAGCTTTATCCAAATTTGTTGGAGTCAACTAAATAAATTATATTTGCACTTCTTCGTATCTATTTTTATTATTTTTATCTATGTCTTTTTCCATTCATCTCTTTTTATTAATGGGTCATCAATTTGTATAGAAATACTTTTCCTCAACGGCGTCTTTATCGTGTTGGACATGTCTAAATCAACCTAGAGCACAAATTTCTCTTAATTTATAACTTATTGTTGCTATCCCTCAAATGCTATCCAAAATGATTTTTTTTTTATTTTACCTTTTCCAGTTTTACCATACATTTATCTTAGCATCCTCATATTTACAGTTTAAATGTTAGTGTAAGACTAAAAGTTTCCACATCAGATTCAAAGAAAAAATTGAAAAGCTTTTTAAAATAAACAAATAATAAAAAAATTATTTCCCCTTTTTCTTTTTTTAATTTGTCATTGTATATAGAGTTCTTAATTTACAAACAACGTACAATGTTTATCCTAAGGGTGGCATTTGTTGAGAACCTTCACTACGAGCTTTTACATAGGGCAAACTATTTTTCTTTTTTAAAATCCATTAAATTTAATTATGATTTTCTGGCAATTCTTACATCAATGTATTGGAGCTCTTCATTCGGAACTAATTAGATCTAATGCCTTTCACATTGGCGACTCATCTATGTCACTTTTCTCCTCACTTCAGAACTCTACTTTTATGATATGCTTTTGTATCATTATTATTATTATCATCATCCAAGCCCTGTCGTCCCAAATATATTAAAGTCAATTACATGAATTTTCTTTCTCTATTTCAATCTATCACAAGCCAGTGATATGCCTGTTTATAATAACTTAATTTTACTGGAATAATTTTATCAAATCCACCAATCTTTTTAACTTTACATCAATTGAAAGTGAAAGTCTATACGAACGAGTAGGTATAAACTCGATTGAAATAATTGTAGAAAACTTTTATATTTTTTTAAAATATATATATTTTTATATATATTTTTAAAAATGAGCACAAAGTTTTAACCCTTTTTTCAAGTTTCTTTTATTTATTTAATTTATCACTTAGCATCAAATAACCTGTAAAAACAAATGTCTGCTTGTAGATCCAATGCACTATAAACGTCTGTTGTCAGAAGCACTTGCTGTTTTATTTTGAGTTCTTTATTTGGGGAGGTAAAAACAGATCAGAAACTGAGTTCTAGAACAGTGCACAAAAAGAAAGCATGATTCACGTGGGCAAGCACAAATTCTCCTGTGAGATTGCCCTTCTCTTTTCCCCTTCCATCGATGAATTACGATTATGAATGAATACGCACATTTTATATGTGTGTCACATCACATGGACACAACCATGGCCCAAAAAAAAAAAAAGGTCCGGTTCATCCGAGGCTAGAAAACCTCCAAGTTGAATGAGATCCGAGGCTAGAAATACCCACATTTTATATGTGTGTCACATCACTTCGACACAGCCATGGCTCCAAGTTGGAGCCACCAATTCAAAATACAGTGGAGCCACCAATTGAGACAAGGAGAAATTCAAAATAACCCATTAAAGAAAAATTTTAAATTTTACTCTAATAAGAATTAATCTCGTTATATAATTGATCTCAATCTTATAATGAGACCGATCTCTTATTTGAGTAACATTTATTTTGAGCGTGTCAAATTTATAATAAATGGGTTCGGCTGTGGATTTCTACTATTTCAACTCAGGATTTCTCTAATTGAGATTGTGTAGGTAGGGTCCTTCTACCCCCAGCTCGTCAATGGTTGAGGACCCTTGCGAATATTCCCAAATCAATCAGGTATAATTCACTAGTGGGAAAGGATTATTGGACGGACGGACCAGATGTTGCAGCAGACCAGACCCGGTCAATGGTCTGCAGTCACCATTGACCATTGACTAAAACCTCATGAGTCATGCCCCAAAATGTACAGAGGAAGGAGACGATGGCTGACGTAATTTTGGTTTGAGGAATTGGATCTATAGATCGGTAATCATCAATTTGACTTTTCCCTCTTCGAAACGTGCAGCACGTGCCTCTCCGACCGTGGGAAGGATTATTGGAGGTGGACCAGCCGTGGAACCCACACGGAGGGGAGGAGCCTGAGCTGAGGGGAAAACGGAGGATAGTGTAAGCTATTTCTATTATGGATGAATGTTGCTTATCCCAAAACCAAACTGATTAAAACAAATCCAATCAATTGATTTTTCCTACTAAACTAAGAATTTTGACTAGATTTGGTCATGGGCCCCACCCACTCTGGATATGGGCCAACATTTTGAGCCCATGGATTGAGCGATGGAGTCAAATATCGGCGAGATTTTGAAATTTTCATGATATTATTATGCTATTTTCAGAAAATGTTAATTCTATAGTAATATCTCAATAATTGAAAAAACTCATCAATAACAACATGTTTGTCAGAATATTAGACTGAAATGATAGCAATTATATGAAAAGTCAATTGCAATTTGTTCTTATTTTATATTTATCTGTTTTTCGTTTTAATAAATAAATTTATTTATTTGGTGTTTTCTTATAATATCCCCAATGAAACTCCCCAAATTTGAGGACGTATCAACATTTGTTTGGAATGATAGATCCCAAGAACAATATTTTGAAGAATGTCTCAACACATTATAAATTAGTTAGTGATTGGATCATGAAATTTGACCCTACATATATACATTTCTAAAATCAAATCTGATCCATACAAGATTGTGGGGTCTACTTTTAACAAGCAAATTGTCATTTTTTTTTATTTTTTATTTTTTGTAAAAAGGTAAGAATAGATTTAAAAGAGAGAAAAGGGCAAACGCCCCCCAAAAAAGGATTACAAGCTCAAAAAAGAGCCAAATATATTAAGAAAGCCAAAAGGAAGTCTGGAAAAGCTTATGTGCCCAGATCGGAAACTTGAAACCGACTAAAGAACTCTTGAATTCACACCGAGAAAAAGACCTTCAATCTGCTAGGAAGGATAAATTTGTTTTTGAAGGTTGACTGGTACATGCCTTTTGATGAGCAAAATTGTCATAAGATCAATGTAATATATACAATTGGGTTTACTTGGGGTGGGGGTGGCGTGGTTTGGAGCCTCAGCTTCCATCTATATGTATGTTGAACAAAAAATAAAAGCATAAAACCATTTTTCTTTTCAAGAAAGGTGATCTCACCTGGACATATGTTTGGCTGAGGACCAAGTACATGTCCATAGATTGAGTTGACAAATTCAAAATAAAAGGGTCATGGAATTTGCCAATTGGCTACTTCTAGTCCTGATATTAAGCTGCAGTTTTCACTCATTTCTGCAAGGAGAACACATTTCTCTTATTTACTACCACTTGCAATTAGGCCTGTCAATTTGGCCTTAAGAAAGGAGGCATGGCCCTCAAAACGCCCTTAAAATGAGGGCTTTTGTTTCTAACGAAAAGTCCAAAGGCCGGGCTTGGACAATTTTTTGTAGGCCCTGAAATTTGAGGGCCGGGCTTGGACAGTACTAACCAGGCCCTGGCCCTCTTACTTTTATTTATTTTATATAATATATATATATATATATGTAAATATACACTAAAATGCCCTCATCATAGTCACTTTGTCGTAATATGGGGATATGAAGGTAATTTCATATCCACTCACCCATTAAAAAATGTCCAAAAAATCCATACATACGCATACTTTGTTCTTTTCACCTATATTTAGTTATTTAAGTTATGTATTGTACTTAATACATAATCAATAAGTGTTGCATGGTGCTTCTAATCCCTTTCTTTTAGTTTTATTACTTCTTATTTAGGCATTTTATATTATTTTTATAAATCATTATTAGTGCAAAAGGGGGTGTACTCATTTCTATTAATAATGATACACTTTTTCCTCTATAGAGTTACTTGGGATGTCAACCAACTCATAGAGTTAGTTTGTATGTGCATGGAACTTTAAGGATATGGGGTGATCAAAGCATCTTTTTAATTAAATAATTATAACTCTCAATTCTTAAAAGTTTTAACTAATAGTATTTTTTAACTGCATTTATTTTTGTAACTGAAATCCAAGAATGCATAATAGTCAAATCAGTGTTTAATTAAAAATAATGTCAATTGGTAAAAGGTATGTGAGCGTAAATGGTTTAAAACTCTCAAAGATAAGACACTGCTGAAATGATTTCATATGTGGAAATTCATATGAAAGTCATATTCAAGGTGTGAAATAGATCATACTCTTTAACCATTTTCCTTTTTTTTTGTCAAAATAAATAAAATCACATGTCTAGAACCCAACCCAAGTTACCAAAGCATGTATGACTTTATCCGATTAAAAGAAAGTTTTTAGAGATGACTTATATTCTCCCGATGTTTTCTTAATGATTTCATATGTGGAAATTCATATGAAAGTCATATTCAAGGTGTGAAATAGATCATACTCTTTAACCATTTTCCTTTTTTTGTCAAAATAAATAAAATCACATGTCTAGAACCCAACCCAAGTCACCAAAGCATGTATGACTTTATCCGATTAAAAGAAAGTTTTCAGAGATGACTTATATTCTCCCAATGTTTTCTTAATTGTTTGTTTGCAATTGAGATCAGACAAGATAACGGATGTTTTCTTAATTGCTTTTTTGCAATTGAGGTTAGAAAAGATAATGCTGGATCACACTCAGATTTTGGTAACAATGTTAGAAAAAATAGTTTTATTGTTTTGAAGCCCTGAGCCCTGCCCTGGCCCTCGAGGGGAGGGTAAGGGCCTAGATAGTGAAGGCCCTCCGAGGGCTTTGGCCCGCTTAGGCCCGGCCCTACATATATTGAGAGTAGAGCTAGGACAACCCCAGGCCCGACTCGGCCCGGCCCTTCAACAGCCCTACTTGCAATGTCTTATTACGTGCCATTTGAACTTCATGTACAAATTATAAAATAAAAAACTACCTCATAAAATAAAAATTAAGAAGAAATGTCAATATATAATAAATGAAAAATTGCTCTACCTACACCATGTAGAAATGAATAAAAATAGACAATGGCGAACTCGGAATTTTTCTTTTGAGTGGGGCAGACACACATTTTGATGAGTTAAGTTTTGGCGCCCCAATTTTTATATGGGTTTTAGGGCAGACCCATAACTTTCATGGAAGACTTCGGAAGTGGACTCAAAATTTTCGTTAGGGGTTTTAGAAGCGAGCCCATGTCCACACAAAGGTAACCGCCTCCATGACAAGGGAAAGGAAATCTTAGTTTATTGCATTCTATTGACTCAATTAGATTCACCGATGTAAATAGAAAATTAAAGCGAAATTTTCTAAATAAGAATCCCAACCTAAATAAGAAACACATCCATAGTAGATAACACTAAATCACAATCCTAACCAAATAAGGAAATCTAATATAATTATCATCCCCGGCCCAAATCCTCGGGTGCTTGTGCTAAGTGAGCGATGACTTCAACAGACAATGCTTACAAATTTATTTGGGTGAGGAAAAAGGATGAGTGAGAATCCCAGTAGGTGGCCAAATGATGAGAAATCTAAAGGAGTTTTTAATTTTCATAATGATAACATGACTTGAACCACAACTTTAAGGTCACAATAATGCCCACTTTCTAGTGTGCCATGGACTCTTCTCAATCTAAACAGTTTATACTGTTATTCTGAGTACTTACGGAAGTATTTCAGTATTTAGGAAACAGATTTATACTACAGTGAAACAGTATAAGTACAAAACCGAATTACAAAATGTAAATGCACTTACTATTTAAAGGCAGGGAAAGAGCACTCTTTGTTGAAAATGTGAAGTCCACAAATTTGCAGTAGATCAAGGCTAGTGTTTAACACTATGTCCTTAAGACAAAATTCGCCCCCACAATGGTGCTAATGAGTCTTCAGTGGCGTCTTGTCTCCCAGGATACAATGATCATACACACGTAGCAGCACAACAAACTGTGTGACAGTTGAACCAATTAGTGCAGCAGGACTCTCTCTTCTTGACTCTGAATGATGACCCAACACAAGTGCAGCAGCAGCGAAAATGGAATGATGAAAACAGCATGAACGAGATGCATTTATAGCCTGCAATCAGGTTTCTTCATATGGGCTGCATCTGTTCAGAACAGTGACTGTTCAGTGAACAGATGTTTCTCTTCTTTGGACACACTCTTTCAGATGCGAATGGGCATACACCTCTTTGACACACCCCATTTGTAAAAAGAAATTTTAAATAAAATTTCTCCAAAAATAATAAATGGGTAGTAGGCCAAGCCAGGCCCAACTCGCGCATGAAGCTCGGCCCGGCCCAGTGCGGGGCGGGGCGAGCGTGTGTGGTGGTGACCCCACCTTGGTCTAGGTCCTCCCTCATCCACAAAAGTGGAATGCCCCTTGGGGCTCATCCTATACTACCAAGATAAACATATTTATACCCAAAGAATGTTTTGCTCCCAAGCAATGTGGGAAGCAAGTTCACCACTACCTTTTGTTTCCATGTTTAATATGTTCAAGTAATGGTGTTTAGGAGGCAATTTCTCATTCACTCCCTAATGGATTATAGCAACCCAATACATGTCCTTAAACTACTCATGGAGTAGATTACATCCCCATGTATTCCCACCTAAAAAGATAAGTGGGTCCCACTTTTATTTTGGCTCAAAGTTAACCAAAATAAGAGTGCTCTAGGCCATTTTTTCTAACGTATACAAAAAGAAGTCAAAAAACACAAGCAGAGAAAACTGGCTGCAATAAAAGAAATTTGATGTCTATGCAGTTTTTTCTACTGCATAGACATCAATTTCTTCAATATAAATGGTTTCAAGGGCCTGTCTAGAAGACGAAAAATGATGAATAAAATGGAGACAGAGAAAGTGTCTACAATTATCATAATTTTGGAGATTTGCAGTTTTTCTCCACCAGTGATTGTGTACTTTCATTTGATTTAAAATGGAGAGACTATGTAAGAGAAAATTCATTTGAAACCTTCATTTAAACAAAGAAGTAATAACAAAAATGACTGATTCATATTTTTCTAATAACAAATATTTTAGTTTCACTAAAGAGAAAGACCTTTTTACCACCCCAAACTATTTCATCTACTTTTTGCTAAAATTAAGAGAATTTCTTTTTCCCTTAAAAAGTAGTCCAAATATGAGAAAGAGATCTCTCTATAAAAAAACTTTTCTCCACAACCAAATAAAACTCAATTGAGATAAATTAATTGGTTTCCACACAACCCAACACATCTTCAACCATAGCTGAGTAGGGTCACTTCTTTTTCCCTTTTTGTTTGTATGGAGAAAAATACTCACATACCCACCCACCCTCAAAGACTCACTTGAGCAGCATTAATAAACTCAGATGGAATATACTATCTTACTCACACTTCATTGTCATGTTATAGATACTAGCAACAAAGCCCCATGCTTAGCTCGGGCCCAAAATAAAAATATATTAAAATTTATATATGGGTGTGTATTTTTCTTTTTATTGCAATGAGGATATGAAGAGTCCATTAATATAGCTAATTCGAGAGAATCTAGAAATTTTTTAATTTTAATTGATTCTATATGAAAGAGATATATATTAGAAAAAGGTATAAAATCTAGAAAAAATTAAGTTTTTCAATTTTAGATGGCAGGCCTAACTTCAAGTAGAATGAAATTTGACTAATGATGATAATGTAATGGTGATTTTGAGCAGTTTAGATATAGAAATAGCCCCATAAATAGACCTCGTATGGCTTGCTTTCGAGAATCTTAGGATAATTGTCATTAGTTGAATTTTCCATAGGTACAAAAAAAGACGTGAGACAAGATCTCGGAATTCTAGCATTAGAAAGGAATCCTTAAAAAGATAATTTGGAAAGAGATACTGGTTGGATGCAACTTGGGCCTAGATCATGACAATGCAATTTGGGGCGGGCCAAGTTGGATTCTGGCCTGAGTTTTGATGTACACGCAGAGTTCAAGCCCAACTTGGGCTCAGATATCTAAATATTAAGCCAGAGTTGGGCCCTGAGTAGCACACCTCTTGCTCCATTACACTATTAACTCTGTGCCTGAGCTATGTAGTGTTGTCCATTGGTTTAAAAAGTCCAAACTTTGAATAGTTCAAGGCCTAAAAGCCTTGCCTGATCAATTTGAAATCCAAGATTACCTGGATTATTTGAACAGTCTGAATGGGTTGAGTGAAACCCAAGACCCAACCTAAAAGAAAATACCAAGTATATAGTACAGACTCAATGGGCCAGGTCTAGCCCAGAGCATATGATCTGATGACACAAATCCAACCTCTGTTACGATAAGATTATGCTGATATTAGTAGGATCCATATCATGTTGCAGCTTCCAAGCAGGAATTACAATTCTTCTTTTCAAAATAAAGGACATGAAATGTTTACTACCTATTGGCCTACCAAATACAAGAGGGTTTTGGAGCTAGACAACTAAAAATCATATCCATTGTTTGTTGCTAGTTGGGGGCTGATCAAGGACAGTGTGCGTTAGAGAGAAAGAAAAATGAAAGGTAAAGGGGGGGAAAAGTGTGATGAGATTCTTTTAGGGATAGTAATGAGGAAAAAAGTGGAGAAAGGATATGTGTGATAAGGATGGAAGAGGTTGTTTAAGAGAAATTGTAGGAGATATGATAAAGATGTGAGTTTGTTATCTTTATAAAATTGAATGAAATGGAGAGATTTAGGGAGGTGATTTGGAGAAGATAATTGAAATGGAGATTTAGGGAGGAGATTTGTTTCAGATGAGTGTAGTGGCCCACATCAAAGCCTGAGGCTGTGCATTGGTTTCTTCTATATTTTTTTGAAATGAGAGATTTTTAGGGCTGAGGTGTCACCCTCCACAACCCACCTCCCCGTTTGCTTTAATATATACTAGCACTTTAGGGCCCACACCCAACGCAGGCCTTGTTTAAAGAGTTTTTAAAATTTTAAGTAGTAGTATTCATTTCATTTAAATGAAATGTAAATGACTATTAACATATGATTCATTACACAATCATAGTTTAAATAAATAATTTAAAAGAAACTATTTTAAGGATTAAATAACCAAAATGAACATTATTTTGTAGTTGGATAATGGAAAAGGTGTAGGATATTTATGAAGAATGAAACATATAAAAGTATTATGGTATAAAGAGTCAATTAATAAAAAGGATGGGAATAAAGTTTTAAAAACTCCATCATTCGAATCATGCTATTGTTTTCTCTCCAACTAATGTTTCAACTCGTGCACTTGTGAGGTAGAGAGAGGGGAGAGGACTGATCATGGTGAAACCCAAGTTGCATTTCAAAGTAAAATATCACTGGAGAATGTGGGAAAAATTTTTCAATCTGGAATCAAAGATGGGCTAAAACAAATTTATATGAATAATAAAAATTATTTATTTTTTGAATTGAAGACTGTTGGACCATGCCCCAATTAAACAATGTTAAGTCTAGGCACATGAATCCTAAAATTTGGACTTGGGTCCAAAACTATTTAAATATAATTGGAGCCTGTAAAACCCAATCCATTTGTAACCTTACCCAATGCAAAATAGAAACAAAAAGTCCAGTACTGACATGAAACCTGTCTATAAAATTGAAGATGATCTTATCTACATTTACTAAAGAACTGGCAATGGAATGTAGACACATAGCAGTTGTTGCAATGAAAATGGTGACTCTAGATTTAACAGCTAAACACCCAAGTCATCATCAAGATAAAAAACCAATTGTTGCAAGCAGTGAACTTATACTTCACACAGCATAAAATAATTTCAGAATTGATCTAATATAACTAATATTTAAAGCAGATATCCATGCGTTAATTATACTGTATCAATGAAAAGATAAACACACATTCGTTTCAATATAAAAAAAAATTGCACTAAATTTCAAATTTTCACTTGTTTAATCAGTGGCAAATTATTTGATATCAGAAGTAGAAAATAAAATTACTAAGCTCACACTGATGGGATCATGAGAGAAAATTTGGGAAAAGAAATCGGTTTTATTTGAAACTTAAAATTAGGTAAAAACTTCGAGATTTTATGGTTATGATTGCGTATCGAAGTAAGTATTCTAATCGGGGAGTTCTACTGTTCACAGTGTTAAATGAATTATTGTACTGAGTATGGCTCTTAACCATTAACAGCTGTTCCACTAACAGCCATCTCTGACGTAGATTTACTGACCAATGGACAATCCCCTCTACTCGATTGTCTCAAATCTTCACATTGTCTTGTATCTGCAGCATTGGGCGAACAATTTGAAGAATCTCTAGAATCATCTTGAGGAACCTTGGAGGGCCCGCCCTTTTTGGGCTCATACACAACCGATATGTACAGGCTATTATATAGGAAAGTTAAAGAATTCAAATCCTATTATGTAGGAAAATTTGAGAATAGTGGTTTAGTGAGATAAGTTGAGAAGGCTAATTCTGGAATGTGGCATTGCAAAAAGTCTGAGGATGCGCCACGTGTCATCCTCCAAGGAGGCCCACGCCCAACGCGGGCCTTGTTTAAAGAGTTATTAAAATTTTAAATAGTAGTATTCATTTCATTTAAATGAAATGTAAATGACTATTTAAAGTATATATCCATGCATCAATTATACTGTATCAATGAAAAGATAAACATACAATCGTTTCAATGTAAAAAAAATTTGCACTAAATTTCAAATTTCCACTTGTTTAATAATTGTCACATTGTTTGATATTAGAAGTAGAAAATAAAATTACTAAGCTCACGCTGATGGGATCATAAGAGGAAATTTGGAAAAATAAATTGGTTTTATTTGAAACTTAAAATTAGGTGAAAACTTTTAGATTTTATAGCGATGATTGGGTATGCAAGTAAGTATTCTAATGGGAGAGTTCTGTTGTTCACGGTGTTAAATTATCACTATTGTTGTTCCTTCTTTCGTGGTTTCCATGATTTATATATATCTTTTCATTGTTCTTTCTTCTTTTTTTGAATTCTGAATTTTTTTTTTTAAATTGCTAATCCATTATTGTCATTATGCCCATCAAAATTCGATGAACTGTGTAGTTAATTTTATGATAGGGCCTATCAAAAACAACATACGAGTGACATTTGATTAAATGGGTTGCACCAAATATTATATTTAAATATGGTAAATTTCCATGACACAATTGCATAGAGAGAAGGGAGTGCAGATAGGATGTTAAGAGACCCTTGGAAATTGATCACTTCATGATTGTCCTTTGAGATTTGAATTCCTGGATAGATAAATTTATGTCCTTCCAAAATATTCAGCCACGATAGCTTCAATCAACTTGGCCAAAGTTTATAAGATATATGTAAGTTTATCTATAAACTTTTTATTTTTAGGCCTCTTATCACCATGAGAAGACCCTATCAATTTGCTATGTAATTCTATTTTTGGGGTGGATAAAATTAAAAATAGACATGATAATTATAAATGAAAAATTCATTTCCTGAATCAAACCTCTATATTTACTAGGAAAAATGAAACTGATAGAGAAATCACAAAATACATGAAACTAATATAGAAATCACAAAAGATCAATCCATTTATGAAAATGAAAAAGAAAAAGAAAGCTCACTTCACTTATTATGATGACAAAGATTGAATTGTGCAGTCATGCATGGGTGATTTGCGGTTGCAGATATCACATTTGGGACATGGGAGGACGAATTGGAGAGAGGCAGCCTTTGGTTCTTGCTCGCCGCGTGAACTTTTTCTATTTAGAAACTAATCAAAATATAGGAGAAGGGCTTGATTTCCAAAGTAGTAATTGAAGTTAAAAGCCTAAATAATAGGGAATCCATAAACTCAGCCATGTTCTAATCTAATGGTGGGTCCCATTCCCAAAATTTTTAGTTGCATGAGGTATCCTATTAGGGATTGTAGAGATTGGATATCCTGAGATGAGGAAACTGGGGATTTGATTTTGAGATATAACTGGGATAGATGTTTAAGATTTAAAGGAAGGTAAGATGGAGATAATTAAGGATAATTTTTGAAAAAATTCAAGGGTATGCCACATGTCATAGCAAAAATCTAAGAGGGAGCGCCACATGTCATCGCAAAAATCTAAGAGGGAGCGCCACATGTCGCTTCCCCATGAATTCATCTGCTGTCTTTTATTATATAATAACTAGGTTCATTGCAGTCCCAGAGACCTAAGATATACTTAATGAATTTTCACTATTTCCATGTGCAGTCATGTTGAGTAAGACTTGCACAAATTGTCTAAATTTTTTAAATTGTGTGTTTGATAACTCTAAATAAGCCTTTTAATTTTGTGATCTGGATCTTATTTACATATAATAAGATCATGTGATAAACCAATAATTGCATTTTCTAATTTTATTATTTTAGAGCTTATTTATAAAACGGAGCTCTTGTCTCAGAATAAAAAAAAGAAGGTAAGGGGCCATTTAAAAACTTTAGTTTAATTAACAAGATCTAGTTAGATTAAAGCCTAAAGCTCTAGTTTTTAAATTCTAATTTAAAAATAGTGTGTTTGTTAAAGTTATAAAAATAGCTCTTACTTCATGAAGTAATTAGAGTGCACCTTTTAGCCATTTTGTTAATTGGAGCCTGCCTTTTAAATCTTTTTTAAAATCTTAGAAAATCATTTTCATTTAAAACCCTTATAAATTTTACATTATTCATCTACTGTAACTAAAAACAAGCCCCAAATAAACTTGGGGCATAAAGATCTACAGAATTGAAAGATCCACAGAGTAAAAGCAATCCTCTAAAAAAAAATAAAAAATAAAAATGGAGAAAGCAATCTGACCCAAAATAGACTTCTTTTAGTTCCCAAACTACCCCTACTCAACAACCCCCTCTCCCCACCTAACCCCAGGCCCAGTCCCAGTTTTCCACATACACCTATAAATACATCCTCAACCTTTTTCTTCCCAGGTCCTTCCCTCAAATCAATCTTCTTTCCAAGGCCCTCTCTCTGTCTCTCTCTCTCACACACACACCACCAGAAGGACAAAAGAAAGAAAAGGAGAGAGATAAAAATGGCTCTTTCAAGCACGCTCTCTCTCTCAGCCAAAACCCCCCTCCACCAAACCCATTCCATCTTCCCTTCCAAGACCCACCAACCCTCTCTCCCTCTCCTCCCCACCAAACCCCACAACCCCATCTCCGCCGTCCACGCAGCCGACCCCTCCAAGAGCCACCCCGTCGTCACCGACAAGTCACCCAAGTCGGCCTCCTCCCCTTCGATTCCAACCAAATGGGCCGTCGATAGCTGGAAATCCAAAAAGGCACTCCAGCTCCCTGAATACCCAGATCAGCAGGAGCTTGAATCCGTCCTCAAGACGATCGAGGCGTTCCCTCCAATCGTCTTCGCTGGAGAGGCCCGGAGTTTGGAGGAGCGCCTCAGCGATGCGGCGATGGGGAAGGCTTTCCTTCTTCAGGGAGGGGATTGTGCGGAGAGCTTCAAGGAGTTCAATGCTAACAACATTAGAGACACCTTCAGGATTCTCCTCCAGATGGGTGTCGTCCTCATGTTTGGTGGTCAGGTGCCGGTTATCAAGGTATGAGTGATGAATGATTGAATTCTCATTTGGTTCTTCTCCAATTTGATGCAAAATGTGTGTTGTGATGCGTTTGGATGTGCCCCAGATCTCGAATGGTTTGATTCTGTCGAGATTCTAGACATTCATTCATTTGGGGAATTCCAGTCGGTGAGGTACCAGTTTTTTGGGAAATTAATGCACCCCAAAAGATCTTTTCTTCTAAGAGATCGTTCCGCCAACAGATTTCGATTCAAAACAGGGCTTTTGAATACTGTATTGGTCAAAGTCGTAATCTTTAATCCATTCGAGAAAGAGAGAAAGAAAAAAGGCGTAAACTTTAAGAATCTGTATCTGCGTCAGTATTAGACTGATATCTACGTTTGTTTTAATCCTTTTCTCTTTCGAGAGAAAGTTTTGATTCGAACGTTCAGGAATAGAGATTGCAAATCATTGTTTTTATTTGCCTTGGTGTTGAAACCTCTATGTATCGGCCGATATATCGGTTTTGGACTCACGTATCGGCTTTGTTTCGGCCCCCCTCCGCCCCTTTTTTTTTTCAACTGAAGGATTTTTAATGTTCAGAAAATTGGAAAAAAAAATACAGATATCTGTTAATTCTATTGCTTTTTGAGTGCTTTAGAAGTAAATAAAATGGCAAAATGAGATATAAAGGTGATGAGAGTGGAGTTCCAAATTCCATTTTAATCAATTGAATATTGATAATGATTGTGGCTGAAATCTGCACAAATGGGGGGCATTATGTTACAACTGGATTTGGGTGTTTCAGGTGGGACGAATGGCAGGTCAGTTTGCGAAGCCAAGATCTGACTCATTTGAGGAGAAGAATGGTGTGAAGCTTCCGAGTTACAGGGGAGACAATATCAATGGAGATGCCTTTAATGAGAAGTCGAGAATTCCTGATCCACAGAGGATGATCCGGGCCTACTGTCAGGCAGCCGCTACTCTTAACCTTCTCCGGGCGTTTGCCACTGGAGGTTATGCTGCTATGCAAAGGGTCACTCAGTGGAATCTTGATTTCACAGAGCACAGTGAACAGGGTGATAGGTAGGTCGCGGATTCGGTGTTAGTTAAATTAACCCAGTTGTTGTATGAGTCAAAACAAGGTTCTGATTCAGGTTTTGAATGTGATCTTTGTTGGTGGTAACAGATACAGGGAGCTTGCTAACCGTGTGGATGAGGCATTGGGGTTCATGGCTGCTGCCGGGCTCACCGTTGACCACCCGATCATGACAACAACGGAGTTTTGGACATCCCATGAATGCCTCCTCCTGCCATACGAGCAGTCTCTCACGAGGGAGGACTCCACCTCCGGGCTCTACTATGATTGCTCTGCTCACATGCTTTGGGTCGGTGAGCGTACTCGCCAGCTCGATGGTGCCCATGTTGAGTTCCTAAGAGGAGTCGCAAATCCACTTGGCATCAAGGTATTGTAATTGCACTTTATCATATAATCGAGATAGAGGTCTTCACTTTCTTGCATCAATGTTAGGAGGATGGAATATATGGACTTGGTTTTATTTTAGAGTCATGAAGCCAGTCCCAGATTGAAGGACCAATTAGAAAAAGCGATGATATGAATGAGTTGCTGATCTTATATTTTGCTATGAATTATGAGAATTTACTAGTGTAAATTGAAAGAAAAGGACTGATCCATTGGTGTTTGAATTCAGGTGAGCGATAAGATGGATCCAAATGAGCTGGTGAAGCTTATTGAGATCTTGAATCCTCAGAACAAGGCAGGTAGAATAACTGTGATTACGAGGATGGGAGCAGAGAACATGAGAGTAAAGCTTCCACATCTTATCAGGGCTGTGCGCCGGGCAGGCCAAATTGTAACCTGGGTCAGTGATCCCATGCATGGAAACACCATCAAGGCTCCTTGCGGTCTCAAAACTCGCCCTTTCGATGCCATTCGGGTATATTTTGATTCTCAGATCCAGTGTTTAATTTCTCATATTACTGGTCTTCTATTCGTTAATTGTCTCTTTTTGTTTGCGAACAGACCTAAATTCAGTGCATAAACCATCCATATCTAGTAGTGAGCCTCCATTGGATGCTCTTTGTACAGCAAATGCAATGGCCTTTACATAAAAAATTCCGTGTATAAACCATGTTAGCATTTCTTGTGCTTGGAACTATACACCAAAGTTTAGTGTTTGATGCACATCTTTAAACAGAACTGTACAGTGTCTGAACCGTGCCCTAATTGAGTGTATGAACCATGCTATCTTTCTTTCAAAGTACATACTACATAGCCACGTGTACGTATTGAATGTGTACTACACTTCGACTAAAAAACGTGTACTACACCTCCTGCCCATTTGGTTGGTGCACTGCACATGCCCATCTGTCCCAGCAGCTAACCATCAACTTGAGTATCCAATCCGTCGGCCATCTCTTTCCAGAATCTTTTGCAATCAATCGCTAATTGACTCAGTCCGGAGGTTTGGTGGGATGGTGACTGGTCATTGTATAAGAACAGTCAAAACTCTGATTTTTATTGAGTACAAGACTTTACATATAGAAATGGTGGATTACAAACCTTTGTAGCAGGGTGAAAGGTACTCAAATGTTTAACTAGCTAGGTTGCTTCCCAGAAAGATATATAGAGTCATGTTTGAAAAAGTCTGTTGTTTGTTTGCTATTATTTTATTCATTCATATTTATTTCCAAGGGATGGTCCCAATGCGATATCTTCCTCTTTATTTATCTCAAAGATTCATTAGGTTGGATCTGAACGATCCATACCATTTATTTCCCCGTGGAAAACATTATTTTTTTTATATATTTTTAATACGCAATTCAGGTTAGGAAATGGATCATATTTACATACCCCATGTGACCCTCCTGAAAACTGCCCTCTTGGCCCACCTTTCACCAAGACAAACCGGGCAAACATCACGCCTTCTGCTCCAATTCAATCCTGTGGTGAATACCATCTGTTTTGGAATATACAGTGCCACCACCTGTCTCAGGGAAGGCTGGAATCTGTTGGTTTGCCTTACTGAAAAGGTTGGGTCCATTATTGTTTTGCACTGTCTCTCTATTAGAGAGTATTAATTCATCCGTCTCCCCCATATGCTGTTTATTGGCAAGTGTCAGCCTCAAGCCCAAAAGTAGGGTTAGCACAGTTGGCTATAAAATCTCGCCAACCAATCCTTTTAGTTCACTTTTGTGTTAAAAGTGACACTTGGCCTACCATGTCTGCTGGAAGTGGGTTATAGCTGAATATGACATGAATATATTAGAAACTGTACACCGTATGAGCATTTTCTTTCCACTTTATTGCTGTAACCATGCACCATATGGCTTAAACAAAATGTAATATGTATGTGTATATCATCAGGCCGAGGTGCGGGCATTCTTTGACGTTCACGAGCAAGAAGGTAGCCACCCTGGAGGCGTCCATCTGGAGATGACCGGCCAAAACGTAACAGAGTGTATTGGAGGGTCGCGGACTGTAACCTTCGATGACCTCAGCTCCCGCTACCACACGCACTGTGACCCAAGGCTAAACGCCTCTCAATCCCTTGAGCTTGCCTTCATCATTGCAGAGAGATTAAGAAAGAGGAGAATTGTATCACAGCGCGATCAACCGCTTCAGTTGGGTCCCATGTCTTCTTTAGGACTCTAGTGGATGAGGATGGAGGGTCACCTTGTTTGGTTAGGTGTCGTTTTATTTAGCTGGTAGGGACTCTTAATATTTATTTGTCTTTGTTGAGCTTTTCTTTCTTTATTTATGTGATGTATACCTGAACAAATGTGTCTGGAAGAATATGGGAGGCCTGCAGAATAAAAGCATAGAGATTGCTTTTTCTTCAAATATGGAAAGGTCGTGTGTTTGGTGGGTGATTGAATATATTTCAATATATTAATTATGGATTATATAGGCAGTGTTCCAGTTATGGTTCATGCATACATGTGGGGGCCTTTTCACCCACAAGGGGTCTGGGGTCAGTGAAATTAAAGCTTTTTATATTATTAAAAGGTGACATGTAACCATTTAATGATTTAACTTCTTTTGTTCCCACTACTTTTCCTTCAAGCCCAAACACAAATGAGAATCACTAGTACTAAAGATTTACGCGAGAGAGAATTTCCAACCCAAACACAAATTCTCCTCATTTCTCAACCTAGTGAGATTGTTCCATGCCATTCTCTCCTCATCCAAACTGTAGATTTAAAATCTAGCTCTATTTGTAATTAAAATAACTTATTACATTTACAATAGCTATTCAGAAATATGATTTATGACCAGGTGTGTCTAGAAAATAGGAAGGGTGGATTTGCACCGGATTAACAGCTAGCCATTAAAATTTGTCAAATGAATAAAGTTCTCAATCTATACTTTTACAGGAAAGTGACATCCAACCACCCCACATCCTCAACAAGAATTAGAGCAGATAAAATAAATTCTAACTAACCTACATCAAAATGGATAATAATCCAGCTAACCCTGGTGCAGAAATCATTTGAGTGTGTCTCATATCTCTGCTTGGCAGGCAGCAAGTGACCATCAAGTCTTACCCACTCCAAGTTTGCAAGTGGTGTTAGATTAGTTCAACTCAACCATCAAATCTCACCCACTCCAAGTTCTTTGAGTTTATAAACAGAAAAAGAAAACGACCGCAGCCAATCAAATGAGAAAGTTATGGGTGAACTTGGAGTTTTTTAAACAGAAAAAGAAAACGACCGCAGCCAATCAAATGAGAAAGTTATGGGTGGTTTGCCATTCTCAAAATCCTGAACAAGTAATATACATTACTAATAGAAAATAATGCTTCTATGTCTAGTTGTAGGAGTGCAGCTGAGCTGAACCCAGTACTGACCTAGCCCATGCCTGGCTCATTTGCCTGTGGGTAAGGCAGGATAGAACTCTGGCCCAAACCTAGGTGATATTATATTTTAGGGATTTTTACAAAAAAATCAACGCTAAACCATAATTAAATGGTTTTATGAAGAAAAACCATAAAATGACGAAGTAATTATCTGTAAATGTTTTTGGACAAAATTACTTCAGATGACGACATTGATGATATCGTCAACCACCTATTACTTTTATTCTTCTTTTTCGATGGTTTTCAAACCCTTTTATCATTTTCTTTTTCTTTTTTTTTTCCTTAATCTATTGTCTTGAATCTGATCGGATGATGCTGAAATTTGGTAGGAGATGAATATCTATTTTAAATAAATGAAATAGAATCAAAAGGAAGTGATGAATGTGCATCAAAGAATAATGGTTTGATAAGTCTTTCACAAACCACATAATGAAGTGTGCTCAATCCGTCCACTGTCCAATCCATTCTTAAAGCTGATTCAAAGATTTCGGATTAACGAAAAAAAAAACACACTCTTAAAATTTAATACTCCACACAAATAATACAATACTTAGGAGAAAAAGTCACATTCACTACTAAAAGATTGTCCAACTACATGTCGCTAACAAACATCAAAATCTACGAAATTCATCCAAACAAATTGCTTCAGACTCTAAATGTTCATAGAAGCTAACCAATCCAACCCCTCCAACCTCACTCGGAGCTACTACCAAATCAAGAGAAAATCCTCATTTAGTCATTTAACTGAACAGCTTGCACTCCACAATCGAATTCTCAAAACTATTACGAAGGGCGTGGCAAACGTATATAAACTAAACATAGGACTCACACACCAAAGGAAGATTGCCAAGGCTACTTAAGAAAGACCAATGGGACACAAAATGTGAAGATTTTCATGACCTTTCCAACAATAAGTAGAAGATGCAGCAAAATATCATTTTTTACAATGATGGTTGGCGATATCATCAATTGGGTTGATGATATCATCAACTGGGGTGATTTTATACCAAAAAATGTCCGAACAATTATATGGTCATTTTAAAGTTTTTCTTCATGAAACCATTCAATTAAGATTTAAGTTTCATTTTTTAGTAAAAATCCCCAAAAAATATTATATTATGTTATAATATTTTAGTATACATATTATCATTGTGTTATAATAATCCAACCTTCTTCCCATTAATGCTGGGTTACCACATAATGTGAAGAAAAACAGGAGAAACTGATAGGTCGAAGCCCCACCTAGTTCATGTTCAAGGTCTCGGTTTCTAAATCTCAAAAAAGTGTTAAAAAGCGCCACCCTCAACCCTACACAAATGGACTTGGATACAAGTTTTTTAATCTTATATTAGGGAAGACTTGGTCCCCCATAAGTTAGAATCGATTAGACAGAGTCACATGCAACTCAGTAGAGTCAGACCAAATTGCTCCTGGACAACATAAGCCTTGCAAAAGAGTCCTCTGTAATGGTTCTCGGCTGACTTGTGCTGGGACTCGGTCAATTCACTTTTAAAAAGAGGGCTCGGAGCCGGAGCAGACTCGATTGAGACCTGAGTTTTGAGTCAAGTAGGGTCTTAAAAACCATTATAACTCACCTCATCTTGACATTGATAACTAACTAGTATCAAATTCTTGGCTAACACACTGCTAGCTTGGTTGCATTGTCACCCTAGATTCATTAAAAAAAAAAGACCATTTGGTAATTTTACATGTATGTAAAATAAAGTATAGTAAAACATCAAATTAAGATAGAATAAAATATAATAGAATTTAATTGTTTGGTATAGATTTTTTTTGACTTGTTGCATAACTAAATGGAACTATTTTGTTTATTAGTGAGGAAAGGAGGTTGTTTTTTTACTTATTTTTGAAAAAGAGCCAGAAAATTTTGAATAAAAGTGCTATTAATGTGACCCATTATTTAAAAAATGGAAAGACTATTGACTTTTACTAATCTAGTAAAGTGCCAAATGGCCCCAGGGATCGGCTCCTGGATACATTGGTGGGCAGTTACATATCCAGTCCCACTAACCATAGCTTCAATCTGGTGGGAAAAAAAACAAAAACACTCTAATATGAAATTCCTCAGGTTACTACATAACACTGATGCAACCATAATTTTTTCAGAACAGCAACACAACCATGAGAGAATGGATGCAGGAGAGCACCTGCATAAACAACTTCAGCCAATGCTCACACTGAGCCTCAGCCAGTTTCCGTTTCACCATATTGACAATGAAGGTACATTTATGCAGGAGTCGTGGAAGAGGAAATACACTTGTTTTCCAACCAGGGGAGGTGAGAAAGCTGATCTTAGCTCCCGAAGGAAAAAAAAAAAAAGGAAGAAAAGGCTCTCGCCGGAAAATCTGGCACCATTCCTATCCTTTTTTTCCACAGCATCAGCATCTGCACAAACGCACCCTGATTGACATCCAATTTCAACAATTCACCTTCACATTGTTGCAAGGGTTTCACTATGGCAAGAAAAAACAGTTCCACTATTTCTCCTCTTCTTTTTTCAATTACACCTTTGTTGTTGTAAATGATGAAAGGAAAAAAAAAAAAAAGGCAACATAGTTCTAATATTTTAAGCATTTTACTAGCAAAGAAATAATTAACCCATGTAAGAAAAAAAAAATAAAAATTACATTCACAGCATCTCATTACTATCAAGATCAAACTATGAGAGTTAAGAAAGGATATCATGGTCTCCCATTCAAGGTTCTTTTAAGGAGACAGTTGCTAGTATTCAATGTGCTTGGAGCAACAAAATAACAAAGGTTCCTTAAATTAGATGAGAGTACAGTGATGTGATGAATCTGCCTTCAGTAGTAGGGCCTGTAACGCATTGGCCTTCTGAATCGGGGAGCTTTCCTGCAGAAATTGCAAAAGATACTCTATGAAAACCTAGGGGGGAAGGAGCGGGAGAAAAGCCCAGCCGGTCATCCAAAACCTAAACAGTACACAGTAACAAGTGACTCACCCATATCCGTAGGGTGAGTAGAAATATGGTGGCATATATGGCCTCCGAAATTGATAACCCATGTAGGGATTGAAGCCCCTTCCACGGTATTGCTTCATGCCAGGAACATTGGTCCGCTTTGCCGAAACCTGCACATCAACACTTCCGCTGTTAATAGAAATAATAAAAGTTAACACTCACTTGATCTTCACACCAAGTTGAGAGGAAAAGGTACAAATCAACCACCCACTTTTAATTGGCGACCATGTAATTCAGTTTCATTAAGAAGGAGAGCCTCCTGAACTGCCTCTTGTTCCAGAAACTCAACATAAGCAAAACCCTTTGGCTGGCCAAACTTATCTGTCAGAATTGTAACGCGGTTTACTGTTCCACAAGATTGGAAATGTTGCTGCACTTCTTCAGGCGTACATGAATAATCCACCTGCAATGCATGCAAATGTGTCCCTTAGATACGTTACAGAGCAACAAATCAATTGACTCCAGCAACATTGACTCAATGAAACAGATAAAAGTGCACAGAAATATTACCCAATGTACAGAACTACTACTAAGAAACTACTCAACACAATTAGCTACAGTCAATGTCAACAACTCAACAACATGCACTCAAGGAAAAAAAAAGGATGAATACATATGCACGTGACCTCATCACATAATGACATTTAACATAGCAAAACATAAAAACATGTATGGTAAAATGGCATACTTCATAGAAGTAGAATAAAAAGCAATTTAATGAGCTAGGAGAGATGCATAAGCTAGCCAGAGCTAAGGTGCTCATTATCACAACTCAGAACCACGAGATTGTAATATCATCTTTTTTTCTGATTGGTACATGACTCAAACAACCTCCTGCTTGCAACAATAAGCACCTTCTAGAGGTTCTATTACCTATTAAAAAATAGAAGAAAATAATAATAATAAATGGAGGTCAATCATACACTTCATCCAAGGCTTGTGCACGCAGATCAGTTTATGCACGCATTCATATAACTAGGAAATAGTTGTTTAAGAGAATAGTGCACAATTAGCTAATGCACCCAAGACCGCATAATAATCATGACTGGTGAAAAACTACTAAAGGCCTGTAGCAGACCACTGGACTTTTTAGGTGGCACAGTGTAAGCATAAAAGCAAGCTTGTGGCCTTGCGATATATAATTGTGATTCAGTCCAGAATATAATACTGCGCACCCTGTGAAATAAATCACAAGAGGACGGAGAGAAACACATGAGGGTGGAATAGAGTTAATGATACAGTCAAGTAGTCCAATAAAGTAATAAACAGTATAGCCTTGGAAGCTGTGAAGAGAACGCAGGGTATCTCAGTTTTTTTTTTTTTTTTTTTTTTTTTTTTTTTGAATAGTTACTTTTATTAACAAAAGCGAGCAGTACAAGGGATATCATGACAAGCTAAAACAGGAAAACAGGAAAACATGAAAGAAATGGGGAAAGGGCCCCTATAACAAAACTACTTGGGCCCTGTAAAAGAAAAGGACAGCTCATTCCAATGCAGCATTATCTGTTCAGTAGAGTATCCTTTAAAAGATGGATTTATGGACACCCAAAGCGCAACTAAAAACTTTGTTTTCTCCGCAAAGCAGCTTTCACTGGTGGAATGACATCCAAGATGAAAGCCACTATTTTAGTGCAATGACAAATAACAATTAACAACACCACATCTAATCCTATTTGAATGGATCACATTCCCACAACTGATAATTCAGAACTGAATAATGCTTATGGCGGTAAGGGTTCTTAGGATCGTTTAAAAAACAGCCGTTACCATCACAATATTTTCAATATAACGGTCATAACAGTCATGGTCTCTAAGAAAAAAAGGGTGAAAATAACTATCCATAACAATCCATAACGGTTGTTATTTTTAAAATAGCTATCCATAAAGGTCATAACGGTCAAAATATCAGTCGACAATGATTTTTTTCTCTTTCCCCTTCTTTCTTTCCCAAACCATTTGTGGAGCTTCCCAAGATCGTGCTAGAGCTTCCAAACCCTCTTTTAACACCAAAACTCAAGTGATTTTCAAGATTTTGGTGGATTCTCATATGAAGGCTTCTTCCCTCCTCAACCAATATACCCCTATGTCCATACTCTGTTGTCTTAATTAATTCATTCATTTTGATGTAGTAGTAAATGTCACTTGAAAGTTAAAATTCGCTCTCAACTTACGTGGTGATTGAGTAATTGAGTACTGCACTACTACTACTAGTTTCTTGACTTTAAGTGTCTAGTACTCATGGTTAGTTCAAAATTATGGTTGCAATTCATACTGTAAAATTTTTGATATTTCAATTTTCAACTTATTTTACTATATACGTGTATATCTATTTTATTCATAACAAACTTTACAAGTTTCAGATAAGACATCGATACATGATGTTATGACTTAGGGGGACCGATATTTTTCTTTAAAGTGTTTATTAATGGGAAAAAAATATTGTTTTCTAGCATTTTATTATATTCTAGATTTTTTGGATATTTTTTTCAGATTTTTTTGAGTAAAATAAAAATTCACACCGCGATGGACCATAGTGACCGCGAACCGCAACACGATGCTGTGTCATAATGGTTTTCACTTTTCGGGGTCAACCGTGATGGCGACCGCGGCTGTGATTTTAAACCATGGGTATTAGTCTAAGCACAGTGTTGAACTGTCGCTTACATTTACATGGAAAATTGGAAAATTCATATCAGATCAGGTCAGAATTATCCAATTTTTTTCAGCTTACTTCTTTGTACGAATGAACCGATTGGATCCTACCTTGGATTCAAAAGTACACTATAAGATGAATGGTTCCTAAATTTGTATTAGTTTTTATAAATAAAAAAAAGGTCCGATCTTCAATCTGTGAAACCAGCATCAATTTGATAGATCCTACCTTGGATTTTCTTTGAGAATTGGATAAAGATGTAATCTTCTAACACAATAACAATCAGATACACTAATCAGTTAAGTGGCTCATGAATAGGAATCATCAAATATAATCCTGATAAGAAAATAATCATGTCAGATTGATATATGTCAAGAATGTTCTCCATATGACCATGTCAGTCTTATCTGCACTGTATTGATGCTTCTAAAGGACGGAAAATGGATGAATTATCCATTTCTTAACAAAATAGAAACAAGTTCTATACAATTCGCAATGCAATCCATGACTCTGATTTGACCCTTGGAACAGTTTCTGATATGATTACAATTTTCAGAACAATGCTCCCCCCATCCTTGGGTAACTTCAAATTTAACGTACAGGTCAGAAAAGGCTGAACCTGGGTGGTCACTTGGGAACGTGGCACCTTCATGACATTGGCAGTATAAAGGTAATTTAACTTGGGGTAAGGAATTCTAAGGCGGCAAATGTTTGGGCTACAATGGAACCATTAAAGATCTTTGCAGAATCTTCCCCCGGCGCAGTTCCATATACATATCTATAGCGCGTTGAACCAAGACAAGAACACCTGAAACCTCTGATAAATACCTTTCATAAAGAAAGTTGAACCTATTCGTAACCCCCTATCACTAAAAGGCAAATTGAGTTGGAGCAAGGGCGATGGACACGGAAATAAAGAAAGCATATCCAATTTTAGGAGAGCCAGAGTTGGGAGTTTGAGGAGCTGTTTTGGTTTAAGCTTATTTGAAAAACTACAGATTTCGAGTTAACATCAGATTCTTTTTTCTTTTTTTTTTAATTGAGTTTACATCAGATTCTAGGTACCAATGAAATAAAAGATTCATGGGCCAAGGACAGTACTAAAAGATACTGTTTCTACATAGGCCATTTATGTAAATTTCATTTTTTTTTTTCCCGTTCATTTTCTTTTTATGTTTCTTTGCTACATTTGTCTGGCCTTTTCCCACTAGGTGTCTCTCCTATACCATCCTGTAAAGATATTCTTGTCTCTCTAGAGTTTAATGAGTCTTTTACATTAGAAATAAAAGAATAACTTGATGATGAGTATGTCAAATAGGAGTATGTCAAATAAACAAAAATTACAAAAAGTTGACCAACAAGGGTTTTACACAAAAACACATTATTTACTTAGTTTGGCCGAGAAGACTGACTGTGGGGCCCACTAGGATCTTCTGCACAATTGGAACTATGCTATTTTCCCCAGCTTGAAACAACTCATTCTTGAGTTTCTCACTCTGCCTAGATCAAATATCTATCACATCACGATGGCAGTTGCATTTCCATTATCCCCAGGATCTTGTAAGTAGAATGTGGTCAGGTCCTTCATCAAACAATGAGATGAATGAGAAAGCACTACTTACAACTTGGATCTTATTGTAGGCTCCATTGATTGTTGGACTGAAGAACACTTCCAAATAACCGTTTAACTTGCATCAACTAGGCACCCTCAGTCTCTGATGATCAAATCAATAAAAAGAATCCATACTGAACATGGGTTGGATCTAAATGACTTGAAATTGCTTTAGGCCAACCTTATCAAAGAACCAATATTCAGGGCCCACACAAGAGGGACAGTCATTTTAACCGGTTTTAAGTTTTAACTTTCTGTAGGTGGGCCCCCACTGTGGAGCTCACAGATTGACAAGGGTTTAAAGGTACACATGTGACTGATTGATAGAAAGAGAAGAGAACCCTAAAAAGGGCTTTTGTGGTTTTGCACTTTCGGGTTCCCAATTCCTTTTATGAATAACAAAGGGAGGGAAGAGAAGAAAAAAAGGGAAGAAAAGGGAGAGGGAAACAAGAGGGAAATGAAAACGGAGAAGAGGGAAACAAGACTAAGAAGAGGAGGAAAGGAGTAAGAAGAAGGAGAGGAAGAGGAAAGAGGAGGGGAAAGGGGCTTACCTGTAGAGCACCGATTTGCAATGATTGACGACGGCAGGATGTTTCTTCCCTCTCTCCTCCTATTTCTTTCTCTCTTTCTTTCTTTTCCTGCATGTCTGTGGATGGCTTGGTGTTGAAATCATCATTTTTTCTCTTTCTCCACTACATGCATAGATTTACTAGAATATATCTGTATTTTTCTAACCCCCCTCCCACCCTCTCCCTCTCTTTTTTTTTCCTAAAGTTTCTGCCATTACAAAAACAGCGGCCGTTACGGCCGATATTTGGCTAAAATATCGGCTGATACGAATCAATATTTTGTCGATATATTGGGCACCCGAGTCCTAAGCCAATCAGTTTTCATTTATCGGATCGGTGTCGGCCGATACGAACAGCTATCGGCCGATATTTTAAACCATGCACTCAATGACATTAATTGCTTCTCAATGTAGTATTTTTTTATCGTGACCAAATAAGATTTGCATAATTTATTCTTTCGACAATAAAATAGTGGATTAATGATGGACATGGCTTAAATTTCTGCAAGGTCTGAATACGGACAATTTTGCAGGAATTTCAGCTGAAGGATAGGCAATTGCAAAACTTGTCAAGGGTCATGATTCGACTGAAAGCAGGTGGCTGAAATTGGAGAGTAGAAGGGACTGGTTATATAGGACTTTCTTAAAGGTAGGATTAGTGACTGTAATTGGGGCATAAGGCCGATCTACTACAGCTTTAACAAAACTTGCAGGTTAAGAGAAAGCTTTAAGGGACTGTTGTCATGAAAACAGAACTGCCAAACAGTAGCTGTTTAACGCTGATTGGAAGGGCAACAGGGACTATTTCATGCTGTTATCAGGACAAGCTTGAAGGTTTTTAACAGGTGGGAAAGTATGACATGTATGGCTTGAGCTAGGGCTGCCTAAGAACACCCACCCGAAGGTCATATAATATGATCTAAAACAGTTTAAAAATAATAGTGGTGGATCATTCCCATTAATATTGTGTAACTTCTTTGTGTTGCAATAAAAAAAAAATATATGTCATACTTTTATTTATTCTATTTATTGTTCATGTTATATTTAAATAATACTAGATTCTCAAAAGACATCTACATAAGAAAAAAGAGTAGGTTAAAAGAAAAAAAGGGTTGGGGGGAGTGGGAAGGTACTTTCTGAAGTACCAAGTCATCTTCCCATGTTCTGCATACTGTCATGATATACTCTTAAACTGGTACTATGCTCTCCAAGATGTATCCCTGGTCAGGTTATCTTAAGCAGCAGGTGGATGCATGCAGTCCATGACAGAAATTAGTGACCACTGTTAAAGAAAACTTCTCATATGCTTGCGCTTGTAGATCTGGAAAGTGGAAACCCTTACTATTGATACCTGTCATGCACTCGTACTATGTCTAATAATAGAGGTCACCATGACCTAAAGTACCTGAAGAGCTCTCTCTGTATCAATTACTATAAACATAGCTATAAGCCAGAATACAATTCAAAGTTCTCACTTACAAGAACACAATCTACTTTCAGGGTTGGATAAAAATAGTAAAACGCCAGCATAGTGCAATTAATATAAACCTATGAACTCAAACCGAATCAATGCAAGTTACTACAGCATAAGGAGCAATTCAATATATTTAACATTTAAATTCCTCATAGCGTAATAGTATATATGCTAATGAGCAACAGTATTAACTGTCAAACTTAAACAGTATAGGTGACATCAGCATGACCTGGGGGAATAAAAATCACAAGAGATCAGGGACCCCTCACCATGCACTGCGAAGATGACATATTGCCCATAGGAATTCACAATCATCACCAGTACTTTAGCTCCTGTAAATAAAATCACAGATACTCATAGCTCGTGCTATCCCCAGGACATGAACAGATTTGAGTCTCCTTAGTTGTTCGATTTTAGGCTCTGGGTTGTAGTTTCAACTTTCAAATCAATCATTCCATCCCTTCCAGCCATCAACCAAGACTCTTCAGAGAATGTACTCTTCAATCCAGCCCTTCCTTTTCTTATTGACGTCTGGACTTGTTTTCCATTTCCAGCCCTCGACCATTTCTTCTCATTTTCTTATTGAACTTTAAACAGTCTCATTTTTTTTATCCTCACTCATATATCTAGTACGTTTTTTCTCTCCTTTTTTTTTTCTCATTTGGGCCTTTTTCTTTGGCTTCTTATTTTCTTCTTTCTTTTTCTTTTCTTTTTTCCTTTTTTCCAATTTCATCCAAGATTTTATACGTGACATCTCTCTCACTCTCTCTCTCTCTCTCTCTCTAAACCAAGCTTATTTTGTGGAAGAAATAACTTCCTGGCATGCAGACTATGTAAGAAAATTTTCCCAGTGCTACTTATGAGAGAACATGAAGAGTGAAGAAGGACCCTGCGACCATTATCAGGCACAAGTCAAAGCATGAGCTCAAGCTCGAAACAGAAACTTTCACAAAAGAAATGTTGCCAAGTAACATCATTGACATGCATGCTTCCAAATATAGAAGTTAAACATGGCTTATTATGCAATTACTTACCTAACCCCAACCATTGATGCAGGTAAAGTCTCTCTCTCTATATATATATATATATATTAAACAAATGAATAAATTGCATGCTTTCTAATATGACAACACTTGAGAAACACATGACACGAGAATTTGATAGATAGACTTACTTGTCACTTGGATTTAGTCGAAGCCATGACCTTATAACATGGCGATTTTTAAGTGGATCAACATTTTAAATGAGTTTGAAAAAAACCAGAATTATGTAAGGATCAAATAGCATATGTGGCTTCCTACAGCCAGAAGCATCCTATGTTCCACAACCAAAGGTATCATTGTTTCATATATTATAGAAACTGAGGTTTATGTCTGAAGAACCAGATCCATGCCTTGATAATGACCAAGAGAGGCCAATTTTCGTGCCTTAACAGGTACAGTATGTAAAAGGCCATTCATGTGTCAAAATAACTATCCAACCAGCTGAACTGTAATATTTCAAGTGAACTGTATAATTTGGAAGCATGTGGTCAATTCTGTTTGTGAACTCCCAACTTTTAGTCCAGAAAGAATAAATAAATAAATAAATCTTCTGTATGATGAAAAACATAATATACAAAATAATTTCTCCCATACTAAATAAAAAATCAATTTAAAGCATCATTCTCATAGAATAGGTAAAAAAAATTAAACATAACTCTGAATGGGCATTTCTTTAAGAAATCACCTAGGTAGAATTATGGGCCATTAA
Source organism: Persea americana (assembly GCA_029852735.1). Lineage (NCBI taxonomy): Eukaryota > Viridiplantae > Streptophyta > Magnoliopsida > Laurales > Lauraceae > Persea > Persea americana. The sequence continues at coordinate 16,019,159 of CM056809.1, forward strand.
CATCAGCAAAATTTACTTAATTTACCACTTTGTGATTGTGAATCCTTTCATTGCGCAAAAAAAAAAAAAAAAAAGAACGAACAAATATTGAGAATGAAAGGGATCATGGAACTTACATTACCAACAAAGACTGATCGAGAATCTGCCTCCTCTCTATTTGCCTGTGTTGCAGCTGCACTTGCAGGATCTGAGTGCATAATGAAAAAAAAAACAACAAAAACACACACAAAAAAAAAAAAAAAACAGAGAAATTAAAATCTAACCCAAAGAGAACAGGATACCTAAAATCCTACAAGCAAAGTAGGACGTAATCAATTAAAAAGCAATATGAAAATTTAAGAGAGTCAACTAAAACAACAGGTAAGAGAGCTGAGATTTCACATAAATGAGGCCCAAATGCCCAATAACTCACCGTCAATGTAATGCCAGTTGCGTGCATGGACATTTATCATTTGTGATTTTGTTAAAAGTAAACAAAAAACTAGAAAGGGGAGAAAAGGCAAACCAGAGGCTATGGTGAAGATACCCAGTACATGGCTAGAACACAGGAGAGAGAGAGAGAGAGAGAGAGAGAGAGAGAGAGAGAGAGAGAGAGATTAAAATCTCTTTTCTTCCTCCACCTAGAAAGAAAGGTTACATGGGTAGGTTATGCCAACCCAAGAAAAGGTTTTCTAGAATTCCCTGCCATTATAAGATACCTTCTGCCCAAAGAAAAAGGGTGACACTCTGCTTCCAACAAATCTGGAAATCCAAATGGGTATGAAACTGTCTTCAAGATATTGGAATCAGTCTCTAGTTATTCCCCCAAACTGATGCAACTGACTGATAGAGAAGGCTCAACCAAGGATTTCAATTTTTGCATTATTGTCTAAGATATCATTTGGCTCAATTTTCTGAATTGTCCTACGGTTGGACAAAGAGAACACATGTGCCACCCATAACTGGCAACAAGGAAGCAGTTTTTATTTTCATAGACACTATATTTCTTGTGGTAAACTCTCCTAAGATACTGAACAAATAAAAAGAGAAACCCATACTATTCTTGTTGCAAAGACCTGTAAATAAAGACTGAGACTAGCTGGTCATTCTTTTCATTTGTTTTCATACATACAATGTTTCTTGTTCATATGAAAAGTGTATATGATGGATTTCTCCAACTAGTCTTATTGCAATTCTAACAAGATGGAGAAATGAATTTTAGTTTTTAGAGTACTTATTAGACATTTTACTTTTATAATGTTTAAAAGGATCAAATGAAAACATGTGTTTGGTTAATAGTTTAGATGATGAGTCTCCAGAGGTTTTTTTCTTCTTTTTTTTTTTTTTTTTTTTTAACAGTCTCCAGGGTTTTCTTCTGTTGCAAAGACATACAAATACAAATTTTGTGATTAGATGCCCCATTATGGTTAGCTTTCTCTTAAAAGAAGAAGCTTTTTCTTTCTTTTTTTTTTTTTTTTTTTTTTTTTTTAAGAAGAAGAAAATTTTGTAGATTTTAAACGGTTAGAATTGTACATTGAATTGAGTTTGGATGTTGTTTAGTGCACATTCCAATGTTGAATGAATGGGACAAGTTCCACTCTTTTTATAGAAAATGAAGAAATTGTCCTTAAAAAATCTTCTCCATAGCTAGCAACTTATCAATATTTTACAATAGCAACAATGCCTAGGTCGTTGCAAGAATCCGCCTGTTGATGACATAGTACGCTGTTCTATACTTAAAATCTGACATGTCAAAGTTTGTGGGGCCTTCTGCCATTGACCCTATTAAATACAAAAGAACTTTAAGGTCTAACCTTTTGCAAAAAATAAAATCCATGAAATGTTGCAGCTGTCCAAACTAAGACCATGAAACAGATGGTCAAAATTAGAACCTTGCCCCTTATTTATTGACCATTTATTTTATGACCTTAAATCGAACGGTCGAAACATCTAACACGAGTTTTTGCTGATGGCTAGATCGTAAAGCCTATTGTGTTTGGTAGAGTCTATGGGCTACACAAATTCCACTGCATGTCTTATTATTCTAAAAGCAACATTGAACATCATATTGTGAGCAGTAGAAAATTCAAACCCTTCAGAAAAGTGCCCAAATCATACATCGTAAGAGAATAGAATGCACTACGTGTAGCAAGTAGGTGGGGCCCATTGGTCCCACAGTATAAAAGAGAGTTGTTAGAATTGACCATTGAGGAGCGATGAAAGACAATGATTCTAAATCACTCACACTCCCATTTCCTCTAATCGAATGGACACCAAAGTCCAGTGAGGCTGATTATTAACTATCTAACAAACTCTCTTTCTTTTGATTGAGCTACAAGGCCGCACCTCCACCGCGTGCCCTTTCATCACGGTAATAACAAAAATCTAGTCTTAAAGCTAGGAGGAATAGGACATATGATGGGATTTGTCCCACTAACCACCCAATAAAAGAGGACAGTGTTGGTTAGCCATCTAGGTTCAAAGGACACATTTCTAGCCATTGGATCTAAAGGCCATGAAATATTGATGGTCGACAAATTATTTATTATTATTATTTTTTTTTTAATGGCATATTGATGGTCAACAATAAAAGAAAGGTTTCTATTTTGACCATCCATTTTGTGACCTTAAGTTGAACAATTAGCAACAAACAATGGACTTGAGAACAAGATCTTACACTTATCTAGTGGGGCCAATGGATCCCAAAACGCCAACAATGTTTCCTATTTTAAAAAGAGTGCACAAATGTTGTTGTGCAGAAAATGGCTTAGAAAACAGGGATTAAAAAAATTGTATAATAGTCATAAAGTTGCCATTTAGCTATCAAGATAATCAGGCCCACCTTTGAAACTCAACTGTTCAAAATCATTGTCCCACCTGCATCTGTCACCAAGAACATTTAACTCCAAAGTCCAACTAGTGTAATGCTCACTCTGAAATCAATCAGGTCCTACAGGCATGATTTGACTTTTTCTTTACCCTTTTAATCACATGTTATTGACATGATCAACCTGATAGTGGAAGATAGAGCAATTGGGCATGGTCAATGGGATATGATTTGGAGGCTACACCTACAAGTCAAAGATTCTACCAGATACAAGAGGGTTTCAAATCTAGCATCTACAAAAAATCTAAGTCCATTACATGTTTCCAAGTGCCCGATCTAAGGCCATGAAATGAACGATCCGCAAATTATGGGAATAGTTCCTATAGTTCTAACCATTGACTTGACAGACTTGGACTGCACAACTGGAACATCTGATGGTCCTTAAATTTTCCTAAAAATGGCTTGGTAGGACAAAAAGGCCCCGCAAACTCTACAAATGTCTTATTTTTAGAATCAAAAGGGACATCATACAGTATGCATATGCAGTCCAACTCTATGGTGCCTAACATAAAGTCTACTCTACTGCTATGGTGCCTAACATAAAGTCCACTCTACTGCACTTTGGCCAACCTTTGATCTGTGACATTCATCATACTCACACTTACTCTCCATGATAAAGAAGCAAGCCCAATTTGGTTCTCACCTTCATTCACCATTCAATTGAACCTAAAAGAAAAAAAAGGGCATTTAAATTACTTAAATTTTAAGGTAGGCCTCACAAGCAAGACTGCATATACATAGGGTGCACTGTGCGCGTAGATGAAAAATCCCCCATCTTATAGAGGGAAAAAAGGATTCCAATCTCTCTCTTTTTTTTACTCGAAAGGTTGAAACTTTTACCTATGAGCTACTTTGGTATTATAAAATATTGATAAGTCCTTCAATACGGAGAAGTATTCAAAGGAGCAGTCTAGTCATTTTACATAAAAGGAGAGGAATGTGTCCCACCACATGATAAAAAATTGTAGTGCGTATTGTAGTGCGTACTAATGATAAACCATAAATTCTAGACCATTTATCAGGGGATGATGTAATAAAAGCTACTTTTGGTAAGGGCCAAAGTGGACCACCTCATGAGACCACATGGAGGTATATCAACCTCCATATCTCTAATGGCCCCCATTTGTTTAAATGTGAGGAGAAATCAAAGAGGAGTAAGATGTCACATCATGATGCAAAGCTGATGAGCCACTACAAGGAGGCCCATGGCCCACTTGTGGGACCCAAGAAAAGATAGAGATTTTTGTTTCTTAGTTTATTTCTCTAATTAGTTGTCATTACTTTCTATTATTATTTAATATATAATTTCCAATTTACTCAGTTTCGTAGTTTTTTTTATTAGAAGTTTTAATCCTAAGAGCATCTCCAATAGCACCGTCAATTGCCACATGGACACCCCACTAGCCAAAATTGGCATGCAGCACTACTCCAACAGCCATGCCATATGTGACTTGGCATTTGGCATGAATGATGGATATGCCAAAATTGAAGTATGGGAAAGTGGCATGCCTTATAATATTTGGTATATTTTATGCAAAAATGAGGCCCACAAGAATGCAAGAATGCCAAAGCTTTTTTTTCTTTTATGATGTGAGTCCCATAAGAAGATAAAAATATAATAAAATAATAATTTGGCATATGGGGTGGAGTCCCATACTTTAGGAGATGCCAAATTCCAAAGTCCAAACCCTCAAATCCCCACATAAGAGCATCTCCAACAGATCCTTCAAAGTCCACATGGACACCTCAATGGCAGTATTTGGCAAGTAGGACCACTCCAAGTGCCATGCCAAATGTGACTTGGCATTTGGTATTAAGGATGGAAATGCCAAAATTGACATATGGTAAAGGCACATGCCAAACAATATTTTGGTATATTTTATTTCAAAAGGGGGCCCACAAGAATACAAGACTGCAAAAGCTTTTTTTCTTTTATAATGTAGGTCCCATAAGAAGATAAAAATATAATAAAATAATAATTTGCTATATAGGGTGGAGTCAGAGTGGAGTCTTACCAAATTCCAAACCTTCAAATTGCCACATAGGCCTTCAATTGGAATTTGGCATCTGCGCATCTCCAATAGAAATGTTATTTTGGAGATACCAAATTCCATTTTAAGGCTTAGAGCATCTCCAAGAGTGATGCCAAATCCAAGGTGGACATGCCACATTGGATTTTTGGCATGGATTTTCACTCCAACAGCTATGCTAATAATGAAGTGGCATTTGGCATATGGGAGTGAGATGCCAAATTTGGCATGTGAAAAAGTGGCCAAATTATATTTTGCATTATTTTATTCCAAATGGGCTATTGTGGATGAGTTGGGTTTAATATATAAAAGAGGTAAAATAAAAATAATAATAAAATATTACATTTGACATATGGGGTGGAGTTTACTCCAACAAAGATGTCAAATTGTAAGGGTCAATTTGCCACATAAGCCTTTATTTTCAAAAAGGCATCTCCAAATTTAACACCTCTCTTGGAGATGCTCTTCTCCAAAGCCTCCTTCAAATCCAAGGTGGACATGCCACCTTGGATTTTTGACATAGACTAACATTCAAACAGTCATGCCAAAAATGACGTGGCATTTGGCATGTTTGAGTGAAATGTCAAATTTGGCATATGTGAAATGGAGATGCCAAATCTTATTTTGGCTTATTTTAATGCAAAATGGACAATTGAAAATAGATTGGGTTTAATGTAAATTTTATATTAAAAGAGCTAAAATCCAGAAAAATAATAAAATATTAAATTTGGCATATGAGGTGGAGTTGTCACTTTTGGAGATGTCAAATCTCAAAATATCAAACTGCCACATAAGCCATCAAATGAGATTTGGCATCTCCAATTTAGCATATCTATTAGAGATGCTCTCTCCAATAGCTCCTTCAAATCCAAAGTGGACATGCCACATAAGATTTTTGGCATGGACTACGACTCCAACATCCATGCCAAAAATGGCATAGCGTTTGGCATGTTGGAGCGAGATGCCAAATTTTCCATATGGGGAAGGGGCATGCCAAATATTATTTTTGGTTATTTTATTACAGAAGACAACTACTTCAGGTCATTGCCAAATCTACTTCATATAGGAAAAAGAGATAAAATCCAAAAAACTAAAAAAATAACCAATTTGGCATATATGAAGTTGTCACTTTTGGAGATGTCAAATTCCAAAATGCCAAATTGCCGCATAAGCCATCAAATGGAATTTGGCATTTCCAAATTGACATATCTATTGGAGATGCTTCATTTGATGGCTTATGTGGCAATTTGACATTTTTGAATTTGACATCTCCAAAAGTGACAGCTCCACCCCATATGCCGAATCTAATTATTTATTATTAAATCTCATATGCCAAAAAATTACATTAAACCCAACCTATCTCCAATGGCCTATTTTGAAATAAAATAAGCCAAAATAAGATTTGGCATCTCCCTTTTCCATATGCAAATTTGGCATTTCACTCCAACATGCCAAATGTCATGTCATTTTTGACATGGTCGTTCGAGTGTTAGTCCATACCAAAAATCCAAGGTGGCATGCCCACCTTGGATTTGAAAGAGTTGTTGATGTGACAATTTAAAGGTTTTGGATTTGGCATCTCCAAAGAATGAACTACACCTGGTATGCCAAATTTATTTGTTTATTATATTTTTGTTTTCTTATAGGACCCTGAAAGAAAAAAAAAAAAAAAAAAAAAAACTTTCGCATTCTTGCATTCTTATGGGCCCCCTCGTATAAAACAATCCAAAATATTATTTTGGAGGTGTCTTTTCCATACTTCAAATTTGGCATATTGTTCGTTCATGCCAAATGCCAAGTCAACTCCTTTCTCTAAGGATGTTAGGCCTTATTGTATTTAGAATGCTTATTATCAATTAAAGTTTTTTGTTACGAGAGTTTCCTCTTCGATTATGGTGTTTTCTCCTCTTGTGAGGATGCCCTGGTGGCTGAATCCATTCTTGGATTCGATCAATCCCTAAAGAGATTGGTCTATGATCCCGATCACGGATCCGGACTGTGCCAATTTGGTATCAGAGCCGAAGAGCGATCGCCGGAAAGACAATCGTCGTTTTCAGATTTTATCTATCCAATCATCTATCATCACTCATCGTCAGTCGTCACCATACAACCACCCATCCATCCCCATCGTCAGCACCCACATCGTCACTCCTCTCCATCTCACAGAGCCATCTCCCATATTCCATCTCACCAAAATCCACCCACCATCTCCCAACCATCACCCAAACCCATCTCCCCTCCCTGCCTAACCAAAACCCTTAAATTCCCCCATCAATCCGAACTCGAAAATCATCCCCAAATCCTACTTCCCCAACCCAAACCTAATCAAACTGCCAAATTCACTCAAAACCCAGCCACTGCCGAATCCAACCACCTCTCATTCTCCCAATACCGCTAAACCCAATCATTCTTCCGCCCTAATCCACAACTTCCCGTCCAATCCCCCAACCTAAATCGGAGCCGTCATTCCACCCAAATCCCCCCACCGGCAAAACCAATTCGTCACACCTCAGTCCCGAAGCCCTACTCCATCACACACTCCACCAAACCAATCGGAAACCCCAAATCGAACTTCATTACACCCGACTCCAACCAAAATCACATCGTCAACCCATTACGAAAACCGACAACCCCTTCCCCTTAACCAATCCTTTGCACCACCCCTCCATTCCAAATGCCAAGTCACATATGGCATGGCCGTGAAAGGCATGCTGCATGCGTGGGGTGGTCACATGGCAATTGACAGTGCTGTTCGAGATAGCCTTCAATTGGAATTTGGCATCTCCTAATTGAGATATTGGCGATGTTCTAAGTTTTCTTTTTTATTATTATTATTATTATTATTATTGAATGAATGGATGGTGTGGAGGGAGGATTGTTGGAAAGGAAGTTTAAAAAAGCCCTAAAAATCGAACACATATCAAACAAATGGACTCTAAATGGTAAAAGAAGAGACAAGAGGAAAATCAAAACCCTAGATAGATAGATCTGAGAATACCCTGCACGGCCCCCATTTCCTTCTCGACTTTAGCCTGCATCTCGCGAAGAGCGGCGGCTTCCTCTTCCATCTCCTTGAGTCGCTTCTTCATCTCACTGAGTTCCTGCAGCTGTTCCAAAGAGAAAAAAAAAAGGCAAAGGGATTAGGGTTTTGGGCTTTAGAAAGAAATAAGTAGAGAGAAAGAAAGAGAGAAACCTTGAGAGCATCGTCGTCTGCAACAGACATGGCATCCATTTCTCCATCCATCTCTGCTTCGTCTGGAATCTCTCCTCCATAAACCTCATGCTCCTCGTCCTCCATCTTTCTCCCTTCTCTCTCTCAGAAGAAGAAGAAGAAGAAGATGATCATCTCGAAGCGAAGTGGCGACGGCGCTAGAGATTTCTTATAGAGAGATGGCGCGTATGTAATCTGGACCGTTGAACAACGCGAGTTCCGTATTCGTTGGATGATGTCTCGAAGTCGAATGCTTTTACTCTCTCGTGTTTTTTCCCGCCGGATAAGGAAGGGGAAAAGGTTATTTCTTTTTCTCAAATGCACGTGTCGTGTCTTACATAAAAGTTATTTCTTCGTGAGGCCTCTCTTGTTTGCGTTAAAACACATAGAAGTTAGAGGATTTCACAAAAAAAAAAAAAAAAAACAATCGCCTTAGACTTAGGTATCATTTGTTATTTTCACATAATCTGCTTGTGCAAATGGTCTACATGTGAGACATTTGTGAAATACAAACGCAGGTTTTTCGTTTTCTCACCCCTCACATATCAATCTCAATGCATCCAGCATTTAATCACGTTTCACTAAAACTTTACCATTTTCATTATTTATTATAAATTTATTAAAATATATGATGAATGAAGGCTTGGGTCTTGTCTCTTATAATAAAATGACCATTCTAAAGAGCATTAATGGTTCATATAAGAGAAATGGGACCCACATAATCTATAATTATAGATTTTCAGATCTGGACTCTTTTTTTTTTTTTTACAAATATCTGAATATATGCAAGGAATTTAGACATGAGATTTGGTCTAATGGCTATTTTGGTCAATTTAAAGAGATTCGATAGTTTAGATCGTGACTTTACACTCATATAAAATTTGAAAAAACCAACGATTTTCTTTATATTTTTTCAAATATATCTCAATCCATGTTGAATTAGGATCCCAACTTTGAGCCCACGGCCATAATTGTCCCCCTAAAGAGTTTGAACGATTCAGATCATAAAAATGGGGCCCATAGATTCTAAGAATGTCAACCTTTTATTCTGAGCTATTTTTATTATAAATATATCATTATTTAAGACAAAAAATACATAATTACCCTTATGAAGAGTATGGATTGTTCAAATTATGATTTTGGGGCTCTCAAAAGTGAAAAAAAAAAATCATGGACGGTGATCTTGTTAGAAACATTTTTTACCCATCTAGATTTACTATTCATTCACGTTTCATTTTACCACCTATTAAGGTGTTAAAAGTTTGGGCACAAAACTCACACCACATACATACCTATTTTACACACCATTTACACACTTCATATGTAATTAAGCCCAAATAAACATAAATATGCGTAACCACTAGGAATGTAAATTATTTACATATGTAAATGGTTGTAAACAAACGACACCTTAGTGAGTGGCGATAATAGAATATTTTACCAAATAATCGCCTATAACTTATATAGTTGGTCAAGTAAAAAAAAAAAAAAAAAGAAGCAAAATAGCAGCTCAGGGGTTTTTCTTTTTATCAATATTGAAACTTTAGGGCCATTTTAGTCTTCACTAAGTTTAAGGGTTTTTTTTTTTTTTTTTTGTAGAATTCCCTAAAAATTAAACAGATAGGGTGGTTGTTAAATAATGAAGATCAAATATGAACTTTTAAAATAAAGATCAAATATGAACTTTTAAAAATAAACACTAAGTAACGTTTTATTTGTAAGGACAGATGTGGTTGTTTGTGCATGAATAATGTGAACCCCATGAGAGTTAGGTAATTGCTGGCATTAGGCATGAGTTTGTGCGAATCCTACCCTAGGCTTACACGGTGCACTTGGCAAAATAGTCCTCTCGAATTGTATACCACAGTAAAAAAAATGAACGTGTAATACTCAATGTAAAGTTCTTGAGCTATGTAACACCAATAAAAATAAATAAATACCAATAAAAAAATAACATTCAAGACAATTTTACCATTTAATAAAAAAAATTACTCACATTAAAAAAATTACTATTCAAAAAAATCTACAATTAAAAAAAGGTAAATTTCTTGAAGTATGAATAGGTGGGGATGTTTGGTTGGAGTGGTAGATGGGCATGACCATTTTCCACACTTAAAAAATATCTCATGATACAAACAAATTGAGGTGATCGGTGTAGGAGTATAGTGGGGAGGGTTTGATGGACACATGGTCTTTGGGAATTTGGGAATATTTGACAGCATATGAATAAGTTCCGCCGTATGAACAATGATTGGGTTATGAAAGTCTTGTTTCTTAGACAAAAAGAGCATACCACCGCTATTGCCCTAATGATTGATGCTTGAATCCTACTCAATTCCAGAGAAGGGTCCGTAACCTCAATTTGTAAAAAAGAATGAAAAGTGCAACTTATCTAAACTTTGGCTCGTGATAAATTTAAAAGCCCTAATGTAGTCGACGATGACAATAAAAATAATGATATTTCAAATTCCATTAGTGATCCACCAGGAGAAAAAAAAAACCCTAACAAGTAGTATATCATAACCTTTTACATGATGAAGCATCAAACGACGCTTCTAATTCAATAGACACTTTACCATTACCAATATCAATCAATATTTTTAGGCATGATAACAATTCTAATGACAAAAGTGGAGATGACACCCACCAAACAAAAGACGAGAATTTTCAAAAGACAACTATAGACTTTCTAATTCTTGCCACCTTGGTTATAATTTATTGAATTCGATGGTAATGATTTAGGTTGAACTTGCATAGAGGTGATGCATCTTTCCAACCAAGTTGGGCTCAATGCATGCTTGAATTAACTTCTTTTCTTATCAATGGGAAGATTAACACTAATTAATCACTTAAAAACCCTTAAAACCCTCTCAAAACCCTTTAAAAAATCATTTCAGAATTTAGACATCCATTAAAGCAACATGAGATATTTGATTTGGATTTCAAGGAGAATATGTTATTGGCAATATTAACACTAGAAAGATATGTTTATTTTCTTTAAAAAGTGAGATTACATAACCAGACAAAACCACTACTAATTTTTTTGATAACCCACTACCCCAAAACTAAAACCCCCTCGAACCCAAAAACCTAGAAAACATACAAATCAAAACCCTCCCCCACATTAATCAATCAACCCTCCACATTGACCTGAAAAACATCCTTCCTCTCATCTTCCTTCACTTTAGGAACCAGAACCTTAAGAACCCCATTCTTCATCTCTGCCTTGATGTCATCTAGCTTGTACAGCTCTGAAGGCAAATCGATTCGGCTGCTGTACCTCCTCCCACTCTCACTAACATCTCCAGACTCATTGTCTCCTTCTCCTTTGATTATCAGCGTGTTCTGCTCAACAAACACCTTCACATCCTCCTTCCCAAGCCCTGGCATGTCCACCCTCAGATACAGAGCGTCCTTGTCTTCCCTCACATCAAAACCCCTTCTCGACGCACCTCCCATTCCTCTAGACAAAGCTGTAAATGGGTTTTCCATCATCTGGTCCATCAGATTCAACACCTGGCTCAGGCTCCTTGATGGAAAGAAAGGGTCCAACACATCTGCTCATGAGAGAAAAATCTAATTAGAGTGAAAGAAAAGAACAATTTTTTTTTTTTTTAAAGACTATGGTTTTTATTCAATCACCTGAAACAATAGAGTCATCCCTGCCACCGCGACGAGAGATGGAGCGTTCGGAACGCCTATCAATGTCCAAGCTATCGTCATGACCGCCTTCATCGCTCACTTGAACGTTTGTGTTGAATGATCGGATAGTGGAGGATGCACTGGAAAGGGGTCTGAAAGGAGTGATGAGCTTTTGCATGAGGCTAGAAGAGAGGGCTTTTCGAGAAGCAAGCATGGCAGCCATGGTTATGGTATTGGTTTTCAGGCTTCTTCTTTCTTTTTTTGAATGTTTTGAAGATTGGTTTGGAGCAGGAGCTTGTTATATAGAAGAAGGAATTCTTCTGGATACAAATATACAAAGAGAGAGCAAAAATAGTGTAGAAGATTCGAGAGGAGTTGAGAATGGAGAAGGTTCTGGAGACTGTAAAGAGGCGGTTCCAGACTTGCAAAGGAGGAAAAGGGCACAGGGCAGGGTCATGGTGATAAAATCTTTTTGTGGGGGCCATATTCAAAGTTATTGTTGGCGTTAGATTTATATTCAATTGGATGGTGTGCGTCACTTGAATTGAAATTAAATTTGCGATAGATGGATATAAAGGGGTATCTGAAAATGACCTTAGGCTTCTCTCATGAATCTGTAGCTTGGTCTCAAAAAACTCTCCATGTATCTTAGCCTGTAGCATTTGGATATAACATTTGTTTCCTGAGTTTTCAAAAATATAGCCTTTTGAATTTGTTTTTTTTTTTTTTCCTGAAAATTTTCTTCAAATTTCCAATTCTCAGGTTTTCAAGATGCCAAGAGGAACTTGAACATTTGTAAATCTAGAGGGAAAACAACATTTGAAATTCTCACCCATCTCTTAGGTGGAAATTCTTAGAATTCAAGCAAACAAATAGGCCCCAATTAAGAATTGTAATGCTGTAAATGTGTATAGGTCCAATTGTAAAGATGTGTTTGAATCCAGATCTTGTCTTGCATTTATGTGTGAGGTGGATCTTTTACGGCTTTTGGAAGAGAAGGTCCCTGAACAGTTTTCAAACAGGACAAGTGGTACATTTTCAAGGGCCTACTAGCCTACCACAAACAAAAAGACTGATTAATCCTATCATAAAAAAGTAATTAATCAATCAAATAGGTCCATTGCATTTTTCTAAATGCAGAATTTTCTTCTAAGTTCGACTGCTGGTCAGCTGTGATGTTTTTTGAAAAATACCTGGGCATGTGTGTTGGCCTCCTAGGTGCAGATTTAGAGGGGTGAAATAGACAGCATTTTAGACCAACACTGTAAAATGTAAAATATTCCAGGTCTCAAATAATACAAGTCCAATGACTTTTTTTTTTTTTTTACAACAATGAAAATAGGAATCAGAATACTCAAATGACAAATATCCACAGTACCCATAATAAAAAAAAAAAAATGGGGGGACGGGTCCAATATTTAGACCCATTATTCTTTGGGTCCCCTATTATTGGCATCACCTAGGTGGGACTGCAGGATAAACCTCACCATCCTTAATTCATATGCTGCCGGGGTGTGTGCGGTTCTTGTGTGTGCCATTGTCACTTTTCACTTGAATATTTTTGCATATTGTATGGGTAAAACACCGTAATAACGAGATTAAGCGAGGATTACAATAGTACTTGTTGTCCACCTCGGCCTCTGTAATCACTGCCCAGCAGCTCGGCAGCTCGGTTAGGAGTGCCAGCACGGCGGGCCATCTCGGCAACTCGGCGTAAGTGCCAGCTCAGCACAGATGCCCAGCGCGGCCAAGCCATTCTTGGTCTCGGTACAAAACGCTGAAGGCAGTGGCCCGTCACCTTCCTCCGAGAGGTACGGCGTGCCCTGATAGATAGGAGCATTCATTTATGACCATATGATTGCTCATTTATGGCGATAAGAAGTTAGCTTTATCAGCCTTTAACATCAACTGACTGAAGTCATGGAAGGTTCGGATGGAATGTTCTCTTTTCACCTACCACTGAATGTCAGGGTAAGGATCGATGAGACCTCACCCCACCTACCCCCACTCACAGAGAGAATGAACGAGGAATGTTTACATATATACACGTAGGTACGCAACACACAAGGGACAGAACACATCGTCTCATTCTCCTCTCCTTTCTCCTCCTCCTGCTCAGTTTTTTAGAACTAACTCAGGCATCGGAGCGCCTTCGGCTCACAGCAGCCAGGGGCTCTAACCCAAGCCGTTTTCCTTCCATTTTCAGGTTCTTGGCGTTCGGTATTCCCTGATCTACAAAGTTCATCTCAATCTAAGTGGGTGTCGTGTTTTCACCGCCTACAGTTTGGCGCCGTTTGTGGGAATCACTGAACAAAAAGCTTTCCAACACCATGCCTCCAAAAACCAGAAATGGTGAAAGACCCTCCAAGGGCAAGGGACCAACCACGCAGCCTGTGCTGGTACAAGGTCCACCCCTTCGACAGAGAGGATCAGGAGAAAGGTCCCCTACAGTTCAGTCGGTATCACAGTTTAAGGGATTGACAATGCCTTCCTTTCACAATGTTATGCCTCCAGAGCAGCTCCACCAAAGCAATGAACACGCCAGGCGAGGTGACAAGTCAGTCACCAAGCTGCGTGAAAAGTCAGCAAGGGCTAGACCTCAGTCCCACCATCAGGTCAACCCTGACGAAGATGAAGACCCTCGCCTGGACGAGGTCAAAGCTCAAAACCGCCTCATTCAGGAGCAGGACGAGCTTATCCTATGGCTCAAACAGCAGCTCCAGGAGAAAAGAGGGGCTCGGAGCCCACTTCACGGGCGTAGCCATGCCTCGAGTCCTCCACCCAGGCACAACCAGGCTCCTTCGTGCCACGGGCGGGACCTAAGGTACGTCCTCGATAGTAAGAGGCGTGATCGGGTCCACAGAGAAGAAGACTCCAGCAGCAGCCACGAGCATGTAGAGCCAAAGAAGCAGCGGAGGATACCAGAAAACGAGGAGGAGCTCAAGCAGTGGATTGACCAGCAGGTCAAGCAGACTATTCGCCAGAATATGGAGACTGCTGGTATCGCCCGAGACCAGTGCAACGCCTTTGAAGCTGAAGACACAGTTGCATCTCCTTTCTCCAGGGAGATCAGAAAGTACTCCCTCCCCGAGAAGTTCAACATCCCGACGTTCACCCTGTATGATGGAACCTTGGACCCTGCGGCTCACCTCCGACACTACGTCCAGAGGATGTCGGTTTGGGGGGATGACGATTTATTGAACTGTCGAGTTTTTTCCTCCAGTTTGGGAGGTCTTTCCTACGATGGTTCTGCTCACTCCCTGGAGGCTCCATCTCCAGTTGGAGACTGCTTTAGACGTCCTTCCTAGAGAAGTTCCAGGCCTACCGCGTCATCCCAAAGACCGATGCTGACCTGATAGCCCTCCGGATGCGGGAGGACAAGAACGTCACCCAGTTCGCCCGTCGCTTCTGGACTGTTTACAGCCAGATCGAGTGCGCTTCTGAGGAGATGGCAGTGAAATCCTTTCAACTGGGCCTGCGCCCGGGCATCTAGCTTTGGGCGTAGCTGGTCATGTACCCCGTAGCCACCATGAAGGAACTCATGACCCGGGCGAACCGGTTCATCCGGGCAGAAGAGGACGAGGTCCGCAGGTGGGAGAACTTCGGCCTCTCCCAGAAGGACCGACCATCCAAAGGAGACAGAGACAATAGGTCCTTCAGGAGGGAGGACCGCCGCAGAGACCCGTCCCCGGATCAGCACAGGGCCCGGTCCTCAGATCGTCGATGGAACCCCTCCACCTCGGTCGCAGCCTTGGGGAGCAGCAGGAGAACTGAAAACGATGCCGCCACCTTCAAAGCGGTAAACATGATCTTCAAGGAGCCCATCTATAAGCTCCTCCACAAAATAAAGGCGCAGCCTTCTTCAAATGGCAGCAGCCGATGAGAGGTGACCCCTCCTCCCGGGACTAGGGTAAGTTCTGTGCTTATCACAAGCAGAGTGGGCACATAACTGATGAGTGCAAAAGTTTCAAGTCCCACCTCGAGAACTTTTTGAAACAGGGGCACCTGAGGGACTACATCAAGGAGGAAGGCCAGGACAACAGCCGACTTCCACGCCGAGATGATGGCGGACAGGATAGCGAGCTGGAGGGCATCATCAACGTCATCCACCTCGCTCCTCCGCCTAAGGGGAGCTCCCAGGCCCGTGCCGAGGCCAGAAGAGCCTCCCATCAGAAGCAGGTGTTGACTACGGCGCCGGAACCAGCTGTAAAGAAGGCCAAGACAAAGGGGCCCAGAATATGGTTCTCCGACAGGGATCTAGAGGACGTAGCACTCCCACATAACGACCCTCTACTGCTCACCTTGAAGCTGCAGAACTTCTTGGTTCAGAGAGTCCTTGTCGACCCAGACAGCTCGTCCGAGATCCTGTACTACAATTGCTTTCAGAAGCTAAAACTCAAGGACGAGGACCTCCAAACTGCCCGAACTCCTCTCGTCGGCTTCAGCTTGAAACCGGTGTACCCAAAGGGGAAGATCTCCCTCAGAGTTCAAGTAGGAGGCACCTCCAGGCAGGTTGACTTCCTAGTCGTCGACGTCCCCTCCCCATACAATGTCATAATGGGAAGGACGTGGCTACATGGCGTAGAGGCTGTGCCCTCTACCCGTCATCAGAAGCTCAAATTCCCCCTAGAGAACCCGTCTGGCTGGACCAACGTGATCACTGTAAAAGGCGACCAGCACATCGCTAGACAATGCTTGATGGCCATGCTGCCTGGAGAAGCCGAATCGTCCCATGTCCATGTGGCCGAGCTGGACAGAGAAGCCGAGCTTGGGGATGTTGGCAGGGCCCCGGCGCAGAAGAGCATCGAGGACCTCATCGAGGTCAGGATCGACCCCGCCGACCCGGACAAATATTTCCTAGTTGGAAGCCAGCTCCCCTAGCCCGAGAAGACACAGTTGCTGGACCTCCTCCTCGAGAATAAAAAGGTCTTTGCGTGGACGCCTTACGAGATGCCCGGCATCAACCCAGTAGTCATGTGCCATAAGCTGAATGTGGACTCCAACCATAAGCCCGTGATCCAAAAAGCACGCCGAACTGGGGTCCTACAAACTGAGGTCGTGAAGGAAGAGGTTAAAAAGCTACTCGAAGCGCAAGCGATAAAAGAGGTCCACTATCCGCAATGGCTAGCCAACACAGTAGTGGTAAAAAAGAAGACGGGAAGTGGAGGGTCTGTGTCGACTTCACCGACCTTAATACAGCCTGTCCCAAGGACAGCTTCCCCCTTCCAAAGATCGACCAGCTCATTGACGCCACTGCCGAACATGACCGTATGAGTTTCCTCGACGCTTACCGAGGATACCACCAGATACCTCTGTTCGTACCCGACTAAGAGAAGACAGCCTTCATCATACCCCGGGGGACCTATTGTTATAAGGTAATGCCTTTTGGGCTGAAGAACGCATGGGCGACATACCAGCGGCTAGTGACCAAGATGTTTCAAGCGCAGCTCGCGAAGACAGTGGAGGTCTACATCGACGATATGGTCGTCAAGTCCAGAGAATCGCAGGACCACTTGGCCGACGTTCGCTAGGTTTTCGGCATCCTCCGCCAGTTCCAGTTGAAGCTAAATGCGTCTAAATGCGCCTTCGGTGTCGGTTCCGGAAAGTTCTTGGGGAGCCTGGTCACAAGAAGGAGGATCGAAGCAAACCCTGACCAGATCACGGCGATCCAGGAGCTCTAGAGCCCGACCTCGGTTAAACAAGTTCAGAGGCTGACTGGCATGGCTGCCGCGCTCAATCGCTTCATCAGCCGAGCTTCCCGACAAGTACAGGCCTTTCTTCCAGCTCCTACACAAGGGCTCAAAATTCCAATGGACGCCGGACTGCGATCAGGCCCTGCAACAGCTCAAGCGCTCCCTCTCTTCACCTCCACTACTGTCGACCCCAACCCCTGGCGAAGTGTTGTATCTGTACCTTGCAGTCTCGGACCACGTAGTGAGCTCGGTGCCCATCAGAGAAAAAGATAGCCAGTAGAGTCCTATCTATTACACCAGCAAGATCCTGCTCGACGCCGAGACCCGGTATTTACAGCTCGAAAAGCTTGCCCTGATGCTCGTCAGCGCCTCGCGAAAGCTCTCCCATTACTTCCAAACCTTCACTATCGTAGTCGTGACCAAACACCCACTGAAGGCTCTCTTCCGGAAGGCAGACCTCTCCGGTCGAATCTCCAAATGCGCCGTCGAACTGGGGTAATACGATATCAAGTATAAACTCAAAACGGCCATCAAAGCCTAAGTTTTAGCAGACTTCATTGTCGAGTTCACCTCTCAGAGTTCTGCGCCGACCCTGCTCAACACCAAACTGGGGGGCGATAAGGATACAGAGGCAGCAACCGAGACAGAGCAAGAGCAGTCCTGGAAAGTCTTCGTTGACGGATCCTCAACGTCCAATAGGGCTGGCGCTGGCATAGTTCTCCAGTCTCCGGAGGGCCTTGTCATCGAGCAAGCTCTAACATTCGGCTTCAAGGCATCCAATAATGAGGTCGAGTACGAAGCACTCATCGCTGGGCTAAACAGTGCCAAAATCTTGGAAGCTCGACATATTATGGTTTTTAGTGATTCCCAATTGGTGACAAACCAGCTCAGCAGAGACTACCAGGCTCGGGACGACAGAATGGCGGCCTACTTAGCTCACACGAAGGAACTTCTCTCCCAGTTTGAAAGGGCTGAGATCCGACAGGTCGGCAGAGAGTCCAATTCCCATGCCGACGCCCTTGCCAACCTCGCCTCAGCGGTCGAGGCCGGTAATAGAAGAACTGTTGAAGTAGAGACGCTACGCGAGCCCAACATCGAACTACAGCGACTCGGCAACTCATGTGTGTGGACCTCGGTCCAAGCTGGATGGATCCGATCATCGCCTACTTGAAGGACGACCTGCTGCCCGAAAACAGGATGGAGGCACAGAAGATTAGGCTGAAAGCAGCCCGGTTTTGGCTCTCCCCAGATGGCAGGCTCTACAGGAAGTCGTTCACTAGACCATACCTCCAATGCGTCCACCCAAGCAAAGTCAATGACTTCCTTTACGAAATTCATGAGGGGATTTGCGGCAGCCACATCGGAGGTCGGTCGCTTGCCTACTGAGCAATCAGTCAAGGATACTGGTGGTTGTATATGCAGAAGGACGCTCCCAAGTCTATGCCAGAAAATGTGAAAAGTGCTAGAAGTTCTCACACTCTCTCTACTAGCCAGCGCAGGACCTAAGCCCCCTATCTAGCCCGTGGGCTTTAGCTCAGTGGGGTCTGGACATCGTCGGTCCGCTACACCGAACTCCAGGAAATAAAAGGTGGCTGATAGTAGCTACGGACTACTTCATGAAGTGGGTCGAAGCGGAACCTCTGTCCTCCATCACCGAGCAGGACACAAAGAACTTTGTATGGAAGAACATTATCACGAGATTTGGAATCCCTCGAACTCTCATCTCCGACAATGGGACCCAGTTCGATTCCAACTGCTTCAAAAGCTTCTACCAGGAGTACGGCATCCGAAACGTCTACTCCACCCCGGCGTACCCACAAAGCAATGGCCAGGCCGAGATCTCAAACAAAGTGATCCTTGACGGACTCAAGAAAAGACTCGACTGAGCCAAGGGGAGGTGGGCAGAAGAGCTTCCTAGTGTTCTATGGGCTTACAGGACAACGCCAAGGCGCTCCACCTCGGCTACACCATTCTCCCTTGCCTACGGCATGGAAGTAGTCATTCCCCTTGAGGTCGGAACTCCGTGACCAGGGGCTGAACGACTTGAACATAGCTCGAGAGCTAGATTTTGTTGAAGAACGAAGAGAGACAGCAGCTATCCGCCTGGCTGCCTATTAACAACAGTTGGCCAGGGGATACAACCAGAAGGTCAGAGCAAGAAGATTCGCGGTGAGAGAACTAGTCCTGAAGAAAACGCTTTCTGGCGACCGAAATCCTAATGATGGGAAATTAGCACCAAACTGGTAGGGGCCATATAAAGTGTTATCAACAGTGGGAAGGGCCGCGTACAGGCTCGAGGACATGGAAGGCAAGGAGCTGCCGCGACCATGGAACACAATGCATCTCAAAAAGTTCTACTTCTGAAAACATGTATTTAAGGGTTCAAACAGCAATAAAAAAGAACATTCTTGAGCAGATCTCTTTCAAAATTGCTTCCAAGTTATGCAGCTCGGCCGCAGTGCCAGCTTCCTCAGGGTTCAGTGACTGCACCACCCCCCAGCTCAGCCCCAGTGCCGGCTTTCTCAGGGTCCGGTGACAGCACCAACCCTGCGGCTCGGCACCTCTGTTCAGAGTGCCAACCGTCCTCAGCTCGGTGCCTACACCAGCTTTGGCGGCACAACAATAAGTATCTCAGGGTCCAGTGACAGCACCACCCCGCGGCTCGGCACCTCTGTTCAGAGTGCCAACCGTCCTCAGCTAGGTGCCTGCACCAGCTTTGGCGGCACAGCCATAAGCATCTCAGGGTTCGGTGACAGCACCACCCCGCGGCTTGGCAGCTCTGTTCAGAGTGCCAACCGTCCTCAGCTCGGTGCCTGCACCAGCTTTGGTAGCACAACCATAAGTATCTCAGGGTCCGGTGACAGCACCACCCCCACGGCTCGGCACCTCTGTTCAGAGTGCCAACAGTCCTCAACTCGGTGCCAGCACCAGCTACGGCGACAAAGCCAGTTTTATCAGGGCTCGGTGATAGCACCACCCCCCAGCTCGGCCGCAGTGCCAGCTTTCTGAGGGTCCAGTGACAGCACCAACCCCGCGGCTCGACACCTCTGTTCAGAGTGCCAACCGTCCTCAGCTCGGTGCCTGCACCAGCTTTGGCGGCACAGCCATAAGCATCTCAGGATCCGGTGACAGCACCACCCCGCGGCTCGGCACCTCTGTTCAGATTGCCAACCGTCCTCAGCTGGGTGCCTGCACCAGCTTTGGCGGCACAGCCATAAGCATCTCAGGGTCCGGTGACAGCACCACCCCGTGGCTCGGCAGCTCTGTTCAGAGTGCCAACCGTCCTCAGCTCGGTGCCTGCACCAGCTTTGGCGGCACAGCCATAAGCATCTTAGGGTCCGGTGACAGCACCACCCCCGCGGCTCAGCACCTCTATTCAGAGTGCCAACCGTCCTCAGCTCGGTGCCAGCACCAGCTACGGCAGGAAAGCTAGTTTTATCAGGGCTCGGTGATAGCACCACCCCCGGCTCAGCAGCTTAGTCAGAGTGCCAGCCGTCCTAGCTCGGTCCCAGCACCAGCTACGGCGGTAAAGCCAAAAATGTCCAAGAACACTGACTTCGGCGCTCAAGGACACCCCGAGTTCTGGCAGCTTCCGCTCTCAAGGGTTATGGATGCTGATTGGGACCACAGTTCATAAACCAAATCTCGGTCAAGGGCAGACATCCAATTTTAACTTTTAAAGACTTACGAAGAGTTCGGTTATTCAGACCAACCACTTAGCAAGTGAATTCAGATTACATCACACGTCATCTGCACACTCATTCCATCAAAGACCAGAAAAAGAAAGCTAAGGAATTCAAAGAAAGTTACCGTTCCATTAATAGAATTCAGATTACATAAAGGGATAAGAGGAATACAATGAAAGAAGGGAAAAATACAATGGGGGCTCAAGGGGCTACAGCTTCTACATTGCAGTCGATCTCTGGAGCAACCTCGACCACGACCGCCCTGGCCTCGGGCACGGTCGAGGTGACTTCAGAAATGACCGCGCTCGCTTCGGGAACGCTGGCCTTAGGAACCACGGCTTCGGGAGGGGCCTGGACGACCTCGGGCACAGGGGAGTCTTCAGGCCAGACGCTGGCAATTGAAGGGGCCTCCGAAGGCGCCTCGGGGGCGGCGCTCGCCTCTGGGCAGGCTTGCGGAGGAAGGCAAGGGGAAGCCAGAGATATGACCATAAGTTCCGAGTCCGAGCGAGGGAACTTTGGGGGATTCCTGAGGGGAGGGTTGTCCCCAGGAACTCCAGCCTTCTTCAAAGCTGCTTTCCATCCGAGCTCCCAGGCTCGGTCCCGGATCCCTGGCAGCTGAGCCTTGTAGTCAGCTGTTAGTCTGCCAACCTCCTCCCCCATAATGGAGTCATGCTCAGCCAAGAACTCCTCCTTGAGCCTGGCTTCTTATCTCGCCAAAGCAGACTCGATCTCGGCCGCTTTCCCCCTCAAGGTCATCTCCAGGGAGCCTTGCGCCAAGTTCCGCTGGGAGAGGAGCCTCTTGTTTGTCCCTCTGGCGTCCCGAAGGTCCTCTTCCAGCCGCGCCACCTCTGTTCGGAGATCATTGAGCTCAGAGACAAGATGAAGGTTCTGGGTCCCCTCATCCTTCAGCTCTTCCTTGAGATGCTCCACTAGGACCTGGGATTCTTCGAAGTCGGAGACGAGGCCAGCATTCCTGCCCACCTCTTCTACCAGCATCACTTCCTTAGCCGCTAAGGACGCCTGCAGCTCCTCCCTCTCGGCCACCCATTCAGCCTCCTTGGCCTCGGCTGCGTCCAGCCTCTCTATGCCTATCTGACATTTCTGCAACAGCTGCAAGAAGAAAACCAAACGTCAATAAAAGAATACTGAACTAAAGGCTCCGGAGAAATGCTACACTTACCGCTACCAGCGAGCGCATCGACGAGAGCAGGAGCAACTCGTTGTCCATCTCTGCCCACCTCGCCATGTCCTGAGGAAGGGTGTAGGCGCGTCCCGGCGCAACGACCAATTGAGGATCAGTCGCACGATCTGTTTCGGCCAGCTGCCTCCCTAGTTCTTCCTCAATGACCAGCCTCCACGAAGCCAGCGGAGGGGGCGAGATCGTTCCACCAGCTGGCGGAGGCGACGAGGGGCCAGGCGAGGCCTCGACCCTTACTCTCTTATCGGGTCGGCCCCCCTCAACGACCTCGGCAGAGCGAGCCCGACCTCTAGCCCTTGTAGCATGGTCTGGGGGTGAGTCGTCCACGACGATAGTCACTGAAGGCGGAGCCGAGGAGACCTCGACCGCGGTGGACTGAGTGGCCTCGGTCGCGGCTACGCGGACCGTCTCGGCAACCGGGGCAGTAGGAGTTCCGCCCGCAGCGGCAGAAGGCGTCGCAGCCAAATCGACTACCACGGCCTGAGGGGGATCTTGGGCCTCGCCCCGGATGTCCCCGAAGGCCGCGGCTGACAGGTCTTCTGCAGTGTAGCGTTGCCCTCGCTGGCGTAGCATCTCTCCCTCCTCTTCCTCTTCCTCCGAGCTGGAAGATGTCGAGCTCTCAGACGTGCTGGAAGCTACTAGCCTATTCCTTCGCGAAGCCTCGGGCTCGGCTGCCGAGGTCCTGGCAGGCTCTGGGTCGGGAGTGCTGAAGCACGGTGTCCGGACCCAACCAGACGCCCAGCGGGTATCGCGATGGTCACTACCTCCGAGCTGAGCACTGCGGTCGTCGCTGACTCTGAGCTGGCGCCTTCCACGCGCAGCACGGAGTCTATTCCCGACACCCTTCTCGAGGTGTTGAAGGATTTGTAGTGGGGCGTATACCCCAGAAGGGACCACGCAGCACGGCAGTTGTGATCGTGGTAGTTTCTCACCTTCTCGTGCCACTCAGTGTTCACCCTCCAACGGTTTTTCCTGGCAAACTCCCTCCTTTGGCGAAAATCTGCATAAACAGAAAGAGTTGTGTTAGTCAGGCATAGAAGAGAGAAAAAACTGCAAACCGAAAAGACTTCGGTCTTTACTTGGTAGAGTTCCTATTTTTCGAGGAATCCGGACCGTGGTGCTAGGCTCTGCTTCACCGAACTCCTATCCTCCTCTGACGAATACTCGGTCTTCACCCGCGTATTTGTTGGAATCCTCCAGCGCGGTTACAAAGCCAACCCGGCAGACCCTCAGCCGGAGGTAATGGGTGTTCCCTTCTGCGGATTTGCAGAGGTCATACATATCCTCGATGTCCGGGACACCGAGGCCGATCCCTAGGAGCTCGTTCAGCCGCACTACTTCCATGATAATTTTGTATCCGTTGGGTAGTAGCTGGCAGTGGCACAACCTCCACTCCCGGAGGCAGTTCCTAACCAGTGGATGAAGGGGGAAACGGACCCCTCCCTCCACAACGAAGACCAGCCAGAACGGCATCCAGCCATTGCGGTAGGCGAAGCCATCATCAGGGCCATCTAGTCTGACCTCCACATTGGCAGGGATCTTGTACGCATTCCTAAAGTAGGCTATGGAACCCGAGTCTTTTAACAGATGTCTATAGATCCCTATTCTCAACCCAGACGAAAGTCTACCCAGAAAAAAAAACAAGAGAGAAGCGGAAAGAAGCCCTACGAAGGGGGACTGCACAGACAGGATTGCCGGAAACTTGCAGACGTTGAAGAAGTTCTCTTGCAAGGTGCAATAGAAATTCGAAAGAGTAAAAGAAGGTGAAAACGAAGGAGAAGCCCTGATTTATAAGGGTCAGAGACACCGTTTCGGCTTTCGAGAAGAGTCTTTAAAGAGGCGTCCCCTCAGTCAGCCCTAACGTCACATCTCGTAGCCCTAACGTCTTCTCAAAGTAATTGCGTGACAACCAAAGAGGCGACACGTGCCACCATCGGCGTAATATCTAAGGGCTATTAAATACCCTGAACAGGCGAAGAGACATTTTGAAAGGGGCCGTGCGTCAGCGACGGTCATCAGGCTCAGGAGGGAACCCTCTGATATGAGGCTCCTCTGTTCCGGTAACCCCTTCCCACACTTCGGTGAACCTCACTCGAGCTCGGTAGCAGTGCCGGCTAGACAGTCACTAAGCTTCCGACTTCTTCGAGCTGGAGGACTCTCAGAGGTCAAAAGTTAGGGAGCAATTGTGTGGGTAAAACACCGTAATGACGAGATTAAGCGAGGATTACAGTAGTACTTGCTGTCCACCTCGGCCTCTGTAATCACTGCCCAATAGCTCGGCAGCTCGGTTAGGAGTGCCAGCAAGGCAGGGCAGCTCGGCAGCTCGGCGTAAGTGCCAGCTCAGCATAGATGCCCAGCGCGACCAAGCCATTCTCGGTCTCGGTACAAAATGCTGAAGGAAGTGGCCCGTCACCTTCCTCCGAGAGGTACGGCGCGCCCTGACAGATAGGAGCATTCATTTATGACGATATGATTGCTCATTTATGGCGATAAGAAGTTAGCTTTATCAGCCCTTAACATCAACTGACTGAAGTCATGGAAGGTTTGGATGGGATGTTCCCTTTCACCTACCACTAAATGTCACGGTAAGGATCGATGGGACCTCATCCCACCTACCCCCACTCACAGAGAAAATGAATGAGGAATGTCTACATATATACACGTAGGTACGCAACACACAAGGGACAGAACACAACGTCTCATTCTCCTCTCCTTTCTCCTCCTCCTGCTTAGTTTTTTAGAACTAACTCAGGCATCGGAGTGCCTTCGGCTCACAGCAGCCAAGGGCTCTAACCCAAGCCATTTTCCTTCCCTTTTCTGGTTCTTGGCGTTCGGTATTCCCTGATCTACAAAGTTCATCTCAATCTAAGTGGGTGTCGTATTTTCACCGCCTACACATATATACATGTATATTATTCACACAGTATCTAGGCTCAATTAAAACACAAAACATAGGCAATTGCATTCAAATTTCCTCTTCACAAACTTCTTATTACTCTGTCTGCAACAGCTTGAGCTTCTATAGAGTTCTAACAGTGCTTTCCAGGTGAGTGCACACATTTAAGCACATAGTGTCTCTCACTAAATATGTAGTATGGGTAATACATATATCTTCTATGTATAAGCGCTAATACAAGGAAGATGATGCATACAAACACATTTATCCATGTACTATTTCCTTCAACCAATATTGAAGGAACATAGCAACCGCAAATATATAACACATAGCTTCTAAGCTGCTGCTTCAACTGAAGGTGCCCCCACCACTTGTGGGCTTTTCTCAGGAGGGACTGTTAGCAGGGATCTTATCATGGGCTTGACCTTCTCAAGGACCTTTATGATGCCCAAGAACATAACCCTGTATGTGATCACCATCCCAAACAAGATTGCAAGATCCACCCATTTGGAGTGGCCCATTTCAACTTGCCAAATATTTCTCAAAATCTCTTTGCCAGTGATGGTGGGTGGCCCACCAGCTTGGTTGTTGGGGAATGTTAGGCCTATGAACTCATTCTTGTAGAAGCCTTGGTTAGCATACTTGTGGAATGCAATGTAGTACATGGGGTACCTCCAGAAGGGCTTGGGGAGATCATCTGGCAACCGGAAGAATCCTCCATTCAACATCATGACTCCTTGAATTCCGGCACCGGTGATAATGCCCATAAGGAAATCCGGCACGATGCTAGCGACGATCATCATCAAGCTCTCAACCAACATCATGCAAACGAATAATACGAGGGAGAAGTATACGAAATGATCGATTCCTCTCTGTAGGCCAACGAGGTAGTAGGCCATGGCTCCAGGGACTACAGAGATGAGAAGCAAGTAAGGAATGGAAGAAAATGTGTTGCCAACCACGAATGCAGCGACGCCATAGTGCCCATTTAGTCTCTCTCGGCCGAATATCTGTCATAATGGAGAAATAGAAGAGATTGCAAAAATGAGTTATCGCCACATCATCATGTCTGAGTCTTATCTCATCAATCTGGGTGAGCTAAAAGAGTTTTACGAATAAACTTTAAACAAACTACTATCAAGAATACTATTCATCTGTGGAGCAAGAAAGTGAGGCCTTAATTTTTTTTTTTCCTCCCTTTGTGCATCAACTAATTCTCTGAAAAACTAATAGTCCAGTTGATGATATTGAGGGAAGGAATGAAGTTGGAAGTGAATGATGTAGTTAATAGGAACAACGAGTCTGTTTGGAAAAATTCTCAATCTATATGACACACATATTACTAGATTCGTTAATCATGTTTACAAAGATCTACTAACCTTCATGTCCTCCACAAATGAAGGGAATCCACCAATTGCCATGAATGTCAAGAATGCAGCTACAAACATAAGCATCGAACCTCTGGCCTGAAAATTGAAACAATCCAACATTAGTACCTGGGCTTGTTGGGCTTTTGGCAGACACAGATGCAATCCTATGAGGACTATTATTTCACTCATGGGCCCATTTCATATGCGCTCCTCCATAGGGGTGACAATGGGTCAGGTCAGTCTGATTTTGATGGAAAGGGACATATTCCCAACCCTGAACCTGACCGAAAGCCATCATCCTTGCTATAACGGGCGGTCACCAGCAGAAGATTAGACTATCATGATCTTTAAGATCCAATCCACTCAGGTTCAAGCATGAAATGTTAAAAAAAGTGGCATCAAGTGAACGGCTTCACCACCTTATTACCTGGATTGAGCCATAACTCATGCCAATGTCATGGTAGATGGTGCCAACACAAAGACAGAGTGCAATGTAAATTGCAAGACGAAGCCAGTAGTAGCCAAGATCCCTGTACATGTTCACACCTGATCTTCTTGTAAGGACCAAAGACTGAGTGAGGAAGCTGGCTTGGCTTCCTTTCTTATCCAAAGCTCTTCCTTCCTGTAAAAGAGCACACAACCTTTTTAAGAATCTCACTAACATAAGCCCAGTGTTTATTTCAATGAAATAGAACACCAAAACAGATATTCCACTCTTGATTTATGCTGTCATAGGTTTAAAATAACAGTACAGATCAATGAAAAGTGAACTTACTAATGAAAAATCATGTGTTAGCCGCCATTAGTATAATACTAGCAACACCATGGGATCTTTTCACTTGTTTATAATGGTATGCTATATTTTTTAATTCTATTTCCATAAGAAACACTCTAAAAAGAAATTTCTTGTAATTGGTGATTTTTATATATTTCATTTTTATGATTTTCAAAACAAAAAAGTGAAAGAAAATGAGCCAATAAAATGCTTTAGGGAATTATAACGACCATTATGTAATGGTTTCGGCAGTGGCAATTCCTGACTGGACTGCCAACATGACTCAAAACTAACCTGATAATTCAGGACTTAGATTGACTTCTTTCTATTTTCGGATTGGGATTAGAATAACATTCCTGACCAGGTTAACAAGTGGGTTGCATTTTGGTTGACTCCATTATTGCCATCCAACTTGCAAGCTCAACTCAAAACCAACCCAACCCATACTTATTGCAAAATGACCCACCAAACCAACCAGAACCCAGCATGTTAAGTCAGGTTGAGTTGTTTTAACTTTTTAACTCTGTGTTGGGTTTGGGTTTGGGTTTACACTTCCACTCCCATTAAAGTATTGGGTTGCATTTGGGTTGAGACCATGCATGTTACCAAAAATGTTCAACTCAACTCATTACCACCACTAGTTTTGAAATATATATATATATATATTTATATAGTAGAAGTAGCACTATAGTAAATAGATATATAAAAAAAAAAAAAAAAAACCATGGATTGATTCCCTGTTGTAGCTCTGATCTGATGGTTGGGAATCTCTGCAGTGATTGTCAGGGTGTGAAAAAACAGAAAAAAGAAAAAGTACGAAAAAAACACTTAAATTGTAGGCCTACCGTTTTACATATCTCAACCACCCTTCTTGATACTTGCTGATATGTAGTGGATGATTTGTATGAATTCACAAGGATGTCGATGGCTTCAGCAGTTGGTATGACTCCATGGCCCTTCTCAATATCCTATTAAGAATACAAGCTATTAATACTTGGGATTCCATAAGAGGAGGATTTCTTCTCGGCGAGAGAGAGAGAGAGAGGCCTTACGCTCACCTGATCGAAGTCTTTGTTAATTGTTCTAAGGTAGTGATCAGAAGGGTTCCTCAATGATGGGCATGGAAAGCCATTCACAGCAAAAAACTGCAATAGGTACAAAGATAAGAGCAATCAATAAATTCATTTCTAAATCTGACCCTTGTCCACAAATTCTAACCAAGGTTGAAAAGGGGTTCGGGTCTATGGTATACCCACATATCATATGGACTCCTCTATATATCAATCTGACTGAATCTCACACCCAGGATTGATCATATGTACCCGACATAATTGTATATTTCACACATGATCAATCCAACAGTTGATACCACTCTTCATTGCAAGGTTTACTGTGTCTTAGCTGACAACATCTATGGATAATTTCTTCTTCTTCGTGGTTTTTTTCCCCCTCTTTTCTTTTCCATTTAATTTGTGATGTGATACCTGCAAAAGTTTACTGTGGTTTTGGGGTGTCCATGGGTTGGGTTGGGCCGTTGAGGTATATCCAGCCCAGGACTGGCCCAACTTCTAAAATATAGATCCAAGCCCGGCCCAAGCCCGAGTTAGGCCTCAAGTGCCTGGCTCAAGCCCAGCCCCTCTTAAAAGTAGTAAGACAGAGGCCAACCCGAGTTTGCTATAAAAACAAAATTTGCCTGTATAGTTCAAAGTTGTAGCCCAAGTGGTTTTGTCACTTGTACATGGTTGCAATGGAAGGTGCTCGAGTCCCCTCTCTATAACTCTGTATTAATATTTTTATATTTAGGCCTGTTCGGGATGGGCTTTGGCTCTCTAACATTGAACCCAGGCCTGGCTCACCTATTAAATGGGCAAAAAATGTCAGACCCCGGCCCGAGTACAAAACCTACCGCCAAAGTGCAACCCAGTCCATGAACAACCCTACTGAGGTTTCCAAGTAAACAAGAAAAAAAAACATGCTACTATGGTTTTGTCCACACTGGATCTGGCTTGAGCCCAATTGCCAAGAAGGACCATAAAGTGGTTCATATATAATCGGGTTTCTCAGAAATAGATGGTTGATTTAACATAATGAAAGCCAACATTGAGTACATAGATAGATAATCACCTCATTAGCAGCAGCAGCAGGCCCAAAATAAACAGTTCTCCCAGCAGACAGAAGACAAAGGTTATGAAAGAGTTCAAAGACTTCACTGCTGGGTTGATGGATAGAAGCTACGATAGTTCTCCCTCCATGGCGTGCAAGGCCCACAATTCTACTCATCACATGGTAAGACGCTGCGCTGTCTAGCCCGCTGGTAGGCTCGTCGAGGAAGAGAAGCACTGGGCGGGTTAGGATCTCAATGCAAATGCTCACCCTCCTCTTTTGGCCACCACTCAGACCTTTGGAGGACCACCCTCCAATTCTGGTGTTCATGGCGTCTTGCAGGCCCATCTCCCTTATTGTCATTTCTGCTCTTGCCTTCTTCTCAGATAAGGGCATGGAGTCAGGAAGCTGGAGCTGAGCAGAGTAGTACACAGCTTCTTTGACTGTTAGAGTTGTCATCAGAGTGTCATCTTGGGTCACATAGGCCTGTATTATCAAACAAAACTTCATGGTTACAAGTGAGACTTTTTAACTTGAAAATTAGCTTGGGGTAGGTTCATTTGATCAGCCTTTTTGATTCGTTTGATTAGGAGTTTTGAGTTCGATGAACTAATTCATTTGACTATAACTTAATTAATGAGGTCCACATTTGAAATGCAAATTGCTGGAAATAACTGTCCGTACTTATTTACTTCAATCTAAGTTGCCTACCAACGTATTGATCGCATGTAAAACATACAATTAAAAATAAAAATCGGTGGATGCAAAATGCAATCAAGTGATGAGTCTTAGGGTGAGGCCAACTCCAATTGGAGTTGGATATGGATTAAAATGAATATACAGGTAAGGCATTACTTGTGAGCAGCTTGGATTCCATGTGGATAGTAGAAGAAAGGAAGGAGAAAAGAATAAATGAAACTAGAAATAAGGTTTGGATGACGTGCCAAATTCTGTCTGGTGCCAATTCATGCCAAGTGTAAATGTTAGTGGAAGATTGGTCATGGGTGGGTCTCATATGGATTGTTGTCTATCACATCGAAATTCTTTACTATGTCTTCATATATCTCACATGAAAACTAGCTTGTGGGCACATTTGGATGTAAGTCAGTTGTAGAGATTACTACAAACAGAAAGGTAATACTCATAGATGGCATAGCTAGATCAATATAGATATGAAATTTAAAATCCCATCCATCATCGTGACAACATATAAATGGGTGTTTCAATCTATAGATTGATGATAGGGCTGCCCATATGGACTGATGACAAACATAGATTAGCTGGTCAATTAAACTGTTATGTAACAGTCTCCTCTGTCTTCAACAGAATCTGCTCAGCTTTGTTTCTCAGTTGCAACTGAGTTTGTTTCAGCAGATTCCTTTTTTACATAGTTAACTTGCTGGTTTTTTTTTTTTTTTTTTTTTTTTTTTTTGTGATAATGCAGGGTTTCCAGCCCTTTGGGCCAGAATAATCTCTATGGGCTTAGAAGAGAAAGCCAGATAAAATCCCCCTATGACCCAGTATGTGTAAACTTCAAATGTGTATAGTTAACTTCTTGTAAATACCACTGTATCTATGTATAGTGGTTCATCTATGTAAAAGCTGAATAAGAATCATTTCACAGATAAAAGCTTCTCTAGAACTCTCTTCTTCTTATAGTTTTCTCGGACTTCTTTTAATTAAATATGTATGGTTGACGTCTCTGGATGCACACACACACACACACATATATATATATGTGTGTGTGTGTGTTCATATGCATGCAAGTATGTATCCACTAAAATATCACAAATTAATCTGATATATATATATGTATGAGCAAGGCTCTCCTAAGCTGGAGCTTAGCTTATCATAAGCTGGAATAGTGCTGGTCCCACAAATCAAAGTTGATTATATCTGTTTTTTGAATGATGGAACTAGAAAACCCATTC
The DNA here is from genome assembly GCA_029852735.1 of Persea americana. NCBI lineage: Eukaryota > Viridiplantae > Streptophyta > Magnoliopsida > Laurales > Lauraceae > Persea > Persea americana. Next base: position 16,050,560 of record CM056809.1, read on the forward strand.
CTGATTGGATTTATCTTGATTTTGGAGACGATTATCATGCAAAAAAATAACGATAATCAACTTTAATTTGTGGGGCCACACTGCTTCAGCTTAGGAGAGCTGGCCCCCATATATATGTATAAGAAATATTCATGCACATTCATCCCTCATCATGTTATGGTGAGGGATAACAGAGTAGGGTTGACTTTATAGTACATCTGAATCATCTACACACATGGAACCCCCTTAAGTACACAAGACCCACTGAATCTTCACATATTCAAATAAATTGGACCGTTGGATTGAAAGTTAAATTCTTTACTTTAATTTAAAGTTGTTAAATTTGTGGGCCACGGATGAAGGGGTTGAGAGGCATTGATAGACCTCAAATTTGATATATAGGCACATCTAAGATGTCTCATTCCATCCCCCACAAGTCCCATGATCAGTGAGTCCCTAGGTTGTATACATATATATATGGGAGATGCTCCTATAAGAGCATTTCTTACATTACTATGAGAGTTAGGGGGCATTAGATATGGATGTGAAGGGCCTTACCCTATCTCTCATTGTAAGGTGAGAGTAGGTCCCATAGGAGCATCTTTAATATATATATATATATATGTATATATATATATGGCTGGAAATTAATATAACCATATGCATCTTTTGACATTTACAAATAACCACCTTCTCTTTTTTCTTTCTTTTTTACAAATAACCACTTCTATCAATATGAAAGTCTAAGTCAACTAACTTGACCATTGGTCAATGGTGAATTTTGAATTTGGATAAAAAGTTTCCTGCAAGGGTAATTTTTTTTTCTTTCACTTAATCCTTTTCAATTAACATTGGGGCGATAAAAAAATAATCATTTAACCTGAGCCAATTGAATAAGGATTAGCATCTTTTGTTAATCTGAACAAGGTTAGATCTAGGAATGTTTAATCTTTTTTGGGTAAAATATGTTAAACTTCATCCACCGCTCCGAGTTTTAGGGAAAACAGAGCTTGCTTATTTGTAAAAAGTAAAAGCAGCAGGTGGTTATATGTAATCATGCAAAATACCTGTGATTATATGTAAATCTTCCAGTTTGATGTTTATATTCATATATATAGCTTGTTGTGCTGTACTACCATAAACACTGGATTTGGTCATAAATCTAGATTAAGTGAATGATTTCCTTACCGAAGCGCCAAAAGCTAGTGTCTGCTTTCGCCCGTTGATTAGAATGTCTCCTGATTGCCTAGTATTTGAGCCTAATCTTCCTGTAAAAGGTTGTGAATTAGAGGCATAAAGAAGCACTAAAAAACATAACTTTGCTTAACATGAGAAAATAATATGGGTCATTATCAATGGCACAAGAGCAGATACTTCGATTATTTCATAAATTAGTCAACTTGGTGTGTTCTTCTCGCTGAAACATCCTATAGCAATTTGTATCAGGTGCTGTACAACAAGTAAGATCTTAAGCATATACTTAAAGGAAATTTATATAATGCAACCTATATTTTTGCTATTATAAAAAACCACCAAACTTCCCACTTTACAAATATACACGGGTATTGCTTTTGAAATTTTGTTCACCACCTTGACCATGAACTTTATATTCCTGAATTAATTGACTTGAATATGATTTAACAGTCTTTTCAAATTGTGGCCTGAATTTAAGTTGAGTGAGTAAGGCAAGATCTAAAAAAGTTTTTTATCCATTTAGGTCAAAATACAATGGATTTGGCAACTATTGAAAAGTAACCACCGATTTGATGGTAAATGTGGTTGCTTGAGATTTTCAAAATAATAAAGATAGTTATTTTGTGGAAAACTAGAAAGTACAAGTGGTTGTTTATAATTCTCAAAAGATTATAGGTGGTTGAAAATTTTAAAATACAACCATCCTATCTTCATTGTACAGAGGGCATAGGCCAATAGATAATACAACCTCACCTATAATAAGACAAATAATACTCCTGATAGTATAAATGGAGGTGGGTTTCTCGGCGAAGAAGTCTCCGTCAGTGTGATTCTTTGCGACTTATCTATATAAAGAGAAGGAGTCCTGGGGTTGGACACACTATATTTCTGTAGATTAGACATAAAAAAACACCCATCGTATACTTGATGAGACATGAACCCCAACAACACAACGAGTTCTTGGGTAACAAGTTTGCATGGAGTAAGTAAGAAGAAGAAGAAGATGACAATGTCATTATCGTCATTAAAGACTTGTTGCAATTTCATTCAGATACGCAATTTATCCGAGGTCATATCATTGAGTAGGGGTGTAACGATTCGGTTAACTGTTCATTTTGGGAGAACCATTAACCAAACTATAAATTACGGCTTTCAGTTTTAAAAGCAGTAACTATATCTAGAAAAATCGTTAAAAACCGTGGTTAGCCGCTAAAAACTGTAACCGAATCGTACGTGGAAAAACCGTTAAAAACCATTTGGTCAAGTGTATACTTAAATTAAGAATTTTATATATATATATATATATATGTTTCATTTAGGCTCTTTATTTAATTTTATTACCATAATGGTACGGTTAAACGTGTGCCGATTAATCAAACCGTAATTTACGATTTTGTTCGGTTAATAATCGTGAGTCGAAAAACAGTAACTCAACCGTAAAATACGGTTTTCTGATTTTAATAACTATAACCAAACCATAAAATACAGTTATTAACCACAATTCGATTCGGTTCAGTTAAATGGTTTCCAATTTTCTTTTACAACCCCGTGACAGTGGTAAAAAAAGAAAATAGAACCACACTTACCTGCCAATGCATCTAGAAGCGTGGACTTGCCACACCCAGAAGGGCCCATGATAGCCAAGACCTCACCAGGCTGTGCATACCCCGTAAGCCCCTGAAGAATGGGCAGGCTACCACCTTTTCCACTGGACGCCGTCACCCGCAAATCCTCCCATGTCAAGAACACACCGTCGTCATTCAGGCCGCCTTCGGCCGGAGCCCAAGTAACCACCCGCCGCCCCTCTTCCTGGTTTGACATCACCCTCTCCACATCCCTCGAGCTGTTGATTTCTGGTGCAACTAGCAGCGACGGCGCTTCAAAACTCACGCTACTTGGGCTAGACCCAGCCTTGGAAGCAGCAGCAGCAGCAGAGGTAATAGCTGAAGGGTGAGGAGTAGAATGATGAGGTTTGGAAGCAGTGCTGAAAGGGAAGAATCCTTCCTCTCCATAGGACAAGTCCTCTAGTGAATCAAAGCTGCTCATCTCTTGGTATTGTTTGGCCATGGGTAATCTTGTTGGGCTTGGATTTGGTGTCCACCTTGGGACATTTATGTGAGAATCAGAAGCCATATGCTAATGAGCAGAAGAAAAGCACCAGCAGCAAAGAGAGTCTTGGTATTACAGGGAGAGGAGGGGCAGAAGAGGAATGAGTTGCAGGAGGGAGATGAAACGGGGTATTTAAAGATCCTGAGGGAGATTTGTTTACTGTTTTTGGTCTACTTCAATACTGTCATTGTGGACCATTAGCAGAGAGTGGGACCCCATCTCAATCGGTTTGTGTCATTCATAATTTTTTTGAATGGAGATTTTACGGATAACTACTTTTAACTTTTCTGCAATTAGACAAGGCCAGCTGGTATGTTCAAAGACTAATTTTAAATTCACATAGACACCCTCCAGAAGTTACAAATTGACTAAAAACACCCACGTCTTAAATGTGTCCTTTCGTATTCTCTCACTTTCTTCGCAGTTTGGAAACTCTAATCTAATCTAATAATAGTTAAGTAAATTATAGTCTAAAATGAATTAGCAAGAGAAATAGTCGAGAATTTACATTATTTAAAAAACCCATGATTTTTTAGGCTCTAGCCTCCTCACATTTTAGCTAACTCTACTAAAAAAAGTCAGCTAGCCCCTTAATTTCTTTTTTAAAACCAAAACTCTTTTTGCAAAAAAATAAAAAATATAATTAGAGCGCTTTACCAAATGCTCTAATATGTAAATAAGGATAAAATTATAAGATAAGAGCTTTTTTTAGAGTTTTCAAATGGCTTCATTAGCTTCTTTTTTCTTTTTCTTCTATTATAAACAATGGAAAATAGTTGCTCTAAGCGTATAGGTATGGCCCCCACTGAAATTTCTAAAGTTTTATGATTCTTTTATGATCTATGTCATTTTGCAATTATAATAAGGGTTGCACATTGTGGAATTAAAATTGGGGTTCGCGGAAATTAGGGGCCAATTGCCTTTTTAAATTTTGCAACGTAGCCACCTCTATTAATTTTAAAAAACTTGGCAACCAGCCTTGACTGAATACAAAAAGATGGTTTTCATGATTGGATTAATAATGCATGTGTTATTTATTGCTGTGATAGAAAACGTCTTTGGATTTAACTCAGTTTGAGCTAAACCCAAGGTGCCAGCTGTTGTTAATTTGACTCGGATTCAGGGGCAAATCAAGCAACGAATTTTCTCCCTCGGAGGATCCATGGATTAAATAAGGCAAATTGATAGCCACGAAGTGTTTTCAATCCCTCTTCTTGGTTATTCCACTTCCACAATTCAAGTTTTATGGGTTCTTCTCATTAGCTCCCTGCCTCCCTGACTTTAATTAATCTGATCTATATTAGATCTAATAGACTTTTCATCCCTGTTGTGTTAAAATACATCAGACTTTTGTCAATCAAGGCATTTGATTGATTAGATTCTCAATTTGTTAATGGTAGGTAGTTGTAATGATGAAAAATATATATGTATATATATATATATTAGTGCGCGCGCGGTATGGACTCTATCACGGTGTGATTGACATAAAGAGCTTAACTGAAATCCAAACTGCTAAAAAACACTATTCCCACATTTAGTTTAACTTATCCAAATTTCACTTCATTCGAAATAGAGCCTGCATTTGATCATTCATACGTAAGGTTCTCAATCACAAGCAAGGATGACCCAAGTGAAACTAATCAATGGTCAAAACAGAGTTCAACAGGAGGTGGTTTTAATGTTCCAGATATCATCTCATTCTCATCACATCTAAAGTGAGCCATTTATTTCAATTTTCAACCATTTTGATCTGTGGACAATGGCTTATGAATCGGTGTGATTGTTGTCTTAAATTGAAAGTTACTAGGTACTACCTACTTGACGAAGGTCAACTGAACTATTTTTTAGGGGAACAGGCATTTCTCACATAGAGAAATGTAAAGCCCTTCAACGCACCTAGTGGGGGTCCACTGTACCCACCTTTTTTGGTGATGGGTGATTGGGAATGAATAATATAAAGTCTCAATGGAATTCGATGATCATTTGCATTGACTGAAGAATATGAACATTGAATCAGGGATCAGAATAAGTGGTTTTATCTATTTAATCTGAAGGCAAATATTAAAGATCTTACACAAATTGCCTTTTAACAAACATAAGGTAACCCTTCGAATCCAACCGTCAAATATGCATATAGGGTCTTGAAAAGGGCCCCACGAAGTGGATTGGAATTGATCATATTTCTTATGTTATAAAACATATTGATACTTTCACCCCTGCTTTTTATTTAAGTTCTCCATTGGTTGACTGTGAATATGTAGGTCAAAGTCGTCCACTTTGGGATAAGGAGTCTTCAACATTGCAATATGGGGGAACGGAGCAACGACTTTTGGACAGATACTGATGCTGGTCTTCTTAATTCTTATACGCCAAACAGGGCTTTGTCGTGATTGGTCAGAGTATTACACAAAAATTAGCTTAGATTGGTCTATGCTAATGTTCTTGTTTTATATGATGAAATACTATACTGTCAGTGGTAATTGGCATCTTCAAAAATATATATGGTTTCAGACTACGTTGGTTATCTTTAAAAAAATATGGTTTCAACACTGGGTGAAAATCAAGGGTAAAATTGGAGTCCGCAATGTATTGACAGCAATTTCAGTCTCGTTTTTTTCTTCCAAAACTTTGACTATTTTACAAAAAGAATTTAATTAAGAAGAATACGAAAATTATAAAACTTGAATTCTTGAAAGCTTTTGGATGTGTAGTGGAAAAAATAAATATAAAATATGTGCAGGGCCCATCTTTGTTTTTACGGAGAGGCAATGGCAGACTCAGGAAATTCAACTTGGGGGGCTCTATTTAAAAGAAATATTGGGGAAATGGGCAAATGTAAAGAAAAAAAAAACATTAATCTTTAAAATTTGCAGGTTTTTCTTGAAAATTCTAACTTTTTCAAGCATGGGTGGGGGCTTAAGCTCCAAGATCCATTGCACCTGGATCTACCCCTGGGGAGAGGGAGTTGTGTAACTGTCGAGCTAACAATGGGTTAGCCCTTTACATAGCCGGAGATCAAATTATAGTTGTTTTTGGTGGAGAAGGATGTGTGTGACCATTGAGCTAACAATGTGCTAGCCCTCTACATAGGTTAATAGGTGATTAGCCGCCATCAGCACCCCCATTGAAAACAAGGTAAGATCATTTCTTTTTAAAGTTACTTACTTTTTAGAAAATATTTACTCGTTATATTTTTGTTTTATTTGAAAAAACATTTGGTGTGAATTTGTCAATAATATTTCAAGGAAAGAAAGGAAGTTTGAAATCTTCTGGACTCCATAAAAATGCTAAAATGAGAGCTTGATGATTCTTAATATCAAGTTTGATGGTAATTACATACACATTAGAGAGAGAGAGAGAGAGAGAGAGAGAGAGAGAGAGAGTGTGAGATGTAAGATCTAATTAAAATGGTTTGCAACAGGGAGTCAAATCTACGGATTTAGACTTACGCATTAAACGTAATGAGGCCTCGAAGCATGGTAATTAAATATCAACCCTATTATATTATCTTAATTCCTTTGATAGATGGCTCTTAAGTTTAATAATTTTAGAAGAATTCTTTTTATTTTTCATCATTCTAATCCAACCGTGTCTGAACAGGGTGGTCTGCACTTTAAAAAATGCTTATATACATGCATGAATGATGCATGTATTTCTGTCCTCAGCGGCTCAGCCACTTGTTTATATCTTATATCCTCGTATACATCCAGCCAATGCCGTGCACAAGCCGACAAGCATCCGAGCGCATGAAGAGTAAGGGCGTTAGATATGGTTACTTCATATACATGACAATCCTATATTACAATATAACATGCGTAGATTTATAGTATTATACTGCCGCGCCGGCCGGCACTTGTATAGAGGGAGAATTTTATCAAATTTTAATGTGCATCTTCCATCATCATGAAACCTCTTTGTGCTCATGGGATGTGTGCCAATCAATGGTTGCCAGATTGGATAGAATTAACGTCGTCAAATTATTACATTGCCTAAGCAAAGTTTGGTCCACCACTATTGGTGGAGTCGCAACCTGCTCTTTTGATTCTATTAATGCCATTGGCCTACTGGATCAAATCTGTTCTCAAGATCCTTAGTTTCTTACATTTACATTTACTAAATGGTGTTGAAATCATAACTGAAACTTAAGATGTTGAACCATGCATAATTGGTCCTGATCACAAGACTTCTACTTAGGGCTGTCAAAGGGCCGTGCCGGGCAGGGCTCGAGCATGTCCTAGCTCCACCCTCAATATATATAGGGCCGGGCAAAAGTCTTCAAAGGGCTTGCACTACGTAGGCCTTTACCCTACCCTTGAAGGTTAGGGCAAAGTCACTAAGAAAATATTTGAAGAATATAAGTTCTCTAAAAAAACTTTCTTTTATGGGACAAAGTCATACTTACTTTGGTGACTTGTCTAGAGATACGTTCAAAAAAGTAAAACAGTTAAAGAGTTTGATTTATTTTACACATTTCACAAAAATCTCTACGAATGAAATCATTTTAGCAGTATCATATCTTTTAAAATTTTAAACTAATTACATTCACATACTTTTATCAAGTAACATTATTTTCAATTTAATACTGATTTGACTATTAGTTTTGACTTTTAAAAATTAAGAGTTATAATTATCTAATTAAAAGGGTATTTGAACCACCCTATATCCTTTAAGATTCATGCACATGCAAACTACCTATATGTATTGGTTAGCGCATCTGAACTAACTTTATAGAGGAAATGTGTGTCCTTATTAACAGGAAGGAGTACAGGCCCTTTTGCAAAAACAATAATATATAAAAATAATATAAAAAGCCTAAATAAGAAGCAATAAAACCAGAATAAAGAGATTAGAAGCAACCAATAATATGCAATATTAATTGCTTATGCATTAAGTACAATACATAAATTAAATAATTAAAAAATATATATAAATATGAAATGAACCAAGTATGCGTGGATGAAATTTTAGGACATTTTATAATGGGTAGGTAGACATGAAGTTTCCTTTATATCCTCATTTTATTACTAATAACTACTAAGTAATTGTGATAAGGGCATTTTAATATATATTTACATATAAAAATACATATATTATATAAATTAAATAGAAGCATGAGGGCCAAGGCCCCAGCAAGTACTATCCAAGCCTCACCCACAAATTTCAGGACTTGTAAAAAATTGTCCAAGCCTAGCCCTAGGTAATACAATTGACGCTATTTTTGCTGAACATGATAAAAAAATAGACAAAAGCTAAAGCGAGTTGTGCTCTAATGCCATTTGAAAGATCTAAAGAGGCAGAGATTTAAAGGTAATACAGTCTAATTAACATATTTAGCTGAAGAACTTCTTGTGGTGAATATAGTTCTCGGGAGTTCCAAAATGATATGAGTGCCATTTCCATCTATTGGAGAAGGGGTCACGAGTATGTGCCCCATTACACACTTAAGATTGAGAGTATGAAGATAAGGTCCTAAGATATAAATAGTTTGGTTTAGATGATGTTGTGGGATGGACAACATGTCATCATTATTAAAGCTTTACTCCATCCATCCAGTGTCAAGCAATAAGACTGTGAGAAACTGATGAGCAATGGAAGACGTATATGGTAGTTGGTAGCAGTCCCTGGCTCCAAGAAGATATAAACTGTATGCATTGCATTGTTTAAAGGTAACTTCTTCTAATCTGTCACTAAAATGTAAAACAGAAGACCAAACCACTCATCGAATGGATGGGAGGTCAAGGTCAACCGTTAAGTCATGTGATTTGTGATGTCGCATATAGGCCGATATGGGCCGTGGCCACGAAAGTTTGGAAGGCTCTTTTTTAGCATACTCAACAACATACATAACCACAATCCAATATTTACTAAACTACAAGACTTTAAAAATAAATACCAAGATGTTGGAGACTCATTTTACTGGCAAATGAGGTCATATATGAATGGTTTCCATCCATAATGTGAATAATTAAGGACCCACCCAGTCTTTCTTCCGGTCATCTTCAGATAATGCTTGGCTTCATCCATTGTTCCAAACTTTGAAACTCTCATATAAACACATCCTTAGGATAAAGATAAACTTCCTTTCAAATGTACTCTATTTTATCACACAATAGTTGAATACTGTCAATTGTATATTATAAATTTAAGTAATGAAAACACAGAAAGTCATGCTTTTGCAATAGCTTCCCTAATGATGATTATTTTTGAAATAGAAAATCTCAACAATCAGAGGCATAATAGCTAGCCGCGTTCATATCATGTTCATCAAGATTTCCATTGTCAAGAGTTCACCAATCGCTTGGCTTTTTTTTCCGTTCTAATAATTTTTTGTTTTCTTTGCTTAAGCTTGCGACACAATCAAAGTAGAAGCCACCGCGTATGGGAAGTCCTTTTCTACAGTCAGCCGGTCAACCATGAAATGTACAAGAAATGACCCTATGTTGCCTTCGATATGGTGAGGAGAACGGCTTCTACAAGATTTAAATATATGTAAAGGGGCCCACTTTTTATATATATATATATATAAAATCCCACGTATTTTTATCGATTTGTTTTGTATTACATTTCTTTTCATATGGGGATTTTGCCAAATCCCACTTCAACAAGAGTGACATAATGGATTGATCATGTGTGAAAGATGTGCAAACATTTCTCTTAATACAAACCAACCTAATGGCGTATAATGCTTTATTTAATTTGGGTGAAGTTTGGACTACTTGATGCATAGTAGTCCTTGTGATGCACCCTGATCTTGTGCATGTATTTATTTATTTATTTTATTTATTTTGTAAGTTGAACTGCCGGTTACAAGTGATACTTTAAATTTGAAGGCCTCCATTATTGGACATGTGTGTGATACTACGGTGCCATTACCACTCAATTATTAAGTGTGCAATTGGTTTCTTTCTTGATTCATATGTTTATGGACACCAAATTAAGCTCATTTGAAATGGCAACTCAAAAGCTGGATAGGCCCTAACTTGGCTTTGGGTTGTAAACTAATCAAACTTGAACTTGGCTTGTTTAACTTACAATTCAAGCTCGAGCCAGGTCCGTGGCTCGTGTTGCTGACAGCTAAAGGAAGGTACGTACGTCGTATGAAAAGCCCACTAAGATACAAGCTGAAATTCAAAAAAAAAGCACATGAGGAAAGCTCACAGTGTCTTCCAAGAAAAGCTATGGAAATCGAAAACACCAAAACCAAAAAGACCCATCGAAGAAACATTCTCTCAAGGCCCAGTCAAAGATTAAAAAAAAAAAGGACTTTCTACTTCCATTTATCTTGCAAATGGAAAACGCCGTCTAATCCTGCGTTTCAATATTGAAAGGGATAATGCCAAGAGCTAGCAACATCAAACAGTAATGAAAATCGTACTGACTTGGGATCTCAATTTAATAGTATTGACTTGTGTCCTCATTTGCGCCCTGTTGGCATCCATTGATGGGCCCACATGTGATTAAATCTGTAGGTTCCAACCACTGATAAAATAAGCCCCTCACATTTGGAAAGCTAACAAATGATTAGGACGGAACACGGTTGGCCATTTTCCTTGGGAAAGCAGGAATTCTTGAGGGGCCGGTGTAAAATGACCAATAAAATTCTGCATATCTACAGGGTTATCCGTATTAGACATGTGGTCATGGGGACCACCGTTGAACTAGTAAAATATATGATCCGGATTCGTTGGCTGACATCAGCATGATGAAATTAAATTCCACGCAAATTCTATTTAGATAAAAGACGATTATATAACCCCAAGGAGTTAGCTGAGTGGTCAGGACCACGGTTCCTCCCTCTTCCAAAGCTAAAGGTTTTGATATCTACCCACGATTCCTCTCTTATTAGGAGCCAAAGGTTGACTCCACTTGTGCTACCACCTGGGGGCTACATAGGTTTTACCCGGCTTCTCTCTGGATTTGGAGGGATTAATTCAGCCCAAAGGATTGGAAACCCTCCATTAGCAAAATAAAAATAAAAAAAGACAATTATATGAAGTACATATCATTAATTCAAGAACCTATTTTGATGTTTTTAGAAATACAGTTAGAAAATGAAGATATTGGAAGAAATTATGAGAAAATTGAGAGATGAATGAGAAAATCTGGCACATTGGGAAAACATGCACATCTCTTAGATTCAAACGCATCTGAATGCTAAAAGATATGAAAAACGGAATTACAGGTGCAGTAGAATTGACAGCAGTCTAATGCATCTGAGCATATGTGTAACATATATATAAATATTTTAAAACCCGTTTTATTTGGAACTAATTCCCTTTAAATGTCATACTAATATCACTTTCTTATTCCTCATACCTTTCCGAAGATAACAATTGATGTTTGACGATGGAGATGGAAGGCGCATTTATTTGACAATTGTTGGTTTTAAATTTTGGCTCTATCTTGTTTCAATTTGTATGTGTTTGATGTGTATTTGGAGATATATATACATTTTAATTGTCAATACCAAATAATTCACTTCATTAGCTAAAATGTATGATTTGGCATTAAAACTTATGATTGAGGACAATTGTTTTGTATGAATGTATATTGATCTAAATGCCACAGGACCAAGACATGCCTACTTTACTTTCATGCAACTTTACGTGTAGCGCGATATCCTGTATAAAATTTTTCTTTGTGTCCTCTTTAGAATCCCTCGCGGGAAGGCACAGGGATGTGTTCAGAGATTTGAGGGCACTGGCAGTATTTGCAAAGATTTAAGGTCATTGCTTGATTAGGAGTTTGCATTTTTTATGGCTTCCAGATTTTTTGAATTGGATGGGTGTTCTGGGGTCTCAAAGCTAAGGCATACACAAATCATGAGACATAACATATTATAGCTATGATAACATCTGTTATTGAGTTAGATCTTTAGGTCACTAATTACTATTTTTCAGATATGACATACATGTACATTTTTATATACGTGTTTCTTGATAAGCCGCAAGATATATGCCCACGACGGTCCTATGCCTTGGACCTTAGAAGGGCCATGGAGAGTTTTGACATAAGTGGCTCAACCAATACAGAGGGTGTTAGAATTAATTTTAAGTGGTGATGTTTTCTTCATCACTGATAACAATGTTCTAGACTTCTAGTAGTTTCTGCCAATGCTTGATGCCTTCATCAATGCTTTCAAGTCTGTCCTGATCATTTCAGTAAATGCAGAAGTTAATGGGTTGTGCACGTTTGTGAGCCCACCTATGGATACAAGTGGGGGAAAACATCATAAAGAAAAGATAGTGACTCTGTTGTCCTTCAACTGTATTGCTCTTCATTGGCAATGGTTGAAACGCAGGGCATGTGAAACTGAATGAGGGTGCAATTGATAAAAGCAACTTTTGACGCAGGTTTACAAATTGAAGGGGGTATCCAAGTTGGTAAAACAGATGATTTTATCCCATTTCAAAGATTTGATGCTATTTGTGTTGAACAAGATTAAAAAAAAATAGAGAAAAGCTAAAGGGAGTTGTGTAATTATATATGCCGGACATTTCCTCTTGCAAACTGCTCACATGTGTATCCTGTCGGTGGCATATGTGGGACCCACTTCTGAAATTCATCGGCTACAATTGTTATATACAGCTCCCATGCGAACAATTTGCAAGAGAATATTTTCTCAACACTATAAAATGAAAGATGCCCTCATAAGGAGTTAACCGTGAATAAAATATCATTTTATTTAAGTATTTCGATATTTTTGAAATTCAGTTGTATTTCCAACACTTCATCAAACTTTAAAAAAAATCACAACACAAGAAATGATGACCAAGCTTCTGCTCAATACACACTCTGGTCAATGCCGTGCAAAAGCTAGCAGGGAAGACAAATATGTTATACATACTGATATAAATCTAATCTATACGCACGAGCATATTATTGTTTATATAGTTAATATGCGAGTTGTATACCGAATGAAGGTTTTTCAATAGGTGTAGATGTATGTGAATCTTTGACCACAAAGAATCCTTAAAATTATTTACCAAGCCTAGTCCGCTAGGCTCAAATTTTTTTAAAAGCCCTATATTTTCGGGCTTTGGCCAATATGAATACCCATTTCAACAGACTAAATTGACAGGCCTAGATAAGTGGGTAGGTGTGTAACGTGTAGTGAGCTGGAAATTTTGTAACAAAAAAATACAAAGAAAACCTTTGTCATATGTGCATCCTAGATTGTGCTGATTTTAGCACTTCTAATAGTAATATTCAGAGTTCCACATACTGCAGCGGTTGGAAGAGAAAAATTTTCACCCACAGGACGCGCTGCAAGTGGATGGTGGGGGTTTTCAATCCTTGCCATCTACAAAAGTCAGACCCTCCAAACTAATAGCGCTTATTAAAAGAACTGCATTGATTCTCCTTGGAAAAAGATTTTCTTCAGTTTCTTAACCAGCTTCAACTCCTCGTCGGACAAATCATCCTGTACATTGACATTATGCTTACTTTAGTAGGGAAGCAAACAATGAAGTATCAAACTGCCATAATAACTACTCTTGATGCGCAACATGCAGATGCCGCCAGAATGCATACATGCTTGCAATTTGAATGCTGATTTGAATCCTACTATGAACCACGTGGTTGGTAGAATGAACAACTTCAGAAAGAAGGGAAGAAAACTTTATTTATAATTCAGTCTTATATTCTGATTTTCTTTTTGGAAAGTTAATATAATATTTTGAGCCAAATTTAAATACATACATGTACATAGCTCCGATGTATACATATATACATGTTTTCTTTACATAATCCCATTGAAACCTTACCCTTGTATCAATGGGTTGGCTTCATGAGTTCTATAGAAATCACTGATTGGCAGTTTTTGGTTTTTTTTTAAAGCTTCTATCCAACAAAACTGTATGCCAACATGAAAAATTGACTGCTTTTTTGTGTATATAGATGTTTGGGGGTTTTACAAGGAAAAAAAAAAATCTTCAAAATTTAAGAAATACAACAGAGGGCCCCAGCACTTCATAATATCAGCAGAGGTTCTCTATTTCATGGTATCATGCAATAACCAGACATTCCATGATATCATGGAATAATGAACATACAAATCCCATGAAAACGGACATTCCATGATATCATTAATCAGAGCATTTGTATGTCATATTATTCCATGATATCATGGAATAAAGGTCTTCTATTGTCATTATTAAGTGTTTGAACCCTCCATCGTACTTATCAACTCTAAGAGTTTTTTCGTAAAAACCCCTAGTTGTTTTCATTGAGATCTAATGCAATCATGGACTAATTGCATACAATAGGCTTCTCCGCATGTTATATGATGCATAAATGTCAGGAAGTAAGAAATTTTCTGTGCTCTGTTTTCATGTATGACGCATGTAAATGTGATAAACCAAACCATACATTTCATGGAAAACCGCCTTTGATGGGAAAGTACCCTATAGCAGCCTTGGTCGGGTCCATGACCCACTTCAGAAGACATAAACAAATACGTGTTTAAAGCCCAACAAATAAGAGGGACTATTGGATCATGGCAAGGCAACTGCCCATCATGGGGCAGACTAGAGTTCTATCCCTTGCAATGGAAGGAAAAGTTTGCGAACTTGTGGCAAGTGGTGGCACGCTAAGTCAAAAGGAAAAAAAAGATTCAAGTGTTCCATCTTCAATAGAAAATTTTGTGACCAATGATGATGATGGAAGTAGTGATGATGTTTGTGTGATGACATGCGTGTGCATTATGTATAGATTTGACTATTATTAGAAGACATGAAGTGACCTTATAGTCTGCTTAAGTATTTCTATAGATCTACTTGAGATGTGGCTGACAAGCTCATCTCCAATGTCAAAATGTCTGCCGTACATTTTCTGTAGCTCTTCAGGATTGCTGCCAACGATCTGTACAGATAAGAGTGAAACAAATTAGGCCTAACTAGCCAATTTCCTAACATTTCGATCGTGATGCACTGACTACGTACCTTAATAGCAACCTGCTGGCCTTTCTTTGCCACGTCGACCTGTTTGTGGTTAATCTCAATGGAAGCAATCCGTCCAATGTCAATAAAACCCCTTGAAGGAATACAAATGGGAGTTCCTACCTGCATTCAATATACAGTCATTAGCATGTTATGCACATAGCTGTACATCTAGGAACGGAGAGATGATTGGCATTTGGTTTTTCCTTGAAACAACCACGTTCAGCTTTTGAAGTTTTAGAGGAAACCTGAGTCCATAATTTGGACTAATTAAGTTCTCAGATTCAAGATATATGTTTGTTTTAGAGAACCTGGGACTTCAACTCATACCAAACAAGAATCGTACCATTCTCGCTTTCCACACATTAATGAACATTCTATAAAATAAAAATTGAACTAAAATAGAGAAAATGAGAGCAGAGTAAAACCTTTGCAATGCCATCTAGAATATCAACACCCACAACAATTGGATCCTTATTGTTAAAAATGCAGTCTGGCATTATCTTCAGAACACAGGGGAAGACTGCTTCTTCTGCAGTTTCTTTCTTCTTTACTTCCTTTAGATTATCAATGTAAGCTTTGAACTGATCGAACAAGTGATATATAATATCTGCAATGAGTATCTTTACACCAGTCTCATCTGCAAGCTCTCGAGCCTCCGGAGTCACTTTGACATCGAAAGCCAGTATCGTGCCATATTCATTTTTGCCTCTCAAGCATAACACTGGCCCTCATAACATCCCTATGCTTATGTCGTTTACTGGGATGTTTACCGCTGGACTCCTGAGGAATTCCAGGAGTGCTTCCAGTGAACCAAGGGTAGAGGCTTGCACAAACACCCCCTCATCACTCTTATTGATCCTGCTCATAACTGTATTCATGTCTTGCATTGTTTCTTCCTTTGACTAATTCCACATCATCCCCAGGCCCAGCCACATACAGCCCAGTGCCTGCAATGGCATGTTCAAGGCCCTACAAGAAAATGAATTAGAAGACAACTTACATGACGGGAATAAGAACAAGGATGTTACCATCTTAGAAATATAGCAGTACTTAAATTTCATCTCTAAGCCAAATATTTTAAGGATGCAATATTGACATTTTTTCAAATTAAAATGTAACACAATGCAGTAACTTCAACTTAAGGCGGGGTCAGGGTCTAACATCATCGATAATGTGGATCTTCTTCTTCTTGGATTTATTAACGGCCGGGGCGGCGGAGAATTGCCTTCTCCGGCGGGAGCACCGATGCCATATTTCTTCTTATCCATTATTAAGAAGAATCAAAAGATTGCCAAAAACAAAAACCTTAGCTTTAATTTACAAGACCAATTGGAATTTTGGAATTTAGAAAATAATGGAGAGAGATGAATATATAGAGATGTCTGGTCTGAATGAAGGATTCTAACAATATAGAGATGTCTGGTCTGAATGAAGGATTCTAACAAGAAAGAGGGGTGAGAGAGAGAGAGAGAGAGAGAGAGAGGTATGATATGAAAGGAGATTTACAGATGAGTCGTTGAAAGAGGAGGGAGTTGGAGTGTGACACTGACTGGGATCTCACATAAGGCGAGAATTTTGAACGACTTTCTTGGCAGCGCTTTGCTTTTGGAACACCAAACTCAAATTAAATTGTTCTTGTGGTTAAGAAGTTCTGTAAGTTTTGGGTTTTATCCGATGTACATTGCTGGTGGGTAGTATTGTGTATCTGGAGTTTTACCAATGATCAACAATAGAGTGTTGGCAGGTTCCTTGTCATAAGAAATAAATAAATCTTATGAAATAGACCTGTGAATAATAGATATGCGCAATAAATCTCTATAAAATCCTAAAAAACACTCCTCCTAGTTGGGCCCCACTGAAATGGATGATGATTGTGAAAGTCCATTGGATGAAAAGATCCATATGAGGCTTACTTATGTAAAATCTTGAGTCTCTAAGAGCATCCTAATCATTTGATTTATGGCCTTAAAGTTTAATGATTTAGAAGCATTACTTTATTATGATTTCAATCCAACGGTGAGAAAAAGCTGGATGAGTGTCAATTTTGGACTTATGACTATTCATAAGAGGGAAATGTGCGTATAAAGGCTACATTGACTCTACATGGGCCCCACGATAAAAAAAAAAAAAAGAGGGGCGTAAAAAAGGGCATTTTAAAGTGAGGCGCTTTTAGAATTTCCCTCTAAAAAATAACGGTTTGGTAACACAAACATATAGTTTGAAATAGAGGTTTTTCAGAATCCGACTTTTCATAATTTCTAAAAAGAATTTCTCAACAACCGCAATGAATCATGGGCTAGAATTTTAATTCGGATCTTGATTAAGGGCCCGCAAAATCCATAAATTTATAATCAAGGGGCAATGGTTTTTCACAAACATCTTGAGATCTGTGACGAATCAATGGTCCAAATTTGATGCAATGGCTGCATTTGATCTTATGAAGATATCCAATGGTTCAGATTATCATTTTGAGTAATACAATTAAGAAAAAAGGAAAAAAGACAGACTGACTCTTTGGTGCATCAATGGGTCACCCTTTCTTTTATAGATCTCTGGAGAATCATGAAGATTTAATGGCTGAAATTTGATCACAAAGCCATATTATCTTTCCCAAAAGGGTCAATGGTTCAGATCTTGATCAAGGGGCCCACATAATCCAAAAATTCATATTTAAGTGTCTCAAACGTTTTTGTAAATATCTCAAGATCTGTATTAAATCAACAGTTCGAATTTGATACACTGTCTTATTTTGACCTTATAAGGAGATGGGACGGTTCAGATCATCATTTTGTGCCCCACGATTTAATACAAAACACAAAAAACAGACTGCTTCTAATCACATGTAAACCCAGCCATTTTGTCTCTTTGGTGCATCAATGGTTCACGTTTGTTTTTTCTTTGTAATTTTCACGAGATTCCTGATGAATGAAGGGCTAAGATTTGGATTCATAGTCGTTTTTCCCTTCGTCAAGAATACTAACGGTCCAGATTTTGATTTGGGGCCAAGAGAATTCCAGAAAATTATATTTAGTGTTTTGTGGTTTTCCACAAAGATCTTGTGATATGTGATGAACCAACTGTTCAAATTTTGGTAAAATTGTCGTGCTTGGCCTTGTGAATACATCCAACGGATCGGATGATGGTTGTGGGTCCCATATTTTGAAGAAAAAAAAACCGAAGAAGTGGGACCCTCATCTCCGTCGGTTTCATAACTGCAGTTCTTTTTCACATCGTCCGTCCACTTCAGACTTCAGAGAGAAAAATCTGTTCCTTAGCGGACATTTTTCATCTAAATGTGGTTTGAAACGGAGATGGGACAAATATTCCCAAACAGTCTAAAACCGTTATGAACCCGTTTTAAAAGATATAGAGGTCAGATAGATGTAAAAATCTTAGCAATTCAAAATGATTGCCGTCTCAGGCTATGGGATGAATCCAAATTTTACTTCAATTGGAGAAGGTTTTACAATACAATTAATTATTTAGTTAGAAATATGATTTACGGGATCAATCTTATGTGGTGTTAATCCCACACCGGAATATAATTTGAGAATTTCATATACTGGAAGGGCACTAGAGGTGGCTCCAATGTTTTAATGAGAAGGCCCCTCTGTAATGTTTCACTCATTCAACTTAAGGTTTCTTAATTTAAGGGGATTCCTACTCAAATAAGTTTGCCTTTGCGTACCCTTTTCCAAAACCCTAGCAAGCATACCTTTCTCACCATCTGTATCCATCTATATGAAAATTCTTGGTTGGAAGAGGGGAAATCTACATGGGCCGGCCCCCTACTGAAATAAAATTTGAGAGTATTATACGGTGGGACAACATTCTGGGTTGTTTAAATTTTTTACAAGTAGCCCCGCCGCTATAGTGTTCCACTCCACACTTTCAGATTTCATGCCCTTTCCAAAGCCGAAGCAAACTTCTCTCCAAGACCACCCCACTCCAATTTCATCACCCACGTACCTTTTATACAGACCATCTACATGGAGATGGAATCCTTGGGTTAAAGAAATGCAAACCTACATTGGGCCCACTAATTGAAAACTCATTATCTCCCTCACTCTCAGATTTTTCTCGAGTAACAGTGGGCCCAATTGTAAGATTTAGCATATCTTGAATAACATGATTACCACAATTCACTATGTTTATTATATGTTCAATCTTTTGGTCGGGCCAATTCTTAGTAAAGTAAAATTTGGAAAAATCTTTTGGATGGTAAGGGCATTATTTTGAGTAACTCAGATTTTTTTTATTGGTAGGGCCCATTATGAAGAGCAGAGCCAGTGGCCAAGGGGGTGCAATTTCCTCCCTCAACTTTGATTGTATCACTACTCATGCATAAACCATAAAGGTTGAAGTCCATAGTGAGACCCATGTCTTGAAAATCCAATTTCCTAAAAAAGAAGCCCCTCCCCTTCATTGGGCTTTCTCTAAATTTAAATTACAGGTATTCAATGGGTGAGCCCCATTGTGGACCCCCCACATATCTCGTAGGATTCGTGAGTGAGATGCTCAAAGGATCCACTCTTCTAACTTTTTTCCACTAATATATACACTCCTAAGGGTATTTGGAAACGAGATATCAAGAGATTTTGCTAGTTTAAAATATAATCAATTCACTTAGGTGTTTGGTTTTTATTTTGGGTTATTACATTTTTCATCAAACGGTCATTTCTTTCATAAAACTAACTTCTATTTGAGTAAAATTTGAGAAATCTCATTGTGATATAGGCCATTTATTTTTAATGACTTGGTTTTTCAATAGGTGGCCCTTACTGTGGTATTCCACTTCTTCAACTCAGGATTCTAGTCAAAAGGATCCAGACTCCCAATTATGTGGTTGGGCGAATGGCAAGTGTACTTCAGTTGGATATTATGGTCCTCACAACTCCTTTTTGTTCAAGAATTTGTGCAGTATGCTGTAGTTCGAGTTTGCTATGTATGTGAGGCCCATGTTTCATAATCCAAGACATTTCTGACGGGCCAGTCCAGGGTAGGACGGTGGATGTGCCAAGATATTTCTCGGTATGGAGTTTTGGAGAGACCTACCGACTTGTGGTGAAGGGCAAGGTAGATGGGTCATATAGTAGGAGGCTCTAACAAAACTCATGCCTAAACTAATGTTTCAAACCTGGAAACTCAACTCCACTTGAAATGTCATTGAGACAAGTAACTCTCAACTGACCCAGTCCAGTTAGAACTTACAGGTAACTGCATTCTCTTTTTCCTTTCTTTTGATCTCTTCATCCTCTCGGTGCTTATGGGTCTCAATGAAATGGTGTCATGGAGAAGCAAAAGATACAGAGAGGACTCTGGTTCATAGGTAAAGGTACGGCCTCTCTTGAGCAGTGCATTTGTGGAAGGATAAAAGCAGCGGTCATCACTGAAAAAAAATTTTAAAAAAATATTTATGCTGCCTCTATTATTATCTTGAGGTTTTGATACAAATGATTAGCTAAAGAATTTATGATGGTACCGAGGGAGAGCAATAAAATAGTATTTATGTTGTCTCTACTATTACCTCTAGGTTTTGGTTGGAATGATTAGTGAAAGAAATTTAAGACCATCAACCAATCAAGCCAAATTAAAATAATAACTAAATGGAGAAAAATAAGTCATCCACAATTTGAGATGATATGTATTCAAAATTCTGCAGAGGTTAGTTAGTGAAATAGAAAGAGTTTTTTTTAAGAATCCATTAAAGATGAACAAACCAAACAAGCAAGTATGATGAGACAAACCAGCACATTCAACACCAAAAGAACCACAAATTCACCAGAGAAGCTTAGGCCGCCACTCCAAGATAGAGTCAAACCACTCAACATAATCAATGCAACACAAACCAACACGAAACACTACTACTATCTACTAATGTGATTATGTGAAACACTACCACTAAGATTGGGGCCACATCAATCATTCAGGATTCTCTTCAGGGACAAAGTGAAGCATCCGGATGTCTTCAGGGATGTTGCCGCCTGTGATATCTTTAATTTGCTTGTAAATGGAATCCATCAATCCCTTCACGCACAGATAATGAGCTGCCTGAATACAAGAAATAAACTAAAAACAGTGAATATCTGAAGAAAGAAGATACAAGAATCGTTTCACCCCAACTAGAAATTTACGAAGACACAACACACAGATGATAAAATGAATTAAGAAAATATCTTAATATCATTTCAAACAAAACCATTCAATAAACCAAAAGAAAACATAAACTCAAAATACAAAACACTTAAACACTAGACAATGAAGGAGGACACTAATGTATTACTTGGAAAAGACCGATGAGCGTTTCCAAATTGAGATTGGCCAAGTTGGGGATCCAGTTCTTCCTATATTCATCTTGTGCATGCTTCTCGCAATACTTGATAACCTTCTCGAGGACTTCTGCTTTAGTTTTGTCTAGAGTGATAATGGTGGAACCGTGCTCGATGCTTTCCTTTATGAAACCGGACACCTTTGCAACTGACTCTTCCACAATGAACTCCTTCCAGTCTTTGCTTACAAGCTTGATCATCTTTGGAGAAGGAGAAGGAGACGATGCCGCCATTTTCAATGATGAAGAAAATAGAACTACAAAAGCATAAATCCTAGTTAGTAGTAAAAGAAAAACCTTTAAGCAGAGAGAGAGAGAGAGAGAGATTGTGTTAATTGTGCAAGCCAGCAAGCCAAAGAGAGCTCTCATAAATTAAATGGTTCAGAGGGGAACTACTTGAATGGCTTGTTTATATTTATAGAGAGTATGTAGAGAATAGGCATTGAATACATAAGAGTTCACGGTCAAATGATCCCTAAGGAAGGATTATTAAAGAGGTAGGGGTAAATAATGAGCCAATAATGAAGGATTTAAGGTGATAGAATGATATAAGGCATCATCTACATTGTTATATAACAGAGACGGACCCAAAAAATGAATCTAGGGGGGGCCAAATGAAAATTATTAAAAGAAAAATTTTAAATTATAAGGGGCAAAATAAAAAATTATAAAAGTTCTAGTGGTAAAAAATAACATTTTGAAAACTTAAGGAGGGCCATGGACCCCCTTGGCCTATACGTAGGCCCGCCAGTGCCTATATACTTGAGTTTTCTAGGATTTGAATTGTAATGAGTGATGGCAGGTATTCTCTTCTTGACTTTATTCAATTTCCATTAAATGTGAGGTTATTTGGTGGTCATTTTGAATATTCATCCTCAAATTTTCACTTGAAAGAATGGTGAATTGGTGATGGCCACTCTTCATTCTTCACCCTTCTAATAATCTTGGTGGAGCTTGTTTGACAACTAATTCCTATGAATTCAATTCCAAACAAACATGTCCTTATTAAATTCTAGAAAAAACATAGGGTTACTAGAAGGATCTTAAATTAAGTATTATGGTGCAATGCGGGTGTGATGATCTCACTTCAGCCGACCTTTGATCCGGCTACAACACACACTACCCTCATATTGGTACGAGCTCAAATTTGACACCCATCTAACCGTTACTCACAATTGAATTGAAATCTAAAAAAAAAAAGATATCTCTTAAAACTGTTAAACTTGAGGGGCATAAATATCAAGGGGTTAAGATAATATAATGGAGTTGATTTTTGACACACCTATAGGTCTCTGGAGACAATTTCCATCCCTCACCTTCTATCACGGCTATCACAGCCTCGGGTGGGCCCATGTGAGTTCATCACCCATCGCACCATAAAGTTCATTATGCCTTGAGAGCCCTAATTAAGGTGCATCTTGCAATCCCATCTTTTAAAGAAGTTGGACGGCTAAGATAAAGACCCATTCGAAAAGCAGTAAATGTTTTTTTTTTCCTTTCTTTCTTTCCTTCCTTGGACGAATCTATCTCTTATTTTTGTTATCAACTCAACCCAAATAGATAGAAATTTATCTAGTTTTCATTAAGTTTGAACACCTGAGTCAGCCCAGTTCATTGTGGGCGATACGATTGATTTCACCGGTTTTTCAATAAAATGAAATAAAATGCGTGTGAAGATGAGATACCATGAACTGAAAATGAGTGGAAGTGTTTTGATTAAAATGGGAGACATGCCCTATTTGTGAGCCTAGTGAGTTATAGATGATCGACAAGTATCATCTATTCAATTGCTATACAAAGCTTATGACTCACCTAAATTGCCAGCCAAAAAGGATGAAAAAATAGATATTTTGAAGTATAGATGATTGACAAATGTCATCTATCCAATTGCTATAAAAAAGTCTTGATTCCAAATGTCACGTGTCACATAAAAATGATGATAAAGAAGTAAGGAAATGATAGTTTGAAGATGGGAAGATGTGCTCGAATGGTTCAAACAGTGCAAAATAGTATGTAGGGTTAAAAATATCAATTTAATCAAACCTTTGAAGTTATAAAGATCAAGTCAATACGGGTGTTCTTGGGCCGGGCCCGGCTTTAGAAACACTGGCCCATGCCTTGCCCAAGTCCAACACGGGCCATAAAAGTTAGTCCCGAGCCCTCCCATCTAATCAATTGGGCCGGGCTGAACTGGACTTTTTCATCACTCTTGTGGGAATTAAAGCGCTAATTAAATTAAGTTACATGCATTTCTTACACAAGCCGGGCCGGGCCGGAGGCACTTAATACAAGCCCGACCCAATTATTAATTGGACCCTCATTACATATCCAAGACTGTCCCAAAGCGGGATAGGCCTAGATCAGGTTCAAGGTGGCCCAGCCCATGAGCACCCCTTCAACTCAACACTTACTTAATAGGCTGTTTTTAAGTTTAGTTGGTGGGTCAAGGAATGATCCAAGTTGACATTGAGTTGGTAGCTCACATAGTATGTATGAAGTTAACTTTGACCCAATTCATTGATTAATGGGATTAAGAATGTTAATTCAATCTAGCAAAGCTGCAAAAGAAGCAGAAGGATCGAATCTAACTTTGAATTACCAAGTGGTGTTCGAGTTAGGTTGGTGAGTTAAATGAAAAACTGCTACCCTCATCAATACAGTTGAAAACTTTTTTTCAACCAAGGGATCATAGTTATTTTGCTGGCAAAGTTTTTATTATTAACTATTGCAATAGGCCTGCGCCCAACGCAGACCATAATTAAAAAATTATTAAATTTTCTAATTAGAAATATTTCTAAATAATTAAATAAACTATAAATGAATATTAATATATAATTCATAATAAAGACAGAAACTCATTAGAGAAATTTTAGGTATCTGGAAATATTTAGAAAAAGATCAAGTAAGTAGTAAAGATTTTAGGACCTTGATTTGATTATATTTGTGCTTAGCCATAAATTGAGTGTCATTTCATAATTAAATGTGGATTTTGGAATTAATTAGCTTTCACAATGGGCCCCACAGATTAATCTTACTGAATTTTGAAACAAAAATAAGGAGAAAAAAGTAGTAGAATACAGCCTATGAAAGTGACCCCCGCTCTAATATAAAAAAAGCTCTTCATGTGTTGTTATAAAAAAAAGTGGCCCCTGAAAATTGTGAGTTTCAAAAGAAAGAAGACTTGGATTTCATAATTGGACTCATAGATTTATTTCGTTAAATCGGTACATATAAATAATAATAAAAAGTTCGTGATAAAGATGGAGACTCATGAGAGAAAATTTGTTTGGTTAAATTAGTAAATATAAATGCATGATTATATATTAAGTGTGGATTTTGAAATTAACTGGCTTCTACAATGGTCCCCACTGATTAACCAACTAAATACTGAAAAAAATAGGAAAAAAAAGTAGCAAAATACTGCCTATGAAAGTGCCCCAAATTTCTACGACTTGAAATCTGACACGAGGGTCCCACAAAATGATATGCAACAACATTTAATACATACATGTTCACCAATCACTTAAATCATACCCAAAGAGCCTTTATTCTTCCTTTTTTTTTGTTAGTTTAATAATACGTGGGGCCCATTGAAGGTAACTAAAGAGAATTTATTATTGTATGCTATGTTTTAGGAAATTGATAAGTATTTTATTTCAAGAATATCTTATATTTGGATTGAGATATTTTAGGTGATGGAGTATTGGAGAATTTGAGTTAGTTTGGTAAGATTAGATTATAAGGGTAATTTTGGAATGTAGCATTGCAAAAGGCTTGAAGATGCGCAACGTGTCGCTCTCCCAGGGAAGGACCTCCTTTCTTTTATTATATAACAAGCAACAAACGCCCGTGCTAAGCTTGGGCCAAAATGAAAATATATTAAAATTTAAGAATTCTTTTAAAATATTATCAAGATAAAATAAATCTAAACTAAAGAAATTTATTATCTTTGAATATTAGAATCTTTTAACATGTAATGAAAATAAATATAAAATGAAGTAAACTTGCATAACATGGCGACCTCTTGAATTTAAAGGCATTGACCATTACACAAGTATGAATGCATGTTTATATGGGACAGCTCTCCTAAGCTAAAGCTTAGGATAAGGTAAGCTCAAGTGTGTGGTGGGGCCCACATGGGGGTGGGGATGGGGGGATTTCAAGGACTCCATAGGACCATTCTCTTTGTAAAAAAATAGTCTCAACCGTGGTTTCTACCATCTCCATCTGGCCCCAGAAGTTTAATGGTCAACAGTCCAATTAGATAGGTACACAATCGATCCAATGGTCCAGTAAATCTAGATCTGACCAAAAGCTAGTAGACATGTGCGATTTAGGGGGCCGTGCGTTTGGTTCATTTGGATGGACCAAGGGTGGGCCCCACAAGCGTAAGCTTATAGAATTAAATGGATAGGGATGGTACTTGGGCTAAAAAACTATAATGAAATATGTGATTATTTTCTGAGGAATTATTGGAAAATAATAGATTTTACAGATATAAATAAATAATTTAGATTTATTATATATAATATAATATATATTTAATAATTTATTTCTTTAATGTGGCATTTTATGCAATAAGTTTACCACTAAAACTAAACTCTGCCCATTACATATTGTGCAGGTATATATATGTGGCCATGGTGTTCAATGGAAGGTCATGGAGCATGTTTGAAATTAATGACATAAGACCCACTATAAAGTGGCATAGGTTTAGGATGTCAAATGAGGTGGGTATAAAATTAGTATGACTCAATCCTGACCCACCTCATTGCCATCCATATATAAGATAAGAAGATAAAATAGAAAAGTTAGGAAAAGAGAGATTTTAGGGGAAATTAGAAGGATTTTAGAAATGTAGGTTTATGAAACCATAATCTTAATTTAAATGGAGAGATATAGGGAGGAGATTGGGAGGTGTAGTTGCCCACATTAAACCTAAAGCTCTGTGTGTTTTTATAAGTATTTTTCTGAAAAGAGAGCTCATGTGGGTGATGACGTGGTACCCTCTACAGGCCACCTCCCTGTTTGCTCTAATATATATAATTGACAAACAGGCCTACATCTTGGACCCAAAGTACCTAATGGAAAAAAAATTTAATTCATTATTATTAAAAGTTTATATACAAAACTTTATTCAAAAGGAAAAAGGGAAAAAAAGAAGAAAAACAATAAACTGAAATAAAGTAAGAATCAAATTTCCTTTCATAAATTTTAATGTACTTAGCTTTTCATAAAAAAAAAAAAATTAGAAAACCTAAAATTGCTTAAAATAGTTTCTAAACATACTTGAATCATTTTGGAATATTTAGTCCAATTTAATAAAAATAATTACAATTAAAACTCCCCACCTTGGTACAAATGCGTACGTTAGAATTGAAAGATAGAGTATTAACATATTGCATATCGTGCTAACCTCACTGAGGGAACAAATAAGAAAAAGTCTTTTGAAAAGAATTCAAGTCAATTGCACAAGGGTGAGACCGAGAGATGCATAAAACTGTTATTTTAAAATTATTTTATAGGTATTTAACCAAACTTACTACATATGAAGAGAATATTAATAAAAACTTATCAGTGCCATGTTGAAAATGTATCAAGATGAGATAATAAGAGTTAGCTGCTTGCTCTTGCTGTTAGTCTTAGCAGCTTATTCCTGCAATTAGGAACCTAAACTTGCATATATAAATCAACATACATCTAATAAATGACTCAAAGCATCAAGTAAGAAAGAATAAAAGAAAAGTAAAATTCTTACTAAAGAAAAATAAGAAACTCGCCTTCATTTTAAAATATGCAGACCTACATACCTTGAATGTATTTGCCTTCATTCCACAGTTGCAATGAACACAAAATTAAGTAGGACCTAGAGTTGTGGATTAGAAATAAATTAACTTCTATTAGAAAGATACATGCCAATGAGGACACTAATTACCGGTTCTAAAATTAAGGATGCATTTGTTTTTCCTTGAATATAGGGTAATTTAAATTCAAAGGTTCCAATTTTGTTAATTTAAATGGGATTATATTTAGGCGCAAATCATATGATTTGGACTCTATTTATCTGATTGCATGGCTAAAAAGTTGTAACACCCTGACCCGAGTTAATTAAGATTAACTCTAATTAATCGGGATTAATGTTAATTCAGCATGTTTTATGGAATTAATGTGGATTAATGGCTAAATTGATATAGAATTGGACTTGAGTGGTCAAATGGAACTTAATGAAAAGAATAGTGAAGGTTCTGAATGGATTAGAAATGGTTTTAGGTCAACTTGAGTGATGTCAGGACTTTTTCGTAAATACGAATTTATGCGTATTTCGTCGAATACGGAGACTCTTGATACCCACGTGTGTATCTCGTGGAGTATGTTATTTTCTGTAACAGTAGCGATTCCATTCGATGTAAATTGGATCACATGATCCTTCATTTGACTCAATGTGTAATGAATGGAATTAAGAGGGGGTTAAATGCAATTTAGGGCTTATAAGATGAGGATGAACTCATTTGAGTTCATTCCTTCATCCCAGCCGGTTTCTCTTCTTCTCTTTCTTTCTCTTCTTCTTCTTTCTTCCAATTTCTCTTCCTTGAGTAATGATTGGGAGAGCTAACAAGTGCTTGTGAAGAGGGACTCCATCTTCACCATCCTTTTCTTCATCTCTTTTCCTACTATTTTGGGAGTTTAAACTTGAGAAGATCTCAAGATTACCACCAAAGAATCTACAAGTAAGTGTTGAGTCGAATTCAGCACTTCCATGGTTTCATTATTGAGTTATGGCTCAAAGAATTCACAAGAATTCTGTTTTATGGATTGATTTTGAGTTTTAGGTTCAAAAGGAGGTTTGACTTGAGGGATTCAGCTTGGATTCAAGCTAGACAAGGGAATTCTTGCTAAAAAGTTTCCAAACAAGGCAAGTATACTCAATTGTATTGATTTCAATTGTTAAGTGATTTGTTAGAACTCAAGGAGTTCAGTTACAGAAAATTCGGTTCAGAATTTTTTGATCTTCTGGGCACAATTCGGTCAGCCGCCAGGCTGACCGACACCTAACCGAGAGCTGACCGACATAGGTCGGCTAGCCGAAATTGTGAGTTCGGCTAGCCGCGGGTTGACCGCAAGTTGACCGAAAATCTTGTCAGGGTTTTTCCATCAGAAGTTTAGCTTCTGGAAAACGAACCGTAAGCTTACCGAAGAAATTCGGCTAACCGAAATTTGAATTTCGGCCAGCCGCGTGGGTGACCGAATAGGTGACCGAATTGGGCAAATTGTCCTGAAAATTGAGAAATTCTGGAAAACTGACCGAATGTGGTTCGGTCAGCCGAAACCCCTAATGCGGCTAACCGCTAGGTAACCGACAAGGTGACCGAAATGGAGGGAATATCAGAATTGATTTCTGATAATTTCCTAAACCTTCATGGGTGTTAGCTAAACTTATGTGAATGTAGATTTCACTAAAAAGTGATGTCATCCACAATAACACCTACATTGCATAATGAATGTTTCACCCGAATGTTGTTTTAGGAAATTTACTTGTTTATGACTTGAGTTGGCTTGTCCTCTCTCGTCTACTACTGTTATGCTCCTTGTTGAGCTATCATTGAATAATGTATTGAATTAATACAATGAAATGCAATGAAATGAAATGAAGAGAATTGAAATGAACAAACATTGTAATGCATGAAAGATTAAGTCTGCTGCAGTAGATGGAGCGTTCCGGAGCTCCGTGGTGATGCCGGTGATCTCTGATCAAAACACTGGTAAATCCCACACATTTGAAAAGCCACTTAATAAAGTGAGTACTAATGAAATGAAATGAGTCCTTGAAAGGCTGGGTTGTGAATGGTGCGCCTTCCGCCTATGCTATAGGAGAATGAAAAGACACTTGATAAAGTGTATACATGAATTGAATGCTCTCTTCAAGGGAGAACTACATGAATTGAATGCTTCCTTCAGGGAAGAACTATATGAATTGAATTGATTTGAATTGATTTGAATATAATTGTTATACATTGGAACCAATTTGCTAACATGTAATTATCATAGAATTGTGTATACATTGTTGAACCGTCGTGTTCACAGTGTTATTGATGACATTACAGGTCCAGTTGGCCGTTCCAGTGGTTCCGAGACCACGCCGCCAGCGGAGGAGACCAATCCGGTTCCCCCAGGAGGATTGAACGAATGGATGTAAATCGGAGGCGACCGGTTTAGAAAATTTTGGAAACATTTTGAATAGATTCATTTTGTTGTAAACAATGATCACATGCATTGTATTTGAATATGCATGGGTGATTTAAATAGGAAATGAGATGTATAAGTAAACTTTACTTTCTGTAAAGAATTTGTACATATTAAAGTTGAATGTCAATGTATGTATATATTCCGCAAATTAATGTACATTTGACAGGTATATGTAAGATCCCTTGTGAATCTCGTATTGACTTCAGTGATGCGAGGTTTACGGGAGTAAGTATGGCATCGCGACTCGGGGTTTGGCCGTGGTAACCCTAATCTCGGGCCCGGGTCGTGACATACTTATTGTATGGTATCAGAGATAAGTTAACCAAGTTAAATGACTTAGCCATCTATAGGAACGAAGTGAGGAACGTTACGTTTCGTGCAAATCCAATCTTGGATTTGTGATTTAAATGTTTTCACTTTATGTGATATATGTAATGGAAGTGTTGAGATCTATGTATCTTACCTTCCGTATTGTTTACAGCATGGCTGCGTCTGGATCGAATCCAGGAAGTGATGACTTTATTGAGGTTGTCACACCGTCTCCTGTCTCCGATATGGACACAAGGATAACTGCCATCCTAGAGCAATTGGTGAGAAGTAATGAGCAAATGGCTAAGAGTCATGAAGCACAGATGGGTATGCAAGTCCAGATCACTTCTTTATTACAAGTGCAGAGCAATTGCAGGCTCAGATGCAAGCAGCACCAGTAGAACCACCAGTTCAACCACCTACTCAGGTTGGAACACAAGTGGTAATTCAATCCAAGGAGAAAGACCCTAATGTCCTGTATGAACAATTCAGGAAAAGAGGAGCTACTGAGTTCCGGGGTACTGAAGATGTGCTGAAAGCTGATGAGTGGCTGGATCACATTGAGGATGTGTTTGGCACAGTCACGTGCACGCAGAAACAAAAAGTTGCTCTCATTTCCTCCATGCTACGAGAGGTAGCAAAGACGTGGTGGAAGAGTGTGAGTGGGGCAATCACTAAATTGCCAGAAGCGGTAATGTGAGAGACTTTCAAACAGCAATTTCAAAGGAAGTTTGTCCCAGAGCATGTGAGGCAGAAGAAAGAATTCGAATCAGACAACAACAATTGGACCAACTAAAGAGTTAGAGTTAGGCTATATTTGGCATATCTACTCTTTTTCTGATAGATCATTTAAAATAGAGCCATTAAAAAAAGATCTATAAAAAAAAGAGGGCATTTCAATTTTAGAGGATTTGCCTCCACGTTTTTTAGAGTATACACCTCTATTTTTCACATGCCTAGAAAGTGGGCATTTCAATTTTAGAGAATTTGTCTCTACTCCTCTAAAATGGGAAGAGGATAAAGTCATCTACCAAACGCTCTAATTTTTCTGACATCTGTCCGATTTAGACAAATAGACAAATAGAGCTGAAAAATAGAGATACCAAACATGCACTTAGTCCCTTCAACATATGCAAGGTATATGTTCTACCTTTCCCAACCGCTGGATTGGAGATGATCATAAAAGAGAGAAATGACTTATAAATCATGAGATCGTCCCCTCCACTTTAAAATCATCATCAAATTCAAATCAATGATCACAATAACGACGGTCATCTCACCGCTTGGAGTACTATATGTTGCTTATTACACAAGGGATGTATAAGTTGAAACGTGCTCAACAATTTGCCTATCCAATGAGGAAGGGAATCTCAAGGAGTTAATGGAGATTTTAAATGATAGGTTTGTAGAGAGATTTTAGGAGAGAGGTTAGATCTATAACCATGTATATTAAGTAAGGAATGAGAGATTGTAGGGAGATTTTTATGCAACATTTGGACAAGCCACTTGTCAATGTGAAACCCATGCCACATGGTGCTTTCATGTAATAGAAATCCCCATTTTGCTGATATGGCACACGCCACAGCCCACCTCCTCATTTGCTTCACTATATATAATTATCATAACTTAAAGGGTTGATCTCTTTTGCAAATGTCTAGCATAGGAGAGCATCGTGCAAATATCCACATGGGTTCACATGGAGATCCATCAACCATGGGGGGGAATTGGAGGATTGAAAGATTTGGATGCACCCTGCGTGTATATAAAATTTCAAATTCATCTTATCCTTCTAACTATTGGAAATTTCTAAAATAGTAAATAATCATTTAGACTTCATTACGTTGGATATGATTGAGATGGTGTGAAAGGGCTTGGGCTTGGACTTAGAGCCAGGGCCGAACTAGGGAGGGGTTGGCAGTGGCCATGGTCACCCTAAATTGCAAAGAGAATTCTACTCAAATACAGTGGGCAGATTGGTTGGGTTAAAGGTGGATTTTACAATTTATACTATGACCCGCACCCGACCCGTTTCCAAAATGAACCAGATTATCTAGACCCGCTACCCGACCCGTAATCAAATTGGGTTTTGAGGCCTTCATGCTTATCAAGAGAAAAGAGTTAGGAGGTGGGGTTTGGGTGCCTAGAGGTGGGGTTTGGAGAGAGAGAAGGTCAAAAGGAGTGTGGGGGTTCTAGTATAAGGGGTGTTTGGGTAGGGAGAGAGAGGGTGGGCTGAGACTTGGGACTTGAGACTTGAGACTTAGAGAGAAAAATGAGAGATTGGGTACAGAGGGCCAGGGCCAGGGCCAGACAAAGATAAGAGGGGTTAGGGTTTGGGTTGAGTTTTTTAGGTAGATGGACCCTGCTATTAAAAAAAACCTTTAACCCTTGCCTCTTTCTAAGAATACAAAATCCTTTCTCAAAAGGATTTAGATTTCCAAGTCAGTGTTAATTTAAGGGTAAATTAGTGGGAGATCCCTAAGTAATGTGTTATAAAGTCTCTAGTATACAGTATTATTGTTTAAGGCCTAAAGTCCCTTGCGCATTGGATTAATTCAGGCGGTGGTCCCTAAGCGTGCCACATCAGATTTTCTTACGACTAATCTGCCCTTCTAACCGTTTAAAGTTATGTTATGAATTTAATCTATAGTTTTAAGCTCCTAAACATGATATGTAATGACTAAATTGCCCTTGTAAATGCATCAAGCTGTCTAACGGATTTTATTTCCCAGTTTTAGATCAAGTTTTCAAAATTCAAATGAGAGGGAATAGATCAAGTTTCGAAATTCAAATGGGAGAGAACGATGTTACTAGGTCTTCTGCTAATTCTCTCTTTCTCTCTTCTTCTTTCCCCAAACAATGACCTACCTCCAAGATCGGTAAGAGCTTCAGAGGATCTCTCTCTCTTATATGGTGAGTTGATCTTTCGAGTGATACCGAGTCGATCTGGTGGGTGAGTCATGGGAGGGATTGTTGAAGAGTGCTTTTGCTCCGAGAAAGAGACACAGTTGGCGGTTCTCAAGACATCTATTTTAGACGGTTAGAGTCTACAATTCCAAAGGAAAAGTCGTCTTCCGAGTCGAAGGCTATGGCCATGATGCAAGAATCACCACCAACTTGTTCTCATGGACGCTTCCGGAAATGGCATCCTAACTGGCCGTAGAAAGGTAAATTTATCATCCTCATTCTTTGTCGGACGTTGACTGTTCCCACTACTGCTTGCCTTTACTGCTCCCGGAAAAGACAATGGAAATTTTCAAATTTATCTGAGTTTTTTTTTTAAAAAAATTGAGTCTTCTGAAACTTATTTGCATTTTTTAAATTTATCTATATCTTTTGAAATTTATTTGCATTCTTTTGAAATTTATTTGTGTTTTTTTTAATTTATTTGAAAATCTGATTGATGGGATTTTCATTAATCGTGGCCAAATAAATGGTAATCGACCATTATTAATAGCATATCCCACTAATCATGGGATATGATTTGTCTTTAAATAAATAACAACTTTTAAAAGAAAGGGTAACTTGGACATTTTAAGTCTTCAAATTTGGGAAAATGACCTAGTACACTATAAAAAAAAGATGGTGGATCTAAGACCAGAAAGTGAAATGTTTAGGGACATGTCACCAAATGCTCCTTAATTTAATTTATATATACAATGAGGTGGCGTTTGGCGTCTCTTAAATTTTCATCTTATTGTTTAAAACCATTTTCAAACAGCCTTTAGACCATTTGGGAACCACTTTAACTATACCCATTTGGAATGGATTTAAGACATTACATGTCTTTTTCATGTAGTCAACAAAGTGGGCTGATTTCAAACAGACGTTTCAAACTTAAGCAGACAGACTCCCTGCGCTACAATGAATCGGACATCCGTCCTTTTTTTCAATTTTGTTACATTTATGGGACCCACGACCTTGATCCGACTGTTATAAATGTTCAGAAGGTCAATTACAACCACCTGTCCAAATTTTAGTTGTTGATCGTTCTCAGATCTCGAGATATGTGCAACAAACCTGAGCCATTCGATGTAATATTCCGGACATTGTGGGCTCCCTAATCACAATCCAAGCCATTCATATTATTTGAAACATTGAGAACGGCTATGAGCCCAATTTTTAACCTTTGATGTGTTTCATAAATCAAGTAAATGTGAAAAATCGTGGAACCGTTGGATTGAACATGTGAAAATCATTGTAGAAGAAAGTAGAAATTGGAGCGTGGATGTTTGGTCAATTACTCTGAAATTTGTGGCCCTTATTTTATAATCTAAACTGCCCATTCTCTTGATAATATTTAGGGGGTAAAAAATTAGCCTCAGATTCCTTGTGGATACTGAGAAAATAAAGAAAAATCATTTATGATTGGATTTAAAAAAACATGCCCGCGCTTAGCATGGGCAACATAATTTATAATATTAAAAATAATAAAATCTTAAATAATAATTACTCATAGAATAACGAAAATACTTTATGCAATAATTGAGTATAATATAATATAACAAAAGAGTGATTTTGAGAAAATAAGGTGAAATATAAATGAATTTAAAGAAAGAGAAATTAAAAATGAAATTAAATGATGATTATATAACTTGTACATTCAATTCAATATATATGTGAAGACTGGGCTTCATTTCTCATAAAGGTGGGAGTTCTGATGGTCTGCTGTAGATGCCTCCTAATTGTAAATCAAGACCACTCACTCTTAACTCCTTCCATAAAGGTCCAATCCAATCACCTTCGTCTTAAAAAAAACAACAACAAATCATGATGAATAATAATAATAACTCAACAGGTTAAGATCAAGACCACATGCTTTGGCATGAAGAAAAAAAACTTACAACAAATCTCACAAATACTCAAAAAAAGAAAAATCAAAATCTACAATGTAGACAATTTTTTTTCTAATTTCATATAAAAGATCCATGCATTCGAAATGAAAAAATAAATCTAAATAGTGAATTTGTTTTCACATCAAAACATACAACAGATCAAACTAAACATAAAGATTCACGAAAATAACATATCGAGAGATTACTAAAAGAAAACGAAAAAAAGAAAAAGAACCAATCAAACATCAAATTAAATATCACCCTACCCAAATTTTTATACACATTGATTAATCCATTAGTATATAATTACTCATTGGATGTTGGGTTGAAGAAAAAAGAACTACATATAATGGAGAATAGGATTATTTCAGTACCTGATGGGTTGCCACAAGATCAAGGTGATTCTAAAGTACATGTTGGAACAAATGAAAAAATGAAAAAATGTTAAAGACTTCAGAATTCAAACCGGTCGTATTGTTAATAGAGTTGACACTTGTATCACATAAGATGAAACCACATGTCTCAAGATCACGAGAATATGATCACTGAGTTTATAGATCTACAAAAGAAATAATGGAAAATCAAAAGAGAAAAACGAATATTGGATAAAGAAAAAAAATCTTTTCACACCTACAAAAATAGAAATAGGGTACAGAAATCGCAACACTTCAAAAATTACCATTTCTTCTTCTCTATCTTGAAGAAACTCTTGCGTGGCTATGCAGAAAACCTGTGTTGAGTAGGGAAGCAATTTTTCTATAAAAATTCAAAAAATTTGTAAAGATTTAAAGATATTTTCCCAGTCATTTAAGTACAAGAGAACTTGTAAGAAAACTGAAATATATTTTTATAGAGATGTAAAAGATGGTTAATTTAAAATCTAAATCACTAAATGATAGGTTCCCAATTTGAGTTAAATATATTTACTTAGATACAATGAACCGATGGGGATTTGATTAAATGGATCAAATTTAGAAAGAGCTTGGTGAGATCTTTTATGGTAAATATTAGGAGGTTCAAAAGTCAAAATCATATGCTCCCATCTAATTTGACGTGGAAAAGAGTAGGATAGAGATAATTTAGGAAATCATGTTTACCCAATTTTTAAATATGGGTCCCATGTAGATAGTTTAATAAAATGGTCCCACGTAAATAACAAAAGAAAGATGGGCATGATCTCTCATCAAGTTTGCATTGATAATGAAAGAAAGTTGATGATCTCTCATTAACTTAGATGGGTGCATGAGTCATACTTGATGGGCTCCATTGTAACGCCCCAAGATCCGGGAACCTCGAATCTCGGGGTGCTACGAGAAAGTACCTAAGAGATGCAGAAAATCCAGTAACATAAACAAGTTTAAATCTCATATGAGCATGTAGATGGACAGTCCTAAAATTTTATTTCACTTTAAGGGATTACAAGGTACTTTCTATAATTAAGCTAACTATTCAATCATACCCCAACACGGCCAACTACAATAAAAGGAAAGAATAGAGATCTATCTGATAGACGCCTCTCGGTGCACCAACTGTACCATTCTCTGAACCCTACGGCAACGGATCAGCCGCCAAGTAGTTCTACCAATCAAAGAAAGTGAAAGAGAATATACCTGAAAACACCAAGGATTAGGTTAGGCTTGATGAGCCAGGCAAATAGGCATGCTTAAATAGCAATACATCATATTAAGAGATAGAGAAGAAGACCATACCCGATCCCAGTTGAACCTGCGTGATTTGTACCTCAATAATAATATAGGATATCAGAGTGCAACATAAATAGTATGGAGTGAAGTGCATGAACAGTAATCGATATAATAATATAACAGATGTTAGAAACAACATATTAGATAGACAAGAGAAGCCATCATCATCAATATATCATATAAACCATGCAATACATCTATGTCACCAGTAACAGAAGTAACCAGATGAAGTAACCCTACCATATCCACAATCATCGTATCTGGATCCAACTGTGTCAGCGTCGACAGTCAAGGACACTAAGCAACTACATCCTAGATACGTAATAGTAATACATCTAATATACAACCATAAGAGCACACAAGGTTTGTCCACAGTTGAAGTACAAAGGACGTGGGAGTCAGAGCCAACCCGTCGTCGTCATCTCGACAACTGTCGATGGACATCAACCATGGGGGTCTGATAAGTCCTTAAAAATGCATAATTTCCTCATCATTTTAGAGTAGTTAAGGACTTAATCATCAAATCATGGACCATTTTAGTGAAAAAAAACATGATTTTATGTTTTTGAGCATCAAAGTCTGAATTCGAGTCAAAATTCATCCAAAAATTGCATTTTCACATAAAATCATGAATTTTTCTATTTTTGGCATTGAAAGTCACAAATTTCTCATAACTTTTTATTCACACATGAAATGATGAATTTTCTTTGTACCATTGATTTAATTGAAGAAAACTTGATAAAATGGTAACATTTTATGTATCTATTTAGTGTGAATTGGGCCCTCATCTTGCATAATTCCTTACTATATGATTAGATTATTCTTTGATCTTTGCTTTTATTTTTATAGGGAATTTCAGAAATTGGGCCACGGAAGAGAATTGATGAATCAAATGCACCATGGACCCACCTTCCTTTGGCATGGATTCTAAGGTAGGGGCGGCCATGGTAGGGTCCGCTCTCATATGCAAGAAAAAAAATCATATTTAATCTCTTGAAGATAAGTTCCGAATTTGCGGGCCATGAGATGATGAGGTGTCCTATCTACTCTCCAACAAATATTGCTTACATGTCATGATGGATGGCTAAGATTCAATTCAAGCCAAACAAAGAAGAAGAAAAAATTGTAAAAGAAAATCAAGCCAAGGAGAGGACGTCCATGCATGGTGTGGAGTTCAAATGTTACATATTTTCAAGTGGGGCCTACTTCTATTCCATGTTTGAAATTAATTTCAGATTTGAAGGGATCTTTTCAAGAGAGGAAGTGGGCCCATCTAAGGATATTTTTCCAGCCATGAAGACTTCAAAAGATTGGAGATCTTGGTTAGCAATCTAAGTTGAAAACAAATTCAAAGAGGCCAAGATTTGCACTAAGTTGTTGGGTTTATCTCCAAAAAGATAGGCCTCAAAATTTGAATTTTGCAACCCAAGATTCCTCAAAAAAAGGAGTTGCACGTCCAAGCCTCTCCATTTTGCAAAATCACACGTCCATGAAGGGGACCACATGGTTTCAAGATTTGTTTCAAATCTGAAATTTCAGATTTGAATTGATTTTTAACCAAAGTGGGACCCAAGAGAGAAAGTTGCATGAGATAAACAATCCTATTTTCACTAGGATTGTGGGCCAACCCCTAGAAACTCTCTCAAAAACCCTCCTAATCCTAATCCAACTTGGACCCCACACTACTAAATCTAACCCAAATCAAATACCTTGGACCACAAGCTATTAAAAAATTATAAAAAGAGCCCAAAAAGAGGGCTGGACGTCACCTACCATACCCCCATTCACCTTGGACGACCAGCAACCTCTCCCTCCTTTTTTTTTCCATCACTTTTTTCTCCATCTCTCCCCTACCATCCTCACTCACCCAAGGCTCTCTAAGGCTACCACCACTTGGGTTCTTACGTCGCCGCTGTCGCATCGCCGTTGCTATCGTCACTCCACCATCGGATCATCCTTGAAATCATCTTCCCTTGCTTGGATTTCAAATCGCGAAACTAGAGCCGTTTGGATCGCTGTTCAAAACCGCGAGTCCCTCTCCTCGGTTTAGTGCTTCTTATGTCTATGGTAAGGTTGGATGCACTTTATTTTTATTAAAAGAATTTTGTAATGGTTATTTGCTTGTAATGGGTCTTTCATTAATAAATCAAGTTTATGGGGTCTTGGTCTTCACCAATGGGTCAACATCGAATTTTTGTGCGTAGTGACAGTGCGCACTTGGTCCGGTGGTCTTGATTTTTCTTGATGGCATTAAGCAAAGTAATTATTGCAAAGTTTTAGAATTAAAATCTAATTTCTTTATTCTCTGATTTTATTTTATTTTATTTTTATTTTATGCACCTTAACAATTATTGCAATTGGTTGGGCTAATAAATCTTATGGTGATGCAGTGGTTAGATTAGGTTTCTAGATTAGGATTTTAATTTTCTTTGGTTGTAATTAATATTTCAGATTTGTAATTAGTTTTTAATTCAATTAGGAAATTTGATTGGTATAGTTTTTTTAGGCTAGAACCAGTTTTTTTCATTGGGACAGGTTTTGCGATAAATAAACTCTTCGTGGATCGATCCAGTTTCACCGGTTATTACTACAATCTCGGCCTTGCACTTGGGGCTACGATCAGGGTCATAGCCACCCATCGTTGTTGTCTCATTGAATAGGAGTGTACAATAATCCATCAATATCCATAACCACAGCCAAGTCCCAGCCATTGGTCTTACGTGCTAGATCAACCAGTAATATCCCATAGCCACAGCCAAGCCCCAGTCATTAGTCTTACGTGCTAGATCAACATCACCGTCCATCCACACTCGGTCCGAGCGCTGGCAATCTCAGTACCCCTCCCCCACCGGTACCTACTGTGTCAACCAACAATATCTCAATATCAATGTCCATGCCGGCATCATAACCCTCGGCAGACCAATCGTACATCCTCAAATCCTACAGACCACTAGGTGGGGGTACTCCGAACTGGATAACCTTATCATAATGAATATGAGACGATATTAGTTAAGGGCATGAAGCACGGAGTTCAGATATAAGTAATCTATTCTTATGATTCTCAACAGTTAATAATGCATACCCTTGTAAACTCTGCTTCTCGATACACTTAATTAACATTATCTCATTATACAGTCCGTCCATCAATATCTACCGTTAAGTTTCCAGTATTGCAGGTCAGGACTCCAAGTACCATGTACTGACATCTCATCCAATACGGACCGTGATCATGGATCAGGTCCTAAGTGCAATACCCTAATTATAGTCCCTCTCAAGGCCAACATGCAAGATTCGGACCTACCAGCCAGCCTCAGTGTTCGTTTCATCAATATAAGTACCATGTCACAAATCCATAGATAATCGCTGCCCCTCCATTCAGGTCTAGGGTCTCACTTCACTTAAGACAGTGATCCTAGAGTCCTTGATGCTTATTATGTATCATTGGTGCTCCTGAAGGTATTTAGCATCATAGGACATCCATCATCATTGAATCAGGTTCCATTTACAACCCTAAACCCTACTTAGGTGGTTACACGGGTCAAGGTTAAGCCCGACCCTTGATTCTTGTCCAGCGTGTCCCAATCGGTCCAAATGAAATGTCAACGGGGCCCACATGTGATCAGATCATAGAAGGGAACTAATTTGGAAAATCACTATTTGCAGTGTATCAGGTCGACATCATGGTCCCCGGGTCGACCTAGCATTCTGTGGAAATGGATTGCTAACTGAGAGTCATGAATCACATTCTGCAGTGTCCCCAGTCGACATCATGGTCCACCCGGTCGACTGGGTACACTGCGGCACTTCCACAAACATCTGGCAGGTGGGGGAAAAGGTGCAATGTGGCCGGTCGACCGGGCCTCTTGGCCAGTCGACCGAGTACACGAAGACTGTACCCTGTGGCCATTTCTGTTCTCAGTTAATGAAGCCTCTCCTGTGTGCCCGGTCGACATCCTGGGGGA
This sequence comes from Persea americana, assembly GCA_029852735.1. Classification (NCBI taxonomy): domain Eukaryota; kingdom Viridiplantae; phylum Streptophyta; class Magnoliopsida; order Laurales; family Lauraceae; genus Persea; species Persea americana. The sequence continues at coordinate 16,091,162 of CM056809.1, forward strand.
TGATGTCGAGCGGGTACACATGGGTTCCATATTTTCAAGATTCTGCCCTTTTCATTTTTCCATCCAAACTCCATCAAATCCGGCTTATATCTACACTAATCATCTCCAAACACCATACACACCTCCCATTCCATGATTTCATCACAAATGGGCCATTGATCTTCCAAATGGGGGATTCCCATCCATCAATGGCCAAAAATCACATAAAAGAGCCTAGAACAACAATTCCACCTATCACATCATTCAACCAACCATCCATAAACAGAAGTCATGCTAAACATCCATCAAACACAGTAATTATAACTCTAAGCATATTAATCAATTAAATGAAAGAATCTAAACATGTCTACTTGCGTCTATTCGAAATTGGTGAAGGAGTTGAGAGAGAGATATGTGAATTCCATGCTCCTAAGGTGTTGATTGAGCAATTGGGGTGGTCTCCTAGCTTCTCCTTGGGCTGGGATTTTGAGGAATTAGGGTTTGCTTGGGGAGGAAGATAGGGTAAATGAGAGATGAGAGTAAATTAGGGTTTTAGGCTAATGTTTGCAATAGTTTGCTTTTATAGCTTAGGGTTTAGAATAATTACCAAAATGGTAACTTGGTTTAAAATGGGAAAGAGATGGGGCCATAGGCAAATAGGTTATTAGGTGGGTTTCTAGAAGGTTCTTAACTATCAATGCCCTTCATATTAATTCTAATATTAACTAAGTCTTAATCTAATCAAGACCTATTAAATTAACAATAAACACCCAATATTTATTAAGAATTATATATACAAGCTAGCTCTAAAACTTAGGAACATTAGCCTTCTATTCCACTAATTTCTATTAATTAGCATTTAAAGTAGGAAATATCATATATGGTTAAGATTACAACTTAGGCTTCTAATTAGAAAATTAATTCTAGGAAACCACTATTAATCTCACAAGGGTCTTAATCTTATAGTTTAGGCTAAATTAATGGGAATTACCAACCACTCATGCTAATCACCTATTAAATAGGATAATCAAGGATTTGACTTTGTCAAATTGGGTCCCACTAAGTATTTCTAGGGACGGGTCCTCACATCCATGTAATGGTTAATGGTCGATCTTTGATCAAATGGCCCCTTGTTGGCACACCCAAAAAAAATTATCTGCCCATACATAACATTCACCAAGGCAAAATACTCATTTTCCATGAAAAGAATGATTACATTGATGACCACTGGAATCTGACCAACTATAGCAAAAGGACTTTCCAACGGCTACTGCCTGTGAGGTCCACTGACTACTGCAAACTTCAGCATTCTAGCCGCTCAAAGCAATGAAGCTGCCGCTGGTCCTCGATCAAAAGATGACCGCGAGGTGTTACGAACACTGGCCACTAAACTTCTTCTCTCCAAGTTGCCCGATGCCCACGATCTCCCATGATCTAGCTAGTTGCTTCTTCTGATGGCCGCGGAAACGCTCAAAAGGGGAACAACCACTTTTCCCATTGAAGACAGTTTCGAAACTACCTCCACTCCTTTGTGATCTCCAGTAGTTATGGCTCATCAAATGCTATAAAATGAAGACTTTGGAGAACAAGGAGGAAGTTGGCTCATTTTCATTCGACACCATTATATCTCAGATTCAGCATAAAGAAGCTCGAAAACTCTGTCATTTGCAGATGAAAATCAGGCACTGGTGAACGCTTCTCCTTGGACCTGGGCGATAGCCTCAGAAAGTCAGCCTTTGTACCTCTCACCATGGACGAAAGGCAGAGATCGTTTTTGCTGTTTTGAAGCAGGCCTCTCTGATTAATCCTTATTCACAAATAATGGTGATGAACTACAAAGACTGACAAAAGAAGCTAAATTGCAAACTTCTCCAATTTTGTCTCCAGCAAACTCATGAAGACAATAGAATTTTGTTCTTTTCCATTATTTTGATTTCCTAAGCCTGACGAGGGGGGTTGTATAAAAAATTGTAAACAATCTGCACTCATAAAGTGAAGCAACGAATGACCAATGTAAATAAAAGTGGAAATGATTCTTCTTACATGATCAAGCATCCGTACGGGACATTTTCACATATTTATGTAATGTTTAAAGGATGGAATAAAAGAAAAGTTTCTTCACGGGACTTTCACCTCCCTTTCCACACTTGTTGGGCGAAACACCCCCATGCAGATATTTTAATTAAATAGTTCAAGTAAATCAAGATTGGTATTGTCCTTTATATATTCTTGCATAAAGGTGTAAAACCTTTATATAGCAGTGGGTCATATCTATTATCATAAAATGGTAATGAAGAATAAGTTCCACCGGATAGATAACTGTTCATCTTTCGTCAAATGGGTCCGGTGTAGCGATAGATTAATTAAATGGTTTCTATATAATAAAATTGTAGGATATAAATTAGGGATATTCAACTCTTATAGATAAAGATCTCAGCTCTAAGAATTTGAATTTGTCAAGAAAGGTTAACAGTTGAAATCAAAATTGAACTCCAATTTCTCAATTGATTTCAGAATCAAACATCAATTTCAAAATGGAATCCTAGGTCTATAATATATAATAATATAATAATGGAAAATATTCAAGTGAGAACTAGTTCTCACTATGCTTCCGTGAGAACTATTTGTGGGGCCCACCTAGAAACCAATCCAAACTGTGCATAAACAGTGACCTCCCTTGATAGTTACTAATCCTGAGGTTTGACACCCATCCAAATGGACTCGGCCGTTGGATGGATGATTGAATTTTTTCTTAATATGAAGCCATTAAACTCGCGGGCAATGGATGAAGGGGTTAAAAGCATGAGATTAGGATCAAACTTGATACTTGGGGTTCTCGCACATAGATCTTTCCATCCCCTCTGGTCCCATCCCTAAATGGGACCCACAAATGGGCCTCATAAAAAGTTCTCACCGTGACTATGTGAGAACAGTTCTCACTAGAACAAAGCCCTATAATAATTATTGTGTTACCAAAATCTTTTTCATTAACATCTACTTAAGACCAATCTTTAAGAGTCGTCGCCGAACAAGTAATAAGTAAGTACTACCGTGAAAGTCGTTCAAAATTCCCGCTTACGTGGTGAGAGCCCCAGTCACGACATCTGCGCGCGCGCGTGCGATCCTTCCTAAAACTGCCCTCTCCTCTCCTCTCCTCTCCTGCCCCTGCTCTTTTCCTTCAAATCCTAAAACCGCCCTCTCCTCTCCCCTTCTCTCCTCCTCTGCCCCTACTCTTTTCCTTCAAATCCTAAAACAGCCCTCTTCTCTCCTCTTCTGCCCCGACCCTTTTCCTTCAAATCCATCTATCATCGATTTCCCATCATTCGTCTCGTCGATTACTTTCTAAATCTCTCACCATTACATTCTAAATCCCAAAATTCCAATTGCTCCTTATCAGTTATAGTTAGGGTTTGGGTTTTTGGCAATCTTTTGATTGTTCTTAATCAATAATAATGGGTAAGAAGAAGTCCGGTATCTCTGCCCCCGCCGGAGAAGGCGATATCTCTGCCGCCCCGGCCGGTAATAAATCCAAGAAGAAGACCCACATTATCGATGACGATGAGTACTCCATCGTCTCCGACAATATGCAGATGCCCGGCGTCCAAGAAGAACCCCCTGCAGCGAAGAAGAAGGCCGCCGCAAACCCCAATCCCGATAGTAATAACAATGCTGCAGAGGAAAGCGGTGATGCGCCTTCCATGGTTTTCTCCGGCAAGAAAAAGTCCAAGGCCAAGAAGGGCAATGCCAGCGATCTCCGCGATTCTGATTTTCATGTGCTTGAGGAGGAGGATGATGCAATGCAGATTGAAGCCCCCGTGATTGCGCTTGCTGGTAAGAAGAAGCCATCAAAATCCTCCAAAAAGAGTAATTCTGTCTTTAGCGGGTCTAATTTTAATGCTGCGATTGGCGGTGGTGATGATAATGCTGCTGATATCACTTTGAATTCTAGTAATGACAACCATAATAATAAAGTAGAAGATGAGCTTAAAAATAAGCCTCCCAAATCCTCCAAAAAGAGTAATTCTGTTTTTAGCGCGTCTAACTTCAATGCGATTGGCGGTGATGATGATGGTACTGCTCATATTGCTTTGAATTCTACTAATGCCAATGATAGTAGAGTAAAAGATGAGGATGATGTTCCCGCGATTGCTTTCTCAGGGAAGAAGAAGTCGTCGTCTAAATCTTCAAAGAAGGGTAATAGTTTGTTCACTGCATCTAGTTTTGTTGGTGGTCTTGAGGGTGATGATGCTAGCACTGATGTTACAATGAGTTCTACCAGTAAATTAGAGGAGGAAGACGATGATGGCAGTCAGATTTCTCCCTCTGGTAAGAAGAAGTCTAAACCTTCCAAGAAGAATAGTAGCGTGTTTACTGCTTCCGGTTTTGACTCAGTTGTAGATGATGCCATTGGCGATCATCAAGTGAAGAACGAAGATGATGCTGAGATGATTACTTTCTCAGGTAAGAAGAAGTCGTCCAAGAAGAGTTGCCTACGATCTTTTATTGCCTCTGGTTTTGATACAGTTCTGGGAGAAGAAGATAGTGGTGTGACTGAACCTGAACAATCTTCTATGGATTGCAGTATTAGTAGTTGCAATGAGGCGAGTAGAAAGAATGAAGGTGATGACAAATATAGTAAGCAGGGGAGTGAGACTGTGGTTGAACCTTCCAAGAAGCAGAAGAAGGGTAAGAAGAAAAGTGGAAAGACGGCTCGGGAGGAGGAGGAGGATGATCTTGATAAGATTCTTGCAGAGCTTGGCAAAGGACCTCCACTACCCAAACCTACAGCTCCTCTCCCAGAGGTGATATTTCAAGCTCCGCTTGAACCCGTTAAACCTCCTGATATTGTAGTTGAGGGGAAGAATACCGAAGTTGAAGAAAAAGAAGGTGGTGAGTCTGCGGCTGCTAAAAAGAAGAAGAAGAAGAAGAAGGAAAAGGAGAAAGAAAAGAAGGCAGCTATTGCAGCTGCAGCCGTGGGAGTGGAGGCAACAAAGGAAGAGAAGCAAGAAGAAAAGAAGAGCAAGATTTCTGATCAAAAGATCCCAAAGCATGTCAGAGAAATGCAGGAGGCGCTGGCAAGGCGCAAAGAAGCAGAAGAGAGGTTAAAGAAAGAGGAAGAGGAAAAGTTGAGGAGGGAGGAAGAGGAGCGCCGCATGCAGGAAGAGCAGGAAAGATTGGCAGAAGAGGCAAGGCGTAGGAAAAAGGAAAGAGAAAAGGAGAAGCTTCTAAAGAAAAAACAGGAAGGGAAGCTTCTAACACCTAAACAGAAGGAAGAAGCCAAAAGATTGGAGTTAATGAGGAAACAATATCTTGGGGATAAAGCCCTGTTACCCGCTGCCAAAATTGAGACTTCATCAAGCAAAAGGCCAAAGTTTGAAAAGAGAAAGGCAAAGCCTGGTCCCTTACATGGACATAGCGGGGCAGCAGCAGAGGCGTTGGAAACTGTGGAGGTTTTGGAAAACAAACTCAACAGCATGCCGCCTGTCTTTGAATCGCCAGAAGTTGAGATGGCTGAAGAGCAGTCCTCCATCATTGACATTGAGCATCAGGTGGTTGAAGAAAATGAAACTGAAGAAGATGATGACGTCGAGGAGTGGGATGCCAAAAGCTGGGATGATGTGGATATCATCTTGCCAGCTAAGAGTGCATTTCCTGAGGAGGAGGCTGAATCTATGGTGAAGAAAGACACCAAGCACTTAACAGCATCTGATTCCATGAACGCCAAAGTGCCTCCTGCACCTGCCAATCCCACAATTACCACTAAAAAGGCAGCTCCTTCGGTGCTCGCGAAAAGTCGAGATACAAGAAGCAAAGGTGAAGATCATGAAGTTGAAGAAGCAAAAGAGAAGACAGAGGAAAAAGAAGCCGTAGCAGAACAGGATCAATGCGCATCTGATTCTCTGTCGAAAAGGAGTGCAGATAACCTCCGCTCTCCAATTTGTTGCATTCTTGGTCACGTTGACACAGGTAAAACCAAGCTGCTTGATTGCATTCGAGGCACTAATGTTCAAGAGGGTGAGGCTGGAGGTATTACGCAGCAGATTGGTGCTACGTATTTCCCTGCAGAAAATATAAGGGAGAGAACAAAGGAGCTTAAAGCTGATGCAAAGTTGAGGGTCCCTGGCCTGCTGGTGATTGATACCCCAGGACATGAGTCATTCACAAATTTACGATCACGAGGTTCTGGTCTATGTGACATTGCAATTTTGGTGGTTGATATTATGCATGGCCTAGAACCACAGACTATTGAATCTATTAACCTTTTGAAGATGCGGAAAACTGAATTCATAGTTGCCTTGAATAAGGTGGGATGGTTTACGTGATCAATTTACATTATGAATTTCAGTAAGCTTCTGCTTAATGCTGCATTTGACTCCTTGCCATCATGGGAGGAGAGATTCTTCTATGATTTTGAGAATTTAGATCTACTCATAAAAAAGCCCCTGAAAATCAAGAGAAGAATTTCTCCACGTCCTAGTGGAAGTTAAGTGGCAAATGCAGTATCATTATGTTATTAGTTTCTTCTTGTGGTCTGATACTTCAGCGTTTCAATTTCAAAGGTTGATAGACTGTATGGATGGAAGACTTGCCCCAATGCACCTATTGTCAAGGCTATGAAACAACAATCCAGGGATGTGCAAAATGAGTTCAAAATGAGGCTTACTCAGGTCATTTTACATTCTTGCCTTTTCGGCTCTATGTTAGGACATATTACTTATAGTGAACCATCATTGTGAACTTGCAATTGCCTCTTTTTTTTTCTTTCAGATCATCATGCAGTTTAAGGAGCAAGGCTTAAATACTGAATTGTACTACAAAAACAGAGAAATGGGGGAGACATTCAGTATAGTCCCTACAAGTGCAGTCAGGCATGTACCCTGAACTTGAAGCTGTGCCATGTTCACCAGATATGATATTGTTTTTTTGGTGCTTGCAGTAGCTGATTTAATGACATTTGTTTGTTTCTGGTATTCCAGTGGTACAGGCATCCCGGATCTTCTTTTGTTATTGGTTCAATGGACACAGAAAACCATGGAGAAAAAGCTTGTGTTTGTCAGTGAAGTACAGGTGTGAACATTGTAGAATCTATTTAGGCACATTTTTTGTTTACCATGTTTGATATCAACACCTGTTCATACAGTTTTCACATTTATTGTTTATTCATCGTTATCATTATCCCATATATTTAAGGTTGGCTACTTTTTACTCAACCCTATATGCAACCATACTGTTTGTAACATCTTACCAGAACAGTGGTAGTTACTGTTGCTAACTTCGGGTTTGTTCCAACTGTTCTCAGTGCACAGTCTTAGAGGTAAAGGTCATTGAAGGCCTAGGGACAACTGTTGATGTTGTGTTAATTAATGGCGTCCTTCATGAAGGGGATCAAATAGTTGTTTGCGGCATGCAGGTAAGCCGTGTGACCCTTTGTTCTATCTTAAGCTTTATGGTGCTGAATGTTTCTGCTCACATGTTCATCGTTCCATGTTAGGGGCCTATTGTTACAACTATCCGAGCTTTGCTAACACCTCATCCCATGAAAGAGCTCCGAATAAAGGTAAGTCTGCAAAAGCTATTGTTTTGTTTTACACTCTGTTGCATGTATTTCTTGTCAGTTTGCTTATTGTGGAGGAGCAAAATTTTCATGATGCATGCTGGGCCTTGAAACTGTATGGAACTATGGATTAATAGGGAGGGGTTCAAATGCCAAGAACTTCTGTTTGGTTGGGGATGCTACCTTCTGATCTTTTTTCATTTTCCTCGATGCTCTCCTTTTCATTTTTTTAAAGAACTCTTTTACCTCATGTTTTCCTGAATTTCTCCCTCTTTCATCCATTTGTATTTTGGATTTTTTTGTACATATATAATAGGAAAATATAATTATCATGCTCTTATGAGCAATTTTTTTTTTTAAGAAGTAATGGTAATGATTTTATTAAAAAAATAAAACACAACACTAACAACAAACACAAGGGCACCCTGGGTAGAAGATACTTTTACTCTACAGGAAGATTTAGTGATGCTTAGTTTTAGCTGAGTGATAGTTAAATTATTGAGAAAGTGTCAATACAAAGGATCGTAATATTGTTCCTGGGAAATGAAATGCATCTACCACTGAACTTTCAGTGGTTGAACGCTCTCATTCTTTTCAATTATGTCAGACTTGTTCATAAGAGTAGCTATGCTTCTTTCTCTGATAAGCTACTAGTATCTAAGCTGATTGCACATTTTGTCTAATCAGTTGTACTGGACATCTGAGACTTAACTTTTGACATTAACTTGATGATATGGTGTCAATCATAGCTGTTAAGGATAAATTACCCCGCTTCATGTAATTGTAAGGAGTATGTGAAACAAAATTCTATTTTTCTATCATTATTATTATTTTTTTATCAGTAATTGGTTTTTTCATTTAAGATTGATATGAATACAAGTAATGAATTTCTGATTCATCTGGTGGTAGTAAAGACATTTTTGGCTTATTAGCTAGCTGTGTTTTTTATTTTCTTTTTTCTTTTTATGCACTACCTGCTTTTCACAATTCAAAAACACAACATCCTAAGTTTTTTTTTTTTCACAAAACAAAAGAAGAAAAACAAAGGTTTATTGCAAGCCTACAATTCATTTTCTATGCCAATGCTATTATAAAGTATGTTGTATATCACCAAATCAAGATGGCAAGGATAAATATCATCATTACCATAAAATAATGTCATTCTCCTTCTAAAATTCAAACCTTCCATCGCTTATATATGAAGACAAGAGCCCGTGGCATAGAGGAAGGTGCTCACTATTTGTAGCCTTGATTTTGTGGGTTTGAATCATGTTACCAAGCAATACACATGACAGAGTTCTTTTTGATGAATATAAGGAATATATTATTAGTGACACTTTGGAGAAGTGGAGTCTCCAGTCTCATGTATTGGAATGATTCTCCATGGAAGACCTTATATTTTGTGGTTTTTCTTTGGATCTATTTATCCTTTTTTTTTTTAAATAATCTATTTGGCTATTACATCTTTTTTCCAATGAACTATTTATCTATTCATTTATCTTTCAAGCCCCCACCATTCTTTTTGTCTCTCTTTTCTTTCAATACAAGTCTTTAGCTGTCAAAAGTCTTATATTTTCCACACTGGTTTCGAAACACTGCTTTCACATGGGAATTGGCTGAGTTATGATTTTTTCATACTCTACATGAGCCACTTTGTTTTAGAACACTTACAGCTGGTAGGGTTACTCACCGAGTCAGTCATTTCTTTAATATGAGTATGTAACTAAGTGTTCTGGAATAATTGTATATTAAAAAGCGATTGATACAGACCATCCTTTTTTTTAGAAGGTTGCGACATGAATATGCACATACATTCATAGATGACTAAAACAGAGGTAGTTCTAGTTTGAGTGGATCATCATCAAAACCCTGCCCAACTATATTGGGTCAACACCATAAATTCTATTTCAACATTCCAATCTATCATGGGCCAAATCCTCAGATAGGTTGCCCTTCGTTAGACCTATCCTTACATCCATGTCCTCTTTGGCCTACCCCTTCTTTTTGGGGAGCCATCAATCCAGAAACTTTTCCTTACCGGAGCTGTTGTGGGCTTGCATTTGACATGTTCAAACCATCTCAAATCCATCTCTCTTAATTTATCACCTATTGATGCCACCTGTAAGCTCTCCCAATGCCCTCATTTATGATTTTATTTTTTATATTTTTTTTAATTTTATAATAGAGTAAAATGGTAAAGAAAGACCGAGGCAAGACTCGAACACATGACATCCCACATAGGCACACAACAAAACCAGTTAGGCTACTGCCCAGGACCTATTCTAGTTTTACTACACATCCATCTTAACATTCTCATTTCTGCTACTCATTTTTTTAACATGTATTGTTTCCTAATTGGCCAACATTCTGCTCCATAAGTCATATGTGGTCTAATCACTGTCTTGTAAAAATCTTCTTCAATTATTTTGGTCTGTGTTGATCACAAGCACTCCAAAAGAAAGTCTTCGCTTTAACCATCTAGCTCTTAACTTATATTCGACATCCTCCTTAATCTCCCAGTCCTTATTGATTATAGAGCTAAGGTATCAAAAGGACTCTCTGTGATACCTCTTGAGCTTCAACTCAGAAGAGTTACATCTCTCCGTACATCCCCACTGAAGTTGCAATTCATATATTCTGTCTTTGTACGAGTTATTTTAAGGACCTTAGATTCTAAACCCCCCCCCCCCCCCCCCCCCGGTAAAACTCCCACCATCTCTTAAGTTTCACATCCTCATTATCTTTTGATTCATCCACCCCAACACTATCATTTGCAAACAAAATATATCAAGGTGCTTCCTATTGAGTATGAATATTTAACTCATCCAAAATCAACATAGAGATAAGGGCTTAAGCACACCTTGATCCAAACTTATGGTTATTGGAAGCTCACCTGTCTCTCCACACGTAGTTTTCTCACTTTTTACCTCTTTTGCATACATGTAACATCGTCATTTTATTTAAATCCAAACAAATTAAATATCTTGGTACTCTGTTGTAGGTTTTCTCTAGAACCAAATTGACTTTCAGTCTCAGACATATTGGTCTTTTGTCTTTGTCTTTACTCGATTGCTCTCCTATAGTTTCATCGTATGACTCATATAAGTTTAATCCTACGATAATTGGTGCAACTTTGTATATCTCTTTTGTTCTTATATATAGGTACTAGAATACTTTCCATTCATTCAACATTTTCTTTGTCCTTAATTGTCTTATTGAAGAACCTTAAGCATTTCCAAGCCTCTATTTGAATCCCAACGGGCCTCGTAGCCCTTCCTATTTTCTTTCTTGCCATTGCTTACTTCATTTTACTACCCTAATTCTACTGTAGAAGATATGTCTTGCTAACGAAGTATCTTCTTTCGTTCTTAATCCTCTCATAGAATCTTCCATTAGAAGTTTGTTAAAATATTCTCTCCCCTTTTCTTTGATATCACTGTCATTTGCTAAAACATTTTTGTCATCACTTTTTATACATCTGACATGATCTAATTCTCTATTTTTCCTTTCCATCATTGTAATGTGCTTAAAATATCTCTTTCCTTCTCTTGTTTCCAACTTTTTATATAGGTTATCATATGATATGCTTTGGATTTTGCATCACGTTATCTTTGCCTTCTTATAGATTTCATAAATTCCCGTATTATTAGTCTATTATCAAACTTTGTAGCAATGTATTTTCTCTCGAAAAACTTTCTAACCTCGACACTCCACTGGTTTCTTTATCGAAGTATGTTTTCCTTTTTAATTCTCTAAGTGTCTCTTTGACAACCCTTTTAGCATAGTTAGCCATTTGGTTACATCACTGTAGTTTTTTTTTTTTTTTTTAAATGCACATCATTGTAGTTTTTTCCTCCAAATTTTATTCTCCCTTTTGGATCACTTTATGTTTAAATGTCTAACAAAAACACATATCTAAAATTTGTGGATGACTAACAAAAACACATTATTAATATTGTTTCTCAACATACTTGCAGGGATCTTATCAACATCATAAGGAGCTCAAGGCTGCACAGGGTATCAAGATAACTGCACAGGTGATGTTTGCTTCCTGGGTGTTTTTGAAGTTCAATACATATTTAGGTGTAATTAGACAAGCTTAACGTTGCAATTTTTAATATTTCCAAGTTACACTTATACGTCATAATGTTCTGTCCAAATCTTAAAAGTGAAAGTTACTGCAATGAGTTAATTTTTAATTTGAAAAAAAAAAGTCTATTGCATCCTTAAAATATTTGGCTTAGAGATGAAATTTTAATATTACTATATTTGTGAGATGGTTACATCCTTGGTCTTATTCTAGTCATGTAAGTTGTCTTCCGTTACATTTTCTTGTAGGGCCTTGAACATGCCATTGCAGGCACTGGACTGTATGTGGTTGGGCCTGGGGATGAAGTAGAATTTGTCAAGGAAGCGGCCATGCAAGACATGAATACAGTTATGAGCAGGATCGATAAGAGTGGTGAGGGGGTGTCTGTGCAAGCCTCTACGCTTGGTTCACTGGAAGCACTCCTGGAATTCCTCCGGAGTCCAGTGGTAAACATCCCAGTAAGCAGCATAAGCATAGGACCAGTGCACAAGAAGGATGTCATGAGGGCCGGTGTTATGCTTGAGAGGAAAAAGGAATATGGCACAATACTGGCATTCGATGTCAAAGTGACCCCCGAGGCTCGAGAACTTGCAGATGAGACTGGTGTGAAGATATTCATTGCAGATATAATATATCACTTGTTCGATCAGTTCAAAGCTTACATTGATAATCTAAAGGAAGAAAAGAAGAAAGAAACTGCAGAAGAAGCAGTATTCCCCTGTGTTCTGAAGATAATGCCAGACTGCATTTTTAACAAGAAGGATCCAATTGTTGTGGGTGTTGATATTCTAGAAGGCATTGCGAAGGTTTTACTCTGCTCTCATTTTCTCTATTTTAGTTCACTTTCTATTTTACAGAATGTTCATTAATGTGTGGAAAGTGAGAATGGTACGATTCTTGTTTGGTATCAGTTGAAGTTGCAGGTTGTCTAAAATAAACATATATCTTGAATCTGAGAATTTAATTAGTCCAAATTATGGACTCAGGTTTCCTCTAAAATTTCAAAGCTGAACGTGTTTGTTTCAAGGAAAAACCAAATGCCAATCATCTCTCCGTTCCTAGTTGTACAGCTATGTGCACAACATGCTAATGGATGTATATTGAATGCAGGTAGGAACTCCCATTTGTATTCCTTTAAGGGGTTTTATTGATATTGGACGGATTGCTTCTATTGAAGTTAACCACAAACAGGTCGATGTGGCAAAGAAAGGCCAGCAGGTTGCTATTAAGGTAATTAGTGCATGACGATCGAAATGTTAGCAAATCGGTTTCCCCAACTAGTTAGGCCTAATTTGTTTCACTCTTATCGGTACAGATCGTTGGCAACAATCCTGAAGAGCAACAAAAAATGTGCGGCAGACATTTTGACATCAACGATGAGCTTGTCAGCCACATCTCAAGTAGATCTATAGATATACTTGAAGCAAACTATAAGGTGACTTCATTTCTTCTAATAATAGTCAAATCTACACAATGCACATTGTGTCATCACACAAACATCATTATTACTTCATCATCATCATTGATCACACAATTTTCTATTTAAGATGGAACACTGGAATCTTTTTTTCTTTTTGACTTGCACCACTTGCCAGAAGTTTGCAATCTTTCCTTCCATTGCAGTGGATAGAACTCTAGTCTGCCCCATGATGGGCATTTGCCTTGCCATGATCCAATAGCCCCTCTTATCTCTTGGGCTTTAAACTTGTATTTGCTCATATCTGCTGAAGTGGGTCATGGACCCGACCGAGGCTGCTATAGGGTACTTTCCCATCAAAGGCTGGTTTCCATGAAATGTATAGTTTGGTTTATCACATTTCTATGTGCCAGATGAAAACAGAGGACCAAAACTTTTCCTGACATTTATGCATCATACAACATGTGGAGAAGCCAATAGTATACAATTAGTCCATGATTGCATTAGATCTCAATAAAAACATCTAGGGATTTTTACGAAAACCCCTTAGAGTTGAGAAATATGATGGGAGGAGCCAAGAACTTCATAATGATGGCAGAGGGCCTCTGTTCCATGATATCATGGAATAACCCAACATTCCATGATATCATGGAATAGTATGACATACAAATGCCCCGATTCATGATATCGTGGAGTGTCTTTTTTTTTCATGAAATTTGCATGTTCATTATTCCATAATAATATCATGGAATGTTTGGTTATTCCATGTTACCATGAAATAGAGATCCTTTGTTGTCATTATAAAGTGCCCGGGCCCTCTGTCGTATTTCTCAACTTTTAAGAGTTTTTTCCTTGTAAAACCTCCTAACTTCTATATACACAAAAAGCAGTCAATTTTTCATGTTGATGCATGGCACGTTGTTAACAGTTTTGTTAGATAAGCTTTAAAAATTCTGCCCATTACTGATTTCTATAGAACTCATGAACCCAACCCATTATGTAAAGAAAACATGTATATGTTTACATCGGAGCTATGTACATATATGTATTTAAACCTGGCCAAAATATTATATTAACTTTCCAAAAAGAAAATTAGAATATAAGGCTTAATGATAAATTAAGTTTTTTTCCCCTTCTTTCGGAAGTAGTTCATTCTACCAACCACAGGGTTCATAGTTAGATTCATATTAGCATTCAAATTGCAAGCATGCATGCATTCTGGCGGCATCTGCATGTTGCACATCAAGAGTAGCTATTATGGCAGTTTGATACTTTATTGTTTGCTTCTCTACTAAAGTAAGCATAATGTCAATGTACAGGATGATTTGTCCCGTGAGGAGTGGAAGCTGGTAAAGAAACTGAAGAAGTTATTTCTCCAAGGAGAATCAATGCGGTTCTTTCAATAAGCACCTTTAATTTAGAGGGGTCTGGCTTTTGTGGATTGCAAGGATTGAAAATCCCCACCATCCACAAAGTCCTGTGGGTGAAATTTTCGCTCTTCCAACCCTTGCACTTTTTTTATGGAGCTGAAGAATATTTCAGGATGCCCAATCCTGGGTATGGGCTTCTATTAGAAATGCTAAAATCATCATAATCTAAGATGCACATATTTAATGTAAGACAGATTTTTTTTTTTTGTTGCATCTTTTGTTACAAAATTTCCACGCAATTACATGATACGCCTACCACTTATCCCATACAAAGAGATGAGCATCCTTTTATCTAAATGTGGATGTAACGGAGTAAAACATTTGAATATAATTACATTGTTCTTTATTATTTTTTCAATGCCTCCTAAAATGTTTTTCAAAGCTCATACATCTTTCATTTATTTGTATTCTCAATTACCAGACAACTGAAGATTGTACTTCCTTTTATTTTTTTCTTGAATCTTGGCCCATAGGGCCATTGTTTAAAGAGATATGGCTTACATAAATGGTGCAGGTGCAGGTGCAGGATGAACAGAGTTGTTCATGTCCCACATTATATATTTTGCTTGTGTGCTCCCCACCCTTTAGACAATCCACAAAATACTCCAAATCTCTCCATATAGAAAACTTGACGTGTGGATGATCGTGATGCTCTTGCGACTCTAGGAACCCTGAGACATTGCAAATTAAGCAGCATGTGTAAAATACTTGGGTCTCATTGAAGGTTTGCCAGCCCCATTTTCTTTGATTAGATGAGTACTAACATTTGGCATGTTAACTGTTTAATTTGTAATTAGTAAAAAAAAAAAAAAAAACCTCCTCTTTCCTAATTTTGAAATGCCGGGCAAGTATATGCCATGCATTCTGTATTTGTGTGTTACGATGGCAATGAAAGGGGTTCCAACTCCTTTTAGAGGAAAATTTGGCTCATTTTTCATAAAAGGGGAGGGGGTCTCTTTTCCACGGTTCAGATTTTCAATGGTGGGCCCCACTATAGAATTCCACTTGTTTCACTCATGCCTATCTAGAGTTGGAGGGAGACCTTAAAAAAATACTAGCAACAAAGGCCCAGGACAAAAATATATAGTAAATTATTATAATAATTAAAACTATTAAAAAACTTTACTATTATTATTTTTAAGAATTTCTCGAAGAAAATAAATCTTAAGAATTTATGCTAAAAGAAAGAAGTAATAATGAGCCAATGTTGTTAGTAATAAAAATAAAAATAACAAGTAAAAGGGTTTAGGGCTTTTCTTTTTTTTGTTTTGTTTTTGGTAATGAATAAAGAGAGATGAAAGCGTATTATATATATATATATGGGGAATGATCATATGCATCTTTCCCTCACTATAGGGTGAGGAATACTTCCATTTTGGTGTCTTTTCAAGTACAAAAAGCCCCACCTCATGTACTTAAAAAGTCACTTTTGTACTTGAAAAGACCCCAAAATGGAAGTATCCATCACCTTATGGTGAGGGAAAGATGCATATGAGCATTTCCCTATATATATAGAGAGAGAGAAGGAGAGAGAAAGGGAGGGGGCAGGCCCAGCACAGCTCTCCTAAACTGCAGCTAGAGATGTTAAATGGTCCAGCACAGCCCATAGCTTAATTGTGTCACGCCGGCACTGCCTGACTGGCCAGGGAGTCGGCCCAGCACGGCAGGGGCCGTGCCCAAGTCATGTTAGGTCGTGTCGTGCCTATCGTGCCATGGGCTTCGTGTGGTTCTTATCATTTGAGCTAAAAAAACAAAGATCTTACACCCTCTTAGGCTGAAAAAACAAAGGTCCTATACTAAAAAAATTAAAAGATACACATAAAGAAGAGTATGACATACAAATTTAAGTGGTTCTATCAAATCCAACCTACTCCATTGAGAAGAGAACCATTTGGATCTTTTTAATTCGAAGATTTTTCAATATGATCGCCTTCAAAACCTATACAATTTTTTGGATAATAAAGAAATAAGACTATTTTTTTTTTATAATCACACTAAAAATATCAAATATCACGTCTCGTGCCATGCCTCTGGCGGGCCGTGCCCAATCGTGCCAAACGTGCCTGGCCCAGCAGGACCCTATCTTGGGCCGGGCCATGCTACGGGCCACTGAATGTCGTGTTGTGCTGGCCCGGCCCATTTGACATCTCTAGTTACAGCTTATATTATCCTAAGCTGAAATCATCTGCAAAATCATCTCCATCATAAACTACATCAAATTATCTTCTCCAGAATCAAGATAAATCCAATCAAAACTCGATTTTCCAATTCCATCACGCCAAAAGCAGAGATAGTCGACTTTAATTTGTGAAACATGTACTGTTTCAGCTTAGGATAACATAAATTGCAGCTTTTATATATATATATATATATATATGGCAAGGCTCTTCTAAGCTAAAGCTTAGGATAAAATAAGCTCAAGTATGTGGTGGAGCCCACCAGGGGACCCACATGAGGATGGGGATGGGGATGAGGGGATTTCAAGGACTCTCTGGGACCATCCTCTTTGCAAAAAATCAGGTCGAGCCATGATTTCTATTATTTTCATCTGAACTCCAAAAGTTTAACAGTTAACAATCCATTCAGATCAATACACAGTCGACCCAATGGTTAAATAAATTCAGATCTGATCGAAAGTTGGTGGACATGTGCAACTCAGGGGGGTTCTGTGTTTGGTCCATTTGGATGGACTAAGGGTGCGCCCCACAAGTGTGAGCTTATAAAATTTTATCCTAAGCTTGAGCTTAGGAGAGTCTTGCCCATATATATATTATATATATATTAAAGCATTATAAAAAGAGGATACAGGGGGCACCACGTCAGCAGGTAAGAGCTCTTCTTTTAGAAAAATACATAAGAAAAAAATGCATGCTTTGAGGTTCATCCAACGATCCCTCCCTAATACATGAGAATACTTGTACATGTATTTTAAATCTCCTACACTTTCTCTCTAAGGCCTATAATATCTCTTTGATTTTCCTCAAATCTCTTCTTAATGATAGGAAACGTTATCATTTAAATAGAGCTCACAAACAGAATCTGCGATTTAGATATATAGATTGTCTTATAGTGATCTCATCCATCCATATAAAAAATGCAAGGCAATATGGACCGTCCCAAGTGCTACATGGGTGTGCCTAATTATTCATGTAGGCCATTAATGCATGCCCATCTTGGTTTTATCTTCCATTGGTTGTTAATGTCAATTGATCTGGGATATCTAGATGTATGAAATACCATCCATCCGGTTCATTCCACTTTTGATGATGTGGCCCATGATCTTGATGGCCCTCATCATGTCCTAGGTAGGACGAGGATGAAAAGGGGGTGGGGAAGAAAATAAATAGGAATACTTTGAACTTGCTCACCAATTGAAAAAAAAAGAAATACATGAGACCCGCCTTTAATAATTGTTGTAGATGAGGCCACTTTTAAACACATCATGATGCAACTTAATGAATTAGGATAAGAGGCCCGCCTTTAAATATTACATATGTGACCCCACCAATGCTCCTTGGAACACCACATCAACAAGGGCCTACTGTCAAAATGTCCAATTGGACACACCTTTAGATATTCGAATATGGGGCCTACCTTTAGATGTTACATCATGTGACCCCACTAAGGATCATCGGAATGCCACATCAGCAAGGTCTCACTGTCCAATTGAACATACCTTGAAGGAATTAGGATATGAAGCCCACCGTTAGATGTTACATCATGTGACCCCACCAAGTTATTTTTTCATTTTTATTAAAGTGATATCTATAATAAATATAAACTATTTATTTATTTATGTAAAATCTATTCTTTTCCAATAATATCTCAGAAAAGAATCACATATTTCATTATATTTTTTTAGCTCGGGCACCATACCTCTCCATTTAATTCTGTAAGCCTACGCCTGTGGGGCCCACCCTTGGTCCATTTGGACCAAACACACGACTCCCCTAAATTGCACATATCCACTAGCTTTTGGTTAAATTCAGATTTACTGAACCGTTGGATCAATTGTGTACCGATCCGAATGGACTGTTGATCATTAAACTTTTGGGGCCGGATGGAGATGGTAGAAACCACGGTTGGGATTAAATTTTTTTCTAAGAGAAAGGTCCCAGTGAGTCCTTGAAATCCCTGCATCCCTACCCCCAGGTGGGCCCCACCACACACTTGAGCTTACCTTTCTCCTAAGCTTTAGCTTAGAAGAGCTGCTCTCATATAAACACACATTAATACTTGTGTAATGGTCAATGCCTTTAAATTTAAGGGGTCGTCATGTTATCTAAGTTTACTTCATTTTGTATTTATTTTCATTACAAGTTAAAAGATTCTAATATTCAAAGATAATAAATTTCTTTATTTTATCTTAATAATATTTTAAAGAATTCTTAAATTTTAATATATTTTCATTTTTTGCCCTTGCTTTGCAAGGGCGTTTGTTGCCAGTATATATAGGCCAGCCCTCTCCTCAGCTCAAGCTAACGGGAGAGGGTTGTTCGCTGCCTAGGGTGGGGCCCACTATTTGGTCCATCCAAATGGACCACACACGAGGGCCCCCTAAATTGCATATGTCCACCAAATTTTGCCCAATCCGATTAAATTGGACCGTTGGATCGAGTGACACCGATTCAAATGGACTATATACCGTTAAAATCTTGTGGCCCAAATGGAGATGAAAGAAATCAAGGATATGGCTGATTTTTTGTAAAGAAGGGGGGCCCTGTGTATCATTCAAATCCCCCCATCCCCATTTCCATGTGGGTCTCCAGGTGGCCCCAGGCCATTGAGCAGACGCCCTTATCCTCAACTTGAGCTGAGGATAAGGGGCATCACATATATAGGGGCGAGCTCTCCTAAGCTCAAGCTTAGGATAAGGTAAGCTCAAGTATGTGGTGGGGCCCAACTGGGAACCCCATATAGGGATGGGGATTTCAAAGACTCCCTCTGCAAAAAAAATCAACCCTAACCGTAATTTCTATCATTTACATATGGGCCAAATAGTTTAATGGTCAACAGTTCATTCGGATTGATACATAGTCGATCCAATGGTCCAGTAAATTCGGATCAACCAAAAGTTTGTGGACATGTGCAATTTAGGAGTCATGTGTTTGGTCCATTTGGATGGACCAAAGGTGAGCCCCACTAGTATAAGCTTACGAAATTTTATTATAAGCTCTAGCTTAGGAGAGCCTTGCTCATATATATATATATATATATATGAGAAATTCTAAAATACTTCTCGATCTCAAAAGGGGAGTTTCTGCCCTTATCTGATTAGCCAGTGATTTGTGTATCATTGTTGACATGTGTCACACTTTCATTTGCTAAAAGAGGGGCTTTTTTTTTTTTTGTGAAGAACGCCTGGAGAGTTTTGTAGTGTAACTCTATATGTTTGTGTGTGTCACTTGTATGGGTTCTTTTGGGTCCAACAACCCCCTAGACTGGGGCCCAAAATGAATAATATATGTAGAGCCTTGATTAAAAACTTATTTAGTAAAATTAAATATATTTTAATTTCTCTTGATATAAGAACTATGTCAATATCACACCTATTAAATCTTTGTAAATTGAAAGCGTTGCATCGATTGGATGTCCCCAATGGAAAGGAGGAAAAAGTTGGATGGAAGCAACAAGAAAAAATATATATATGTGAGTTGCCGAGATGAGTCCATTGAAAAGAAAAGGAAAAATAACGAAGCAAAAAATATAAATAAATAAAGAAAATCAATCATTTAATTAGTTTTCACTTTCCCACAGAAGTAAGGTGCAAAGCAAACCCAAGATGCCACCATTCTTTTGAGCATCCTTGTGTGATTGAATGAATCCAGTCCAATACTAGTCATCAAGAACCAATTTATGATAGCCAAATATCACAATATAAAATCTAAAGAATGAATATTGTCCATGACCAAAAAAAAGGAAAAAGAATGAATCTTGTCTATGGAAATAGTCAGTCAACCTCCTTATATTTCAAGTAAATTCAAACCGGGCAATCTCAACATATAAATGACCCGTGCATTTTTTTATTTTTTATTTTACAAAACTACCCTAATTAACGATATCATCAACCCGGTGAATGATATTATCAACTTCCTCGCAAAAAACTATGTGTTGCCTCATCTTCCTCAACTTAGTGCTGAAAATGTTCTAAAAACTATTGCATTTTGTGTCCCGGCTGTCTTCCTTAGGTGGACTCAGCATTCTTTCTCAAGTGCATGGGTTCAATGCTTAGTTTCCAAGCGTTTCTCGCTCCTTTTTTAGAGTGTATTCTCATGAGTTTTGAGGGTGCAAACTTGGAGTACAAAGCGTTCAGTGATATATCGAAATGTGGCTTTGAGTGAGGTTAGAGGGGATGGATTTGGGTATGCTTTGTAAAGATTTGGGGTCTTAGAGTCGTTTGTTTGGAGGAATCTCATAGGTCTTGATGTTTGTGAGCAACATGTGGGCAGCCATGTTGAGCAATTTCTAACAGAAGAGGTATTATCAACTATTATGAAGATTGTTGCATTTTGCAGGGAAGATTGAGTTTGTTTCAACCCCGTAATTGATTCTTTGTTATCTTGCTTATATTATTTTTGTGATTGTAGTGGAAGGAGATAAAGTGCAAGGTTTGAGTAAATGGGACTTCGGTTTTTTCGTGTAAGGGACATTAATGATGCCATCAACCAGTTGGCGATATCATCAACTGTGCTGACGATAACATCAACCGGGGTAATTTCGTCATAAATAACATACGAACAACTTACTTGTCATTTTATGCTTTATCTTCGTAAAACAAACTGTTTAATTAAATTTTAAGTTTAATATTTTCGTAAAAATCACTTTCAACTATGGTGCCCAATATATATAACAAGATCTATGTTATTGTTTAGTATAAAGTATGTATACTATCTCCAGTATACCACTATAGATTACAAACCAACCAAACCCGATTCGCGTGTTGAAGAAGTAATATTGGCGTGATTTATAGTTTAATGTGGATATACTCTAAACACATTTCTTAAATTAATTGTGGGATGACGGGCATTCTTATCTTGTACCAAATGAGAGATAAATTAGGAGAAATTGGAGGAAAGATAAAGATAAGAATTTCTTATCTTTCCATAAAAATAAAAATAAAAAAAAATAATAATAATAAAAAAAAAAGCCCCAGGAGGGCCTGGGTCATTAAAATAACTTGAAATTTGATGTATGAGCTGGTCCCAAATGGATCTTTTCATATCCACCTATCCCTGATCTGTTGGTCCCGGGTAGGTCCCGGAAGCATGGTAGCATCTTACACAGGAGCAAAACTTGGCGTTTGTCAGAATTTTTGGGGCCCACCTGGGCCATGCCAATCATAAGTGAGGTAGGGGTGGAAAGATCTCAATTTTGTATGATTGAGAATTATCAACCCCAGAGATTATCCTCGCCGCTTCATCCATAGCACTTGCGACTTTATCGTTTAGAAAGGAATCAATTTTTGTTTATGGATTTCAATCCAATAGCGAGCGACAAGTGGCAAATGGATGTGTCAGATTTGAGCTTGTGCCAATTAATATGAGGTTAGTGAGTGAGGGGTCTGGATTGATAATAAGTGGGTCCCATGTGCCTAAAAAAGGGGAACTTGCACAACTAGAATTTCATTCCAAATATATTAACTATTTTGGCTATTAAAAAAAAAAGAAGAAGGAATCAAATCAAAGAGTCATTAAAAAAAAAGAAAAGAAAAAGAAAAAAGAATCAAATCAAAGAACCGGGCTCCATATCAATCAAACTAATCAAAGCAGAGGGTTTAGGGTTTTGGATTATTTTACAAGGCGTCACAAATTTCTATGAAAGCTCAACACTAAGGACCTCCTCCTGCGGCTGCTTCTCTTCCTGCCAAAATCAAGCACATCATTTTCAAATCTCATGTTATTTGAAAAAAAAAATGGCATACAAGTTCAAAAATAATAAGTTCAAAAATAACAAGAAGATAATAAATATCAATGATGACAGTTTAAATAAATAAAAAGAAAAAAAAACCAGAGAGATACGTTTTTCTTTTTAACCTTTTTCTTAATTAAAATATTCGTTTTAACCATATAATGATATTTCAAAAAGGATGGCCTGTATTCAGCTTTTCTAGTTGATTGGAGCTCAAAATATGCCTTCAAGCACAAAGGATAATGAGATCACAACCACATTGACTAGTATGGAAGGGACCCTAAATTAGGGGCTCTTATACCATGTTAAAATGTGATAAAAGAGAACAATAGGCCAAAACATTGACCAGTATGGAAGGGACCCTAAATTAGGGGCTCTAATACCATCTTAAAATGTGATAAAAGAGAAGAATAGGCAAAAAATGCAAGTTCGTTGTTATGCCCATAAGCAATTAAAAAGTGTACAGGACAATCTATCACTTGCTAACCTAACTCACATTTAATCCCAAAAGTGGCTAGGGTACATCTATATTTGCTAAGGCTACACCTGAATCCCAACAAAGTAAACAACCAAGTGGCCCTTGAAAGTCCATGTAAAAGATGAAATCTACCTTTGATACCAGAAATAACCCTTGATTCGCACAAAAAGACAACAAAAAAAAAATGAAGCAATGGAACTCCTTAACCCTTACCGCCCATACAGGTGGTTCACTGGGGTCAGATGGCATCAATCAAGGCATCATAAAGGCTCGTGATATTCAGATCTTTAGCCGCCTAAAGCATCAACCAAGGAAAAACAAAACAAAATTTAATGAAATAAGGAGAAACAAATACAATTAAAACTATTAAATCAAAATTACTACTATTGCCATAAACTAAACGACAACAACAACAATGATGATAATAAGTTATCGTCATTATGAATTTGTTATTGATTGACCTGAATGGAGAAACAAAATCCATGTCGCTGACCACAACATAGTTGAGACAGGGGATGGTAGTGATGATGTTACAAAATCACTATACAGTCCTCAAATCATTATTTTGTACATAACTTGCATATAACAATTTGAATCGAAAATTTTCAATTACAAACACCTTACAACGAATATTCCTAGTGGCATATGTATCAGAGAAATAGTAAAACTTACTCAAATATTCTTGGGTTAAAACGATTTTACAAAATCAGCATAGCACTCTTATCAGTCAAAGTGCAAAGTCTACCAAATTACAACTCTAGAGGGATCCCTAACATCACAGTCTGATTTGATTTTGCAAAAGCAGCATACCACTCTTATTAGTCAAAGTGGTACACAGTCTACCAAATAACAACTCTAGAGGGATCCCTAACATCACAGTCTGATCTCCATACATAAAAGATTACAAACTTACCTTGAAAAAACCCAAATCTGATTTTGAAAACCTCCCATCATCATCAATCAAGAAACAAAACCAGCCCACCATACCTGAACACTCAAGCTTCCATTCTAAAAACCAAAATCAACTTAAAAAAAAAAAAAACTAGAAGCAGAAATTAAAGATCAAAGAAATGAAAAACCTATTTAGGCCATTCATCACTTCAGTGTGAATAACAACTGCCCCCAAATTCTGCTCCATTCATATTACTTGTCCCTCTCCGGTTGCACTCAAATTCCTCTCTAATTGGATTTCGACAACATTGGATTGATGAATGCGTGGTAAATCAAATGGCATATATCACTTCTATTGGATTGAATTTTAGACCAAAATCTATCATGGTGAGGCATGTGGCATAAATAGATTGAGTAAGCTCAGGGGTCCCATATGGATCAACACAAGGTGACGGCATGGGAAGGTCCAAGCTGCTCACAAGTAGACCTTCCATCAAATGGTGATACTCAGAGCCCAGCTTTATAATTCCATGTGGGCCCACTTCTACTCCAAATGGTTCAAACCAACTATTCCCAGTTGCTCACAAGTAGAAAAAGATCCCAAATCTCGTTTTAACAACCTTCCATCAAATGGTGATACTCAGAGCCCAGCTTTATAATTCCATGTGGGCCCCACTTCGACTCCAAATAGTTCAAACCAACTATTCCCAGTGTAATAGCAGGGGGACAAAGTTTAATACCAACGAATTTAGGCCCACCATCAGATTGGTCTTTTGTCAAATGCCAGATCGCACTTTTTTGTTATTCGAACTATCATGTTTCCAAATGAAAAAATAACATCCAGCCCAACCCTGCTTGGAATGTAATTCGGCCAAGAGATAATACACTAGGAATAATTGTTTTGAACAGTTCAGATTTCATAGTAAGGCCCCACAGATAGAAACAAGGGGCTGGGCTTCGGATCCTAGTTCCCTATAATAAAAAATCAAGAAACACAAAGACGTAATGCAACAAAACCCTAAATTCCATAAAAAGAAAATAAATCAAAATTGTAGTTCAGAAAGAAAAGAGGAAATAGCTCTGAGCTCAGCCCTATAATTCCATATCAACTATGAAATCCAAGTCGCCATAAATAACTATTCCTCAACGTATTACTTTGAGGCCTAATTCCATTGCAATTAAAGTATGACAACCAACAGATTTATCACCTTTTGAATGCCTAGTTTTGCACTCCTTAAGCCTTTTGTTTTATGTTTTTACAAGATTAATACATGAGCTGCATGCAATCAACCTAATAGCCGACCCAACTGTTAATGGAATGGAAATCTGGCCTTGAGACAAATACACTAATGAATAGGTGTTCATAGCCATCTAACAAAAACCTATCCTATGCCAATAGTAAATACAACTTAAAATTCTCTGTGCTGAAATTTTTGAGAGAGGGCTGTACATGATTACAGTACACTCCCTTTGTTTTATTTATTTTTATTTCTATAACAGCTGTTTTTTTATAACATTTTCTGCAGGTCATCAACTGACAAGTGTTTAGATTTTATACCCAAGAATAGCATTTTAGCAACAAAACCATTCAGAGAAACCCAAAAAAGAGACTTTCAAAAGACAAAATAGAGAGAGATGTGATCAATCTACAATGGGGCCAACTCCAAATGAAATGAAGTTTGGCTAAGACACGACACGATGAAGTTCATCTAATCTATGAAATCTAAATTGCTAAAAAAAAAAGCATTCCTAGTGACTAAATTTCACTGAAAGACAACACAGATGTAATTATACAATCAACAAAATGAATCAAGAAAAACAGCAACTTTTAACAGCAAAACTATGCAAGAAAGAAACCCCAGCAAAGAAAAAGAAACAGAAATTTAAAAATAAGACACGTTACCTGCAAGAGATCACCCCACATCTCGTCCTTGCAGAAATTCTTGTCCCATTTCTTGACATCCTCCTCATCAGCTTGGATTTGGCAGTATTCGAGCACCATAGAGAGGAAATTTTCATTTACATTTGGGATCGGGATAGTACCCTCCCCAATCCTATCCTTCAACACTTCTGAGAACATTAAAACCTTTTCCTCGACCTCAAACTCCTTTCCATCAGAACTCATTAATTTCACCTTCTTTGGAGGTGAAGATGTAGATGACAATGAACACAACGGTAATGAAGATGCAGGCATCGGCAAAAGAAACTCCGGATCCTGGATGGGGGGAGAGAGATTGAGAAGAGAATTTAGAGAGTAAGACAAAATAGAAAAGGGAAGAACACAGTAAAACTGTCACAGTTTGAGTATGGCTGAACAGTGAAAGCACAAAAAAAATTCTCAGTGGGCCAACTTACGAAAAAAATCTACAACTGCAGATAGATGCCCCAGTGAGGAAATTACACAGGTGCATTTATTCTGGAAAATTTAGATTTTTTTATAAGTGGACACCACTGAGACAAGTCTTGTCATTCTGCTAATGAGCTGACCTTCATTTTTCTGAAAAAACAACTAAAGTTTTCTTATTAATTAATTTTTGCATAATTTTTGCATAATGGGCCCCATTTTTTAGATCCGGTCTGTTAATCAGATGTGTATATTTCTTCCCTGTAACTGGACAAAATTTAGTCCGATCAGAATTATATTTATTGTTGGAACAGACAAACAATAATTAGTCATGTATTTCATGTGTTCAATCTAATAGTCAATATTACTCCAATTGATCAAAAATTTGGGTATCAATGAATGGAGGTACGAATGAATTGATTGACTTGGAATGATGCTACACTCACCTACTGTGTGAAATTTTTTATTCATACATGATTATAAGGATCAAAAGATAAGTTGCCGTGACTGTGAGTGTATTGGGTGGTGGCCAAAACAATATGTATCGGTTTGGTGGTATCAGTTATCAGTGTAAACTGTGAATTAAAAATAGATAAATATTCTCTCTACAAACCCAATCAAGGACCTAGAAATGATGACATTTTTGTTATTATGGTTTGGGTATGTCTTCATCCAACCTAGCACCAACCTGTTGCCGCCCCTGACTTTTTATTTTTTTGGGTCACTGGCTAGAGGGTGAGACTTCCAAACATGAGGACCAGGGACCAACCGATCCCTGGTTGGTACAATAACAACTGAGGTGCCTCTGCCTCTGATCCATCAATGGTTTGGTGTTGCCACCAAGTGGATTGGCAATATAACAAAAAAAAGGCTAACCAAAAGATAACTAAATGAACCTACCCCCAACAAATTGGTGACCTATGACAGGTACCAGATGGCAAATTATGAATTGTACATGAATCAACCGAACTGCAAACAGGGTAGCCCTGGGTCAGATTGCGAATTATGAATTGTACATGAATCAACCAAACTGCAAACAGGGTAGCCATGGGTCTCTATTTTATACTTCTGCGGGGCTGGTATTCACTGTGGTCCTTTTTTTAGGACAATCAACCAACCTTCTCTCAATTAAATATTCTTCAACTCCCTCGATACATCTGCAACTCAACTTTTGACCTACATCAATTCAACTTTTTTCTCTCCCTTTGAGGAAGATACGACCTTTTTTTAGTTCATATGCTCTTTCGTTTATTGTACGTTGTTCTTGGTTGAAGTAGTAATTCCCTCTAGTTCATTCTGTCCCCCATTCCATTATGATTTTTACACTTTTTCCCCATCACTAACATGTTAAAAGACAGATTTATTTATTTTTTGTTTGAATGGTGCGTTAAAACACTGATGTTATGTTTCTTTATCGATTAAATCGTTTATTTCAACCAACCTTTTCTCAATTAAATATTCTTCAACTCCCTTGATGCATCTGCTAACTCAACTTTTGACCTACACCAATTCAACTTTATTTTCTCTCCCTTTGAAGGAAAGTGCATGGCCAAACATGCCTAAAGAATTATAACCATGGAGAAAACATGAAATGCAAGAAGTAACACATTAACAACCGCACGGAGAAAGATTTAAAGAGCATACCATTTCCACATCTAAAACAATATATAGATTCCATTTCCAAATCCAAAACAACATGTAGATATAGAAATATAGATCACTGAAATTAAAAAAAAAAAAAAATACCAGGAGGCTAAATCCCTGCGGAGAATACAACGGGCGGCTAAATCGCTGCGGTGGCTCCCGACTCCTCCTGGCAGCGCGAGATCGAACCCTAACCACATGCAAATGGATCGCACAAGAAACACAATACTGCATCTTTGTGTACAGTTTTGGAAGTGTGTACCCTAAAAAAAATTCAAGAAAAAGAAGAAGAAGAAGAACTCGAAAAATAAAAACAAGAATGAGTAGTAATCAAATAATAATTAGGATATAAGTTGAATTAGTTACCATCGTAAACACAAGCTTCCTGAACATCCCTGATCGCAGCTCGCCCGACAATATTGCTCACACGGAACCTCTTGATGGCCTTGTCCTTTTAACAAAAAAAAAAAAAAAGGGTCATGCATTCAATGATCTTTTCCGTGTATAGAACCAAATCTAGAGCAGTCAAATCAAGAAGAAACAGCTGTTATAATTCAAATCAAGAAGAAATTGAAGAAGCAGCTGTTATAATTCAAATCAAGAAGAAATTGAAGGATCTAACATTTCTATCAAAAATAAGCCCAACTGATCATCTACAGAACCAAATCTAGAGCAGTCAAACAGATCCTAGGGTTTCAGTTCTTTCATCCACAAAAAAAAAAAATACATCTCATATGAAGATCGAAACCGAAAACTACATCAGATCTCAAAATCAAGATCGAAAAGGCTAGGGCTTCATTCACTGTTATCTGATTAAATATCAAGAAAGAGATGAGATGAAACTAAACCTTCGGGCAGCATTTGCCACAATTGCAGCATTGGATGAATTTCACGTGTCCGCGGCCGTGCTTGTTTCGACCGCCGTTCCTGCGCTTCGACGTCTACAAGCCAATACATACATACGGAGCCAAAAAAAGCTTGAAAAGACAGAGACAGAGAGAAAATAGGAAGAAAGCGCGACGCACTGAGGCGTAACCCGTAAGGCGAGAATTTCGCACAGCCCAAAAGACCATGCGGGATTCCCGTACGGACAATCTCTCTCTTCCTTCATTGACGCGTGATTTACCAATGAAAATTTACCATTTATTACCATTGAATTCAGCTGCTGTCTTCTTTTCAGAATCCTAATCCGAAAAACGTTTATAGAGATCTATATATAGTAAGGTATCTATGGGGCCAAGTGGGATCACCTTTTGATCAGTATAGTCCCTTCAACACCAGGGTCCAATTATGATCTTGCATGAGGCCCAATTTTCAAAGCACTAAACCTTCACTTAGTGTTTGATATATTGAATCTGAATCTCATAAAGGCCGCCATGGCGTGGAAGTTGTTAAATTAAGGGTTGGGATAATGTTATGGGGCTAATTTTTTAGCTCCCCCTTGTTCATAGAGTTTCCATGTGCCCTCCTTTCATTGATAGACGTGCATCAAGGAGGGCCCACAAGCTGGATAGCTTAATTGATATGTAGTTTGCTTATATGAGAACATTCTCTCTATGGTACACGTGGATCACAATAGATAATGTTGTAGGTTTCTTTGAAGACTTCCCCGCGAAAAAGATTATCAACATATGTGTGTAAATTTTTAAGTTTAACGTTAATAGTATGATATATATATAATCAGGTGAGAACTATGAATGGGGACATGGGGCCCGCCTATCACTCAATCCAAACCTTATAATTGACATAGACCTCTTATGGTCACACGCTCCAAGATTTTGCACCAATGTAAATGAACTAGACCGTTGGATTGACTATATAGTCATGTGAATAAACTGCTAAGCTTGTCGGTCATAGATAAAGGGGTTAGGAACATAGGATCGGGGCCAAACCTGATATTCAAGGTGATCCCATTTAGACCTTTCAATCCCCACTGGTCTCAACCCCTAGTGGGCTCTACAAAAAGGTTTTCATGTGAGAACATCATGTCCCCTAACATTTGTAAATCTCATGTTTCTTGTACATCATTTTAAAATTTCAACCACATGAAAGGTCTTAAATAACATTTGGGAATTGAGAAATTCTACCATCTTTGAATTTTGGTGGAATTCCTAGATGCTCAAGTCCAATGGAGCATCTAGGAATTCCACTATGTTTGTAAATTCAAAAATTCATTGAATTCCAGAAAACAAATAGGCAGTAAATATGATTTTGTATTTGATTCTTTTCTTAATACAATAAATGCCGCCACACTACAATAAAGTCCCATCAAAAGTACTTTAATTCAAATTTCCCACCTTATTTTAAAAAAAGAGTTAAAAAGTAACATAATTTATCCACTAAAAGACAAAAAAACTCCACAATCAATACAAAAAGTCAGATAGCTTCCATAATAAACAACTAAAAATAAAATACTATCATAATCCACTCATATTTTGTTTTTTCTTCGAGATAATATTTACTTCACTCAACTCCATTGGTAAAGCCTCCAAACAGGAGTTTCCTTTATCCAATCACAAGTCAGGTCAAATATATAAATCCTCACTTCAGACCCAGATTATTTATTCAAATTATTGTAAAAAGTAGCAATTGTATTGTATTTTATGTCATATGTACATAAATAGACAGGCAGTGCAGCTGCTTTAAGAAACAGCTAGACTCATCTTAAGCTTAATGGGTCCGGCCTGCATAGTTTACCTGGAAACATGCAAATCACGTTGGGGGTGTGGGGGCTGATTAGAGGTTTAAAAGTATTCTTATGACCTCCCTGCATGCCAAAAATGGAAATAATGATATCCTAGGAGTTAGATGAGCTCTGATGAGTGTTGCGATATACAAGATCAATTGAAAGGCCCCCAAACTTGCATGATTTCCAAATTTGAGCAGTGCTAATTCACTGGGTAGAAATGGGGTAATGGGAGTGCAGGGTTTATATTGGTCAAAGGGGTTTGTCAGGTGGGCCCTATATAGGCCAGGGCCATTCCAAGTTTAAGGACGACCTTGCTATGATTGAGATTTTGTATATAATACATTATCTCAGCTTAGTTTTGTCCATCAGTCTCGGATCCGCTATGGAATTAGGGTACAGGGGTAAATGGATATTCAAATTTTAAGAGACTGGACCGGTCGACCCAGCCTAATTGGGTTTAGAACGTAGTCCATACCCAAATTCTTCTCTCATCCTATGAGTATATGTGTATTTGGGGTTCAATTTATAGTCTTACTTAAACTAAGTACAATGAGCGAGGAGTAATTTGGTAGCTGAAAAAGCATAATCTGGGAACAAGTCAGCCAAAAAAAATGCAATATTTAGTTGTTCACACATGCTGTTAGGGAGTGATGCAAATGGGCCGAGCTTCATGCAGTCTTAGCTTGGCATGAATTAAGTTCGACTCAGTGTTGGTTGATTAGAAATCAAGCTCGACTCAGTGTTGGTTGAGGTCGGATGGGCAATAAATATCCAGTTTCAGGTCTAGTCAAGCATAACTCATAGATGGTCAGAAATCCATGGCGCCACTTATCTTATCAGTCCAATTGGAGCATGATCACTACGAAAATGGGCTTTAATGACTTGCTATATATCAAAGGGTTAACATAAACTGAAGGATTAAGGACCCACTCATGCAGTTGAAATTCGTATAAATACTAAGAAATGTATTTATATATAATGTGGCAAAACTTGAAGAGACAAAGGTGAATATTATCAAATGGCCACAATAAAAGAAGAAAGAAAAAGAAACCTCTCCTTTGGTGGAAAATAAACACTCAGCCATTACTCTAGTAACGCAAATCCTAGTGAATTACATCCCAGGGAAGTGATGCTCTCTTTAGTACTCCTTCAACGTCACCCCTGTTACTATGATTTCCTAGAGACTCAACACAAAGTAGGCCAAATGAGCTCGTAGTCCTTCACCCATTACATCCTAGGAAAGTGATGCTCTCTTTAGTACTGTCACGCCCGTGGCCCCTCTGTAGAAGGGTGTTGGGTCCGGTAAGCATCCACCTAGAGTGAGATGGCGGGGAAAACTCTAAAGGATTGAGTATGTAGCGGTGCTCAAGTCCTACATCGAAAATACGCCAGTCTGATCTTGGGTATATGTGTGTGACCCGGCTTTAACTCCGCATGAGGCATGAGTAAAAATCGGATTGAAATTCTATTAGCCACAGTGGACAATATCAATGGTGCCGGATGAATACGATATAGCTTCACAATGCAATGCTAAATCCAATAAGATAGCAGAAAATCATAAAAAAGGATACCCAAATATTTAAACTTGTACTTGGGAATTGTACCTGTAATGGGATTTCCCTAACAAATTACCCCAACAATTTATATTTTTATATATTAAAGCAATAGAATTTGTGTTGCCACGTCGTCCATAGAGCTCTTCTTTCAGAAAAATATCCAAGAAAAAAATATGTGATTTTGCTTTGATGTGGGCCGTTGCACCTCTTTATTTCTTTCTCATCACTTCACATTCAAATTCAAACAACTTTTTTCATTTTTAACCTTTACTCATTTCCAAGTCTCTCCCCAAATCTTACCAATAAAATAAGTCTCTCTTGTTAGTGAGACTTGAATCTTAAATCTTTCTAGTATCTTCGAGAGAGAGTTACAATTTACAAATAGATAGAGCTCGGTTCGGGCTGCATTTTTGGCCATGGGCTGGTCTACCATCTATTTTCTGGCCACAATGTTAATTCTTTGTGTCTGGCGCTTCATGGATTTATAAGCCTAACCAGACTCAACCTGACATATTTAGCACATAGATGTGTATTTCCCACTAGACTTGGCCAGGCCTGACTTTTGAGGCCCGTGTGCTCGCTTGAGAGGCTCGGCCACACGTGTAACCCATCATGGTATCTTCTCAATCCCAGAATCATCTCGTATATAAAAGCATGACTGCATGTTGTAGATATGGGTATTCTAGATTTCAAGATATGGCACATCTCCAATGTCTAGCAAGCACACAACATCTCACAACAGTGTCCTGAGTAGCATTTATTGCTTCATTGGATTCAAGGAGCACAGGTGTGTCGTTTCAATTGCTGAAACAATAATACCATCATTCTGAAGCCAGTATCATTTTGCTTCTTACATTGTGATGTCGTTGGATTTGGACTTTGTGTTTTAATTTGGATGGGATTTGTCCTAATAATTTTGCATTTTTTTATTATAATAGTTTATTTATAATTTGGATTTTGTGTTTTAATTTGATTTTCCTATGATGTTTTATTTAAGTGCTTTAAAAGCCATCAATCTGTCGTGGTCTCTTCACTTGAGAAAAAACCTATAATGGTGGGCCCCAAGACTCCAAGTCCACGACAAAGTTAAAAGTAAAAAAAAATTTATTCAATAATTTTTATATGTTCTTGGCTGTTTTTATGTGGCTTTGTTTAGCGGGGCAGCATGGGATGGAATGATGAATTATCTGAGATGATGATTAATGCATTATCTGACTATCATAATTGTTCCATTTTTACTTCACCTAAGAACTTTGTGTTGGAGAGGAATAGGAAGAAGTTCAATGAAAGCCTCTTCGCCCTTAGATCAAGTGCATCCAACATTAGTAAGGTAATGTGCTTAATCTCTCACACTCTCTTCATTCTATTAGAAGGCTTCCTCTTCAATATTCCATCAAATTCTTAAGATGGGCCCATCTATATTTGCCAAATGGAATGCTTCTACAGAGCCCACATAAAATTAGAGCATGCCACCTTCCTTCATATCAAGTGACTTTACGTCACTCAAGGGCTCTCCCATTAGCTAAGTTACCAAAATCTTTTTTTTTTTAATAGGTGGGCATTGTATGAAAAAAATACATGGAGGCAGCTTAAGTAAAAAAGAAAATAATTTTCCTATTATAATAAGGGGGTTTCAAAAAAAAATAAAATGCACCATTTTCAAGAGATTTGCTTTCTCCATTGGATATTATTAATTTATACCCTTTAATTTATTAATTACCAAACATTGCAATAATTACATATTTGTTTACTTTGATAAATAAATTTTTTCTTTTACATTTCACTTTTACTTATAAATAAAATTTTTATATATTTTGATAGGTGGGCCTTTGTTGCTAGTTTTATATTAAGATAACCAGTTGGTGGGGCCCAAACGACTGCTTTCCCCGCGTCCGCGTGTGGGATTCCATTCCATTCCGTGCTGCGCCAGCACCCGCGGTAAAGTCACAGAAGCATCCATCCTCTCTCTCTCTTCTCCCAAAACCCAAAGCGTCGCAAGAAAGCAATTCATCAAACAATACAAGCGCGTCTTCGAAAAGCTCTTCCAAATTCCAAACCGATCTCTCCAATCTCTCTCATGGAAACCTCCCAATTGCAGACCAAGGATCGCAGACCCGATGCTCTTGGAGATCTGCTCGTTCTTCCCGACGAGCTCCTCTCGTCTATCTTGGAACGTCTCACCCCTCGCGACGTCGGACGCCTCTCTTGCGTTAGCAGGTAGGATTCGCGCTTCTTCTCTCAGCTGCTGTTTCTGTTGAGTTTCAGTCAGGCATTAATACAGACAGGTTGTGTTCTTTGTCGAATTGTATTCCCAATCTATATGGATATATGGTCTTTGATTAGAGTAGTAAACATCAACTGTTAAAAACTTGGGTTGCTCTAATCATTCTTCACTATGTTTGGATTTGAATGGAGAAAGCTATGCTGAAGAAAATTGTCAATCCTTATCATTGAAAAACAAAAAAAAAAAAAAACCTCATTGGGTTCCTTAAATTGCCAAATCTAATCTCATGCTATGAAAAGTTTCAGAGTCCTTACTGTAGAAAAGGTGTCTTACTCCCTATAACTTTACTTGATGAAGCTGTAAACAATCAACTTTTCCATCCCAGACACACATTATTTGTTTTTAACATTCTATCTTGCTTTTATCTAAGCAGCTGGAGCTTTACTACTAATCTCAGAAGTTTGAATATATTTTTCTAAGTTTGCTGGTGAAGGAGAGTTTTGAAGATGCCATGTTTGCTTGTCTTTAATATTTTTTTCTGAACATTTTGCTTTAAATTTTGCAGTGTAATGTACATATTATGCAATGAAGAGCCACTTTGGATGAATTTATTCTTGAGGAGTGCTGGGGGCCTGCTTGAGTACAAGGGGTCATGGAAAGAGACAGCCCTTTGCCAGTATGTCTATCTAGCATGAGTTTTGTTGTGTTCTGAATTGTGGATCTGGACTTTAGAATCAGCAAATTGGCATTATATCGAACTGTGAATTCATTTGTATATATATTTTTTTATCCTGGCAATATTTCAAATTGAAGGTTGCTTTCTATTTCGCAGACAAAACTTGTTCGTTGAATTTTCAAAGTCTTCTAGGGAAATGCATTTTGATGGTAATGTGCCATTATACTTTTGAGGACTTTTGGCTATTGCTTTCTGGAGGAACTTCTCGGCATTCAAGAAATAGCATATTTATGATTGTTTCCATCAATATTCTGCAGGATTCTATTCTTTATTTCTTTATAGAAGATGGTACAGGTGCTTTACTACATTGGATTCGTTCTCTGTGGACAAAGATGATTTGGAAAGAAAGAAGGACCTTTCCGTGGAAGAGTTTTGCCTTGAGTACGATGGACGTAAACCGGTAACACTTTTGTACGCGTAGTTTCATATTTTCAAGAAAAAAGAACCTTCTTTGGTACCACTTGATTTATGTGCAATATTAATCTTAGATTTCTTGTCACTATGTAGTAAAGTAGTACCACCATAGCATTTTGCAGTGTTATTTCTTCATATTCAAGTTTTCTGATCCTAAACAGCAGAACCATTTATTCATTTGTCTAATATAGCGTTTTTCTTGCCCACTGGTGCACATTTCTTTTGTATCTACATGAGTACATTCTTCTTTCTTCTTTTGATGTCATTGGTATACCACAAGTTGCAAATTTTCTTCTTTTGATTGGTCACAAATCACAAATCTGTAGGGCAGAAATGTTTGTTCTTGTTGGTTTTCTATTTATTTTTCCAGTTCTTCAGGTTATTTTCATATAGCTTTTGGAAAAAACGTTAAAGCTTTTGCTCATCACTTCATTATGTCATCACCATCACCGTCATCTTCGCCATTGTCATCATCGAAGTCTTGTCCCAATTTATATTGAGTTGATTGCATGAGCTCTACTTCTCCACTTACACCTATATTTGGTTGTGTTCTTTGCCACTGCACATTCCTGCCAAAACTTATCTTCTGACTACATATCAAAATCTTTATTTGCCTCCCCATTCTCCTAGTTCATTACAATTCCTTTTTAATCACGTACCGAGTCTGAAACCAAACTCAGAGGTCATTTCTTGGTTTTCTATTCTATTACAGTCACACCTGTAGATGTCCTTCAACATACTCATTCCATAGATCCTCTGTCAAGTATTGATGTCCCCCCGCCTTTTCTTCTCCCCTCCCCTCATCCTCCTCCCCTCCTTCTTTCCCTTCTCCGTCACATTTAGTAGTAGTAGCAGTAGTAGTAGTACTGCTACTAATAACAACAACAACAACAAACAATAGTTTTAGTAATAATAATAATGATAAAAAATAAAAAATCTTGCTTTTGTTTCTTTGCATATATCAATGAATTTTAACTGCATCTTATGAAAATGTCTCCCTTGACAATCATATAACACTACACTAACTTTTGTTCCCCTTCTCCACAATAGAATCATATGTTAATCCTACAAACAGTATACTTAGACTCATACACAATCCTCATCAGGCCCCCATTTTGTTCTATTATTGCTATTTGCTATAAATATCAGGACTGTGCTACTAAGTGATTTTTCAATGTTGACCAGATCATCCTCCCTATTCTCAAAATCTTGCAACATGTGTGCATTTTATTCTAGGTTCTACTTACTGAATTGTCAGAGACTTGGCCAGCACGAACTACATGGACTACTGACCAGCTACTGCAGAACTATGGAGATACCATATTCAGGATTTCTCAAAGGAGTCCTAAAAAGATTCTTATGAAATTCAAGGACTATGTATCATACATGAAATGTCAGCATGACGAGGACCCTCTTTACATTTTCGATGATAAGGTGCCTCTGCTACCTTTACAGCTGTCAAATTTTTCTTAAAGCGTTGGCTTTTACACATTTTAGAATTTTGGATTTTTTCGCAGTTTGGGGAAGCTGCACCAGGCTTGTTAGAAGATTATAGTGTACCTTATCTATTTCGAGAAGACCTTTTCGATGTCTTGGATGGAGATAAGCGGCCACCTTTTAGATGGCTAATTATTGGGCCTGAGAGGTCTGGTGCGTCCTGGCATGTAGATCCATCCCTAACCAGTGCATGGAACACTCTTCTTTCTGGACGGAAAAGGTAAATGAGTCACTAACTTGTATGGACACATTTCCTTGCATGCATTATAGTTAAGTAGTATATGCATTTTGTTTAAAAGATCTGTCTGGCTCTGGCAATAAGCAGTGATCATTCCATTTCCCAAAAAAAAAAAAAGAGGAGAAAACAAGCAGTGATCATTGGTTGATAGAATTGTAGTTTGCTGCCTTTTTCTGCTTTCCAGTATTTACTATTTTGGTGGAGGTTGTAATGGATGATTATTAAATTCATTGCTGTTCTCCTTTAATCTGCCCATGACGGATAGCTTATCAGATCTATCAAAGTAGCTCCAATCAAATTTTTTCTTCTTGTGGGCCCTTTGTCCGACTCCAACTGGTTTGCTTTCTGGTGTAGCATGGTAAAAAAGGACAATGGACAACTCCTCCCTCCCTTTTTAACCCCCTTATATTGACCACTGCTCAAGTCCCACTTTCTTTTAACCCCACATGGACAAAAAGACAACTCCTTCCCTTGTTAGCCCTTTTATATTGACCACTTGCCATGTTTGCATGCAACTCGTTATCTCCCTCCTCTCGGCCTACCGTTCGATAGCTCTAAACATCCTCCATTGGATGAGCGTTATTAATGATAGATGTTTGAGTGATTGCATGATTTCATGAGTATGACAGAAGAGACAACCTTCCTTTTGGATAAAGATCAGCTCCACCAATTGCCCATCTATCCATCCTTCACCTAAGAAAACCGCTTTTGTCTCTTATTTCTTCTTTAACCTTTTTCTCAGCAGTGGCTGATTGACTCTGACTTCTAGAAGCAACTTGAGAAATTGATGCAAACACAGAGCTTGCCAACTTGGAGGTCAATGTGCATGGTACAAAATGGCACTGTTAGTGTTTCAGTTTTTAGTATAGGCTAAATTTCACGTGCCAAACAGTGTGAAATGACATGAGAAGTTATTTGACTACCACTCTAATGAGCCCAAGTTTGTGCAATTATGATAAGAATTGAGCAAGATATGGACCATTTTCTCACGAGGTCTAAAGTTACAATTTATGGTATTTTTGTCATTGTAGATTTTAGTTAGTTATTATAGGGGCTGAGATTAAAACATGTCTACATAAACAGTTTCTATTTGTTATATGGTAGAAGTACAGTGGATTTCATATAAATATTAGGGATGATGGAAATGGGTTGTGTCGGGTTGGGTTGAAGTGTTGGCGGAGTCTAACCAGACACAACTGACACCTAGTCTACATCATACCCAACCTCACCTATTTATGGTTTTCTATGCCAAGCCCGAGGGGAAGATCATGTCAGATTCATTCCTGTTTGATTTGGGTGAAGATCATGTCAGATTCATTCCTGTTTGATTTGGGTGTTTTTTTTTTTTTTAACACATATCCAGGTGGGGCTCGAACACGTGACCTATGAAAATAGAGATACCCGCCACTTGTTGATGTGAGATATACCCATGATGCATGGGTCAACCAGCCCTTTGGGGCCCAACCCATCTATTTTCCTGTTATTTTTTTAATTTTTTATCTCTTAGGTCTTTTAATTTATTTAAATTGAGATGTTTTAATCTTGGTTGTAGGAGTGATTAGATTGTTGAGATTAGCTTAAGGTTAGGTTTTGCTTATTTAAGTGTAGACTAGATCGAGATATTCTACCTTTTACAACATGATGAATGGTGAATTGATGAAAATTGAGAACTGTCTTAGTAGTGTTGAATGCAGTTTGGGGTTTTTTATTTTTATTTTTATTATTATTTTTTGAGAAGTGGGGGGGGGGGGGGGGGTTGGTTTGCAAAAAAATTATTCTTAGCGGGGAATTTGAGAAATAATTAGAAAATTATTTTTTTTTGCTGACAAAAAGAATGATATAAAAAACTAAACATAAATTAATTGGTTAAGATAACACCAAAATTTTAAAATCATGTAGTCAATCCAATTTAATTCATAAACTAGTTATTAATTTATCCCCAAAAATGAACTTGTATTGCTCTCCACATCTAACAACATTCAATAATGGGCCTAGAGAATTGCTAATTGCATGATTTTAATAAATTTACTTGTGAGCACATTATTATAATTCCAAAAAAACTTAATTAAATATTTTTTTAATGTCATAATATGAGTTTGATAATCACATCATTCAGATGTAATCTATTTTTTTTATTACCGATCATTTGTAAATGCATATATGGGTGACACTAATATCATTAAATTTAGCATTTTATACTGCATAAGATTGTACTAATTTGAACTAGCAAAATGCCCCTGTGCTTAGCAAGGGCAATAGAAGTCACACAAAAAAGTGTCATTTGATTTTTATAATATAAAAGATGTTTTTTTTTTTTTTTTTTTTCATACTGTTATATTATATATAATCTAAAAAAAATGGAAATGTCTCATAAAAACAAAAGTTTTGCAGGCTTAAGATTATAATCGCCGATGGGAAGGATATTATGGCATGTATAACAATCATGAAACATGGAATAACAAGTTTTCATAAAATAATAAAATTACAACTTTAAATAAATAATGAATACAACATTTTTAAAATTTCATCAAAAAATTGAAATATGATAATTTCTCAAGAAATTATATTGTGATGAAAAATATTTATAAGAAATTTAAAATATGATCTTAATTTTATTAGAGGTGGGTTTTAGTAGTGAGTGGTTGGGTTCAGGGTAGATATGGGTTTCTACCTTTATGGACTTACACCTGAACCTAATTCGGGGCGGGCTCATGTTTTGAGTTTCCTTGACTCGCCCTTCAATTGATAAATTTGATAAAATTATCATCATTTACCTTCATTCATGAGAATCATTATGTAGAACAGTTATAATTGTAATAGATTTTTATGAAATAATATTATTAGTTGAGTTGGATGTTAAAACTATACCATGATACTAACCATTTGTTGCTTGTTGCCTTACAAATAAACTAATAATTTATAAATTCCAAATATTTATTTAAGCTGGGGAATGGTCGAGAATCTTCACCCAAGGGCATTAAACTCTCAACAATCAGGGGTTCGTATTAAATACATTTATCCAGATACCCCCTTAGTCATAGGAAAGTAGAAATCATGTCTCTTAAGCAATCCTTTAAAAATTACTGTAGGCCCCACAAAAAATTAAAAATAATAAAATGAAATGAAATAAAAAGAAAATAAAACCAAAAGGCATCACTATACTATGTCAGCTTTTTGGACAACAAAACATAAGCTACAAATATACTATATTGGGCATCACTATTAGTCCGACTCTCACGGAAAAGCATAAGTTTCTATTAATTTTTTTCTTTTCATTTGTAAGAAAAAAGGAGAAAGATGAAGAAAGAAAGAAGCTTGTTTTTCTTTTCTTTATCTTTTTTTTCTCTTGCATATTGCTATGCTTTCTTTCTTCCATCTTAA
Organism: Persea americana; assembly: GCA_029852735.1. Classification (NCBI taxonomy): domain Eukaryota; kingdom Viridiplantae; phylum Streptophyta; class Magnoliopsida; order Laurales; family Lauraceae; genus Persea; species Persea americana. Next base: position 16,131,633 of record CM056809.1, read on the forward strand.
CCTCATTTTTTTCACTCTCTTCTTTCTTTTAGAATTAATAAACTATGAACAGAGAAAGTCTAGGGTCAACTGACATTTCCCTACCTTCCCTCCATCTAAGTAATATAACATTATTATGTATGTATTGATATATAAGCAAAATGAAAGAAAGCAATTGAAAGATGTATATTCTGATCCATAAAAATAAAAGCACTGGTACCCAACATTTACCCCAGAAAACATCCAAATGACTTTCATTTGTCCACCATTAATTTGATTCCTTGAATATTTTTCTTCTTCCATGGAATTGCACAAATCCTCATTAAAATACCCAATTCAATGTATTTCTTTTTTAGTCCTACTGATTTTTCTTTGGGGATAAAATGCAGGGTCTGTTTCAATATTGGCAACCTTTCATCGAGAAAAAGTTTTTTTCCAAAGAACCGATGGGCAAGCAAGGACTTTGCTAGGATTGTAGAGTCACAAGTGCTTTTCCTCTTCATAAATAATAACTCCTTTGTTCCTTGAATGGCATAGAGAAGATGTCTCCCTTTGTTGTCTTTTAATTATAAAGCTTCTCTGCTTGTGCTCAACTGTAAATAGTATGCATTTTATATAATCAAGAAAAGCCAAACTTCATTTCAGAAAAAAAAAACATTTAGCTAAACAAATAAAAAATCAAATGACAACACAACAGGAATGGTTGCCCTGCTAATCTTTGAAATCTAAATTGTTAAAAAAAAAAAAAAAAACCATATTTCTAGTGACTAAATTTCACTACAACAAGAAGTTCACTGAGAGACAACACAATTTAGCAAAACATGCCCATGCCAATATAATTTAGGACAGAGAAAATATACAAAAGTCTCGCCACAACAAGAGGTTCACTGAGAGACAACACATATATAAGAAAACAAATCAAGAAAAGTATGCAAAAAAAGAAACCAGGCCAAAAAAAAAAAAAAAAAAAAAGAAATCTAAAATACAGGGCAACCATTACCTGCAAGAGATTGTGTCGGTCTCCTCCACCTTGTAGTACTCAATCTCGTAGGATATCTATATTTACACTTACGCTAGGGATAATGGCCTCTTATAGTGGCTGATCATAAAACATTACAAACTTTTGGTCTGCCTCGAATTATTCTCCATCAAAGCACCTTATTTGTACCTGCTTCAAAAGACCATGCCATGGTGATGGAGACACAGGCATGGCAAAAGAAACCCACCGAAGGATAGAAGCACTGATTCAATAAAAATAATAAGAAAACAGAAGATAGATGGAGAGATGTGTAAATGACATTGTTTTCTTGTAAGAAATTACCTACGTCCACAAAGAGCTTGGAAAAAATTCCTCTGGAAAAGAAGTGCCTACATGTTTTTTAGGGCTTTGTCACCTCGGTCATGTTTGGGGCAAAAACCGTAGCAACATTGTGTGCGTTCATCTTGTTATGTTGTTCCTCCTGAACGACAGCAACCATTAGGTTGATAGCCCAATCTAACGGAGAAGCTTTTGTTGGTGTTAGAAGCCTCACGAGTTTAGCACATTCATCTTCTGATTGGCATTGCATTACCTGGTCGAGTGTGAGAGAATCCAACACGCCACTTGGAAGTTCTCTAAACCTGGCCTACAAATGTTTTTAGGGTTTTAGTTTCTGCTAGAGGAGTGATGATGAAGTAGTAAGACAAACGTGTGAGGAGCCACGGATGGAATTAAAACTTGAGGAATGTGCGAGAAGTTACAAACCGAATATCAGTTTCCCACAGCATACGTAGGGTCGTGGAGTTTTCCATGGTGGGAAAGCAAGAAAAGAGGGATGATCAAAATAAATTCGGAGGTCTGTCTCAATTGTTTGCAATCTGTTGATTTCTCAAGAGCAGGAAGTGGAAGCTAAGAAGTGAGGAGAGACGTTTTGAGAGAAAAATAGGGAGGTAAGTAATTATGGGAGTATCTATACCTACAATCGTCTTCTTTTATTTTACTTGCAAGAACGGTAAGTATCGATGGGTGATATTGGTAGGTTCAATAAATATGGGAGAACAATTGGCGGGATGATATTAGTATGGAGTCAAATTTGGAGAAAGGTCAAAATCAAATCTCAAATTGGCATGGAATTGGGAATTGAAACCCAGTTTGCTTCATATATATATATATAATTGGAGGAGATCCCATTAATAGGGTGGGAAATGCATTTGAGCTTGCTTGGATTTTCATTGAGTGTGCCGCATTGTGGGATTCACTCCCTCCCTCACGTCAAGCACATGGGAGATCACTTATTGCATCTGGGCTCTCGTGAGAAGTAAATAGGTAGAGAAATAAAAAGGAGAAGGATTGAAACCATATAAATTCAAATGGAAATGGTAATTGGATAGCTTTGATGAGTTGTCTTTGGAAAAAAGTGAATGATGAAATTGACCCTTTCTTTTTTTTAAGTTATATATTTTACTAAGAGGAAATAAAATTGTTGAGGGGCGAACAAGGAAAAAAACAAAGTTGAGGAGGGGCAAAGAGGATAAGATCAAAGTAGGCAGGGGATTTTTTAGATCTTCCTCTCCTATATTAAGGGGAACGGAGAAGTTGAGGAGGGGCAATTGTGCCTCCTCGACGCTATGTGGGTTTGCCACTGGTTGAATGAACTAATGTGGCGAATGTTGTTGGACATTGGATTCTAATCTTTTAACAGCACATTGACCCCTTGTTATTCATATGTTTTGATATGTTTACACTTTATGTCAACCAACTTTGGTTTTTTCATATTCTTCATGTAGCACTTAATATATCATTTTTTTGTGTGTAAGATATGTGACAATATGGAAGATCATCATCCATCCTTTGGAAAAGTTAAAACCATGTTATACTTTGTTAATTTGGACTGATCCTCTTACATCAGAAATAATTATAATTGTGTCTCTGTATCCCATTATTAATTAATTACCTTGAGTTATTAAAATAATTCAATGACTTAAGCTGTGAATTTTGATGTTTGCAATGTTTTCGTTGTTTTTTTCATTTTTTGAATGGCTACTTTCATTAAAAAAAAAAGCAAGTAGTACATGGGAACTATACTGGCAAGCTGAAAACCCAAAGGGAATCAGGAGAACAGGCGATACAAGAGACACCACCAAGAAAAGAAAAACAAGGAAACAAAAACCAAGAAAAAGACACTACAATCTGACATTTAACCCAGCAACCTCTTTCCAAATTAGCAAGATTTGGTCCACAGAGATGCCGTGGAAAATTGGATTTATCAATATCTAGCTTGCTATGGAGAACTTAATCCTTTCGCACAAAGATTCATAGTTCTTCTCCACCCCTTCAAAGCATCTAGCATTCCCTTCCTTCCAAAGGGCCTAGATAACCGTAATGCTTCCCTCTTCATGGGTTTTGAGTTGTTCAATAAATTCATTTTTCTTTACAATTTATTCACATGAGTCTGGTTGCTTCTGGGAAAAAAATATGTTGAAAGGAATTCATTATTAGTTCAAAAGATACACTCAAAGGGTATGAAGCTGCATCTATTCTTCTTTGGATTATATTTGGGTTGTACAAGATCATCCTCAAAATTGAGTCGTTGTTTCCCTTTGTGTCCATATTGTTGACATGACCGTGTAATATTGTTGCTTATGGTGTTTTTTTTTTTTTTTTCAACTTTTTTAGAGTAATATACTGTTACTTATATTATTCTTTAAATTATGGAAATTTCTTTAATAATAATGATAACTGCCTTTTGAGTTTTAATAGTAATGATAATAACAATAATAGTTTCTTTTTTCTTTTCTTTTTTTCTATTGTGATAAGCTTCACGTGTCTCCAGTTGCTTACAACAATATCATTTCTATCAATGGAAATGATTGATGTCCTAAAGTGAATTTGCTAATTGATATTTTTTGTAGGTGGGCATTATACCCTCCGGGTAGAGTACCTGTAGGTGTTACAGTCCATGTCAATGAAGAAGATGGTGATGTCAACATTGAGACTCCGACCTCATTGCAGGTATTCTTCGAACCTTTCTTTACATTGATGGATATTTTGTTATGGCTCTTTTACATTTTGCCCATGGTATACTAGCTGACCTCATTTTCATGACACTGAGTAATGAACTTTTAGTTACTTCCTTTTTGCTTGTTCCCAGTGGTGGCTAGATATTTATCCCCATCTTGCAGACCATGACAAGCCATTGGAGTGTACCCAGATGCCTGGTGAGACAATTTATGTCCCTAGCGGGTGGTGGCATTGTGTGCTAAATCTGGAAACTACTATTGCGGTTACTCAAAACTTTGTAAATACATCAAACTTTGAATTTGTGTGCTTGGATATGGCTCCCGGCTATAAACACAAAGGAATTTGTCGTGCTGGATTGCTTGCTGTTGATGAGAACAGTTTTGACAATGCCACAGAGGTCTTACCCTGTGATACAGATCGGTTGAATTACCCAGACATGACTCGGAAAGAAAAGAGGCTCCGATTTTCTATACAACCTGGAGAAGAGTCATGCATTGACGACAATGATGGAAGGTCCTTGAATGGTGTCCTAAGAAGAGACGGTAATTTAAACAGTCAAGAGTTTTCTTATGATATAAATTTCTTATCCATGTTTTTGGACAAAGATAGAGACCATTACAACTCCATCTGGAGTGCTAGCACTTGTATAGGGCAACGAGAAGTGAGAGAATGGTTGCACAAGCTTTGGATGGTAAAACCAGAGATGAGAGAGCTATTATGGAAGGTTGGTACATACTTCTATTTTGTCCACTTATTATTTATTTTGCTTGTGGTTTGTTTTGACAAGCCAAGATCTGGAGATGATAGGAAAGGTCTTGATATCGATACTTTGATGCTTCATTCATCCTCTCTTCTCTCTCTGCTCTCTCTCTCTCTCTATCTCTCAAACAGCTGTGTTATTTTAAACTTTTGTGTTTTTTTTTTTATCATGTTATCCTTTCATGACCTGAAATGATCAAGTTCTTTCTAGGGAGCTTGTCTCGCACTAAATGCTGATAAGTGGTCAGCATGCATGGAGGAAATTTGCTCCTCCTATAATTTACCTTCTCCATCAGATGATGAGAGGCTTCCTGTCGGCACTGGTAGCAATCCGGTAAGTGAATTATGACCATCTACTTTGTACTCTGAGAATTGAGAATTGAATTATTTATCCAACTGCTATGTTCTGTTTGCTTGGAAAAAACTGATGATGGATAAATGGGGGATAGGGGGGGCGGGGGGGGGGGGGGGGGGTGGTGGTGTGGGGTGGGGGTGGTTTGAGCTGGGATTTTTTTTAACCTTTGGATCAAATTGCAAGCTGAAGCTTGAAGAAAGAACAAGGATTCTGCACATATTGTCGAGAGCAAACATGTGTCTCGCGTTGATTAATACCTTTGGAATTTTATCAATGGATGAAAATATCTGGGAAAAATAAACAAAATGATTATTTATGGGCGCAGTAGTTGTCACCAGTCCTCTTGGGCGGTCGTCCAACCCTAGTATGCTCCCATTCTGGGGACTCTTAACTGTCTTATTAGCTGATTCTACCCTTATCCCCTTTGCTGATGTTATTATCTTTTAACAAAAATATTAAAACTTTGATTAAACTGGCTGGCAGACTTAAACTTCCTATACTAGGACTACTAGGATTATAAATAAATTTAAATAGGATATAGCTAAACTTGTGACTATGTGGGCCCACATGTCTAAACCATGGGGCCCACAACTCATGCTCATGAAATTGGGTTTTTTTTTTTTCTCCGGTAGGGGGGAAAGGGGGTTATGGACCTACCCCTCGGGCCTTCTCTTGTACATGCGAGTGGAGTCTAGTCTCTTTATGTCTATGGGACTATAACTTATTGAATGGCAAATGATAAACCTTGCTAGGATGCTTTAAAAATAGATGAATATTCTGCCTTCCTGCTATGAACTTGGAGAGACACATGGGGACCAGGTGAAAGAGTTGACCAAATGACCCTGTATGTTTTAAAATAGACAAGGCTATAACTAGTATATTGAGAATTTTAGATTGTAAATTGATAAATGCATAAATTATATTATGTAATAACACATAAATAGTGTATATAATAATCTCATAAAACTGGTATAAAAAAAATCTCATAAACAGAAAAAGTGGTAGTGTTTTTTTTTTAAATACATTAGGGACTCAAAAATCAAGCTCGCATTAAAAGGAAGTTGTTTGGTGAGGAGATAGGTGGTGAAAAAAAGTGGAGAAAATTGTCATCAGTAAAACTTTGAACTCTGAACAGTTTTCTCAACCTTCTCTCCATATCCAAATCACCCCTAAGGGTATTCTGATTTATTATTTATTGTGTTTCCAATATATTAGTCATTTATGTCTGATATTCCTATTCTGCATGATAGCTCCTAAATTTAAATGCATTAAGCATTGATGCTAGATTTCAACTGGTAATATCATTTATATGAAATGTCTTGCCAGGTTTATCTCATAGGTGACTCTGTGATTAAGATATACGTTGAAGGAGGGTTAGAAGCTTCTGTCCATAGTTTGGCCACTGAGGTAACACATAGTATTGCTATCATCCTATTTCTTATCTTTTTTCGCTTTACATCTTACAAGCTTTATTCTTTGTCCTTGCAGCTTGAGTTCTATGGTCTAGTTGAGAAAGTCAAATCACCTCTAAGAGATCATATTCCGGATATTTTGGCAAGTGGCATTGTGTTACATGAAAATGGTTCTTATAGAACAGTTCCATGGGATGGCAAAGCAGTGCCGGATGAGATTGCTACGTGTGGTTTGATTTTTGGAAATTGCATTACTGAAGGATTCCCCTTGGGGGTGTGGAGTAAGCAACTGTTTCAGTTTCGACAAGATGGCAGATTAATGCCCGATGATAGACATACTAATTCTATTGCATCTACAAAGATATGGCCATATATTGTAACTAAAAGATGCAAAGGGCAAGTTTTTGCTCATTTGTAAGTCATCTTTCCTCTCTCTCTTTTTTTTATTTCAATTTTTATTTTTTATCGGTATCCTTCCTGTTTGTTTTAGTTTGAATTTTTAAATATTTATCTTTTATATTTTTGGTATATCAAAGATTTTGTTCAGTTTTTTTTTTGGAAGTAAAAAATGTTGGGTGAACCTTGTGAAATGGCTCCCAAATCCTTTACTTTATCCTGCTCCGTTTGCAGAAAAGATGGATTGTCACGGGATGATGTTCTCAATCTAGCTACATTTTTGGGAGAGCAAGTGCGTCAACTTCACCTCTTGCCATTGCCATCTATGTATGATCCCATGCATTCGGAGGTGATGGTTTTGACAAGATCAGTCCTCGGTAATGTGGAGAATGGTTCTACTAGAGCTTCAGTGGATGCTTCTGTTGAAGAAGTACCTAGCACTTCAGATATTCCAGATGAATGGGATCTTTTTGTTAAGACAATGATTAAAAGGAGAAAGGATGTCTCAAATCGCTTGGCCAAATGGTAAGAAATCATCTTTTGATTTAATTATTATCATTAGTCTCAAAATCATATATCTGAATAATAATTTTACTATTCTGATGTGATTGTTATATTTATTCTTCCACCTCCTCTTGTTAGGGATTTTTTTTTTTTTAATAATGTGAGAAGCTTCTATGAAAATTCTCTTATTTTGCCATGCAAGTTGATTCATGAGATCTGTGAATTCAACGGACATGTTTTCTCTGAGCTCACTCATGAGATCTGTGAATTCAACGGACATGGTTTTTGAGCTTTTTGGTCAGACTGAACACTGAAAGTTATAGCCTGCAATTCTATTGTCTGGAACAGGGATGTGCCTATTCCTATGAGGGTAGAACAGCTAGAAGAGAGGTAATTCTGGTAGTGGACCAGCTTCATGACAGACTACTGTCCACTTTGCTTCTGAGTGGTGAACTAGCATTTCCAATTAAATTAGTTACTTATTTACAGACTATGAAAGTAGGAGATTGGACGGGCACACTGACCAAGAAATTAGGAGTATGCCCCAGATGTTCTTTTTTGATAGATAACAGTGATCCTAGCCCCAAGTGCAAGGCCACGATTGTAGTAATAACCGGTGAAACCAGGTCGATCCACGGAGAGCAATCCATCGCACGAAACCTGTCCTATAAAAAAAACTAGTTCTAGCCTAAAAAAAACTATACAAATTAAATGTTCTACTTTTATTAAAAATTAATTACAAGTTTGAAAAATTAATTACAACCAAAGAAAAAGAAAAATCCTAATCTTGGAAAACCTAATCTAACTTCTACATCCACCATAAGATTTATCAGTCCAACCAATTGCAATAATTGTTAATATGCATAAAACTGAAAATAAAATAAAATAAAATCAGAGAATAAAAAAATGGATTTTAATTCTAAAATTTTGCAATGGTAACTTTGCTAAATACCATCAAGAAAAAAATCAAGACCACCGCACCAAGTGGGCACTGTCACTACGCACAAAAATTTGATGTTGACCCATTGGTGAAGACCAAGACCTCATAAACTTGATTTATTAATGAAAGACCCATTACAAGCAAATAACCATTACAAAATTAATTGAATCAAAATAAAGTGCATCCAACCTTACCCTAGACACATGAAACACTAAATGGAGAAGAAGGACTCGCGGTCTCGAACGGCGATCCAACCGGCTCTCGTTTCGCAATTTGAAAACCAAGCAAGGGAAGATGATGAAAGGCTGATCTAATGGTGGAGGGACGGTAGCAGCCGCGGCAGCGTAAAAATCCAAGTGGTGGTGTGCCTTAGGGAAGGCCTTAGATGAAGCTGTGAAGGAAGGAAGAGAGATGGAGAAAAATTAATGGAAAAGGGTGAGATTTTGTTGCTGGTCGTCTGAGGGAGAATAGGGGGGGAGATAATCCACGTCCAGCCCCTTTTTGGGGTCTTTTTATATTTTTTTGATAGGGTTTGGTGCAAGGTTTTGGTTGGGTAAGGATTAGTATTGTGGGGTCCAAGTTGGATTAGGATTAGGAGGGTCTTGAGAGAATCTCTAGGGGTTGGCCCACAATCCTAGTGAAAATAGGATTCTTCTTATCTCATGCAACTTCCTCTCTTGGGCCCCACTTTGAAGAAAACTTTCAAATCTGAATTTTTCAGATTTAAACTTTGAAACCATGTGAGCGGCCCCTTCTTGGACGTGTGATTGCTTAATGGAGCGGTGTTGACGTGTGAGTTTTCTTTGGATGGTGCTTGCTTGCAAAAATTCAAATCTTGAAGCCTATCTTTTAGGAGTTAGTTTCTCTCATGAAATCTCTTTTGTGTGTCCTTTTTTAAAAAGTTGAAACTCCTTTGGTAGCTTCCAATTCCTCCACTTGGCCCCACTTCTCTTCCAAATAAATTTCAAATCTGAAAATCAGATTTGATGTGCAATTTTTGGATGCATGTGGACCCCACTTGGGGTGTGTGAATCTTGAAACAATTATATGCATGGACGTGCTAGTGCTTTGGATGTTAAGTGTTGGACGTATGGCTTGGTTTATCCTCTTGCAACACTTCAAACTTTGGGAGCCTTCTTGATTTGAAATTCAAATTCTTTAGGAAAATTGGCCATGCTTCATGACATGTAAGTAACAATTGTTGGAGAGTAGATAGGAGTAGGACATCTCATCACATGTCCCACAAATCTGGAATTATCTTCAAGAGATTAAATCTGAATTTCTGCATATGAGAGCGGGCCCGACCATGGAATCCATGCCCAAGGAAGGTGGGTCCCCAAGGCGGGTCTTTCTTCAATTCTCCTTTTCTTTGATTTTTCTCTTCTTGCGGGCCCCAAGAATTTAAGTTTCCTACAAAAATAAAAACAAATATCAAAGAATAATCTATCCATATAGGAAAGGAATGATGCAAGATGCGGGCCCAATTCACACAAAATAGATGTATAAAATGTCACCATTTTACCAAATTTTCTTTAATTAAATCAATGGTGTAGAGAAAGTACATCATTTTATGTGTGAATAAAAAGTTATGAGAAATTTGTGACTTCCAATGCCAAGAATAAAAGGATTCATGATTTTATGTGAAAATGCGATTTTTCAATTAATTTTGACTTGAATTCAGACTTTGATGCCCAAAAACATAAAATCATGATTTTTTACTAAAATGGTGCATGATTTGATGATTAAGTCCTTAGTTACTTCTAAAATGATGATGAAATTATGCATTTTCAAGGACTTATCAAACAGTAAAGTTATGTGAAAATGACGACCAGTACAATGCCAAAACAGATAGAGGATGACAGAAGCAAGGGTATAAATGCATTATGGTCACTGCCTACGGCACACAATTACATAATTGGAGCATGCTTGTTTAGCTAAAACACAAGCCAAACCATTCATCTCTTGACCCACATGCCAGAGGACCACTTGAATCAAAGAAGCCACAGACTAGTTTCCTTAAGATAAAATGAAATCTTCAAGATCCTAATTTCCTTGAGATAAAGATGAAATCTCCAAGATCCCTCATTTGAAGAAGACACCCATGAAACAGCATTAGACAAACCGCTCTCCAAATGTTTCTAAAAACAGTGGTGTTGCAGGCCCTTTGGAGTCAATCTTGAGCAGATTTAATAATATACAAATGCACACTTGAGGGTCAAAAGATTCCATGGCTCAGTATGGGACTCAAATTTCACGCCATTTCTTCATGAACAAGTTTGTATTCTACACATCCTAGGTTTTGTTTACTGATGGCCGTAAATTTGTATTAGTTTTGATTATGTAACTTGGCCATTAATCAGCCACAAAGAATTCAACTTTATAGACAATATGAGCCTATACAGAAATTAATGATCGGCTCTTCTAATTGAAATTGAGGTCTCTTCTTAGATTGTACATTTGTAATACATTTCAGATGGCTTGAAAGGCCATTATTTTCCAGTTTGAATCTGACGCAGTCTTGATTATAAATCAGACGGAAGTAGAAACCCAAATCCCACAAGATAGAAAATACCCAAAATTTCAGAATCTATTAAAATGAATTGCTTACTAACCTGTAATCTCCATTACTACGGGTTGGTGTGCTTACCTTATGAAGCTGGCTTTTGATTTGATTCTTCCTTCAACTCGAGGCATTGAAACTGTTGTTTTGATTGATATTATTCCATTTCTGCCAATGCCTTTTCTTTTGTTGTGCCAATGCGTGGAAAGAGCTAGCTCATTCAGAAACGTGCATAAACCCCAAAGTCAAATTAAATATTTCCATTCTACCAAGGGATAGAGTGAAAGCCTAGGTAGGTCCTTGCTTTGACTAGAGAATCTCTTTCTCCTTCTTTTCGTCCAAGGCAGTGTGAGAAAGCAGTCCACAACGATCTCTGATTGGACATGCACCTGATCTCCTTGATGCAGTTGATTCAGAATCTCGGCGTGTGGTGTCCCACGAATCGCTCCCCCAAAGTTGTTTGGAATATGATTCGGGACTGTTCCGAACTGCAGATTTGGAAATAGATTGGTTTGTACCTGCGCCGCCCTAGTCGGGCTTCGTTCATCTTCCAAATCCTCTTCTAAATGGCTTGACGAGCATTAGTCTGCCCCCCAAGCCTGTTCTATCGGCTGTTGATTTCAATGTTGATTTAGGGCCAGCCAAACGAATGAGACTTGTTCACCGACGGAAAGAGAGAGTGCTTACCCAAAGCACCACCCCCTACTATCCCAATTGAATTACCGATTCTCCCGCTGCTGCTTCTACTCAGAGGAGAAGAGAAGGACAGAGGAGTATGCAAAAGGAAAGAGAGAGAAGAGTGCTATTCGAGGCTACTCGACTTGATGGGGAAGGGCTTGCCTATGAATACTAATACTTGTATCCGGCTTGTCTTTTGAAGGCTCTGAAAGAGTTGGAACGATATGATACGTAGGTGCAGCATTCTTTCGAGTGGGCGCTATTTCATTTCAAGTAAAGAGACTCTTGGGGCAAGGAACGTAAGCTAAGTCAAGTAGGGTCAAGTGAAGTGTCAAGTTGTTGGGCCCTATTCGACGTTTCGGTTCTCATTTTGGGGAGAAGGAAAGGCTCTAAAAGAGAGAGGTTAGGTTCAGAGGTCAGGGTCGGGTTGTTCATCAAGTCCATCAGTCCAAGGTGGGTGAAGTCGAAATCGTTAGGTCGAATAGAAGATAAGGCGACAGGATTGGTAATCTACTCTTCATGGGTACCGGAGATCGTCTCCTCGGCTGTTAGGTCCAGTGTTCATAGCCACTTGAGTACAAGTACATGATGGTCATCCTATGAGTGAATGCTGAAGACTACAGGCTAATCACACCATGGGACGGAACGGAGTCACAAAAATCAAGATTGCCCCACCTAAGACTCAGGCACCCAAGGTTCCTCCAAACCCATCTGTTGTTCCACCAAGTGTCGCCTGGTCACTGTCACCATCGTCAGTCCTTTGCCTCGATTCCCCCCTGCATACACCCTTGCACCAATGTTCCCACCCTGCTTGTTAGGCCTTTCTCCCTTAATTATTAGCCACAAGCCAGCTAACCCACGAAACTAGCCCCATTATTGGGATGCTCAAACTCAATATCATATTGGATGTGTTATACCAACGAGGAGCTAGGAACCTAAAGAAAGCACTGAGAAATAGTCTCCATTACTATAAGCAATCTTCTTGAACCTTGAATGCACACTCAAAGGAGAGGAAAACAAAACTGAAAAATAAATTATTGAAAATGGAACATTCCATCTCTTTTATAGAACTCGAAAGCCCTTGAAGCTATGATGCCCAGATACGGCATGGATACAACAGAGACATGCCATGGATATGATAGGGACATGAATTTACATAGAAAAAAAGTGAAGTATCGGATACGATATGACACGATACATTGCCTCTTTTGAAGCATCATCTCTGCCTTGAACACTCCTATAACAACTCTGCTACTCTACTACTTTCCTAACTTAAGTAAGACTCCTGCTAATATTCCTATTGCTAAATATGCCAAAACAAGTTAAATTGCAAGCTGTTAAGAGACCAAAACAAACTGAGATTCAAACTTCTAGATATCCAATACGTCCTAGATATTTGACTGTGTGGTTCCCTTATGGACCATAGTTTGATATGGTGGTGCCCGTGCGATTGTAGTATATCCTGGGCAACCCTTATCAGCATAGGTTTTGGGCTGGTTCAGGGAACTGATCTGAATGCTATGGAAAAAAAAATGTATTCTACAATACATCCCTTATGATCATGGTTTTCCAAGCCAGTTTTGTTTTGAAATACTCTTTCTTCACCAAATAAGTATAGATTCTTCTGTTAATAGTACTGATTTTGTAAATGTGGTACTTGATCAGTTCTTTGAAATTCAGTGTGAATGAATGACATTATAGGAATTAAAGTGGATGCTTTTACATTCTTATTTCCAATTGGCAGGGGAAGTCCTATTCCAAGTCATCTAATAGAGAAAGTTGAAGAGTATATTCCACATGATCTTGTGAAGTTGCTGAGCATATTCAAGGTTCATGTTGCAATCTCAGCTTTATCTTTGTTCGTAAAATTACCACTGTATTTTTGTGAAGTAGTGACAGTTAGCATTTGTTTATGCAGGACAAAGATGGTCTGTGCAAAGTTTCTAATTCTCCTACTTGGATACACTCAGATATTATGGATGATAACATACACTTAGAGCCATTTGTGTCCACTAGTGGCATGGATAAGAATAGTCCTGCTGCTAGCTCAATAGTTCATGCTATGGGTAATGGCTATACTACTGACGGGAAGCTAAAGAAATGGCGTCCGAGCCATATTCTTGATTTCAGTGATATGTCCATAGGTGAACTTTTTACTGATTCTGTTTTGGTTCTTGGTCTGCCTGTTAACCTCTTTTTTTCTTGTTATCTTCAAGTTACTTTTAACTAACTTGGTTATAGTTCATCTTGAACTGCATGAGCACAATGTTGCTCAATAATGACATGATATGGAAGGAAGGATCATTTACTTATTTAAAGCAATGCAAATTTTCTTGTTTTGTAAAATTCTCATGTTAATTTTCTGGTCAGGAAATAGAAAAATATGGGTTCTTTTTACATTGGGATTTAGATTCCAGAGACTAGCTTTTGGGCATAATTTTATTTTAATTTTATCTCTCTCAAAATTGGAAGAAAAGTGCATTTCCTTTTGTTTTAATTTTATATTTTTTTCTGTATATTTATTTCAGCTTTACCATTCAAAAAAATATTTAATTTAGCTTTCATTTTTCAGGGGATCCTTTATATGACTTGATTCCAATATATCTGGACGTCTTTAGAGGAAATCCAGAGCTCCTTAAGCAATTTATGGAAAGCTACAGACTTCCTTTTATGAGAAAACCATCAGAATATGGCATGCTTCATAATGGATCAATGGAGTGCGGGATGAAATTTCAACGAATCTCATTTCATGCGATGTATGTTAGCACATAACTCAAATTTATTTGATCAATTAATTACCCCCTGATTGTTTTTATTTTATTTTGTTCATCCATGGATTGTTATAATTGCATTATTCAACTAAGGTTTGCATCGTATGAATCATTTTTTTTGTCTTCCAGAACTTTAAAGAGCCTATTTTTTCATTTATTTCCCTATTTTTGTATGTCTGATTGCCGTTTAGAAATATAAAATTTCTTGGATGATCTCAGCTATCTGTGCTGTGATGTACTAGATTTTTTGCTTCTGTGTTTAGAAATAATTTTGGTCATGTCACATGAGCTCTCAGCTGAACCTCATTTGGTCAGGAAGGGGTATGGTACTAAAAATACATTCGTGCAATGTGAGGATTCTACGATAGAGAGGAAAATTGTTTTGATTTTCCATGCAGCCCACTCTAATTTGTTTGATGTGACACTTTCTCTGTGCAGAAAAGGGGGAAAAGAAACTAATTTATTTCCCTCAATAGGGAGGTTTTCGATTTCCTATGAGAGGGGTAGGACTTGGGAGAACCGGATCTCTCGTCTGCATGAACTGAAATCTGCAGTGTGGAATCTCTCGTTGAGGAAACACACCCTAACAGTTATGATACTAGAAATTGATGGCATGCATGAGCAAATTTTTTTTAATTGGCAACGTTACTTGAACCCGCAACCTCAAGGTTGCAACAGTGTACACCTTCCAATCCACTGTGCCAATAGCTCATGTCAGTTGTCAGTGCATAAGCAGATTCAGAACTAGAAAAATAAAGATAATTTTTTTCCGACTTGGGGTAAATTGAAACTTAAAAATGTAAATTACTTTTAACAGGTAGTACTTATTGCATAATTTGAAGATCAGGCTTAGTTTTGGTGCCCATATGTCTCTCTAATAGTTCGATGGTATCATCAGCCTTGCATAGCAAAGACAATGTTCTTCAATAACAAGCGTAGCATACTAGGATGCCCTGATATGGCATGGATACAGCAAGGATATGCCATGGACATGGCAGGGAACTAAGTGCTGTTTTTCCTGTTACTCTTTTTGTAGAGAATGAGATAAGTTTATTCAAACTGAAGGCAGAATGTATCATCATTGTCATCATTGTAACCTTATCCCATTCATCTGGTCAACATTTTGAAATATGAATTCTACTTCTCTCTACTCATTCCTTCTTAGAGCATTTGTTCTACAAATAAAATTCATTGCATAAATTTGGTAAATGTTTGATCTTCAATTGCCAGTTGCAGGCAACTTTTCTTTTCCTGGACTTGAGACCGATATGTGTTGTAGTTTACTGGAAGTACAAATGCAAACACTAACGCTATTAGTACTACCGTTATTATTATTGGAAAGATGATGACTGAAATCTTATTCATGGAACAGAGAAGCATCTACAAGAAAAAAGACATTTATTGAACCAGTGATTGGATGCTAATCAAGGGGGCTAATGGTCACAGATGAAACAGTAATCTTTTGTGCACGCCCATCTTTGTCAATATTACTACCTTGTGAAAGGAAATATCCTAATTGGAGCGGATCTCTTTAATCTTTTTGGCATTTAAATTTAGCCTCCGTGGGGCTTTGACACCATCCCACAATCCTACTGTATTATGAGAATCACCTTCCAAAATAAACCACCTTGGAAGTCCTGATACAAGATACAAGACTTCCCTAATTGATAAAGACTCCTCCCACTGGAGTCGCCATACCTGCAGGGCTCTTAAGGACAAGAATCTTCCTAGCATTTCATTATTGATGACACCAACCATTCTAGAAGAACTCTGCTGCCTATAGAGCTCCCATCTAAATTTAATAGGCACCATCTTGCATTCCTTGCAGTGAGTTATTATATTCTACGTTTTTGTGTTCTCACACAGGCTCAAAGTGGTTTAGCCTAATACGCTTTTCTAATATGTAATTTATTTTACAGTATAAAACTGACCAGTATTCTTCCCTATACATGTCAGTATTGCAAGTCTTCATGTTAATTTCCACCTTTTCACCCAATGTTTGTATCTTCCAACAACATCCCAGTGCCAAGATGACACATACAATTTTAGGATTGCTCTTTTTTTCTTTTTTCTTTTTTGAATAGTTAAATTCATTTTAGAGAAAACAGTACAAGAGACTTATACTGAAAACAAGAACAGCACCATTGAAACCCCGGAGGCATGGATCGAACAAAACAGACCCTTCAAAAGCAAACTAGAACAACAGACACCTGATTATTAGGAACCCTAATTCATGACTACAGGACAGCCACATCTTTCCAATTGAACATGATTTGGTCAACGGAATAATCTCTGAAAATGGGATTAATTGACACCCGTTGAGCCACATAAAATTTAATCTTTCCACAAATTGATTCTCCATTTGTTGCGACTCCTTCAAAACATCTAGCATTCCTCTCCTTCCATATATGCCAGATTACTGCAAGAAATGATAGCTTCCAAATCTCCTTCCCTTTATGGGACCCGATGGGGGATTTCCAGGCCATAAACATATCCTGAACATGCTCTGGGAAAACACAACTGCAACCGAACCAGCTAATAACAATATTCCAAATTTTCACCGCATTATTGCACCTTAGGAGGAGGTGATCTATTGTTTCCTCATCTTCCAAACACATAGGGCATGCATTGACCACAATCTTCCCTCTTCGTTTAAGGTTATCCATGGTAAGAATCTGTCTTCGGAGAAGTAACCAACCAAAAACCACAATTCTTGCTGGGGCCTTGAACTTCCAAATATTCCTTATCTGGGATCTTCTCTCTGTTCTTGTGTGAGTGGCTGAGTAAAAAGATGATATGGAGAAGGAGCCGTCCTTCGAGGCTTTCCAAATCCTCGCATTCTCCCCTTCTTCCGGGACAGGCACATCCATAAGAAGGTTTAAAAGGGAGAGAAACTGTCTTTCCTCAATGTCCCTCGTATTTATTCGGAATATGGGGCACCATACCACCTCCATATTGTCCCCTTTCCCTAAATAGCTTTTGACCTTAGCTTCCTTCACCAAACCACATTTAAACAGTTCTGGGAATTTCTTTGCTAGCGGGCACTCCCCTATCCATGTATCTTTCCAAAAGAGGATCTTTTCTCCCGAACGAACTTGATACTTGATATTTTTCATAAACTCCTCCTTTACAGATATTATGCCTTTCCACAACGGTGAGAGTCTATACCTGCTGTCTTTAGGCTCCCTGCCATCCATTTGATTGCCATACTTGTCCAGTAAAATCTTCCTCCGTCGACCTTCAGATTTGTCCCCCAGCCTCCATAGCCATTTCCCCAACAATGCTTCATTCATGCCTCTAATGGATTTGATACCCAAACCTCCTTCTAGCTTGGATGAGTAGATCGAAGACCAATCCACCAGATGGAATTTTCTTTCCTCAAACCTCCCTTGCCAGAGAAAGTGATCACTGACATTGAGCATTTCAGGATGGACAAGTAATAAATTGGGAGATTTGTCATTAGACTCACTGCTGCTTTTATAAGAGTTATTCTACCTCCCATAGATAGGTGGGTGGCTTTCCAAGTGGATAGTTTCGTTTCCATCCTCTCAACCACTGGATTCCAAACCGATTTCTTCGCCGCCACTAATCAAAGGGGAAGACCCAAGTATTCGACTGGAAAAGATCCCACTTTGCAGCCCAGTATATCTGCCAGCGTAACACTATATCCCCAACTCTTATCCCGATCAACTCATTCTTAAAGAAGTTGATCTTTAAGCCTAAAACCGCTTCGAAACAAGTTAGGATGGCTTTCACATTTCTAATATGATCTTCGAACCCTTCACAAAAGATGAGGGAGTCATCGGCAAATTGTAAGAGGGATACTGATGGAGCCGCTGCAGTCACTTGAATACTGTTATTAGTCCTTGAGCCCAACCGCCTTCACCATCCTATTCAATGCCTCCACTACAATGACAAATAGGAAAGGTGATTGTGGACCTCCCTGCCTTAGGCCTCTTTGAGCTTGAAAGTAGCCTTTTGGGGTGCCATTGATCATGACAGAGAACGAGGCTGAAGTAATGCATTCCTTGATCCAATTCCTCCATTTTCCAGCAAACCCTATCCTCTGTAGAAGGTATTGCAAGAAATACCAGTCCACTCTATCGAATGCTTTTTCTAAATCCAGTTTGCATATCGGATTACTCATTATTACTTGTTAGTAACGATTATCAAGGACCATGGCCTTGGGCATGTATTTATAGCGTTTGGCTAATGCCATCCTTCTATCAAGTTAATTATAGACTCTTACAACACCCATTCACTGGGTGATTGTTTTTACCACTACCCACACAAATATGATGAAATGGAATGAGATAACAAAGCAACTTTGGATTGGAATGAACTAGCTTTATAGTTCTAGTTACATTGGAAGCCAATGTCAATAAGTTGGTATCAGAAATGTTTATCCAGGGATCACCAATTTACCAATTATGCACTGTTGCCAGTTTTTGTTATTGTGATTATCATTATTTTTGAAAAGTAAAAAATTTAGAGGCAAATGATTTGGCAGATGGTCTTGCTAAAGAGGGAGTGTTTCGTTCTTCTATTACTTTCGATGTTTAGTACCAGTGGCGGACCTAGGTGTTATGACGCAGGTGCGGAGATTCGAGAATCTGCTTAAATAATACGTTAAAAATTTTATTTTATTATTTAACTTCTTAACTTGACCATTGCCTGCACCACCCAAATGAAATTCCTGGGTCCGCCATTGTTTCGTCCCTTTTTTTTTCTTTTTTAAGTTCTTTTTCCTGTTTTGGCGTTTTGTTCCCTTTTTGTTTTGGCTAAACTGGTTTTGTTTTAGCCTTTATTTGCCGTTCTTCTATCTGGAGTACTAAAATTTACTGACCTCAAAAAAAGTTTTAAAAGTCAACTTTTTATTCCAACTTTGGCCTCTTCTAATGAACTGTACGAGAAAATATTTGCAACTCAGCTATAGGAGAATGGAGCATCTAAGAGAATGGAGCATATAATCAAACCAGCATATTATTGCCTCCCACCTTACATTGCCTTCTGACACTTGCAAGCATGCCTCAATTGGCAGTGGTATGACCCACTTGGCTTTGTTTGCCTGGTAGCCTTGGAGGCCACGTGACATTGCACAAAATGATTGTGTCCTATACTCCTATGACCAGATCAACCTTTCCACCAATCACATTGGTTGTTTTTAGTGGTGTAGAAGGATCTACCTAGTAGTGGGTGCCTTCAAACCAAACAATATTACTTCTAGGATTCTACCCCAAGGAGCGGAGAAGTTCTGTATGTTATTGAATAATAAATACACATGAGAGGTCCTTAAAAAGGCTTCTTCGACATCCAAAGAAAGGAGCTTTCTTTTACACATGGATTTCCTTTCCTTTAAAAGAAAAACAATCATTGAACTGAGACCCAAAGAAAAATAGAAAGACTAAAAGAAGAAAGATACTAAAAAAGGAAAGATTAAATAAGAATATTGTAAATGAAAATAACAATTCACGGTTGGATTATATTGCCTATTTGGGAGGTTTGGGCTCTTGCTGCACAGTTGGACTTGTCCTTGGGCCCAGTGGACCTGTTCCTAGTACATGGATCTTGGGGGGTGGAATTGGCCCATTATAAGAGCCCATGTTGTAAATACCCTTCTCGGGCTGCATAAGTTCTCCCAGGCTTGGAAAGAACTCGCTCTCGAGTAATATTTCCTTCTAGGTCTAAGATCCACCTCACAACCTTTTGATTTGTTCATTGATCATCACTCTCTTTACATAAATTGGACATTTTGACTTGAGATCTCTTTCAATTAGAAGTAGATTGGATGCATTGCTTCTTCTGATGGTCGAATTTTTCTTGGAAGTGTGACTAGACCATTGGATGTTTGAGCTGTTGAATTTGTACTGTCATATCAAAATCTTTGACTACCCAACTTTCGTCCCCAACGATAAAGCCAATATGGGGAGCTTCAACAGTTAAATCTTCTTTTGGAACCATTGGAGCCATTGATTTGTCCTCTGATGATCCATATGGCTCTTCCAAATTCATCGTTACAATCAAATCCACTTGATTGTAAAGCTTATTGCTCACTAGATCTAAGTCTTGAATGTCTTTTCTTCCCTCTTCTTCCTTTACCTCTTCTATCTTTTGATAATAAAAAAATGTCCATATATAAATGTGACCCTTTTGTCTTCTTCTGATTCTCCTGTTAGTATGGTCCATGTTAGGAGCTTTAGATATTGTTTTTATCTAATTTTGTCATGGAGTCTTCTTTGCTTGATCCTGCCTTTTCTGCTTTGCCATTGACGTCTCGTATCATGGTTTTCAACTTTTTGGTGCAATCACAACTTATTTTTTTGTTCTGCTTTCTTTTGCTTTTTCTTTGATTATTCTTGCACTTGATCCCTATTTGAAGGTTCTTTTGCATTTTTATTTGAAACGAGATCAGCTTTTTGAGGATACTCTTGGCATTCTGCTTCAATAAGACATATCAACTTTTTTCGTCTAGATTCAGTTTTGGACAAACAATTCCTTGATTGTAGGTGGTTGTAGAAGATGACCCATGCGAACCGATAATATGGACTCTTCTTCTGCCTGGGAACTTCGTAACTTAAGATACAGAAGTATCATGTCACTATGTATACTTTGTCCTCATCATGGAGTGCTTCATTATATGCTTGATGAAAAATCACATTCTACTGGATGTCTAATCGGACCTTTAATAACAAGCTCTCAATTGGTGCAAGTCCTGCTTTATTAAAGGTGGAAAGATGGGGAACGATGACTTCGCTTTGTTGGTGACTGGTGTGAATGCAATTAGGGTTTACTTTAGGGAACATATGGCACTAAATCGGGGTGGTTTGATGAGGGTTTTAAGGTATGCAGTGAATTGACAACTTGACCCAGATTTGGACATTAAATTGCATAAAAACGAGAAGGTAATTTGGGATTTTCTGGGACTGATTTTCGTGGTGAATTGGGTAGAAGGTGGAGCTAGGTTTTAATAAGTTACTGGTTCTATTAGTACCAAATGAGGAATTGCAGAAGTGCAGTTGCTAAATTTGGAAAGAGAAAATTTCAGCCCAGGGTATGTGCAGGGTATGAATAGGGTTAATTAGGGTATGGGAGCACTTAGAGGAGAATGGGAGGTCAGTTAGGGTTTTCTTTGGGAAGTCATGCGCACACATTTCACTCCAGCTTTTCATTTTGATGGGATCCATGTATAAGGATTTTGCTACAAATTCTAATGAATGATTGCCAAATTACGTTTTGCATGAATGATATCCCAGCTTCTTTGTAATTTTTCGGCTTCATGATACCTGGCTGATTTCGTAGACTAGTGGCTTGCTAACCTCACCTTATTGAAATGGAACAAGAGCTGGTGCATATTGGATTTCAACCATGCTGTACTGTTGTTTCTGATCCAAATCATGCTGAACTCATTTAGGTACAGAGGTTCATATGAAAATTTTCCAAAATATATTCATTAAATTGCCAGAAGAAGGAAGGAAATACATCTCTCTCTCTCTCTCTCTCTCTCAATGGCATCACCATAAAAGCCTTCATCTTCATTGTCTTGATTTCAGTTTATGGTAGGCATTTGATGACTTGGAGATAGAAAAGCCCCCTGGCTAATGAATTGATTTTGTTCTTTGTGGCAGGTGTTATTGCATCTTGCATGAGGAGAACGTCCTAGGAGCCATATTTAGTTTATGGAAGGAATCGAGGACGGCCAAGTCATGGGAAGAAGTTGAAGAGACTGTTTGGGGAGATTTGAACCATTACCAAGGCTTTTCTTGAGGCCTCTTCTACTGTTTGGTTGGTTGAAACCTCAATTTATACTCACACATGGCCGCTGCAAGGTGAAATGGTGCTGCTTTCAAGATCACATCCTGGTTCAGTTTGTTTTATTCGTTACTGCAGATTCTGTTGAGATTGCAATAACAGTAGTTACTAATACTTGTATATTTATCTCTAAAATATTGACATTTTTTCAGCACTCTGTTGTACCAGTATTCCAAATAAGAGTGCAACTAATTTATACCTTTTATAGATACAAAGGCCTTCTTTCCCTTTATGTGATGCATCCTGCTTCAGTTGTGTAGTGGATGGAAACTTCTCATTGTGGATTCGGGTTAGGCACAAAATCAGACCCGAAGGTATCCAAGTGCAACTGTTATAACAGAATCTACTTTGATACTCAACACGACATACCCACTTCTCACCTTGGTGTCAAGTGATCGAACCCTGGGTACTCCACTGGAGTGGGTGTTATATCCATGGGGGCAGAGTTTCTTACCGAGGGAGTGGATATCTCCAGACACAGCTTCTCACTGTTGGAGCAAATATTTTCCCCAGGGATGGGTTCTGTAATGTGTCCCAATCCACTTCGGCTGAGCAAAACCAAAAAAAGGCTGCCCAAGTGGTGAGGCATCTCCCTTTCAACAAATTCAACCGAGGACCAGGGCCATAAAAAAGTTAGAAAACAACGCGTGCACAACGAGAAAGACGAGTGTCGTGGGGTGATCAAGGGTAGGTCTAATTGCACATTGTTCAAATGCTTTAGCCCACAAATACATGACGCCCCATTTTATCTACTTGTGGTAGGAATGTAGCTCCAATATATTGATATGTTAAGGAGAGAGACGTTCATAGCTTAGAAATGATTTAAGCTAACAGGGCTCACTTGGCCCCTCCTCTGATCATATGCAGCTCCGACTGCAAAATTGGACTCATTTATTTGCTTTATCTAAGCAAGTAGTAAGTCAGGCATGGCCCGTGCAAACTGCTGTTCACTGACGGTTGGTTAATAAAAGAAAACTAAACCATCCACTTGGATATGAGCTGTACAAAAACTTCATCCAATAAATAAGACGTTAAGCCCCACTAAACGAAGCAAGTTCTAAGTTTCTAAAAAAAATTTCAGGCTTATTCAACATTGAGCCCCCGTCAGGTGGGGCTGAAATCTTATAGAGCGCATCCAAGTGGGACCCTTTCCCTTCCTCTAGTGTCGGCCCCACCACATTTGCATCAGAAATGCGATGCATAGACATGGAATACGGAATGTGAAAAACTGAGCTAGGCTTCAGGTTTAGGTTTCAGGCAATATCCAGGTTCATCCCCCACAAACCACCCAGCATAGTAGAAATCTATTAGTGAACAGATTTGAATAGATGCACAAATAAACTTAACTAAATAATCCCAACCAAGGGAAATTATAAAAACCTCTGAAATATCCATAAGGAGATGAATTCTCAATTATCCGTTCATGTTTTAAGATCTAAAAAAATTCAAAACGCAGCGAAAATACATTCGCATAAAAGATAACACTACCAGTCTGCAATTTTAACTCAAAATGTCGCATCTTCAATCAAAATTCATAAAAACCGGTGAAGGCATGGAACATGGAATCATCTTAGGCTGCAACTGATGGCTTAGAAGCAGCAGAGAGCCGGGACCTCTTCTTGGCCAAGCTCTCGCTCCTGCGGTCTCGCTGCTCTTTCAGCCTGGTGGCAAGAAGCTTCTGATACTCAGCAGCCTCTGACTTAGCTTTGGCAATCCTCTTCTTCTTGTCTGCAATCCTTGCTCTCTTCCTCTGCAGAGTCAAGGGGGTAACCAGCCTCTGAATCTTCGGAGCCTTGCTGCACTTCTTACCTGCACAACCAAAATTCAATAAAAGTGAGATAAAAATAAGCAATCTCCTTAACATAGAAAAGATTTCTTGGAAAGTGTTGCTATTGGCTCCTTTGCAAATATACTCAAAACACAATACCTGCTTTTGTGAAAGTTCGGCGGTATGTGTTGACATACTTGCGAACGTCATCCTGCTTGGAGAGATTGAACAGTTTACGGATCTTTGATGCCCTTTTTGGTCCTCTCATTCGTGGTTTTTCCATGTCAGTCAATCCAGGAAGATCATTATCACCCTTCTTCACAATAACCAAGTTTATAACAGAAAGGTCTTGGCTGACAATACATCCACGAACAGACTTCCTCCTGCGCTCTCCATTGCGCCTTCCATATCCACGGAAGCAGGGTGTGCCTGCCAGAAAAAGTGCACAAGCCATGAGAAGCACATTCTGTGTGTATAAACTGTTTTAACATACAAATAAAAATACAACTAAGTTACTAGGAAGCTCCTTTGTTTCTGAAGGATCAACAATATCAAACAAGAAAACACTCTAGACAAATGCCTGAAGGATGAATTTGATTTAAAAACTAAAAAATAATATCTGCTAGATTCTTCTGACCATGCTTTTTTATCATCATAAACAAATAGATAAATCACCTTTGCTACCCATCTAACAAAGATATAAAAAATCATTATCTGATAAGAATCAATTACTTTAAAATGGGTCCTCAGCATATATAAATACAGTTTTTCCTACTATAACAGTCTTGACCATTACTACGCAAGTAACAATCCAAAAGAGGGACCACCTGGATTTGAAAGGTCGGGCAGGTTTAGACCCCCGGTGTTTAGGCAGCGCAGAAGAGTGAGAGCTTCACCCGAACACGAAATGACCCACTCCTAAAAGTGGTGGGTTTGGTAGTGGCTATCGCAGGTTTCGGCTGGTATGGATTTGTGGACTCATACCTGGGTCAGATTGGGGCGAGTTTGATTTTGGCTGCCCTACCCCGCCCCATGTATGATTAATTTATATATTTAGTTCTAAATGCAAAGCTCTCGTAGCTCAGGTGGTACTGGGCATGAGGCCAATGTATGAGTGGGGAGGTCGTGTTCTGATTCCTCTTTCGCTCATTTATTAGCATTCCTTAATTTTACATTTCAAAACCAAAACATAACCACCATTAAGCCCGACCTGACTCATACCCATCACAGGAGGGTTTGGTATCATATGACAGTGACCTGTCCTGTCAAATGGCAGCTAGGGTCTAGGAGGAAAATTTGTAGCAGGGAGGGTTTTGGTTTGACCCAACCCGCACAGAACAGGCCCTGTTTCCATCCTATCTGACTAATTGTCAATCTCCACCAGCACCAAAATACCCAAAACAAAACAAACTAAGCCCCCTTTTGAAAGATTTTCACAAGAAATAATTGATCAAGGTATTCAATGTAATTCAGTAAAGCCAGGTAAGATTCGCTCACCTCGGTGCAGCAACAAACGGACACGGCCAGGTGTTAGCACTCCCTGCTTCATAGGGAATCCTTGCTTATCACATCCACCCATGATTTTGAAAACATAGCCATTGAACTCCTGGAAACAATAAACACATTATAGCAAAAGAAATCTCTTAATCACCATTTCAGTCCAACCACAAGGTTCTAAAGTTGAAAAAAAGTGGGGAGGAAAATGCAAGCATAAAGCCCACTGGAGAATAGGACTAAGAATGTATTGAACTTGTGAATGTGGCACTACTAAGCATATGGGTTTGGCGTTATAGAGAAGACACCAATAAATTACCATTCAAAAAAAGGGCCAACAATAAAGCCTATGGAAAATGCATTATGGAGAATTGAGGTTGGATGCCATACACCCAAAGATACCTCTAGGGTTGCTTACCAAAAGAAAGCACTGATGCAGGATCTTTGGGATTTGGGTGACTGGAGAATTTCATTATAAATTTGAAAATGTGGTGAAACCATACCTCCCCCAGAGCGTCTCCATTAACCTCCTGCGAAATTCTCTTGTCGTAAAATGCTCGGCTGTAAGAAACAATAATATAAATTTCAGATAAGCTTCTAATTAAAATTTCTTCATCAATAACATTGAGAAAAACAAAAGAGGAACCATAAGAATCAACTTAAATTACTGCACGGATTGGAAATCATTAATGACTAAATGAATGCAATGACAGGAATCCATTGTTCATTAACAATCAAGACATGGAGATAGGTACGACTTACAATAAGTTGATGTAACATCATAAGATGATATCAGTGGTCGTGCAAGATTGTAAGATCAGCGAAGTAACATTAAAATCAATCCATTTTGAAAGCTAACAAATAATTAATCAAGCTTGAACATGTAAGTCAGGACAAATAAATTTATACCAGAAAAATCAATATAAGTTCATCAACCAAAACGTTGGAACTAAATGCGCATTAACAGCTTTTGTTAAATGCAGAGGTGCCCACAAGTAAACTTGAATGCATTACAAACCTACAATACAAGCCATCACATGACACTTATACTAGATACTGCCCATGTAGACATACCCAATGTTAGATCAGCAGTAGGCTTTTCAATCAAGCTGTCCCATCAGATCATTTCAAAAGGAACATGAAAGTTGAAACAAACAAAATATGAACAGGGGAAATGCATGTTCCTCTCATCACCTACACAATGGAAAATTGAGAAACATCTATTTCGCCTCACTTGATCGAATGTATCATAGATTCACATCACAAACAAACTGATGCCTTCCTAAAACTACAGTATTTTTTGCATATCACCATCACCATCACTAAAGTCTTATCCCCTATCTATCTAGGCTTTTCCTACTTCCCATCAACGTAAAAGCGACATTCAAGCTCAAAAGCCTGTGAAGGTGCCCATCCCATTTACTAATCGGATTGAAGATGCCAAATCGAACATAAACAGGCAGTTACTCAAATCACAAAGATCCAAACACTCCAAACACCCAAACTCTAAAATCGGAAATCAGATAGAAGAAATCACATGAAAATCAACAACTACAATAGGAACATTCAAAGATCTGTGTTCTCCGTTAGCTATAAAAAGAAACAGAAAGAGAAAGAGAGATTACAGCTTCTGGTCATCGTCGATTTCCAGCTTCTTTTGGCATCCCGTGGTGGGATTCGCGATGTTGAACTGCAAAAGTGAAGAAGAAGAAGAGAAGTGAGAATCAGAAAACGAAAAGAGAGAAAGGAAGGGATTAGGGTTTAGGGTTTTGGTAGCGGCATTACCTTCATCTTCGATCGAGAAGAGAAAACGCAGCAGCAGAGAAAGGTAGAAAGACGGCAAGAAGGATCTTGCGCTTTGCTCTTGCTCTTGCTCTTGCTCTGCCCTAGGGTTTTCCCCTTCATATGTTAGGGTTTTATAGTCGGGACTCGTGCCTCACAACCTGTATGGTAGTCCGCCGGCGTACAAGATTACATGGTCCTTTCGACTTTTACCAACTATCCAAATTCCAAAGCCCAATGGTGTTCGAGTTGGTCGGGCTAGACACTAGCCCACATGGCCCCACCCAACCAAAGGTGAAAATTGGGCTGGGCTCGTTTCAGTTAAGGTCGATCTCGCAGGAAAATAGATGAAGCTTGGGTTGGGTTTAGTGTGGGCTTCGCTCTGGTGTGGGACATCCATTGAGTCCCACTTGGAGCCCCCACATGATCAATCCAAACTGTCATCCTTCCGTGCGTCGCTGTATATGTCATGGATCCCATGGGTTTTATACAATCCAAATGGACTTAACTGTTTGATGAAATAAAAATAAAATTATGCATTTTGATGCTACTAAGTTTCTTAGACTATAGATCAAGAGGTTAGGATGATGAGATTGACATGAAAATTTATATATGGGGTGTTTTCATCTGGGTCTTCCCTTCCTCTAAATTGGCCTTGATTGGTGGGCCATTGGTTGGTTGTCTCGGCTCAAAGTTTTTAATCATAGCAATATCCATCAATGGAACCCCCTCACACCTACTAATCTCCCATGATTTGCTACCTAGCTCAATTTAACACTCATCTAGCATCTACTTGTGATACTGGGTTGAAAGTTTTGCAGGCTACGAGAATAGATTACTAATTCTAATTTAATAAATCAATACAACGAAAATAACCAATCAGACGATATAGAACTAGCTATCTACCAATCACACATCACAATAAAGCAGACACAGTATTTAGTGTGGAAACCCTATCCAAGGAGAAAAACCACAAACTAAAAATCAAGAGTTTATGAACAGTTATAAGATATACTCACAAGTTTCTTTTACCTTAGTCTGTACATCGAGCTAAGGACTGTAGTTGTTTTTGCACAGAATCCACCAACACGACATCCACTGTGCATTGTTTTTCTTACATGATTTTCTCGCACATTGTTAGTCAAGATAAACTATCTTCTACAAGAAAGCAGAAGCAACAATAATCTTTTAGAGCAGCCATTAAGAACGATATCTCAATGGCCCTCAAGAATAATCTCTCTCTAAGATATCTCTAACTCAGATTTATGAGAGTGGTCATTTCTAGGGTGGAGAGCAATAGGTGTTCGAGTTGGTCATGCTTTGATGTTAGAGCACAAGTATGACTCAAAGTGGGAAACAGAGTCTCAAAAGGAAACAATTGCACATAAGGTAAAGAGACTTTCCCGAAGTACCCGCGCCTGTCCTATCGATCGGACAGTGGCTCCGATAGATCGAACCACCCAAATAACTGGGGCGCTTCGATTGTCTAATCGATCGAACAGAAGGCTGGGCATTGGGCCTGGATATTCCGCCCGATCTTCTTTGTTTTTTCTTTTCTTCGATTCAGCTCTTCTAGTGACACAACCACAGTCCATTCTAAAATAAAATAAAAAATACAACTCAATGGATCCAAAGTCTTGTCTAACCAATGGATTAGCCAACATAAAATACTAACATGGGGTTAACTTGAAAAAAACATAATTTAGAAAATTGAAGCCTTTAAATCAAAGGTTGGGCTGATCCAATTGGATTGGGTCTTTTTCTAACATCTACCTAAAATAAGACATTCCAATCACCCTCTTCCTTCTTGATTGGCATCCGCCGAGCAGGCGGACGAGATGTTGAGATTTTTCCACTGATAGGAACCATGAATGTACCTCTCAAGTGAAATAGTGATTTTCCCCCTTTTTTCAGCCCTTGTAAAATATAAGGGTTATTTATATGATGTCCAACCCCTCGCACTCATTACTCCTCCAAATTCCAAATTGGCACTTGGCCAGTTTGACACCCATCCTGCCTATACTTATTATTGAACTAGCAAAATAGGCCCGTGCTAAGCTCGGGTCCAAAAATAAAATTATTTTTAATTTTAAAATATTTTGGAGATACTATTGAGAAAAAAAAATATAGACAAATAAATATACCATCTTATATTGTTATTGGTAATAGAAATATTTTAGTAAGGACAAATATACCATTTTATCATTTTTAGAATTCCATTTATTAAAATTTATTTAAAAGTAAAATGTATAGAAAAATCACATAATTTGAAAATCAAACCTGAATTTATAAAATTTAATGTATTTTGATTTTTCATGTAAGAAGTCTACATAATTTTTTTTAAATACAAAATAAATTCTAACAAAAATATGACAATATCTTTTGAAAAAATAACCAAAACTTTTATATGAAATTGATGATTTGGTTTATGAATATGACATAATTTTATAATTGTATAGATCTCTTATAGTGCCCAAGCTTTATCGTCATATTGGTCATGTGGTAAGCTACTATGTTCCATGCTAAATTCGAACCCTTATTTAGGAAAACATAAGTGGCTAATTTAAGAATTACTTTTTTGAAAGGAAAATTAATAAATTAAGAATCAAACTTTTGTTTTTTGAAAGAAAGAATTAATAAAATTAAGAATCAACCATGAAGAAACAAGTAAATTCATTTACATGGTAAAAATCATTTTTCTTTGTATCTAAAATAATATAAAATAACTTTAAATTTTATATTTTGTACTTAAAGAAAAAGCTACTTTGTATAATACTGGATGAAACTGACTTTTGAAATTCAAACTCAAGGTTACTTGATCACTAAAAATAATTACACATAATGTTTTTTTATATTTAAAATACAAATCTTCATTCACAAAAGAAATGAAAGAATTCCATTGCATCATCTCCCTTCAACAATGCAAACACAGATCTCCTAGTGAAAGGAGGAAAAATTTAAATAGAAAAATTTGATCTAAAACATTGGGATTGTGGCAAATACTGATGAATATTAATTTTTATATTAAAGATAAATAGGAGTTCGAACTGCTAGTTTATTTTTATTTTGAACTGCTAGTTGAGTTCGAATAGGGTAGGTTTGGGTTTCATTTGGGTCGACCTTGGGTATGAGTTTACCAACACATGCAACATTAAGTTAAATTATGTTTTATACACATTGACGACTACAATGGCATGATTTAATTTAAGTATTCGACTATAGCGAAATTGGGATGGTACCTATTGGCTAACCTCCTGTGATGTGAATGCTTGGACCAAGCAAAGCAAAGAGGGGCTGTGGATAGCATATTCTAACTCATACTTCATGGACCTCCCCATGCTGACATCAGCATGTAACAACTTCTCCATAAAAAAATATGGTATTTCTCTTGTTCATAGACACAGATTACAGAGACAGCCGAATTTCATAGCAAGATTCTGCAACAAGACTTGAAAACTTAAGATAGGCCTTTCTTTCTTTAACGGTAATAAAGTTGGGTTCTAAAAAATTTCATGGTCCACTAAGATAGGGTTTACATGATTTTTGACTTTAAGATGTGCATGATATCATCCATGGTCCTTTCAACTGAACTTTTACATGTGCAGCCCATAGTTTTAAAGTGCAGAATATTAGACAGTTTCTGTATTTCCATTTCAACCATCTATGTGAAGTCTGGCAATCCAGCTGTTGGAATTATCCAATTTGGAAGGTCGGGTTGACCACTGTAGGTAACATTTACTTTCCAATGCAATTTGATTCATTTCATTTGTTAGGTTGGAAATGTCAATTTTATTTTATAACATAAAAGGGTCAACCTGAACCTTAAACTACCCAGTCAGGTTCAGGTCATCACTTGGTGGGTTAGAGCAGATGAGTAGGATTGGAGGTAGTTTGGCCATTTGGGTTAGGTCAATTGGTGGAATAGCTAACATTTGCATAACCTGCCTCCTGTCTGTCTATAGATCGGGTTAGATATGTAAGGCAGAATTTGACAGGTAGGATTGGTGGGTCAAGTGTGAATTGCCAACCCCATGAGGACTTATAGCAATTACCAAATGATACGAGTTAATTTTGTTATTGGTAAACTGAAGAGACTCATAAACAAAATAAGTGAGTACAAGTGCTGCAAAAATTTAAGAGAATCCAACACCTTATATATTGTTTCTTTATTGAGAAATATACACGTGGCATATTACAATAAGCTTAGTAGGAAACAATATATTAATTTAAAAGCTTAAGCTGATAGGTGGAATGCTCATACGAGTAAAATTAAGACAGGTCAACAAGCTTTGTTATCTTTCTAATAGTTTACATGAGGGTACCAAGTACACTGAGAAAGCTCTTGCTCACTTTACCAGCCAGTGGATTTGTGTTAAAGGAACTCAGCGGAAGCCAACGTCCAGGGTGAGCTGGGGGCCAAGATAGGGTGCACCAATGACCATGAGATCCTGGGGCCGCTCTTTTTCTTCCAGAATTGTGTAGCCTGCTGGACAAGTTGTGAACACAGAGATTGTCACAATAAGAAAACTAACTAGCCATTCTGGGTGCGAAGAGATACTGTTTGAAGCCACGTACAGATTATGCAAATAATGGAAATAGTGCAAGGTTTCTAAAAAAGGAACAGTCTGCGTAAATTGTTGTAAGCACGGGTGTAAGCAGGGGTGTACGGTGTATACACCACACATATATAGTTTTGGAGTGCTGCTACCTACACACTATAAAAAATTTCCACACACTGTATTTTTTTAAAAACAAAAAAATTCCTAAACTACCCCTATCCCTCTCCTTCCCTCTCTTCCTCTCCCTTCTCCGGCAACCCCGCCAGCCGCCGCCGCCTTTTCCATATAATCTCTCAGCCACCCTCTCAGCAACATCCAAATTCCCAAGCATCCTACAAGCACCCAATAGCGCACCCTACATCGCCCCATCAGGCTCCTCATCCATCCCCTCAATGAACGCCTCCGCTTCCTCCACGCGCCCTACTCTCCCCAACATATCCACCATACAAGTGTAATGCTCCAAAACTTGATGATTCTCCTGATCATCCAATTGGCTAAGAGTCACTCGATGGTTGGTTCAAGTTTTTTTTTTTAATACTACACTTTTTATCTCTGCAATCTAAACTCGTAGAGGAAATTTGGAAATAGCCAAATGAAGCTCAACATTTCTAGTGTGTTGCTGCGATGAGTTTGTTCGGCGACACAGGGCTGAACAAATCAAGTTTGTTCGGCCCTGTGTGGCCGAACGAATCAGATTCGTCGAGCCTTCATCTTCAATGGTGAATTTTTTTTTTTTTTTTTTTTTAACATCCATAGCATTTGCTTCTCCATTTGCTTGTCGCTGTTGAAATCTTCAAAAACCATCATTTGCTTGCCCAATGCATAAAAATCACAAATGACTAGATATGAGAGATGGAGCATTTGGATGGCTTTTGGCTGAGGAAGAGGATTCGAGCAGAGATGTGTAGAAAGGGATGGAGAGTGCAGCAGGGGTGTGCATTGGGAAGGGAAATGAAATTGGTGTGCCGAAGCAGGGAGAGGGGGATAGGGATGGGGGCGGGTGGGGGCTGCCGGAGCAGGGAGAGGAAGAGAGGGCGAAGGGCGGCGGCTAGCGGGGTTGCCGGAGCAGGGAGAGGAAGAGAGAAGGAAGGAGAGGGATAGGGGTAGTTTAGAAATTTTTTTGTTTTAAAAAAAATGTAGTGTGTGGAGAGTTTTTTGCAGTTTGTAGGTACTAGCACTTATAGTTTTGGGGGGCGGTCGCCCCCATTGGACTTGGATCCACTTTCAAATCACACATGAAAATCCTACATCCACTTTCAAAACCCAGGTGAAAATCATGGGACCAAACCCAAAACCTAACTACCTTTTTGGGTCCACCCCCCTCAAATGAGAATTATGGGTCAGCCACTAATTGTAAGGATAAGAGTCCATGGTGTACGTTACCTATCGATAAGCGTTGGGGGGTGCCAATTCCTGACTCAACTCGATCATCAACCAAACCTGAACATGTCCTTGTAATTCAGGGCATTAGTTGACGCTTCTTACTTACTGGTTAGGTTTGGGTGGATACCTTTACCATTATTAGCATACAATAATGAATTGGGTTTGAGTTTAGTCCATTCTTCCTATTTAAGCTGCCAGCCCTAAGTGCCCAAAGCACGGAGTGGAAGCACGGACGGGGGCAGGAGCGAGAGCGCTGAAATGCTAAATTTTAAAATAATTATGTGTCTGGAGCACCTATATAATATAATGCTTGTGGGTTTATAAACAATTAACTAATTGGTACAAATATATCTTATCCATATATTCAAGTATAAAAAATGGAGAAGAAGTCTAACTTTGCAATTTGATTACATAAAATAGACAATAATTAATGAGTCAAGAGTAGTTTTTTCATTTAAAAGATAAATGTCAAGCTTATAGAAAAAGAAAATGCACAAAAACCCGAAGATTTTGCACCATTCGCTTCATATTCGGTTGAACGGTGCTTCGAGGACGGTTTCGATCCGCCTTTGTGGAGCGAGATCTAGAAGGCCGAGACGAGATTCCGGGCACTAAGTGCGAGCCCATACTGAATCACCTCACTAAATGTACTATGACCGTGAAGTTCTAAATAACACTGACAGTTTAAAAGAAAAGGTTGGATTTGAATGAAATTTTCAACCGGATTAATAATTGTGTTGGGGTCTGGGTTGAACCTAAACATGTTACACAGGTGCTCTCAAAACTAACCTGATCTATTGTCAGCCCTGATAAGCACCATGAAGACCAAAGCCCGTGGAAATCAATACATCAGTAGATATCAAGGGATTTTAGATATCTGTGAAATTAGAGAAATCCAGGATACAAGGACAAAACAACCATACCAGGGAGAAAAGGAATAGGAACCTCAGAATAGTAAGTTGATGGCCTCCCAAACTCTTCTGAATAAGGTGGGGATAACACATCCAATATGGCAGAGGGAGCCAAAGCAGTGAAGGAATGTATGTTTCCACCACTTCTTGGGAACAGCACTGAAGCTTCACATGGCGCATGTACCGCTCCATCCATCACTGTTGCTACCAATCCATCTGCATCACCAACAAAGTACCCCAATCACACCAGCCCAATGCACATAAAAGCATACATTTCCTCTTCTTTCAGTTGTTTGCTGGCACTTCCTTGAAATCTAGACATACCCACGTGGTTGTTAAGGTAATGATCTGCTTTTTTATTTTTTATTTTAAGGAATATGGTGATCTAAGAGCTATGCCCTAGCCCCACCATGTATGGGCCATGGTCTAACAAAGTTCAAGGATGGGGTCATTAGGATTCTTTAATCATGGCTTCCATAGCCCATCCTCAGCTAGTAGTGGCACACACTACAGATCAAAACTTTTGCAGATTGTACCCTTAAATCTCTGGTTGCGTTCAGATCAAGTTGAAGGGTCCAAGTACAAAAGGTTCGATTGGTGGATTGAATAGCATGTATGGATTGAACTCAGGTTTGATCCTTCATTAATTGGGTTGGAAATGCCAATTCAAAAAGGGCATTGCCCTATAGAATTCAGGTTGAGTTTTTACGTCAAATGAGGAATTTGTTAATAACTAGAAACACGAAAAGCTCGAGCAAAATAATGACCATATGTTGACAGAAACACGTCCTGGGATTTGACCACAACCCGTGTCTTTGATACCATGTTAATAAATAAAAACACCAAAAATTCGAGCCATTAATGAAAGGCAGGATACTGTAAATCAAAGAGTCATGACAGAATTGACGCCCCTAGGTAGCCCAAACCTTCCACCGGACAGATAACATATATTAAGGGTCAAATGCCAAAAGTTCTGCTTAGTGCTTACCAGTTTTGCCATTAGAGGTTCCACATTTCACCCAATCATAAGACCTGAGATAGATGGATCCATATAACAATTTGCTTAGCACAGTCATTCCTGGATGGTCATGTAAAGGCAACTTTGATCCAGCTGGGAAGCAGAACACTCCTATCTGCTCAGATAACAAAAACAAAAAGAGACATTTGATTTATGTTTTTTATACCATCCCTTTATTGGATAAAAATAACCATTCACATATGTTTATAGATGGGGAATAGAAATACTCACAGAAAAATCATTGCATTCGAATATATGTACATAAGTTATCTGAGAAATTCCATGCCCACACAACAATCTCTGGGAGCCTGTTGGCAGCGGCTTTCTCATGCATGGAACTCCAGATTTCTTGTTGCAAAATTCATCGATTCCAACGTCTATAGCCTCTATATTGTCTGCACGTCATGCAAACCATATTGATTGAAATATTGGCCCTAAAAAGTAATACTGGTTTATTTGGTTTTGAAAAGAAATTAAGAAAAACTAAAAGTTTTTAGCAAGTACATAATTGTAAATCTTCATTTCTAAGTTACTTTTAGTGTATTTTAGCTGTAAATGATATACCAAGATGAATACAAAGTGGTGAGACTGGAGCTCCCAGTCATGGCAAAAACCTTTCCAAATGAGGCAATATAATTCAATCTTGGCTGAGTTTTAAAACCCTGATAAGAAGAATGTTGTTAATTTTTACCTAAGAGACTTCGTAGCCATTGGATCTCTTGGAAGGTTGGGAGCTGTTTCTTTGAGAAGATGGCATTGCATGCATCATAAAGATGTTGTATTTTACTTCTCTCCATAGTTTGCATTTCTTGGGTTGCAGATTGGATCAATGTCTATCCTTAAATACATGTGACCTTTTTAATGATGTGTTAAGGTATGAAGAGTAGCCTAAGAAAGAGGGAATTGTAACTGCAGCACGTCAGCTAAACCTTGGGCTCTCTTGACTTTACCATGGGCTTTTCTTTACCAACCATTGTTTTTGTCTAAGTCAAGTGGGAAATAGTAATAAGAAATTTGCATATAAGGTTACATCTGCCCTGAGTTTTGGAACGTGGGTTTTTGTTGGCTTGCAAAGAATCGCCGAGTACAGTTTTGTTTTTTTTTTTTTTTTTTCTGAGGGAGAGTATAGTTTTGGTGTTCTTTGAAACCGTGGGTGCGTTTGCACTTGTAATGGAAAAGAGGAACTGGGTTGTCATGCAGTGGCTAGTGGCAGAAAAAAAACGAAGTTGCATGTGAAACGATACTTATCACCTTTGTACCAGTTGTTTTCACGAGCAGTCTTTTATTCTTTGGCCAATTGTTTTATAATTGAAAAACTATACTCATCTTTGGATGAGAAATGGACTAATTAGGTGGTGTGATAGGTGAGCTGAATTTAAAGGATCCATTGGATGTGTGCCGATCCTGAGAGGCAGGAGATGACCTTGGGGTTAAGGGTCATTTCTAGCCTGCCTGGCACTTGTGGCCAATTTTAGCCACCAATAGCCCATGGGGTCCATTCTGACACTGGGGCAAGAAATGGCTTTTCATGGTGCTTGTGGCCTTTTAGACCTGCTTATGGCGCCTAGGCGGCCTCCTCATTTCCTCATTCTTGTTTTTTTATTCAGTTTCTACTACATTTTTGCACCGAATTATGGGGTTCACTATCTTGATTTGATTTGGAGACTCTTATCTGACTAGCGACAACTGTGTATATGTTGGACACTTATCTTAGTTCGACACTAAACTGTATCAACGGTTACAAAATTCTTTACATGCATTTATGATAAGAATTCAGGCTGTCTGTGGATTTAAGAATTCCCATCAGAAATTCAATGTTCATTTGGTGGAATTCCCAGTATTCAAGGTAGCCAGAATTTTCAAATGCCAAAAAAGTGGAATTCCAAAATGCTAACCCCTCCAAGAGCATTTCAAAATTCTGGAACTCCGAGAAGTTTGGTCATAATTACAATTATCCCAACTGTGAACCTTCCTAACAACAATAAAGTGGGCCCCATATTTACAATTATAAAAAATTGTACCTATGCAATTCCTATCAAGATGGGTCCATGTTCAAATTTCTAAAATTTGGCCCCACACTTCTGTTTCTAAAAGATGGGCTCATGTACCATATACCTGAGGTGGGTCCACATTATAATTCTTACAGTTGGGTCCCAAGTTCACAACCACAAAAGGTGGGTCCCATGTACTACAATGCATAAAATATGTAATTTCATTCTAAAATTTATGTAGCAATGAAACATGAGTTTTATGAAATTTAGAAATTTAGAAATTCTCAGTCAAGAATTCAGATGACATGTGATTGTTTTTTGTAGGGAATATGTTTTTTATTTTTTTATTTTCTATTTTTGCTAATTGAATTGTGAAATTGGTATATAAACAATGCATACAGGAGCAAAATTCTAGTCAGGAATTCTTATAGTTATGAAATAGAGAATTTAGGAAATTCAGAAATCCTCAGGCAGGAATTTAGGCATAAAAGAAATAGGGAATTCAAGAATGACAGAATTCAGTAGCATTTCAGAATTCTAGCATTTGAAAATTCCAAACAGCCACCAGACATGAATTCTAGGAATTCTAAGAAAGAAACGGGCCCTTAGGTTGAATCTTGATTAAGGGCTTGTTTCTGTACCAAAATTCATAGCAGGAATTTACTATGCTGGGTTTTTTTTGGACATGACGTGACATCTTATTTCCTAATATTTGAAATTGTACGTTTCTTACACTAGAATTTCAAATTCCAACCATCTAAAAAGTCTTAAATGACCTTTGAAATTTCTAAAATTTTCCTCTCGGTGCATTTTGTTGGAATTTCAAAGTGGTTTTTTCCTATAGCTTACTTTTAGAGACGGCTTTTCACTCCCCCTTCCCAAAGTTTGAATATTTCTCCACAACTACAATTGCGCCATTTTGGGACTAAAATACCCGTAGTGTGGGCTATAACATTAAAAAAAATGCATTCATGTAAATGGGTTTGGAATTTTGGTCAATGAAAACATTCAAACTTGTATTATGGCATCTGCATGTGGGTTGAAAATGCAATGGAGTAAATGGGTTTGGATGCAAAAATATAGCATTATTATGTAATTATGAATTGGTAATCTAATATGCATATTCTCATATTCTTTTAGATCTTAGGGAATGTTTGGATATGTACAAAATAAAATATTTCAAGATTTAAATTCTAGCAAAATAAAATATTACATAAAAAAATATTTTAATATTACAATATTGCAATATTATTGTCGTTTGGCAGTTTCTAAGACATTCAATAGATTTTGAACTATGTAGTTTAGTAATTATCCCATATTAAAATATACACTAAATTCAATATTGATCTTGATTTTCAAACCAAAGAAATGATCAATAACTTTATGATTTTGACTTAATATTTTTTTTAAATGACAAGACGATGACACCATTTCCTAGGAATTCAATTCAATGAAAACAAAAAAAGTCTCCAATTATTTTGAAGATAAGTAATTAATGGTAAAGTGTGTTTCTTTGATTTTTTAGGAATCTTATTCATGCAAAAAGACATGTTATAAAATCCCAAGATAAGGGATTTCATGGTAAAATGAGTTCCTTTGAATTTGTAGGATTTTCATTTCATGTGAACATATAGGTCTTATTTTTCATGGCATGATAGGCTCCTTTGAATTTTTAGAAATTTAGATCCATACTAATAGATTGGCCCAATCATATTTTAACAATAATGAATGTATTTCCTTAAATCCATGAGAACTCAATTCCATGCACATAACAAGCATTGATAATTTGGTATACATTTAGGATAAGAAATTAATGGTAAAGTGCTTTTAATAATTTTTAAGAATTATTTTCATGCAATAAAACCAGTCACAATCAACACATGCAACTATAATTTCACGAGTCTTTCATCCTCATTATCTATTAATCAATGTAATTTTTGGTGTTAGGGCCTTGCAAATTTTTCGGATCATGGAAAAATGACTAGATTTAAAAAAAAAGAAGAAATGGATTGATAATTAATTTATCAAATTCGAGGCCCATCTTTCATTGTTTTAAGTTTTTCATATGAACAACCACTCCCATTATATTCATTGCATCAAATTCCACTTTAATATGTAATGGTGGATTATATATATAGAGGTGAGGTACATAAGATGCAATGACCAAAAGGTTTGGTAAAGGAAGAGGAAAAGTGAAATCATACCAAGAGTTACAAAATTAAAAATCAAGAAATGAAGATGCCTAAAGAAAATATGGTCTGGGGAGTTTCGTCATTTTCCCTATTCTGGAGGAGGTCTAGAGAAAATTAGAGTTTTTTGGAAAGGCAGAGGGAAAGGGCATTTCTAAAAGTAAGTTCGAGGAAAAAACCTCAATTTCAAATGCTCCATCAAAAGGAGGGATATATGGAATTCCACTTAAGGGGATAATTTTTGGATAATTTGGAATTCCCCCGTACATGAATTCTCGGAATTCTGGTAAAGCAACATGCCCTAAAACACATTTATTTAACTTTTTCACAAATCTAGACTCTTTTTTCCTCCGATTTTGGGCCTATTTTAAGTCTTTAATTTGAATTTGGGAATGGGTATGGGACCTAAACCTAATTCAGGTCTAAGCTCGGGCACATGTCCTTATCAGTAATTGGGTTATGGCCCCAAGTACAATATGGATTCATCTAAAACTGTGAAACCAACCGTTTTCATCCCTAGTTATAGCTTTGTGGTTATTCACATGATACTAGGGATGACAATGGGTTGGATTAAATGGTGGCAGATTTGGTAGTAGGTCTGTCAATCCACACTCTAAAAGGGGGGCCTGGCCCAGCCCAGCCAGCCAAAGCCCACAAAACTAGCAGTTTTCTTTCCTTGTCCTAAAGCCTGAGATATAGCAGGATATATACGGCCCGCTTTTGAAAAGCCCACAATCTTGAGGGCCTATCTAGGGTCTTACCCAACTTGGCTTGACCCTTTGTTCATTAATATTTATATAATATATTGTATAAGTTTATGTGTATTTGTATACGCCCTTTGTCCATTATGTATATGACATACGTGTGTGTATAAATGTATGAATTTTTTTTATTAGGGAGATGTTCCTGTGAGAGATATCTCTTACCTTATATGAGAGATAGGGTGGGGGCCGTCACATCCATATCCAATGCCAACAACTTAAATGTGAGAGCCCCCACCCCTGCCTTTCATATTAGGTGAGAAATATCTCTCATATGAGCATCTCTCTTTTTATTATATTAAATAAATATGGATATTTTTCATCTTCATATCTATTCCAATTCCATGCAAATAAAGAAGCCTATAAGTCCATGTAAACAAAAAAGCCTTATTTGAATGCATAGGATCCAAATTTCATTTATGCAAATGATCCCATTTGACAATAAATTACTATGTTTTCCAATTCCATACAATAAAATGGGCTTATTTGACAATGACTTCCCATGTATACAATTCCACGCAAATAAATGGGCACATGTAAATGCATATATAGGTTCCAATTTCATTCAAAGAAATGATCCCATCTGATTAGGCCCATTTGAATGCTATTAAACAAGAGAAAATATTCTATATGGCAAACTTGCCTTACGTTGGAGGGGGAAATGCTCTACAGTGTTTAGGCACCCAAGGGGATGTGTAATTAATCTACATCCCATACACATGTACATTAATCATTTTACTAGAGTATGGGGAGTTAAAAGAGGGACAACTACACACGAAAATTTATACATGTTAATCAATAAAAGTACACGAGTGCAAAAAAGCATACACATATAAAGTGTCACATGTGTAACATTTACAAATATAAATGGGTGTAAGCAAACAACTCTAAAAATAACATATGGCTTTGAATCTACTATCCTTACTTCCAAAGTGAGATTGCCTTCTTTTAATAACTTCAGGTCATTCATACAACTATTAAAAAACATGGCCTTGCCCATCTCTCTCTCTCTCTATATATATATATATATATATTTGATTTTGAAATTACCAACAATAAATTGATTTGGGTAATATCAAATTGACCATCAATGGTGGTGTTCCACAAAATGACTTTTTTCCTTCTAACCTTAGCTTAGCCTTGGGCCAATCTTGGCCCTTAAGTGTAGGGTGAGGGCCTAGCTAGTGTAGGACCTCCAAAGGCTTTGGAGCTGCCTAGACCTAACTTGCATATACGAGGGTAGGGCAAGGGTAGAACCCAGCCCGGATTGGCCCCTTGACAATCCTATTAAGTAGTGGTTCGTAAACTTTGGGCCAGATATGAGCTTATACATTCTGACTCGAGTTTGGTTTTGATCAAGTTTAGAGTTTGGCTGCCTACTTTGTGCTGTTTATGATCCATTTATATATTTGTTAGTAAAATATAGTACACAGAGTCTACTCTAGGGCGATTGGTATTTGACCTTTTGAGTACTGAGAGTTGCAAATTTGGAGGTTCAAAGTTCAAACCTTGTATATTATATTTTCATATCTAGAAAATTGGATAACGGTCATGTGTTGGTTTTTAGAATGAGGCACACGGCACCACCCTCATTTGTTCAGTTGGGCATGGCCATTGTCACAAATGTCAATGTTGAAAAATTATTGTCCAAGGAAAATGTAGGGCATTTTCAAATTTGGGATAGAATTTTATTAAAAACATCATAGAAAACAATATTCTCACGTTTTATATTTATAGATTTCGCCCACTAGTTCCAATTTGCTCACCTTTTTTCTTTTAATTCAAAGTTACTATGGTATTATAATAAAAATGATGTTCAACCTATATGATATGTAATGAGTTTATGATTTGTAATACTAAATCCACCTTATGATGGGCATGACCTGAGCTAAGGGCAGAACTAGAATACCTCGTGCAGTAATAACTTCATTCATGCTAGTATTTATAATATCTTGCGTATGTGTTCTAAGTACGATTAATTTAATTAGTTACTACCCTTACTTTAATTTGGTGAGGTTTAAGGCTTACCATCTTAAGTCCGGATCCTTGAGGCCTGCCTATAGAAATCTAGAAAACTCAGCTGGCAAAGGAAAAAAAAAAGGGAGTAACGTGGACTGTTTAACATATAATAATCTGATCAATCAAACCGGGAATTCGTGAATCCCAAGAACAACCACGGCACTTTATAAAAAATTTCTTAGACAAGGGAAATTACTAAGGACCACATTGAGTTAACGTGGACGGTTTAACGTAGCGTTATATTTTACTTTTAATGGAGTGGATCCCATCGTAAGATTGAATGCATAATTGAAAATATGAGGGCATTAATTATGTTTTATACTAAATAATATAGTGGGACCTGCTCCTATTAAACCGGAATCTGATAGCATAATAACTAGTAGGGGATGTGATTCATCTTTAGCCGTCCAATTATCTTCATGTGGGCCTCACGATGGAGATCCCACATCTATTTACCCTATTCCCGCGAAACAGCTGCGACTGCGACTGGGTATCCGGAATCTTGTACATTGATAAACGGATTCTGGATCATTCAACAGTGGGCTCCACTTAATCCGCAGATTCATTGGGTCCACGCGTCATCACTATATAAACTCCAACTAATCCCTGTTTCCACTTCTTTCTCCCTCCCTGCTCCTCTCTCTCTGTCTAACTCCACAGATTAAAGAAGAAGAAGAAGAAGAAGAACAACAACAACAACAACAATCAAATCGATCAAAATCCATCGATCGACCAATGGCATCAACATCACCAGCAGCATCTCCATCTCCTCGCGAGGAGAGCATCTACCTGGCGAAGCTTGCAGAGCAAGCCGAGCGCTACGAGGAGATGGTCTCCTTCATGGAGAAGGTCAGCTCCGCCGCAGACTCCCACGACCTCTCCGTCGAGGAGCGCAACCTCCTCTCCGTCGCCTACAAGAACGTCATCGGCGCCCGCCGCGCCTCCTGGCGGATCATCTCCTCCATCGAGCAGAAGGAGGAAAGCCGCGGCAACGATTCTCACGTCTCCGCCATCCGCAACTACCGATCCAAGATCGAGTCCGAGCTCTCCTCCATCTGCGACGGCATTCTCCGCCTACTTGACTCCCGCCTCATCCCCTCCGCCTCCGCCGGAGACTCCAAGGTCTTCTATCTGAAGATGAAGGGGGATTACCATCGGTATCTGGCTGAGTTTAAGACTGGTGATGAGAGGAAAGAGGCCGCTGAGAGCACTCTTTCTGCCTACAAATCGGCGCAGGTGGGGATTTTGTTGTGGATGAACTTGTCTGAATTCTGATCTAGGGATAGGGATAGGGCTAAGGTTCGTTTTGTTGTTAATTTTGTTTCTGTCGCTGTTTTGGATCTTAGGAAATTGCGACGGCGGAGCTGGCGCCGACGCACCCGATCAG
Organism: Persea americana; assembly: GCA_029852735.1. NCBI lineage: Eukaryota > Viridiplantae > Streptophyta > Magnoliopsida > Laurales > Lauraceae > Persea > Persea americana. The sequence continues at coordinate 16,175,058 of CM056809.1, forward strand.
GCTGGGTTTGGCGCTGAATTTCTCTGTTTTTTACTATGAGATATTGAATTCTCCTGATCGAGCTTGTTCCCTCGCGAAGCAGGTGAGGAAAAGATTGAAACTTTGCAGCCGAATTATCTGAGTGTTTTGATGATTTTGATGGTGGAATTTGGTTTTTGTTTCGACTTGATTGATGGCGGGAAAAAAATCGAATCTTTCGACCCTTACTCTCTCTCTCATTATTTGCTTTCTTTGTTGGGAATTGTTTGATGGCCTTGATGATGAGAATTCTAGTCTACGTTGTGATTTGGTTGATGCTCACAAAATGGGATATTTGGATCCTAATTCCATCATTTTGTTTTCTTTCTTGGTTGGGCCATGTACGACGGTCTTCGTGATGAATTTGGGTGGCGCTTGCAAAATCTAATGTTGTTTGTGGGTGATGTGTAAAGATCTCAAAAGATTGTGTTTGTTTGCACAATTGCACTTATTTACATATCTAAATGATGCACATTTATGCATGAGAACAACATTTGTTCAATTGTTTGCAATGAGGAGTAAAATTGCCTCATAAATGAGGCAATTGGTCACACCCTGGACTCGAGAATCTCCTGATTACGGTGGTTTTTAAGGTGTGACACGCGTATTCCCATGAACTCGCACCTGTTTTGGACCAAGTCCGAATGCACGAAGGAGAAAATTCCACATTTCATGTGTAAGGATTACTCACCGACACGTGTCAATGAACATTTAATTGCAGAAGCATATACAATATCTTTAATATCAAAGCTTGACTAGCCCATTAAAGTTCCACTAATTCATCTAACAAATGTCATTAATCAAGACTAATAATATAAATCCCTTAATGCATAGTACAAAAGTACTCTAATGATAGAAAATACTATGTGCTTTACCTCAAATGAAAACATAATCCTAATACGTATGTAATCATAATTTAACCATGATTTAGTGCAAGGTGCAACATCTAATCCCAACCATGATTACCACCATTTTAGGTTCTCTGGTAGATAAGCTAATCAATATGTTTACCGATCAAATATCTAATCTAAATTGTTATTAGTTATTTTCTTCGGTATCCTGGATCCCTGTGACACCAAGTATGGTACCATGAATACAATGATTCAACAATATATATGAGCAATTAAGATTCAACACATCTTTTCTAATTTCGAATTTAAAGACGAATAAATTAAAGAGACCAAATAAATGTCAACTAGGTATGCATTATGAATAATTCTAAATCAAGAATCGAATATTTACTTTACGAATTGGCTACTATATATTGCTCATCTTCTCCGATAGAGAGTGAATCTAGTTGGGATGTCACCAGTGACTCCGCCAAAGGTTCTCCTAGCTACCTGGTTTTGGAGTTTCGGTGCTCCAAATGACATACTGCAGCAGTCTCGAATAAATAAACCAAGTTCTAACCCTGTTGGGTATCATAAGGTCGAAACTAAGTAGTGTCGAACCATTCGAATCGAATAACAATGAACTGGAGTAAGACTTTACGAATCGAATCATTTCAAATTGAATCCATTTATTTTCATTACATGGTCTCGAATTATTTCTAATCAAATCGAATCACATACTTACTCCATTCGAATACACAACAATGTACGATAACATTTGTAAGGCAATTGTTGTACAATTTGTGGAATAATACAAATAATACATCTAACAAGTAATTGAATATTTGAGGGCAATAAGTAAATCAATCTAAATATGCAAATGCAAATAGATTAATAGAATCAAGGATATTTACTAGCCAATCCTAATCTATTTATCCGCTGTCTCTAGCCATCCATTACGATGTAATTTTAGATGATTCAATGCACGTGCTATATCTCGTTGGTGTCACGTTGTGTATGTGTGAGGTGTATTGAAGTCCTCTAAATCAACACTCATGGTGAAGTTCTAGATGAGTCGGATAAGCACATAAGATAATATCAACCAAAGATTTCTCATATGTTATAATTTCCATCGGACTATGTTAATCGGTTAGGATTCCATGTCTAAGGGCCTACAAGGTCAGTCTTTCCTTGGCCTAAGAACCTTATTGGTTTAGTGTTTGTGTCACAATCATCCTCAGGGATTGATTATGAAAGCTCTAGTCCATGGGTTCCAACTTAGGGGTCGAAACTATGTTTAAAGTCCATTTTTCCAAAAAAGATAGGGCCCAGTTCAATGGTCCCCATATCAACTTCCTTTCCCAATCCTTGATCACTAGGATGTGTATACCATTGGTTTTTACGTTTTAAGATGTTTTCAACGATATGTGGAACTTCAAAATCGGACGTACGGATCAAAAGTTATGGTCATTCCAAAGTTAGCACTGTTGGGCCTAATGGACAAACCCGCTTGAGCGGGCCCAATCCGGCTGTTCGAATTCTAGGCAATTTCTAAGTCTGAAAATATCCAATTTCAGCTATTCATTCTCCCATTTCAATTACCAATCATTCTTAGACAATGTTAGACATGATTTGAGCCTCTAAAGCTCCATGTACAAGCTATTTTATCAACCTAGATCCATTCTAGTACCCATTAACACTCATGTATACATAAACCATTTCACATTATGAATTCCATTCAAATGAAAATGCTGAATTAACATTCCAAGAGAGTAGCATTGCTCAATCAACAAATCAATTTGCATGCTTAAATCTAACTTGCTCATACTTGTCTTATTTGGTGCTTTACAACTCAATACCCTCTTCTTGGTTCAATTTATGGAAAATCCCCAAAACACTAGCTCATATACTGTAATCCCTACAATGGTGAATGACTGAAATAAGATGAAATCAGTATGCATGCACTGTAAATGACTTCCAACTAGCATTACTAAGCCATATAACGCTTTAGGAGAAAGAAAGCTTACCAAGGAATGGGCATAGAGAAGACAATGATGAATGAAGTTTGAGGTTGGGGAAGATGACGAATTTGAAGATAGGTTGCTTCCTAACTCCTCAATCCAACATGCACAGTCCTCGTAGCTTGTTTGGAAGCAAGGAAAGGTGGTTGGGAAGAAACCTTGTTGATGGAGAAGATTTGGAAAGATGGGTCTTTGCAAAGGATGAAGGAAGGCTTAAAAAAGAAGATGAAACCCTCAATTCTCACATGCAATCTTTCTCTCACTTATGTTTGGGAAGATAAGAAGAAAAAGAAGTAAAAGGGAAGGAGAGTTGCTCTCTCTTGAATGAGAGAAGAGAGAAGAGAGAAGAGAGAAGAATGGAGGTCGATGGTGAATGGGTTGTTTAATGGGAGTTGAGTTTGGGCCATTGCATGCAAGCCCATGCTATTTAGATAAATCTTGAAAATGGGCTTTTGGTTTGATTGGCTTGGATTTGAGTTGGGTTGGGTCCATTTGGTTTGGGCCCAAACATAGGATTTGATGTAGGGGAAATGCTTGACGAAATGCCTATGAAGATAAACTCATACTAGAAATACACACACACACTAATAAAACTATTAAAAGGTCATAACTATATCTAACTTTGGTCAACCCCCACTAATCTACCTAATTCATTACAAAGGTCATCCAAAATATTCATTAAGAACCTAATCAAGGTAATTAAGCACTAAACCTACTAAAGCGGGGTTGGAGTCTTAACACAATTTTATATGAAAATTGACTCACATACAAAGGCATGAAACCATCCACAGACAGGTCGTGGTTTCAATCTTCAAACACTCTCACCAACTTTTTTTTTTTCAGCTCGTATGGTCCAATCCCCAAGATGTTAATAAAAAACCATCCAAATTGTTTATTGACCCTTTGAACATTCATTTTTTATGTTTTAAATATTAAGAAATATAAGGAGATCTTACATATGTCATCCTAACCTTCAACATTTACTCACATGAAAATGGTGCTTCCAAACAAATACCGTAGTGTGTTTTGCATGTGTAAGTTCACATACGTAAATTTTACCTATATAAGTGTCATTTTCACACCACATGTGTAAAAGACAAACAACTCCTAAGATTGTTGTAAATTTGGGATTTGCATCCATTTGGTTGATGTTTGCGCATTTTGATAGGCTTTTGATGAAGCTATCTCGGAGCTGGACACTCTAGGAGAGGAATCATACAAAGACAGTACTCTTATAATGCAGCTCCTTCGTGACAACTTGACCCTGTGGACATCTGATATGCAGGTCTTGAATTGCTTCTTGGTCTTTTTTTCAAACTATTGGAAAATTTATGTTCAGCTGATCAATTAATTCTAAATTATTGTTGATATCTTTGTTCTAGGATGACGGGGCTGATGAGATCAAAGAAGTACCCAAGTGCGAGGATGACCAGTGATTGGAATCATGGATTGGGGTTTGGCATCTCCGGAGAGCAGGCCCTGATTGTTGCTACTTTCCACACTTTTTTTTTTTTAGAGTTTTAGAAATGGCACCTCAGATTATTCAACCTATGAGGTATTGGAGTTTTTTAGCTTCTGATTTTTATTTCTTCTTCCTCTTCTTTTCTATTCTATATTTGGTAAGGTTATAGTCGGGTTTGCTTAATCGTCGGACTCTAAGAGTCTTCTAAGTTGTTATGTCAATTTTGTTGGATTTGATAACTATCCATGCTCTGTAGAAGGTAATGGATGATGTCTGTTTAAGTATTCTATATTATTTTTTAAAGTATTTTGAGGATCTATTGTTGCTTTATGGTGATATGTTAATTTGTCATTGAAAGTTTGCATTGTATATGATGAATTGATGCTAGTATGAGTGTATATCCATTTTATCATCTAATTCATTGTTATTGGATTCTAGGGAGATTCGGAAGAGAAATCAGTTCCCATATGTGTTGGGGTTACAGAATTGATATTTAGCGAACAAAAATCAGTAGGTCTCTTGTGCGCTTAACAGCTATTGCCTTCTTATTTATTTTTTTGTTTAAAAACACAGGTAGGGATGTAGAAGGGTCGGGTTTTGTTCAGAACGGGTCACCTATGATGGAGGTGACTGAACCCGTTTCCAACTCCAGCTCCAACTCAAAACCTTAAAATACTAAAAAAAACAGACAGTGAAGACTTACTCTTGATTTTAACCCTCAAAACTTCGTAGTTTTACAAGCTCATTTTTGTCCAGAATCAATCCAGTGGTGCTGATGGCTGAATTACTACAATATTGGGTTTGGTTTCAATACATTGTTTCGGTTCTTGAGGTTTGGATTGGAAGTTATTCTCAGTATGGTAAACTGCCACTTCTAGCTTTCTCTCTCTACCTGTCTCTACCTCTCTATCTATTTATATATATATATATATATCCATTCTAATTTTAGATGTCTTATCTGCAATTCAATAGAAAATCTAGACTATTAATTGTTCCTACTACTTGACAATGTATATGATCTCTTTGTACATGATATATGTTGTCATGTTAGGTTCTTCACCGATTGCTCCAGACAACCTGATAATCATTTTTAAGTGGACACATGATGTTGATGTGGTTGACCGGCTCCACCACAAAGTAATACACAGCGGGAAATAAAAGCTTTGCCACCAAACTGAGATTGTAATTTAATTGTCTGCGATCTTGAGTAGGGGTGGTCATGGGCTGGGTTGCGCCCAGCTAATGCTATCGAGGCCTCACCGGACTTTAATTTCACATTTGTCTCGAGCCTGACAAGGGCTGCGTGCCTGGACTGAGTACAGCCTACCTCAAATATATCAGCCCAAGTCTGTCCAGTTAAGAGTATGTCTGGTTGGATTTCTTAAAAGTGATTTTTTGACTTTCTATCTTTCAAAACGCCTTAAAAGCTTATTTGGTGATTAGCTTTTCAAAAAGGGACTTTTAAGAATTGAGAGCCAAAATTAGTTTTTGGAGAAGCAAACTTCGATCAAGATCAGTTTCAATTTTCAGAAAGGTAGTTTTTCATTTTCGCCGGAAGTGAGTGGAAGCATGGTGGGGCATAAAGAAAAAGGGTAGAGTCTCTCTCTTTTCCATCTCTTTTTCTACCACAAAATATTAAAGCATACATCTCTTAAAAAAATGGTGAGTAAAATTAGAGCAGCCATACTCACTCTTAACCTTGTGAAGGATATCATTATACTTTAATGTATGTTTAGGAGCTAAATACTACGATGAACTTACCCATTTGTGCGGTCCACACATGAAATCCAAACATCTCAATATTGGGAGCATCCTTTGAACCTTTGTCAGGTCATATTTTATTTCAATCTAAGTTAGTCCAATCATCACATTTATCACTTGTTTTAAAATACACATATCAAATGGAGTAAATGCCAGTCTTTTACATGTGATCAATGGAATGGTGAACCAAACTCTGATTAATTAAAGTCAAATTTCTTCCAGAATCCGTGTAAGGTTTCTTAATTTTTGGGTCACTTTGATTTTGTATATGGATGCTAATAGATTAGTGTGCTTGAATATACGATGAATGTCCTCATATGTTGTTACTAGGCGAAGTAATGATGCAGGGATGCCACATGGCATGTGCTTTATGGCACATAGGATATTATGTGAGCCCATTTTATTTACTATAAGAGTCCTATTTATATTCTGTAATTGTTTTTCATTATAATTCTTCATATATTATTTCATTATAATTTTCCTACAAGCGGCTTTCTTTTAATGTTCTAGTCAAAAGAGCCAGTGTACTTCCACTATTAGAAAGCAGGGAAAAGATTCAAACTAACCAAACAACATTTTTTCCTAAAAGGCAGTTTAAATAAGTAAATTTTCAAAAGCTACTTTTTAAGATAGAACTTCTTACTTTTGAGAAGCCAAATCAAATGCACACCGGCCAAGAGGGCCGGGCCAGGCTGGACTTCACTAGACTCCAAGTATCACAATTAATTTGAAGGTAATCCTTAACCTCGAGAGATTTCACTAGGTCGTTTTTTTTACTACCAATCTAATTCTAGCCATAGCCACAGCAAAAGTTTGTGCTTTTTTCACGTACAGCAGTCTCATGCGTGAGTATTTTAAATCATGCTGTCCACAAAAGTAGGACCCCTTTGAATTAAAGGCGTAAGTTAAAATTCCTGTACTGTAGCTTGCTGGAGTTGCGGAGTGAACTTTTTTTGAAAATCTTTGACCAAACTACCAGTGAGAATAGCTCGAAGTTGAAAGAGGAATTTGTAGATACAGACCTATGTTTTTGGACTATAATAAGTGGAGAATTTTCTTCCATAAGAGGATTCCAAGCACGGTCCAGCTCTCTAGGGCCTACCTTTGACCAATATAGCTTCTTTCATGGTCTAATGCATCAAATGACGTGGCACCATGTCCAATTTTATACTCATCTACACATTTACTCATTGTTGGAATGAATCTCAAAAGAATTTGTGGTAAAAGACCATTAAACTTTATAGCTGTTATATAAAGGGCTGGGATAATTTGACGAGTTAATTTTTTGGCATGATCCTTAGTTGTAAAAAGATACCTTCCCATCTATCCTACCCCAATGATAGGTTGGCATCAGCCTAATCTGGACCGCATTAGCACATCTCTAGCACATTGGTTTAATTGCAGATGAAGATTTTCTTAATGGAGGTACTTTTGATTACAGTTATTAACGAATACACTCCTCCATTTCCATATTATTTACCAAAAAAACCCCTTGACTATTGAAAAATGCATTGATATGAAAATAAAATGAGGATGGCTGTTTCGAAAATTGCGGGGATAGCTCCATGGTAAGGGGCATCCCAGCTCACTCAAGTGTCCAAAGCTTTAGCACAACAAAAGAATGGAACACCTCATGGATGAACCCCGGGCCTATATTAGAATAGTTTACAATTCCTACTATGTAATAGCCAAATATAAATAAATAAATAGAGAGGATGACTATTTGTGAAAAAAAAGAAAATCGACTATTTTGTCATTATCTAACTATGGTCAATATGATTAGAAAATGTTTTAAGCATAATAAAAGTTTGGTTAAAAGGTGTAGGTAATTAATACATATCGTTAAAACCTCAACTCCTCTATGTTCCATTGAGCAATATACACCAACTAACATCAATCAACCCATTGAGCAATATACATCAGATCCACTGGATGAAAGATTCTACTTTGCTGTAATGATACTTATCTATTATCCATTACTCTTATTTTACCTTCTCTTCCCCCATTTTTCTCAAATTTCAAATTCATCTGATCTGTCCCCTATTTTTTTTTTTTCTCATTTACTTGTTTATCCTGTAGAAATTTTATAAATTGATGGGTTGAATCCTAATATCTCTCATTTTTAGTTGTTTATCGCTCATTTGTAGTAGGGATGTTCCCATATAAATGGGAACCGATCATGTGAGGACGCACAATCTTACGATGAGGAACGCTTAGTGGGGCCCACTTGAGATCCCATTGATCATGAGATAAAGGGGGATTGAAAGATTCAAGTGGGGCCAATCTAGGTACTAAATTCAAACTCGATCTAATACCTCTAACCCTTTCATCAACGGTCCATAAGTGTAACAACTTTATATCAAATAAAAAAATTACCCTTAATCTAACAGTCCAATTCATTTGAATCCGACCAAATCCATGGGATTCAGTGACTACAGGGGATGGTGTATGTGTGATCCATTTGAATGGGTCATAAGGTGGGCCCCACTAGGCCGTCCTCAGGGAGGCTCAGATTGGTTTCGATATAAATAGATGGAATGAATTGTGTTGCAAGATAGGTAGAAAGATTTTTGGGAACAATTAAATAATAATAATAATAAAAAAAAAGGTTTCCAATTCCCTATGACAATCCGAGCATTACTTTTACTTTTTCTTTCTTGAATAGTACCGCTACACTTGCAACCATCATGCCCATCTCCCATCTACTTGGGACCCACCAGATGGATATACCCATCCAACTAACCCTATCAGTCAAGGGCAAACCCACTTGATCCAACTCATACAACCATTGATCCGGACCTACTAGAGAAAGATCCTACCCATCCACCATTATACATCCATCTAGAAAAAGGGTCATTCTCATCTCAGTTTATCAACATGGGACACATTAAACCCAACCATCTAAGTAGGACCCACTAGATGAAAGATCAACCATGTGAAACTACTAGACAAAGCTCTGAACTCCACTCATCTTACCCATTGCGCCTATCTTCATGTGTACCCACTAGATGAAACATCCTACGCATCTGTGCGACCCACATGAAAATCTTAAGTGTCTTATCTTCCCTATAATGAGATGACCCACTTATAATCAACCCATTTGCACTACCAACCCTATGTGCCCATAAGCCTGCTACATCCAATGCATCCATTCTACCGTGGAACCCATTTGATGTTTAGATGGTCAGATATTTCATCTAGTGGGTCCGATGATGAAGGGTATATGGTCGGATCTAACGTATCTCATGTCGGACCCACATAGATAGGTGGGCTTCATTTGATAGGGCGCACCATGTTACATTTCATGATCTACCCATCATGATTTCATTTTTAGCTGGATTCACTAACTAGAGCTTCTATTTCGTCACCCTTTTGAGTAGTTCATCAAATTTGTTTGATTGTAGGGTTATAAACGGGTGGGTTCTGGTCCGGGCCCATGGTGGATCTGGAACCGGAACCGTTAAGGAGGAGGTGGAACCGGATCCGGACCCGAAATCATTTTGGAATCGGTTTCTTGGCTCTGGAACTGGAACTGGAACCATAGCCATATATGGGAAGGATCTGGATTCGGGTCCGGGTTTAGGTAGAAAATAGTATTAAAAAAACATGGTATTTAGGAGAGATTTTCGAAAATTGAGATAATATGTCTGGTCTTGGGTCCATAGGTTTGAACTAAGGTGGAACTAGACTCAGTCCCGAGCCCATTTACTTATTAGGGACTAAATAAGGACCCAGACCCGGTTTTTAAATGGTTGAAACCTCCAGGTAATCGGAGAATCGATGACCGATTTACATCCCTATTTGATTGTCATGAATGGTTATCCAGTGGGCACTGTGTGCAAGGGGGTGGGACCCACATGATGGTAGACTAGACCATAAACACCCCCTTAATTTTATATGCCTCTGGATCTTGCACCCATCCGAATGGATTTAACTGTTGGATCGATTGCACACCCTTTTGAATGTGCTTTACACTGTTAAACTTATAGGGATTGGATGGAGATGATAAGATTTAGGGAATAGGCTAATTAACTTTTGATCCCCTTAGGCCCCAGTCTACATGGGCCCCACATTGAGGTGCTTATGCTAATTCGATACGTGAGTCACACACTAGACCCAGCCCTTGAACACCTCTAGCACCTAACTTGCCCTTTCTCACAAAACATGAATATCTCCTTATTTGTTTGTGGAATGCTGAAAAAATTGATATATTTTCTTTTTAAAAAGAGTTTAATATGGAGATTTGCGCTTTATCTTTGTGGTAAGACACGTTAGTTTTCAAATGGTTGTCCAAGGATTGATCTGTGGGTATGACACCTTCACTCACTGGAGGCCTCCTTCCCTTTGGGGTGCTCATGCGCAGGGCTTGGATTAAGTGATGAAAAGCCCATAGCCTAACCTGACTTGTATAAGAAATGCATGTAATTTAATTTAATTAGCGCTCTAATGCCCACAAAATTGATGAAAAGCTTGGTTCAGACTAGGTCGGGCTTAACTCTTATGACCCGTATTGAACTTTTGCCGGGCCTTGCCAGTTTGTCTAAAGATGGGCTAGGCCTAGTTATGCCTTATCTAGGCCTAGCCTAACTTGGCCTAGCCCGACCCAGACACACCTGCTTCCCCTCTTCCGAGGGCTCTTTTACCTCATTCGAGAGTTTCTCCCACTAGTGTGTTGATGGGTCCCAGGTGAAACTGAAAAATCCAGAACAACTACAATTTTGTGCTGGATTTGGTGATACGTACACAAGCGTGCTTTGCACAGATCCCTCCCTCCCATTTATTATATAAAAATGATTTCTGACGCATTCATAGTATTAATTCTCTATTCAGTCTGACCAAAATCAGAACATTCCAAAAAGAAGGCCACTTCCTCTCCTCCTAATAATAGAAGACTTTTGTCTCTCATTCACACATACAAAATGCATCAGGTTGTCTTCCAATAGTCACCTTCAGCCTTCTTCCAATCCCTGGTAAGCTTAAATCCAAAAGATACTTCCAATCTTCAACCATGGTTCCATCTCCATAGTAGTGGTTTTTTCTTTTTAATCCGTTTGTTGTAACTGTTTTGGGTTGTCACACCTCAAACCTCAGTTTTCTTTATAACAAAAGAAAACAGTGGAAACTTTGAGTTTTCTGAATTGGGTTTTCTGTTTCATCCAGTTGTTCTCTTACCAATTTTAGATTGGACAGTTTTTACCCTGCAAAATCATTTGTTTTGCTTTGGGTGTTCTTTCTTTTTCTGTTTCATAAATCAAGAACTTTTCTTTTTGTGAAATAGGTTTTCATGTTTCTTTCATTTGTTCATGCTTTATCTGTTTGTTTTATTATTTCCTTGTACATATGGTTGTGATTTCTTGGTTTTCTGATTTCTTTTTTGTGGTTTCCAGATCCGGGTCTTCTGAAAGGGCACTTACTACATCCCCCCATCTACATGTTTGAAGACTGATTTCATCTGAAACGCATACAGAATTTATAGCTGTGATGGCCAAGGTGCTTTCTATTTTCACTTGCTGTCTTTTGATATCTAGAAAGCAAGTAGGATGACCTCAATCTCTCCAAGTAGAGGTTTTGGAGTAAAAAAGGCTGAACTCTCATTTCTGCATAGAGGGATGTGTGATGTGAACGATTCTTCCCATAAGATATCTGTTCCAAAAACATTTTAGATACGTCTGAAGGAATTCTTAGGGCACCTTGTGCGGCGCTGCAGAAAACTGTTTCCATGGAAAACTTTTCCACTTTCCATAGAAAACCTTTTCTGACATCCCCCCATCAGAAATGGTTGTCCACGAAATCGAGGACATTTTTTTTTTAAGAAAAGGGGCCACACCAAACATGGAATTATAAATGCTGAGGAAATGCATTTCCACTTTCCATGCATTTTCTACTGAAGCTGCTGCACATAGGTGCTCTTAATTGTAAAAATTTGCAACTGGATTGATAGTAGATTTTTTTCTTCTTCTATTGATCTGCTTATCCGAATAAGAATTTAAATTCAACATAGGAATGCGTGGTCCAGGGATCAGAGATGCAACAGCAATTGGGTCAGGCCAATGAAGACGTGAGGGCGGCAAATAATCACATCAAGGATTCACAGAAGGAAAATTCTCGAGTTCTTGAGGAGATTGAAGAGATGAAGGCAGTGGCAAATGATCAAGTTATTGTGGAGATTGAAGAGATGAAGAAGGCAGCAGCGGATGCAAACTTGGGACCAAATGAAGCGCTTTTGGCTCAGATACAGGTAAATGAGAGTTGCAAGATTGAGAAGGTCTGTGTCAAGGATTTAGAGCAGGGGTATGTAGAATCAGCAGAGGAGAGAGAGGAGGCAGGGCAGCTTGAGATTGAGGCTGTTCAAAAGCAAAGTGGTTTGAATGTGGAGGCTCTATCATTTGCAGCCAAAGAAACCAAGCGGCTTAAACAAGAGTTGTCTTTAGCAATCAAAGAGAAAAACAAAGCTCTTAGAGAGGCTGAGGATGCCATGATTGCTGTTGAGGCCAATTCCAAGCAGGTTGAGGACCTCTCTTTGGAGCTCAGTTCTCTAAAGAAGTTGCTCAAAGCAGCTAATATTTCTTTGACTGTCTCTGAGAAGTTGCGTGATTCCAATGTGGAAATGGAATCTAACCAAGCTAATGAATTATTAGCTCTGTCAAGTTCCACCATTGATCCACAAATGCCCAAAGTTCAGAAGTCAAAAAATGTGGAGTCAGAATTGGTTGAAAACGCATCCATCGAGAAGCTGGAACTAGAGTTGAAAAATGCAAAGGACCGCGAGTCTCAGGCAATGGGTTTTTTATCTGAAAGCAAAATAAGAATTGAAGTGCTAAAGGTGGAACTGGAGAGAGCAAAGGAGTCAGAAGCTAAAATGTTAGAGTCTCTGATCTCTCAAACAAAACAGTTTGAAGAAACCAAGATCTCACTTGAAGAAGCAAAGCTCGAGATCGCTTCTCTTTATGAAAACATTGGAAGTTTACGTAATGGTAGTAGGGCTCTTGATGAGTCTCATCAATACTCCAAGATAGGCGAGTTAGATAAGACTGTTAAGATGCTTAAAAATGAGCTGAAGTTTGCCACAGAGGCAGAAGAGAATAGCAGAAAGGCTATGGATGGTTTAGCATTTGCACTGAAGGAAGTCACGACAGAAGCCAATCAGGTCAAAGAAAAACTTGCATCGGCACTATCTGAACTGGAGGATGTGAGGGTGGAAGCAGCATATTCGAAACAAACGGTGAAAAGCACAGATGACAAGTTTCAAGTGCTTTTGGATGAAGCGAGGAGAGAAATTGACTTTTACAAACAGGCGGTTGAGATATTGAAACAAGAAACTGAGGAATCAACCATTTCTTGGAATGTAACGGAGGGTGGGTTACTAACGTACATTAAAAAATCTGATGCGGAGATTGCAAGCTTAAAAGAAGAAAATAGAAAATTGGCAGGCTCACTAAAGGAGGCCAAGGAAGAAATCAAGATGGCTCATGTAGAAATTAGAAATTTGCGAGATATAGTCAAACAAGCTGTGAATGAAGCTACAGTCGCAAAAGAAGTGGCGGAGATCGCCAGGACTGAAAATTCTCAACTGAAAGATAACCTATCAGATGTGAGCAGTGCATTAGAGAGCATTACCAAAGAAAATGAACGTCTTAAGAAAAAAGAAAATGCGGCTCTTGACAATTTCAAGGAACTGATGAGTCTTAATGACACAACATCGACCACTACTTTGAGCAAAACTGGCAGTTTGCCAGTCCCAAAGAGTGTAGATGCGGAGCCTGAAGCACGCAGGAAAGCAAAGGCTAAGGAGAATAAAGAGAGGAAGGAAGCGATCAAATTTTCATTGGTACGGTCAAAGGAAAAGAAATTTCTCCAGCTAGAAAATATTCATAAGAGGCACAATGAAGCATCTTTAAACTCTGATGCACTTGAGGCGTCAACAATTGATTCACTGTCCTCACCTGAGCACAGCATCTCCCCGTTGGCTCTCACAGACGATGGAGAAACAAGCAAATGGGATGATCTTGACCACAATGATGAGGGGGGACGGATTGATGACTTTGAGAATGATGGAAGCTCACTGACAAGGCCGAGAAAGAAGAAAACATTACTTAAACAATTTAGAACCTTCCTAAGAAGAAAAAGCTGCTGAGAAAAAGAAGCTTTAACAAGTTTGATTCTTAGCATTAGCATTCTGTTCTGTAAGTAGAGATCTTTACTGGCTCCCTCATGAATGTATATGATATTGGGGCAAGTGGTCTCCTAAGTTTTTTTGAAAAAACTCTCAAATCCTTCCAACCATGAAAAAAAGGAAACAGCTTGCACGAAAATTGTCTTCTACTTGCAAGGAAATTTGCGGCTTGTATAAAAAGAATACAATATTTGGTCAGAGCAGAAAATAATATTTTTACGAAAATAGTTGAAATCTTACATGCTTTCAAGGGCAAATGTGTTTTGCATATAATTCTTTTAATCATTTACAATGTGAAATGTTCCACTGCAAGAAACATAGTCTAATGGAAAGATTAATAAACTGTAGCCATTTTTCTGTTCTTCTTATATCATTCCGTCCCTCTACATTAGAAAAATGATTTGGCATCATTTTTTAACATGTGTGTTGATAGACACTTTAACACTGACTTGGATCAGGATTCTGTTGCTGATCTTCCAGTTTATTAATGCATGTCTTGGTGTTTGGCCATTACATTGGTTCATGATAGCTTCATGAGTGTGGAATGGATATTGATCTGTAATCTTACTTTAATGAATTCTTTATTATTATTTCCATCATTCATATTCTGGAACAAAGAATAGTTGAATGATCCTTATCACTGAGGATGTCAGTGCTTTGAGGAGCATCAGCTCCAAAGATTTAGTCCCAAGAACTTCTTGAGTGCCCAAGTCAATAGATGCCCAATGAGTCCAGTTACATGGAAACAAGCTGCACTCGTATTAGGTGCAAGGGATTAAAATGAACTGTCTAGAGAAATGAAGGTGATGAGATTGGTGAAAGGCTGAATATTGCATGGTTTTCTGCCTTACGCCAAATGTTGCAACTAGGTTAATATGTCAGCATTGTATTGCACTGTTTTATGCCTAACAATGAATTATTTATCATGTTTGTATTCTATCTTGTGATGGTAACATTGCCATCGTTATGATGAGTTTTACACTCTCTCTTCAAGAATACATCTTGATGATGAATAAAAACAAAATGGGGGGATATGAAAATATTTCAATTGGCTTGTTGGAAAGGACCCCTTGAGTATGAAATGAGAGATGGAAAACCAATAAAAACTTGGGAAGCAAATTACATGCACTGTGGGTGTTACTGAATTCCTTTTTAAATTTGACAATGCATGTGTTTTCTTGAATCCTATTTTCGACGAAGCAAAACCCAATATTCTTAACTCTTGAGATGAGTACAGCCAGGGTCCCCAGACACTAAGAATGTGTATTAGTCTAGAGAAACTTTTTGGGCAGTATCTGCAGTGCAGGCCATCGCATTAAAACAACCATCACCAAAGCATCCATCTTGCATCTGAGTATGGAGGAAAAACAAAGGATTGCAAACAGGGATTTCTGAAGCACAGTACCCTGCAATTTCTCGACAGAACACTTACATGGCCGTGGTTGGGTTTCTTGTGGTTTTAACTTACAACTTGCAAGTCCGTATTTTTATCAGGAGGAATTCAGCTCCCAAGAAAAATGGCTCCAGAGGGGAATGGATTGGTTATTGCAGTTATTCTCTTAATCCGACAGTCACTCTAGTCCAACCCCAGTAATTAGACCACATGCTTGGCTTTACTGTTTGTACAGGAAGAACATTAGGTGAAAATACAATGGTTTCGTGCATTCTTCTAGAGACGAGAACTCGACCAAGTCCAGCAGCCTCAGGAGGTAACTGAAAATCAGAAGACAGTAACAACATCTAGGGATTCTAGGTGATAAAGGCCTCTTTGTCAGGTAACTTATTACAGATCACAATATTGTTGTTGACAGATTTCATGGAAAGGTCGGTTACAGATTGGACCTTAATGGCAACAAGTTATTAATTGATTGGAAATGTCAACCTGAATGCTGAGGTTGGCTGGTGGGTTAACTATGATTAATTCAGATTGGGTCAGGTCTGCTGGATAAGTGACATGAATAGGTGAAACCTGAACTCTGCTATTAATAGGGTGGGAAAGGTCAGCCAAACTTGGATTGCCAGGTTGAGTCAGGAACTGCCATCATTCTACATACAACTGGGTTCTATAATATTGCACACTGTAAAAACTCTTCCCAAAATACAGAAAGCACTTGAGAATATTCACCCGTAGGCTGAGAATTTAAATACCCAACACAATGCCACAGGTCACTGAACTATGTACACAATCTTTCCTTGTATGAGTAGCTAGTTACTGGACAGAGTGATAGCCATTTGCTTCAATAGATTTAGTAAGGATAGAAGGGAACAATGAATCTTCCTTTTACTGACAGTCACGTTTCATCAAGCTTGCTTTGGTTGAAGGACTACTCACTTTTCTCTTCATGGTCACCTTGCAATGCCTCCACTATCACATGAAATGAAACTAAAATATGTGGGGGCAACTTGATGAGATGTTTTGCACTCAATCAACAATATTTTGACAACACACATTTCCCAAATCAAGTGTGTGTATTTCATGCTGACTTTTAGAAGCAACTTGTAATATTGATATACATTGTGACACCATTTTCTATCAGCTTAAGCTTTTATAATAAGTGGTTGTCAATATGGTATCGGAGACCGGGGCTGTTGTGCTTTGTATTTTCCCACAGAGGGTATGATTTCCATGCGGGCTAGCAATTCAAAAACTTTTGCAGAAGAGATGGTTCCAAATTCAGCTCATGAATTGGGTCTGGCTTGCATTTTTAGAAATGCCTGAGGCATGATGCTGATTTCTATCTTTTACGTCCTGATAATTCGCTGACCATTGATTTGGTACAGAGGAGTCAGGGCATCAAGATTTCATCAAGTGTGACTGCAATTTCTGCTGCAAATGTTAACCAGGTGCATCAATCACCCATGTACTCAAAAGTCAAAACCACAATTGGTTTGACTTGAGCCCCATGGATCTCTCTCATGGATGGTGGTGGTTTGAAACTCAAGGCAATGTGCATTAAAATTAAGGTACATGAAGGCATTGAGATGCATTGAAAGTGAGCATACTCATTCCTGAAGATCTAGCTTCGAGTTTCGTATGCTTCTGAATTTCACTATCCTTGGGGTTGTCAATGGGCAGTGCCTGGGGTAATGAGAACCTACAATTTGAGTGGTCTTGGCGCATCAGGCCTGGCCTGACTGATTCAAAATACTGAACTATTGACACCTCTATCTAAGAGTAAAAGATGTGGCTGCTGTGACCATGTGCTTAGCTTCTTTTACATCATAAGGCATAGGCAGCATCTCCTCCCGAACCTTTCACCAAAACAGGGTAATGAAGATTAGCCACAACAAAAGTATTGGCTGCTTTATGATTATGAACACTTGAAGACCTCTGCTCTATTAGAGTCTCCACTTCCCACCAACCCCAATAATACCACGACTGCTTCTCTAAGCTCCTTTTATTTTATTTTATTTTTGTGGTCTTTATTACATCAGGCCAAACTGCCACTTACAAACTATGATTGCTGTACAATTTAAAACCCCTGAGGTGGAAATAGAATACAATTCTTTTAAGTCCCCATTCAATTAGCTAGGGAGAATTTAATCTAGAAAGGAGAGACGGACATGACTCAGTAGTTCTTTTCTTTATTTCCTTCGCTTCTTCAAGGAGCATCTCGGCTGTTAAAGGGACCAAAGAGACCATCCAACCATCCATCATGAGCATCAAAAAGTTGGAAGGTGGAAAGTGTTATTTATTTGTTTTTTTGGTAGAAAGGTGGAAAGTGGTTGAAAAACAGATTCCCTGCCAAAAGAAAGCAAAAGTTTGCCAAGGAAGCTAAAAAGGATTTCAAGTGGTCAAGAGCAACTATGATGATTAATTTTTTTTAAGGTACTATGATGATTAATTTGTTTTGAGTTGAAGACCCATAGAAACAATGTACCAATCCCCACCCTTTTGGTTTATGCTTCACCACCCAAATTCGTAGAACAATGCATAATTTAGCCAGTGAAATGACTATTATCATCATAGCCTTGTTCCAACTATGTTGGAGTAAGCTAATTGAATTTATTAAATTATATTTAATAAAAATTAATTAAATGATATTTAATGAAAATAAGATAGTTTCTTAGCTTCTAGGGGGAGAATCGTATAGCATGTATATAAATCTTGGCCTACCCAACTCAAACCCTAATCGTCTTAACAAGACTCATAAATAAGGTAGGACGAAGAGAAAAAGAGAATGAAAGGGAGGAAAAAAAAAAAAGAAAAAAGAAAAAAGAAGAGAGTTTGATCTGCTAAGTTGCTGGAAACCATTAGGGTTATGCTTTCTTTTACATGAACCATTAAAATTCATTTAACTTGAGTGTGCCGTGTGTGTGAAACTAAAAGGTGCCAACACCACTCAACCTTGAGCATGCTAACTTTGATATATACTGTGTTCCTTAATCACTAGCCTGCACATGGTTTATATATTAAAAACTATAAAAACATCTCTAAAGTAGCTATAAATTGAAGGTGACCAAAACAAACTTACCCAAACTCAATTTGGGTCTTGATTCAAAATCTATAAATAAGGTACCTCCACATCACCTGTTTAACTCCAACCCTACCATAATTACAAAATTTGAGAGTCCAGATCCTCTATGGCTTTTACTCGAAAGAAATTCTAGGTTGAAAGAGGGGAGCTCCAAAATAGGGCACGCCTATTTTAAACCTAAGTTGTTAAAAATAAATGTTTTTCATTGTATGGTATATCTCCAAATCTTACCTCAATTGGATAGTCCCACCATAGTTGATAAGAACATGGTCAACCAATAAAGAAATAGATTGTTCATGTTTGATTGTCCCACCATAGTTGATAAAAACATGATCAACCAATAAAGAAATAAATTGTTCATGTTTAGGTTGTGACAAAATTTTACATTGATTGTTAACTTACAAATGCAACCGTCTTCCTTCACCGAGTTTGGGACGGGCACTAAAAAAACTAACAGAGTTAAAGTAATAAATTATATTATTAATCTTTTTTATTAAATAATTAATTCTACGCTTGTATCAATTCCTATTTCAATAAAATTTTTGATTACCACCACACAAAATATAAGATGACATTTATTTTGATCTGCTCGGATTTTCAATGGATGGGGCCCATTGTGGATTTCTACCACTTCAAATTGGCCGTTGGTCAGGAACATATAAATATGTTTCAAGAGGTTGGGAAGACCAGCGCAGCCATCAAGCCCCTCTCACAGCACATCACAGCTTGTGGGTTCTTGTAGGGTATAACAGATTTTGTAGAAAAGTAGGCTGTGAGAGTAAGATCTGATCTTTGCATTTTAAAGAAAGACATTGGGTTCAAATCACCTTGTTTGAAAATTTTCTATATCAACTATTTTCTATGGTCTTAGTTGCTAATGCTAGGAAGTTAACTTGGAAATTTGGAATAGTGATGATTTGATAACGTGGTTATGGATCATCTTCAAATTCTTTATGATTATGCAATTCCGCAACATGGGTGTGATCTGATCTTCCATTTCTCTGAATACCCAGTTGCTGATTCTCATCTTCATCAATGGCGGAGCTACAGAGAATCATTAAGCTCCTAAGACACTGTTCGAAAAAATCGATGCTCGATCAAGGAATTCTGATCCATTGTGTTTTGTTGAAGATGGGTTTTGAACTTGATCTTGTTATCAGCAATTATCTCATAGATAAGTATGGGAAATGCTGTAGAACAGATATTGCACGCCTTGTATTTGATCGAATGCCGGAAAGAAATGTTGTGTCTTGGACAGTTCTCATGGGTGGATACTTACAGCAGGGAGAAGCAGAGAAATCGTTGTTGCTATTTCGTCAAATGGGGTGGTCTGGGATAAAACCAAATGAGTTCACGTTCTCTATGAACTTAAAAGCTTGTGGATTTCTCGGCGTCCCTGAATACTTGATGCAGATCCATGTTCTTTGCATTAAAGTGGGGTTTGAATCATACCCTGTTGTGGGAAATTCAATCATTGATGTGTATTCAAAATGTGGAAGAACTGAGGAAGCAAAGTGGATGTTTGATATAATGCCCATTAGAAATCTGATATCTTGGAATGCGATGATCTCTGGATATGCAAATGATGGGGATGGGAGGATGTCTATCTCTCTTTTTCAGAGATTGCTAGAACAAGGACAAGTACCGGATGAGTTTACATTTTCAAGTGTATTAAAAGCTTGTGGTAGTCTTGGTGCATTCTCTGAAGGAAGACAAATTCATGCTTTATTGATTACAAATGGGTTCTCAGTTTCAGGTCAGATAGTCGTGTCCAGTGCCCTCCTAGATCTCTATGTAAAATGCAAACATTTATATGAAGCCCGCAGTGTGTTTGATCAGATTGGGCAGAAAAATATAATTTCATGGACTACAATGATCATGGGCTACACGCAAGAAGGAAGCATGTGGGAAGCTACAGGTTTGTTTTGCGAGTTCAGGAGAAGTGGATCCCGAATTGATGGTTACATTCTTTCGAATATGGTGGATGCCTTTGCAGACTTCGCTCTAGTAGAGCAAGGAAAACAAATTCATTGCTTAACTGTCAAAGTCTCTTGTGGTTTAGATGTTTCTGTGGCCAATTCACTTGTCGATATGTATCTCAAGTGTGGGCTAACAGAAGAAGCGGAACGGCGCTTTGATGAAATATTGACGAAAAATGTCATCTCTTGGACAGTAATGATCACAGGGTATGGAAAGCATGGGTATGGGAAACAAGCAATCTGTCTATTTGAAGCAATGCAGCAGGAAAAGATTGAACCAGACTCAGTGACTTATTTGGCTATGCTCTCTGCCTGTAGCCATGCCGGACTTATCGAGGAGAGTCTCAAGTACTTCTCGTGTTTGTGCAAAAATTATCGAATCAAGCCTAGAATAGAGCATTATGCTTGCATGGTTGATGTCCTCGGTCGTGCAGGACGCCTAAAGGAAGCTAAGGATCTTATAAAGAACATGCCACTGGAACCGAGCATAGGGATATGGCAGACACTTTTAGGTGCTTGTACAATCCATGGAGATTTGGAAATGGGTAGAGAAGTGGGAGAGGTTCTACTGAGAATGGATGGTGATAATGCTGTGAATTATGTGATGATGTCTAACATGTATGCAGAGGGTGGTGAGTGGAGGGAGCATCAGAGGATGAGAGAGGAGATGAAGAGAAAAGGATTGAAGAAAGAGGCAGGGTGTAGTTGGATTGAAATTGACAGGAAAGTGCATTTATTCTATGGTGGCGGGGATGATTTGCACCCACTTGTAGAGAGAATTCGTGGGGTGTTGAGGGAAATGGAGAGGAGGATGAAGGAGGAGATGGGCTATGCTTGTGGGGTGCGGTTTGCCAAACATGATGTAGAGGAGGAATCCAAAGAGGATAGCTTGAGGGTGCACAGTGAGAAGATGGCTATTGGGTTGGGTCTGGTGTGTGGTGGGTTGGACGGGGGGGGGGGGGGGGGGGGGGGGGGGGGGGGTTGGGGTGGGGGGTGGGGGGGGGGGGGGGGTGGGGTGGGGGGTGGGGGGTGGGGAGTGGTGGTGGTGGTGGTGGTGGGGGTGTTATAAGAGTCTTCAAGAACCTGAGGGTCTGTGGTGATTGCCATGAGTTTATAAAGGGCTTGTCAAAGGTGTTGGAGAAGAAGGTTGTCTTGATTGTTAGAGATGCTAACAGGTTTCATAGGTTTGAAGGTGGGATCTGCTCCTGTCGTGATTATTGGTGACTTTAAATATTTAGCATGATGAATGGAGTGTGACAGGGGCTCCTGTTGTGATTGTTGGTGAACTTATTGATATTAGCATGCATCAGGGGTCACTATGCCACATGCGTTCTCTTTTCTTGCAAATGACCTGCCTGTCCGATCTGTGGATTCAAAGTTTGGTTTTTCTTCCGGTCCTTAAAATGACCCTACTTCAGAAGAATCAAAATAGAGGTAATGGATATATCACCATTCTTTTATTTCTTCCATGGAAACATGGGGTATTCTAAGCAGTGGAAAGAATCTAATGCGACGGTCCCCGAGTTTGTAACTTCTACAGATAGGCAAGTAGTTCCAATGAAAGTAATATCAACAGTAACAGTTGTACTTTTAAAGCACTTTCCTCTCTCTCTCTCTCTCTCTATATATATATATATATATGAACTTGTGTTTGTTTAGCTTATACAAGGGTCTATATGGAAGTAGTCAATGTGATGTTTTGACTCAACCATAAAAGCCATCATTCTAAAATGTTAATTGAAAACCTGAGCACTTAGAGACTCTTATCAGTTGTATGATAGAAAGCATCTTCAGTTCCTTCTGCAATTCCAAATTTGATTCCCCATCTGCTTTTCCTGCATTATCCAATCTAGAATGAGACACAGTCAATATACACTAATAGGGTAATGTAATTTGAAAGTATTTATGACCCTTAATATAATCCCTCCTTGGATCCTAGAAGGAAGAAATTACAATCCCTAAGGAACTTTACTTTGGATACATGAATTATGGTCAGTGACTTCTGTAGCTCTAAATTCTCTCCACCATGGATTAAATTTGACTAATAAATTAAATCAATGGCCTGAAAGCTTAAGTAATCAGTAATAAGTGGAACACAAATTTGCTTCTCAAAGGAGAAAAAAATTACATTTCATGGAACTACCGTAAAATTAGGTTTTGATGATATGTAAATGGAAGTAACTGGCATTCAGCTTGGATGCCACTGCTTTTGCAATCAGTCTTTTTTTTTTTATTTCATTTCACAATTTCGATGGAAGGAAGAGAGCAATTATGTCCAAGAAGAGGTGTTTCTATAGATGAAAAAAGTCACCTTATTGGATTGAATTAAAATTCCAAACACTATTACTATAAACAATACAGACATAAATACTGTTGTTATCGGCATTTGTTCATAGCAGAAGTTTGAATTGCCTTCACAAAATGAGTTGAGTTCAAAGCAGAAACACAAGAAGGTTATGAAACTCAGTAGCAAAGAAAATAACAGTGTTGATGAAAGGATTGAAATAACATAAATATACTTGCTTATTTTATGTTATCTCTTCCAAATCATGGAACAAATTTGGTTAGCTGCAAAGAAGCAGCCTTGATGAGGCTAATGTGTTCCTGCTAACTAATTCTTATTCAAAATTAAACATTGGTAATATAGAAGAAATGATGAGTTTTCAGTGATAACAAACCGTCGTAATATGCTGCAATGATGAATCACTTAAGTTCATTCAGGCTGTCACTCACAGAAAACATCAAACATGTCCTTGTGATGGTAAAAAATAACAGATTGATGAAGTCAAAGGTTTGGCCTTCTAGAGGTGAAAAACATGTAATCCAAATATGCCATACAATTTTTATACATGCTTAGTTAGGTACTCAAGCTCACTTGACCATGGGGGATCTGATAAAAAGGAACTTAAGTTAAACACATCAATTTCTAACATCTAGGGTAAACAAACATTTTGGTTAGTTAAGGATGTCTGTGTTTGGGGTGGAGGGTGGGCGTCTGTCTTCTATTAATGGGCATTTCTAACTTGATTTTCTGTTGAACAGGGACAAGAGTTTCTAGAATGAATTTGGATCCCAGACCAGGGTGAAATTTCTTGGAAGCAATTGAGGATGTATATCTAACAAATGCTGCTGTTTAGGAAGTAGTCACAGAAAATAGACAGAGACTACTGATGACAATCCTGTTGGAAAGGAAATCCTGAAGCTCCTGAGCAAGAAGAGTTGGAAGGGGATAAAGGTATGGTTCCTTTTTTCTCTTTTGGAACATTTGAAGCGTGACGAGCCCACAAAAAATTGTGGCCTTTCGTTACTTGGACATTTGCAATATTCTTTTACATGATTCACGGTATTGCAGAGATGAGGATGCTGAGGTGGATGTGTGGTAAAACTAGGAAAGATAAAATTAGAAATGTGCGCTTTCGAGAGCATTTAGGGGCGACATCAATAGTAGATAAAATTAGTGAAATCTGTTTGAGATAGTTTGGGCATGTCCAATGCAGACTGGTAAAGGTCGTAAAAAAAAGTCTGGCTATGCAGGTTGAAGGCCCATCAAGGGGAAGGGGTAGCCGAAGAGTATGTGGATAAAGATAGTAAAAATAGATACAAAGAAGTGCAACTTATCTGAGGATTTGACACATGAATTAGGATAGATCAAAATGGAGAAATAGAATTCATGTAGTTGACCCCCACATAGTTGGGACAAGGCTTTGATGATGATTATTGATGGTATTGTAATTCTTTTTTCTATTCATTTCCGTTTCCACAATGACTCGAATAAGACATTGCTCACACTACATCGAGTATTATATGTGAATCATTTGGATTGGTGTTGTGCATGTCCCATTGGGATTGGTGACCCACTAGGTGGTGTGCACTGTAAGATCCATACACTGTGTGACTGGATCATTTGTCTCTCTCTCTCTCTCTCTCTATATATATATATATATATATAGGGAGATGCTCATATGAGAGCATCTCTCACCATTATGAGAGATAAGATGGGGGCCCTCACATTTAAGTTGTTGGCAATGGATATGGATGTGAGGGCCCCCACTTTATCTCTCATAGTAAGGTGAGAGATGCTCTCATAGGGGCATCTCCCATATATATATATCCATTATTTAAGATGGAATCGGCACTAATGGATTTGCAATATATCCAGTAGTTAGTTTGTCGTACCTTTAACACCTAGGCATTTTGGGTCTATTGGTTAGCAACTTGAGACACTTTGCTCCAATGAAAGGATATGTTTCTTCTTTGCTTCTCATGCGGTGGCTGCTTCAATGGTTCAATAGCCATTTTATTGTAATGTATTAAGGATTGATCTGAAGAAGTGCATTCTATTTAAGGATTTGGTCCAGGATAGACTAGAATGGCGAATGAACTTGATTTAGTTGAACCCAATTAGTTGGGGCAATGCTTTGATGATGATGATGATGATGATAGATAATCACTCTTTGGTTTCTCAATAGTGTGGTAGTGTTTGGTTGTTCCAATTGCATTATGTTCTTTCGGTTTTTGGCGATGTGCGCCTTATCTATGAAGCATGTTTTTCATTGCGATGCAATGCCTTACGTGTTGTAAATTTGTGTTCTTGAAACTGATTGAGAAATTATCTAGTAGTTATCTTGGGAATTCTTGGACTTATCAAGAAAAGATGAACTAAAAAGGCATGGTCAATAAATGATTGTGCCAATTGCATGATCTTTTATTCGCTCTCATGGATATCTTGTTTTTTCAATGGGTTGTCTCTCATCATTTTCAATTATTATATATCTAAGTTTCATTTTAAAACTACCATTTTTGCCTGATTAAAGGAGACAAATGTTTCAGATACTGTACATGACCTCTTGAGGTCTCCCTGAGCTAATGATCCATAAACTGTACCATTATCTGAAAAACCGTTCTACGTTCTTGAATCATGATCTCTTTCTGTGATCTTCTGTTTGTTTGTTTGTTTGTTTTTTTTTTTTTTAGTTGGCGCCATATCTCAAATCCATCAAAAAAAAGTGGGAGCACGATTTCCATATTTGTAAGATCCCACTATCAAAATATGAGCTCTGGATTTTGTAAGATTCATTCAAGGCTACTAAATCATGATAAAAAATACCAAACTATCTTTAGACTAAGTTATGTGGAAAAGAACATCAAATAAATGATTGTCCATCAAAATCCTGTTAATGAAGTTCCCACAATATTCTGACCCTATGAAAGACTGCATCAAACTCAAGATGCATGATCAAAATCTGGTTGCTATTCATAGAAAACCAATAAAAAAAAATCTATAATAGAAAACCAATCAAAAAATCTATAAAACATTCATCGTCTTATAAGCTTTATCCCCATCAAATTAAGTCGGGTTTGAAGAGTTCTGCTATTATAACAATAAAAAGAATCTAAAAATACATGGGATGTAAAACACTAGAAACATTTATTAATGTGCACCAAAATCACAGTGGCTTTACAAAAGCTAATTGTTAATATCTCAAGTTTGGTTGTCCATTATCACAGGTGAAGGCCCCTTATAGGATTCAGGATTCAACTGTGTCGAGCATTGGAATTGCCACCTTAGGGTCCATTCCTCGCATTTCCCACCTCAACACCATCATTTGGACTCGTTTCCATTGCGCATGAAAAATCCTCAGCACCAATTGTGGGAAGACCCGTAAAGCTAGCCTGGATAGAGCGACGATAGTGAATCCTAAGCACTTGAAGATCAACAGCATCCCAAACATGGTCAATACATGTTTCAGGACATTGAGCAGTGGTATTCGTTCACTGTAGGATGGACTTCTCCTTTGCCCCTCTACCTTGTCCATCTTCCACAGATTAGGTTCAGGTGAGAAGACCTCCTTTCCTGAGCTTTGTTTCTAAGCTTTTAAAAAACAGGTCAGTCATGTAAATGGAATGGGTACTCCTCTCAAATTATGTGATCCTGAATACAGGCGCATCTTCTGGGAATTACCAACTACACATGATATGCATTTGTATGAATTACAGATTGTATTCTTTATTATTTTTATTATTATTATTTTTGTAGAAATGATATAGAGATTTTAGTTTAACAAATATTTCTCTGGTAATTTATAATTAGGATTGATATAGTTATGGCCTCAAGCAAGTTGCAGTGTAAATGGGCCAGTTTCAGGTCCAAGTCTGATCTTGGTCCACAGTCTAATAACTGAAAGATACTGTGATGAATTCACCACCACCACCACCATCTTAACCCACTAATCTCTTCTCTCTGGGTTTGGCGTCACGAGTTCTACATTTTTTTTATTCAATTCTACTTAAAGCCCTATTTATCTGGTTGGCCAGTGGGCCCATTGAATATGCATCTAACCATTCCAAAAAATAAAAATGGAAACGTGCCTCTAGAATTCTACAGAAATTAAAGAAATCTATCAGTCCCTTCAAAATCCATTTCCTTCTATTTAAAGGGACCCAAGTCCCAACAGGCCGTTTGGATGCATATTTATTAGCGGGGGTGGAGTACATGGAAAGGTCTCTTTATGAATAATGAGTCTCACGGATAAGGGTCAGCAAAAATAAAAAAATAAAACAAATTAGCATCATTGGATCATAATGGCCCATGATTTTATGGCGATAGAGTTCGGTAATCTTTTAACCATGGATTTCTTTGTGATTCGATCCAATAGTAAAAGATTGAATGAGGGTGGAATTGGGTTTGGAGCCAGATCATAGGGGGGTGAGAGTGAAAGGGTTTGCATCAATCACTAGTGTGCCCAAGTGGGTCCTATGGACATGGTTTGTCTATACTGTTGCTTGCAGGAGAACATTCTCCCCTTAAATATAAATGGGGTGGTGCTCCTGTTCGGGATGGCTGGCATGGTATTTAGTGTGGACTGCCTTGTGAGGCCAACCTAGGGCCACAAAGATCATTGAGATGGTGGGAGAATGGAGATCGAAAGATCTAAATAAGATCTAGTTGTGCAAAATTTCATTGTGTGTTTTGTTTTGTAATGTGTGTGAGGGGTTTGGGTGGATCACAAAAGTAGGGGCCACCATATATCAGTCTGAATGGAAACCCCAAACCCCACCCCCAGAGTAAAAAAAGAAAGTCAATGATCCCATGGGGGACATACACTGGTCCTATGGGTTTTTGAGAACATATTTAAAAGTGAAACAAGTGGCCCCACTTATTGAAAATATGAGATGCTCGTGGGGTCCAAATTTCTCAATATAGGTACTTAAAAATGCACTTCAAATTAGAGTAAAAAATTAAAAAATAGAAAAGAAAGTCACCTACCAAAGAAAATGTTAAATTTCTATTAAACTGGGATGTGATTTAGCTTGTGGGGTCCAATTAATGTCATGTTGAAATCTAATTTCTCAATTTGAGTCCTTAAACTATTCGGAACACCATGCATAGTCTTCGCAGCTGGTTGGACTCAAAACCAAATCTCATACTCAAGTCATTGTCCCAATTTAACATAAACAAAGTTAGGATAGTTACCTTTTGGGCCTCCATTTACCGTGCATTCTTAGTCCTTTTTGGGCCTCTTTTTAAGAAGAAAAGAAAAGCCTCCTTATGAGCATGGCCTGATTTTACTCTAATATAAGTGGCCCACCATAAAATTAAAAATATAGTTGATTATGTACAAAAGGCATGGATTTTGTTTTTATATTTTATTTACATCTTTTATTCAAGCTCAATCTCGCGGTGGGACTAATTCATATTAGAGTAAAATTTGAACATACTAAAAAAAAAAAGGGCGCACGTTCAAATTCTTCAATATGTGGGGCCATGATGGATTTTTACGTATTCACTTAAGAATGTGAGTGGAACACCTACATAGGGTTGAAGAGGGTGAGCTTGCAGTCTATCAAATTCAAGTTTGTTCATAAAAAGTAAAGAAAAGAAGGATAGTCAATCCACTGCCCTATCCACAGATATGATTAGGAATTGATCCTTGAGTTTGTTTGGGTAACTACTTGGGTAGCATGAGTTTAGCGTATGTGAGTATATACCAGAGGAAAAAAAAGAAAAGAAAAGAAATACAATAAATGAGGAAGTACCGTGTCTTTGGGTTGCTGCAAGTCAATAACTCTCTCATAGGATGGAAAAGAAAAAAAATGATTGGACAGAGGCCTCTCCTTATATCATTTCAACATCCTGGTTGTTACCCTAGCAGCTCTCCATCATGTATTTTGAGCAATTAGATCTTAAAATGAGTTTTTCTAAATATATATCCCGTTAGGATTTCATGAATCTAAAAGTAGAGTCTGAATCCCCCGTTTCATAGAAATAGGGAGATGTTTCATCAAATCCGTATTCGCTAACTGTGTAAAATCTTATGCAATCTAATGCACTCAAAAATGAAAAAAAAAAAAAAATCAAAGAAGAGATTTTATACAATTGACGAATGAGGATTGGATGAAACGGTATAGAAAGAGGGGATCCGGACTCCTAAAAGTAGGCCTCTTTGGTTTCTTCCTATTTTTTTTTTTTTTCATTTTAATACCTTCCATATCTTCAATGGGCAACCACAATTACTTTTGTGATGATTTTCTTTTCTATGAAAACGGCAACTTTGCCCTTACACCCATTGAGTAGAGATGGGTGTGTCATTATATATAGAAATACCATTGCTTCATTATTTTGGTAACTCGGCCAAGGGGGCTAGGATCTAAAAGAGAGTGCCTACGTATACACGGAAAAACAACATGCATAGGCGGAAATAAGGCCTACACAAGTGGGAAGATAGCCCAAATAAGCAGAAAGAAAGCTCGCATAAGTGGAAAGAGGTGACGTACCGAGTGTTCTATCCCTAAATAGCTAGGTGAGAGCCGCTGCCACTTCCCAGTGAGGTAAATAGCCGTTCTCAACACCATTGCCTCATGCTAGGTCGCTTCCTGCAACTCTCTCGTGTGAACAGGAAGTCTAATTGCATGCTTTGACACTTTCATCATTCGATGGTGAGTCATACATGAATTGGGATTAAATATTGCTAATTATCCGTAGAGA
The DNA here is from genome assembly GCA_029852735.1 of Persea americana. Lineage (NCBI taxonomy): Eukaryota > Viridiplantae > Streptophyta > Magnoliopsida > Laurales > Lauraceae > Persea > Persea americana. The sequence goes on from CM056809.1 coordinate 16,204,766, forward strand.
GGTTGATTGTCATTCTAATTGATTTGGATCTTATGAAATATGTCTCATTAATAAACATCAATTTATGTACGGCTGGTGAGCTAACCACCAAATATACTACTTTTTTGTAATTATGTCGAGAAAAAAAATAAACAATGACCTTCAATCCATTGTAATTAAATTGATGACATAGGAGATGAAATTTACAAAAAAACAAGCCCAATCAAGAACCAATAATTTAAACAACTCACATATTCAATCTATACAACCCATAAATCCTCAACTACACCAATAATCCATACAGCTCAATAGTTTAATTCCAATTGAGTAGTATCCATAAAATCAACTCTGATCAAGAACCAATAATCCACACACCTCATTAGTTCCATTCTAAAATCTGGTTGATGAAACGGGTACATGGGTGAAATGAACTTTCTCATTCTTGCAAAAGCCCCTGTTCTTTTCTAAGTCTGTTAAAAGTACGAGCAATGCTACATGGACGTACTCTTGGCATGAATTTTTGCCCGAATTGCATTGTAATGCCATATTTACCCTCAAATGGCCTTCATTCACTCACTCAAATGTCTTTTCACCATTTTATTTTCGGAATTTGGGCCAAAATTCTTCGGACACGGATGGGCTTAATTATCATGATGTGGAGGGGTAAAATATTGGTTATGAAAGAGCTTTAGAAACCTAAATAGGGAAACCATGCAAAAATACCTTTTCCTCATCAAATGCTTTTCTAAAATTACGAAGAAAAAACACAGGGACTTCCCCGGAAAAAAATCCGAAATTCTCATATATGCATATGATGTGTCCTCTCCACTGTTTTGAGTTTCTGCACATAGTTCCACTTTAATCTGTACATCAAAGAAAAGGAGGAAAAAAGGAAAAAACACCCAAACCTTTTCTTATCCTTTCTATCTCTCTTCCCTTACATAACCCATCAACAAAATAAAGACCCAAAACGCCATGAACAGAAGAAATACAAAACGGACAAACAGCCTATTCACTTACGAGATGAAGCCCAAGTTCTCACGCACTTCCCTTCATGGTCTTGGAGTGTGACAACCCCTCCTCCTTCCTTCTCCTATTACTAGCTCCAAGCAGCTTTGACCAGAACCCTCCTCTCTTCTTCTTATTCCCAACCACACCACCCTTTCCATTTCCCCCGGCAACGACCGCCATTGATCGACTCTTCCCAAACAGCCCTCCAGAAGCAGTCACAGGGAGTGAAGAAAGATAGAGGGGATGAGGAGGAGAAGACTCTGAAGAAGCAGAGGCAGACGAAGATGAAGAGGGAGAGGAAGAGGAGCAAGACCCAGAAAGGGTGTTGTTGGAAGAAGAGAGCTGAGAGAGCCTCTCTCTTAGACAAGAAGAGCATACACCAGGAGATTGTGTATGTTTTGGGTGCTTCTTACACCTGCCCTCAGACTGAGACCACCCCATTTGAATCTGATATATGATTGTTTGTGTGTATATTATGCCTTCCTTCTTCTCTTGTTGTTGAATATATATAGGTGTGGAGAAGGAAAGAGGAGGTTTCTGTGATATTTCTCTCGGTTGATTCCTGATGAATGTGTCTTCCGTTTTTTCTTTTTGCATGACTGCAGCAGAGTCAAGGAGACTTTGCAAGTGCATGGAAGGTGTGGTGGGACCACCAGTTCGTGGTGGACTGTCTCCAACACGGCACGTTGTGTCCTGTGGAATAGAGATGGGATTGATTTGTCTGCTAGATGGTGGAACGTGCACGCGCGTATCTCACCGTCCATGGGCATTTAAAAATCTGGTGGGGCCCACTGAACAGATCATTGCACAGTACTTTTCCATGACTTGGGGGAGCATCATTCGTACAAGAGTGGGAAATCATACTTGGATGGAGTTCGAATGATGTGGAATGATGGGTTATGTCACGACCCGGGCCCGAGATTAGGGTTACCACGGTTAAATCCCGAGTCGCGAACGCCATACTTACTCCCGTAAACCTCGCATCGCCGAAGCCAATACGAGATTCACAAGGGATCTTACATATACCTGTCAAGTGTACATTTTTGCGAAAATATATACATACATTGACATCCAATTGTAACATGTACAAGTCATTTACAGAAAGTAAAGTTTACTTACACATCTCATTTCCTATTTAAATCAACCATGCATATTCAAATACAATGCATGTGATCACTATTTACAACAAAATGAATCTATTCAAAATGTTCACAAAAATTGCTAAACCGGTCGCCTCCGATTTACATCCATTCATTCAATCCTCCTGGAGGAACCGGATTGGTCTCCTCCGTTGGCGGCGCGGTCTCGGAACCACTGGAACGGGCAACTTAGCCTATAATGTCATCAATAATACTGTGAACACGACGGTTCAACAATGTATACACAATTCTATGATAATCACATGTTTAGCAATTTGGTTCCAATGTATAACAATTCTATTCAAGTCAATTCAATTCAATTCATATAGTTCTTCCCTGAAGGAAGCATTCAATTCATGTAATTATTCAATTCATGTAGTTCTCTCCTGAAGAGAGTATTCAATTCATTATTTACACTTTATCAAGTGTCTTCTCGTTGTCTTCTGGCATAAGCGGAAGGCGCACCATTCACAACCCAGCCTTTCAAGGACTCATTGCATTTTAATATTACTCACTTTATTAAGTGGCTTTTCAAATGTGTGGAATTTACCAGTGTCTTGATCAGAGATCACCGGCATCACCACGGAGCTCCGGAACGCTCCATCTACTGCAGCAGACTTAATCTTTCATACATTACAGTGTTTGTTCATTTCAGTTCTCTTCTTTTCATTTCATTACATTTCATTTCATAAGTCAACGCATTATTCAATGGTAGCTCAACAAGGGGCACAACAATAGTAGACGAGAGAGGACAAGCCAACTCAAGCCATAAACAATTAAATTTCCTAAAACAACATTCGGGTGAAACGTTCATTATGCAATGTAGGTGTTATTTTAGATGACATCACTTTTTAGTGAAATTTACATTCACATAAGTTTAGCTAACACCCATGAAGGTTTAGGAAAATATCAGAAATCAATTCTGATATCTCCTCAATTTCGGTCACCTCGTCGGTTACCTAGCGGTTAGCCGCATTAGGGATTTTGGTTGACTGAACCATATTCGATCAGCTTTCCAGAATTTCTCCATTTACAGGATAATTTGCTCAATTCGGTCACCTATTCGGTCACCTACTCGGCTGACCGAAATTCAAATTTCGGTTAGCCGAATTTCTTCGGTCAGCTTACGGTTCGTTTTCCAGAAGCTAAACTTCTGATGGAAAAACCCTGACAAGATTTTCGGTCACCTTGAGGTCAACCCTCGGCTAGCCGAACTCACAATTTCGGCTAGCCGACCTATGTCGGTCAACTCTCGGTCAGGTGTCGGTCAGCCTGGTGGCTGACCGAATTGTGCCCAGAAGGTCAGAAAATTCTGAACCGAATTTTCTGTAACTGAACTCCTTGAGTTCTAACAAGTCACTTAACATTTGAAATCAATATAATTGAGTATACTTGCCTTGTTTGAAAACTAATCAGCAAGAATTCCCTTGTCTAGCTTGAATCCAAGCTGAACTCCTCAAGCCAAACCTCCTTTTGAACCTAAAACCCAAAATCAATCCACAAAATAGAATTCTTGTGAATTCTTTGGGCCATTACCATTCTATCTCAATAATGAAACCATGGAAGTGCTGAATTCAACTCAAACACTTACTTGTAGCCTCCTTGGTGGAAATCTTGAGACCTTCTCAAGCTTAAACTCCAAGAAAGTAAGAAAAGAGATGAAGAAGATGATGGTGAAGATGGAGTCCCTCTTCACACACTTGTCAATTCTCTAAATCACCACGCAATGAAGAGAACTTGGAAGAAAGAAGAAGAAGAGAAAGAGAAGAAGAGAGAGAGCTGCTGGGATGATGAATGAACTCAAATGAGTTCATCATTATCTTATAATCCCAATTTTTGCATTGAACCCCCTCTCCTATTTCTCTAATTACAATTGAAGTCAAATGAATGGTCATTTGAACCAATTCACGCTGAATGAAATCATTATATTTACGGAAGTTAACGTACTCCTCGAGATATATGTGTGAGTATCAAGAGTTTCCGTATTCGACGAAATACGTGTAGTTTCGTATTTACGAAAAAGTCCTTATATCACTCAATTTGGCCTAAAACCATTTCTAATCTATTCAGAACCTTCACTATTCTTTTCATTAAGTTCAATTTGACCATTTGAACCAAATTCTATATTAATTTAGCCATTAATCAACATTAATCAAATAAACATGTTGAATTAGCATTAATCCCAATTAATTAGAGTTAATCTTAATTAACTCGGGATAGGGTGTTACAGGTTATGATAAGTTTCCCCCACAGATAAGAGTCTATCAATGGAAAGAGATCTTTTATTACTGTAATGATTCTAAAGTATAATATAGAAATAAGTTTGGAAGGCTCACTTTGACCACAATCACATTAATTATCCTCTACCATGAAATGGTATTCACCCCATTAAGGATATAAATCTTGCAGTCCCAAAGATCAACTGTGCAAATTACATGAGAAAAATTATGAGTTTATGCCCAACAATGAGAGATAGCTGGATGAGTACATTATTTAATCTTTAGGTTATCATTCATAATTCGTGGATAAACCTTAGATCCCTCCTGGCATATATTCAGGTGGGATGCATAAAATTATTTTCATATGAAATGTGGGAATTGCGGTCAAAGGAACAAAAGCATTATATGTATATTTGGAATTGTTTAGATATCCCACTTTCAGCATCTTTGGTTCTACCTCAGTAACCTCACACACGTCAACCCATTTTAGATTGGCAATGATTTGAAATTTTTACTATTCTAGATATTACATAACATTGGATTTTATCATAATAAATTTATATGATAAATGACCACTAAGATTAGAGGATTTAAAACTAATAGCTAAAATCATTTGATGAGCCCGATATCTCATGTTCTCTTTGTCTATGTTGGAAACCTTTTGTTATTGTATCCCCCAATTTCTCTCTCCAAAGTGATAGTAACTTGAATTCAACCAATGGAAATCATTTTAGATAAAGATTCAATCTCAATTCTTTCTTGCCTTGTGGATTTTCTGGCAACTCTATAGGTGTCGAAATTGGGGAAAATGCACACTTTTTTTTTGTATGAAGGGAAAAATTCATACTCATTGCAGGAAAAAGGATAGTTAGAACCAAATCATAAAAGTGTTGGCCAGGTCCAAACAAAAAATGTATTGAATACTGTTGTAACTACTGTATATCCTGTTTTTATTACTCCGTTTACTTGCAAAACACATTAAAAGTGTTAAAATCTGAATTTTTTTTTGGTATATATAGGGAAATCAATGTGTTACTGATTTACTATTAGCATGGTGTTGACGGAAGTTAAAACCTTATTTAGAATGTGTCGCCCACCTTAGAGTTTTCAAAGTGGCTTCAAATTGATGACTAATATATTGAATTAATGAAGGTAAAATATACAATCAATTTTCATATATGATCAATCTTATAATTTACCTCTCTTCAGTTGAGCTAATATTTGGGCAAGTTAATGTGAAAGGGGTTGATCTTCTTGAAGCTAGCAAAATCTAAGATGTGATCGTTTGGATAATTTGAAAAACTTATGACATTGCCCTTAGCAAATTTACAGATCATCATTATCATCATCATTATTATTATTTGTGATTGAATGACTTCAAAACTCAAGCTTTTATTGTCACAGAGTGTAAGTCTTTTCATGATTTTGATACTAGAGTTGTTGTTTTTCTTTATAGTAAAAGACAATAGAGTTGTTATGGTTAGGTGTTGGAGTAAATAACCACATCAAGTAAGATTAAAGAACGATTCAAAGGCATTTTATGAAGGATTTGAACTCTAGCAAATTAGATAACTAAGATGAGCTGTCTCGATTTTCTTATAGACATTTTCATTTACGCAAGAATGACAGCTTCCCATTGCTAGAAGAGAACGATTAAATTTTAGGACATATTTGTGTAACACTTTTCTGCGGAAAATCCATTTTTTAGGCGTTTGATGTGTAACAATTCTACGAAAATGCTTTCCTGCCTCGTCAGCATTTTCCTTGATATTGGTTGAAATGGATTTCCTATGGGAGGTATGAGAAATGGATTTCTTCGGTAAACTTCTCCCTCCTTTCCTCATTCTTGTCTATTTCAACCTAAAACCCTACAACTCTATCATTTTTTATTTCTTTAAATAAATTATTATTTGATGTTGAATAAATAATATACATGTTGTGTTATTTTTTTCCAAAAAATTATTTCATCAAATAAGAAAATTTGATTTTCTATAAGGAATCCACAACCACACCAAACAACATTAGTACCAATTCAACGAGGAAATTTTTTTTTGTACCAAACATGAACTTCTAAATTCTACGAATATCCTTTTCCGAGGTTTCCATTTCTATGGAATTTGCTGACGTTGCAATTTTCCCTTTTTGGGGAAAGTTTGTATATACAAACGTGCCCTTAATGTTCTGTGCTCCGTGGAAGTTGCCAAATCTAAAAGAGAATCTCTATTCTTGGCAAAAAAAATAAAATAAATAAAATCGTCAATTGCCATGAGCTTTAGCCTTTTTTAGGATGTTGCTCTAAGTGCTGACTAGATTTGGAATAGAAAGTCCAAAATGCTATGAATAAAGTGGAGTTTGTATCCTTCCTATGAGGTCATGGAAGACGACTGGAAATAAGTTTTTTCCCCCCTATGTTTGTTACGTGTTTCAATAAGTGATAGTTTAACATGAATGATGTTTATAACAATATACTACTATTTTGTAATTAAGTCGAGAAAAAAAATAAACAATGACCGTCAATCCATTGTAATTAAATTGATGACATAGGAGATGAAAGTTACAAGCTTTAGAGAAAAATAAGCCCAATCAAGAACCAATAATCTATTCAACTCACATATTCAATCTATACAACCCATAAATTCTCAACTATACCAATAATCCATACAGCTCTATAGTTTAATTCCAAATGAGTGGTATCCATAAAAGCAACTTTGATCAAGAACCAATAATCCATATAGCTTATCAGACTTAGAAAAGAACAGAGGAAAAAAAATTGTACCAAACATGAACTTCTAAATTCTACGGAAATCCTTTTCCGAGATTTTCATTTCTATGAAATTTGCTGACGTTACAATCTTCCCTTATTGCGGAAAGGGTGTATATACAAACGTCCCTTTAATATTCTGTGCTCCATGGAAGTTGCCCAATCTAAAAGAGAATCTTTATTCTTGGCAAAAAAAAAAATAAAAAAAATAAAAAATAAATAAAATCTTCAATTACCATGAGCTTTAGCCATTTTTAGGATGTTGCTCTAAGTGCTGACTAGATTTGGAATAGACGTCCAAAATGCTATGAACAAAGTGGAGTTTGTATACTTCGTATGAGGTCATGGGAGACCACCGGAAATTGGTTTGTTTTTCCCCCCTACGTTTGTTACGTGTTTCAATTAGTGATAGTTTAACATGAATGATGTTTATAATAATAAGAAGTTAGTCAGTTGGTTTAACAATCCCACATGTCACGTGGGTATCCCGGAATTTATTCCTCCCCACCCCACTCTTCCACATGTGCTTCCCGCTTGTGTGTGGACTGCGGTATCCAAAAAAAAGAAAAAGAAACAGAAAACAATGGGTGCATGGGGACAACCATGTGAAGCCAACTTGGGGAATGATCCGAATGGAACATCATAGCTCACACCCCCTGTTTAGACCATATTCGTTGGGTTTGTATACATCTGAATGCATTGAATTGTTGGATTGAGGGGTTAATTTTTTCTTTTTTTTTGTAGATATAAAGCCATTATACTTATCGGCTAGGGATGAAAGAGTTAAGATGATCTTATAATTCTATTCAACGTATAATTTAACACACAGGTAGATCACATCTACATTTTTCATTAATCCACTATTGCTCGCAAGCATGATCGTGCGGGGCCCTATAAGGCAGTCCGCACGGAGCTCAATGGAAACGGTATGTAGCGAGAGCAAGACCCACGTTTAATTGCAACTTGTAAGTTGGTTTTGACTGTTACAAAATGGGCCCCGCATATTATAGAAGAGACTTGAATTATAAATTTGCCGCGTTGGACCGTTTGTCCCGTTGTATGGTAGCGAAATTTCGTGTCTGCGTAAAACTCGGCGGAGAAGTGTTTGAATCGGCGAGTTGCGTAAGTGGACGGGCAAGTGAAAAGAGCGGACCGCTGACCGGCCGCCCGGCGCGTGGAAGATAGGACCGGCGAGTCACGGAAGTCCTGCGCGCGTGCGCATGGATTTGTCGTCGAGACCGGATCTTCTGCCGTAGACATTACACAACAATTGTATAACAAATCCCTTTCAACTCCATTGTGGGGTCCTAGATGAATTCCATACCCTCTCCAACTTGGAAAAGGATCCCCCCTTTCATTGGACGAAACAGTGGGTGACATGCACGGGGGGCTAAGGAAAGTTTTTCCTCCCCTCACATGTTGTTCTCTTATTCGTCCAAATAGGTTTCCATATTTTGATGAGACAGGAGATTCCAATTCCCTCTTACTCATATCCTTTTTTATCTAATAAGAGTTTAAGGGTTTTTATCCAAAAAAATCCCTAAATAAAATTACCAATTAAATTATGTGCATGAGATTCAATTACATGAAATAAAATTGCTCTACAAATTGTTGGAGAAATTTGAGGCAAATAAGATTTTTATCTAATGCAATAATAGTTTATTGCTATATTTTAACTTTCGGTGATATAGTGGAATATTATGATTATTAGGAAAATGTTACTTCAAGTAAATATTAGAATATTGTCAGGATGTTTTCATGTCAAAATATCATTGATAGCTGTGGAAGTTGCTGGTTGTTAGGACACTATCCAAAAAAGAAAAGGAAAAAAAGAAAAAGAGACTCTTAGCGGCGGTAAGACAAGTTCCACCACCGCTAAAATTCTCTCTCTCTTAAATCGTGATGGAACTTCTATCCTGTCCTATGAGGTGGACCATATTATAGTTCTTAGAGGGAATTTGTTGGTAGGAACCTATATAATTTCTATTAAATTATCCTAGTGTTGTCACCCTGCCGGTTTTCCAAATCATTTCAAACGAACCTAATATCTAAGATGCAGAAATTTAGAAAAAAAAAAAAAAAAACACATTCCAGAAGGCCAAAATCTTGAAATTTTATAAGACCAAGAGACATTATCTTTAGAAAGTTCTAATCCTAATGTAAATTCCTGCAAATTGTTGGGTTATTTGGGGCCATGCATCCTCATGTGAGCCCTCGTCAGGTTTAAATTAAGTCCACATGGGTGACTTGCAAGTGAGAGTATAGAGAAATTTAAAAGTCTCACTTTCTTCTTTTATTCATTAAATTAATGAGAATCAATAAGAGAGAATTGTAGAAAGAGTTGATGAGAAGCTATATAATATGAACAAGGGTTCCTTTTGTTTGAGAGCGAGAAAGAGAGATTATTTTCTTTCCTTTTTCAATCAAGAGAGTGCTTATTTTAATGGGTGCCATCGACATTGCAACTTAATTTATCGAGGCCGGCTTTTGTTTTTTTATCATTCAAGTCAACTTTATTTAAAGATATGTCAAAGTTTCTACTGCCAAACTCCTCTCATTATAATATATATATTTTTTTTTGGACTTGTAATCCAGTAAGACATGGTATTGGGTTTGTTTTTATTTCATATTGATCACATATGAAATACTTTTGTATTTATTCTATTTTTTTCTCATTTTAATCACTTATTTTAGATGCGGTGAATCTGACTATGCACATAAATCTGATTCGGTTGAAAACCTCCCTGATGACAGCGCAACGTGGGACAGAGATTTTGATTGCTTTGGATTTTGAGGGTAGACTCATCGACGAATTAAAGACAATGGGCTCAAAGACAACCTTACAAAATAGGGAGGAAGCAGTTTGATGGAGAGTGGTGGAAGAAGAAGAAAGTGGGAGTACAGAGATCTTGAAGTCTTTGAATTTTCACATTCACGGAAGTAACGGAACTAGTGTAACATAGATCCTGGGTGGTTTAGATTTTGAAGGGTGCCTACCGATGGATTTATATGGACTTAGAGGATCAGGCCTGGAAACAGGACACCAGTGAGATTGTTGTTGGGGAGAGGGAGATAGAAGATGGGGAGAGAGAATGTGTTGGGGATAGATGGAGACAAGAGGAAGTAGAGAGAGAAAGAAAGAGGAAGAAGAGTGTGTGGGTAAAACGCCGAAATGACGAAGTTAAGCAAAGATTACAGCTAAACTCGCCGAACACCTCGGCCCGTGGTAATAGCTTGTTAGCTCGGCAGCTCGGTCAATAGCTCGGTAGCTCGGCACCACGGTTCGGCAGCTCGGCATAAATGCCAGCTCAGTACAAAGGCACGCCACGGCCAAGCCATCCTTAGTCTCAGACCACAATACTAGAGTCAGAGTGGGCCGCCACCTTCCTCCTAGAAATACGGCGCGCCTAGACAGATATGAGCAGTCATTTATGGCGATAGGATCGCTCATTTATGGCGATAAGAAGTGCGCTTTATCAGCCCTATATGCCAACTGGCTGAAGGTGTGGAAATAGAGGGAGGGGTGTTGCCCATTTTACCTACTGCTGCCAGTCAGGGTAAGGATCGATGGGACCTCACCTCACCTACCCCCACTCACAGAGAGAATGAACGAGGAACGCTCACTTATATATACACATGGGATTAGCCCCATGAGAGGTACGCGAAACACAACTCACAAGACTCCACATCATCTCTTTCCCATCTTCCTCCTCCTGTTTAGTTTTCTCAGAACTAACTCAGGCATCGGAGTGCCTTCGGCTCACGGCAGTCAGGGGCTCTGACTCTAGCCTTTCTCCTTCATTTTCAGGTTCTTGGCGTTCAGCATTTCCCGTCCTAAGGAGTTTTACCTACAATCTCATCTCAATCTAAGTAGGTGTCGTTTTTACCGCCTACAGTTTGGCGCCGTCTGTGGGAAACTGAACAAAAAGCTTGTAAACACTATGCCTCCAAAAACCAGAAATGGCGAAGGACCCTCCAAAGGCAAGGCTTTGTCCATACAGCCTACGTTGGCGCAGAATCTTCCACCTCCACCCCCTCAGCAAAGGAGGTCTGGGGGGAGGTCTCCCACGGTCCAGACACAGTCGCGGTCTAGGGGAGTGACCATGCTCTCCCTTCGCGACGTCCCACCTCCGGAGCAGCCCCACCATAGCCATAAGCGGGCCATGCAAGGCGACAAGTCAGTCACCAAGCCACACGAGAAGTCAGCGCGGGCTAGATCGCAGTCACATCATCAGGCCAGCCTCGATCAAAATGAAGACCCCCGCATGGATGACATTAGGGCACAGAACCGCCTCATCCAGGAACAACATGAGCTTATCCAACGGCTCAGGCAACAGCTCGACGACAAGAAGGGTCAGAGCCCGCCGCCCAGGCGCCTGGGCCACGGGCGAGACCTGAGGCACGTCCTCAACAGTAAGAGGCGCGACCGAGACCAAGGGGAAGAAGGCTCCAGCAGCAGTCACATGCATGAAGGGCCGAAGAAGCAACGCCAGGTTTCGGAAGATGAAGAGCTAAAGCAGTGGATCGACCAGCGGGTGAAGCAGACGATCCGCCAGAATATAGAGACTGCTGGTATCGTCCGAGACCAGTTTAGCGCCTTCGAAGCCGAGGACACTGGCTCGTCTCCTTTATCAAGGGAGATAAGAAAATAGACGCTCCCCGAGAAGTTCAGCGTCCCGAGGTTCGCTCTGTATGACGGAACCTCGGACCCTGCGGCTCATCTCCGACATTACGTCCAGAGGATGTCGGTCTGGGGAGACGACGACTCCCTAAACTGTCGAGTTTTCTCCTCCAGTTTGGCGGACCTCCCCCTGCGATGGTTTTGCTCGCTTCCTGAAGACTCCATTTCCAGTTGGCGGCAGCTCCGGACCTCCTTCCTGGGAAAATTCCAGGCTCATCGCGTCGTCCCGAAGACCGATGCTGACCTGATGGCCCTCCGAATGCAGGAGGACGAGAGCGTCACCCAGTTCGCTCGTCGGTTCTGGACTGTCTACAGCCAGATCGAGTGCGCTTCTGAAGAGTTGGCAGTGAAGTCCTTCCAGCTGGCTCTTCGACCGGGCATCCCGCTGCGGGCACAGCTAGTCATGTACCCCGTGACCACCATGAAGGAGCTGATGACCCGAGCGAATCGGTTCATATTGGCGGAAGAAGACGAGGCGCGAGGTCGCAAGAACTTCGGCCTCACCAAGAAGAGCCAACCAGCAAAGGGAGATAACAGGTCCTCCCGAGGGGAGGATCGTCGCAGAGATCCGTCCCCGAATAGGCGCAAGGCCCGGTCCTCGGAACAGCGCCGAACCCCCTCTGCTTCGGCAGCGGGATCAGGGAGCGGCAGAAGGTCAGGCCACGAGCCGACCTCCCACGTGGCAGTAAATACCATCTTTAAGGAGCCGATCTATAGGCTCCTCAACAAAATAAAAGCGCAGCCTTTCTTCAAGTGGCCGCGGCCGATGACGACTGACCCCTCCTCTCGGGACCAGAGTAAGTTCTGTGCTTACCACAAGCAAAATGGGCACAGAACCGACGAATGTAGGAGCTACAAGTTCCACCTGGAAAACCTCGTGAAGGAGGGGCACCTCAGGGAGTACATCAAGCAGGAAGGCCGAGGTGATGACCGACCTCCGCGGCGAGACGCTGACAACCAGGACAGCGAGCCAGAAGGCATCATCAACGTCATTCACCTCGTCGCCCCACCCAAAAAGAGCTCTCAGGCTCGCGCCGAGGCCAGGCGCGCCTCCCATCAGAAGCAGGTGCTGACCGCGGCACCAGAGCCGGCCGCGAAGAAAGCCAAAACAGAAGGGGTCAGAATATGGTTTTCTGACAGAGACTTGGAAGACGTCGAACTCCCACATAACGACACTCTAGTGCTCACCTTGAAGCTGCAGAACTTCTTGGTTCAAAGAGCCCTTGTCGACCCTGGCAGTTCGTCCGAAGTCCTCTACTACGATTGCTTCAAGAAGTTGAGACTGAAGGACGAGGACCTCCAGGCTGCCCGCACCCCTCTGGTCGGCTTCAGCTCCGAGCCTGTTTATCCCAAGGGTAAGATCTCCCTCAGAGTCCAAGTAGGTGGCGCCTGCAGGCAAGTGGACTTCCTAGTAGTCGATGTCCCTTCCCCATACAATGTTATAATGGGGAGGACATGGCTGCATAGCATGGAGGCGGTGCCCTCCACCCGTCATCAGAAGCTCAAGTTCCCTTTGAAAAACCGGTCGGGCCGAACGGATGTGATCACCGTCAGAGGCGACCAGCACATGGCCAGGCAATGCCTAATGGTCGTGCTGCCTGGCGAGGCTGAGCCATCCCAAGTCAATGTGGCCAAACTGGATAGAGAGGCCGAGCTCGGGGACGTCGGCAGGGCTCCGGCGCAGAAAAGCATCGAGGACCTCACCAAGGTCAACATTGATCCCGCCGACCCCGACAGATTCTTTCTCGTTGGAAGCCAGCTCCCCAAGTCCGAGAAGACAGAACTGCTTGACCTCCTCGTGGAGAATAAGGCGGTCTTTGCCTGGACACCCTATGAGATGACCGGCATTGACCCGGCAGTCATCTGCCATGAACTGAAGGAGGACCCTAACCATAAGCTGGTGCTTCAAAAACCGCGCCAGACTGGGGTCCCGCAGACCGAGGCCGTGGTTGAGGAAGTTCAGAAACTCCTCGAGGCAGGCGCAATAAAGGAGGTCCACTATCCACAGTGGCTAGCCAACACCGTGGTGGTAAAAAAAAAGACGGGAAAATGGAGGGTCTGCGTGGACTTCACCGACCTCAATAAGGCCTGTCCCAAAGACAGCTTCCCTCTTCCGAAGATAGACCAGCTCATCGACGCCACTGCCGGACATGACCGGATGAGTTTCCTGGATGCCTACCGGGGGTACCATCAGATCCCCCTGTACGCGGCAGACCAGGAGAAGACAACTTTCATCACTCCCAGGGGCACCTATTGTTACAAGGTGATGCCCTTCGGGCTAAAGAATGCGGGAGCGACGTACCAGCGGCTGGTGACAAAGATGTTCCAGGCACAGCTCGGCAAGACGGTGGAGGTCTACATCGATGATATGGTCGTCAAATCCAAGAGGTCGCAGGACCACTTGACCGACCTCCGCCAGATTTTTGGCATCCTTCACTAGTACCAGTTGAAGCTGAATGCATCCAAGTGCGCCTTTGGTGTCGGTTCCGGCAAGTTCCTAGGGAGCCTGGTCACAAGAAGGGGGATCGAAGCGAACCCTGACCAGATCACCGCGATCCAGGAGCTCCAGTGTCCGACCTCGGCAAAACAAGTTCAGCGGCTGACCAGAATGGCTGCCGCCCTGAACCGATTTCTCAGCCGAGCTTCGGACAAGTGCAGACCTTTCTTCCAACTCTTGCGAAAGGGCTCCAAGTTCCAATGGACGTCGGATTGTTCTCAGGCGCTGCAACAGCTAAAACAATACCTTTCTTCTCCACCGCTGCTCTCCACCCTGACTTTTGGAGAGGCACTGTTCTTGTACCTGTCGGTCTCGGACCATGCAGTGAGCTCGGTGCTCGTCAGAGAGGACAACGGCCAGCAAAGGCCTATCTATTACACGAGCAAAACCCTACTGGACGCCGAGACCCGGTATTTGCAGCTCGAAAAGCTCGCCTTGGCGCTCGTTAGCGCCTCTCGAAAGCTCTCCCACTACTTCCAAACCTTCACAATAGTGGTCGTGACAGAATACCCACTAAAGGCTCTCCTCCGGAAGGCAAATTTCTCGGGACGGATCTCCAAATGGGCTGTCGAACTGGGGCAATATGACATCAGCTATCAGCCCAGAACGGCCATCAAAGCTCAAGTCCTAGCGGACTTCATTGTGGAATTTACTCCTCAGAGTTCGGCACCGACCTCGCTCGATACCGAACTAGGGGGCGATAGGGGTGTAGAGGTTGTCACCGAGACTGAGCAAGAACAGTCCTGGAGAGAACTCCTAGACTCGTCCTGGAAAGTCTTTGTCGACGGATCCTCAACATCCAAAAGAGCTGGCGCTGGCGTAGTCCTCTAGTCCCCAGAAGGCCTCGTCATCGAACAAGCTCTGACACTTGGTTTCAAGGCATCTAATAACGAGGCCGAATATGAAGCGCTCATTGCCAGACTTAACAGTGCCAAAATCTTGGAAGCCCGGTCCGTTGTGGTTTTCAGCGATTCCCAGCTGATAACAAGCCAGCTCAGCGGAGACTACCAAGCTCGGGATGACAGGATGGCAGCCTACCTTGCCCGCGCCAGGGGACTTCTCTCCCAGTTCGAAAGGGCCGAGGTCCGGCAGATCGACAGAGAATCCAACTCCCATGCAGACGCCCTCGCCAGCCTCGCCTCGGCTGTGGAAGCCGGTGACAAAAGAACTATTGAAGTAGAAACGCTGCGGGAGCCCAGCATTGACCTCCAGCGACCCCGGCAGCTCATGTGCCTTGATCTCGGCCCGAGCTGGATGGACCCCATCATTGCATACCTGAAGGACGACCGGCTACCCGAGGACAGGACTGAAGCTCGAAAGGTCAGATTGAAGGCGACCCGATTCTGGCTCTCCCCAGACAGCAAGCTCTACAGAAAGTCATTCACAGGGCCCTACCTCCAGTGCGTTCACCCCAGCAAAGTCGATGATTTCCTCTACGAGATTCACGAAGGAATCTGCGGCAGTCATATAGGAGGTCGGTCTCTTGCTTACCGGGCTATCAGCCAGGGTTATTGGTGGCCGTACATGCAAAAGGACGCCCATCTCTATGCCAGAAAATGCGAGAAGTGCCAGAAGTTCTCTCACTCTCTCCACCAGCCAGCCCAGGACCTGAGCCCCCTCTCCAGTCCGTGGCCTTTCGCCCAGTGGGGCCTGGACATCGTCGGACCACTTCACCGAACTCCAGGGAACAAAAGATGGTTGATAGTGGCCACGGACTACTTCACGAAATGGGTCGAAGCTGAACCCTTGTCCTCCATCACCGAATTAGACACGAAGAGCTTTGTGTGGAAGAATATCATTACAAGATTTGGAATTCCCCGGACTCTCATTTCCGACAACGGCACGCAGTTCGATTCCAACCTCTTCAAAAGCTTTTGCCAAGAGTACGGCATTCGCAATGTCTACTCCACCCCGGCGTATCCTCAGAGCAACGGTCAGGCCGAGATCTCGAACAAAGTGCTCCTCGACGGAATTAAAAAGAGACTCGATCGAGCCAAAGGTCGATGGGCAGAGGAGCTGCCGAGTGTTCTATGGGCCTACCGAACTACTCCAAGGCGTTCCACCTCGGCTACCCCATTCTCCCTCGCCTACGGCATGGAAGCCGTCATTCCCCTCGAAGTCGGCCTCCCGACCTTAAGGTCGGAACTCTGTGAACAGGGTCTGAACAATCTGAACGTAGCACGGGAGCTGGACTTGGCTGAAGAACGAAGAGAGGAGGCAGCTATCCGCCTGGCCGCCTACCAACAACAGTTGGCCTGGGGATACAACCCGAAGGTCAAGGAAAGAAAATTCGCGATAGGAGAGTTGGTCTTAAAGAAAACCCTTCCTGGCGACCGAGATCCAAACGAAGGCAAGCTGGCGCCCAACTGGCAGGGACCGTTCAGATTAACCTCTACAGCCAGGAGATCTGCCTACCGACTCGAAGACATGGAGGGGAAGGCACTCCCGCGACCATGGAATGCGACGCATCTCAAAAAATTCTACTTCTGAGAAATGTATTAAAGAAATCAAATATTAATAAAAGGCGCTTTTTCTGGAATGAGTCTTTGCATTGCTTAGAGATTCCCTGCAGCTCGACGCCTCTGTTCGGAGTATCAACTGTCAGCTCGTTGCCATTGCCAGCTTCGACAAAGCTATACACATCAGGGTCCAGTACCAGTACCACCCTCTCGGCTCGGCACCTCTGTTCAGAGAGCCAACCGCCCTCAGCACGGTGCCTGCACCAGCTTGGGAGGCACAGCCATATGCACATCAGGGTCCGGTACCAGTACCACCCTCGCGGCTCGGCGCCTCTGTCCAGAGGGCCAACTACCCTCAGCTCGGTGCCAGCATCAGCTTGGGCGGCACAGCCATATGCACATTAGGGTCCGGTACCAGTACCACCCTCGCGGCTCGGCGCCTCTGTTCAGAGGGCCAACCGCCCTCAGCACGGTGCCTGCACTAGTTCGGGCGGCACAGCCATAGGCACATTAGGGTCCGGTACCACTACCACCCTCGCGGCTCGGCGCCTCTGTTCAGAGGGCCAACCACCCTCAACTCGGTGACTGCACCAGCCTGGGCGGCACAGCCATAAGCACATCAAGGTCTGGTAGCAGTACCTCCCTTGCGGCTTGGCGCCTCTGTTCAGAGGGCCGACCGCCCTTAGTTAGTACCTATTAAACTACTTGGCGAACTACCTGTGTCAGACACCCATTCCACTACAAACAAGACACAAATCATGCACAGAACATGTGGAAAGAATGCTGTTTTATTACATAAGAACCTTCCGGAATGAATACAATGTAAAAAGAAAAAAAAAGTACAAAATTCAGGGAGCCGCAGCTTCCTTATTACAATCGGTCCCGATAGCGCTCTCGCTGGGAACAGCCGAGGCAGTCTCGGGAACCACCAGGGGAGCGGGGGCGACTTCCAGTGCGGAGGGAGCTGGGGCGACTTCCGAGGCGGAGGGAGCCGGGGCGACTTCCGAGGCGGAGGGAATTGGGGCGAATTCCGAGACGGCTCGCAACTCCGAGTCCGAGCGAGGAAACCTCGGGGAATTCTGGAAAATGGGGCTGTCCATAGAGACTCCAACCCTTTTTAAGGTCGCCTTCCACCCAAGTGTCCATGCCCGGTCTCGGATTCCTGGAAACTGCGCCTTGTAGTCAGCTGCCAGTTTGTCGACCTCCTCGTTCATCACGGCCTCGTGCTCGGCTAGGTACTCTTCCTTGAGTTTGGCTTCCTGCCCTTTCAGAGCCAGCGCGAGCTCGGCCGCCTTCCCCTCCAGAGTCATCTCCAGCTTTCTTTCAGCTAGCCTTCTCTCGGAGGTGAGCCTCTTGTTCGTCCCCCGCAGCATCTGCATATCTTCCTCCTGCCACGACAACGCAAGCCGGACCTCGTCTAGCTCATAGGAAAGGTGGGCGTTTTGATCCGCCGCCTCCTTTGCTTCCTCTTTGAGGTGCTCGGCCAAGGCCCGGGCTGCGTCGAGCTCGGCAAAAAGATCTGCATTCTTACTCGCCTCCTCCGCCAGCGTCGCGTCCTTTGCCGCCAGGGACTTCAGCAGCTCCTCTTTCTCCGCCGCCCAGACTGCTGCCCTGGCCTCGGCTGCGTCCAGCCTCCCCATGCCAGTTTGACACTTTTGCAAGAGCTGCAGTAAGAACAGTGTGTCAGCTGAAAGAACCCAGCAGAAAAGAGAGGAATATGAAGGATGAGGTGACATACCGCTACCAACGACCGCATTGAGGAGAGCAGCAGCGACTCATTGTCCATCCGCGCCCACCTTGCCATGTCCTGGGGAAGGGCGCAAGCTCGTCCCAGTGCGACAACCACTTCAGGGTTGACCGCTCGGTCCGACTCTGCTAACTGCCTCCCCAGCACTCCCTCGATGTCCGGTCTCCAAGGGACAAACTCGGAAGGAGTGGCGGATCCCCCGACCGACACAGGCGGTTCCGGGGCAGGTGGGAGTTCGACCCTCGCCCTCTTCTCCGGCCTGCGCGCCTCGACGACCTCGGCAGGACCCTCTCTGCCCAAGTCGGAGGGCGATCCGTCAACGGCTATGACCGGAGGATCAGCGCCGACCTCGGCCGCGGCAGGAGGTCCGGATTGGGCCCCGTCAATGGCTCCTGGACCCGTCTCGGCCGCGGGAGCGAGAACCTCTGCAGCAGCCAAGGGCATCGTAGTCGGGGCGACGCTGGCGCCTTGAAAAGGGTCCGAGGTCTTGCCCCCTATGTCCCCAAAGGCTGCGACGGACAGGTCCTCGGCCACGAAGCGCTGGCCACGACTGCGCAACATCTCAACTTCGGATTCTTCCGAGCTGGATGAGCTCCGAGACGCGCTGGAAACGACAAATTTCTGTCTCTGCCGCTTGCGCCCGGTCTCGGCTCTCACAGTTCCTGCGGGTTCACGGCTCGGAGACTGTTCGCCCGATTCTGCCGGAATCCTGCTGGGAATCGCGACAGTCACCGTCTCCGAGATGGGGACCTCGGTTTGTACGGTGTTCGAGCTGATGTTTTCCCCGGGCAGCACGGAGTCAATCCCGGTCACCCGCCTCGGTGTGATGAAAGACTTGTAGTGGGGCGTGTACCCCAGGAGCGAGAACGCGGCTCGGCAGTGATGGCCGCGGTACTTTCGCACCTTCTCGTGCCAGTCTTTGTTCACCCTCCACCGGTTCCTTCTGGCGAACTCCCTTCTCTGCCGAAAACCTGCAGTAACAGAGCAATGTTAACAGAAGGAAAGAGACATAAGGTTAAACTACAAAACCCAGGGGGCCTCGGTTTTTTACTTGTGGGGACTCCTATTCTTCGTGGGATCCGGGCTGTGGTGCTGGACTCCGCCTCGCCGAACTCCCATGCCCCTCTAACAGAGACACGGTCCTCCCCCGCGTATTTATTGGAATCTTCCAACGCGGTTACGAAGGCAGTTCGGTGGACCCTTAGCCGGAGGTAATACGGATTCCCTTCTGCGGATTTGCAGAGGTCATACGCCTCCTCGATGTCCGGAACACCGAGGTTGATTTCGAGAATCTCGTTTAGCCGCACTACTCCCATGATGATTTTATACCCATTGGGAAGTAGCTGGCAGGGGCTTAACTCCCACTCCCGGAGACAATCCCTGAGGAGTGGGTGAAGGGGGAACCGGATTCCTCCCTCCACGACGGACACTAGCCAGAATGGCATCCAGCCGTCGCTATATGTGATACCGTCGTCAGGGCCATCTGGCCTAACTTCTACGTTCGCAGGGACCTTGTATGCCTCCCTGAACAAACCTATGGACAGTGGGTCCCCCAGCCAGTGCCTGTAAATGCCCATTCTCTAACCTAAACGGAGAATTGCCTACTAGAAAGGGAGAAGAGGGAAGGACGAAATCCTACGGTGGAAGGCCGTGCAAACAGGAGCGCTCACAGGCAGTTTCGTTCTTCAGCAGAATGCGACGAGAGCTCCGGAAAATCGAAAAGAGGGAAGACGGAGAAGGTGCCCTAATTTATAAGGGATGGGGGCGCCGTTTCATATTTCAAGAGAAGCCTTTAATGTGGCACTACCTCGATTAGCCCTAACGTCGTCTCGGGCAGCCCAGGCGTCCTGCAGATATGATTGCGTGCCTTTCAGAGAAGCGACACGTGGCACCGGCGCCGCATTTCCAGAGGACTATTAAATACCTCGACATACGAGAGAATAAATGCCTCGACGGACGAAAGGGCAACTGCCTCGACTGGCGAAGAGAACTTAATGAGGCACTCCACGTCAGCAAAAGGTGATAAGGAAGAACCCTACCTGAACCGAGACTCCGCCGTCTCGGTAACGCTTCACACTCCGGGTACTCTTAAAGATCAGCGGCAGTGCCGGCCTGACAAAGCTATTCAGCTTCCGACCTACTCGAATGAGCTCACAGGTCAAAAGCTCGGGGAGAGATTGTGGTGCACGGCAGACCGAGACCACGGTTGATACACCGGGTCTCGGTCATGGGCGGATGTCCCAATTTTGAGAATGGCCGGGAGTTCGGCTATCCGGACCAACAACTCAAAACAGAGAAAAGCATTGCCACATAAGGTCGACCACACCTATTTCATCAGAGACAAGGAGAAAGGAAGCCAGAATGCGAGCAAAGTTTCAAAGTTTTCATTAATCAAAGACTCTGATTACAAGGTAAATGGAGATGCATTAGAAGAAAAATTACAAAAAGCCTCAGAGGGTTGCAGCTTCCACATTGCAGTCAATCTCTGGAGGGACCTCAGGAGGAACCTCGGCCACGACCGCGCTGGCCTCGGAAGCGGTCGGGGTTGCTTCAGGAACAACTGCGCTCGCTTCAGGAGCACTAGCCTCGGGGAGCGACGGCTTCAGAAGGGGCTTCGACGACCGCAGTCACTTGGGAGCCCTCGGGATCAGCGCTGGCAGCTGGAGCCTCTTGAGGCGCCCCGGAGGCGGCGCTCGCCTCCGGACAGGTTTGCGAAGGAAGGTCAGAGGGGACCCGAGACACGGCCGCGGGTTCCGAGTCCGAGCAGGAGAATTTTGGGGGATTTAGGAAGAGAGGGCTATCCTCAGGGACCCCAGCCTTGTTCAAGGCTGCTTTCCACCCAAGCTCCCAGGCTCGGTCCCGGATCCCTGGCAGCTGAGCCTTGTAGTCAGCGGACAGCCTACCGACCTCCTCCCCCATGATGGAGTTATGCTCAGCGAGGAACTCCTCCTTGAGCCTGGCCTCTTGTTTTGCCAGAGCAGACTCAATCTCGGCCGCCTTCTCCCTCAGCGCCATCTCCAGGGAACCTTGGGCCTGGTTCCACTGAGAGAGGAGCCTCCTGTTCGTCCCCTTCGCACTCTGCAGGTCGTCTTCCAGCCGCTTTGCCGCTATCCGGAGATTGTCGAGCTCAGAGGCAAGGTGGAGGTTCTGGGTCTTCTCGTCCGCCAGCTCTTCCTTGAGGCGCTCGACCTCGACCTTTGACTCCTCGAAATCAAAGACGAGATCGGCGTTCCTGGCCGCTATCTCTGCCAGCGTCGCGTCCTTAGACGCCAAGGACGCCCGCGGCTCGTCCCTCTCAACCACCCATTTCGCCTCCCGCGCTTCGGCTGCATCAAGCCTCTCAATGCCCATTTGGCACCTCTGCAACAGCTGCAAGATGAGAACCCGAAGTCAATAAAACAACACCGGACTAAAAGCTGAGGGAAGAATATTGCACTTACCGACACCCGAGATCGCATCGAGGAGAGCAGGAGTGACTCGTTGTCCATCCCGGCCCACCTCGCCATGTCTTGAGGAAGGGCGCAGGCTCGTCCTAGCGCTGCGACCACTTGGGGATCAGTTGCGCGGTCTGTCTCGGCCAGCTGCCTCCCCAGAACCTCCTCGATGGCCGGCCTCCACGGAGCCAAAGGAGGAGGCAAGATCGTCCCACCAGTGGGCGAAGGCGAGGAGGGGCCAGGCGAGGCCTCAACCCTTGCCCTCTTCTCGGGTCGCCCGCCCTCAGTGACCTCGGCGGAGCGAGCCCGACCTCCAGCCCCCACAGCTTGTTCGGGGGGTGAGTCGTCCACGACGACGGTCGGAGGCGGAGCTGAGACGACCTCTGCCTCGTCGGGCCGAGCAGCCCCAATCGTGGCGGTACCAACCGTCTCGGCGTCTGGGGCAGGAGAGCCAGCCGGGAACGCCGGAGGCGTCGCAGCCACTGCCTGAGGAGGACTCCGGACCCCGCTTCCGATGTCCTCGAATGCCGCCGTGGACAGGTCTTCTGCAGCGTAGCGTCGCCCGCGCTGGCGTAGCATCTCCTCTTCCTCTTCCTCTTCCTCTGAGCTGGAAGCTACTAGCCTCCTTCGGGAAGGCCGGGGCTGGGCTCTCGAGGTCCCGACAGGCTCCACGGCGCAGATTGCTGGAGCACGGTCTCCCGACTCAATCAGACGTCCGGTGGGAATCGCAACGGTCACCACCGCCGAGCCACGCACCGCGGTCGTCGCTGTTCCTTGACTGACGCCTTCCCCGCTCAGCATGGAGTCTATTCCCGATACCTTTCTGGAGGTGTTGAAAGACCGGTAGTGGGGCACGTACGCCAGGAGAGACCACGCAGCACGACAGTTGTGGCCGCGGTAGCTTCTCACCTGCTCGTGCCACGCGCTGTTCACCTTCCAGTGGTTCCTCCTCGCAAGCTCCCTCTTTTCGCCGAAATCTGCATAGACAAAATCGTGTCAGGAGCCAGACAGAGAAAGAAAGGAAAGAACTGCAAACTGAAAGAACTTCGGTCTTTACTTGGAGGAATTTCTATTTTTCGAGGGACCCGGACCGTGGTGGCAGGCTCTGCTTCACCGAACTCCCATCCTCCTCTGACGAGTACTCGGTCTTCGCCCGCGTACCTATTGGAGTCCTCCAGCGCGGTCACGAACCCAGTCCAGCGGACCCTCAGCCGGAGGTAGTAAGTGTCCCCTTCTGCGGATTTGCAGAGGTCATACGTGTCCTCGATGTCCGGGACACCGAGGCCGATTTTCAGAATCTGGTTGAGCCGCACTACTCCCATTATGATTTTGTATCCATTGGGAAGTAGTTGGCATGGGCACAACCTCCACTCCCAGAGGCAGTCCCGGACCAGTGGGTGCAGGGGGAAGCGGATCCCCCCTTCCACTACAGACACCAGCCAGAACGGCATCCAGCCATCACAATAGGTGAGGCCATCATTAGGGTCATCCGGTCTGACCTCCACATTGGCGGGGACCTTGTATAAATCCCTAAAATGATCTATGGAACCTGGGTATCCTAACAAATGTCTATAGACCCCCATTCTCGACTCAGACAAGGGCCTATCTAAAAGAAAAGACAAGGAAAACAGAGAGGAGTCCTACGAATGGGGACTGCACAAGCGGGATCGTCGGAAGTTTGCATGCGCCGGAGAAAGTTCTCTTGCAAAGCGCAGTAGAGATCTGAAGAAAGCAGAGGAAAGTGAAGACGAAGGAGGCGCCCTGATTTATAAGGACTAGGGGTGTCGATTCGACTTTCAAGGAGAGCCTTTAAGAGGCGTCTCCTCAATCAGCCCTAACGTCCCATCTCGCAGCCCTAACGTCTTTTCGAAGTAATTACGAGATAGCCAAAAGAAGCGACACGTGCCACCACTAGAGCGATATCCGAGGGCTATTGAATATCCGGGACAGGCGAAGGGACATCTCGAAGGGGACCGCACGTTAGCAGCGACCTCCAGGCCCAAGGGGACCCTCCTGATCCGAAGCTCCCTCGTCCCGGTACTATCCTCATATGACAATAACCCTCGCTCGAGCTCGGTAGCGGAGCCAGCTATACGGTCATCAAGCTTTTGACCTCCTCGAACTGGGAGGCTCTCAGAAGTTAAAAGCTAGGGGGCAATTGTGTGGGTAAAACGCCGAAATGACGAAGTTAAGCAAAGATTACAGCTAAACTCGCCGAACACCTCGGCCCGTGGTAATAGCTCGTTAGCTCGGCAGCTCGGTCAATAGCTCGGTAGCTCGGCACCACGGTTCGGCAGCTCGGCATAAATGCCAGCTCAGTACAAAGGCACGCCACGGCCAAGCCATCCTTGGTCTCAGACCACAATACTAGAGTCAGAGTGGGCCGCCACCTTCCTCCTGGAAATACGGCGCGCCCAGACAGATATGAGCAGTCATTTATGGCGATAGGATCGCTCATTTATAGCGATAAGAAGTGCGCTTTATCAGCCCTGTACGCCAATTGGCTGAAGGCGTGGAAAGAGAGGGAAGGGTGTTGCCCATCTTACCTACTGCTGCCAGTCAGGGTAAGGATCGATGGGACCTCACCTCACCTACCCCCACTTACAGAGAGAATGAACGAGGAACGCTCACTTATATATACACATGGGATCAGCCCCATGAGAGGTACGCGAAACACAACTCACAAGACTCCACATCGTCTCTTTCCCATCTTCCTCCTCCTGTTTAGTTTTCTCAGAACTAACTCAGGCATCGGAGTGCCTTCGGCTCACGGTAGCTAGGGGCTCTGACTCTAGCCTTTCTCCTTCCTTTTCAGGTTCTTGGCGTTCAGCATTCCCCGTCCTAAGGAGTTTTACCTACAATCTCATCTCAATTTAAGTAGGTGTCGTTTTTACCGCCTACAAAGAGAAAGGAATGGCCACACAAAAGTTTCAATGAAACAGTTTTAATGGTTTCCTATGACCATCACTATCATCAAAGCCTTGTCCTAAATGCGGTAAGGCCAACTGAATGAGTTATGTTCCTCTATTCCGATTTATCATGAGAGTTAAATCCTCAAATATTTTGCAATTCTTCACATCTATTTTTACAATCTCGATCCATGCCCTCTTCAACCAACCATTTCTCTTTGGTGGGCCATCAACATCAATGTCTGACTTTTTCTTCCTGGAGCCTCCGGCGTGTGTTGGGCATAGCCAAACCACCCCAAATGGATTTTTCTAATTTTATCCCTCCTAGATACTTATCCTCCCTGGATGCTCTCTAAAGTACTCATTTTTAATTTTAGCCATCCTAATTTTTTTTATGTATGCACCTCAACATTCTCATAAGTTATAACCGCTTAACCTTTTTTCTTATACTAGACCAGTGGAAAGCACCTACTCCTTGTCATCACACGAGCCTTTCTTGAAACAAGAAACCCCCTTAACCACCAAAACACCAAAGAGAGACTATAGCGGCTAACTTTGAGTACGGGAAGACCAATGCTTTAGCTATGTTCATCTCATATCAAGACCACTAATTCTATTGTAATTCTACCAAGAAAAAAAAAACTATTGTAAAACATGATTATTCGATTTCTCTCTCCTCTGTCCCTCCTATAAAACCCCTCCTTCCTTGTTCCCTTCCACAAATCACAACACAAGACAAAAATACCCTCACTGAATGAAAATGAGATTCAGGACCAGTAGTTTCATTCTTCTACGTTCTCTTTGGCTGGGCTTCTTAAAATGTTATTTCTCAAAAAGTAACTTTGATGATAATCTACTTTGTGACGTTTTGATTATTATATATAAATTATTTATTTTATTATTATTATGTAATTGATTGTATTTTAATTAAATACGTGATTAGTCTAAGTGGAGACTACGTTAAGCTTGTTAGATAGGTGGCTTGACCCATAATTAACCTGGGCCCAGTTTAGTAGGTTTATTTCTTCTCAAATCAAAACTCTTGTTCTCTTTTAACCCAAACTCTTGTTCTCTTTTAACCCAAACTCTTATATATTTAGAATCTAAATTTTATTCTTTTTAGATTTTAAATTAGACTCCAACTCCTATTTCCATTCTCTATTTATACAACACCACCACACTCTTTAATTCTCCCACACAACTCTCTCTCTATTCCTGCTTTCTTTAGCTTTTACAACCTTGCAACTTAGAATCCAACCACCCAATTTTAGTCCGTCTCCTTCAACCGCGAACCCACAAGGTAAGTATCTAACCATAGTTTGTAGATTTAATACTTATATTTTTTTTATTTGCGTGTTGATGCATGCAGAAACCCTTTGATGCCTTTTTTTTATATGATAACGTGGTTATGCAACTTTGCCATGTGATGGAGATCATAGAGTGGGGATGATTTCATCGTTTTTCTCATAATAATGTAACTTATGCCGTGTTTTAAATTATTAATATTGCCTGTAGCACCTGTGCTTAAGCTTCAAAACCCCTTTTCTACATCTAAGATCTTGTAAATGGTATATTGGTGTAAATAGATTGGTTGGAATTTGACTCACTGCAAACTGTGCACAACCAGACCGGATGTAGTTATTTGGGATCTGTTCCGCGGCTGGGGCTGTGGGACCAGGTGAAAACCCTCATGTAAGATCAAGACCATAGATCTGTTAGTGGGTCTAGGGGCGACCTTAGAGGTGTTGGACCCGTGAGGAGTGGGTCCCGTCCGACCCACCATCTGATGGTTCCAAGAATTTGGGGGCGTGAGTCATCTTGTAAATACTTTCGTGTATTTAAATCAAGCTGTGGGACACAAGGGATGATTGGATCGTGGATCTGGTCCGGGCATCTATCCGTACATGATTGGGCGACGCTGAGAGTGAGGTTGATCTTGTGCTTTTGATCAGTGGGGCTCATTATTCAATCATCTCATATGTGTAGGCGAGAAACCCACATTTATGGGACACTTTCCTATGTGGGCCGTTTTGGAACTTGGACATGAATTGGAAAAAGGGTTGTGTGTGGGTGTTTGACTGGCCACAGTTTTGAAAAAAAAAAAAAAAAAAAAAGAGTGGCTATCTACACATTGCAGAAATTCCTCCATACACTACAATTTTTTTAAAAAAAAATTAAAAATAAAAAAAATCCTTAAACTACCCCTCTCTCTCCCTCTCCCTGCTCCAGCCACCCTTGTCGCCAACGTTGATCCCTCTCGCTCTCTTTCTTCCTCTCCCTATCTCTCTCCCCCGCCACCGGCAGCCCCCGCCCGCCCTCTCCTTCTCCCTTTCCCCATTTCCTCCTTTTCGGCAACACCATCCCTTTCCCTATCCCCCCTTTCTCTCCCTCACTCTTCCTCTCTCCCCCTCCCCCCTTGCTCGTCGTCGGCCCCCGCCCTTCCTCTCCGACTTCCTCCCTTTCTCCCTCTCCCTGCCCTTTTCCCTCGCCCTCATCACTCTCCCCTTCCCCAGCCCAAT
The DNA here is from genome assembly GCA_029852735.1 of Persea americana. Lineage (NCBI taxonomy): Eukaryota > Viridiplantae > Streptophyta > Magnoliopsida > Laurales > Lauraceae > Persea > Persea americana. The sequence goes on from CM056809.1 coordinate 16,232,121, forward strand.
CTTCCTCTCTCCCTCCTTCTCTTCCCTCTTGTCTCTCTCCCTCTCCCTCCCTTTCTCTCACTCCGCTTTGGCAACATTGAAGGGATGGTGGGGGTAGGGCTAGGGGTGGGCCGGGGATGGGGATGTGGGCGGGTGGGTGCAGAAAGACCTATGAGAGAGAGGGAAGGATAGGGAGAGGGAGGGAATGAGAGAGAGGGAGAGGGAGATGGGTTGGCGCAGGGCGGCGGCTGGCGAGGTCGGCGTAGGACGGCGACGGGTGGGGTTGCCGGAGAAGAGAGAGGGAAGGATGGGGAGGGGTAGTTTAGGGTGTTTTTGTTTTTAATTTTTTTTAAATTGCAGTGTGTGGAGGGAATTTTGCAGTGTTTCGGTAGCAGCACTTAAAAAAAAGAAAAAAGGTGAAGGCCCTGGTGACATCACATGGTGTTATGTGAGGTTAGTATTAAGACCATGACTTTCTAAAAATTTGGAAAAAAAGGTCCTTGGTTATTTTATAGATCCAAATTATACCCTTTGGCTTATTTTGAATGTGAAAAATATTTTGGATGGGGTCCTCGGGTCTTCTAAAATTATAAACTAAGGCTTTTTTTTCTTCTTATTATTATTTGCTAGTTATTTTGAAATTACTCTTAGCTCTTGATATGTTAAATTATATTTTTGGACCTTAATAATTGGATCATTTGACATGAGTAAATATCGATTGGGCACACGGTATCTTACCAACGTGTGGTCTTGTGTCTAGTGTGACCTTGGGGAAATTCTAGTGGATTTGAGCTCAATCCGTCTCTATTGGAAAGCCCTTAAGTGGGTCTATACACTATTGATTGTGAAGGGATGCATTGATCTTTTATCTATTTAGAGATTTCTATGGTTGTTGGATACGAGACCTTATGTTTGACATTAGGATTGACTTGTAATTATTTTTTGGACATTGGGTTTGCACACATGATTGAAATTGATGTTGGTCTGTTAGTTGCATACCCTATGTTGTTTGGATATGGACCGTGATGCGGTTTGGCAATCGATTGAGATATTATAGAGGTTTATTCGAATGATTTATTGGTGTTAATTGCGGATTATTGTGTAGCCAATCCTTTACTTTGACTTAGGATTTTGTGTCAGAGCATTACAAGTCACTGGGTTTATGCTATTATGATATGTATATATATCGATTAAGCCATAATTGAAAGACGACAATTGTAATTGGACGGCCGATTACTAATGTGTGTGGACACTGTAATATCCAAATTGATTGTTTGATCGATATTTCGGATTATCGATCGGTTTATGACCGCCGACGTGATTTAGATAGTTAGGGATGACCATACAAAGCAGTGGCATTGGTTCATGTGACTATTGTATTGCTCTATTGTGTAGACTTGGATTTAGGTTATACGTTCTTTTCATCATTGTCACATTGTTATTCTCTTATGATCATTGCCAGTCTTTAGTCATCTTGATCTTGTATTTTATTTATAAATTATGTTTTAGTACTTGCTGTTTATCTTGTTTATTGGCGCATAGGTATCGACCCCTACTCTGCCGAAGAGACGGAGGAGGGTCAAACGTTTCAAGTGTTTGAACCAGTTAATGAACCTGAGTGGAGTGCGGATAATGGCTACGGAGCCGTCTGAGTCCGCACGGGAGTGACTTTCATTATAGAGATTATTTTAGTAGAAAATTATTTATAATGAACCTAATTTGATTCAATTGTTGTTTAGGTTATTTTGACAACTTTAACCTTAAACATTCAGTTAGTTATGTGTTGGTTTGATTTCGAATATTGATACCAATTGATTTAATGCTTCCGCAAATATTTTACTATGATTCAACATGTTTCAAAATTTTGTTGGTCCATATTTGGAAGCTTGTGTTGTATGAAACAAAGGAAAATGAATGTTTATTCTTATTTTTCACATTACCCCCTGGTTGTATTTTTGGGGACGTGACATACTTACTAAAAGCAACATCTTAGTAGAAAAATGTAGTTTGATTAGTGCAAGTTTTGCCTCTGCTTTTTATTGTAAAAACACTTAAGGTTGTTTGTTAACAGTACAGAAAAAGTAATAGAGCTTTTAGAGTATAATTGAAAAATATATTAAGATTTGTAATAAGAAATAATCACAAATTATAGGTAAGTAAAATGGCCCCATATAATGTCATTCTATGTGGGCCCCAACCAAAAGAACTTGGAGATTTTCCAAAAATAACTTTTAAAATTATACATGATTGTATAAATTTTAGAAGATTTAACCAGAAAAATCCCCTTAGACTTGTTAAATGCTAAAAACACGATCAATGTGTTATATAGACCATAGTGATCGTAGGAGCTCTGTTTAGTATTTTTTTTATTCTCCCTTTGAACAGGGATATCCCTGCTCCTTTTACTTTAAAAAGTTCTAAAACCCTTTTTCCCATTTCGTTCTTCTCCCTTCCACGACATTCAAGCTCTACCACCCCTTAGATCAAAACCCTAATCCTTCTTCTGCCTTTACCAACACTAACACTATGTTTGGGAAGGGGCGAGGGGAGGGGAGGGAAAATTAGTTTTCCCTCCTCTTGTTTGTTTAGTTAAAGAGGGGAGTGAAATCTCCTCTTGCCTCCGTCTTTCCCCCTAGTTTTGAAGGGAAGATTTGGGGGTAAAATTTTGAAAAATTTACCACCAAATTCCCCTCCCCCACTTTCCCTCCCCCCCTTCCCAAACACCCTCCATTTCAACTTTCCCTCCATTTTTCCCACTTCCACACCCCCCCCCCCCCAACTTTACCTCCTTTCTAAGCATAGGGTAATGGAGAAGAAGAGGCGAAAATTTGTCTAGCTTCATTAGGAAAAGGGGGCGAACTTTCTCCCTAAGCAATCCTTAGGACTAAAACAGAATGCCCAACTAAAATGTTGGTCTGGATCTATCATCCGAGTGCACTAGTCAGCAATTTGTACTCCATAGGGGGGTCAATTTGTACACCACCCCCACCATTTTTCCCTCTTTCTTTTCTACGATGTATATGTACTATTGAAATAGATGATGGTGATTATATTAGAGAGAGAAGTGGACAATGGAACGGAGAAGGGATAAGTTGTAACTGCGATGATCACATTCTCCTTTTGATTTAGTATTTTGGTGTTCTTTTTCTTTGAAGGATTTCAGTTTCAATGTCGTGGAAGGGAGAAGAAGATGGGAGAAGAACGAAAAGGGGAGAAAGGGTTTTGCGACCTCGGTTCTTGTGTATCCCCACCTCCATGAGTGCTGTCTCTCAGAGTGGTATCAATTGAGTCGGGAATATCCCCGCCCAAATTAATGTTGTGAACGGGGATATCCCTGCCTATGTTAGTGCTGTGAGCGGGGATATCCCCGCCCACTAGAGTATTGTGGGTGTTGTCTCTCAGAATTGTATATCTCATTTGAGGAATCATGACCAAATGTCCATTCTTTATTGAGCTAATGCTCAAGTGTATGTAACTGATAGAATCCCAAAACTATTTTTGAAGTTTAACCATTTGTATGTTAATTAATGCCCATGCCCATCCCCATAGCCAACCATTTCTATGTAAACAAAAGCTGATGCCCGATTCTATCATCTTCTATTACAGGCAAAGCCAATGCTCATTTGTATTACTGAAATATGGTATTTTTATTATAAGAAAGTTAATGTGGACTACCCTTAATGGAGTAAATAATAATTATACATCAAGGAGATGAAAGCTTTAATAAGTAGTTCCAAATATTAACTTTTTGGGTAAAACATAAACACATGTGGAGATTATGCTTGTAGGTTTAATCAAATGTAAAAATAGTAAATATAGACTACCAACCTCTTTAATGGAGCTCAAACCTTCCTACTTAAAAGAGATACAGATGGACATTGGCTTTGGCTATAATAGAAGATGATAGAATTGGGTATCGGCATTTGCTCACATAAACATGGACGTGAAGGTGGAAGTTATGTGTGAATGTGGATTGTCTAATGTATCCGCTATAGGATTGTCTCTGCTCAGCTAGCTGTATCCATACTTATTAAACTCCATTTGGGCTCGGACGGGCGAGGACAAAACACTCAGATGGGCGGGGATGTCCCTACTCCCCACCCACAGCACTAACATAGGCGGGAGATGATTAGCTATTAAGAAGACGAGCCTCTCCTGCTCTACTTTTCTCTCTAAGAGACAAAAAAAGAAGATATATCAACAGTAATGAAGAAAAGTACTTAAATGAAAAATACTAAAATGGGTGCGTGTTACATATGTTGTATGGAGAAGATATAGGGGTTTTGGATTTGGACTTGGATATGAATATTTGGTTATGAGAATAGTAAAGAAAGAGGAAGCGTCGGCGAAGCACTTTTCTTTTCATTGGTTTGCCCTTTTCAATCAGGGGATCTGCAAAGTCCTGCTGCTTCCTTTCTTCTTCAATAAATTCCTGCTCAAAGAAGATGAGTCTCTACTCAGATAAAATGGGCAAAGGAACAAAAATGGGGAAAAGGGTTTTGGGTTTGAGACCTTTTGACGTAAAAGGAGCAGGGATATCCCTTATCAGAGGAAAAAAAAAATCAAACAGTGCCTTTGAGACTACTATGGTCTATATAACACATTGATGGTGTTTTTGGCCTTTAATAAGTCTAAGGGGATTTTTCTGGTTAAATCCTCTAAGTTTTACCAAAGAAATAAAGAAAAAAGAGGAATGGGTATAGAATTCATACATGAAGATGATGCATAAATTATTGACGAAAGATTACATCATACAAGGATTTATTAGTATTAATATTCTTTTTTTTTTTTTTTTTTTTGTATATTCGGCTGTGTTCAGATGTTATATCTTTTTTAATAGTATATCAATACTTTGTAGGCATGACTAGAATTAAAAATATAATTATCAGTTTATAAAGAAATTGGTATATAAAAATAAAAAGAAAATCCACTTCGTTGACTTGTTAAACAACTCAAAGACATTCAAAACCTCAAATAAATCTATAAACACAACATATAAAGTCCAGCTCTATGGGTCCCATTCAGGCCGGCCTTTGGTTAATCTAGCTTCTTTCACACTTTTATCAATCTATGATTTGATACCATGCCCCATTTTATGCTCATTGAACCTCCACTCACAAAAACTAAATAAATAAATAATCATATGATTAAAAGATCAATAAATATTAATTAAGGACATTAAATCAAGGGCTAAGAGAGTATGATGGGGTTGATTTTTTGCCCGAACCTTATATGCCAATGATATCCCTATGTTAAGGAAAAACATAATAAAATAAATATAAGTCAAACCTAGCTTTGGAATTAAGTTAATCGTCATTTAACTGAAATAATTTTTGAAACTGGACCTAGAATCTCTTATCGGAATTGATTCTGAAACGTTTCGGCTTGGAACCAAATTGATTCAGAGCTAGATGTGTCATTAAAAAATAGTTTTGGCTCTAGGTCTAATATGGCTCTAGCTCGGAGCCAACCCATTTGCATCCTACTGTTGTGTTTATTAATTGTAAATAGTGGCAGTTCTAAGATTTATGTTTGAGGGGGTCTGACCAAAAAGAAAAAAAAATTCTGTGTAAAATGTTCATGAGTTACTAATGATTAAAATGAACACTTAGAAAATAGTTATTATAAGCAAAAGATTATATTATGAAATACCCGTGGGTAAATAATTTAATAATATTTCATGAAATACTCACATGTTTATGTTGATCAATCTAAAGGTGGGCCCAACTAGAAAGTAAGCTAACAATGTCTCGTGAGCTCAAGAATTAGATAACCCCCCAAGCTTCACTAATTACGTGTAAAACAGTTATAGAACTCTTATCAAATATTCATGTGAAACTTTTAACTATGAAATAATCACATGTTTTATAGTGATTAAGGTGAGCTAACTAGGTTAAGGAACCTAACATATTTCTTTGTGAGTCCTAGCATAAAATGACTAAATCTTGATTAATTACAAGTAAAAACAATTAGTTAACATGTGTTACTAAAAAGAACCCTCTGGACCTGTTTTTTTTTTTTTTTTTTTTTTTTTCTTTCTAAATTTCAAAAAATTTCTGAATTTCCAAACATAGTGGAACCCTGTAGATTTAAGCATCCAGGGATTCCACTAAAATACAAAGATGATAGAATTCTTGAATTCTGAAAGGTCATTTGGGACCTTTCATGTGGCTAGAAGTTTGAAATATTTGGCAAGAAATATGGAATTTGCAAATAATGCTATCTTGAATAAAGAAACATGCCCTTTCACTCTGACTGCGCAAAATAAAAATAAAAAAAGTAGATTTTAGGGGGAGAAAGAAAAATAGAATTAGTGGTGTTTTTTTCACCCCTAAAAGTCTGGATTAGCAATTGAGTCTTTTTTTTTTCCCACACTTAAACTGCTACTAATGCATAGATGTTGTTAAAAGAATCGCAGCTAATTAGATAATGACGACGATGATCATAACCGTCCATTTCCTTTTAAATTTTCAATGACATGCCATCCAACCATCATTTCTGAATAAGAATGAATTTTTATAATGATCAAATAAATAATTGAGTAACAAAGGAGCGAAAAAGAAGAAGAAGATTAAATGAAAGCAGTATCAGCCGCAAGATCACCTTATGATCACAAACGCCATCATCTAAACGAAGATCAACGGCTAGATGTCACGGACTCGAGCCACTCTTAAGTCAAGATAGCGGGCAAAACGAAGCCAAAGAAGAAGAAGAAGAAGATGGATCCAGCCAAGCCGATTCTGTTCAAGGTGGGAACAGCAGCGCCACTGCCTTCTGGAGCAGCGGCCGGTGGCCCTTCCGCCGGAGAGGATGCTGGCTTCGGGGGAGGCGCCTGTGACGGCTTTGGTGGAGATGCCTTAGAGGGCTTGGGAGAAGGTGCTAATGTTGGGGGTATTTTATTAGAAAACGGAGGGGCGGCGGGAGACTTAGGAGATGGAGCAGCGGCCTTTGGGGGAGATGCTTCCGGTCCATTTTGAGGTGTTGGTGCTGTTCCATTCTGGGGTGGTGGTGATGTTGCATTTTGAGGTGGGGGTGCAGTTGCATTCTGTGGTGGTGGTGCAGTTGCATTCTGGGGTGGTGGTGCTGTTGCATTCTGGGGTGGCGGTGCAGTTGCATTCTTGGGTGGCGGTGCTGTTGCATTTTGAGGTGGTGGTGCTGTTGGATTCTGGGGTGGTGGTGTAGTTACTTTTTGTGGTGACGGAGCCGTTGCACTTTGAGTTGGTGTAGCCGCGGCATTTTGTGGAGGAGCGGCGCTCGGAGGGACGGGTTTAGGTGCCTGAGCGAGAGCAGAGCTCAAAAGTAGGGCCGAGATGGAGAGTATAGCAAGGAAACTAGTACTATGAAATCCCATCTTCCTCCTATAGAGAGAGAAAGAGAGAGTCGTTTTTTTTAGGGTCTTGTTGGGGCTTTTTTGTTGCGAGACGTGGGAGTGAGAAAAGAAAGTGGGGAATAGAGAGGTTTTAATTGTGTTGTGTTGTATTACATGTGTATGTGTTGTGAAAGAAAAATAGGGAGAAGGAGTTGATTTTATAAGAGGGAGAGGGAGGAGAGAGAAATAAAGTAATCATGTTTTTACAATAGAATGTAATGTAATGACCACGAATTGAGATGAATAGAGCTAAAGCATCGGTCTTCCTTCCTCAAAAGTAGCCGCTACTAGTCTTTCTCTTTGGTCTCTTTTTGCTTACTTCCTCAAACTAAAACCTCTCTTTTGCTAAGAGCTCGTTCACGTGAGGATTGTTAACTGTTCGGATTATCAATTCCGGAGCCACTTGGACGGTGGAGATGTTATCAGCTTTCGCTCTAGAAAACATCTTCACTACTGTGGAAGATGTTATAAACCCTCTTTGGTCTTCCTGTACGGACTCTCTCTCTCTCTCTCTCTCTCTCTCTCTCTGCGTACGATTCGGTTTCTTGATCCGGGGAGGACTTCAGTGTTCAAATCGAGTAGGCTGGGTCCACTGGAAAGGACCCAGTGCAAAGCTCTCAACGGACCTGCATTATCCAGGCCTTTATCCTACCCCAATGGGGTAGTGATTGTTTAGGTTTGGGCCCAAGGCCTAAACCTAAAAAATCATATTTTCAAACAGCTACCAAACATTGAGTATGAACTAAACATTAACCCACCTCTAATTACCCTAATGACAAAGAAGAAATAGAGCAAATGTGGCAACTTCGTATAGAAATAAAAAAAAATCTGACATTTAAAAAATAAAAAAAGTGGCCAACATTTTATTTCCTTGCATCTTATTACGGAAAAACTTTGAAGGGGCATTCATTTATTAGGAACATGTATATATAACATAACCTTTATAGTATTTTAGAATTATAGGCAAAAGCAAGATACATACTTTTGAACATGTGCTACACTTCCAATTGACGGATTACACGTCAAATGATGGCAAGTAAAAGAAATGACAACCAACGAGCGATAGCTCAGCTGGTCAAGGGACGCTGCCCCTTAGCAAGCGAAAAGGTTGTCCTGGGCAGGAGATACCGTAAGTTATAAAAAAAATTAATAATATAAGAAACAACCAAACCCTATGCACATAAGAAGCATGTTGTGTAACTGTAATTAATATATATCATAACCATAGGGTGTAACTTTTTTTAACTTTTAAAACCAAGAGATGTTAGAACAAAATGATATCCAAAAGGTAAAATGAAAAACATCAAATATAGATTCATTTTAGAGGTATAAGAACACTAGATTTCATATATATCCATTATTTCCTGTCCTAAAAAAAAAATTTCTTAAACTTTTCAAAAATAAAGTCCCAAGAATACTAGAAAAAGAGTATTTTAGTATTTTTTAAATATATAAAAATGCATTAATAAAATAAAAATAGAAGCTCCAGGCTGAGCCTAGTATTTCCCAAGTCCTTCCCTTAGATTTGAGGGCATGCAAAAAAAAAAAAAAAAGAAAAAAAAAAAAACTAAAGTACTCAAGCCTGACCCTTTCGGTTTTTCGTAGAAGTCAGAAGCCCACATTTTTATCATTTTTTAGGCCCAGATTGACAAGCTTAGATAGAATGAACTCTAATTGAAATAATATTTGGGAACATTCAATACAAGGACAGAGCATTTTATAGGTGAGCTCTACTCTAGAGTTAGATGCAAAGAGTGTTGTGCAGAGATGTCTTGGATTCAGCTAGGGGCGGAGCTGTGTTGAGGCCTGGGGGGGTGGGGGGGTTCATTTTGGCCTACAAGAGGACTTTCTAAAGCCCTGCCCCCCCACCCCCCCAGCCCAATCCTCTTGTAGGTCCAAAATGTGCCCCCACAAGGTTTTTGAAGTAAAAAGAAAATTAAAATAAAATTAAAATAAAAGAAGTGGCAAATCCTAATTTCTGAATTAGTTCTGAAAAAAATTCCTACCAGGGAAGATTCAAAGTATATAAATGAACCCATCTTGAAGGCAATAGGCAAAGACAAAGGTGATGGATAAATAACATGGATAGTTTGAAAGTCTATTTTGTAAGAGTGTGTATGGATCAAATTCAAATCCCTCTTGCACCACTCATTCCCTCCATTATGTGTAACTATCAAACAATGGCAGTTCCCATCACAAAGCAGAAGAAAAAAAGAATCACTCTCTGCTTGAGTTTTTACCTTATGAGTTCCCCGTCAAAAAGCCAGTCCGGAAATATTGAGCTTCCAACCTTATAATCGTTGAGATGGAGAGTGTCCATTTTGGGTACAAAGGAAAGTGAAAAAACTCTAACTATGATAACCCCAAAATCACAGTAACCACGCGTGTATCATGTATGTAAAATAGATCTTCTTACATACTGTGTATTTGTTGAGTTGTTTGATGAATTATTCATATTTTGATACAATGAATACTTTTTATTTGATTTTGGACATATAATAAATATGATTTTTATTTGATTTGTAGATGGGAAAATCATCTACAATTGATGGATTTTTTAAAAGAAAAAAATCCTCAAAACTTAGAAGCCCATGATTGAGTTGAAATATACTAAGAAACAATTGTTTTACGACTTTTCTTTGCTTATATTTTGTAAAGGCTGAATTAATACTGGTTTTAATTTTTATGTAAAATTTAGTCTTCAAATCGTAATATATTTTTTATGCTTGAACTTACAACTATCTCGAAAAAAACTTACAAATATGATAGTTATCATAATTTGTGAAATAAAAATTTATTCAAGTTTTGGCCCCCCCGAGATGAAATCCTGGCCATTGACAATCACTCCCTCCCCAGTATGTCATTCTCTTGGCTAGATTAATTGGGTTAAGTTAACTTAGGGTATTTTTGTTATAAAGGTATTTTGGGCATTTCTTTGTAATCAGGCCAATTATAAATTCCTACGTTTGATCGAGGTTTTTCGGGGATCTAGCTAGCAGGGTTATCTTGCTTTGAGAGAAAGCATTGTTGGGATGGTGTGAGAGTGGTATAGTCTTTGTAATCCTTTACTTTTCTAAGAAAAAGAAGATCTTCTCTGTGGACATAGCCTTCATTGAGTGAACCATGTAAATTTTGTGTGTTAAGTGTCTGCTTTGATAGATCTGTGTCTTTATTTTTCAACAAAGAGGGTCACCTTTTGAAGCTAAATTGCTAAGGCCTTTTTTTGTTTCATATAATTAAATATATAGGAATTGAATAACTTTTATTTCTAAAAATTGTGAAAATTAAAGAAACAAGTTTTAATTTTAAAAAATGACCACCAATTTATCTCTCCTCACAGGAAAATGAATCAAAAGATGAGAAATGAATACCCAACCACCACTATGCTAATTCATATCTTACCAAAGTGTCCATCTACATTAGTACCATAACACCCCTCACCTGAGATCTTTCGCCCCCCTTCTTTTTGGGTGAAGCTCATTTGAACTGTAATAATCCTTGTAGTTCACTCTCCAGCGAGTCTTGTCATTTGGGCAGATCTGATGTGGAGTAGATTTGTCCAGCCAAGAACAGCTTGCTTGATTTGGTGTTTGTTTCACAGGAAAACACCTACAGATTCTTGGGCAAAATCCAGTAGGTTGCTTCTGGATGCCCCAACATGCTTACAGCAAGAAGAAACGGTCTCCCATCTTGTTTTTTGGTTGTCATTTTGCTTGCGACATGTGGAAGTGGCTTCATTCGGTTAATGCGTCATCATCTCCTTCACTTCAGCTCTCAGCAGATTTGTTATGGAAGGTACTTTATCAGGGGTGGAGATGTCACTGGAAGAAAATGTACAGCGGCAATCTTCTTCTACCTCATCTTCATCATAGAACGAGTCCAAATTCAACAACATTATCCCTTTTGGTTGAGCGCTTTCAAGATATGCATGCCAATGAATCAAACTGAGAAAACTAAAAGGCAGCAGCTTCATCCTCGTTTGTATAATTGACATTGCCTAGTAGTCCCCTGCTCTATTGGGCTCTGTTTTGATTTTATATAGTTTCTTTTGTCATCTGGGGGCTTCGGTCCTTGTATTTTTTGGGCCTAATGCCCTTCTTTCCTTTCATCAATGCAACTTATTTTAGATAAGAAAAAAAAAATTGTGAATTTATATGTATTCTTTGCAAACAAACAGACCCTAAGAATCCATTTCCCAACTATTTTAACTTTTTTAGATATAATGGTGACCGGGGAGGCTACTATAGAATTCAAAATTATGTGGGCTTGAGTCCTTTGAGGCTTACACTCGCGACAAATTCCGAGGGTTCTCTATTGTGGTTTACATATATAAAATTTAATAGTTAGTAGTACATGGACTCCTATTGCATGGATCCTTTGCACTCCAATAGAAGAAAAGTCCTATCATTGAGTTTTCATAATTTGTATTTCACATATACTATAAATGTTTAATCTAATGATGGGCCTATTTTCACTGAGAGTAAAATTCCTGAAGAAGCCATATAAAGGGGCCTTGGTGCCATGACAATTTACTTTGGATTATGTGGACTTTTTATTGGTAGGCCCTACTAAAGAGTTGATGAGAAGAATTCTCTCTAGGATAATCTATAAAAGTGGTTTTTCGATCTTCTTTCTTGGCTCATGTAGTATTGCATAGTACCCATACACTCTCACGCATCTTGAAGTGAGTGATAAGAGAGATAAGAGAAAACCCTATTCCATTAAGGCCATTGATCGCAACGCCGAATAATTTAAAGATCATATCCAAACCACTCATCATAAAAAACATGGCTCAAGGTAAGCTTTTAGTACATTCGATTATCCATTGTTTAATACATAAGTCTAGATCTATGGGTTTGATTTATGTTCCATACCATATTAGATTTAACGGCTGGTATCAAAGCGCCAGGTTCTAATTTATGCATTCATCAATATTTTAAATTCAAAATCTTGTCTATTAATTTTGTCTGGGTATTTTTTATGCCGCCAAGTTTGATGGATCTTACATCTAAGATCTTGAATAATTAATTTTCTGTTTAACTATAAGAACGACTTCTTTCCCTAGTGGTAAGAGGCACCAATTATTACCTGCATGTCCACTTGAGGGTCCCCCTCTCCAAAGGGCTAGCCCCCACCCAGTAACTTTTTTTTTATTTGTTTCAATATTAATCATATGTTTAAGCCTATATATATCTCATATGTATATATAAATATATATTTATATATGGGGGGTGCTCTCCTGAGCTGCAGCCCCCGTTACCATCAGCTGTGGAGAGGGAGAACGTGTGGAGAGGGAAAGCGTGTCAACACACACTAGTTCTGAAGAGAGCTGCCCAAATTCGCCTCAAGCCCGCCAATATTGATTTCGGAAAGGCCCGCCCAAAATGGATATAAAAGCCCAAAGACGAAAATTTTCAAGAAGCCCGCCCACTGACTTCTTCTCCAGAACGGTGCCCAGGTTCACGGTATGCAGATGATTTCTCCTCTGCTCTGGATTTCTCTCTCTCTGTCTCTTCCCCTCCTCTCTCTCTCTCCGTCCTCTTCTCTCATCCGATGTTGGGTTGCTGCTCTGGATTTCTCTCTCTCTCTCTCTCTCTCTCTCTCTCTCTCTCTTTCTGCTCTCTCTCTCTTCCTCTCTCCCTCTCTCTCTGCAAAATCTCCACACGAGCTTTTGTCGGTTTTTTGTCTCTTTCTTTTCTTCTTGTTTTCGTTTTTTTTCCCAGGTTAGGCTGGAATTCTTTTTTTCTTTTTTCTTTTTTTCTTATAGTGACTCTGGGTCATATATTAAGAGAAAACGACAAGTTTCTTTTCCAGCAAGTTTCTTTTTATTGTTGGGTTCCTTTTTTTTTTTTCCTGACCTGTTCTTATTGTTGGTTTTTTTTCTTTTTTTTTCAGGTCATGTGTTGATGATGCCCAGAAGGAAATTGTTGAGGAGCCCAATTTTAAAATACGAAAGTAAAGATTTGCAGAATCTTGGAAGGATTATCGAAGACTTGAAGAAAGAAATTGGAATGCAGAATTAGTATTTACAAAAAATTTATCATGTGCTGTTGTTTGCGGCATTGACAATGTGTTTTGGATTAGTCTGTCTGTTGAACATGTAGTGGATTAGCCAGTCTGTTGATAATGTGATCCTGATGGCAGTTGTGTGTTTAATTCCTGGAATACCTTATGTGATTAGTAGAATTCCAAAATTCAGTTTTGGCTTGTCAAATTTACCAAAATTCAGCATCCTGAATCCCGGGGGCATTCATGCTATAGAATTTTATTAGATGGTAATGTTGTGGTCAGTGGATCACTTCTTAATCACCTGTTCTACAAATGTGAAGATCGCCTTTACTTCATTAGAAACATTCATATTACACGCCCTGACCTGTATAAGCAAATGGGCCAAATTTCACCCAAACTGGTATGACTTACAATGTTGGATTATTGATCATTTGGCTCAAATATCACATTGAGTCATTGACTAACTGTAAGTCATTGAGTCACAAAATGGTATATCAAGCAACACAGGGCTCAATACCAATCAGAAAGAAAACAACCTAGAAAACGCGTACATTCAGAACACATTCAAAGATGGACAACTGCATTTCATACAGCAAAGCTAACTTATCCCAAGTGGCAGTTCAATGAATTGAGAAGGATTTGTTTGTCACCATGCTGGATGCTGCAAGGGAAGAATACACCAGTTTTTGTAGTTCTTTGAACCCACTACCAAGACAAGGGCAACGCTTGATTATTTCCATAAATAGCAACTATCTGTACCATACTTTCCGCTTGGAGCAGCAGGCAAAACAATGAGAATGGAATCGCAAGCCGTAGTCTATACCCAGCAGCATATGGCAGCCGGAAATTTCTAATCAAATGCTATTATCAGTCTGACCCACCAATACAATAACCCAAATGCAATCTCTCCAATCATGCCTTTGATTCTCAAGTTGTGTAAGGTTCTCAAGTGTCACAATGCTCTATGAGCACATTCACAAAGAAAAAACAATCACAACAATTCACAAAACCATCATCAACAACAAAAGTGTAGACCAGTTGATATATCCATTCACTCCATTACGTTCAGAAAAAGAGAAATATTCCATAAGCTCAAATGAACACAATGTTCCCCGCCAATGCTCTATGAACAAAATCACAAAGGAGAAATTGTCACAAAAAATCACATAACCATCATCAACAAGCAAAATGCCCATCAATTCATACATTCATTTACTTTAAAAATGAAACATCCTCCCATCACGATAGGACTTCAAAGTTCAACATCCTCTATCACCTCGAGCTTCAATGTATGTAGAATGACTTGGAATTTCAACATCCTAACAGTATCAAAGTTTAGAAAGAAAAGACAGTCATAAAGGTTAGTATCACTTTAGAAATAAGGTTTCTTCTGAATGTACATTTAACTAACATAAAGTTATACCTCATCGGAAGTGAACATGTCCAAAGACGCACCATCGTGGAAGTCAGAGTTTATGTTATCTTCTATTCCGTGAACTTGGGTTGTGCACCTGAAATTTGAATAAGACAATGAGTATGCTCTTTGACAAACTTACAAACCGAATAATTGTATTCACTCCTCTTTTTTTAACCTGAACTCTGCACTACAATTTTCCCATGTCTCCATAACACGCCTTTCATAGTCAGTATGAGAGCCTGACTTCTCTACACTATGACCTTCTTTCGAGCATACAAATCTCTTCCAATAGATATATTTTTCCTTTGTTGTTGCCTCAATTCTCTTATTTCTGAGCTTTTTCTTACACTAAATCCCGCATCTTTAGCGTAAGTATTATAGAAATCGAACGCTTCATTTATTGTAGAAAAAAAGCATTCCTAACTTTGGGCATTTCTCATCGTCAACATTTGGAAGAAATGATTTAATTTCTGAAGAGGTAGCTGGTTCCACCTATATTTTGCTTTGAAACAAATTCATAAGAGTCAACAACACCTCTACGGATGAATCAATAAAAAATGTAGGAAACAAAACATAGTTAAATAATTGGATATCTCTGTGACATTCAGAAATTGTGTTGAAATTAGTAATCAAGAGCTGCCCATATTTGAATACAAAACAGAGTTGACTCCCTCTTGAGTTAAACAGAGTTAAACATAATTTAAAAAGTTCAGTTTGAATACAAAACAGAGTTAAACATAATGGAAACAAAACAGAGTTAAACATAATTGGATAAAAAACAGAATTAAAACCAGAAAGCTGCCCATATTTGAATTTTGCAATTCAAGAGCCCAGTTATTTGGTTGAGTAGTTTTGATATGGGTTTGTGTATTTTTATGGCTTATAAGATTAGAATGGTCTGAATGTTCTTCCTTTTTTTTTTTTTAAATGGTTGAAAGGAATTGGGTTTTGGGGAATTTCTTTGTTAAGGAAGTCTAAATTTGTGTTTGCTTTATATGATATTTAGATGGAGAGAGGTGGAGTAACGGGCTACCAATGATAGTTGTTGTGAATATGAGGTTTGTAGTTTATTTCCCTCTGTGTCAGACTAAATTCGTTGGAAAAATTGGATCTTTTACATTTAGGATTTGAATACTTTGAGATATCACAGGGGGTTTTCAATGGCTATTTCCAATAATCCAATTAAGTTATGTAAGCTCAACAGTAAAACAGTAAAAAAATATAAAACAGGAAACAAAATGGAGATTGCCAGAACAGTAAAAAAAAAATGGCTTCATGGAGCCATTGAAGGATGGAAAAGACAAAAAAAAAAAAAAAAGAAAAAAAAAAGGAATTGAGAGAAAGAGGGACTCACTTGAAGAGGGCTGCCAAATGGGTCTTCTGGGTCAGATGTAGCAACCATTGCATTCTCAGACGTGGAGAAAGGCACTGAGAGCACTAGTTGGAGATCTTCTACAGAATCCATGAAGATAGGAAATTGCTTTCGTCCGAGCAGGTAGAGAGGTCTGAAATCACCCGATCGGTGGTCTGGGAGCAGAAGCCCGATCTCTCGAACTAGAACGATGGTTCTGAAACCCTTTTTTTTTATAACTAGAACTCAAAATGCATAAAATGGCCGAGCAGAGGAACTCCTTCGATGTACTTCTGGGAGCATGCAAAGAACCTTCGAAGAAGAGGGGGGGCCGGAAGATCCCTCTGGAAAAGATGGGACGATCGAGCTGAGAGGGAGAGCAGCACGCTGCAGACACGAGAGGGAGAGAGAGATCACAGCAGCGATGGCGGAAGAGGGAGAGAGGGTTTGCCGCAGCGAGATGGGAGAGAGCAGCAGCGAGAGAGAGAGAGAGATCGCAGCGAGAGAAAGAGGGCAGCAGCGAGATGGGAGAGAGAGATCGCAGCGAGAGAAAGAGGGCAGCAGCGAGAGAGAGAGGTTCGCTGAGAGAGACCGGCGAGCGAGAGGTTCGCTGAGAGAGAGAAAGAGAGAGAGAGAGTCGAGAGACAGAGGCGGGAGATGGATGAGAGACCTCGATTCAGGTCCAAGAAGGGGGAAAATGAAAAAAAGAGCGGCCCGGCGAAAATCCTATCCTGATTGCAGGCAACCCACACAATCCGTTCCGCCCACATGATCCACAACTGATAATAGCATCAGATGCAGCTCAGAAGAGGGAGATGCGCGCAGCAGCAGCAGCGAGAATAGGCGAGGAGAGAGAGAGGGATGCGCGCAGTTCGGCAAGGGGAGAGGAGACCAGCACAGCAGTTCGTCGGGGGGGAGAGATCAGGCGAGGAGAGACAGAGATGCGCGCAGCAGCAGCAGGGCGGCTAGGGGGAGAGATCAGGCGAGAGAGAGGGAGCGCAGCAGCAGGGCAGCGAGAGAGAGGAGAGCAGACGAGAGTCCAGCGCTGGTTGAGAGAGAGAGGCGACAAACAGGGGAGAGAGAAGGCAGAGTTGAAACTGAAATGTTGCCGCCTTTGCCACTCGTCAAAACCAACACGCTCTCCCTCTCCACACGTTCTCCCTCTCCACAGCTGATGGTAAGGGGGGCTGCAGCTCAGGAGAGCACCCCCCCTTATATATATATATATATATATATATATATGCATATTTTGGTTGTTTTTTGGTACCCCATCCAAGGAGGCTCAGGTATGCATATTTTTGCACATTTTTGCACGTATGGGGATGGGTCTGCGTACATCCGTCATATATGGATAAAGATGGGGATGCAGGCAGCGATCAATAGATCACGTGATGACCTTTTAGGAAGCCCAAAGTGCATGATTTTCACTCAGTAGATCTATGATCGCATAGAACCCTGAGATCACAGTCTCTTACTGCCTAAATCAGAAGTTTTGTCAAACTAATATTAAAATTATTGGGTAATACCATCATTAGGGCTACCATGTTTTGTGGCTTGATTGACATGGTGTGGGACCCACATTGTTAATTAACCTCATCAGCGTTTTACAAGGGTGGGCATCACGATCTGTTAAAGTGCACTTTGCACATGGTCAAAGTTAACGTGTTAATGGAGAACCGTGCACTTTAACTTAGGCATATCATGTTGGGTTTAACCGATTGTTGCATGTAATAGGGTTTTTTCGTATCTCCTTTGTCACTTGCTCAAAGATGCATGAGATTTAATGAGTACTATTCAATATGATGAGTGCTAAGAGAGAGACTGAAAAACCACATTCTTAGATAACTCTAGAGAGATTTTTTCTTATAAAAAAAATCCCTATTGGGAGTAAACGGGAGTGTAAAGGAATTGGACTTTTTTTTAAAGTGAATCCAAGTCAGATTTATTAAAATCAAAATTAGAGGGAAAAGCTTATAAAATATCAACTAACCTAAAATGAGGCCCTAACATTATTAGACGTGTGACTCAGGTGGACCACTTACGTCTAACAAGATCCTCGTCAGTATCTCATGAGTGAAAGCCTTGCATCTGGACTTTGCGAGAAAGATCCAACCATAGAATCTGGTTGGGGGAGTTGAGGGACATGTCCAACCATTGGCCCATCCACCTGGAACTGTGAAAGTCCCAACCACCTCCTCCCCTATATATGGAGGGAATGAATTTTTGTTGAACAATAAAAATCATTTCAAGCTTCTACATTTCATGCGTGGAAAATGCATTTGGTTATGAAGGAGCTTTTAAAAAAAGGCCAACATATTCAACCTCAAGAACAAAAACCTCCCTCCACTAAAGTCAAGGTTACAAAAACGTAACATATACCCTTCCCACTCTCCAACTTTCTTTATTTGACCGATTTACCATGAGAGTTGCTAATGCGACACCAAAACTTATTTTTCCGCACCCTCATATTTATGTATGAAATTACTAAAATAGATATCATTCATAGTTTCATACCTCAAACAATTTCTCTCTACACTCACCCACCCTCACTCCGCCATCCCATCTGCGTAATTATTTTTTATATTAGAAAGAGAGATGTTGTGAACAAAAAGTACACATACGCGTCTTTCCATTCTTTTAAAAATGGAGGAATAGATTGGTCAAAATGAGAAAATTGGAGGGTCAAAATGGTAGAGGTTACTTTTCAAAGTAAAAAAAAAAAAAAAAAAGAGCAGATTTTAGTAAAGATGCAAAATGCAAGGGCTTTTATAAGGTTTCATGAAAATATTTAGGCCCTTTTTCTTAATAAGAAAAAAAAAAAGTTTCCCCAAGGCATAGAAGCTTCCTCCCTAGACAAAGGTTGCCTCATGTGTAATTTCTTAAATAGGCCATCATTACAAAGATTACAACCAAACGTGTAGAACTACATTTCTTGAATAAGATTTAAAGCAGTTTATTAATTGATGTATAAACAAAAGAATACAACAAATTTAAAAGAAATAGATGCTTTTGACAATTCAAAGTCGTACTTTGACTGGCAGTTGCTTGCTTGTTATTTTTTTTCCACGTTTTCCTTCCCACTTGCTATTTCTTCCTGTTTGTCTTTTTCTCCTGTTTGTTTTTCTTCCTTTTTATTTTCCTCTATGGCATGCCTTTCTTCAGTTTTCTTTTCCTCGTTTTCCTCAAGGTTCTCCTCTTTTTCTTTGTCTTCCTTTCCTTGTTCTTGCGTATCTTTCTGTTCAATTTTCTTTCTAGCTGGAGTTTCTTTGTCTGCAACTTCCCCATCGGCTTGAGATTCCACTAGCTCCTCAAAGCCTTTCTCCACCTCTTCTTTCAAATCATCGACCTGCACCCATATCCCATATCACAATACAAGTTGGATTAAAATTAGCAAAAATGACAATGAAGAACCAACTGATATGATGTTAATCACACCTCATGCATGGTTCAATCCAATGGCCCATCACCCATCATGGGAAAGGGACACATGGTTCAATCCATTGGCCCAACACCTATCATGGATATTTTGGGAATGGTTTCGGCAGGTACACATAGGGCCCGTTTATTTATCAGAATTTTAAGAATTTATGTCCGGAAGAATTTCAAATTCTCTAAAAGTTGTCCCCTTAGGTGAAATTTCAAATTCCTTTTTTTTAATAGAGGATTTGAAATTCTGACAAATAGTATAACGAGTGGAATTTCAAGAATGTCAAAAGGTCTTTTGGATGGTTGGAATTTAAAATTCTAAAGAAAGAAACATAGCATTTAAAATGCCAGGGGACAAGATATTACGTCATATCAGAAAAAAGAAAACCAATCCCACAAATTCTAGTCATAAATTCTGAAAAAGAAACAAGCCCATAATGGCCCATAATGTTCAGAATGATAGTAACTTTCCTACACCTTAATCTAGTCCTTGGCCTTGTCAAATATGACTTTTTACATGGATTAAAATGAGCAGTGTTAAATAATGGTTTTGCACATAACATACCCATGTTTCTTTTTTATTTTCTATTGAAGTCCAAAATATATATAAAATACAAAGTGAACTTATATAACAGATTTTATCAATTTTTGATATTTAAATAAATATCAAGCACTCTAAAATCCTTTTTAATATTTGAGATTCTCAAAACTCTCCTTTTCGTAGAATCTTTATGAAATAATTTTTTTTATAAGAAAAGAACAGATCTGAAGCAGAAGCAGATAAATCCTTTTGATTATAATAATGGGTTTTGTCTCTGCCAGACATGACTCATGGGTTACTGCATTTTTAAACCATGATTTGTTAACCATGTTCTCAAGGTAATCAATCCAAAGCAGTAAAGATAAAAAAGAGTCAACACCTTGTGAATGATATCTAATGCTTGTTTTGCATCCTCTGCAACTTCTTTAGATGCGTTCTCAACCCATAAAGCTGCGTTCTTAAGGGCTCCACTCCCCGGAAGGCTGTCAGCCACATCAGAAGATATGTGCTCCACAGCCTCTGCCACATCTTCCACAACCTCAGCCACATCTTCCACGGTCTCTACTACCTCTTCAACCGTATCTGACCATTCAAAATGCAATACAAGCACTGTAAATTCCACATCTAACATTTGTAATAGTAATATCTATAGTCTATACAGGAGAGAGGGTATCCTTACTTCCAATTTTTCTTAAAAACCCGCCTTTCAGCTTCCAAATTGGTAAAATTAGAGATATAAGCGTTCCCAATAGCCAACTCGCCCTGCGAGAAACACCAAGTTGTGATTAACTCAAGCAAAATTATCATTGTCTATTGACATAGAGTAAAAATGATACTTAAATAATCATCTCAATGGATAGTTAATTTATTATTACCAGGTCGGAAAATTATTGGGTGTTGGAGGTGGTGTAGCTCCTGGTAAATCCCCCCTGCAAGAAATCATTATAGTCAATTTAAACAACTATGAAAAGATCAAAACTAAGCATTAACTATAAAGTGTTGATTAATATGAACTACAAACCAACAAGAACTCAAAAAAAAAAAAAAAAAAAAGCACACAACTCTAATTTTCTTCTATTTGAATATTGTTCTCCTCAAAGAGGGCCGACAGAACACACTTTTCTCTAGAGAAACTGAAAAATATATTGAAGAGGTTTTTTTTTTTTTTTTTTTTTTTTAATTTAAGAAGGGTTTTAACTTTCAAAATTGGTTTTCTCCTGCACAATTTTCTTCTTATCAGAGCGCACAATCCATGCTGGAGAAAAGTGATTAATATCCAAAGGAAAGTCTCCGGCCCCACTAGATTTCTCCTCATTTATCCAACTAGCAGTGGGAATTCCCTTCCATGAAAATCCATCAACCTTAGAGCTTCAAAATCACATAACAGAGAAGAAGAAGAAGAATTACATGACTGCGTGCATTATAGTGCTGCTAACTTGACACCCAATAATCCCCAATTGCATCCCATGATTTGCAAAAAAACGTCCTCCACGGTTTGATCTTGCGACGTCGAGACGGCGAGAAGGACTATTGACTCGATTCCGGGCTCCGTGATTAGAAAGGAGATTGAAGCCATAAATGTTCTCGGACGGTAGAGCTATGATCATAGACATGAGATGTATATCGTTTGTAGTAACCCTTCCAACAGCTAAAGAAAGAAAAATGAAAAACCAAGGCTTCCCTTCTTTTCAAGACTTCCCAAATGAATTCTCCCAATGAAAAACAGCCTCTGTGAATGAATGAGCGAATTGATGAGGAGATCGACAAGAGAAGTAATGCATATTACTTATATAGAGCCTCCATCACAGATGACGCGTTAGGGGACCAAATTCAATACCCACTCAGTTTCGAGAAGGAAGACTTGTTCGGCCAGGTCATCTGATTTGAGGCATTCCTTCAGCTGACGTGTCATCCTCATAGGATGAGATTGTTTGACCAACTGTTCAACAAAGGCTTGCTTCATGATCAAGAGACAAGATGGTCTCTAATCCTGGGCGGGGGACTTTCATGATTTGGTTTGGACATGTTTTGGATAAGATTTAGATCAATAAGCGGCCGGAAAGTCATAGGCTGAGTCCGGATGGATCCTCTTTAGTCCAAGATATAGGGTGCCTCCAAATTTGATTTTATCAGGTCTCACCATAGTATAAACTTTTTAATAAAAATAAAGTGATTAATGAATATGCATAATAGTTGTTACTTACGAAGGAACCAGCCAGCTCATGTTAAAGTAAAGCTTTGGGGAAGGATACTTCATAAAATGCATGGATGGGAGTTAATTTGATATCCAGACAATCTAAATTCATGAAATAAGAAGCCTGTGTAATGGGAGTAGATGACAACTCACTCATTGTTGAATGTTATTTGCACAAATGCTCAAAGATCAATTCTTGGCACTCAAGTTAAAAGAATCACTGGTGAACTCACAGACCAACCTAGAAAAAAACAAGAGGTACTAATTTTAACTTTAACCACCATTTAATGGCTTACTAATCCAAAGACTTTCCCACCGTCTACTGAGCTTGTGGGACCCACAAACGTACCAGTTGCATTTTTTTAAAGACCCACCACAACGAAAGTTGTAGGGTACCTGGACTCCTGTTCTTAAGTTATTAGCTTTTAAGTTAAATAACTTTGGGCGCAAGCTTGCATGTACATGGAAGTTTCCGCCCGTGGACTTTCAGTCTTCATTATTTTATGTCAAGAATGCCGAGCAAGTGGGACTCATTCGTTTTTGCGTGACCCATTATAAATTTGGGTCTTGGGCTCTTAGGCCTTAGCTTGTTTGGGCCTTGTAAGTGATAAGATTTTGACTTTCAGATAAGATTTAGGAAGAGGACTCTCTTATTGGCTGCTGAAAAGTCAAAAGAAAAAAAATCAAATCACGTGGGCTTCTTCTTTTTTCAACTTTTAAGAGTTAGGAAGTAAAGAAGAAGATGCAGTGGCGATAGTTTTGTTTTATCTTCCACGTTCGGTGCAGAGAAAGCTTATGATCAGGATTCATCGTCAAAACCGCCTTGTCTTTCAAGGGCAGAGCTACAATGCAGCTGCAGCGCGTGGCATGAATGGGCCAATCTTAAAGAAATCCAATTCCATAATCCTCTTTTACACCCATCCTGATATTTGCATATAAAACTTCGTGGGACCTACTGTGAGATTGACATGTTGGTTTTAAACACGTGCCCATCTGGTCTTTCCAGTTAGGAAAGAGAGAGAAAGTAGATAAAGTTAAATGATGTGTTAAGGATTTAATTAATCCAATGGTGTGCGTATTGCTAATTTGAATAATATTTTATATGTATATACCACAGTTGTGTTAAAATCAATTAGGAGTGGATCGGATATTTTAAAGGTAAGCCCTACCTATGCATAAACTACTCATCAGCCTACTTATTGTTGGAAAATTGGAAGAGAGCCTCAATCAGCAGCAACATTTTTGTTCTTCTGAATGTTATTAATGTGAGATTAAAATATTTTGAGAAGGTTGGGAATGAGATATACTTTTTAATAGAGACTTATATAGGGATGCAAACCGGTTGGACTTGGGCAGGGGCGGACTCAGGAAGTTTCCCATGGGGAGGGGAGGCGGGGCGCTCAATGTAAAAAAAAACCTTTGGGGAGGGGGCAAATATAAAAAATCATTCATTTTCAGAATTTGTAGGTTTTTTTTGGATTTTTTAAATAATGAACTAATAGGCACAAATATATCTTATCCATATATTCAAGTATAAAAAAATGGAGAAAAAACTTAACTTTGCAATTTAATTACATAAAATAGATAATAATTAATAAATCAAAAAAAGTTTCTTCATTCAAAAGATAAATATCAAGCTTAAAAAAAAGGAAAACACATATAAAACCAAATATTTTGTACAGTTCGCTCCATATTCGGTTGAACTGCACTTCGAGAACGGTTCCACTCTAAAAACATACGTTGATCTGAATTTACAGAGCGGGATCGAGAAGGCTGAGAGGCGGTTTCAGGCACTAAGGGTGAAGCCCCCCATACCCTTCTACTTGAGTTCGCCCCTAGGCTCGGGGGGGGGGGGGGGGGGGGGGGGGGGGGCTTGAGTTCGCCCCTAGGCTCCGGGGGGGGGGGGGGGGGGGGGGGGGGGTGGGTGGTGGTGGTGGTTGTGGAACTATGGTGGATGTGGACCGGGTTTATCTTTATAAATATTTAGACCCAAATTCGCATCCGGTTCCAATGAAACTTACGTGATGATGATTGTGGTGGCAGCATTAGTAGTAATGAAGACCATGATTGTGGTGGTGATGGTGATGATGATTACGGTAGTGATCACCACAAAGAAGAAGAAAATGATGGTGATAACGATCGATGATGATGATGATATCCCACATTATACCATCTAAAATAGTTCTACTCCATTTATAGTTTTCTTCGATGATCATATTAATAGTGTAAAATATATAACATCAAATTCTTCCTTTGTGAATCATGTGTTTTAAGTATGATCAATGTTACGGTAGGGCATTAGTTAGCGAAACTTTCCTTAATAAGACAATAAGTTGGGAAAGTGAATTTTAATCGTTTGGAAATTATTAGCGGCTCCATTGATGGATTTGAAGCGACGATTTATGTATGATGAAGTGTTTTTAAATAATTTATCTGGTAAGAAACCCTACTAAGATTAAAAACATTAAAAAGCTATTGTTATCTTGAAACTTTTTTTAACATATATTATGAAAGAAGAAAAATCCTTGTGATCACAAAAGTCCTTTCTAAAACAAGAAACCACATCCTACTAAAAAGATATAAAAAGAAGAAGGAAAAAAAAAAAAAAAAACAAAACAAAACAAAGAAAAGACAGAGAAAACAAGAAACTTGAAGTAGATTCTCGCGTTTGCTTCTAAAAAATACCTTTTATAAATGTAATTATCATCAAATGAACTAATAATGGCTTTTAATCACCTAATTTATTGTGGAAGAAAACACTACTCTTCTTTTTATGGATTATTTGGGAAAACTTCAGAATCACTGATAAGTATTATGATATCATGGGTTTATTCCATGATATCCTGGTTATTTATTGAATTTTCTCTAGCATCAAGATGCTGCCTCTGCAATCAGGCAACATAATTTAGATCTTCACCTCCTTTTCCTTTGCCTATTTGCCCAATCTGTTTGGATTTTGGGTCATTCAGGTAGCTGGTCTGTCGACTCTAACTCAGACCTCTCTAGGTTCCATCTGGAAGGAATTGTCTTCAAACTGTGATTCACTGGCTTGCAAGGGAAGGGCAATTGTGTTTCTCTACACAGCTTTCTCTTTTAAATGGAAGGCTAGAAATGAAGTAACTTCCCATGAAATTTGGGCTAACCAAGATAGAGTGAAGAAACAGCCGCAAGACCTGCTTTTCTTTTATTTTGAGTAGTAAAATCTCCAAGTCTTGTCAAGGAAATCAGCTCAGTTACATTCAACATTTTTTTTGGAAGCACTTCAATCTCCACTAACAAACCTTGAACAGAACTATCTTGATTTGCCTGGCTCGCGTATGTCATATCTAGCCGTTTATTTTCATCCAAGCTGATGGATGATCGGCCCATAATGTGATCAGTAGAGATATCATGATGGTTGAGAACGAAATCCCTCTTTTCCCAGTGGACCATGGATCGCGAGTCACTGGTTGCAGCCCTCCATTTATTCCATATCTAGGTGTGCTGTGGGATGCTGATGGGCCGGACCTTTGCCTGATTTGTGTCCGGATTAGATATCTAATCTGGGCCCATATAATAAATGGGCTAGTTCTGGATTAATTGATGGAAAATCCAATGCCCGGCCTAGTGTGAATAGGGAAAGATTGTAATTTAGTGACTAATTTGTCCTATCAATTACTTGAAAGCCCGAATAAGTTATAAAAAGCCCAGTTTGGCATGGCCAGATTGACAAAATGGGCAGGTTCGGGCCAGACATTAACAGCTTGCATCGAACTTGGCCCAGATAGAGCCCTGTGTTTCTAAAGTCGAACCTGACCTGGATTCGCGAAACTGCTGATCATATATACGCAGACTGTCCAGCAAAAGGATGATGACCTCTGGTAGAGCTTAACAAAAGATGACAGCTGGTCCACATAAAACAGGCTTGGGTCACAATAATTGAGTAGCTAGAATTGTTTAATCACTACAAATGTTGGCTATGGCCCTTCCAGAGTGATCCAACAGTGCAAAAACCAGATTACTCTGCACATTTTGGGGGCATTTACATGCTTTGGTAACTTTTAACTGCATTCTCAGGTACAGTACAGGTTGCTACAAATTAAACAATTCATATGACAATTGATGCCATCTGGACCAGAGCTTGCCCAACACATTCAATTATCAGGCATAATATTTGAGCCTTGGTACAAATGGGTTGCGGGCGAAACTTGGGCCTAATATTTGGGCCTCACAAGATTGTAAAATATTACATCATTTGTCTGACACAGGTTGGGCCGGGCAAAATAGGAGACCTGGATTCAAGTGGACAGTCTCAAATTCTGGAAGCATCTATTTGGATGGTTTTCATCATCCAATCAAGGCGATTTGCAGCTATCCACAATCCATGATTGTCCCTTCCTATCCCATAATCCCACCTCCCATCAAGATGAAGTGTTTAAAATAAGCTTAGAATTTCGACTTAACTTGGAAAGTTTCTTCAGAAACTCTGAGCGAGTCTGACCTTGTTCTCTCGGGTCTGACCCATCTTACAGGATCTGATTTCTCAACTTGGTTGACTCAGTTTTGGCTAGAGACTTATCTATTTTTCGCATCAATTCATTTCTTTTGGGATTCGAATTTGCTAGGGGTGTAACGGTTTGGTTAACTGCGGTTTTTGGGAAAAAGGTTAACCAAACCGTGTGTCACGGTTTTTGGTTTTTAAAAACCGTAACCGTAACCGTAACCGTAACTGTAACCGAACCGTGAAAAATCGAATCGCGGTTAACGATTCAGTTACGGTTAATTTTCACTTTAAAAAATTTGTGAAAATTTAGTGATTTACCAATCAAACTTACTATGAAAAAAAAAAAAAAAAACCATAGTTAGATAATAGCATAAGATGTTACTGTAAAAAAAAACCCATTTAGGCCTTTAGGTTTTTTTTCTTATTAGCGAAACGGTTCGGTTAACCATGTGTTTTGGGAAAAACACGGTTAACCGAACTGCGGTTAACGGTTTGGTTAACTGTGAGTCGAGACAAAAACCGTAACCGAACCATTAAATGCGGTTTTTCGATTTAAAAAACCATAATCGTAACCGAACCGTGAAATATGATTATTAACTGCGGTTCAGTTCGGTTCGTTTCGGTTAGACGGATTTTCAAATTTTTTTTACACCCCTAGAATTTGCAACGGACTGAACTTAATACCATATTAAATTTCCTTCTGCTACCCAATCCCATCAAAACCTTATTGCCTTGGTAAGTGGGCTGTGGAAATACTTTTCAATGCTTTGACACAGGTTTGATCGGGCTCTTGCTCCCGTTACATCAATGCCCCACACCTGCACTAATATCCATTTAATAGAAGATGAAAGCATTTAATCTAGTCAAAATCTCCCTTAGTCATGCAAGCAGAGGCCTCATTTAATTATGAGCCTAGTGCACTCTCCAGTGCTCACTTGCAACCACCACTAATATTTTGCTGTTTGAGGTAAGAAGGTATCGATTTAGGCTAGAAACATTCGATGGCGTAAACTCGATGATTAAAATCAAAGTTGGGCGAGCAAAACAATGCGTGAGAGTGACTACATCTTGTGGGTATTCCTTGATAATTATAGTAGTGACGCTTAATTAGAACGAGTAAGTTAGGTTTGAATCCTGATTAGATTTGACGGTATCTAATGACATAAGGTGTTGGGGAAGTGATGCAACAGAAAATACCCATGATTGACGATCAATTGAGATGCACAAACACAATCAAACCATCAACCAATCGCATACAAGAATACAGTAATATTTACGTGGTTTGGCAAGATTGCCTACGTTAATGGGAAAGAAACTCAACTTTCTTTATTCAATCCCACGTGGTTTGGCAATCGCTAATACTCATGGGAGAGAGATTTCACCTCTCTCGCTGACTTTCTGATTTATGAATCTTACCGTGTTCAAATGTGTGATTGCTTGATGGTTTGACCGTGTTTGTAAATTGTGATTGATTGTCGATCATGGGTATTTTCTGCTACACCGTTTTTCTCGTAAGTAGTATCAGAGCGAGGTTGAGATCGCTTGGTATTGTGATCGACGGGGTGCCCTTATGTTCTTGATTGAAGATGAAGGCAAGGAACGATGGATCAGACTTGGATCCATTGATCTTTGCAGAAGTGAAATGATCCAGACTGGATTGGGCTTGTCCGTACCGTTCCGGCCAGTCTGGCAGGGTGGTCAACCTAGCATGGCACGGGCCGTGCCCGAGTGGTGCTGGGTTGTGCCGTGTCTTTGTGCTTAACGTGCCTTGGGCTTCGTGTGGTTCTTCTCTTTTGAGCCAAAAAACAAAGGTTAACCCTTTTGAGTTGAAAAAGGAAATGCCTTATATTAAAAAAATTAAAAGATACAAACAAAGAAGAGTATGACACACAAATTTAATGTCAAATTCAACCTACTCTAATGAGAAAAGAGCCATTTGGATCTTTTCTATTTAAAGATTTTTCAATAGGACTACCTTAAAATAATAAAAGACTATATTATATATTTACACTAAAAATATCAAATATCCTATGCTGTGCTGTTTTGCGGGCCGTCTCGTATCATGCTATGCCTCATCGTGCCTAGCAGAGCGGCCCAGCACGGCCCATGCCCTAGGTCGTGCCTAGCAGGCCATGCCGTTTACTGGGAAGGGCCGTGCTACAGGCAGTTGACTGTAGTGCCGTGCTAGCCCGACCCTTTTGAAATCTCTATCGGAAAGCATGCAGAAGGAGGTTTGGACTCACCAAATTCTGGAGTTGTAGAGGGCTCTCCTTCTACCGTGGAAGACGACCGAAAAGAGTAGGGAGAGACTCAGGGCTTGTTTTTGGTCTACATTTGCCGAGGATCCATGGTTGGCCACATGTTTTTTTTTTTTTTCCATTTCCTGAAATAGAGGAACGAAGAGGAGGATCCTAAGAAAGAGCAAAAGGGCTCTCCATCTATGAATTAGTATACTACAACAATGTGCACTTTAGCCGGCACTAAATAAGCGCCAATAAAGGTCCATAAAACGCTGGGAAAAACTTTTCCCTGCGATTTCTCTTGCCCTGGCAAGCTGCCGGAAAAAGATTGCCAATAATAGCATTTGCCGGCAAAAAGAGGTAGCACCGGTAAAAAGCTATATATTGCCGGAGTTTTATTTCGCCGAAAAAAAAAGATTTATTTCGCGGGCACAGAATGAAACATATCTGAAATGAATCTTCATATAGAGTTCAGAATTCACTCTCTCAACACATCAAAGAAAACCTACAAAATGGAAAATGTCATCAAAGCTTAATGGTCTGTCTGCTCTGAGAAATTGGGTCCTCTTACTTGGAATTTGGAACCCTGGCAAAATTTGATACATTAAGACTCATCAAAGTAACTTTTGGCTATTGAAAGTATATCATATTGAGTAATAAGTTAACATTTTTTAGTTCATGTGATCGGTTAGGTTCGTGATTCGGTCTCATATAACAGGGTATTAAACAATTACATAACAAAACCGGAACTTTTGTGAGCCAGGAAGTAGAGGGTAGCAACATAAAATGAGAATATCAAATGGAGCGGTCCAAACGAAAACATCAAAATTAGGCAAATCCCAAGAAGCGTCAACTCTGATTTCTAGTGCTGCAAAGAACATTAACGATTGTCACTCAAGTTTCACTGTGCTTTCCAAACTCATGATCCATTATATACACCAGGAGAGGAAAATTTTTAGAATAAGAACCAAATGGAGTGGTAAAACATTGACCTTTGCCAGCGAAAAAAAAAAAAAAAACTCCGGGAAAAATAGGCCCCTCGCCGGTGAAAAAAAAAATAGCCGAGAAAAATAGAACCTTTGCCGACGAAAATTTGTCACCAGGAAAACTCTATCTTTTCCTTGCTAAAGAATCTTTTTGGCCAATAAAAGTTATACTTTTTCCGGCATTTAATGATTGCGCAGGGAAAAAACGCCGGTAAAAGTGCAAATTGTTGTAGTGGTATTCTCTCGCCATGCATGTAGGTGCATCGCCAAACCATGAAAAATCATGCATGTCTTTCTTTTGTATGGCATGATTGTTTGATTATAGGTATTTGCGCTTTTGCATACACGTGCACAACAATTCGTATTAGAGCGCACGATCGATGTATTTTGTTGTTGGATCTTTGGATTCACGCATTCACATGAAAAGATCAGAAATGTAAAAGGAAAAGCCTTCGTCCTTGGATTTTCGATTGCCTCATGATGAAGAGGGAGAGAAGTCAGTCTCTGGACCTTTTGGTTCGATTGGCTTGAGATTGAATGATAAAATTAATAAATAAATAAATAAACGGATGAAAGTTATTTCTACTATGTCGAGGCCATCCGAAGTCATATTTCAAATCCATTTTCATGTGCACGCTTACGGTGACTTTATCTACAAAAGATCCAAGTGGGGCCAACCTAGGTATGAGATTTGAAACCAACCTAATACTTCTAACATATTCATCCATGGTCCATAAGTTTAACAACTTCATATAAAATAATAAAATTGGCCTTCGATCCAAAGGTTCACTCTATGCGGATCTATCAAAATCTGGTGAGACCCGTTTAAGTAGGACTGGTCGGTTGGATGGTCCACTCAAATACAGCAATAAATGGCCTTACGAAATGGCTTGTACCATAAGACAGGAAGAAAAACTTATACAGAAACATCACTCATAACATAGATAGATGGATCGATCGATCTACAGAAAATTTAGTTTACTGGACAAGATTTATACTATCAACATGAAGACTCTGGGTGTCTGGGTGTCGGCACGGGGATATGCATTTTATCCAACTCTTTATTTTTTTTACGTAAGACAAATAACATGCGCTGCCGTGATGGGTGCAAACAAAGATTTGCGGTCCTGTGGGGCACTGGACTTTACTCAGTGTTTGATGAGGCAATAATAAATCATGTCACCTAACTTTCCCCTATCCATACACATTAACTTCAGTCACTGACCCATGGACCATTGTATGAAATGAAATAGTTCTTTTTCCTTTTTTGTCCATGCACCCCTTGAGGTTGTAACTAATGTATGAAGCACCCCCTCAGGTTTCAGTATTAGAATTTAGAACACCACCATTCATTTTTGAAGTATTTTGTCAATGCCTCCCAGAGTCAACAAATATCAGACCTAGGGATGTCAAGCTTGTACCCAATGTTACCTATCCACCAAGCTTCAATATCAGAATTAGGGATGCCATGCTTGTATCCAATGTACTAATATGTTCCTTATAACTAGACCAGACCAGACCTTGTTCTTGTCAAGGGATCAATTAACTGATTTAAGGCAGTTGGCGGATGGATATCATTACTTATACCATAGGTCCATAGGGAGATAGTGATTCTGAGCGGTTTCATCTGTGAGATTTACCTGTGGATATGGAGCTTGATTCGCAATCAACTGGGTTGATTGATTCTATGGTCCATCAAATGTTCTACAGTACAGTTGGTTCGCATGGTGCTCTCATACAAATAGTTGACTGGCTAAATTAAATGATCATAGTTCAGGTGAGATATAACTGTATTTAGTAATTATATGTAAATGTCAACTTGTCAATGCTTTGCGAGTATCTTCAGAATTTTGTGAGTGCGATTAATTAGTTTGGATGCCAACAAACCTTAAAAAGGTTATATACAAAAACACTTCAAAGATTAGGGGCTGATATACAATATGAAGGTACTTGAACATAAAATAAAATTAATTAATTAAAAAAGAAAAAGAGAGAGAGGGAGAGAGAGAGAGAGAGACTCTTAACTGCACTAATTAATATATTAAATGAAAGGAACTCTCATCCACCCAAAGCAAACTGGTGGCAACAAGAAAATGCAGCAATGAAGGAAGAATAGAACTCTCATCCACCCAATGCATAGAAGTAGTAGTAGTAGTAACATGAAAAATGAAGCAATGAAGGGGGAAGGAAAGTAGGTATTCTTCCACATCAAATATACTCCCCTTCCTTCGAGTCCTAGGTAGTTTCTCTTCTCAGTTTGTCATTGTTTCATGGATCATCCTCATCATAAGGAGTCCTTTGGTGTTCCTCCAGACATGAATGCAAAGCCAGTTTGTTTTCCCTTATGTACTCCCCCCAAATGCCCTTCCATATGCTTACCACCTCTTCCTTCTATCCTCAAATTTTCTCCCCCTCCCCCTCCTTCTCTCTTCATAGAAGAGCAATCAAACCCTCACCCTCCCCTTCCTTCTCTCTCCATAGAAAAGCAATCAAACCCTCCCCCTCCCCCTCCCCCTCTCTTCATAGAAAAGCAATCAAACCAACACATCTTTCCTCTTGTTATTATAATAGCAGCCATTCTTGCAAGTGCTTTTGTCCTCGCAATCTCCTATGTAATCTTAGTAAAGTGCTTGTCCAACAGGAACAGCTCAAGGAGGTCTACAACCCCACCAACCAACCCCCAAGAAGAGAATGATCTGACTCAGGATCCCATGGATCTTATATGGTATGTCAGGACTGTTGGCCTTGATGAATCAGTGATAAATTCCATCAGTAAGTGTAAATACAAGAGAGATGAGGGTCTTGTTGAAGGGACTGCATGTTCTGTTTGTTTAAATGAGTTTCGGGAGGATGAGAATCTCAGGCTTCTGCCCAAGTGTAGGCATGCATTTCATCTGCCCTGTATCGATACATGGTTGAGGTCTCATGTAAGTTGCCCACTGTGCCGTGCAAATGTTGTTTCTAATCCGTCGAGCTCTCCATTGACAGACCAGTGTTCAATTTCTTCTGATTCAGTGGACGAATCCTGGATGGAAAATTCACGAACTCCTATTCAAGTGGGAGGCAATCAGAGTGAAGTGGTTGTTGGTAGCCAGAGCTTTGCACATGATAATGTATCTGAGTTGAACTTGTCTTCTCGTCACATGAATTGTGGGTTTCGTGCGCTTAGCGATTTGATCGACACTTGTCGATCCAGGGGATGCTCAATTGAGATGATGGAAGATGAGATACAACGAGTTAGGAGTTCAATTTCAATGGATTCATTATCCTCTGCAATGATTGGTACTTCATTGGCTAATCTTCCTTCAATTGATTCTGAAGGAAGCTCACCAGCTAGTGGAGTCTATTCGAAAGGATCAAAGATATCCAATTTCGGTGAATCGTCGAGTCAGAAGAGAACTTTTCTTAAACATGGTTGGAGTCAGAGCATATCCAAAATGTTGAGTAATGGTTCCAAAGGGACTTCTCTGCAGAAAGGTCCTGTTTTAATGAAAAGATCGTTTTCTGGTCATGGCAAGTTTCTTTTAAGAAGATATGGCAGAAGCCGGCACCCAATTCTTCCCTTGTGACCATAGATCACCTGGATCTTACACGCTCTCAACAATTCAGAAGCTCCCATCTCTGTTCTACTCGTCAAACTCTGAAAGATGATCTATTGTTGCTTACAAGTACCAAACAATGCATTTGTTGCAGAAGATAGTTCCAGTGTTTCATTTTTCAAGTTTTGAAGAACTTTGTTGGCTGATGATGCAAGTGGAGTTTATTTCTATGCTCAACATATGAACATGTATAATATGATTTGTAAGAAATATACTCATTAGTATATATGATGTAGTTGGTTTGGTGAGCTGTCATTTTGCAAATAATTGTTTTTTAGCTTGTGATATTTTCATTTACGACAATAATGTCTCAGAACCCTTTATCCACCTTGTTTACTTAAATCTAAGAAACAATTAGTCCTCTATTTTGGCAGTTTGGCTAGTGGGCCTTGTATTCTTTCATTTCTTTTTCCAGATGGTTAGTTTTTAAATCTCCTTTGTCTCTAATAAAGTTAGTGGGCCTACAAGCTTTGACACATATCTAATTTAAAATGCTCTGAAAAGGTCATAATGCAACATAACCAGTAAGTATCCAGATTTCATATGTTTCTTTTACACGTTGATGACTGCGGGCCAAACAAGATAGAAGAAGACGAACGCTCTACATCGACTGAAAGCCGACAAATAGAAACAATCAAACAACAAGAGAACGATTCAATAATAAAAGAAAATAATAACAAGAGAACAGAGAAGAGGATGAACCAGACCTCCTCCCCCACCCACAGCTCTCTTCTTCATTCTAACCCCATGTAATTCTCTCTCTTGTCTTCTCCAAAAATGACGATAATACATAACTGTGAATTAGTGCGTCCAACCCAGCCTAACGACTACCCTCCTTTATGCTATCCTCCTCCTCCTCCTCCTCCACCCCCTCTTTCTCCAATATTCTCTCAAAACACCTTCCGTATCATCGTCCCGGTATCCTGTTTCGCAAGTGTCATTTTCCTTGTAATCTTCTCTTTCTTTGTAGCAAAGCTCTGCTATAATCGAAACACCCTCACAATGCCTTCAGCCCCAACAAACACCACCACCCACCAAGATCATATCCGTTGTAATGTTGGGAGTTCGGGTCTCCAAGAATCTTTCATAAACTCCATCACCGTCTGCAAATACAAGAGGGGCGAAGGTCTCATTGAAGGGACCGAGTGTTCCATATGCTTAAGCGAGTTTCATGAGGATGAGAATCTCAGGCTTCTTCCCAATTGCATCCATGCGTTTCATCTTCCCTGCATTGATACTTGGTTGAAATCTAACGTGAACTGCCCATTGTGCCGCATGAATGTCATTTCTAACCAGATGAGCTCTTCATCTTCTTCTTCTTTATCTTTTGGCTCATCAGATGAAACCCAAAATCATATTGGGTTGGGAATAAACGGGGGTAATGGGGTTGGTGAAAATCACAGCCATACACACGTAGACGTATCTGCATTAGAAGCCTCATCTTCTCCACGTGTGGATTGCGGGCTTCGGCCGCAGAGTGATTTGGGTGCAGTTGAGATGATGAATGCCGATATACAGCTGGTTCGGATTACAGTTTCAATGGATTCAGCAGCTGCTTCTGTGATCTCGGAGGAAGCTCCTCAGCTAACAGAGCTGGTGCAATCTAAAGAGAATCGATCCCAAGCATCATTGGATTCAGATAATAAGCAAAATAATGGGTCCTTGTTCTGAAGGGGCTATTTTGCAAAGAAGTTGCTAGATTCTACCCTGCCATTGTGTATATGCTCTTTTTGTACCAAAATGAAATAGCAAACCTGAATATTTTGGGTGTTCCTCATCATCACCACGCCTTGCCTCAATTATATTGAGGTAAGTTGGATAAATTCTATTTTGCCGTTCAGGTCTATCTTGGGCTAAAGTCTCAAAATAGATTATACTTCTTTAGACCAAACTTGGTTAATGTTTTCTTTCAAGTTGTAATCAAATGACGATGAATAATGTGGAAGGTGATCAACACCTTGAATGTTATGATATCCCATTGCTTCAAGTAACAATTTGGGTCATTCAACCTTTCGAACTGCCACACTAGGTTCTATGATATTCTGGTTTAGTAGAAGATTAGAAGTTTAAACAATCTTCTTACAACACCATGAGATTGTTCAGAAACCATGTTGAAAACATAACCCATTGTGGATATACAAGTGTCAATGACACTGCCAAATATGCATTCGTAAAGCCTTCTAGTTGGATTGGATTTTCATGATCGCACAAAATAGTATAATCAATGGTTTTTTGCCAATATACCTTAGAATATGTCTAATCAAGATGAGGTCACCATGGATTTGCAAGTACTAGATAATAATGATCGCAGCCGCATTTGAGTGGTGGCAGATGCCGTAGACCTAGACTTTGGGCTTATTTTTGACAGGGCATGGGCCATCTGGCCCATAGCACCCTTTCTGTCTTTTCCTAGGATTGACAAGGGTAATTGCCACCTCAACCCGACACTTGGGTTCGGCCCTGCATACGAGATGTTGGGACGAGTGATAGTCAAATATAATCTACTTCACATTTTTTCAAAACTCTGATGAGTCTTCTAGTTCCTTCCACTTTCATGTAACTCCGTATGAGTTTCATTAGGTTTTTGCATACTATTTGGAGACTCTAGCCTAATTAATAACAGCTAATTAGTAAATAAATATAGCTAATCTTTTTAAAGGTAGAAGATTTCATTGTGTTTGCCAGGTATGGTGTATAGAATATAGATGCCTATTGTGATGGATTCACCAATGGGGAGATCACCTGATCAGACTATTTGAACTTGAGAACGGTGGGCTTGGCCAACAAGCAGTACATGAAATGAACCAAATGTTGCTTGACATTGAAACTTCACTGGAGGGTCTACAGGCTTTGAAAACATGTATAATTTAAAATGCTCCGAAAAGGTCATAATGCAGCAGGACAACCAGTAGAGTATCCAGTTGTTTCTTTTAATCTGATCACTTCGGATTAAACAAGATCGAAGAAGACGAACACTCAACATCAACTGAAAGCCGACATGAATTAGAAACAATCGAACAACAAGAAAACGATTCAATAATGAAAGAAGAAGTAGTATGAAGAGTAAGAAGAAGATATAGACCTTCCACACCCAAAGCCCTCTTCTTCCTTGCAACCCCATGTAATCTCTCTCTCTCTCCGAAATGACGACAACACATGTGCCCTCCTTTCTGGTATCCTCCTCCACCCGCTCTTCCTCACCAATCCACTCAAAACATCTTTCATATCATCACCGTCGTATCCTGTTTCACAAGCGCCTCTCTCTTTGTAATCTTCTTTTACATTGTGGTGAAGCCCTTCTCCAATCAAAATACCTCGACTAGGTTTTCAGCCCCAAAAAATAGCACCACCCACGATGATTATGTACAACGTGATGTCGGGAGTTTAGGTCTTGAAGAATCAGTGATGAACTCCATCACTGTGTAAATACAAGAGAGGTGGAGGTCTTTTTGAAGGGAACGAGTGCTCCATCTGTCTGAATGAGTTTTGGGAGGATGAGAATCTGAGGCTTCTTCCCAACTGCATGCATGCGTTTCATCTTCCCTGCATCGATACTCGGCTGAAATCGAACGTGAATTGCCCGTTGTGCCGAATGAATGTTATTTCTAAGCCATTGAGCTCTTAGTGGACGGACCCAAGTTCCTCTTCTTCCTCTTCTTCTTCTTCTTCTTCTTCTTCTTCTGGTTCATCAGAAGAACCCCAAGATTGTATTGGGCTCGAAATACGTGGGAGTAACGGAGTCCGTGGAATTCACAGCTATACACATGTAGACATAGCTGCATTAGAAGACTCATCTTTTCCACATGTGAATTGCCGAGTGAGCTGGGGGCAGTTGACCTGGAGAATGATGATATACAGCTCTTTCGGATTGTGGTTTCTATGGATTCGTCACCGGCTTCTGTGATTTCTAAGGAAACTCAGCTAACAGAGCTGGTGCAATCTGAAGAGAATCGGTCCCAAGCATTGTTGGATACAAAGCATGAGAAAAATAATGAGTAATTGTTCTGAAGAGTCTATTTGCTAATTAGAAGTGGCTGGCCTGTTTGAATTGAATGGAACTATGGAAGTTCTTTACCATGCCATTTTGTTTGATGAAATTGAATTTCTAGGAATTCTAATGTCCTGTGTTTGGTTGAGTGTTTGGTTGAGTGAATTTAAAACCACCCCACACCCCCAAAGACAAATTCTGAGAATACACACAATTTAATTAAGTTAAAAATACCACCAACGAAACAGGCTCCACCAGTCTACTGTAAGGTAGAGTAAAATGAAAATAAAATTGAGTGTCAAGTACTGAAGATAATAAAAAAAAGAAAAAAAAAGGTGGAGGGAGTTAGAAGAAAAGTTAGTAACGCATTTCTAGAAGTTGCTAAATTGAAAGAAATAAAGGTGAAATTCTTTTCGGTGGTGAGATCATTTGGTAGCCATTTAACAAAACTCACCTATCTTTCTTGGGTTCAAGCCACTTTTAAGAATGCATTTCTTAGTTTTTCAGCGGGCTCATATTTCACTAAAACAAACAAGCCTAATTTAGGATTCATGTTTCTTTTTATTATTATTTTGGTGAAGTTTATTTTCATTTTGTATTGAAATGAAATAGAAAACCTGATTCTTGGGCACTCATCAACATTATCATTAGAGGCTTGTCCCAATTATGCTGGCCCGCTGTGAAATATATTTCTCCATTCTAATCTATTTGGGGCCAAACTTTTAGTACTTCTTCATTTCCAACCTTAGATCCACAATGGATTATGTATTTTGTGGGGGCTGTAACAAATTTATCATGATCATGTGCTAAGTAAACACACTCGGAATGTCATGAGAACTGGAACAACATATATAGTCGACCTTATACCCCCATTTCTTCAAGTAGTAATTTGAGCAATTCAATCTATTGCACCGCTACAGTAGCAGCATGATATTCCACGTTAGTAGGAGATAAAGCAATCTTCTTGTATTATGTCTGAAAACATAACCCATTGTGGATATACAAATGTCAATCATAACACCGCCCAATCTGCATCCCAATTGGATTGGATTGGATCTTCAAGATTGTAGAAAATACTTCTAATCAATGGTTTTTCCAATGTACCATTAAATATGTCTGACTACAACATGATGAGGTCACCAGACTCGCCATGGAATTTTTTTTTCCACAAAAAGTATAGTAAAAGGACAGTGTAGAGGGATTAAGCTGGCCGGAAAAAAAACTGCCGCCTTTAAAAGTCTCCATTTTTTAGTGCGTTTTAGCCCCTGGTATATGTATCTCATCAACATCATTGCTAATCATATTCAAACTTTCAACTATGCCTAACCCTCACCCTCAGGGGCAGACACAGAAATTCTTCACTTTGGGGGGGGGGGGGGGTGGGAATATAAAAAATAATGCGTTTTAGCCCTGTTACATGTATCTCATCAACATCATTGCTAATCATAATCAAACTTTCAACTATGCCTAACCCTCACCCTCGGGGGCGGACCTAGAAATTCTTCATTGGGGGGCCCACTATGTAGGAAAACAATTTTGGAAGGGCCACGAATAAAAAATAAATGTAACTTTTAAAACATATAGGGGCTTTTTTTATTTTTATTTTTTTTTGGGGGGGGCGGGGCATATGTAAAATTTTATAAAAAACTTGTAAAGAAAAGGGGTTCTTTCGAAATTTCCATGGCCCCTGCCAGCCCCCCTCTGATTCCGCCCATGCTCACCCTGATCCTTCACTTCCCTAGCCAAGAGCTACAAAATCAACATTAGATTGCTTTAGCTTCACTTAGTAATCCTTCTTCAGGTGTTCATACTTTACACATTTACTACAATTTCATTGAACCTATAACTTTGATTTTGATTAATTGGCAAAAGACTTATTTTTATTTAATTGTCCATTATTCTCAGAGTTTTCACTAAATTTGTTTTAGGTATTTTTTATTCTTACTCTTTCAGAAAGAACTTACTGAAAGAGGAAGCCTGGTGATTGTGAACTTAGTTCTTAAACTAACTAGTAACATCTCAAATTAAACTAGATCAACATGTTTCGGACTTGAATGAACTTCTGCTAAATTTCTGAAGCTTGGTTTGGTTGTTAGATATCTTGAATATAAAGATAAATCAACTTGTTCACCATGTCCATGTGTTGAAGAATATATGTGCAATGCTCTGTTTCATTTGATTCTCAACTATTTTTCACATCGTCTCTCTCATAGGACATGCTGGAGTCATTTCCGTTTACAATCTCCCATGTGTGATATGTCTCATCCAATCAAGTAAGGGGTTGAGCTACGGTGCAGCGACGAGCGATACAAATCACACCCTAGAAATACTGCATTACCACGTTTGGTATGTATGAGTTGTGATTTGTGAACATGGCCTATGGCCCCACCCTATAGAAATTGAAATGTGACCTGCCTTCAACAACAATTATAACATGGGCCCAACCTTTATGAATTCTTGGACATAGAGCCCACCTTAAAAAATTATAACATGAAAATCACTTTTATTAATTAAAACATGGGATCCACTTTTATAGCTATTAGAACATTGGCCTGCCTTTATATGGGCCCACTGTATAAATTCCAATAAAGATCCATGTAGTGATGGTTGTAAATGGGACCCACTTTAAAAATTAAAACTTGGGCCCCCACCTTATACGGATTACAATGCAGGCTCACCTATTTCAAGTAGAGTTTTTTTTTAGCTAAAGCGAACGAATATAAATAATGCAAATTGGATGGAAATAAGCTCAGAATTTTCAAAATAATTCAAATGATGGATTCTATGTTAAAAAAAGGTGAACCCCACTTACCATAATTTCAACAGGTGGGGTGGGTTTACAATCACAAAAGTGGCCCCACTTTGTAATTCCTAGAAGTGGGTTCCATGCTTACAATCATAAAAGATGGGCCGACACAGTTATTCATATAAAGGTGTGCCCACGTTGTAATTCTTATGAAGGTGGGCCCCGTGTTTTATTTCTAAATGTGGGTCCCATATTGTAATTCCTATAAAAAGTGGGCCCCATGTTTTGAGTTTATAAGTCTCATGGTATAATTTTTAAAGCCAGGCTGTATCTCTATGTCCGATAATTTCTAAAGGTGGGGCATAAAAGATGGGCCGACACAATTATTCATATAAAAGTGTGCCTACGTTGTAATTCCTCTAAAGGTGGCCCTGTGTTTTTATTTCCAAATATGGGTCTCATATTGTAATTCCTATCAAATGTGGGCCCCATGTTTTGAGTTTACAAATGTGAGCATCATGTTATAATTTTTAAAGCCAGGCTGCATCTCTATGTCCAATAATTTCTAAAGGTGAGGCCCATTTTATAATTGTTGAAGGGTGGGTCTCATTTTTTTCAATCCCCAACGCAGTCCACATTTCAATTTTTATGAGGCCAGTGTTTCTAGAGGTTGGGCCATGTTATAATTGTTAAAGGGTGGGCCTCATTTTTGCAATCACAAAGGCGGGTCTGCATTTCAATTTTTATAGGGTGGGCCATGTTTACAACTTACAATCAAAAGAGGTAAGGCAGTGCTTTTAACGGCATTATTGGAAATCATATGAAAAATTAATTCAGCTGTAGCTTGTAAAGGGCACTTGGAACCGTGTGAGTACATGGGTTTCAAGCCCTGTACACGTGGTATACCGTAACTGGGCGAAGGTCATCGCTGCACTGTAGCCCAGCCATCAAGTAAGACTTGATACAATAGCTTCAACCATGCATATATCTTTCTCTTTCGTTGAATTTTGGGGATTTGTCAATTCAATGTCCCTTAAATACTTTATTTTCAATTTCATGACTAAAAACTCCAGTACATTTTTGTTTTTTTACTTCTTTGCCATTGATCTCATGATATCATAGGATCCATGGCAAAAAAGTTAAAAAAAAAAAAAAAAAGTACCTGAGTCAAATGACTGGTCACATTTAGAGACTTTGAGTTGTGAAATTAGAGATTGAGTGTTTAAGGGGCATTGCAATGTTGAATCCCCTTGATTTTTATTGCATTTTCTCCTATATTTGTGGAATTTAACATCGAATAGCTATGCAGACAAAGGCATCAGCATTATTAAGTAAAAAAGATACATCACGAGCCTCCTTTTAATTCCACCTTTACCACTACTTGTGTTAAACAAAACCCAAAAAAAAAAAAAAGAGATTTTCTTTCCCAACAAGTACAAGTTTAAGGTATAAAATTTATACCATCCATCAGATAAAGTAAAAAAATAGGCAGTAAAAATGAGACCAATAAATGGTTCAAAGTCTTTTTTTTTTTTTTTCAAAGGTTTTATTTTTATATATACTAGGCTAAGAATCTTAAATTGATTTGATTTTCCATATATATATATATATGAGGATTTTACTCGAAAAGTCCCGACATTCTACATTTTATCGCAAAAGGTCATCACAAATTATGTAGCACTAATGAGGTCCTCTCGCCAATTTTTTAATATTTTTTTATACTTTTTTTTTAGCGACGATAGCGTCACCATAAGCAACGCATGAGCGATGCTAGCATTGCTCGTTAGAACATCTTCTAATATCTTCTTCTTCCTCTCCTCCTCCTATACTTTCCATCTCCCCCACTAATGACTTGAAATCTTTCCTCGGAAAACAAATTCCCGACCGAAAAACATGAAGGTGTCATTTGGACATGGAGAATGCAGGAGGACGACGTTGTAAACATTTTGAAACAATAAATGGTTTCCCTTTTCTAGTAATCCAAACATACTCTTTGAAAGAGTTTTGAAAAGTTTTTTTTTTATTTGTAAGTGTTTGGGAATTCACACTTGAAACAACCAGATTTATGTATCTAACTATTCAATTCGGAGATCGTAACTAACATTTTCATGGTTCGCATGCTCGGATCCCATCGAATCTAGCAATGGGTTTTAAATGATTACGCTAAAAAATACTATCTTCCAAAGAAAACAGAGTTACAGAATTTTAAAATCCAAGAAAAACCAACAACGAACTCTTATCATGAAAAAGTTGGTTATTGAAACACAAAAGGATTGATTTATGAAACGAAAGTCTCATTGCAATCAACCTTCCTTCTCAAGAAGAAGTTGGATTGGATCTCGACATGAGTACCTATTGAATCGGGTGGAAATTGATTTGACTTTTTTTTTTTTTTTTTTTTTGGAAGGAACCAACCAGATTTGTTGAAGTTGATGATGGAGGGCAGCCCTATGAAAAAGTGGAGGTGGAAAATGAAGGTGGTTCGAGCATTTTTCTGAGGTGGCGGTCGCCAGGCATAGGCGTTGTGGTGAAAAAACGGGTAGTATTAGATTTTCAGAGGGATTTTAGAGTCGGTTCCCGCTTTTTCAAGCCTCGGTTTTTTAGTTTCATTTTTTATTTTCTTTGAAAGGTCTCAAGACTCAGGTCTCAGGTCTCACGCAGATTGTGTTGAGGAGATGGAGAAATCCTAGGAGGAGAAGGAGAAGAAGAAATTAAACTACACTAGACATTTGGAGATGTTCTGACGAGTGATGCTTGTCGTCCTTGTCAGACATGAGCACGCTAGACATTGATGAGCGACGCTAACATCGCCCTCGTCAGACACGAGCAATGCTAGTGTCGGTCCTATGAAAGTTGAAAAAAAAAGAGAAGGAAACAAGGCCTAATGGACCTCGTTAGTACTATATAATATTTGAGGATCCTTTTTGAGAAATGTCCAAATTTTAGAATTTTTCCCGTAAAATCCTCTATAGATATATATCGACACATTGCCTTCTGTGAGATCTCCATCAACTGCAATAAAAATAGTATGGACCTGAAAATAACTGCCTCACCTTATTGAGGATTGAATCAATAATCATTCAATTATTTAAAACAGTCTGCATAAACAAGCAATATCCTATCTGATGGACCCTACCAGACACAATAGATATCCCAAGATTAGCCATCTAATAAAAATAAAGAAAAGACTAATTGAACATATTAGCAATCTAAAGCTTCTACTGAGCTGGTTAGACGTGAGGAAAAACAAAAATTAAAAAAAAAAAAAAAAAGGAACTTCAGCTGTGGAGATCAATTTAACCCCAATGAGTGTTGACGTTGACCTCTTCACCCGCAGAAGACAAGCAGAAACAGCAAGGAAGAAACAATCAACTTCTCTCCTTACTGTAAACTCAATGTAATTCCATTCTCCTCTATTTTTCTTTCTTATCCTTGTTTTTCGCCTTCTTCTCCTGCAATGAACAAAGAAGACTGTGAAATACTGTGTACTTTTTCCAAGTGCCCTCCTTACTGCTATCTTCCCCCTGGCTTCTCTCCTCGTCCTCCCCCTCCTCCTCCTCCTCCTCCTCCTCCTCCTCCTCAGCAATCCTATCGTGCCACCTTGATCCTATCCTTCCTTGCATGCGCCGTTCTCCTTGCAATTTTCTTTTCTATCATTGCAAAGTACTGCTGCAATCGAAACACCTCCAGGAGGTCTCCAGCCCCAACAATTAGCAGCACCCACCAAGATCAGACACGCCGTGATGATCGAAGTGTGGGTCTTGATGAATCTGTGATAAACTCGATCACTGTGTGCAAATACAAGAGAGGTGGAGGTCTTTTTGAAGGGGCCGAGTGTTCCATCTGTCTGCACGAGTTTCAAGAGGATGAGAATCTCAGGCTTCTTCCCAATTGTGTCCATGGGTTTCACCTTCCCTGCATCGATAGATGGTTGAAATCTAATGTGAATTGCCCGTTGTGCCGCACGAATGTCATGTCTAACCCCCTGAGCTCTCTGTGGAGGGACTCATGCCCTTCTTCTTCTTCTGGTTCAGGAGAAGAACCCCAAAGTCATATTAGGTTGGAAATAAATGAAAGGGATGGGGTTGGTGGAAATCAAAGTGAGTTGGGTGCAGATGAGATGGCGAATGATGATGATATACAACTCGTTCGGGTATCGGTTACAGTGGATTCTACAGTTGCTTCTATGATTCCAAAGGAAGTTGCTTCCAACTGATCGAAGTTCCTCTGTTATTGTTATTGGAGAAGAGGAGGTCAGAAATCGGATTTGGGTCTGGAGATTATCCTTCACAGGAACCATTGAAATGAGTTCATACCCAGAAATAATTGATATAATTATTCTGAAGGGTCATTGAATGTGAAGAGGACTTCTTTGGTGGGGAATATCCATCTGGACAATTCAGTGGTCCTTGTGATTTATGTTCATGTATGAGGGTTATTTTCTTATTGCTTTGGATAATACATATTAGCAGCAAGGTTTTGACTTGTCTCTTGGAATTGTACACTTTAATTTATTAAGGATAAGAAGATGATGATAATGGAGATTACCCCTTTCTGTTTTTGTTGAAATAATATTTTTCTAGATCAGAAGGATGATTTTCTTTGTGCTCTGTGGCCCATTTGGATCGTTGT
The DNA here is from genome assembly GCA_029852735.1 of Persea americana. Lineage (NCBI taxonomy): Eukaryota > Viridiplantae > Streptophyta > Magnoliopsida > Laurales > Lauraceae > Persea > Persea americana. The sequence continues at coordinate 16,277,081 of CM056809.1, forward strand.
ACTTGTCCAATGGGATCCGCTGGTGAAATTTAGGTGCTTATACATCCAAATACATATACATCTAATTAAAAATGCCTTCTAGACAAGCTACTTGAAGGGTGTTGCATGGAACATCCTAGCCTGTGGGTCCACCCGACCCACCGTATGATCAATCAAAATCCCTCCTACCCTCTACGTTCTTGCATTGAGCTTTGATGATCATCCAAATTAATTATTTAATGCCTGCGGAATAATCATGTATCTAATTTAGGCTACAATTTTCACAACTCTAGGCCCTCAACATGATTTCCACTTTAGTTAAAAGGTATTCAACTGGAGAACTTTCTGTTTTAATTGAGATAATATTTTCCAGAGTAATTTAGACAATTCAGATAGTCTTTCTTATGTTATGCATCCAAATACAAATAAATCTTAAAAAAAAAAGGTGCATTCAAGGAATAGCCTAGTGTGTGGGCCCCACCTGGTCCACCCTATGATCAATCTAAATTCCTTGTACTTCTCTGTTTCTTGCAGATTAGCACTTGCCCAAATTTGAAACTCATCCAAGTTATTTTAGGCCATTCGATTAATCATGCACTTCTTTATTTCTACCATGCCGGCCTAATGGCGTGGAGACAGTAAGAAACCGGCCCCACTCAATGATCAATCTTTGGGTGGAGTTGTGGGAGGGGTGTTCTAGCTATCCACAGCTATAATCCTATGATTCCAGATTAATCAACCATATTTGGCACTCGCCTTACGTTATCTAATTTAGGCTACAATTTTGACAACTTTGGGCCTTCAAAATGATTTTCATTTTTTTCTTTTTAGAGGTATAAAGCCAACGGTAGCACCTTCCAAGCACTTGCCCCACCATATTATTTACATTCTTTGAGATGGGTCCTATGGACCAGATTGCTCCATTCTTTATGAAGACCTTGCTGATATTGAAAAAAACTTGCAGATCTAATTAGAGCAATTACACCTATGCCTACAATACACCACTCTCACTGCCATAAATGAGCTCTCATTTAACTTACAATTAAGAATGTTGAACTTCAATAAATCAATTTCCTATATGATGCTTGTGCGTTCAAATTTCTTTACATAAAATAAAAAAATGTATAATTTTTTTTATTATAATTTATTAATTTAAAATTTTTCTTAACATCAAACTCGACCTTATCCAAGGAACGATCATCGAGTCACAAGTTGGATGCTTGGCCAGCTACGGTCAAGGAACGACCATCAAAAGTCTTTTTTAAGCTTTGAACGAAGACGAGCAAAAGCAACAAAAGAAGCTTCTTCTGGTGCCGAAATCATCTTGTTCTCTCCTTCCCCTCCAATCTAATTTAATTCCTCTTTCCTCTATCTCTCTTTCTTGTTCCGGTTTACCACCTTCTTCTCTAGAAATGAGCAGCAAAAAGTGTGAATTACTGTGTCATTTCAATCCTTACAACTGCCCTCCTTTCTGCTATCCTCCTCCTCCTCCTCCTCCTCCTCCTGGCCCTTATCATCCTCCTCCTCCCCCTCCTGCTCCTCCTTACCAGTCCAATCAAGACACTCTTCGTATAATCATCATCATCATAGCTACCGTTGCAAGCATCTTTCTCCTCATAGCATTCCGCTCCTTCATACTAAAGCTTTCTGATCGAAACAGCCCCTCAAGTTCTCTATCCCCAACAAACAACACCACCCACCAAGATCATTTACAATGTGATGTTGGGAGTTTGGGTCTTGAAGAATCTGTGATAAACTCGATCACCGTGTGCACATATAAGAGATCAGGTGAAGTTCTTATTGAACGGACTGAGTGTTCCATCTGCCTGAAGGACTTTCGGGAGGATGAGAAACTCAGGCTTCTTCCCAATTGCATCCATGCATTTCATCTTCCCTGCATCGATACTTGGCTGAAATCTAAAGCGAATTGCCCGTTGTGCCGAATGAAAGTCATTTCTAACCCAATGAGCTCCCTGCCGAAGGACCCGAGCTCATCATCTTCTTTTTCCGGTTCAGAAGAAGAACCCCAGAATCGAATTGGGGTAGAAACAAATGGGAGTGATGGGGTTCGTGGAAATCACAGCTTTGTACCTGTAGACGTATATGCATTAGAAGACTTGTCTTCTCCAGCTGAGAATTGCGAGTTTCGATCACAGAGTGATTTGGGTGCTGTTGAGACGATGAATGGTGATATACAGCTCGTTCGGATATCGGTCTCAGTGGATTCAGAATAAAGGTTAATTTCTCGACGTAGAATATTATGCGCAGAATATTCTCTTAAAATGGGAATTATATAAATTAAATTGTTCTCTGATGAAGGAGTGTGACTCTTCAGGTGTCCTCTCTCATTAATTTGTCATTTGTCAAGGTGCATTCATTCAAGTCCCATTTAAATTATTTATATTTTGTACATTTGTGCATATTTGTTTATAAATGATATAATCTCAGGAGACGTATCGAGAAATGACATGAATAAGAAACATGAGGATGACTAAAGGCTTTACTATCCAACATCTTTGAAATAAGCATCAAAGAGGGAATAAAATTTCAACTTCAAGTGGGCCCGATGTAAATAGAGATGTGACTCTCCTCATAGGGTTTGTTTGTGCACAGCCGTGGAATAGGAAATTCGGGTTTCCTCTTCTGCGGTAGTTGCTTTCTCATTGGGGAGACGGGATTTGCGGATCCATTTCCGTGAGGAAAATGAGGCGATCACAATGCCACATGAATCAAGGAGATGAGATCTTTGATATACCAAATACTAGTAGGGATGGCGCAGGATCCGCTCATTTCCACTGAAATGCTTGTTGCACAAGCATACCCTTAGAATTGAAGCTTAAAAGAGAAATAAAAAAAAAAGAAAAAGAAAAAGAGACTTTCCTTGGATCTATAATTACTAAGGATGGAAAGATTGAAATAAATGTCAAACATATAGTAAGAGTTGGATGGTTGAAGTGAAAACTTTCTTTTAAAGTACTTTGTGATTGTCACATATAACCAAAAATTAAAGAAGAAATTTTACAAAATGTTGGGCAATTAAAAAAAAAAAAAAAACACACATGTAAAAAATGAATGTAGTAGATATGAGGATGTTCGAGAAACACGGAATAGCCTTTTAGTAAAGGGCATCCTAGCTCACCTTAAATGTCAGGGATCAACCCGTACAACTAGCTACGCACAATTGAAATGTGTCTAGTGGTAGAACACTGATAACTCAAGCTTAACACTATGGTAAGAGTGGAGCATAGTGACATAATGGAGCAACCCAAGAACCCTGGTGGCTGGCCTAGATTAGGTTAGCCTAGGATAATTTGCAATTCCTCCCATGTAATAGCAAAAATATAAGAAAAAAGTAAAAAAAAAAAAAAAAGATATAAGAATGTTCAAATGGATGTGAAGTAAAACTAGAATGGTGAGAGTGTGAAATAACTGTATTCAAGAGCATTTAACGGTAGCATTAAGATGATAAATTAAAAGACACGTATTCATTTGAAATGGTTTGGACATGTACATCCAATGTAGGCCAACAATGATACAGGTGTAAAAATATTTATGTATGTAAGTTGATGGCCGCTAATGAAAAAGCGAAGGTCAAAGAGAGCATCGATGAAAGTAATAAGGATGGAGTTAAAAGAGCACAACCTATTCAACGATTCAGCCCATGATAGGCTATAATGGGAGTCAGATTCATGTAGCTTACTCTAATATAGTTGGTATAAAGCTTTGACGATGATAATGATATTTCTGTGAAAGTGTGTGACCCCTCAGGTGTCTCTTTAGGTAATCTTGCACTTCAATAAGGGGTTGCTTCGATCAGTTTTGTGGAACTTGATTTTGCCAAATCTCCATTATTTATATATTTATTTATTTGCTAAAAGGCCCAATCTCCGTTATTGTGTCTTGTGGAGGTCTGGGGCATTTGGTTTAATGACATACAGATACAAGAAGAGTCCGTAGGCTAGCCATCTAAAAATAAATAAATTTGGAATGAACATTTCTAGATGTATGATTAAAGCTATGAGGAAGGGTGTTTATGAGCCAGGCTGGGATGGGTTGAGGCATATCTAGGCCTGGCCCACCTTTAGAAACACATACTTGTATCCGGCCCAATCCCATGTGTGCCTTAGGGTTAGTTTGGTAACTCTAGTAATAGAGTCAAGTGAAGTAAAGTTGATTTTGAAGAAAAAATAAAATATAAGTGGGTTATGATGGTATTTTTATTTTTAGTTGTTTGTTATGGAATCTTTTTAACTTTTGGTATGAAAAAGTGGAGTTTTTTTTATTTATTTTATTTTAGTGGATAAAGGTAGTTGCTTGCTATCATGTGATTCAAGTCATTCCCTATTTTAAATTTCCAAAAAACCTTTGGGTCAGATTACGATGGCCTGGTCTTTGGTCTTTGGTCTTTGGTCTTTGGTGTTGGCACCTAGGTGTCACATACATATCCAGGGATTAGTCCCTAAGTATCGAAATGGTAATATCACTCCATGCCATTAGGCCTGTCTAGTTGCCTAGAAAAAAGAAAAACCCAGAAACCTTAAAGTGGGATGGGTGGGCCCTTGAGCACTCTATTAGTGAAATGAATTGTTGATAGATGAATGAGAACTTCCTATTGCCTAATTGATGTCCCTTACTAAAAAGTAGGGACTCCATCCCGGAAGGAACTGCACTTTCCAATCTAAATTTTCTCTCTACCACGTTCTCAAGGAAGATTCAATCTAGGCAACAAAAGTCATTTGTTGAGGTCAACATCCATTGTCCTTTTTTAGCAGTCATAATAGTGGTCGAACCCTCACCCTCACCCTCATCATAAAACCATTGTGGTGCGGTTTTCTATCACCAATTGATTTTGGGATAAGTGGTAGTTAAATGGAGTGCAAGATTGTATACATGGCATCAGAGTCTAGTAGGTCGGGTGCTCCTATGCTATCATAATTGTTGTCAAGCCCATAAATCTTCATTAGATGATTTGAGCATATTAATTTAAGGTCATAAAAGAAACAATCATCAGATAAGAGACAAAGTCCCCCTTTCCATCACCTATTTTATAGCCTATGATTTGCAATCCCCAAGTAACGGCACGTTCCTTCAGATGGCTTTGTCTCAAATCCGAATTTCACTGGCCCCACAAACTCTCCGGCATTTCCAATTTAAAATGCAGTAACATCAATCATGTTGCGGTGGAACCACACGTATCCCCCGATTGTCGCACACACGGATTACAGAAGCAGCAGACTTTCTAGGATTTTTATTTCTACGTCTTGACTCTTGACCACCCCAGAGTGAACAAGATCGAAGAAGACGAACACCCAACATCACCTCAAAGCGGAGAGGTAGAAAAAACAAACAACAAGAGAACGAAAGAAGATGGCGAAACGGGCCTTCTTCCACAGCCAAAAGTACTCTATATCTGTCCTTCAAACTCAATTGTAATTCCTCTTTAATTTCCTCTGTTTCTCTTTCCCATTCTCTTCTCTAGCAATGAACACGAAAATCTGTGAATTACTGTGCCCTTCAAATCCTTACGACTGCCCTCCTTTCTGCTATGCTCCTTTTCCTCCCCGTCCACTTCCACCCCGTCCTCCTCCCCCTCCACCTCCACGGCCTCCTTCTCCCCATTCCAGTCAAGACAACTCTCGTATAATCATTTCCATATCCTTACTTGGAAGCGCCTTTATGCTTATAAGCCTCTGTGCAATCGTAGCAAGGCTCTCCTCTAACAGAAACAGTAGCACCCATGAAGATCATGTACGGGGCGATGTTAGGAGAATGGGTCTTGAAGAGTCCGTGATAGAGTCCATCGCTGTGTGTAAATACAAGAGAGGTGGAGGTCTTTTTGAAGGGACTGAGTGCTCCATTTGCCTGAACGAGTTTCGTGAGGCTGAGAATCTCAGGCTTCTTCCCAATTGCATCCATGCGTTTCATCTTCCATGCATCGATACATGGTTGAAATCTAACGTGAATTGCCCTCTGTGCCGCATGACTGTCATTTCTAACCCCATGAGCTCTCAGTGCGGGGACCCAAGTTCTTCTTCTTCAACTACCACTACTACTAGTACTAGTACTTCTACTACCACCACAACTCCGTCTCATTCAAGAGAAGAATCGCATAGTCACATTGGGTTGGAAATAAATAGGAGTAATGGGGTTGGTGGAAATCACAGAGAAACACATGTAGATGTATCTGCCTCGGAAGACTCGTCTTCAACGCATGTGAATTGTGGGTTTCGGTCGCAGAGTGATTTGGGCGCAGTCGAGATGACGAATGATGATATACAGCTCGTTCGAATTACAGTTTCAATGGATTTAACAGCTGATACCGGGATTTCAAAGGAAGAAGCTCCTCAGCGAACAGAACCAATGCAATCTGAAGAGAATCGATCCCAAGCATCATTGGATTCAGATGATAATGTGCAAAATAACAGGTAGTTCTGCAGTGCTGAGCCTTCTGTCGTCAAGACGCCTTCTCTTCTTTTGTACAAAAGATTAATAATATCCATGTTCCTTTCTTCAAAATAGACTTTCCTTGTTTCAAAATAGACTTCTTCTGTTGCTAGCCCTCTGCTATGCCTTGGGCATATAGTAATCTCTCCGACCCTCCACCATTGTGATTAGAGTTCGTGGAGAATAATAATATTGGACACGACCATGGTACGGATCTTCAGCTTCTAAACGAGAGAATTTAGTTTCGTGTCCTATATCGTTGAATTCAATATATTTAAATTATTGGCAATTTTGCTGTGGTTTGAACATATCAGAGAGGACAACATTATTTTAATATCTGGATTAGGGATGTCAATAGAACTACAACTACCTCATTATCCAAAGAAAATTCCCAAAAAAACAAGTGTGGGGACCCTTTTGGGGGCCACAGGATTCGCATCTCGGGCCTAATTGATAATTGGGTTTAGGTCCATTCAGGTATTTAGGACCAAGTACCACCCAATATCTGACCGTGAAATGTATCTAATGTGTAATAATTTATAATATGTATGAAATATATGATATATAGACCATCATACGTTCTTTGATTTGAAATATGCATAGATATATTAATAATATATTAGATATAACATAATATACTTCAGCTTTAGCCATATCTGGATTCAGATTTGGGTACGGTCATGTCCATTTAATTTGGGTCTGTGCCCCATACAATAGACACTTGTTGCCATGTTGGAGTCCAATCTATATACAGGGAAACACTAATTGGGTTCGAGTTCAAGTTCAGCTTGGGCCCAACCCATTTACACCCCTTAGTTCGGATGTCTTCAGTTTGGACATTATGAAGAATTCAGAAATATTCCATTATTCTTCAGAAACATAATTAAATTTCAAACGATTTTCTTGTATTCTACAACGTCAGGTAACATATATTTGCAAACCGCATGGCAACACTATGGCCTTGTTTGTGTAAAGGGTTTATCATGCCCCGCCCTCCCACAGGTAAAATGAAAATTGCTTTGCCACATGATCAATGAAACTTTTCCTTTTTTCTGTTATCATTTCCCACAGTGAGCATGTACAGTTACCCTTTTAGCTTTTTGGGGCACATTGCATGCCACTTCTTTTGATAGAATCTTGCCTTTCAGCAAAAAAGAAAAAAAGTGAAAATTAGTTTAAGATTTTCTCTTTTATTTGGGGGGAAAAGAGGCTCCAACAGGCTGCAAATTCTTAATTTTTTTGATTAAGCTGAGTCTCCAATTATGAATTACTAACTCAAGTGCCACTCATTCAAACCGTGTACTAAGTAAGTACTAAAGTTGTACTCAAGAAGCAATCAAAGAATAACTAAATATGTTTTTATAATAAAGATATATCGAAAAGACATAAAAGAAGCAACTGGCCACATACTTCAATTATAATTTTTCATTAAAGATAATTCCTTCAGTCAATTATTTTATCCTTCATTATAAGGATGGTTTTATCATTGAAGATAATTTCTTTCAAAATCTAAGGATGATTACATCATTGAAGATAATTTCCTTCAATCAAGGATATTTTTAAGATCAATAAATGCAAATTAATGAACAATATAAACAAAATTTAAAGTCTATATAAACACTACAATGATATAGCTATTTTAAGTGAGAGACATCACTGAGGTTAACATTCCCCAAACTCTGTTTTCACTTCTTTTCATTTTATTTTATTTTGAAACGGTTCTGTTTTTACATTGTTGACATTCCATTCTCTTGAAACAAGGTTTGAGAAATATTCTCCTCAGACCTGAATTAGATGTAATCATATCTCCTGCTGCATGAACTTTGATAGCTAAGAAACTTGAGAATAAATTGGAAGGAAAGTGCCCAAAGAAGAAAACTCTACATCTACAGGGCAGTGATTTCCACCAACCCCATTTCTTACAATACTTTCCAAATTCCCCAGAAGGGCTGCATCTTCTGAATCAGAACATGAACATGGTTCATGGATTAGGAATGATATTGCGACGGCACAAGGGGCAATTGACGTTAGATCTCAACCACGTATCGATGCATGGCGGATGAAACGCGTGGGTGCAACTGGGCAGAAACCTCAGCTTCTCATTCTCACGAAACTCAACCAAACAGATGGAACACTCGGTTCCTTCGACCAGACCATCACCCCTCTTGTATCTGCACACAGTGATGGATTCTATCAGAGATACTTCAAGGCCCCCACTCCTAACATCTGTATCTACCACCCTCTGAGATTCTACATCTACTGTATGATGTGTTGGGTCTTGTCGGGGCCCATGATCTTGGTGGGTGGAGTTGTTTGTGGGGGGTGCAGCGCTTGTAGGTGTAGAGGTGTTTCTGCTAGAGGAGTGCTTTGCTAATGCACACAGGCTTAAAAGGATAAAGGTGCTTACAAGGAAGGCAATGACGATGATTACATGAGAATTGTCTCGACTGGGTTGTTGATGAGGAGGATTGGGGATGGGAGGAAGAGTAAAGCATACAGGAGGGGGGCAGTAACTAGAATTGGAAGGGCATAAATTGTAGCATTCTGTTCCATTCATTTCTGGAGAAGAAGCCAGGATGCAGAAGGAGGAGGAGAGGGAGCGGCCGTTTTGGTTCTTCCTTCTCTTGTTTCCCTGGTCAATACTCCAGTGTTGTCTAGATTACAACGGCCGGTAGGCCCAATGTTGGAGAATAAAAGCAGCTTAGACGATAAGTTCCTCTGTTTTAATAAAAAACAACAAAGACAAAAGTTCCTCCGTGGGGATAATTGTAAAGCCCTACAGTTTGAAGGAGTTTTCTACAAAATTAAACCCTGACCCGGTTGATTGGTTGGGTTTAACTAAAATTGCTTATTCTTGAGTGTTTTTTTTTTTTTTTTTGGGCTAAATTGCAAAAGAATTTAATTAAAGAAGGCGAGGGGGCATTCGAAAAAAGCCACTCAAAAAGAATACAATAACCCTATGTTTGGGAAGGGGGGAGGGGAGAGAAAATTATTTTTTTCTTCTCTTGTTTGGGAAGCAGAGGAGGGAAATCCCCTCTTTGTCTCATTCTTTTCCCCCAATTTTGAAGAAAAAATTTTACCCCCTAATTTCCCTCCCCCCTTCCCAAACAGCCCTCATTTCCACTTTCCCTCCATTTTTCCCTCCTTTTTTTCCTTCCTCTCATTTTACCCCCTTCTCAAACATAGGATAAGGGTTAAAACCACAAAAGAATACACAAGGCTTTACACACCAAGCAGTAAGCACCAGCCAGCCGACCCTAAAAAAAACAGGGGAGCAGGAGAAAAAAGAAATAAAAAGGCACAATTTTTTAGCCAGGTAATGTCCACATGTGAAGCTTTTTACAAAATGGTCCAAGGTGTTGCCTCTGAAGGGCTTGGAGATTCTACCAAGAATGACAAAAGGCCACCCTCGAAATGCATTAAATGAGAAAAATGTACTCTTCAAAAGAACTAAAGGACAGAAGGGGAGGAGTAATTATTTTTATCTTATGTGTTTCACTTTCAACTCCCTCGTCTCTCTCTTTGGCTTGATGCTTAATTTTATTTGTTCCACCACGTTCGAATGAGATTTATTAAGTTTATTTTGTTCCACCGCCTTCGAATGAGATTTAGTTTGAAGGTTGCATTTCCAATTCGGCCACAGATTATCTTTAAATTCCCAATGCCCATGACCTACTGTCTCTTATTAAATACAGGAGGCTTTCTTCATTGCCTATGTAGAGAGACTCAAATTAAATAAAAAATTTTCATATTCAAGGCCATAAAACTGACTGTCAAAATAGATAAACCTTCTGCTTCTAACATTATATGGTTAAAAAAAGAAACTACATGCTTTTTACTGTTAATGGCGCAATCCAAATCCTTTAGTTTAAGGGCATGTTTGTGCAATCCAAATGATTTCTAGGTTCTGCAAAAAATACCTTGATTTATTCTATAAATGCTACTTTCTAACAATATGATGTGACAATTTTTCACACAAGAAAAAAAAAAAATTCTTTGTACTAGTTTTCTGTGATTCCGTGAAAACCATTTTCTATAAAAGTGGGTTCAGACTTAATTTGCACGGCATTGTGGAATCAAAGTCCCTGGAAAGAACATGAGGGTGGATTCTCTAAATAAGGGAATGCAAAGACCAGAAATAGTGAGGAGCCAATGGGTTTGGAACTTAGCTCCTGGCAATTATCGATTCTCCATTTGGATGGAAGCTGTGACGAAGCTTGCAAAGTCCCTTTCTATGAGTTTTATGACTTTAGCCCCATCAAAAAGCCAACGAGTCCATATCATCATATGCATATATAGGGTTAGATAGTATTAATAGTCAAAATAACAACAACAAATCATCAAAACAAGTTATCAATTTACAGAACAATAGTTTTATCTCATATCATTGAAAGATGTATCTTTATTAATTCAATTTTTTAGAGGTCTAAATCCCTGAAGTATGTGAGTCAATCCATGGAGAAACTTGTCCATAAAGGTCGGATAGGATCAACATTTTAAATTTCTGTGTTGGTGTTTTAGTGCTGATGAAGATTGAGTGAGTCAGTGCCATCCATGCTGATCCATGCCATCCATGTTGGACCAGTACAGTTGTGCCGATCCTAAAAGGGTAAAAGAAAATAAAACAAGTGTAAGAAAAAAAAAAAAACAGTAATAATGTGCAAATTGAGTTATTTTAAGTAGTATCATATCTCAAATATAATGATGCTCAATGTTGTTGAGGTGATGCACATTAAATTATATCAAGTTTTACACCTCAATCCATCTTTTTTTTAAGATTATGAGCATACCTGGAATGACCACTTTCTTTTGAATTTAAAATTGTTTGGTCAATGTGGTCAAATAAACTATGCCCCGTCCAAAGTGGACCCATCATTTTTTTTGAAATCCATGATGACTAAATGCGATCTACGGATGATTGTGATTAGATGATAAGCAAGCATCGTCCAACTCTCCCTCCCTCTCAAGTCAACGGGGAGACTTGAGAGAATAATTGTTTCTTATTTTGAGATTAGGTTGAACTGTGCTCTCCTATTATTTGACACATGATTGACGGTAGAGATTTTATAGTTTGCTTCTGCTATTTTATATTTGTTTCCACACTTAACCATTCTTGTTGACGTTGATGAAAAAAAAATTATTTGGACTTCACTAGGGACCTATGATCCTGGAAGTTCCCAGCATATTAGGGAAATAACGTGCCTAATTAGGATCTCTTGGGCGTTACAGAGCGAGTCTCTCAATTGAAGCTACTCCTAATCACATGACGTGTGATCCCTTCTGCCTTATCCACCTAACTGGTTCCTGGAGGAACCAAACTAAAGATAGAGACAGGATTTGAGACGAGACGCGTTTTTGCACATTTGGAGGTAAATATAAAAATGGAGGTGATTAAGACTTCAAACAAAACTCTTTTATATAAAGTAATTGATCGTAACGACCAAGTTGGAGAATATTAGCATAATGTGCCCCTTTTTCCAATTTGGAAAGCGGGCCACCCAGATTTCTTAGTCCTGCTTGGCCCAGACATTTATATGCATTATATAAACTATATATTACACATATTATTAAATCAGGTAATGATAACGACGATGAGATTAACATAATAATCAGCTAAATGAACCTGGTGCTGTCCAATCAGGTCCATCGGGTTGTGATCTAGGTTTAGCATACCTGCTGATTGATAAATTTGGTCTCCAGGTCCGGGTTCACCAAAGATCCAACCAAAACCCAGAACATCTATAATTTCCCAGTTCCATGTCCAAATCCCTATCATGAAACTTATTAGACACAGGTCAATATAATCTGTTAACTGATTCATTTATAACTTCTATAGATTAAAAAGTAACAAAAAGTTTGCAAAATGCATTATAAAACCAATACAGCCCCCAAAACTTCTGATACAAATAAATACCAAGCCCAGTCCCGAAATTTGGTTTTACATGAAATTCCAACTCCAAGTTATTGTACTTGCATTCACTTTGCTGATGAAAGGGAGATTGATTTTAAGATTGAGTGGAATTTGCTAACATATTCATACGTGTGCTAGCTTTCTTGGCCTGCAAATAAGATTTCAAGAGAGGGTCTTGTTCGTAAAGCAGATGAAAGGTGGGGGTGATAATGGGCCAGGTTAGCGCTGGCCGAAGCTTTTCCAAGCCAACCCATTTAGTTGTCAGGCCCGTTTCAGCCCATGCATTTGAAAGTCAAGCCTGGCCAAACCCGTTCACTATTACATACCCAGCCTTTAGCATAGATAGCCCGCGGCCTGTCTCCTTCAAGTATTTGGCCAGACACTCTGGACCCGGTTATGACCCGATTAAGGCCTAAAATCCCAGCACATGAGCACCCCCAAACAATGGCTCATGGTACATGGTTAGATTCAAGTGTTACCTCCTCATCCCAATTACATCGGATTGTCACAAAAGCCAGTATCAAAGTCTGAATAGCAGTCCCTCCGATCATTCCAGCCCATATGCCCTGCAATAAAAAAAATAAATTCAAGGCTTCAAATTTCCAGGATCAAATCCCAGAAATCCAAACCTAAGCAAAATGTATTCTTCTTCTAAATGAACTATATATATATATATGTAAAAGGATTTTTCAAGCACAAACAGTTTGAAGATTGGAGATCCACAAATTGAATCAGGGGCCCACCTCAAAGGATACCAATTAGTAGGGTAAGGAGGATGGAATCTGGATTTTCAGGCAACCTCCTAATCTATGATGAGATCTTTCCATCTCCTATATTTCCACTAATTGGCCTGCATCCAGGACCCAATAAGACTATTTTCAAATGAAAATTTCGATTGATCCTTATTAAGTTTCTTCCTTTTGGCTACATTTGTATAATGCTCAGTAATTTACACAGAGCAAGTGCAAATCTTCTGCGGCATGGGCAGCACTTTTCCTTGAAGAAAAGATAATTTTGTACTAACTTTCCTCGAGTCCATAGAAAACAATTTCCTATGAGATCAAAACCACTTTCCATCCATGCACAAAAGCAGATTTCCGCATAATGCACACTTCCAACACAACACAAACAAGCCTTGTGAAGCTTACTTCCCAAAAAAAAAAAAAAAACAATTAGAACACACCAGAACACCAAAGTGAAAAATCCATCCAAGGAAAACCCCAAGGGGGATTCCAATCAAGTAGTAACATCCAATGTTAACGTATGCAACAAATGCTTGCCATCCGGAGCCAATAGCAACACCTAACAAACATATGAGAAAATAATAAGTAACAATAGAATGGCAACTCAAGTTCGAAATGAGCAAACAATAATACTTTCTTATAATATAAGACCATGCATCTGAGGTGGTAGTATGAAAAAAAGGACAATGAAGCAGATGATCCATGGTAACCTACGGTTAGCAGAATCTTACATGACTAATTTACCTGAAAGAATAGGTTGAATGCTGTTGAGTAGGATAGTGAAAGCCAAAAGGAATGCGAGTTTGTTAACTGCTTTGATTATGATGGCGCTCGAGGTGAAGATAGAGTGCAAACTCGTCATGGAAGGCCCTGATCAGTGACCAAAAAAAGAGCCCCATGACTGGAGGTCACCACGGACACCTTAGTTGCGAACTTGGCTGCTCTTCCATTGCCCGCTCCCAGCTCGTTCGAAACACGAACACTGAGTGAGGTACAATCATACAAGTGACCAGTCATTTGATCATTATCATCAAAACCATTCCATCTATTTGAGAATCAGTTTTGTGAGTTTCCTCTGACAATAAAAATAAGCAGAGAATGTGACAAGCTTTTGGAGTATGTGTAAATATGGGAGGGATTTGTGGATTGACCATTTATGAAAATTCAAACCCATAAGAAATTGCTAAATGTCCATTCTAAAGCAATGAAATGATTGTTTGGAAAGTCCTAAGTCATACATTCTACATCGCCCAAGTAATGAGTTTGAGAGGGCTTCGTATGCCTATTTGGGCCTATCACTTATTAGCCTTAGCGTTTGGGTTGGTATCTTTTACGGTATTGGAAGAGCGGAGGCCTATGATGCAAGTCTTTACATTCACAAAATTATTGGGAAATTGACCAGGTCATTTTTCAAGCTGGACCCACCATATGTGGACTAATAATCATATTTATTCATTTGACAACGAGTTTATCAATGAATTGTTAGGTATAAAAGTTTTGTCGTTCTGTTGTTGTCAATCAAATGGTGAGAATCTGGTTCTGTAAGAGAAATCTAAAGTGTTTTATTATTATTATTATTATTATTTTAAGGGTGGGTGGGGGAGGATCACAAGTTGAAGTAACAGAACACTACAGTCAAACCTATTTATTGAAAATCAGATCTCCTCAAAATAAATGCCCTCTCTGTATATGTGTTGCCCAGACTTTGCCCCCATAGGAGAAATCAGGTATATTTCCAACATTACTTCACTAACATAGAAGTTTGCTTTCCACCAAAAAAGCAAAAACAGAAGGGAAAAAAAAAAAGAGATGATAGAAGGTTGCTATACCTTGTCGATCGTCTTTCTCTCTACATGTTTCGCATTTATGACCAAAAATAAAAATAAAAAAAGGTAAGGAGAAGTGAGAATAAATGCATGGGTACTTACCCTGTTGCCGCTAAAAATCCAAATGAAATCATCATCTCCCACCCATTGATGCTCATGCTGTATTTGAGCAATAAATTGGAAAATAGAAAAGCCATGAGTTAGAAGAGTTCTATTAAAAAAACTACAACAAGAACATTGTGTGATTTGGTTATCATTAATATAAAACCTGCCCACTAACCCCCCATAATTTGACATTCACTCTAATTTAGAACTTAGATAAACTATACTCAATTTTGAATTCAATTTCCTAAAAATCTATTAATAGGCCACCTCGTCTTCATAGAAACAACCAAAGAAGTAATCCCACGTTGAAGTGTTGATGGCCGCTGAAGGACATAGATAGGGTGTGTGTGGAGGTGTGTGAATATACCTAAGAAAAAAAAAACTAAAGTGGAACCGTGGATGCACTCAAATCCAGGGTCGTGATGGTCTTTTTCTTTTGATTTTATGGCCCAAATTTTCCCACAATGAGACATTTTGATCACACTATTCCCCTGACATGATAAAGTTGTCTCACATGGGGCTTAATGGGAGGAACTGTCGCAATCCCGCCCAACTCAATATGATATTGTCTGCTTTGGCACGTGCACACACGAGAGGCTTCTGGGGACTTGATAATTCCAGTGTGGCATTTGGACATAGCGCCATGGTTATGTGGATTCCTCTTTTTGGGCTCACGGGATCACATAACCTGATCTTGTCTCAAGGGATTAGCCGGGCGGATTCTCGGACTTGGATAGTCTTGTTATGCCTCAAGCAAACCTGTTCTTAATTCCCCGACTCATGCAAAATTATCATTAATAAACCATATAACCAAACCAGATAGAAAGGGCATCTACCGCGACTTCAGCATTCTTCATATTCCCAGTCAACAAAATCAGTATTCTGTAATACCAATTCTCCAATCTGCATTTGCAAAGGAAAGTAAAATAAAATCGAATATAATGATGAAAAGAGATGCTATAATATGTTCCTATATTTTGGAATGATAAGCAGAGACATTGAGAGAAAAAATACCAGACCATAACACCCGAAGCCGGCGACAACTTGAAGAACTTCCACAACCCTGAGAAGGCCTCAATGGAGAAACCTGTCCATGTGAGAGGACACCCTCCTAGAACAGCATAACAAATCTGAATCACCACCACAACCCACCACGGTAAATTAAGCGAAAAGGCTGCTCCAATAATCCCCAGATTGAGCCGATAGACCAAAAGCCAGCTGATGAACGCATGAAACACAAAGCCCACTGCTGACGAATAGGCTGAGACTTTGTTCTTCTGCTGGCACTGGAAGAACCTCTGGAGTGGGAATTGGAAGGGATATGAGAAATGAACTGGAAGCATCCTAAGGGACAAGGATCCTGCCACTGCAGCCATGTCCTTTGGCTGCCCCATTAGCTCGAGAACTGGCGTTGTAAACATGTAAATGGGAGAGAGGAGGGTGGAGATGCAGAAAAGGACGATCCAGCTCCTCTGCAGGTAGATGCCCAGCTTGTGGTATTTCCTAGCACCATAAGCTTGCCCACAAAGGGTTTTCCAGAGCACTGGCCATGCCCAACTGAAGATGCCATGATTCATAAGATCAAAATTTTCATATATTATTTACGTAGGAATGTTGAGAGGTGGGTCCATAGCAGTGGCAAACCCGACCCAAACCACTAACCCAACCCAGATTTGTATATGAGTAGGCCACGGGTCAGGAGAGGCTAGCCCGCATTTAAGTGGGCCGGGTTAGTGTATACCCGTGCATAAGCCATCCGACCCTTATGACCCACATTTTTCATGAAACATTTTTCCTCTTTTGTTGGCCGATTAATATTTTGGTATTTAAAATCTGAATTTCCTGGATAATAGATACTATATTTCAATATATTGTGATTTTAATATATTATGGTGCATGTTAGAATTTCTTACACTTTTAATGATCTTCGTCGTTCATATTTGTTGGGGGTGGGAACGGAACACACTATGGCTCTGTTTCTTCAGTAGAAAATTTTTTTTTTTAATGTTAACTTTCATTAATTAAACTTAAGTGTACATGAGGGAATCCTGAAAAGTCAAGTAGGAAAGAAAAGAGAAGCACAAACCAACACCACAAAAATAAACCCTACAACCACAAGAGAAAGAGGGAAAACATTAAAGGAAGACTATCTCCTTCCAATTCCTCAAAATGATATCAATAGAAATCCCATGAAATTGAGGAAGCAAGGACACCCATGAGGCGATGGTGAATTTGAACTTGTATGCAAATTCTTTAACCGAAGTGTTGGAGTCTTCAAAGCATCGAGAATTCCTTTCCTTCCATACGATCCATAAAAGCGCCAAAAAGGCAGTTCTCCACATAATCATTCCTTTGGTCGATCCCACCTCTAACAACCATGCCTCAAACAACCCACAGATGGACCTCGGATGTGCCCAGCTACAATGAAACCAGCTTAAGACTTCAAACCAAAGCCCTTGTGCTACTTTACAATTTAATAAGAGATGATCAATTGATTCCTCATCTGCTAAGCACATAGGACACACATTGGCTATGATTTTTCTACGCCAATGCAGGTTATCTATAGTCAAAATAGCACCTCACAATACTAACCAATTGAACACCATGACCCTTCGCGAAATCTTCAATAGAATTATTGACAAGAATTTATGATGCTGGAGATTTTTAGATAATGATGTGATGGTTGTCTCTTGGCATTTTCAAACTCCACTTTTCTTTGTTGGAATTCTGAATTCAAACCACCTGAAAAGTCACTCATATTCTTATGAATTCCTAAATTCCAACCTATTATTTTTGGATACTCCAATAGACAGGAAGATTTAGGAATTCCACCCCCAAGGAACAACTTACTAAGAATTATTCTTTGGAAGAAACAGACCCTAGTTCAACTTTATGCTTCTTTCATGAGGTCCAATATTAATAATACTCATCCTACCAGCAACAATAGATGGTAAGGAAAATCCTTTTGTAGCGTGGCATCCATCGACTTACATAAGTCGGGCCACTGCATCGAGTGCAGGTTACTCTATGTTGTGACTTCTCATCTCAGTCCAAATTATCCACTTTCAAATGTAAATGATTCAAAAGTGTCGAACATCTCTTAAAAGATCCATGAAAAGATCTTCTGTGCTTAAGTTGGTTCTTTGTTATTATTTATTAATCCTTATTTGAGCAAGATTACGAATTTTAATCCCTCGCGACATATAGAATCCTTTACCGGGTTCATCTTGCTGGGCTTAGGAAAATGGACTGATCCTTTTTGAGGTTCTATCATTAGTTTTGTAGCATTTTGTCTTCTATGCTTTCCTTGGTGTCGCTGGCTGTTCTTGTTTGAATTTATCTCTTTTATAAATATATATATATATATATAAAGGGAGGTGCTCTAGTGAGAGACGCCCTCACGAAGTTGGTGAGAGATAGGTGGGGGCCCTCACATCTAAGTTGGTGGTCCTTGCATTTAAGTTTGTGAGAGTGGATATGGATGTGAGGGCCCCCACCCATCTCTCATAAACTTGGTGATAGTGCCTCTCACATGAGCACCTCCCATATATAAAACTCAAATAGATAATGCCTTAAAGCCTCCATAAATAAATAAGAATATAATCATGTGACAATTCAATCCATCTGCGCTGATCATAAACAGATTGGGACCAAAGAGATTAAAGAGCAATACTATGCAGTCTTGCACTAGTAGAATTGAAACACATTTCACCACAGGATATGGTAAACTGCAACCGTTAAAAATGGGATTTCTTGAAAATAAATTACCACAGGAAACTGCTTTGCACAAACATTTTTTCTGATTTCTATACGCATACTAATCTCAAGATAAACTGAGCATTTCATCTTTTTACCATCTTGGGTCCTAGCTGTTGATGCGGCGAAACACTTTCTGACGTGAAATGTGTTTCAACCTTTCGCGGACCCTGTTGGGTCTCAATTTGTTTTCCATTAAAAAATTGTGGAAAGTTCTTTCAGCACATAACATAAAAATTGGTAAATGTCATAATGGAATAATGAAAAATCATTCTCCCTCATGTTATTAAATTTCCTCAGTATACCAATCCTACCAAAACCTAAAGACAGCATACTTAGTTTGTGTAACACCCTGTGGGACTTGTAGAGTCCCTTGTATCCCGTGTGTTCACCACGGCGTTATCCACAGCAAAAGTTAGCTAGTCAAGTAGCAACCATGGGTAGTTAAGCCTAAGCTATGGACTTGAATGTTTTCGATTGGGGACTTGTGGAGTCTTGTATCTCAGTACTCGTTGGCTAGTGATGGGCATACCGAATTTTTAACCAGATCAGCCACTTGAGCCCAGGTCCACAACTTTTGGCAATACACAATTTTTTCTAGAACGAGTCAAACTCACTCCTCAACACTCCTTGGGTGCAACATACTTCTCAATACCCGTTTGGGTTATTCAATTGTATGATGAAGTGAAGTAACCATTTCATTAATTTCCACCCAAAATGCAACAGAGACTGGGATTTTTTTTGTGATTGTTATTTGCTTCAATTCTCTGAGTGAGCAGCGCAGTCTTGAAGATTGCCATGTTTGGCCAGTTGACTGGCATGATCAGATGAACCGACCCTCCTTTTTGCCTCCATGATTGTTCGTTTGACTATCCCTCTTAGACCAGGTGTCCATTGGATCACAGGCACCTCATTTTTTCGCCTGGCCTTCGTCTCAATGACATATCAACTGCCTTCTATTTTTTGAATTTTTTTTTTTTTTTACTTTAAATTCGTGATCCAAGCCATTCATATTTTTTATAGGACTAAATAATTTAATAATATTTAATTTCATATCTTAAAGCCAAATCACGAGTTATATATCTTGAAGACATCAAATTTATTGGTTTTGAAATAAATTAAGAAATCGCAGTGTAACCCATGTTACTCAAGAAGTTGAGTACTACATAATATGCACAATTACTTTTGAAAAGATAATAAAAGTCAGTGATGCCTCATAAGTTGATATATTTCAAAGATTCTGTTATGTCATTAGAAGAATACCTGTGGATTAATAGCATGAAACAACCTCATGAAAATTAAGTATTATAATGAGAGGCATATATAGTGAAGGATTTTGAGTAATCAAGAATATCAATTTCACATAGAACATGCAAGTTTTATTATGATAAGACTTTTGAGATTTTTAATAAATAATTACATATAAGCATTGTGCGATGCAGTGGTTGGGTTAGTTGTTTAAAAAGACAAGAGGCTATGAGCCCAAGTCTCACACAACCTATACATTTTTAGCTTTTTACCGAGGCTCAATAAAAAAAAAAGTCAAAAGTAATCCAAAACCCTCATCTTTAATATATTATAATTATTGCCATGAATCGTTTCTATGTCGACCGCGTAAGGAACATAGGATGCTTTGACAAATTGACTTTGGTCAACAACACAGGAGAATTTTCTCTATGGGCCCACCTTTGACCAATGTAGATCCTCTTTTTTTTTTTTGCCACGACTCTTTTCAACCTCTTAGCCCCCAATGATCTAACACCGGATAAGTTTTATGCGCGTCAAACCTTCACTCACCATAAAAAAAAATTATGGTTAAAAGACCATTAAACTTTTTTGGGCAATTAGATTAAGTTTGATAGGACTATTGTTTGGATGACCTTTATGTATAAGGAGACCTTTCCGTCCATCCTACCCTCAAGTATAAGAATGCCTCCAAGCGGGCCCCATGAGCTCGACCGCATTAGCATATATTCATTAGGTTCATAGGTGACAATCCTCCTAACAGGGCAATTCTTTAGGTCTTATTTCTTTGTAAGATGGGATTTTAATACATACGAACTCATAAACAGATGAGCTTCATGCTCCATTGGAGATTATGATGGAGCTATAGAGGTACCCAATAAAGGAAATGAGCTTAAGAGTGAAGGATATATAAGGTGGACAAGTACGTAAATGGCACCTTGACTTTCCTGGGGTATTAGATTACGAAGGTAATGATTCGTTACTCATTTCCATCTTCCCTTGATTCAATTTGCACTATAAGGGAGGTTGATTTATGGTCATTTTTTAATATTCTCCTTTAATTCTTCATTTCTAACCACTTATAAAAATACAATCCTAGATATTAGATCACTAGAAACAAAGCGGCCCTTAAGATGCATTTCCGTTATTGTGTACCCTGATTTCTGTGGAGGCAGCCAAACGAAAATCAACATTTCTTCCTCCTAAGTGACAATTTGTAGTTGAGAACCAATAAAGCCATTTTCTTTCCATCAATATTGTTGATTTATGAATTTAGTAGAATAACCTATTCAAGTATTCTATTTCTTTCGGTTAAGTTTGAGTTTTATTTATTTTGGTTTGGATTATTGATAACCGAACCCCAATTAGGAGCTTCACATATTTCCTTTGAGTAGGAGGCTTATGGGATCCTAACTTGAAATACAGGCTCATTCTGGAGAGGATTGTAACTAGTGACTTTGGTTGTCTCAATACATAAACCAGCGCCAACTCTTGAGTCAAGCTCGACCCTGAAATAATTAAAAACAAGGTTAGAGAGTCAAGTTAATTTTTTATGCAAATCAAAATAAAATAATGACAAATGAACAAAAGATATATGAGAAACGCGAGTGTACCTTCATACAACAAAATAAATTAACCATCAATATATTATCAGCAACTTTTTGGAGTTTTGAAAGTAGGAATTTAAGCTATGGTACTATGATTACTATGCTTTTCTTTTCCTTTTTGTCTTTTCTTACTTCTTAATTTAAGCTAGGTTGAGGATCTAATGGTTAAATCAATGTTTTATTTTTGTTTCTTACTCACCATGTCATCAATGTTTCCAACTAACGGCAGCAAGAGTTGGAGGGGTTAACCCACCTGGGAGATGGTGGAGTGGCATAATACATGAGTTTACACCTCACACCTTATTTTGAAACAGACCCTAGATTTACCCAAAGTACATTTGTATGGGTCTAGCCTGATGCTACCGGGGTCTTATTGGGTCAATGATCTCAGAAATACCGACCTCATCAAAGAATAACAATAATAAATAAATAAATAAAAAGGAGTTGGATCGGTGTCTCGTAATGAGCTTAGAGTGGTGTTGGTTATGTTATTTAAAAATTTTGGGGCCATGGAGTCTAATGATGCAAAAGCTGTAGCTATTTTAGAAGCTCAAGGATTTCCCCGCGGCTTCATTTCAAGCTTCTTTAATTGCAGATAGTAACACACTTAATGCTGTTACTTAAATTTCGCACATTGGGCCGGAGGCCAATAATCTTGGGGACACTGGCAAAACAAGGGGTACTCGAGTCTTCTGAGTTGGTTGATTTCACTATGTAATTTCTTTGGTTTTGCATCTTTATCTTCTTCTTTTTTCTGGTATCTCTCTTTATACCATTGTTATTATTCTCCTAGCTTTTGGGTAGGGTATTTTTGGTTGTATGTTGTCTCTTTACCATAACCAATAACCAATAAAAAAACAAATAAAGAAAGTAACAAGATTGAGCCAGTTATTGAGCAAGTAGGAATCACCCAGGTGACTAAATTCCCTACCTGCTAACCATTGACTCTTTCCTAAGATTCCTGAATCCCTGGCCGCCCTGTGCTTTTTTTTTTTCTACCAAAAAAAAAAAAAAAAAAAGAAGACAGATGAAACAGAGCAAACTGTCTTCTAGTCATCGAAGTCCTCTTTTACACCCTCTTACAACCTACAAAAAGCCTCCCCAAAAATGTGGAAAGATCAAAAAACAATACTACAAGTCTACAACTCCCTAATCACAGCCCCTTTAAATTTCTTTGAAAAACGTAACCATGTCAATGAACCAGGAGCACTTGGAAAGCTTGGAAACTGCAAAAAATCAAACCTCACAACAAGAAGAAGAGAAGAAGATGAAGAAAACCAACGCCATCAGATTGTGGCTACTTGTTCTCAACTGCAGCTTCCTGGCTATCGGCCAAGTTGGTGGCCCACTGCTCTTGAGGCTCTACTACTTGCACGGCGGCCAACGTAAATGGCTCACAAGCTGGCTGCAGACTGCTGCCTTCCCAATCCTCCTCCTCCCAATCTCCATCTCCTACGCGCTAGCACCCGCCGGAGGGAGGACCCAATCCATATTCCCCGTCACGCGCAACCTCTTCCTCGCCAGTGCCTTCATCGGCTGCCTCTTTTCTCTCGATAGCTATCTCTATGCCTTTGGGCTGTCTTATCTCCCTGTCTCCACCTCCACCCTCCTAATGGCCACCCAAACCGCATTCATCGCCGCATTTGCGCTTCTCATCGTCAAGCAGAAGTTCACCTTCTACTCTGTCAATTCAGTCATGTTAATGACACTTGGAGCGGTCGTTCTCGGTGTTCATGCAAGCAGTGACCGCCCTGCCAATGTTTCGAATGGGAAGTACTTCGTGGGTTTTTTCATGACGCTCGTTGCGGCGGCCGTCCTCGGGCTCATACTGCCCCTGATAGAGGTGACTTACTCAAAGGTGTGCAAGGCCATCACCTTCCATCTGGTCATGCAGATGCAGTTCCTTGTGTCCATGTTTGCTACTCTGTTTTGCACCATAGCCATGCTTATAAACAAGGACTTCCAGGTAACTTAATTAGTCATCTCTAAGCTTAATTAGATCACGATCCCCCTTCTATAAGGACCCTTTTGTTTGATTGGGTATCAAATTTATAGAGATTCTAATTGGCCCCTTTCTATCAGAAGGGCTCAGAGATGTAGCATTTAAAAGAAAAGATTTTTTTTAGAGGATTAAAGATAGGAGATCTACAAGTGGTAATCAAATAATCTCTTTTTCAATAGGAAATGACATTGGTATTATTATTTTACAGGTAATTTCGAGAGAGGCGAGAGAGTACGGGCTCGGAGCAACCAAGTACTACATGGTGCTGATCTGGGGTGCCATAGCCATGCAGCTGATGGTGATCGGGAACATGGGTGTGATATTCTGCTCTTCATCTCTCTTCGGTGGCATTTTTATAGCACTTCTAGTCCCAGTTCAGCAGGTATTTGCAGTTATCTTCTTCCATGAGAAGTTCAATGCGGAGAAGGGATTGGCACTGGCAATGTGCCTGTGGGGATTTGCTTCTTACTTCTACGGAGAGTACAAGAAGACTTTAAAGGTCGCTACTGTAACCACACCAGAGCAGCCAAATGCAGTGTAATCAGGCCGAGTCCTACCAAGAATATTATTATTATTATTGTGTACTAGTTGTGTTAGATTACAATGATAAGATTATATTTCTGTTTGTGGTGAAGGTTGGAGAATGATTACAACGAAATTTTTGATATATCATCCTGTCTTTTCTGCCTACTAAAAAAAGAAGGAACCTTTCAAGAACTAGTAATTGTACAAATCACCCGACTGTGAATGGAGCATTTAAATACCCCATAATGAGGGGATAAATCTTTCAAAAACTAAATTATAGTGTTTTGGGTAAGAACGTTCTACAGATTGGGTGAGAGAGAAACCCAAATCTCTTGGAAGTAAGAAAACGGTGTGTATAGATAAGGATGCCCACAAAATTCCCTTAATGGAATGGAAAAATAAGATCCATTAAGATGAGAAAGAAAAACTGTTTAGAAATGGTAGGATCAAAATTAAGATTCATCACCACCATCCACACCACCAAACCTAGTTGTTTGAATATGTGACTTGTCATGGACAATGATGATGAGTTGTGCTTTTACCCCAAAAAAAAAAAAACCGATGATGAGTTGTGTCTTGGGCCAATGTATTTGGATCTTTTTATCCCTCCCATTACAGATAATGCAGGCCGCCCCACATTAATTTCTTTTAATCAATAAGAGTAGTGGCCCTGCCTCAAATTTTGCCATTTCGGAGGGCCCTACTCAAAATTATACATGTATAATTTAGCCAAAAAAACAAAATAATTCAAGTTAATAACGTTTTTTTCTTCGAAATTAATTTAATAGCCTTTAAAATAGA
Source organism: Persea americana (assembly GCA_029852735.1). Taxonomy (NCBI): domain Eukaryota; kingdom Viridiplantae; phylum Streptophyta; class Magnoliopsida; order Laurales; family Lauraceae; genus Persea; species Persea americana. The sequence goes on from CM056809.1 coordinate 16,302,025, forward strand.
TAGGTACATTTTGATGAGAAAACAAGGTGTAATTGCCCATAAAAGAAGCTTTTGATAAATGTTTAAGGGAAAACTAAATATTTCAATAAAAGGTAGTCTTTTTTAATTAAAAGAATCAAGGGTGATGTTACAAATAAGAAATATGGGAAGGAGCCTATGGAAAATTCTACTATTACAGTAAGAAACCCATTTTCTTTTCCATTCTTTCTTGAGCAAGACGTAGAAACACGTTTCTACGCCTCACCATAAAAAAATAAAAATAAAATAAAATAAAAACCCCTAAAACAGTATAGGAGAATCTATAATGGTGGCATAGTATCTTTATTCCATGACATTATTAAATAAACTGAGGTGCAGATCTCACCAAAAAAGGCATTCCGTGATATCATGTAATAATCCAACATTCCGTGGGACATTTGTTTATTAGATTATTTCAAAATATCGAAGAAAGTCGGGTAATTCTATGATATAACGGAATCGAGATCTTCTACCATTGTTACAAAGTATTTGGGCCCTCCATCATGTTTCTTAATTTTAATGAATTTTTTCATAAAAATATATATATTAAATAATTAAATATTTCAAGGAAATTGTGTCCGAAAAAGGTCAAAATACTCTGTTTCTTCTAGGACCAGAAGAGACAACATGGTTCACAAAATGGCAAAAGGCAGCTTGAGTCACCTGTCAATCCCACGTGAGCATGGGTTGCGGCTATATCGTCTTGTTAGTTGTTATCCCACGCGAAGCACGGTCGCTGATTGCATTCCCTATTCCTCCATCGGATCTTCCACCTACCCATTCCTCCAATACTATATTTGCAACCGATTTCATTACTCACTGTAGAAGAGAGCTGTAATATGAGAAGTGTGCATTTGTTTACTCTTTCGTTTTCATGGCATTCAATTTCTAGGAATTTATGGTAAATATGGGTTCCAAAAGTTATTAATTGAAGATCCGTGGGGTGAAGGATGCTGGTTTTACTAGAGAAATTCCCTTTTTTATGACGTTGGCATCCTCCAGGTCTTTTACCCAATGAAATTAATTTTCAATATGACACCAGCTAAACTCACACAAACGCACATCGGGCAAATTTGGGGAAGGTTTTAAAGTAATTATATATGAGGTTTGATATCGGCAATTTAAAGATAATGATTATAATATAATTTGAAACCTACATTAAAAATCTATGTATATTAAAATAAATGTCCTCCCAATGCATGGGCTCTCGCAAAATTTCAACCTAATAATTTCAACCTAATAGAAAATTGATCCACCATCAGATTGATTAGGCTAAAATACATGTTTTTTTTTTATAATATTGTTATATAAGAATATCATACATGATCAAATTTACGGTCATTTAAAATGATTTTGAGATGAGATTTTGTCAAATTGTATAAAAGTATGTGGTCTAGTTTCACGGATTTGCATACGTTCGTATCATAAGATGGGTATGCCAAAAAAAGAAAAATAAAACCACTGCACAGGGCGGAACCAATGTAGAGGAGGAATCTAGACAAGTCCTCCCTTCCCAAAATTCCTTCAACTTTTCTTTAAAATCTATTGTTTGCCCTTTTTATATGAGGGGCCTGATTCTTCAGTAGAACTCCTAGAATTCATGTTCGAGGGAATTTTAAATTTTTCGAAAGTTGTCCCCTTGACATGGAATTCAAAATCCCTCCTCTTGGTAGAGTATTTGAAATTCAAACCTAATGCATAGAGAATGAAATTCTAGGAATTCTAAAAAGTCATTTCAGACCTTTTAGGTGGCTAGAATTTTGAATTCTAGTGAAATAAGTATGGCATTTCAGGGGACAAAATGTCACCTCATGTCAAAAAAAAAAAAAAAAATCCAACATGGTAAATTCTTGTCTGGAACTCTAGTAAAGAAACGTGCCCTAAATGACATGAGATGGTGAATGGCTTTGATTCGCCAAGAAAAAAAGCATAAAAAGAAACCTTACGGGTGTTCTACGAGGAATTTTACAAAATGCCTTTATATATATAAGGGGACATTCATGTGCATCTATCCTTCACCATATGGTGAGGGCACTTTTGACATTAATGTGCATCTATCCTTCACCATATGGTGAGGGCACTTTCCCTTTTTGCACATGAATCCCCCTTTTGTACTTTACCCTTTCTACTTCAAATCCTCATTTTGTACTTGAACAATACCATTTATGGAAGCATCTCTCATCCTATGGTGAGGGAAATATGCATATGATCATTTCTTATATATAAATATATATATAGGAGATGCTCCTATGAGAGGCACTCTCACCAAGTTGGTGAGAGAAGGGTGGGGGCCCTCATATTTAAGTTGGGGATCCTTATATATAAGGAGTTCTACCAAATGCCCATTCCAAAAGGAGGCATTTTTACCCCTGTACAAACATCCAATAAAAAGCAACCATATCTATTATTATTTTGCTACATTCAATACAATGATAAATAGAGAATGAAAATATAAAGTAAATATTATTGTTTATACAAAATGGACATTTAATGAGAAAGTAATGACTCTTTTGAGAGGCCCATTATATATCGATAATATGACAATTCGACTTTCAATGTGGGATTGCCACGTGATGATTTCAAGCACCCTCACAATGTCCAGGTGGCCCTAAAGTTTTTCTTCCAAAAATTTGAGTTGCCCAATTCAACCATCCTTGAATTTCTTAAAAACCCAGCTGGAGTGCAAAGGAAACTTCCTTTTAATTAAATCACCTAGTTTTTCTTTCCCTCATCTCGGTTTGAATTATTGCATTTTTATAAGTGAAACTTTGGGTGGCTTAGATTTCATAGTGAGCCCAATAATGAATTTTGACAAGTGGGCCACATCTGGGCATACCAACTATTTACTTTCTGCACATTTTAAAGTTCAACCTGACACTTACAAGAAAGAATCGAAACAAAATTCAGTAAGTAGTAGACGTCTCTCTATTGGCAAAATTATGTAAGGGTGGGTGGAGATTTTTTCTCCAATCTCACCTACTTAAAAATTTTTAGGGCATGCTTGTGTACACTCCCTTTCCGCAGGAAAAGAAAATTACAATGTCAGCAAATTCCATAAAAATGGAAACCTTGGAAAATGATTTACGTAGAATTTAGAAATTCATATTTAGTGCATAAAAAAAATTCCTCATTGAATTGGTACTAATGTTGTTTCGTGCGGCGTGTATTCCTTATAGAAAATCAAATTTTCTTATTTAGTGAAACAACTTTTTGAAGAAAAATAACATAACATGTATATTACTTATTCAACATCAAATAATAGTTTATCTAAAGAAATAGAAAATGATAGAGTTGTAGGGTTTTTGGTTGAAATTGATAAGAGTGAGGAAAAGAGGAAGAAGTTTTTTTTCGAGAAAATCCATTCCCACCCCCCCAACTTGGAAACCCATTTCTACAATTATCAAGGAAAATGCTCACGAGGCAGGAAAGCATTTTCGTGGAATTGTTTCGCACCAAACACCTGAGAAATAGGTTTTCTGCAGAAAATCGTCCACTTTTCCACGGAAAAGTGCTACACAAACATGCCCTAAGGTTGGGATTTTTTCGCAAAAGGAAAAGAAAACCTCTATGCTTGCTCTTTTGATTTATGGATTTTTTTTAGTTCCACTTTGATGGATGACCACGTGTTCCTCTATTATTTAACATGTTAAGGGATGGGAATTTTAGGATCATGAAAGATAAGAAATTATATGCTTTTTTTTTTTTTTTTCTAAAAGGAGCTTCATAAATTTTAGGAATTTTTTTTTCTTGGGTGGTGGGGTGTTTGGAGGGTGGGCAATATTTTGAATTTATGAGTTTTTTTAATCTATTTTGGTAGATATGGAGTGAATTTATTGCGTAGCCTCAATTAAAATAATTGTAGAATTTTTTAGGCTCAAAAAGTAATATGGTTTGGAGTTTTTTTTTTTAATCTTAGAGTTGTTCTCCAATCTAGATTTCTTTCTTAAGTTTTAGGTGTTTGGAATACATGATAGGAAGTAATGTGCTCATGTTCATGATATTTGGACATGTATTGTGTCTCACTGCGCCCTTAAATAATATTATTCACATAAAATTTTAAAACACAATGGTTGTCATGAAAGATACTATTTAAAATCCATTACCATCTTTTCCTCCCTTTTATCTTTCCCTCTCTCTTCACTCCGCCCCCAATAGACTACCAGCCACCACACCTTCTGTGGTCCAACCACTATCTAGGGAAATGAGTGACAATATCACCAGTCAAGTGACTAAGGGTATCTACTATCTACTACTGTTATAGAAGATAGAATGTTGCAAAAAATTTTCACTACACCATGTGGGGCCCACCTCTACCTATTAGAATAGAATATGATAATATATTAATATTATATTATAATAATATCTACTACACTTATATTTTTTTATTTCTATCTACTTCTACTTATTATAAAAGAGGGACTGTTGCATATTTTTTTCACTACACTATTGTGGGGCCCACCCCAAAATATTATAATAGAATATAATAATATATTATTATATAATATTTATACCCTTATTATCTATCTACTATTATAAAAGAGGAGACATTGCAAACTTTTCCACTACACCATTGTGGGGCCCACCCTCAAATATTATAATACAACATTTTCACTACACTATTGTGGGGCCCACCCCAAAATATTATAATATAATATAATAATATATTATTTTGAGAAATTACAAACTTTTTCACTACACCTTTGTGGGGCCCACCCCAAAATATTATAATGCAAACTTTTTCACTACACCATTGTGGGGCCCACCCCCAAATATTGTAATATAATATAATAATATATTATTATGAGAAATTGCAAACTTTTTTATTACACCATTGTGGGGCCCACCCCCAAATATTATAATATAAGATAATAATATATTATTATAAGAAATTGTAAACTTTTTTATTACACCTTTGTGGGGCTCACTCCCAAATATTAGAATCTATCTATTATTTTATCTATATCTATTATTATAACAGATGAAGAGAAGTTGCATACTTTTTCACTACACATTTGTTGGGCCCACCCCTAGATATTATAATATATTATAATATAATAATATATTATTACATAATAATAATAATAATAATAATATAATATCTATACCCTTATTATAAAAGAGATGAAAGTGTCATACTTTTTCTCTACACATCTGTGGGTCCCACATAGTATTATTATATTATATATATAAAATAAAAGAGAATTACACATATGTTGGCCCCAATAAAAGAGAAGACCTTGTCATGCCTAACTTGTCATGCCTTTTCACTCCATATAGACATCTATGGGCCCCACTTAGTATTATTATATTATATATATGTATACAATAAAAGAGAACTACACATCTGTGCGCCCCACTTGGTAAAAGAACTTGTCAAGTTTTTTCTTTACATCTACACATCTGTGGGCCCCACTTAGTATTATTACAACATCTATAGGCCCCACTTAGTATGATTATATTATATATATATATATAATAAAAGAAAACTACACATCTATGGGCCCCACTTAGTAGAAGAACTTGTCATGCTTTTTCTCTACTTCTACACATCTGTGAGCCCCACATATTATTATTATATTATACATATATAAAATAAAAGAGAACTACACATTTGTGGGCCACACTTAGTAGAAGAACTTGTCATGTTTTTTCCCTACACATCTGTGGGCTTCACTTAGTATTATTAAATTATATTATATATATAATCAAAGAGAACTACACATCTATGGGCCCCACTTTGTATTATTATAGTTTGATGAAATGCTTATCTCAAATGTTCATGAAAAGGATTGTGTTTGAAGAATTTGTATATTCGTTGCAAAATCTCAAATGAGAAATTCCAATTGAGATTTTCATGTGTAGGAAATTTCAACTTCGATCCCAATGCCTGTAAAGACACGATTTGCTTGTCAGAGGAAGAGATGAGAATGAAAATGTCAAAGATTGCTTGGAATCCTTGTGATTTGTTATTTATCCGTTTAAAACTATGAGTTGGGTACTGTTCTGGTTGGTTGATATTTTGTTTCATTGAATTTGCAATGCTAGAAATAAAATATGTGAAATAGAATTGTGACATTTTAAACATTTAGTGCTTCAACAACATTCAACAAAGTGAACTTTGTGACAATAAAAAATCTCTTTTTAATGTTGGGCATTTTTTTTATGTTACTGAAATAGCAAAATTTACTTTAAATTTTTATAAGCAATTAAAAATGAAGAAAATTTGAATATTAAAAAATGACAAGCAATATTAGAAATGAAATAGAATTTTAAAATTCAGGGGAGGTAGTGACCAGTTGAGGTGTTTTTTTTTTTTTTTTTTTTTTAATGTTGTTTTGGTTGTTTTTGTGTTGTATTAGCCAGCTTGGTGGATTGATCATCTTATATATTATCTTTGACAGTAGTGGTTTTGGCATAAGGTTTGGTCCATTTATGACTATTTTTTAATCTTTTAATGCGTTCCCCTCAATCTGAAAAAAAGAAAGGAAAAAAAATAATTGTAATATGTTACACATTTTAGTGCATCAAACTTTATAAGGAATGACAGCAAATAGTTCCTAAGAGTTATAGGGCTTCAAATTTTCATTAGTGGTTAAAATGTAAAATCATACATAAATATTAAAAATGACAATCAAATAACTTCTCTTTTAATGGAATTTGATTTGGGAAAAATGAGAGATGAATGCTCATCCATCATCCTGGAACTCAAATCTCACGAAGGTCAAGGTCCCGTTTGCATCTATAACCTCGTGTCTTTCACCCCTCATTTCACTATGAATTCCTATGTATACTAGCAAGTATGTTATGGTGCAGTAGAAATCCGCAATCGATACAAAATACTATGCACAAGTAGATCTAACCAAATAGTCACTCTAAAATATATAGAAAAATATTTTATGTGGTTTGATAATATGCTTGTGTCAGATCAGAAAAAGAAATACTGGGACATATATATCCCGTTTACTAAGAAAGTATGATGTTTTCATACTTAGTGATGAGGACTTAGGTGGCATTAGTGGGTTGAAATGAGGAAGTTATTTCATTGATGTATGGATGCACTAGCCAAAGATACAGAGATAATGTGGAGAGGCTTAAGGTCTCTTTAAATGCTTCATTTTCTTAGTAGCGAGATAATTTCGGTGTCATGAAAGTTTTTTTTGTGAATATGCAAGCGTATGTAGATTTTTTTCATATAAGCCTTTTCTTGATTTCTTCATTACATGCAAGTTGGTTTTCTTTTAAATTTTATTACTATATATCAAACCAACATCTAATGTAAGTGACTAATGGCTTGTCTTATTACTTTTTGAATTATGATAAGGTATTTTATTTTTACTTTCAAGTTTTTATGAGTATGATGCAATGGAACCCATCATTTTGATATGCCAATTCATGTTTTTAGATCCACCCTCTTATTTTGATTTAAAGTGATTGCTTTAGGGCCCCTGTTTTTTTGTTTTAGGCAATTCTGCCAACATGCATTCCTTCATTATCATTCTACATGCTAAACTATGTTTGAGGGTGCTAATTGTCTTTCTTTATAATTTTGCATGCTTCATCCAAGGCATCATCTCAGGCCGAACCAGTATTACTCTTAGACTTGATTCATGTCCAACATTGCAACCACATTACTATAATGCTAGGATAATGAAGTTTTCATTAAATTTTCTTATGAAGTTTGAAGGAAGTAGTTGTGCCTATCCTGAGAGTGCATGGCGAAACATTTCTTTGTAGTTGGTTCTCTTGCATCAAATTATGATATGTGTTTCAAAGATTTACTTATAACAAAATTAGAATGTAACATAACTGATTTATGATACATAAAAAGCTAACGAAAGTGCCACAAACATACATAGTTCAAAATTTGGTAGCGATGTCATATTAATTCAAGAAAGCTTTTTAAGTTGTTGCTTTGGCCCTCATCCTGACATATCAATCTTGTAATATTCAAATTTCTTTGTATTAGTATTATTGTCATTCGGTGCTTCTCAACATGAATTTGATATGTATTTGGCGCTAGGTTTTAGACAAATTTTATTGGAAAATAAACAGGACGATCGATCTATATTGAAATTGGTGAATGTTTTGCCTAATCATGTATGGTCAGAAAAGGTTGGTTTTCAACTTTTTTTCTGTTAGTTTCCTTCCATATATCTTATTATTCTATATTTTCTTACTTTTTTTTTATTGAAGCTTTTACTGAATTTCATAAGAACAATGAGTGATTGTAAATTGCTTAATTTGCCAAAAAAGTTGAGCTATATGTAAACTGGTCATTCTCGATTGGGATCGTTAATATTGAATTTCTCAATGACTTTATTTTTCCAGATTATCATAATGAAAAAGTATGTTCCTTGCACGTGCATTGCACGTGCAGGGCTCCACTAGTTTTCATAAATAAATAAATAAAAATTTGTTCGACACCCTTTGCCAATATCTTTATATTTTTTTCATGGTTACCCATTCAATCACACTTAAAGCATAATTTTCATAAAGATCCCTAAACACAATTGTAGAATTCATTAAAGACTTTAATAACTTTTTTTTATTATTATTGTGGCCTGCACTGGGCATGGGCCCTTTTTCTAATCTTAAATAAGAGAAAGAGGATCTTAAAAAAAAAACCACCCTTAGACTTGTTGAAGACCAATAAGGCATTCAAGTTTTATTATAGACCATATAGGTCTTCCGTCATTTTTTTGTCCTTTTTTTTTGTTTGTTTTCGTTGAGCGGTGATATCGTCGTTGGTTTATACATGACAGGGGATACCACTTTTTTGCCCTTTTTTCGTTTTTTCGATGAGCAAAGATATCCCTGTTCAATAGTTCAAAAGTGGGCGAGGATATCCCCGTTCATCAGAATCAAAACACTCAGTTAGGGAGGGTGTCCCGGGCTAACTGAGTGTTTTGGTTATGTATGGCTGGGATATCCCCTGTTTAACCGAGTGTACTAAATGTGCTAGATGAAGAATATCGGATACGGTATTATTTCTTTTCTTCTTCCATCTCAATCTTTATCAGTGCCTCTCACACTGTTTATAAGGGTCGGGAAACTTCTAAGTAAAACGAATTCCATTTGTTAAGAGAACTGCACTACAAATTCATTATCAAGTCAAACAAACAATTTTGATTTTGTGCAAAGAGTTTGAAACAAGTGTCTCACTTAAAGTGGGTTTGCAATGTCCACATTAGGCAAATTGAACCATGAAATTGTATAAGGCAAGAAGAATATGCTATACAAATTGCATACATGTTTGATGACCTCAAAGATGAATATGAAATGCTTTTGGTAGTGATTATTTATAGTAAAAAAAGGCCTATAAAGGTGAAGGGCGGCAGTAGGCCCCAGTTGGGGTTAGTCATGGTTGAGGGAGAAAGAGGAAATAGGAAGAGGCAAAGAGGGAAGAAAGAGAAGTAATTTGGGGTCACGTTGTGCTGGGTGGTGCTTGCCATTGACAGAGGGAAGCAGAGGTTGAAGATGAAAAAAGGAAGAAGGAAGAAGGAGAGGAAGAAAAAGAAGAAAACTCAAGGAAAAGAAGAGAGTAGGAAAAAAAAGAAAAAGAGGGAAGCTCGTGGAGGAGGAAGAAGAAAGCTTACAGGGGAGAGAAAAGAAAGAGGAAGAATAAAGCTCATGGAAAAGAAGAGATTTGGATGGGTTTTAAAAAATATGGGAGCAGGGAGATCCCTGCTCCAATGACCACCATGGTGGATAACTATACTTTTGGTCCTTTTTTTGTCTCCACTCTGTATCTAAGAGGATTTTTCTGGTAAAATCCTTTAAGAGAAAAGATAGGATGTTTCTAATCACTTGTAGAATGTTAACTTATCACTTAACTTTTAACTTTGAAAAGGAAGAAAAATAGGGATTTGTCCAAAGCTTTTAAATTTCTTAGTTAAGAATAAGCATCTCCTTCTAGAGCTTGGCCTAGCCGTGCTTTGGCCATGTTGTGCCGTGCTCAGAATGTCAGGTACTTAGCTTAACACGGCTTGTAGGCAGGGCTTGTGTTGGGCTATATCTCCAATGGCCAATGTTTTAATATTATTATAATTTTTCCCTTCCTTATTCTAGCGTAATTAGTTTGGCAACTCTACTAATAGAGTCAAGTGAAGTAAAGTTGATTTTGAAGAAACAATAAAATATAAGCGGGTTATGATGATATTTTATTTTTTAGTTATTTGTTAAGTAATCTTTTTGACTTTTTGTATTGGAAAGTGGAGTTCTTTTGTATTTTAGTGGATAAAGATAGTTGTTTATTTAATTTTTTTTTTTTTTTAAATGAAAAATTTTTTGAATTAAAGTATTTTTGATGTGATATCTTATTTGGAAAATGAAAACTTTACTTGGCTGTTACTTATATTAGTGAAATGTCAAACTGGCCATATTAAATGCAGTCATGGTGAGGTGTTCCATCCTATTAAATGCATATGACTTTTGGACAGAGAAATCCAATGAAGACCTCCTTAAGCTATTGAAGATCCTTTCTCGAGCCTACCTTTTCTCCTATATTTGTGCAAGCATTAACTCCTTCATTTTCCAACAGGCATTAACTCTTACATGTGTGCACGGTTGCAACCATTAACTTCTCTAACAAATAAGAGAAGAAAAGGGTGAGACTTGCCTTATGTTTTGATGGAAATGGGAAAGGAAGAGGAGGAATGTGTTGATGAGTCAGCCCATGGGCTGAGCCGGCCTGGCGGATGGGCTGTGCCTTGTGGCATGGTCCCCTGGCCTAGCACAGCCCGTGCATAGACGCCCCAACCCAGTCTACATCTCTAGGTGGTGCCCCACTATGTGGTGCACATTTTTATGCTCCAAGAAAAGGTAAGCATATGATAAATTAGATATCTATTCAAATGGATCATCGGTGGGCTCCACTATGAGACGAGCACAAGTGTATATAAAGAAAATGTTCGGATCACCTATCACAGTTGTTATTTCTTCACCGTGAGTAGACCAATAACAGTCCGCTACGTCATCTAAAAATTTAGGTGATTTTGAGATTTAAAAAAGTTCAAATAAAATGAAAGAAAAGCATAAAAAATCTTGGATGATGTAGCAGACTGTTATTAGTCCACTCACGTTGAAGATATAACAACTTTGATAAATAATCTGGACTCTATAAAAAAAAAAAAAGTGCACACACTCGTACACATAGCGCAAATCCCTAACCAATAGAGAGGGCTGGGGATTGATCCTTATTCATTCATGTGGAGAGGGGATTGCCTGCTACTGAATTATTAGTGGATTGACCATTGGTATTGTTAGGACACATGCAATCTCTTTTTAAAAATAGGAGGATAAATAAAGCACATCAAAGTACTTTCAAATGGAAATTGTTAGGCCCATGAACACTCTTAGGTGAGCCTTGCCTGCAGATCACGACAGCAAAATGCACGTGGTGGTTGGAGTTCGGTGGTTGGAGTTCATGTAAGATTTTAAGGACAGTGGGCTTTGTAAAACCCCAAGAAATTGGTTTCTGCTGCTTTTGCAAAAACCACCCAATTCCATGCTACATTGCCTTTCCACCTCCAATTTCAGATTACCAATCTCAAACAACACCACCCCAAAGAAGCAAAGATTCAGAAACAGAGGGTTATTTCATTTTACTGCCATGGAAAAGAGTTACCAAGAGAAGAAGCCCAGGCTCCTCTGCCTTCATGGATTCCGCACAAGCGGTGAGATCCTGAAGAAGCAGGTGAGCAAATGGCCAGATTCCGTTATGGGAAAGCTTGATCTTGTCTTCCTCGACGGCCCTTTCCCTGCTCAAGGAAAATCTGATGTGGAAGGATTCTTCCCTCCTCCTTACTACGAGTGGTTCCAATTCATCTCGGTAATTTCTCATCTTTATTCATTTGCCTTTGTTTTTTTTCCCTCTTTCTTCCTTTTGTTTGGTCTCAAGGGATGTCTAAGAAGTGGGTTAAATGAGGTGCCCTCCAAATGAAACCCGGCTTTAGTATGTGTGGTTAGCCTACATGGGTTTGTGTTGTATGAGCGGATTCAATCGAGCAATGTGCCCATATAATTTTAACAAGATCTTTTGTCATGGTTGATGATTATCATTGTTGTTGTTGTTGTTTTATTTTCGGCTTTTTAGGAGGTTAACGAGTATAGGAACGTCGACGAATGCCTTGCATACGTAGAAGATTTTATGTTAAAGCAGGGGCCTTTTGATTGTCTAATGGGCTTTTCTCAGGTATCATCTTCCACCCTTCATGACTCCATGTCACTTTCCTTTTTATTCTTTAGTAACTTTGAGTTTACAAGTTGGGTAGATCAACATTTCAATACATTGAGCTGTGAGGTGAGGTGTTCCGATTGCCCAAAGCATAAGAGATAAGACTCTCCTAGACTAGACCTTTCTTGCAAAGAATGGCCAGATCTTCCGTGAAGTTTTCACACATTTTTAAAATGTATGTGGGGTTGGTTGTGACAGGATTCCTTGAAACCATCCGCTTGACGCGGATCGAATGGAACTTCTGTCCACTGTTTCACAAGTAATGCGCTGTATCCAATTCCACCAAAACTTGAACAACCTGTACCTTCCTAGCACCTTTTCCTCTTCCTTGAGTTTCAGTAATATGGTCCATTTTGATGTAATGGCTCGAGGATTGGACTATTATTTTAAGAAAGTTTTCTTTCCACACCTCTATAGGAAGGTCTGGTAACCAAATATTGATTGGCGAGAATGCTATGAATGCTCTTTTGGATAAAAAATTAGGAACCCATTATGTAACTTCAAGCCTCTAGCTGGCCACTGTTTATGGGAATCCTAGCTGGACCATTCTGATAGCTTCTTTTTATTGGAATGTGAACTGAAAGAACTTGTTTGGAAACTGGGGAATTTCCAATTTACCCTGGACTCCCCCTGTTGGCAGTCTTTATAGTGAGTTTGGAGTATCTAGTTATCCCCTAGAGCTTACCTATTGACGACAGTTGCACTTAATAAAGTCTGGAAATTATTGAATTGTAACTTAGTTTTTACCTATATATAATTTGGATTTATACAGGGGGTTATATACACATGCATAATAGAGGGAGGTTACAACAACTCGATGTTGAGTGTTGATACTAAGGAGGATGGATTGATCCTAAGGTGGATTATGATTAGGTGGTTTTGATGTTGTTGACTTGGTCTCTAATCCATATGGATAGGCAAATGTAACATTCTTAACATGCCCTAGCAAGATGAACTCCCATCGGAGACACTCACCTAGGACTAGAGATTAGAAAAATATGGATTGTAGAGATTCTTGGTGAGGATGTCGGCAATCTGATACGTAATTACATATTTAATAGCAAAACACAAAATGAAATTTGATCTCGATGTGTATGGTGCGGAAGTGGAAAACTAGTTTGGTGCGGAGAGTTAATTTCTTTCAATGTGGATGATCTAGAACCACATGCTACACCAAGGCCATCAAATGTCTGGTTTGGCACCAGTCCATATCTAATGAGTTTCATGCTTCACTTCAAAATGGTTTATGGGTTCTAGTTCTACCTCATCCTCGCCAAGTTTGATGGGCTGCAAATGGGTGTTCAGGATTAAAATGAAAGCTTGACAGGTCCATTGACTGCCATAAAGCTCACTGGTGTCAAAGGGTTCCATTAACATAAGGGCATTGACCATAAAAAATACTTTCAGTCCATCATTAAGCCCACCATGATAAGGGTGTGCTCTCCATTACCATTGCCAAGGTTGTACAGTCAAGCAGTTGATGTTCAGAATGTGTTCTTCCATGGTACCCTAGAAGAAGAAGTGTTTATGGATCAGCCGTCAGCTTTCATTCATCCACAATGGCCCAACCATGTGTCTTCTTAAAAAATCTCTATATGAGCTTAAACAGGCCCACAGGCTTGGTTCCATAGGTGCACATGTTTTTTCTTGACCTATGGATTTTGAGGTTCACGGAGAAGCATTCATGTTTATTCTTCGTACAGATGAGACTACTCTCTGTTTCTTAATCTATTTTGATCACCTCCTTATCATAGGCAACAATGCTCAAGCCATTCATGCCTGTGTTTGTGCTTTGAGCTCCACTTTGTCTTCCATGATCTGGTCCAAACCACTACTTGGGTGCTGAAGCTATTTGTACATCTAATGGGCTTTATTTCTTAAGACAAAGGAAGTACATGGCTAATTTCCTCTCTCGAGCTCACATGAATAGTGCAAAGCTGATGGCTCCTTACATTTCTCTTCATCATGGCTGCCGCTGCTATCCGGTTCTCCTGTTGCTAATGCAACTCAATATCGTAGTATTGTTGGTGCACTACGGTACCTTATCTTAATAAGGTCAGACTTACCCAAGCACAATCAACTTTGGTCTCATGCTTCACCAAACACTGTCTGCGTATTTGAACTTGGATTGGATGGTTGTCCAGATGATCGGATGTCCACTACTAGGATTGCTGCATTCCTTGTTCCCAATCTTGTCTCATGTGACAGATATGCACGTATGAAGAGAGAATAAGAAGTTTGGAGGAAAAACGTGTCCCCCTTATGGTTGAGTCCCTCTTATTATATAAGGGTTGATTACCCTATAATTAGTATCCTACTGTAATACAAGTTCCTATAATTAGTATCTCAATACAATATAAGTTCCTAAAATAAAGCTATCTTAATAAAACAAGAGCCCTGCGCAAATGGGCTGGATTGACACCCCCCTCAAATTGATGCGGGGGAGTCATAAAGCAGCAATTTGGAAATAAGAAACTGATGTCGAGGCTGAGGAAGTCCTTTGGTAAAGATATTACTTAACTGAAGGTCAGTAGGGACATGAGGTAAAGAAATGACATCACGCTTCAATTCATCTCAAATAAAGTGGCAGTCCACTTCAATATGCTTGGTACGTTCATGAAAAACAAGATTCTCAGTGATCCTGATAGCCCCAATATTGTCCGCATGCAAGGATGTAGGAGATGTTTGCGCAAAACCGAGTTCCGAAAAAAGTCCCCGTAGCCATAAGATTTTTGAGTAGGCGGAAGACATTGCCCTATATTCAGCCTCTGTGGAGGATCGAGAAACATGCTCCTGTTTCTTATATTTCCAGGAAATGAAAGAATTGCCAAGATACATGCACCAACCGGTAGTAGATTGACGAGTATCCTGACAGCCTGCCCAGTCAGCGTCTACATAAGCGGTCAACTGAAGTGGATTATCCATGGGATAAAATAAACCACGAGTAAAGTTCCCAACAAATACCGGATAATGCGCTTTACAGCAGTTAAATGCAGATGTTTAGGAGATGTCATGAATTGGCTCACAAGATTGACAGCATATGATATGTTTAGGCGAGTGGTGGTGAGATAGACTAAGCTGCCTACCAGGCGCCTATATGTATGTGGATTAGGAAGAAGATCACCATCATCTTTACTCAATTTGAGGTTGACTTCTACAGGTGTATCAACAGGCGAAGAGTCATGTAGATCAGCAAGCTCAATAAGATCAAATGTGTATTTGTGTTGATTAAGAAACAGACCTTTGGGAGATTGATGCACTTCTAAGCCCAAAAAATAATGCAAAGGGCCCAAATCCTTCATATTGAAATAATCCCGGAGAGAAGCTTTGATAGACTTGATCATACTATCATCAATGCCAGTGATAATAATATCATTAACATACACCAGTAGATCAGTAATACTAGTAGATGTTGTGTGCATGAACAGAGATGGATTGTAAGGGCTCTGAGTAAAGCCACTCATGCATAAACGCCCCTGAAAAGTTTCAAACCATGCCCGAGGAGCTTGTTTTAGACCATAAAGAGATTTCCGAAGGCGACAGACATAATTTTTAGATGGAAAGGTGACGCCCTGCGGTATCCGCATATAGACCTTTTCTTTCAAATTCCCATGAAGAAAGGCATTTTTTACATCCATTTTGTATGGCGGCCAAGATTTTGAGGCAGCAATGGCGAGAAGTAACTAAATAGATGTCATTTTTGCCACAGGTGCAAACGTCTCCTTGTAGTCAATGCCATATTCTTGCCCGTTGTCGAGTGCCACAAGTCGAGCTTTGTGTGTATCCACGGAGCCATCGGATTTTAGTTTGATGGAGAAGATCTATTTGCAACCATTGGTTTAACTATGGAAAGACAATCCATAATGTCCCATGTGTGATTCTGATCTAAAGCATCTAATTCCGCCCTCATAGTATGGTTCCAAGTATCCTGTTGTACTGCCTGCAAATAAGAACTTGGTATAGAAACAGAGGAAAGGGTTGTCATCAAGGAAGTGTAGGTAAATCCATACCTCTCAGGTGGTCTAGAAGTTCTGGAGGAGCGACAGAAGATATAAGGAGTTGTGGAACCAGTTGCTGGCGGAGGATCAGGAGGACAGGCATCTGCAGTGGTAGGTTTTTCCCGACGATGATAAACAAAGTCAGGATTAAACCTAGTAACAGTTGTTTTATCTGAAAAACCCGGTAAGAGAGCAAGAGAAGAGGGATGAGGAGAATCCAAAAGAGTTTGAAAAAAATACTGGTTTTCAAAGAAAGTAATTTTACGAGAAACCCGGATGCGACGACCAATGGGGTCGTAGCACACAAAACCATTTTGATTGGTGGCATAACCCAAAAAAGCACACCTACGAGATTGAGCGGTTAATTTTGTTCTTTCTGTGGAAGGTAAATGAACTAAGCAAACACATCCAAAAGTATGTAGATGATCAAACACGGGATGATGACCAAATAGTTTAAAATGTGGTGTTAATTGAGCAATGGTAGGGAATGGAAGACGGTTTATTAAATGGATTGCAGTGGTGAGAGCTTCTGTCCAAAAACGCTGAGGGACGGATGATTCAATCAATAGGGTTCGAGTAACATCAAGGAGATGCCGGTTTTTCCATTCCACGACTCCATTTTGTTGAGGAGTATACGGACAGGTACGTTGAGAAATGATTCCTTTAGTTTTTAGAAAAGATTGAAAATCATTGGAAATATACTCCCCCCCGAATCTAAGCGCAAAGTTTTAATGCATTTTGAAAATTGGGTTTCAACATAGCTAAGAAAAAATTGAAAAGCTTTAAGAACATCAGACTTAGAATGCAATAAATAAACCCAAGTAAACCGGCTAAAGTCATCAATGAACGTAACAAAGTACTTGAAATGACCATGGGAAAGGTGAGGGGCAATGCCCTAAACATCGCTGTGAATTAAGTAAAAACATTTAGTGCTCCGTATTGTGGAGTGAGGAAAAGGTAAAGTTTTACTTTTTCCTAATTTACAAGCATCACATTCAAAGGAAGCAGAATCAAAAGTTTTATTTAATAATCCAGATTTGAATAAAGTAGACATTGTAGATGCATTCGGATGACCAAGTCTATTATGTCACAACCGAAAACTATTATGAAGAAAAAAATAAAACAACTGTTGTAAAAATTTGTTCCGAGTAAATGTAGAAACTGGAAGGAAAAACAGGCCCCCTCGCGATCACTTCCCCCAACTTCGGGTCCTGCTCAACACAACCAGAAGGAGAAAAGGAAACATTGTAATTATTCTCAACAAGTTGACCTACATAAATAAGATTTGTAGCAAGATGAGGAGACACTAAAACATTGGCTAATGGTAAGGGGCCAGAGGTATCACCAACAGATGTGATGGGAAGATGGTCTCCATTTGCAGTTTGAACAGTAAGGGTACTAGTGTATGGAACAACATTTTGCAAGTTGATGGGTGAAAAGGTCATATGATTACTTGCTCCAGAATCTAAGTACCATGTATGAGACATAGACGAATCCGTACCTGAGATGTTCATAGAGGCCAAGGCATTGAGTATCATTTGACTTACCATATCAGGAGTGAGATGAGCTGGGGATGCAGACTGTGATGAGGTACCAGGCTGTGAAGAAGAATCATACTGGAGGGAGCCATTGAAGTCAGAGGTTGCATATTGGTGAGAGGACGCTGTGTAAGCACTAGGAGCGGACTATACAGTGGGAGTACCAGGAGCTGACTGTGTATAGTTGCGGGAAGTAGAATTGCGACCCTTCTTATGACATTCTTTAATAACATGACCAATGGCTTTACAATACCGACAGATCTTTGCTTTGCATTGGCTTGCAAAATGACCATATTTCTTACAGCTATAGCACTAAACTTTACTGATGTCCCTGGGAGGTGGTCTGGTCGTAGTAGCATATGCAAGTGGAGCCTCAGCAGATCTCAATTGTTCCATAAAAGTTTCGGTAACCAAACGTTCTTTTTCCCTCAGAAGTTCCTGAAGATAGTCATCTAAGCTGGGAAGAGAAGCCCCCCGGCTCATCAAGTTTGATATAACAATCTCATACTCTAGACGAAGTTTCATGAGAAACTAGTCTCGATGGCTATTTTGCGGTAGAGGAAGGAGTTTGGGTAAAAGTGCTTGAGACACGCTGGCAAACTTGATCTCATCATATTTAGACCATAGTCTTCGAAACCCGTTGTAATATTCTTGGATAGACAGGGTGCCTTGGGTAAAACTGAGAGATGTCAAGTTCCAATTGAAATTGGCGAGCAGCATTGCCTTGCTGATAAATCTTTTTAAGGTAGTCCCACATCTCACGGGCAGTTTTGCAAGGTTTCAGGTTGAAGATAAAATGCGGTTCAACAGAGCCTAGTAACCAAGTTTTGATTTTATCATCATTAGTTTTCCAGGTTGAAATCTTTTTGTCATTATTCTCTGATTTACTTTCAGAGCCATCAATATATCCTCACAGTTCCTTTCCTTCTAAGTAAATTTGAAACTTGAAGTCCCACGATGTGTAATTTTTTCCATCAAAACGGACTAGGGCAATTTCAGACTTTTCCATAATAGCAGACTAGTAAGTGATCAGGGATGCAATATGTGGGCCCTGCCAAGTGATAACAACCAGCAGTAGTGCACGTATTGAAAATAGCAGTAAGTAGTAATAAGACTTACTAAAAGAAGGACCAAAGTCTACGCAACAAGAAGCAACAGATGCTGTTCCCAGAACAGTGTCTCATAATAGGACAGTTGCTGATACAGCAACTGTGGCACAGAGATGAGCCCTAAACAGGACTGACGACCCAAAAAATTGGGTTGGGTTTTGGACGTGGGCCCCACCAGAAGATCAGTTGGCAAATCTGATGATATGGATGAAAGCACAGACGATTTATGCAACTTATGGAATAAGTTCATCCAAAAACAGTCTAGATCCAACTTTTTGGACGGCTGAGATGAAATCAGATTAATAAACTTGATTATTCACTGAATGCAGTAGAAGGCCTACCTGGGATTAGAAAACAATTCCTGAAAAATCACCAAAATAACTAAGAATTCCAGTCGACCAACTTGGGCTGGTTCTGTAGAGGTGTTGAAGACGATCTCAGGTTGGCCACACCTAATCTAAGATGATCTGAGACGATCGGAGATGATCAGAGACACACCAAGGGCTTCCAAACGTGGAAGATGTCAGAGAGGATCTATAGATCCTTGTAACTTGAGGAAACTAGAACACTAGGGCATGAATCAGTAGCTCTGATACCATGACAGATATGCACGTGTGAAGAGAGAATAAGAACTTTGGAGGAAAAACGTGTCCCCCTTATGGTTGAGTCCCTCTTATTATATAAGGGTTGATTACCCTCTAATTAGTATCCTACTACAATACAAGTTCCTATAATTAGTATCTCAATACAATACAAGTTCCTAAAATAAAGCTATCTTAATAAAACAAGAGCCCTGCGCAGATGGGCTGGATTGACATCATGGAGGCTGGAGCACCCGCAAGCAAAACAATTGTTAGGTCATTGATGGATGCTTAATAATGGGATGTTGCAACTACTGCTACCGAACTCACCTGTTAACACTTACAGTCCTTGTTAATTGAACTGCGCATACCAATGATACCATTTTGTTGATGTCAACGTCCACCCTCGCTCCTGAGCAGTCATAATTGTGGTCGAGCCCTCGTCCTCAACATAAAACCATTATTGTGCTGTTTCCCATTACCAATTGGTTTTGGGATAAGTGGTAGCTCAATGGGGTGTAAGATCCTACAAGTGGTATCAAAACCTAGTAGGTCGGGTGTTTGAGTCATGGGACTCGCGTTTTGCGAGTTGCACAACAGGAGTCACGGCGGGTGTGCTATTGACGGAGAGATTGTTGATGTCAATGTCCACCCTCGCTCCTGAGCGGTCATAATTGTGGTCGAGCCCTCGTCCTCACCATAAAACCATTGTTGTGCCGTTTCCCATCACCAATTGGTTTTGGGATAAGTGGTAGCTCAATGGGGCATAAGATCCTACACATTTTATTACTTTTACGGTGTGGTGCGACAACATTGGAGCAAGTTATCTCTCTACTAGTCTTGTTTTCCACTCCCAAACCAAACACATCATGTGATAAAATGGCTCACGATGACTTGGCTGTTAAATATGTATCTACTGCTGATGAGATCACGGACATTCTCACGGAGAGTCTCCCTAATCCTCATTTTCCAAATCTCCAATCCAAGCTGAATGTCTCCAATGGGGCATTCTTCTTGCATGGGCATGTTAAAGATTCTACATTAGCTTATCCACAAGGATCAAGGACCAAGTCAAAACCACCTCGTCATACTCCTTCTTAGGATCAACACTTAGGGGCAATCCACATAATCCTCCTTGAGAGATCAACATTGAGTTGTTGTAACCTCCCTTCTATTATGCATGTGTATACTCTATATAAACCCATGCATAAATCCAAATTACATCCATGTAAAAACTAATTTAAAATTCAATTATTTCCAAATCTTATTTAGCAATGACTGCTACAACAGGGAGAGTCGCTGGGGGTGTAGGAGGACTTTGTAACAAATTCCTGTCTGGGGTAGGTATATTAATTCTTCCCTCTTTTGATTTAACAGTCTTTATTTAAGGTGTTTTCTCTTTTTTGGGTTATATTCCATCTCCGTTGGAATCTCTTCCCTAAAACTTTGACAATGATTTAGGCAAAATAGTTTGTCCGGAGGAACTGGTTCATTGATTTAGTGATGGAATTTTTTGGACTTGAACTGTTTCTTTGAATTCTGGGAACTGAAACTGATCATTGGAGTTGAGGTGGAAGATGCTTGAAGTATCGAAACACACCTCCAACTAAAAAAAACATATGTGATACAGTAAATTGACATCTCAACCATTGATTTTGCGGGGCCTATCAAATATAATTTTAAAGTGATATGATTGTTCTATAAGTGGCTAATCCACAATCAAGTTCATAGTTTTGAAGTTACCAATTGCAGTGTGTCTATCATAGCAATTTGTTGCTGTACTATGGAGAATTTCATGAGTTTCAACCACAATACTCTACATGAATATGCTGCATTTCCCGTGTCATTACTCATTTCTGGATTTGTTGAATTTTCGTGGCATATGTCAGGGGGCGATTCTTTCGACTGCTTTGACGAGTCTGCAATCCAAGGTATGGGATGTAATCTCAACCTTCTAGAGACAAGATGTTAGGATTTGTTTGGATGAGAAAAGGTGGAAGAAAAACTTTCTGTAGTTTAAGTTCTCCACCTGTTTTCTGCACATCAAAATGAACCCTTAGTCTCTGTTTATTGATTGTTACATTCTTGTGATTTTAGGGTTTGGCACTCACTAAGGTTCCGAAAGTCAAATGTCTGATAATTATTGGAGGAGGGAAATTTCGTTCCTCAGATCTTTGTGAGAAGGTTTATTCATCTCCAATTGAATGCCCGTCTTTACACTTGATAGGTATTTTCTTTGGAAAATTTTAAAATGGTCCCTAAGTTTTGGTCTAATGTCAAAAAATAAATTCAATGAAGCAAAATTATCAAAAAAGATCCCCTAAGTTTTTGAGATGATTTTCAGGTTTGTATTTGAAGTTACCTTAGCCTAACACCATCACAGAGCACACAAACACCGTTAGCACATACCCATCTAGTCCAACTCTATTCATCTTACCCAATCACCCATTTTGTGCCTGGGCTTCCATCAAGCTTAACACCTGCACTCCTTTTCATTTTCCAATTTACATTCAAATGCTAATCTTCCTAGCTACAATGGAGACCAAATGTGGGCTTCGTTAATTCATTTATCTTCTCATCTCCTCTTATTTTCTCTACTTTTCTATTTAGAATATTAGGCTGGATTTGATGTAAGGTTGGGGGGTCAGGATTTCAGTTCTCTTGATGTGTTAAAGTGATGCCACAGACAAGTTTGCATTGTACCATCTTGTGTGTATAACCCTTGATAACCGGCATTCATAATACCCTAGTTGCTATTATACTAGGTTTCCTATCGAGTTTGTCTTAGCAAATAAACATCTCCACTCCCTATTTCCTAAAAGAGTTCTATCAATACAATGCTCTAGGGCCCCACTACTGAAATAAAACTGCCATAAAAGTAAGATGCAAAAATTAAGACTTGCTATGGTATGACACACCCATAAAAGCTACCGCTGCAAGTAGGCCCCATGTCATACACAGTCTTCTTCAGTTTTGGTTAGAGGTCAGGGCATCAGTGGGACTGGTTTTGATTGGAGATGATGAATGAAGGTGAGGCACACCATGTGGGGCTCATGCATTGTGAAATGGTGACCAAATTGGAGTGTAGAATGGTCAGATTTGTGAAAGCGGAAAACCTACTTTAGTGGACTCCTTAATTTTCATAGAAGTGGGGTAAATATGGTTCATTCGAAGTGTGAAAGGGATCTTGATGGGCTGGGTGATGCTAATGGGGCCATATCATGCAAAATGGATGGTTGGATTGAGAGCATTTTGGGTTGACTTGGTGAAAACTGAAACCCCTTGTATTCAAGGATTTCAATTTGTAAATTTGTAGAGAGGAACAGTATGTAAGCATTGAAGTCAATTTCTTTTCATTAAACACTATTGGTGATGGCACTAAGATAAGTTGACAGTAAAGACTTGTTTGAAATTCATCTTTGTAACTTAGGGTCTTTTTTATATTATCTAGTTGTTGAACTATTTTCAAAAACTTTCCTTGCTCGCTTTGTCACTTTCAGCTGTTCAGGGCATTTGGTAGAAGAGTGCTTGACTATTTTGTAGTTATATGTCGAAAGTGCAGGTGGGCTCTTTCCATTTGTTGATGAGGAGTTAAGGACTGTTCATCTGCTAGGACTTTTATAAGTAGGAGATCCTGCCCATGAGCCACCCAATGATTGGTTCATATTTTCTTGTTCTTTTTCTTTCTTTTTTCATTTCTCGGATTCATGCTTCAATGAATGTGAGACCTATGGATGATTTTCTCTTTTCTCTCTAAAGGGCCTCTAGATGAACAGGTCATCACAGGAAGTTTTGTCCATTTGCTAATGGTAAACATAGCTTTTGTTTCTATTTTTTAAATTCATTTTGTTAGGGCCCCTTTAATGAGAAGAGTTGAGGGTTATATCTCCGAAGTCCCAATCCCTCAATAGAATCAGGACCCATCATTGCTGGTGTGCAGAGAACTCTCTTAGGCCATTCCAAGAAATTCATCAGCTGGGCCACCAATGAAATCCAAACGGCTCTAAATTACAATTAACAATGGGCCAAAATTCTCTCCAAACAGAGTTTGGGGTCCCACCTTTAGATTGATCATCTGTAAGACATGTGATCAAAATACAAAAACCAAAGCCATTGGAGCAATCACATTTGTTACACCTCATCAATCTGATAGGGGCCCAACTCCAATTGGATGCACAGTAGTAAGGTCATTTTGAGTGGTTCGGATTTCGTAGGTGGGCCTATTGGTGAATTTATAGGGATGGCTTTGAGTACTCTTGAAGCCTGGCCTCAAAAGGATACAGATTGCACTCCCCATCCCAAGTCACAACCCACTCCATGGCAATCAAAATTCTAGAAGTAGAAAAGAATTTTGATCAGTTATTTCAGAAATTTTGAAAAAGGAGAAAATATTTTGGTTTTCTCTTTATCAAATGGGGATTTTTTTCTCCTCGGCCCCACCATAGATCGTCAGACATTGGACCCCCTAGGCCTTACCCCCAATGGGTTGGATCGGTAACTTTCAAATTAACCACCTAAACTAATCTTACCTTTTGAAAAGCAAATGGCTAAGAACTCTTGTACCAATCAGGGCTCGAACCTACCACCCCACTCTTCAAGGGAGACATAGATGTGTGTTACCGACTTGGTGATGCAGACAGACCTCAGGCCACATGTGTAGGGCCCAAGTAGATTTAGGATACTTTATTAACTAATTATATGTCATTAGTTTCTAATTTTATTTAAAGAATTGTATTTAGGATTAGGTTTCCATTTTATTTAGTTTCCTAGTTTAGTTAGGTTTCTTAGGGCTTAAGTTTTCTTTTTCTATTTACATGGCATTATAGATGATTATTTTTAGAGTTGATTAATGAAAATTGGGTTTTCCCATTGAGATGCGTCTTTGTTTATCGTCTTTGTGGAGACTTATTGTATCTTAGGACACGTTCTTCGGCAACCATTTCGCTTCGAACACTTCCCACGCAAGCCCTAACCCCTAGGGCTTGCATCAATTGGTATCAAAACCGAATGATCCCTCAATTGATGAGCGTGTTACCCCTATCCAACCATTCCACTGTCGCCAATCCTCTAAACCCTAACCCCTAGGGCCTACATCACTTGGCTATGCAATCTGACATCAAATAGAGAACTTACTGGGATATCTGTGACAGAATTTGGTTGCCCTTGGATTTCAGACAATCAAAATGTCCATCAGAAATTCATTCTATTCTTCTCATTCCCTTTTTTTTTTAGAGTTCTTTTTTAAATTAGGGATTTTTAAAGAAATGATAATAGTACTAGGTGAAATCTGTATTTTGGGTCTACTTTGCCCAATTCAATCAGTTGGCTGAATACTTCCTCTATCGATTAAGAATCTGTCGAAATATCACTTTTAACAAAATGATATTCGCAGATGGATTAGCACAATAGATAAAATCATTAGATGATTTAGTCAAATCAACTGTACTGTTTCAATCAAACAGTGAACATCATTGATAAGTGTGACTTTGAGCGTCCATTCATAAGGGGACAGTTTGAGGCAACAGTTTGAATTGAAGAAAATGGGCCCATGTTGAACTATGGGGATTCACTTCACTCTCTGGTGTATCCAGTTACACAGACCATCTGAGCATGCTCCCATTCATGTGGGGTGAGTTTGATCTAGGGCGTCACAGTGGGATCTCTTAAGAGTTGAGAGGAGCTGCACTTTACTGGGTATCCGGGTTGCACTATGGATAAATCATTTAGTTATTATGTCCATTTTTTGCATTCATTAGACTTTATGGTGAATCCAGATCACAAATTGCTTCAGACATTTACCTCTTATGTGTCACTTTGTGTGTGCATTAGGTGATGCAGATTTCTTGAAGCCACGTGGGGAACTGCTATTGGAATCATTCATGGACCCTATTGTTATTCGTCACTCAAAGGGCCACGTTGTTCCGAAACTCGGTAACTTTCCCACTCTTTGTGCCTATCATATATCACAACAAATGATTCCATGATACGTCAGTATGGTGCTGATGGCAGCTTATAGCTGATTTCTCATGTGCGGCCCACATTTGTGGTGATGGCTTTTGGGATGTTTCTAGCATAAACAGAAACTTGGAAACCAGATAACAAGCTGATGACAAGATTTTAATCGTGTTTCAGTAGTAGTAATATTTAATAACCAAATAGTGGTAACAGTTGCAATGGAAACCGTTATATAATTACATATACCCTTATTTGACTGGCATTGTTTTTTATGATGGTATCCATTGACTTGGTAATGTGACTTTAAGCCATATCCCATACATGGACGTGTATTATGTAACAGTTCCTTTGCTTTCCTATCAGATGATGAAAGTTTGGTGACAGTGCTCGACTTCGTAGAGAGGATTCAAAAAATCCTATCTCGCAATGCTCCTGCAACTACTGAAGAAAATGAAGCACACTCGGAGTAGGAGACCTTAGGTGTCACTTTCCCAGAGTTGGTGTGTGCTTTTAAATTATTAATTACTCTGTTTTTGGTAAAATAAGCACTATATTTAGGAAGAATTTATATGCATAGACCATCTTTAGCCCAAATCTAGATCTGCTTCATACATACCAATCACCCGAAAGCCGTCCACACGAGTCCTTTGAAAAGCTTTCAAAGGCCACGCTAGGTAACTTGGCCATCAAATATTCTCCAAGAGGAGCATGGTCCTTTTCTATATCAAAACCTATGCAGCTGACTGACATTTTCACCTGCTTATTGGTGTTGCTATAGATTTGAGAATGCTCCACCGGCTCAATGGTCCTAGCCGTGATCCCATTTTCTGAAGAAGGGAACTTTCTCCCACAGGTTGTGCAGAATCTTGAGAGTTGAGATGGTTGACGACTTGCAAGCCGCCTCTCTCTACTACAAGACGCTGAATGTGGAGCCTGTACTACTAGCTGAATACCCAATACACAAGCATAATTTTCTACATAATATGTTAAGGTTGCATTCAAAGAGAAGTGTCACATAAAAATTGTGTTTCTATGTGAATCTCTCAGGATTCCTTGCTTGATCTATTCGTAGGGCATACTTATTTCTCTTTATTGAGTGATTTACATATGATGTGTGTTGATTTTCCTTTGATATTGTTGTGCGTTTTGGGCCTGTTTGTTTGCATTAGATTACATAAGAATTCATGGTCAAATGATCACCACCGAGGGATTATTAAAGAGGTGAGGGGTGAAGGATCTACAGTGAGGGTGATGGCTGGGTATCCATTTCCAATTTCTCCTTGATTTTCCATTGAAGGGGAGGTTATTTTATGGCCATTTTTTTTTAAATTCACCTTTGGTTTGGTCTTCATTTGGCTACTTATGACCTGATTTCTTATGTAATCTATGCAAACAAACATGCCCTTATTCTGTTTTTGGTACTTTGGCATCCATCCAATGAAATAGCCTGGATCTACAACAACTTTAGATCATGCAAACACCATCATTCAGATATCACCATGCAAACATAATCATTCAACCAATGAAGTTGGAATCCTAGCAACAGAGTTTTATCTCAAAGGACAGAAGGCTTCTTCATGACTATTACTCACCTGAGTTTGTCTTAGTGTGCTACAGGTGGACGGTATGTCTACTTATTGACACGTTGAAAACACTAGAACTAGCTAGGCAAAGGACTAGTAGAAGGCAATCGCTAATATTTATCCGTCTTCAAGAAATCTGATAAGAACCGTCCAGCCCAAGCTCACATGAGCCCGAGTCTTCACGTGCTGGACTATGGGGCTGGCATGTGGCCCAAGGACAAGCTTGGTGTGCAAGTCAAATAATGGATGGAGTTTGCTAGCCTGACATGTCATAGATTTCTTTCCATATTAAATGGATAGGATTTCCTTCTTACTTAATTCTTTTTCTGATTTGAGAGATCTTTTTTCAATTTTACTTCTATCTATGTAAGCTATCATTAGCTATTTATGAAGAGAGGAATAGTAAGAAGGGAAGAGAATTTTACCCCAACTGTGCGTGCACAAGGAGGCTGACCACCTCGAATTGGTCAACTATCTTCTTCTTTTCTTTTTTTTTTTGCTTCTAGTTCTTATCAAAATCAGGTCCAAGCTTTAACTGCATGGCCCTAATTTCTTGAGGGGGGATTGGAGGCATAAAATGTATATAAAATGCTTGTCAGCTCTTTCAAGGAACAATGCCTTATGGATACCAAATGGCTCGCACCCAAAAAAGGAAAAAAAAAAAAAAGGATGCCAAATGGGGATGACCTTTGAGCAAAACGGGCATAAAAGATGGATTTGGGCCAAAGCTGAGTCTGGTTTGTCTTTGGAGTAACATAACTTCTCACTGGTAGTCTAGGCCTTAATGGCACTTAGGCCTGTCAAGCCGGCCATCTCTTGGGGGGCCTGGGCCTGGCCCGACCTGCCAAAGCCTGCAAAAATGAGGGCCTTTTTTTTCCCATGAAGCCAAGGGTAGGGCATGTGTTGATTTTGAATAGCTCGCCATCTGGGTCCTTTGTCCATATGTATGAAATAAATTTTCCTTGCAAAGTTCTTTAAGCCCTAGCTCTGCTGGCAAGGGACATTGCTGTGTGAGTTACAATGTATGAGTTCAAGTCCCCCATGTAGACATATAGGGAAAAAAAATCATGTGAATAAATAGATACATTTGAATTAATTATTTCTTATGTATTCCCAATTCCATGAATGAATTCCCAGGTGTTCCAAGTTCACCCAAACAAATAAGCCTCCCCTATTATTAAATAGCTTGTGTCTACACATGTGAATTATTTACATACGTGAATAAGTGTAAATAAACATGCAGGTACATTAAGTGTCATTCTTGTGACATTTACACCTATAATTGTGACTTTCAAAAGAAGAATACTTTATTTTACAAACTACAAGTTGTTCATCCGACTTATTCCAAAAATGTGGCTGGCATTACCCTTATAGACTCCTTAGTTTTAAGTCCCAAGGCCCCATGATTTTGTATCATGCTGAAATTACCTCGACGGCTGTGTTAAGAAAATAAAGAAAAAAGAGTTTTCTTTTGTTCCAACTTGGTTTGATCCTTGCAGGTGGGAAAATAGGGTAATGGCTGATTCTAGCCCAGCTTTTTGACAGCTCCAATGGCACCAACCTCAAAACCATGAACTGTAACATCACCTCATGAAACAAGTCTTTCTGAACAATCCAGTGAGAAATGAGATTGACAATGCGAGAATGCTTTAACACCTTTTTTTTTTTTTTTTTGCACTCGAAGGACTTGTTTGTGCAGCAAGAAGATTTTGTGCTCTCTAGATTTCTATTTCCACAAGACGAGGAATTACTTTCCCTACCATAGAAAACCAAAATCCTCTTTATCAAGAGAAATCAATTCATGTTTATTTTAAAATCTTTTTTACAAGAAAATATATCGCACCAAATAATGGAATAGTGGGCTGAGAATATTTTTTCTCTCTATTGCAAAGACTCTCAACGAAGATGTATATGTAGAACAACAGTCACCTTTAATGAATTTTCTGCATAAGAGGAAGGCTATGAACTTGGTTCTCTGTGGACCATATTCTGCAAGGAAAAGTGTTAATTAAGGTCATATTTGGGTAATGCAAGGATTTCATGTTTGTGCAGACACTCTCATTCTCCACAAAGCAACTTTTTTTGTAATTTTACACGTTGCTTTTCATGCAGGAAAACAAATTGAACTAATTTTTCTCAATTATATAAAAGACCATGCCAGTATATAAATGAAGTATCCAAGTGTGATGTAAAACAATCCCTTAATTTTACGAAATGATGACTACCCCAATTAAAGCTGCCATTTTTTTCCCAAGGGTCCCATCTTCCATGGCCAATTCAGAACAACCCCAGTTAAGTTTATGAAATGACAGATGATTAAACAGTGGGACCCGCCAACTTCTTACATACATCTCCATCCATCACCTTATCAACAAGAAGTTATTTATTCTAGTATTTACATCATCTTTTTTAGGTACATACATGAATTATGAATTATGGTTAGGTATCGTGAGTTTGAATTGAATGACAAAGAGCAAAAAGCCAGATCTCTCTGATAAGCATCTAAATTGCGTTTCCAAAAACCTTTTGACCGTTGAAACCACCCCACACTTTATTTCAAAGAAAGGGGGGTCCCCTGATGGGAGACTAGACACAAAGGGGTGGATGACTTGTGCAGCTTTTTCAAGATAAGATAAGAGAAGCACTACATTTGAGGGTTTTGAATCCCCAACTGTGCATAGATAGATTCTATAGCTTTTACCTAACCCAAGCAATAGCAGATTTTTTATTTTTTTTCCAAGTCCACATGTGGCAGATAGCACTTTGCTTGGACTTCCCTTGTCTGCTTAGAGAGAAAAAAGAGATGGAAAAGAGAGGTGGGTCTTTGAATTGTGAGGAGAAAAATCATAAGAGATTCCCTACTTCCACTCCCAAACAAGGAAACATGACTGAGTTCTCAACTCATGGATGGGTCTTTTTTTTTTCTTTCCCCTTTGTGTTTTTTTAATATAATCTCTATCAAAAGTAGGGGGAAATGATTGAGTGGCCCACAAACCCAATTTGAAAGGCTGATTCAAGGTCATCATACAGTGACTGCATTTGGTACAGCACCTGAAGATAGATGTTTATGGTTGGGCTTTTACTTGTTTTCTTTTTTCAGCTTCTTTTTTCTTTAATGGTATAACATCAGCACACATGCTGCTAGTATCCTTTATCACTCACTGTCTAATGATGATGAAGTGTAGAATTGGATTATGGAGAGTTTGATGTTTGAAGATGACTCCAGCTTGCTTGAGAATATCTTTGAATGCAAGCCAACCCATAGTTGGTTCGCGACTGCTAAATATTTGAATTAATTAATATTTTATGGGTTAACTTGGACTGTGTCCATCAAATATGGGGTTCAGACTTGCCACATCTAACTCTTTATATGAAGGTCGGACCCTTGTTCATAGTTCTCTCACCGAAAATGAGAATTTTACCAAATTTCAGAATTGTAAAGCACTACCTGAACCAGATGATCCGACTTTTCCGGCTTCATGAATTGTTCCAAATGGCATATATTAGAAAAGTTCAACTTCCATATATAAATACGCTGCATGTAAGTGCGCGTTTGAATGGCGTCCATAAAAAGTAGGTTACTCCATCTTTCATATATCCTTTGTTGCAATGTTTTCTTCCTAGTGGATTCCTAGAGAATCAAGCCAGAAAAATTACTTTTCCTTGTAGAGAACTGTCTGCACCAAACAATGAAAAATGTAGTCTACAAAAAACTTGGGTGAAAGAAAAGGTGGAGAAATGGAGATAGAGAAACATGTCTAGAGTTTGAGTTTGTACTATGGACAATTTTGTCCAGTCTTTTCCCTCCACACATATACAATCTCTAAATAGAGGTTGGTTTATGGAAAAAGTGGAGAAGTGGAGGTTTACAAAACTGTCAATTGTTGACAAGAGCCCATGGCATAGTGCAGGATGCTCACTGTTGCATCCATTTATAGGTTGTGGGCTCAAGTAATGTTGCAAATTAAAACGAAAGGAAAAAAAATTAAACGATAGTTTAAATTTGTATTATGGACGACTCCATCTGTTTATTTTCTCTAGCTGTTTTCTCCACATCCAAATGGGCTTCTAAATGAGAATAAAGGGTGGAAAAAACGTGCACACAGTTGAAGTTGTATGTGGGGTATGGTCGTTTTTCTTCACTGCTGTAGAAAGCCAATGAAGAAACTGCATATTTTCTATGCCTACTTTATCTTGGCCTAATGGCCCCTAAATTATAACTAACATGCTCTATAGAGATATTCAAATTTCAAATCCTCTAACGTTGAGGTATCTCCTCGCTACAGAAACAATTAGAGATCAATTCTTAGTTGTTTGTGGTGTCATTGGAGTGGGACTTGTGTAAGGTGTCTGGATGAGTGGGTGAGTATAACCCAAAATAAATATCATTTAATATTGGAAGAAAGTTCTCTTCAATGAACATGGTCTCATTAATAATGGTTCATTTTTATGGAAAATTCATGTCAAGCTTTCATAAAAGAAAATGAAAGTATTTTTTTTTTTTTTCATTTGGCATTGTAATAAATATAGAAGTTTGGTGAGTTGTGGGGTAAACAGTACGGAGATGCATGTCGATTTGCCCCAATATCAGTCAAACGAAATCCCAATCGGGGAAGTAGAGATGATTGAATTTCTTCTCTAAAATGTTGCATTAGCTGAAAACGATATAGTGACTTCTTGTCTGATCTTGGAGGAATTCCTTGCTTGCACACAAGTGTACAGACAACAACCATATAAAGTGATTTCCATGAACTTCAAATTCTATGATGGTGCTAATCCACTGAAAAGACACACCACAATTCTTCTATGGGGTACAATTTAGTCCATTACACAAAGATGCCACAAGAACCCATAGTTTTCTCCAATTCCACCACATTTCGATAATGGTTCTCTTTTTAAGGAACACAAAGTCCTTCATGGAAGGGAACTTCCATCAGTCCAAATACTGCCCAGGGGCATGTTTTTGCACAAACATTTTTTCCCAGCTTTTTATTTTTTGCAGTGATTTTACTTTTTGTGGAGAATTAAAACTATACTTCATTGTCTGCAGATTTAGCCTTTCCTCTGTGATGCTAGAGATCATTTTTCGTGGTAAAAATGTGTTTTTAGCTCTTTGTATAAAATTACACTACAGAATTTGATCTTCTACCTCTTGGGCCTGAATTTGTTATCTTTAAAAATCACAAAAAACGCTTTCATCTCAAGAAATGAAAATTGCTGGAAACATTAATACAGAACATCCACTTTCTAAAACCATTTTCATTTTTTGTATACAAAAATTCTTCTCAAAAGCATACCTTTAAATCTTTTGTTTTCTTCATTATATACGATCTTCACAACTTGATTGTATGGTTTAGTTCTTTTTTCTTCTCAAAAGCATACCTTTAAATATTTTGTTTTCTTCATTATATACTATCTTCACAACTTAATTGTATGGTTTTAGTTCTTTTTTCTTTGAGACAGTTACTTGAGGAACTTTCAGCTAGAAGGCAACTGCAAATTTAATTTTGCAAAAGCTGGATGCAGGGCCCACCTGAATGCAACCATCTCTTTAAGGGCTTGAATTCCCCTAGTCTTAGAAATTCTTTTTTTGCTTTTTGCCATATTGGAGTACTGGCGGAGGAGAAATACTTCTCACTTGAAGGACATGTGTGAGAAACAAATGTGCCAACAACACTCTAATGGCTGAGTGTTGGCCCTTGTCTTTTAAGTTAGAGCATAATTGTTAAAAAAGAGATGGTTACAAGCATCATCATACATAGTAGAGATATTTGGCAACATCAACACTCCATTTTTAGTCCTTCCCTCTAGGACACTGTTTTACTAAATTTTGTAGGGTAAGCAAAGCATAAGCTATTGTTTTTATTTAGTGGCATAAAAACAATGATGACCACCTATTGTCAGCCACCCAATGGCTAGGCTTGTCCAATCACTACACCTTTGGGGCTATCCTCTATTGGCAATTGGGTGAATGTCACCTCATTTCCTAACTAGGAATAATAAGATAATTGCATGCTCTCCTCCTTTAACATCTAGCCACATGCAAAAAGAAATTTCAAAGAAGAATCAAAACCTTCCTGATTCTGCGTGTGATATTTTGTTTTAACCCCAGTAAAGCAAACTGGGACACAATTTTATTTTAGCCCCCGTCAAGGGATTGGGGACACGAGAGCCGACACATATGAGAAGAGAAAGCCCATACCATGCGAAGGAGAGCCCATGCTATGCTAAGAGAAGCCTACACACTAGGGAAGAGTGGCATACCCAAGGAAGGTTGAATGCAGAACACTGGGCATATCCCTGTGAAAGAGGTTCGTTAGATTATACCCAGTAAATATTTTTAATTTTACCCCATCATAAGTAATCAAAAAGGGCATTAAATCTTAAATCAATGTCTTTACTCGAATCAACAATAGTAAGTGAGGGTACACATACCTAATTCAACTCATAAGTCCAAAGCTATGCTATATTTTTGCAATCTGTGCACGGAATGTGATGAACCATGCTAAGACTGGTGATTGAAATAACAAAGATATCCACCACCCAATGAAAGAAGTTAACTAAGGCCTATTTATTGAAAGAATCTCTTGTCAGAGTGTGAAGTGGTGGGAATTTTAGATTGCAACCACTCTTCAATTGTGGGCAGAAAAACATATTTGATGGAAAGAATTCAAATAACAACAACTAAGTTTTATTATAGAGATTGTCTTTTTGACCTATGAATTCTGGAAATTCTCAAACTTCAAATGCACGTAGGAGTAGAGACGTAAACATGCCAAGCTGAGCCAACAATAGCCCAGCTTGAGTTTGGTTTGAACATTAAACAAGCCTCTTCGTAGTAGAGCTTGAACAAAGCTTACCCACCTTGAGCTTGGATTGAAGTAAGTTGAGGGCAAATAAGCTAGCGGTAGGATGGATATCAGCAAATCGAGCTCGAGCCAAGGCATGATTAGAAACCAAGCCTAACAATGCGAGGCTTGTGCTAGGCTTGACAATGCATAACGAGCATGAGATGAAGTCAAGCACGACTGAACATTATCAAATGTCTCTGTTCAAGAATCAAAAGAAAAAAGCACCCAATTTTAAAGAGGTGAATGGTGAAGGTTTAAGGTTACGTAGGTGTCAATTTAATTTACTATGGTGAGAGTAGACAATCATTTCCTATATATCAACATAGAGAACATTTGATGGCCTCCTGTGAATCTTGATCCCTGGCCCTTTATCATAAATCCCCTATGGTTGATTAAAAGAAAAAGTAAACATAAACCAATATAGCCAGAGAGAATTGGACAAACATAAACGTAAGAGAGTATCTTGATTCTTCCAACATAAATTTTACAAATTCTTGCAACATGTGCAGATTGTCAATGTTGTAAAACTGCAGCCACTGTGGTTTTTCTGCATTGAAAAGGAAACCATCATCCCCAAGTTCCCAACAGAGAGATTTGAGTCTAGATTCTGGAAGCATTTGACAGGGACTCTCTCTCTTACAAGTTACAATCAATGCCATCAGGTGAAAGACTCCATATCTGCAATTACTCATCACCTGAAGGCACAAGGGCTATGGGCCCCACTTCATATAATTTCAGGTGAAGGAAGGCCTCCCTATTTAATGCGAGGCTGTCGTCTCCCCGTCAAGTCACTGCCTTAGGCTACATACACATCCACAAAATGTCAAAATGATAGACAAGCCAAAGTTAAACAAGAACAATGATACATGGGGACACATTGCTATCACTTAAAAGATGCCCACTTCAAGTGGAGCCCATTCATGCTTGACAACTAAGAGGATGATGGAAAGGTTTGGACATGACTTGGGAAATGTCGCTGGTCAAATAATCCTAGTCCTTATTTTTTTAGTCTTCGAAGTTTAAAACAATCAAACAGTAATAAATTGTCTAAATTAATGTCAAATTAGGATCACTGTCAATTCAAAGAGTTTGGTGCGAAGGAATTAGAGTGGTCATAAATAACGCCCTACATGTAAATGGAAAGAGAAGTGGAAAAAAAAGATTCAATTACAAGTTATGTCAAATGAGAATCCTTTAAAAAGGCCCCTACTCTTATGCGTCCTTTTACTCTTCGTTTAAGGCTTCCCATGTAGTAAGTTCATACTCTTCCTCTGCACACTTATTTCCAATGAATTAGCACCGGATTCAATTTGATAGTAATCTCTCTGTTTACAACCTCCGGAAGAAAAACAATTAAATACATTTTGGGGTTTAAAATTAAGGGCTACAATTGTTCAATCGCAGATATGGATATGATGCACCTCTCTCTATTTTTGCACCTTAAAAAACTTAGAAGGCCCTTGTTACTTAGGCGTCTGCCTTCATATCCTTCCAACATTTCTATACCATTGCCTCATCTTTCAACATCCCTATGATCAATTACTTGAAATTAATTAATTAAACAAAGGCTTCATTATATCCTAGTTCATTAGACCTTGTTGTTGAATGTCAAGATAAAGTCGTTTTCCTTTTTTTTTTTTTTTTAATTAGACCACTCGTGTCTACTTTAAGGTGAAATGTTTTCTTTTAAACGCTTCTATGCAATCCAAGTGGTTGGATGCGCTAGCTTGTGACTGTATGGTGAAATAAACTGCATTAACTGAGTTGTCATTCAAGGAAATTAAATCGATGGGTAACACATGATTTCAGATAAGTTCAAAAATCAACAGCTACAACTCATATCAACCAGTTGAAAATTTTGAATGCAGAATCAGTCAAAAGACCCTAAATCATGCAACATGAAGTGCCAAGTTTCTTTCCAATTGTTCTGATCTCAATGAATGAAAGCTACAGGAATTAGTCAAACTTCCCTGAGATTTTATCTCTGAATTTGGTAGCTCTGAGTTTCTTTCCGGATGTATCAGTTGCTGAACTATCATACTTGCACAAGGAACAGAGTAGCCGCAATTTCATTTCGGACCTTCAAAACCTCAATCTTTTTCTCACGAGGCAGAGAATATCATTCCTTACTGTGTATCTATTATGAAACGTGCATCTTACAGTTTCTCCATTTCTTTTCTGTGGAAACCTTTCAGTTTATCCTTTTCTTTTTCATGAAAGTAACGCTGCACAAACACGTTATAAAAGTATATGTTTTTATTCAAGGACAAAACAGCCCCAAATCTCTCTTTCTCTCTCTAAATATTGAATGCTACTCATTGCAATTTGATGCCACTCAAGTTGCATATTCCTATCTAAGTGATGGTAATGGAATTTACAATTAATCCTTCTGCCCTGTTTAGGTTGAAGAAATGAACGAGATCAATCTTCATTTCCTACTTAGCTTTCCCTGATTTAAGAAAAGCCGTTGTCGTAGAAGATAGTGGTCTTTATGCTTTATGATAGATTCCATTTCCTATTTCAGGATGTTGGTAATGAGAATCAGAATTAATACTTTTATAACTTGTTTGGGTCAGAATTTAACTACATAAACCTTGATTTTTTCTGTCTACGCCTTCCATATTTAGGAAAAGTTGAGCACTGATTTGGAAGTAGAATTCTACGAAAATAACTTCTTAAGGAAAAAAAAAACCTTTCTAAAGGCAAATTTCACTTACGATCTGCCAGCTTCTAGTAGAGAACCAACAAAAATGAGTTAAGAGAAAAAAATGAAAAAGCAAGTCATACAAGAAGAGTATCGGAAGACATCGTTAGAAGCATATTGATGGATGTTGCCAAGACAACCTCTATCCTCTGTGGGAGCAACACCAATATCTGAATAAACTTCGCACACACTGTGTAAATTTTTCTATATTTAGCAAATGTAAAGCACATAAGCCTTGGTCTAGGAAAAGAATAGCTGAACAGGCACCAATACCCACCTACTCAAGGCGAGTTTCCTATCTAACAAACAATAATGGTATAGGGGTGCCATGAATGACATTGCTAATTACAGTAATTTTAGAGTTTCAGATTAGACAACCAACTGCAACAATCATATGAGCATGGTGAAATCACTCTTTAACCTGCATAAGCATGCACCTTGTATCCAATATTAATGCTACTCCCACAAGTAGAGCATACAGTGGTCGCTACTACCCAATATTTTCAACAAAGAACACGACAACCGTTCCTCCAGATGGGGAGCTCCCACACAAGTGGCAGTGTGGGCTTATTCAATTTCCATCGTCCAAGGATATGGTCACATAATCATATCCTCTTCCACACAACAATAACATAGCTAAGTTCTCTACCACAAAAAAAAAATATATATATATATATATGTGTATATATTCAGTTTCTGCAACCATCAGTATATGCAGTACAAAGATCTTTACAACATCCACATAAGAATTAAGGGATGTAATGCCGTCACAAACATAGTTGCTGTAATTTTGGGTACTGACTGCAATTGCTTCAGGGATCATAGTTGCATAAAGCGTGAATGGGAGAAGAGAATGATGCAGGAACCATGAAGCAGGGTCTCAAAATGATGAGAACCAAGAATATTGAAGAAAGCATAAACAGGAGTAGAACTTGAGCAGGGGATTTCAAGAACTATGTAGGCAGTCAGCAACAAGGTCAAATTAAGTAGCACGATACAGGAACTAACACAAAAGCTATAAAGACACTTTCATCCTCAGTACTTGGTCAAGCTTGAGGGCTGAGTTCAATTGCAATTTCACAAAAAACTTGAAACAAATATGTTTGGGGTGGAACCAAGACTGTTAATTGTCCAAATGAGATGATGGTTGATGGTCTATCGACTCAGTGTTCCCAGAGCCAGTTTGGATGTACTGTTATTTGTCCAAATGGGATGATGGTCCATCTACAATTCAGAATGCAAATGAGAAAACTTTTATGTTCCAGGGTGTGATGGTTTTATAAAGACTTCCCACTAACAATATCAGTAGAGAACAGAAGGTTGCGCTCAATGTAAAGAGAGCAAAAGCATGGTTCTTCCACCCTGCTTGGCAACATTCAAGCAGGACACTAAACTTGGAAACTAAATCAATTTTTTTTTTCCTTTTTAATTGAGTCTGGTTCTTTAAAACAGCAGAACGCCAAAACAAGAGTTGCTTCACTGAAAGAACCATGGACCCTTAAAGGTAAGAAACCACCAAGTAGAAGAGAGAAAATTAATAACCCAAATCTACACATACAAAGCCAAAAGAAAACCATCCACTCCAAAGTAGAAAGACAACTACTCTACTGTAGATTTGGGCCCTACTTAGGGAAGGACACCCCAACATGATGTCAATTGAGCTGGATATTAATAACAACTAGCCAATGAAAAAGAGGAGACGTGTCTGCTTGATTTTTCTCATCCGAAAAGACATTTGCCAGAAGAAACCAAAAGGATGTCAGGCTGAGAACCAAAAAGACAGGTAATCATGTACACCAACTTAAAATGGCTGAAGTATTTAGTCTCATTAGATTCTCAAACAACCTTCATTCACTTTATGCTCAATGCAACAAACTATAGTTGGACCTTAGAAAACATCCCAATAAAAATATATAAATATAAGAATAAGATCCAGCACTTGATACATATCAGCAAAATCATTTCCCATAAACATTGACCTCCATCAGGTGGACCTACTGATCCATTAGTGCCACGGGAAGCAAACATGGGATTGAAGTCGAGAACTGCCATAAATATCCCCAAAGACAACAAATTCTCAAGTACTTCTAATCCATCAAATCAATTAGTTGTCCAAATCAAAATTATGCAACCAGAGTGCATGTGAATGTGCGTGGAAATATATATATATGCATAGAGAGAGAGAGACAGAGATTAAATGCTATAAAAGATGATAGGAGTTTCTCTCTGAGTCGCCCATTGAGATGCACAATGTATGGCTGACCATTCACAAATCTAAACCTCATCAATGTATGCCACCCACGGCTAGGTGTGTTGATTAGGCTTTCCTCCACTATAAATGATATACACGGTCTGCACACTGGTCTCCTTTGCTAATTACCTTAAAAGGTCTCTAATGTATTGCCACTGAT
Source organism: Persea americana (assembly GCA_029852735.1). Classification (NCBI taxonomy): domain Eukaryota; kingdom Viridiplantae; phylum Streptophyta; class Magnoliopsida; order Laurales; family Lauraceae; genus Persea; species Persea americana. The sequence continues at coordinate 16,341,008 of CM056809.1, forward strand.
CTGGATAAAAAAACAAAAAAAGCATCAACACCGTCCAGAATATCATATCATTCACTGTTGAATTGACCACTGTCACTGGATAGTACCAAGACATGAAAGTTTTTCATTGAGCAGTTAGGACCCACAAGTTGGTCGACTGATTTCCAACGTCTACCTATTGGAAAGATCCCCTTTGTTGGGTCACTTTCAATTCCTTTCGAGAACTAAAAAGAAAAATGCATCAAAGATGATAATCAAAAGGCTAAGGTAACCCCTATACCAGCTCATCAATTTACTACTCCCTAGTAAGCAATGCAGAGAAGTCGCAACCAATCTGTGGGCCCAGTGTTTATTGTCCATAACAGAACAAGGGTTTCTATCCTTTTTAACAGACTCTCTGTACTCGCCATTGCCTTACTGTCGAGCAATATAATGAAAAAAGACAAACCCATCTTCCGATGCTGCTACAAAACCACTGTTACAATGCAAAAGCTTGGTTTTACCACAGCCAAAACCCATAAAACTTATGGTTCTATCTTCTACACTAGTAATTCAGCACAGATAAAAAGAACAGGGGGAGTGTGTGTGTGTGTGTTGGGGGGGGGGGGGCGGCGCCACGGATATTGGTACAACTAAATGGAAATTGATTGTCAAAAATCAAAATATAAGTTTCGAATGATCAAAAGAGAACCAAATTTATCTGGAATTCATGCATTTATTACCCTTTTCAGTTGTCACATTTCTAAAAATAAGATAGCCAATGGAACCAAGATAAATCTAAAGCAACAGGCAGAAGACCAAGCTTTTTCAATTCCTACAGCAATTTTAGCATTTTCCAATATGTCGTCCAAACAATCACAGCACAACAATTAAATCAACTACTGTTCAAGAAGAGGACTTACTAGTTTGAAGGAAAGATTTACTTACACCTGCATATGCAAAGAAAGTAGGTTCCAGTTTTCACCTCTCGAATCGTGATATCTTCTGTCCCAACGCATTCTCTCACAACATTTGAGAGCCTTTATCACATGTGAAGTATGTAATGGTTTCAAAAGATGAAAATAAGTCTCTTGAGTTCATTGCAATAGATTTGACAGCAGCTACCTACTTCAGAATCTTAGAAGCCTGCACCTTGCATCTTTGCTTTTAATGATGATATTTTATGCAGAAAGAAATATACCAATAAGCGGTCTACCAATACAACAACATCACATGATCTGCTCATCCCATGATCATATGGCAATATCCCTATCCCTGGGAACCATCCACCTCCCCCCATTCCATCAACCTATCGGATCACAGAAAAGAAAAATAATAATAAAGAAAAAGATGCATCCAATGAAGACATGCTCATTTTACAATCTTCCCCTGCAAATGTCATTTGCAACAGCCCAAGATGAAAAAGAATGAGGCAGGCATGGTCACACCTTCGGCGAGAGTGATCACGTAAACTCTATCACAGATTTTGAAACCTGTCCGCCAAATTCATCCTTCTTGTAGTATTGCAAATATAGTCACCAACATGCTCCTTTGGCCGCCGCGCAAATGAAAAAAAAAGAACAAAAAAAGAAGAAAATAACTGTCCTCCCTAGCCTATAGAAAGAAGTCTACAAGATCGAAACGAAAGTTGGTGCATCATTCCTTGGCCCTGCAAGAGACCGATACAAGTATAACTTCTCAACAGACTCTTCAAATCCCTCTTCATCTCTGTCCCTAATCACTTCCACCACCAGGTGAGGCAATCTCTGAGCCACCTCCTTACAACCTCTCAGAGACAAATGACAAGAAGACATCCACAAGAACCTCATGTTATAATAGTGATGCAAGCCAGAGAGCAGAGCAGGATCCCCGAATGGGCTATCTCTGATCTCAAGTTTCTGCAATTTGGGACAGCCCTCAAGCACATATCTCAGCCCCAGGTCGCTGTTACCCGCAAAAGCAACCGAAAGGGTACGCACCAACTTGCCGTACTTCCCGATATACGCAAAGGCCTTATCAGTGAGCAGCCCAGAAATGGCAAGGCGGGTTAGTTTCTTGCAGTTCATAACTATAGCTCCAAACCCTTCATCCATGGGTTCCTGAGTCAGATGATCCGGCTGGTGGCGGCCCATTATACACAGACGGAACACCACAAGTTCCTGACAGTTCCTTGACATGGTCACAACAGCCACATTGGTCATGTGTTGACAGAAATAGAGAATGGATCTAAGCTTCCTACATCCTTCGGAAATTGCCACGAGGCCTACTTCTGAAACAAGGGCCTCACTATCCTCCTGGGGGTCCACAGGGAAGATCCGAAGCTCACGCAAGTCCTTGCAAGTTGCAGCCACAGCTTGAAGCCCTTCATCACGAATTGAGTCGAGAGCCTGAAGCAACCAAATAGAACTCAAAACAAGAACACCAAATAAGCCCAACTGAAGAAGAAAAAGGATCACATACCCAGAAAACCTGGAGCCTATGACAGTGAAGGATCACTGTTCTGAGCTGCTCACAAGTAATGTTCCCATAGCTGAAATTCAGCGATATGAGATTGGCGCAGACCGGAACAATAGCAGGCAGATAATCGGGTATGACATCCCTGAATCCTGAAAGGCACACCAGAGACCTGCAGGTGCCAAAAGCCGAATGGAGATCCACTTCCTGTTCTCCCTGCATGGGGTCGGCCAAGCTAAACGACCCCGTCCCCAGATGAGTGAGCTGGGGTGCCCGAAGCATCAGCCTCTGGAGCTGCGCTACCGAGATGTTGCGGTTCAACCTTAGTTTCTTCAGCAAAGGCGACCGGACCACCAGTGCCTCCAACGCCTCAAAATTCACCTGGCATTCCACACAATCAAACGAGAGCGACTCTAGACAAGTACCCGAATCTGGGAAACACGACAGCCAATCCACATCCTCATCATCATCCATAACATCTTCAATGAGATCAAGAACTCGAAGTTGCCTGCAATATCATTCATCAACAAAATGGCAATTATAAAACACACACCAATCAAGCAACAATTGCCCAATGCTGAGATTCAGATTAAAGTTATGGATTGTGTTGTGGTCAAGGTCAGGATTAGGGCTAGGGTTTTCAGTTCGATTCAAAAATTACTCAAATTTCACATTAGAAATTGCAATAGACTAGCATCATCTCATTTATTAAGGGGGGGGGGGGGGGGGGGGGGGGGGGGGGGGGGGGGTGAACCTTTCTTTTCAACAGTTATATGTTACGATATTATTTGAAACAAACATCAAACCCTAGACCCAAAACACAGAGGAATCAAATAACAGTTCTCCTAATGCTGAAATTGATTTTAAAACTAGGGTCAGGGTTGGGTCTTCAGTTCTGTTAAAAAAAAAATAAAAAATAAAAAAAAACTTGTCATGTTTGCAACATCATCTACTAAACAAACAAATCTTTTCATTCCAACATCAAATGCTAATAAGCTAAGCTAGCAATTGAAATCAGAAATCTAATAAAGACCCATCCATTCAAAGAAAAACAGCAAAACCCTAGAATTGTCCAATCTCCCCCACCCCAATTCTCAGATCCAAACACTCACCTGCATTTGCTGGCAATCACGGCGAGGCCGCGGGTGCTGAACCCCTCGCAGCAGATAAGAACGAGCTCCTTGAACCCGGCGAAGGAGCTGGCGACGACGGCGAGGTCTTCGTCGGTCACCGACATCCGCTTCAGGTAGATCCGCTCCAGCGCCGGGTACGCGTCGGCCATCGCTGCGACCCAGGGCGCGAAGTGGGCGCCCCAGTTCACCGGCACAAGTCCGAAGTCGGAGAACCGGGGCTTCCCCTTCAGTACCACCGACCTCACCCGGCGGAACCGCTCGACCGCCCGCCGAGGCGAGACCGCGTAGCAGTTCCCGATGAACAGGTCGGAGCGCGTGAGCGCCTCCGCCCTGTACCAGGACTTGCAGACGAGCGACGCGGCGTTGCGGTCGCCCCGCGCCGTGAGGAAGTGGAGAACGTTCTCGAGAACGTTCTCGAGCACCTGATCCGCACCGTCCAAACAGGTAGAACATGAAGAAGATGAAATAATGTCCGGATCTGATCTGTTCTCTTCGCGTCCAGACATATCGGACCGTTCATCGGTCATTGTACGGTTGGGATCGGTCTGATTTCATCAATCGATGTCTGTGAGAGGGATTGGAGTAGGGACGGACAGAGACGGAGAGAAGGGGAGATTGGGAAATAAAAGAATCATAAGACTTGATGAAAGAGAAGAGGGAGAAAGAGGACGGAGGGGAGTGAGTGAGTTGAGTGAGAGAGAGAGAGAAAGGGAAGGCTGTGGAGAGAGAAAGGAAGGAGCATTTATTTTAATGGGTCACCCCCACACCCCCTCTCCAGACATCCACTCTGCTGGCTGGCTCTGTGCATTGGGATTCTCCATGCTCCTCTCTCTCTCTCTCTCTCTCTCTCTGGACAGTGTACTGGTTGGCCAAGTGACCCCCTCTTCCCATCTCTCCTCTATTATTTGCGTGGGTGTGGGGGGTTGGGTTTGACATGTTATTTTAAATCAAAAGGAGGGAGGAGGGCTATCTGAATCTGTAGTCCCACAACCATCCATTGGGAGTGGGACCCACATAGAGTTTCAACATCATGCATGGGGTCCCCCTATCCCATCTTCTGGGTTGCATCAGATGGATCCCACCGTCAAACCTACAATTGGTGATGATCCAAGAAGAATGATGATACAAAAGAGTGTCTCTCATGCACCATATAATTTGTGGGTGGTGTGGATATGCCGATATGGTGGTGCATCTAGGAAGAGATGTCTCTTCATTGTGGGGCCCACTTTGTTCGGTTTGGACCCTTGGACCAAAACCACCTCTGGTGATTAGGATCATATTTTAGAATCTTGACCCTTTTTTTTTTTTTTCCTTTTAGCATTATCATTTGTTCTAGCAAAATATACATTATTGTCCATGGGATAGACTGACAAAGAAGAACTTAAAAAACTTACCCTTGGTGATTGTGATTATGCTAGATTATCTTGCTCTTTTGTCTTTTTTAACGTTTTTTTTCCTGAATTATAATTTGTGTTGGTGAAATTCGAATTGGGCGAAAAAAGTAGAAATCGCAAATTTAACTCCCAATTTATATGAAAAGGTTTTATAAATCACTATCATCTACATTGTCTAAAATGGACGGTGGAGGTTACTCTGATCAAAGTGGGGTTTGGGTGCATCTTCAATCAAACAGGGAGCAATCTGTCCAACAGTTTGGATTGAGCAAATTGAACCCCACACGGAGATCTCTTGGGAATACACCGCACTTTCCTTAGTATATGCAGGTACACAAACCAGATCATTTATCATGATTAAAAACAAAGAGTGGGGATCAGTTTTTATTATTTTTGTACAAAAGTCCATCAACTTCACCGTCAGAACTATCCAATCAATGGCCAGGAATCAAAGGGGCAGCACCATCATATGAATAAATGGAGGGCCCAGATGATGCATTGCTGATGATCTTTCAAGGTGGTGAGCTTGTACTCTCAGGTTTTTTAATCCATCTTTTATGTCATCTCCTGTTATTTTATCCAGCACCCCATCTCTATCTCTTCCCATTCGGTTGTCTACTAGTGGAGAAAAATATAAGTGGCTGTAATTAAAAAGACACCGAATGTCAAGTACATGCATGCACAGAAAGCTAATCTTGTGTGAGATAAGTGGGTTTCTTTTCTTTTTTTCTCTCTAGTGTTTGGAAGCCTTGTTTGTTGTTGACCTTTCATGACTTGCAAGGGAGATGAGAGGTAAGTATCCTTCTCATTTTACTTTGTTGATTAAGTACTAGATGCTACTCACCTTTTTCTTTTCAATGGTCACTCCGTAGAGGGGGGCAATGTGATATAAAAAGAAATGTGAGTTCACTTTTTAAATATGTACCCCCTTTTGTGGGGCCCACCAAATGCAAGTTAATCAGGTGGTTAGAAGAAAATGAAAAGGCCATCATGTCTATTAGGTTTGGCCGAATATCAATCAGCTCAAATGATATTTAATCTTTGATTTTAGGGCTTTAAATTTTGGTAATTAAATTTTAAGATTAAATGATAGATTAGTGTCAACTTCGGGTCAGTGTCAATTTATAAGATTGAGATTTTATAGGATCATCTGATAAAGATTATAATGGCTGAAGTAGAGACTAGCCTCTAAAGTACTTTATGAGAATAATTTCAAAGCACAATAATTTGGCCAAATATGACATACGAAGCAAAATATTGGCCAATTAAAAAGTAACATATGTGCAATTTTAGTGTAGTAGACATCAGAATATTGAGATGGAGCGCGGTAGAAATAGAAAAGATTTAAGACATTATGGATCTTTTGGGTAGTATCAATAGGTGATAAATTAATAGAGACTTGTTTAGATGGTTTGAACATGTCCCATGCATGTCAATAATAGTCATTGACGAAAAGTTCTTCTATACAAGTTGATAGTCAATGAAAGAAAATGGGGAGGCCAAAGAAAGAAGTAATAGATAAAATTAGTAAAGATAAACCTAAAGAAGTGCAACCTATTTAATGATTTTGCTCAAGATAAACCAAAATAAAGTAGATTTCATGTAGCTAACTCCAACATTATTGAATAAATTCTTTATAAAGATCATGATGATGAGACTTACATGAGGGTTTAAATAGGTTGTAGGCTAAAAAAAGAAAAATATAAGAAGATAAGGCACACTTTTGACAAGATAAGAGTATCACAGATGAAAAAAGAACAATTTGCAAATTTTAAAAGCCTAATCAGTTTTTAGAGCTCATTTAGATCCATTTCAATCACAAATCAAGGAAGAACGGAAAGGATTTGACGCAGATAATGGGTTATGGAGGAATATCGCAACAACAAAATAATTCTAACCACTTGATTTTAGGGTCTCAAAGTAGTGTAATTATTGTACAAGAAGAGGGACACTACATTATGGAGTGCTTGGCACTAATGACACGAGCCCATACATGATGTGGGGAGTGTTATGTAGTTTAAATTAGATAAATGTGATTAGGTTTGGATCACAATGACGGTGAGCAAAGACTTTCTTGTTTTACTTTGTTATTTTAGACTTATCCAGATACAGATTAATATGCATGCTAGCTTGAGGGGTCCCACCTAAGCCAAATATAATCTACCAACTCCCTCCAAAGAAAATGTTTTAATAATAAAATAATAATAAACTTATGCTCACCCTAATTTGACACATCCAGCCTATATTCACCATTATGTTGGATTAAAAAAAAACCTATGCTTTTTCTGTGAATAGCACATCATAATTTATGATAAGACCATCTCATCTTCATATTTTATGATTAGCATATACAATCAGTTAGGCCCAATAAGCCAGGCCAGCATATAAGCACAATGCTTAAAAGGGGAAGCAAGTCCAAACATTCTTACAGACTACATTTTCTTATTTCGACATTATTATACTCATTGGCTAGTGTCTATTCTTTTAGAACTACTACTCTAGCTAAAAGAAATAGAGGGTAAAATGGAGTATGATAAAGTTCTATTTCACCCTTTCTTTATGCACAACCATGAATGGAAATACTAGATGATATAAAATAAAAAAGTCATTTTTGCTCTCTGATTAATGAGGTAGGGTAAGGTGTTGGTTTAGCCAATTGGCATTGTCATGGATTAGTAGGGATAGTCAATCTGGTTGCATATCCCATTTCTCAACTAACCACCCACTATTTGATCCATGGGTTCTCTCTCTACATGAGTATGTTTCTTTCCCCACTTGAACAGGGGTGATCTCCTTAGGTGAGTAGATTTCTCTCCATGCTTGAGCTGGTGTGATCTCCACATGATTGGGGTCTATAATGGGTCTCGGTACAACAAAAAAAGAAACAGAGTCCCATTTGAAGAAGAAAATATTTGTGAGCGAACAAAAATTCTTAAAATAAAAATTAGACCTGTGAATTGTTTCAAGTTTGGTTTTCCTTAAGAACCGCTCCTTACCCCACTGGTAAGGAGTTGGGTTCTTATTGGAGAGGTTAGGGGTTCAACCTCCACCTCCTCCTTATATATTCATGCATATATATATGCGAGCTTTCTTCCCACCTCGGTGGGCTTCCTTCCTAGGTGTACTGGGCTTTCTTTCCACTTCTGTAAGCTTTCTTTTCGGGTGTGCCGGGCTTTCTTCCCACTTCTGTGGGCTTCCTTTCTTGGTGTATCGGGCTCTATATAATTAAAAAAAAAAAAAAAAAAAAAAAGCTCTCAGCCACTAAAGCTAGGGTATAAAAAAAAAAGTCTGATTTTCCTTGTGGAAGAAAATGTCCTTATATTTTAAGAGGGTTTAAATGATGAATTGACCTTGATGCAGACACATCCCTAAATACTTAAAATCAAAGGAATTAACTATTCTCTCCTTTTGGACTGCTATTTTGCCCTTTCTCAGCTTTCTAAACACAGTCTCTGGTTGGGATGATTTGGTGATAAGGTCTATCTACGTAAAGCAGAATTTTCACGTGCGGTGATTTTGCGCAAGGGTTTTTTTGTGGGATTTTTAATCAACACCATCCATCCTTCAAAGTGGGACTCCTGAATTAAAAGGGTAGCAGAAGATCCTATAGTGTGGGACTTTCCCATCTCTATGGAATACAATATCATTATAGTTAGGGGTGCAACCGGGGCAAATTGGGATAGGATATTAGCTCAACCCAATTAGCGTTAAAGTAGATCCAAGCCTGTACCTAATCTGTAAAACCCAAAATACCCAATATGAATTCAACCACATAATTGTAAATTTCATACCCCAATTCATGTCACCCTAACAGGTGTGGAGTTTTTTTTTCTTTTTTTGGCTAATGGAGGGTTTCCAACCCTTTGGGCTGGATTAATCCCTTTGGCAAAAAAAAAAAGTCGGGTAAAACTCCTGTGGGCCCAGGTAGCAGCATTAATAGACTCAATCTTCAGTTTTTGAAGAGGGGCGAACCGGAGATCAATACCAGAACCTCTAGCTCCGGAAAAGAGAAGAATCGTGGTCCTGACTACTTTGCCAACCCCTTGGGGCTAACACGTGTGGAGTTGGGTAACCTAGTTTGATGGTTGGCACTCATCACGGTGGGCCCTTTAAAGTGTTTTTTTAAGACACACATTGAATAATTAATAATAATGATTTTCAAATCTTTGTTCTATATATCTTGACATTTTAAAAATAAACTTCTTATAGAAGAAGGGCCTAAACAAAAATGAGATACCAGTCAACACACGGATATACTGGGCGATAGTGAAACTTTCAACTTGGGCCACTCTACCATCCAAAAACTAAGGTTGTCAATGACCCACCAAACACAAGATTAAAAAAAACTAAATCTTTGAATTGACCCAGCCCGCCAAGTCCTGCTCGAAATGTTCAAAACCCCTTTCCAAAAACCCAGCTTGGAACCATGCCTAGGATAGTAAAGGCCAATTTTAAACTAGGCCCATAATAATATCGATTCATACGGAAGAAAAGGTTCTCTATTAATTCAAACGCTGTACTTATGGGATAGAGGAAGAGGAAAAAATCAAAGATTTTGACATAGTACTTTTGATCGAAAAATCAATCGGATTTATTCCGTACCCCTCCTTCGATGAGAAAATGGGTCGGCTCCAGAAAGGAGCCCTACGTTTTAACAGTGTGGAAATTTTGCTAATACACTGTAAGTCGACATAACACCTTGAAAAGGACCCTTTGTCCACTGCATTTGAGTAGGGGCCGGCCTAGCTTTAGATCACCCTCATTTCTATCTTAGTCAGTTCCTACTTTTTTTCTTTGGGGTTGTAGAGTTTCAATTTTTACATGATAACCCAACTCAACTCTACGGTACTCTTCTTGATTCACCTAATTGCATAATCAGATCTAGACGTCTCATGTGCAGCTATTATCATCAGAATAGCAGGGGATAGAACTGATCAAATTCAGACTTTAAAGAAAGAAAAAGCTAAAGTATAGGGGTTCTGGTTTTGCTGTATCCAGTCACTCAATAAGATTGTGGCTATGATGATGAATCCAGATTGTCCATCAGGTATAGTAGGGATGGCATCGACCAAGCTTGGTTCGACTGGGCCTACACTCGAACCCACCTTGGGCAGTACTCTCTTACTTTAGTATTTGTCTATTGCCAGCTATCCCAAACACGACTAGTGTCAAAATCTAAAACTTTAAACCCGGATTGAAACTGATAAACCTATCATGAAACCCGTAAGGTTTGTTTTAGTATTGGCTAATTCATTGGGTAATGGACAAAATTGAATATTTAATTCATAATGTATTTAATAGATTGACAGTCCAGAAGAAGAGATGAAAGAAGAAATCACCAAAATTCGTAGCGCAGACAGAAGAATTGCCCACTCGAGCGAGCATATTTCCTCTCGAGTGGACCCTGGCAGATTCGCCAAATAGAATGTATGTTTGCTCGAGCGAACTATATGCCCGCTCACTGGGCGGTGATCATGCCCGAATTGAATTCCAAGTTTCTGTTTTTGGGTCAAATTGTTATTCATAGTCGTATCCAAAGTGCTATTAATTCCTTCGACTTTTGGACTATATATTGAGGCTTCTAGCAACCTTAAATTTGCCTCTTACAACTCTCTCATATTCTAAGCCCTAGAATCATATTGAGAGATCTTTTTCTTCTCCAAAGCTTTATCAAGTTGTTATGCTGAAGTTTTTGCTTTGGAGTTTCTTTATTCTGCTCATCTGAAGTAGATTCACCTTGATGAGGCTATCAAGGTGGTTGGTTCAATCACAGTGAAGGTGAACGACAAGTAGTCAGCAAGATCAAAGCAGTACTTAGGTTGAGTCGCAATTGAGAAATGATTGTGAGTTTTTCTTATGACTTTCAATTAATTAGTGCTTGGCTGGTCTGTTGGCCTAGATAGTAAAGCCCATAATTTTTTTCCAATTAGGGTTTTCCACATATAAACTTTGTGTCTCATTCTCTTTGTGGTTGATTACTTTTAATTGAAATTAGAGTTAATCACTAGTTTAATCACTTGGATTGAAATATGATAGAGAAACTATTTACCGGGACCTGAGCCCGTGTCAAGGCCCTTTTTTCAAAACATTTCCTTCATCGGAGCTAAATGGGCCAGTCATTGGTTAACCTTGCCATCTCTTATCAGATGGGCCTTACCTTGAATTCTTAAACTAGTGAAAATCATCTCAAAATTGTTTGAACCCTCAGGAAGCGGAATTTCTAATTGTTTGATGGGTTGCATGTAAAGTGAGAGGAAAATGGAAGTGTCTTTGTAGTTAGCATCACAATGTGGGTCCTCAGTGGTAGGGTTAATATTTGGGCCGAGGTCCAGCCCACGGGCCAAAAGGTCAGGCTCATTCGCAACCCATTTGTAAAATATATAAACCTATGTGTTAAATATGTTGGTCTGGACTTGGCTTTAAGGATATAGGCCTCACTTATATTCCTAATCAACTCCAATAACACTAATGCAATTTGAAAACCCCAATACGTATGGAATAGAATGCTGCTGAGGTTCTACACAGATAAATGTAGAATCAAAATGAATACACTAATCATGTATTTTTTTTTTTTTTTTTGGGTACCCAGCTACTAATCATGGAATTAAGATATTGTATAAGGGTATCGTCCTATTCATTAGAGAATTGAAGGATTTTTTATTTGGGGAGTTCAACGAACGGAAAAGATTTTGTAGTAAACTTTCCCTTCTTTCTTCATTTCCCCTTAATTGCAATAACCCGGAAATAATGAAAATATCTCCAAGAACAAAATGTTTCCTAAGTCTCACTAACTATCAGACCATAAAGATCACGAGCCCAGTCCATGGTCCAAAAAGCATGCCTCAATCCAGACCAATGCAGGCTGGGATAGGTTAGGCCAAGCTAGATCTGCCCATGAGCACCCTCTCAGTAGAAACAGGTCATTGAAGGGGTGACCAGTGAATGATAAGGTTGGACATCAAGAAGGAAGCATGTTTACAGAAAAAATAAATATAAAAATGAGGAACCATCAATTTCTTAGGATCGGTGATCGTTTCTTCATTAAAGAGTATTATAATACCTTGTATGTCTCTGCCTTCAATCCTTATACTAAAAAAAAAAGAGAGAAGGAAAGAAGGAAATTACTTATAAAATCTTAGGAATTCAATATCTTAATCATCATCATCATCAACATCGACGAAAGAACCTTATCCCAATAGTAAGGGGTTGAATAAAAAGTTAATTTTCAATATGTATAAGGTAGTATGAACTTATAAGGATTTTGCATTAGTGTGGGTTTTCTAGTAAACATTAAATAACACAATTAGATTTCGAGACACTATAAATATATATATAAGCAAAAATGAAATTATTCCAACATTAACTCGGTAGCAATGTTTCTACATTACTAAAAGAGTTTCTACATTTCATCATTTTAAATATATACTTCTACTTGTTTTATTTTCTACAGTAATTTCGCTAAAAAATTAGAAAATCCAAAACTTTGGAACGCTACCAAGCCCAAGATTTTAAAGTCCCACTTTTGTAACTAGAGAACATGATATATAGGCATAGTTCAACTAAGAATTCCATCCGTAAGGCACTCTTCTTTTTGGCTTAGAGTGTTCATCTAGTGAGATGAACAGTGGATGGGTAAATAAATTAAATTATCATTTATTCAACATTTGAAGTATCCCTTTAAAATCACTTCAAAGCATGTTGTTTGCTTGTATCTTGAGAATTTCTATTTGTGGGGTTTTATGAATTTGTCAAATGTTGTCTCTCATGTTGTTTCATAAATGCTCGATCATATAGTAGTATTTTCAAAATTTGAAGTAGGAGAGTTCTACCGGCCAAAAGTGATACTTTTGCTTATTTTTTCGGTTTCTCATCATTGAACCAGGGAATTCTGGATGTTGGGGGACATCTAGTGACATTGCTACTGAGAATAACCAGCATATAGAATTCTTGTTAAAAAGCCACCAAATAAAACGGGTCCGTAGAGTTGAAGCAAGAACTTTCAGTACGGATTTCAAGTCAACTAGGCTGAGAATAAGCAGATGAGTTGGCCAAAACAAAAGAAACTGTAATATTACCATGTGAGATTTTACGGTGAATCATGGATCAAAAAATGAGAGTTTAAGATAGAGCAATAAAAATGAATGCTGAGAAAAGTATCGCTAAGCTAGTGGAGTGCTATGCGATCATCTTGAGTGAGACTTCAAATCAAGGGCCATTTTTAAAAGATGATGGTTAGACCTAGCTGGATTGCTGTGCAGGGTTCAAGGTAGATCAATGAAGAGAAGAGAAGGCGCTAAGGTAGATGAGACCAAGATGCGCATGCTAAGATTAATGTGTACGATTACAAGGAAAGATAGAAATAAGAATTAATATATAAGAGGAAACCTATATATAGCTTTGATAATTATAAAAACAACTTGCATCCGACTTTCTCAAACCGGCCCAAGTGGCCTGCAAAGCCACACATGACAAACACACTCTCACTTGGCCTAAATGCCACTCACATCAAATTGAACCAAGTCCCATTTCTAGTACATGGCTTTCAAACATATCCTTCGAAAGATATGGTGAGCCAAGGGTTTTGTCAACAGATCTACTAACACTTGATCTTGTCTTTTTCAGATACATCTTTGATTAAATAATATTTGATCTCAATATACTTCCCACAACTGTGAATCTGATTTTTCACTAGTATAATGGTGAACTTACTACCGACATTTATAATAGTCCATCTACTTTCACCCCAGAATAAAATAATAATGAGATATTTTACCTTAATGGCTTCTTGGACAGTGCAATTGCAGATAACGCACTGCACTTCTGTGGTAGAGAGAGCAAGTGGGGTCTATTACTTACTGATAGAGCTAGATTTTTGTATCATCAGAAGCTATCCCTTTGCATTGAAAATGCAGGAATTGAAATACACAGATGTGGTTTTGGTTCATATATATCATGCTTGAAGTGGTTAAAAATAAAGATCCAATTAGATGCATATACAAAAATGACCTATCAAATAGCCTCCTCTTTCATGAAAAATGATTAGGGATGATGGAAAATGGATATCTTTGCTAGCCATCACGTAAAGTAAAGTTTCCATTTATAATGCTACCTTACCTCTTGCACTGTTTGTATCACATCACTCGCATCTCACCTCTTTAAGTATTTTTAGTTGGAGCTGATTTGACCATGAATTCCCATAAATTGATGAGCTCTTTTGTATTATATAATGTTGACAAGAAAGCCCTATTAGTGACCAGTGACAACTCAAATCATAATGCTTTTGTGCATTGTTGTTGTGATGATGGTCCTCGTGGCGGATATCTATCTATCTTGAGCAGTTGTACCGAATGGGTTGTTTTCTAGTGTTAGAATTATGCAAGTAGGCGTTACTTTCCGTTCAAGAGTCATCTCAAACATGGCCCACCTAATGGACGGTTTGAATGCAGACTTAAGCATTGAAATACCCATTCCACTCTTCAATGATTGATTGGAGAGGCACATGACTAGTAAAGTGTTTTCCAACTTTTATTAGGAAAGCACACGATACATACATACGACAAAAGGAGAAGGGAAAGAAAATGCAACAACACAAACACCCTATCCTTTCACTTTGAAATTGAATCTGCAGCTTTCCACATGAGAGATTGACAATCATTTGGCCCTTCATGGCCGTTGATAGAGAATGAAATCAGATCGTCCTCTGATTGGATGGCTCATATCCAACCCCAACTGTTGATGGTGATGATGATGATGAAACGTCTCATTTTTTTTTTGTCCCTTTGTTTGTGGTGCTTTATTCTTGATTCTGGTTGATGGGTAGAGAAAGTACCCACCTTCTGATTGACGGCTGTCGTTTCACGAACAGAGTTTATTGATTATTTGGTCGGTTTTGATTTGTCTTTGCCTAGACAGAGAGCAAAACTATGTGATCATTTTGGAACTGCTGAGAAAGGGTTGAACCAGTTTAACCATAGTTTCAAAGCTTGACTCAAACACGTGACAGGAAAAGGTATGATCCAGTTAAAGGTGCTAGCCAGTTAGAGATGTCTATGGGTTCTGAATTCTGATTCAAATAAAATAAAATAAAAAAGATATGGAAGATATGTTTTAATTTTAGAGAAGTTCAAATCTAAATTCAGATTTATGGACATAGGATTTGTAAGTCTTGGAGTTTATACATTGCATGTACTTGTAAGGAGTCATTTATTTGCAATTATTTTTTATGTGTAAATGATTTATATGTATAATAGTTATGCATGATAACATCTATTTGTTCAGTATGAAAATGGTGTACAAGTTATATACACTTGAATGAGTGTCTGAATCACTTTAATGCCTCTTGCCAAAAGCCACTAGTAAAGGCATAAATTGATTGAGTTCTTGTGAGCTAATCAACCAACATTTTTTTTTTCATTCTTATAAACTTTATATCTGTAATCCAAACCTTTCAATCTCTTTTGAGCAGCAATAGAGTATATTTCACATGTGTAACATTTGAACATGTAACACTAACATATGTAAAACTCATTATCATATCCCTTGTATATCAGGCAAACGGCCTTTGAAGGATTTGAATCCAAAAACTAATGGCCTATCCCATATTTATCATGTTGGGAATACTAACATGGTACTAATGATTGTACCCTTTGCATTTACAAATACAACATTTCCTCATTAGAATTTTGAATCCCAACCACTTGAAAAGCCATAAACAACTCTTGGAGTTGCATCCTGGTTGGCATTTTAAAGTTCTTCAGTGGAGAGAGGATTTGGGAATGGGACACATTTGGAGAATTTGTAAATTCTCCCAATATGAATTCTATAAATTTTGGTAAAGAAATTGGGCTGCACTAATAGTGATGTGTATCAAGAATAAAGTAGCTAAATTACATTGTGGATGGAGCGTCTGTAGAGCTTAATCATATTGATCATGTTTCGTGAGTCTCACTTCTATTGTCTAGGGACCTATTTTATGACCTGTTGATTAATAATGCGTATATGAGTTCCACTTTTGCTCCTAACTTGGAATCATATCTTTGTTTGTTATTTTATTTAGTCGTTTTTTTGTCCTTTTCTTTTTGTAGATTCAGATATATATGTTGGACCGAAGAAACAGGTACAGATCCATCCTATTAAAAAAAGTTAAAAGAGATCTGGATCTAGATGTACCACTGTTTAGCTCAAGTCCAACCTATCTACATCTCTAGACTCAATACTCGTTTATCTCTTAGTTCAAGTCACTTGTAAAAGAAGAAAAGGAAAAAGAAAAAACATAACAATTAAGATTTTCCCTTTATGTTTTATATTTTCCTTTTTATTTCAATTTATTATCCTCTACTTCGGTGTTCACTGCTTCCTCCTAACCTTAATTAGTAAGAGAAGTTAAATAAAAACAATTACGATTAATGATTGCGTTAAAAGATTTATCTATTTGATAAATAGGAGGTCACATATTCCTAGGGGTGTAAATTTGGCTAGAATGCCGAGCACGACGGTCAACGTGTTGTGGCCTAGCGCGACACGGTCAACGTCTGGGCTGTGATCAGTCAGGGCGGCCTTGCTCAGCATGTACATAAAATAAATGTTAATTAATTAAATAAATGAAAATAAAGCTTCAAATAAATAATGTTAATTTGTTATTTGTAAATTAGCGGTGCATTTATTTTAGTAATTTTGACTTTATTTCAAGTTGAAAACCCTAAAATTCCATAAAGTCTCTTTCAATTTATATAAGAATTTCTTAGAAAAATACAAAAGTTAGGAGGGTCATGTGGGCTGGCTCTTGGGCGGCAAGGCCCAGCATGACATGACATAAGTAGTGCCATGGCCGTGTTGGGCTGACCCCAACCAAGCTTGGCCCAACACGGCCCGGCCTAGACACGGTTGGGCTGGCCAGTTTGCGGGCAGTGCTAATTTACACCCCTACAAATACCTAATAACCCATAGTGTTTTAAGGACCCGACCCAATGTAGATAATAAAGCACACAAATGCTTGCATCATTAGTCTCTCAGAATTGATAAAAAAGGAACCAAACTATTTAAAAGACGAACCTAAATAATCCACTCGAACTTGTCCTACTTCAAAGACGGGCTGTTTGTTTGCATTAGAATACCTAGGACCAGGAATTTTATATATCAGTTTATGTTATAAGTGGTTAAAAATGAAGATCAAATGTGAGTTTTCGGAAACGAACATGAAATAACAATTCCTTTTATATAAATAGAGTCAAATCCTCCTTTGATAATACTACCATAGAATGAAAGGTTATTTGATGCTCATTTTCGGAAATTGACCTACATATTTCATTTTTAACTACTTATGACACAACTCCAATGCATTCAATTATTATGCATTTTAATGTAAACAAACGTACCCTAAATATTTTAAGAGAATAACACAGGATGCATTTTTTCTTACAAACTCCGCATTATGTACATTTTTTGGCAAAAAGGAAAAATAACATTAGCACAACAAGAAATGAAACAACAAAGAAAACCAAGAAAGACCAGACAACAAAAAGGAAGAAAAAGAACCTAGGAACCAAAAGACACCATATCCCTATCCCCCAAATAAGTTTTCTCATCGAAATTATGCACAACCGCATTCAGGTCCTAGGAAAATGAGAGAGATCGAGGTGCCTAAAAGTCTTCACTACAAAAGAGATGCCTTTCAAAATGGGGTCAATAAACTGAGCTAGTTTACCTTTGATCACATGCACAACTTCAACACCACCGTACAAAGGGTGGACTTAAGGAAAACCTCTCGTTTTACTTTAATCAAGTCAAATAAAATGGCCATTGCTTCATCTTTTTTAGAGTAAGAGATTTTTTACTAGGGCCGTACAAAAAATCCGGTATCACCGTAAAACCAAACCGAACTAACCGAACCAGGCGGTTCGGATCCGTTTTTTGTGGATCGGTTTGGTCAACATTTTAAAAATCATAGAAACCGCCTTATATCGGTTGGTTATTGGTTTAAACCCACGGTTAACTGCCTAAACCGAACCGACCGTATGTATTAACTTGAGTATTGAGTTTTTACTATTTTAGCCTTAGAGTTATGTACTTTCATAGTTTCATACTTTCATTCAACAACTCACATGAACTCAATATTGCGATTTTACTTTTAGGGTCATCGGTTCTTCCTTCTCAGAACTCACATGAAGTCCATTTGAAGTGTTATGGCTTATGGAGTTGCTGCTGGAGTGCTGGTAGTTTGGAGTAAAATTGTTGCTTCTTTGATTATCTGCTTTAATTTGATTTGGGATATGTAGCGACTTAAATATTTATTATGTTTTATGTTGGATTTGCTTTGGGATGTGATAACTTTAAATATTTTTGTTTGGTTGTTTGGTTAAGACTTAGTGAGTACTTGTGCTACTACTATTTGCAAGTATTTTGATGATTTATCTCACCAATTGAAGTGCCATTTTTTTGTTAAAAAATAAATAAATAATACAAAAAAACCGTAACCGAACTGAACGGAACGGAACCGGTTCCTTTCGGTTCGGTTTGAGCACATGGCCGATTCGGTTCGATTTGGAAAAATAGAAAACCGATGGGTTCGATTTGGTTGATGGTTTTTCCTCCGAATCGATTCGAACCGCCCATGTGCACCCCTATTTTTGACCCATCCAACAAGCCTGCAGCCATAAAGGAACCAATATTGAAAATCCAAACCCAGCTTTGCTATCTAGCTTTCTAAAAGCAGCATTAGAAAAAACTACAGCTAACCCCTTCTCAATTACCCCCACTTTTGGCTTGATGTACATAGTGTCCATCCTCTATCCAGAGGTGTTATTTCTGAGAAACTTCGCTTGATGTCCGTAGTGCTCAATTCATATTTTTGAGAAACTTCTAAGTTGGCCCTTGAAGATAATCTCAGAAACGCAAATTGAAGTCGAAGAAATTGGTAACTACCCGAAAGAGGATGAAGTATTATGTTGGAGAAGCCAAAACTATAACCTATCCAAATTCCCAACTCTATGAAATAACACCAGAAGTGCTATCAAACCTGCCACAATAGGAATGGGCTTGGTATTAGTTACACATTTTAGCCTTATTTGAAACCCAGATCCTTTCCATGACCCATTTGAGCCTTAGGTGGAGAACCCAATCACCGGCTACACCCATTGACTTCCCTAATTAATGTGGATGTTTGGAAACATTGCAAAGGTACACCTTATTTGAAACTATCCAATGCACACCAAGCCCACCTTGCTCAATATGAGCAGCTAATTGACTCCTCTGGCATGCCTAAATATCACTCTAGTCAAAATAAAATTCACCATTCCAACCCGGCAATGCAGATAACAATAATAAGATATATTCTTCTTTCTTTTTGCTAGATCATGGGTTAGTGGTAGACTACTAATGGGACTGTCTACCAACCCAGGGATCGATCTGTCTGTGGTGTGGCGAGATGAGACATCTTTACCATTAGGGCATCTTATGTCTCTCATATGAACCCATTTCTATATGCTATTATTGGTCAAAGTTTCTTTTCAACAAGAGTGTAGCTTACTCCATTGAATTCAGATCATTAAAGGTTTGGACTCACCAGAAATTATCTAGCCTCTTCACGAAGTTGAATAATAAAAAACCTAAACCTTTCGAAATAAATGCTCTTCCTTCATGGACCATTTTCAATTATAAAATGCTTAAATAAACATTATAAAAGTTAAAACACTTTATAGTGATCCTTCTTATGGTGGACCCAAACTTTTTTTTGTGTGAAATTTATGGAAAGCACAACTTTTACTGGCGTGAAATTTGTTAAAAGACTTATCAAAAGCATAGGACTTTTACTTTCGCAATTTAGATTTTTAATAAGTAGGTTCCACTTACATGCCCTTTGAATCCCTTACAAGTTCGAGCCTAATGATGATCCGGATTACAGTCTCATGATCCAGAAGCAATCATGGACATGGCCCCAATTGATGGACCCACCTGAGATTTGGGCCACCAGACAACCCTCATATCACCTGTGGATGTGTTTGACCCCGCGCTTACTGGAGAACAAACGAGAGGAAATCTTTCAGTAGATATAGAAAACGAACCACCAGCCGCGATATCCGCGTCCTTTTCCCTTCAAATGCATCTGCTTCCCAACTGGCCAAAAACTCGGATCTCGATGGATCCATCTGACAAAAACCACAGCAGCAACAAATCACAAACTGATGGCAACCCATCATCAGAATCCGACCCCAGATCCCAGACGTCCGTTTCTCCCAAATCATCCTGGGGCCCCAGTGTCACCATGCAGTACCCGCCAAGGAGTGAGTCCGGGTCTCGCTTTCATCAATCTCTCGCTCGATTCTGTTTTCTTGAATTGAGAGAAATGTGGGTTTTTATGGAGTTGGGTGTGATTTGATTTTTGTGGGGTTTGGGTTGTAGATACGATGGAGACGGTTAGAGACGTGCTGGGTCGGTGGAGGCAGAAGGTGGGTGAAGTGAAACCACGAAGATGGCAGAGGACCTTGCTGAGAATGTGTGGCAACATTGTAAGTTTTTCTTTTTATGGTTCTGTTTGGGTTTCTTTAAATAAGGAATTGAGGAGCTGTTGAATTGGATTCATATGTAATTGGTTGGTTGATATGGGAAATTGAATGGAACAAAAATGGTCCATTTCATGGTTGTATTGCTAGTTCATTCATGTGATTGCTTTTTGGGTGCATTTGATAAGTGGGATTTCTTACTGGAATTCACCCTCTTTGGGAATTCTAAATTCCTGTCAGGCCCGGTCACCCTGAATTCTCCTGTTTTTGACAGAGGGGATTCCAAAATGGGTCAGGGTTTGTTTTGTAAATTTGCTAAAATAGCACTTGAAATGCCCCGAATTGTAGAATTTCAAGATTAGCATTTGAGGAACTTCAACGGCAGAGGTTTGTTACAAGAATGTAAGGGGTTTTACACCTATACACCTATCCAGACAAGGGTTTCTCTGATTGTAGTTAGCAAACAACAGGATAGCTCCCTAGCCTTGTGGTTTGACTTCTTTTACAAAATTCTCCAAATTATCTGATATCCAACTTTGAAAATTCTTTTAGTAGGGCATATTCTCACCGGGGAGGATTTGGAATTCTCGAAATGCTATCCTCCAAGTGTCATTCCAAAAGCTCAAGGACGGTCTCACATTCGAAAACCTGGAATTCTGACTTTCACGATGTTGGTTTTCAGAATTCTAGCAACCAAATGCTGAATTTCAAATGCTAATTGGACATGATCTGAAACCAGCATGAGTAATTCCCAACACCCACAATTTTTTATAGAAATACCTCCAAATAAGCAAGATTTAAGGGTATGTTGAGCATTTGTGAATCCAACTGGGGGACAACATTTGGGGAATTCAAATATCCCCTACCTAGAAATTCTTGGATATCCTCGAAACAAATAGGCCGTAACCGTCACTCGTTGATGACTTCTTTTCAGAGAAATAATGTTTGATGATTGCAAAGGATTCTCCAATACCTTTTTATTTGATGATCTGTTCTATTGTCTTGCTTTGTTTTTCATGTCCATCATGTGTTGTGACTTGGTGTGTGTAACCTCCAAGCCATTGAAAGGCAGGTTGCATGAGACTGACAGTCGGCCGGCAGATAACTTGTCAAACCAAACTTCAAAACTACTTTGTAAGAAGTTGCACAGGACAACCCTAATTGGATGTGATATACTTCCCAGGACATGATGAGTGATAGTGGAAATGAGAAATGATATGATGCGGTGATCGCAGTTGATGATGACTTAAAGGGCAAGATTGTAAAGGTTAAGAGAAAGAATGATACAGTTATCATGGTTAAGATGGTGTTATAGATGGACTAGATACAAAGATCCTAATTGTTGTTAGAGCTTGTGCACCTTAGAGAAGATTGAGTGAAAGTAATGGAAAGGAATTCTGGGACATAATAGAGGGGTTAGTACAAAACATACATAGTGAGGAAAATATTGCAATTGAGGGAAGCATTAACTTTAATGGTCATGGAAGGAAGAAAGGAGATGGGTGTGGCAGAGTTTATGGAGGATATGGTTTTTGGACCATAATTGTCAATTCCGTTCCAGTCGTTTTTCCAATTTAACCCTATAGTGGAACGTTTTGGCATTCCGGTAGTCTGTTCCGAAAAAGACGCTATTAAAAAAATGAAAAAACATATATAAAAGAATACCTAAATTTGAAAAAATAGTTGAATGCTAAAATAATACTAAAAACACATACTTACATCACTTAAATTAAACTACATTCTACAATTAACAATTTCTACTTTTCACTACATATGAATGGAAGTATAAAACCTTGGCTGGAATGGTGCATAAATGGTCTGGAATTGGAACTGGAATTGGGACCGGAACTACTGGAATGGATTGGAAATGTTTATGGGGCCATTCCGTTCTGCCCAAAGCCAAATTCGGAATGTTCTGGCAAATTCCGGCTAGAATGGAACGGGATTGATAACTATGTTTTGGACAAAAGAAAAGTATGGTGGAAGCTATTTATAAAAATTTTAATTTATTTTCATGGATATTGGAAAATTCAGATTTTGTTCTAGAAATGGGGAAAGGATAGGCTTTTACCTGAGTTCATACTGTCCTGTTGGGTTGTTGCCAGTAGTTTGATCCTTCAGATTGGTATCAACCTATAATCTGCTTCATTAAGCACTTCATATATATCCGATGATTCTTCTTATTTTGTCAATTTTTTTTTTTTTTTTTTTTTTTTTGCTTGTCTCAGAATTAACTGTTCTATTGTATGATGAAGTATCACCTGTTTACTTACTACTTCGCTTATTTCCTTTAGTGTGTATCTGACAATTCCAAATAATGAATTCCCTTCTGCATCTTAAGCAACTGTGTTCAGTCTATTGATGGCCTTCTGTACAACCGGTGAAACAGGCCCAAGCATTACCGATGTTGCTATGGGAAGGCTTGCTCAAGGAACGAAAGTCCTTGCTGAAGGAGGTTATGCCAAGATCTTTCAACAAACATTTGACACTGTTCCTGAGGAGTAACTGATTAGGTCATTTGCTTGCTATTTGTCAACTTCTGCTGGTCCAGTTATGGGAGTTTTGTATTGGCCAACTGCAAAGCTTGCATTTTGTAGTGACAATCCTCTTCCATACAAAGTTGGAAACCAAACAGAATGGAGCTACTACAAGGTATTTGTTTCTTCAGTTACATATTTCAGGTACGCTTAGACTCCAAATCTATGATGCATAGATACGTCATGGATATGGCGAGGACACGCCATAAACACGGTAGGGACACGGATTTTACACATAAAAAGTGAAGTATCGGATACGATACGACACGATGCGTTGCTCATTTTGAAGTATCCATGCATCATAGCACCAAATAGCTAATAAATCAAGGTCCTCACACTGGATTAAAGTGTGGCATTCCATCTCCTAGAATGGAGGCAGGTTAAAATCTATATCCAACTCCAAGGCTTCATCACCATTCATATTGAGCTGTTGTTATACATATGGGATAACGGTTTTCTTTTACCTAGTCTGAATTTGTTTACTATGATATGATTGTTTGCTTAGCTGGAATGGATGCTCTTCTTGTTTTTTTTTAACAGTAAAAGGTTTGTATTAATAATCAGAGGGGACTTTTGCTGGTTCCTCATTCACTGAGTGATGTATAGATGCTTGGATGCATGCCAGTAATTGATTGTGGGGGATGAAAAGATCTTGCCTAGGATTATTGTCTATTGCAGTACTGTTGCTTAAAATGTTCCCATCAGATCACCCTAACCCTTGATTTGTGCCAATAATTAGGGTGAGTACCAATTCATAGGTGGGTAGTGAGCCCCTTATGCTAGTGCTCTCTTAGCTTATAGGAGCTCTTGCCTCATTAGATATATACCATGCACATGAAGCCATGAATATGATATACTTGCACACACATTGACATGTGGCGAGTGATTTCATAAGGTTGACAACATGTTTAAGCAGAGAATGTTGGCCAATCAAGAAACAACACATGCAAAAAAAGAAGAATACTGTAATAGAGATAAGAATGTTAAGATGGATGATTGCTATACCTAGGAAAGATAGAATCAGGAATGAGTGCATTCGGGAGCATTAAAGGGCAGCGTCAATGTGATAAATTAAGAAAAACTCATTTGAGATGCTTTGAACATGTCTAATGTAGGCTGCTAAAGGCGCTAGTGAGGAAATGTTTTTCGATGCAGATTCATGGTCCTTAATGTAAAAAGGTAGGCCAAAGAGGACATGGATGGACTAGCAAGGATACATCTAAAGAAGTGCAACCTACTCAAGGCTTTGGCCTAGGATAGACTAGAATGGAGAAACAAAATTCATGTAGTTGAACCAAACATAGTCGAGACAAGGTTTTGATGATGATGATGGTGATGACTCAATACTTGAATAAAATTTCATTAACATAAAGCATGCATATGCCCAATGTAGTAACGAGATTAAGCCTGCCATTTAAATAGGACTTGACTGAGTTTGAGCCAACCTGACTTGGTAGTGACGGAGTCTGAGTCGACTCGGGCTCTTAACACTTTCCTGAACTACCTTATATAGCCATCACATGTACAGTGCAGACTCAAAGATATAGTAGCAAGAGTATCAATGGCTTATGAGATATGCCCATTAATCCCTTTTAAGAATACATCTAATGATTTATGAGATGTCCACTAATCCTTCAAAGAATACATTCACCAATAACTATATATTCCCAATAATCACTTCAAACAGGAAGGACTGTAGGAAACAATTCTAAATGATATGTAGGCGAGATAATTGCTATAGCATGTTGATAAAGTGCAGGTTTGGCAGATGTTACAAATGACAGATGCAGGAGATCCGAATTCCGAATGATCGATCTATGTTGTCTGGACTTTGTGCTTGGTAGATAGGTCAGCAGCTCAGTAAGAAGCAGTGGAAGGTCTTGCATTTTGCAACTAAGTACAGGTAGCTCTATTATTACCGAAGGAGTGAACAGATATCAGTTGATGGTTTGCAGTTGCTCCAATGTTCGTATCCATATCTCATTAGGTGCTGAACTATGGAAAACCTGTGCTCAAGGCAAAAATAGCTTTTAGTTATTCTTTTACAGTAGGCAGATTTGATGATGCCAGGGACATACTACATAATAGATCCATCGAATTGGATACTGTATTCAGTATTTGTGTCACAATACCCCTTTTCAAAAAAAAAAAACCCATTTCCCTTAATGTGTTAGGACCACCCAATACTCTCAGCCGCCAATCACCTTCAGGTTTCTGAGATGAGATGATGAAGAACTTGATGCCTTCTAGAAAAATCATGTGCTTTCGTTGGTAGTGCTTCACGATCGGAAAGGCAAGTAGGGCATTAGTGGATTTACAAAGAGAGAAATAGAGCAATCTTATTTTATTGTAGTAAACTAACATTTTTAATTTTATTATTTTCATTGGGCTTTAGTGGGTTTACATTTTACAAAGAGTAGGCAGTACGGCAATCGCTCCATTCCCACCCCCACCCCCTAAAAAAGTGCAACAATCTATTTTTATGTAGCAATCTGACAACTTTCTATAATTTTTTATTTTATTTTATTTTTTATTTTGTGGGCTTCTCACTAGAACCTTGAAATGGATGGTATTCTCTCCATATTGTTCTAGCCTAGAGTTTAAATCATATTGTTCTTCTTCCTCTTTTTTTTTTTTGTTTGTTGCTGAGTTGGCTCAGTGGCCAGGGAAGTGAAAGTAGATCTGCCCACCCAGGGATCGATCCCTGGGTGGAGCTATAGGAGCAAGCGCCCTATCCACAGGGACAGCTCTATGATTCCCAAATCATACCAATCCACAGGGACAGCTCTATGATTCCCAAATCATACCATTCTTTAATAGTTGAATTTTATACAGACTATTGGGTATTTGATTGGTCTTCGTCATATTGCTGTCTGTTCTTTCTTATTTCACTAAATGTGATTAAAGGTGAATTCAGAAAGCCTAATATTTCTAGCTTTTGTGATGTTTCAATATTAAATCACTTCATTTCATAATGGTTGGTTTGCGAGTGGAAAGATCAAAATTTAACACTGATTTCCTTGATAACTGCAATGTTAAGCGGAAGACTTGCTCAATGTTTTAACATTGAAATGCAGAACTTTACTTTATTCCACTTCTGTCCATAGGCAATCTACAGCTTATAAGTCGCCCAGTAGATACTCATGCGGCTTGACATGGATCTGTCTGACATACTGTCTTTATTAACAGGTGATCGTTCCCATTGCATCAAATTAAGGCTGTTAATCCTTCAGCAAACAAAGAAAATCCTGCTGAAAAATACATCCAGGTTATCTCTCCTGACAACTATGAGTTCTGGTTCATGGGGTTTGTTAACTATGAAGGTGCTGTGACACATCTACCGGAAGCTCTGCAGGATTGCATGTCACAGGCTGCTTGACAGTTGCCAGACATTATGTTTTCATTTCAGTAATATCTTAAGATCCATGAAACTTACATGCACGATCATGGTTCTTATTTTGAAACCCTGGAAAAAACCTTGCCGCTTTGTTTTTGCCCTTTTCGGGTAGGTCCACCACAAAACAAAGCCACTTGAGCTGGTTGTATCTGTCTACTGCTTCCCCGTGCTTTTTGATCAGGTGAAGTCTAACTTTAGAGAAGTGCTAGTACATAGGAGGTAACTAAAAGGGTTTTGCAAGGTCCTTGTCTTCTGTAATTATACTGATTAAGATAGTGAATACAGATTCCATTTTCTGAAAAATATATGGGTGAATTGATGTAAATGTTTTGATAGTAGTACCTTCTTTGATTCATATAACATGGTTGTTGTCTCACACATTCATTTTCTGCAATTTAATGAGTTTTGAAGCACTTACATCCAATATTTCCATGTTTTACTATAGTCCGTCTTCGAATACATCTAGTCCCTGTCTTCAAATACATCATCCACCACCATGAATATCTTAGTTATGAAACTCTTGAGTTCACCATCTTCATCTGACTGGATATTTTCTCTTCTTGCATACCTGTATTAAAATGTCATGATCCTTCTCTTCAAACCTTTGGGCCTCTGTTAGGATCTGGGTAAACAGCTGCATAGTGGTAACTTGGATTATGTGTAAATGATTGGAGGTTTCATGTATCCGAATAAACAAAACAATTGGTATAGACGGTGGCCTAGGACACTGCCTGGTGGGTTCCTTGGGCAATGTTCCAGAGGGCAGCCCTCTGGCGGGCTGGGCTTTAGGGGTGGGAATGAGAGAATGGTGGAAAAGGTGAGATGAATAGGCTGACTATGGGGCTACGTGGGGTGGTATTTCTAGACGAGCAAGAAGAGTGCTGTAATGTTTAACTGAATCTAGTTTTGGGCCTGACTGTCATCCTAGGACCACCTACATTTATGATATTCATTACTTCTGTTTGTTCTTGTTCGTATTGGCTAAAATTTTTGAATGGAACAGAGATGGGGTGGTTTGGCGCTTCTTGTATTGTACGTGTCAAACACAAAGGTTATTCCCGGAAGGGTGGGCGAAATGACAAACCCTTCATTTAAAATAGCAGACGGTCTAAAAGCTAAGTATAACTAATCAGTTTTAATTTAGAACATTGTTTTTCCTATTTTTCTCCACAATAGTCTTTTCTAAAGTTGTCTCTACCCTTCTATTGTTCCAAATCACTAAAAAAATACAATAGTGCTGTTATACAAGATTTGAATTCTTCTGATCACTTAAAAATTTTACACCACTGTGTATAACCGCAACCGCTACATAGCATTTTGGCTATAAGAAGTTACGCCCTGCAACCGCTATTTTGGCCTTTAAACGCAAGGGCCGATGATTGATCATCTTATAGTATATTCTCTTTTGAGCTGGGGGAATGTAGAAGAAGAAAATGTGTTGTACATGCACCAGATGATTGATCATCTTATAGTATATTCTCTTTTGAGCTGGGGGAATGTAGAAGAAGAAAATGTGTAGTACATGCACCAGATGATCACGACAAAGAGTAAATGTAGCTCATTAACATTGATCTCTCAAGAAGAACCGCTCCTCCACTGGTAAGGAGTTGGGTTCTTATTGGGGAGGTCTATGTGTATATGCGGGCTTTCTTCCTACCTCAGCGGGCTTCCTTCCTAGGTGTGCCGGGCTTCCTTCCTACTTCGGTGGGCTTTCTTCCCGGGTGCGCCAGGCTTTCTTCCCACTTGGGTGGGCTTCCTTCCCGGGTGTACCGGGCTCTATATAATTAAAAAAAAAAAAACAAAAAAAAACACATTGGCGCAACTGTAAATTGGTTGCAACTAGGGTTTGCAATTCCCAACCTGCCAAGGTGACCCAGTAACTCCGGCTCAAATTGGATTAGTACTTGCAACCAAATCTGCTAACCCAACCTGATATTGACCAGACCCAATCCGACCGAGTCAGCTCACACGCTTCGAGGTCCCCATCTGGCCCAAAGCTGACCGGGTAGTTCTGTGTTGCAGGTTGACATATTCTACCCAATTAAAAGTGATTAGCAAAATGGTTGAGTTCGGTTGGGCCTATGCTGGGTACCCTTGGTAACCAGATGTGATTCAGTGCTCCTCTTGTTAAAACACAAAATGATTAGGAAATTTTTCTGTGCAGAATCAGTAGCTGTCGTTTCAAACAACTGAGCTAATTTCAGGATTGACAAGGTGTACCACATTTGCTGAATCTGGCCTTGTCGTAGGCCCGTTAACACTTAAACCAGTTGGTTGGGCCAGGTCAGTTAAGCAGGCCCAATCCAATCGATTGAGCCTCAAACCTTCTGTCTGGCTTTTCAGTAGCTTTTGGGCAAACCAAATCTGCACTTGTTGGCTTATTATATATTAAGAAACACTTCTAATGTAATGCATTTCTATAAAAGGAACCTTGCCAACATATGCCATCATAATTATATATATAATAAATGAATGAAAAACTGCATAAATGATCCTAGGCATTTGCACTGTTAGATCAATAACTTACATCTGTTATTCTGTCTGATCGACAATCAATGGCTTGAACATTGCTTGATCGATGATGCACTTTATTTCCATCATTAGGTTGATGATTGATGCTCTTCCATTTTTTATCAATATTCCACTTCGTTTATGTTGTTGGAGTCGTTGGACTGACTTTGTGAGACATTTCCACCGTCGGATCGATGATTGTCTCATGTCTGCCGTTGGATCAATGATCTGAGGCTTATCTATTATTGTTTTGATTATTCACATTGGTTTCCTTTTCCTTTTTATGTTTTGGGATCTTGACCTTACAGCTCATATACCTGACATTTGCATCAGTGAGCTGTTTGTACAACAAAAGTGCGATATCATGCAATCCTAAGATAGCGGATGAATAATTTTATGGGAATTAGTTAAACTTCGACTATTAACTATTAACAGGGGAATGTTAGGTGTTTAGGCAGGTTTACCGACAAAATCTTTTTTTTTTTTGCTTTGGATCAAAGATATCATCGCATTTATGATATTAGGTTTATATCAATGGCTCACATCTTTTCTTCTCCTTTCACTAAACAATCCACTATAAGTCTTGCCTCTAATTTTTAAACCCTCAAATGTAAAGGGCCTATTAGGGTCCACAAAGAAATGCTCAATTGGTTGAAGATTGCACATAAGCTTCCAATTCAGTTTTTTGAAATCGAATCGATCAGATAAGCCCACAGGAAAGTGGTGGGGTTACAATGGTTCCGCTTAAAAACCACTTTTCTCGAACATATACTGTCTCCCTTTAATGGGACAAGGCTTTTCTTAGAATTGACTCGATCAAAGAGTGCAATTGGTACAACTTGGTGGTCTTCGTCCTATTAAGCTTGAAATCCCAAGGACATCCCATAAACAACACTACATGGCCCGCAAGATATATGTGGATCCAAATAATGCTATGTTAGATAAAGAAATCCCATCATGAACATGTAACATGATACAAAAATTTATTGCACAAAACATGAATAGTAAGTGGGAGTAAGCATAGGCTATTATTCAAAATGATAATAAGGCATGCCCAGAAGCAGGCCCAAAAAGGAACTTATAAGTTGGGTTCAAAATCCTGATTTAAGCAAACCCTATACATATTGGGCCATCAATAATTCGAAATTACTCACAAAGGCATGCCCAGTAAACTAACATAATCCATGTTTGGCCCTATAACCAGGTTGGTTAACATAGTTTAAAAGCATACTTATAGATTAAACACCAATTTCATAATCTTCTCATGTCAGGGCTAGACAAATGAACGGAACAAAATAATAATAATGAAAACCATTACATATTTAACAAGTGGGTCTTTATGTTCATGTACTGCAACGTGTACGATACTTGATAGGCCTAATAATAATAATGAAAACCATTACATAATAGGCCCGATAACTAACTGGGCCAGGAACAGGCAAGCTCCAGCCCGACCCACATGTATTATGAACGCCCCTAGGTTTCACAAAAGAAAGTATTTGGCAGATTGGATGCAGACTAAACTGCCATGGATATTCTTGTTTATGTTTATGTGTTTGTTATCTACTCCGTAAAAGTCTTAACCCAGTTCCAACTTCAAAAGCCTTGTATAGTGGTGAAGTATACCACTGAAATTACGTTGATGATATCATTTTGGCTTGCAATGATATTGGATTTTTAATTGAGATCAAAGCTTGGTTGTCAACTGTTTTTGAAATGAAAGATTTGGGTGAGGCTGAGTTCATTTTAGGAGTTAAAATTATGCGGAATCGTACAAAACGCATTCTTTGCCTGTCCAAAACAACTTACATTGAGAAAATTTTAGAGAAATTTAGAATGACCAATGCTAGTCCCGTTGAAACCCCGATTGATAAGGGTTGCAAATTAAGTATAATGCAATGTCCTCAAACCGATGCCGAAACAAAAAGAATGGCTTTCATACCCTATGACAACGCTATAGGAAGTTTAATGTCTGCTATGTTGTGCATACGCCCTGATATTTGCTATGCGGTTGGGTTGGTTAGTCGATTTCAAAGTAACCCGAGCATTGTTCATTGGACCGCCGTCAAATGAATCTTCGGATATTTAAAGGACACAAAAGATATGATGCTTTGCTATCACGATGGTGGCTTGAGTTTATTAGCATACAGTGACTAATACTTTTCGGATGATCCCAACAATGGCAAATCCACATCGGGATATGTGTTCTTACTGGGCGAGGAGATCCATTTTATGATCCATTAAGAAGCAGGAGTGTACGGTCATGTCAACCATAGAGGCCGAATATGTTGCTTGCGCACTGGCAGCCATGGAGGCCGTATGGATTCTTCGTTTTCTGTTGGATTTGGGACTAGTATCCATTCCCCGTGATCCCATTTCATTGAGAACTGACAGTACAACTACTATATGCTTGGCCAAGGACCCTCAGCTTCATCAGAGGGAAAAATATATTAAACGAAAGTGGCATTTTATCCGTGAACAAGTAGAAGCAAAAGAGATAGCAATATTTCATGTGCCATCTTTGGAAATGATTACTGACCCGATGGCTAAACTCTTGGCACGAGAACTATTCGCTATTCATGTAATGCGTATATGAATGCAAAATATGTAATCTTTTTTTTCAGTGGGAGTGTATTGGACTTATTTTAATAAAAAGTTTTGTTCTCATTGTTTGCGGTTATATGCGAGTTATATTTCTTTCACTCATGTATGTGCATATACTTTACATTGGCAACATACACAATAAGCGTGTGTATTAGATGCACACGTGGCACCAAAAAGGTGAGGTCATCCACTCGCACGGATAAAGACCGCCCTTGATGTCTTATTGACTGATAGGATGAGGTGCATGCATTTACACGATATGCTGATTAGGCAAATATGGATTTTATTGGTGCATACAAATGTATGGAATGTCGACTCAGTCTTGTGTGTATTGGGGGTGATGTGGATCACAAGACTGAATGAAACTTAGCATTAGTTGTCGGACAAATCACACCCTAATAAGTACGATAGCCTGTTTTAAAAACCAAGCGTGGTTGTATTTGTGACGATTTGCTTGCGCAGTAGTGAATTGGTGCAATGTTAGCATGGGCTCAGTTGTAGAGCTAATGCATTTTCACACTGCGACGCGTGTCTACGAACATGCATGTTTAAGGACCTACCTACGAGCAACGAGATAATACCCTAGAATCCTACTTGTTGTGCGAGAGTTAGTCCCGTAGGTGACTCTTGAGCTTGGAGTTGGTGATTTTGTGATTCGACTCTTAAGGCTCTTATGCCCTTATACCAACCTCTAAGTTGGAAAGATGAGATTGGCGATGCTACTTTAGCTGCGAATGAGCCATGGGAACACAGGAGCCTACGAGCTGCCGTACTAGGAAAGTTGCTTAGTTGATTATGACCCTCGTAAGTCCATAGGAAGACCCCTTGACATGACACTTTAGTTTATACATACTTACGATGAAGGTTGTAGATGCAGTGAAAGCATAGATCTATGAGAACTGGCTACTACAAACGCGATAAGGATAGTGTCGGCTTGAATCAGGTACTGGTGTGGAAATTTGTGACTATCTATGAGAGATTAGTCACGTCTGATTCACTCTTCAAGATCCAAGGGCAAGGATGGACACTTTGGATGTAGAAGATGATGACAGACAATTGTAAATGTAAAGGAGGAGGGCGATCTTGTGTTTGGGAATGATCTATTGAGAATTATTTCAACTGATATATCTTATGTCTATATATAGCACTTTGGCTAATGGGGGAGAAGATCTCTATTCAAATTCGAATGAAGAGATGCTAAAGATAATAGGTTGCATCAAACTCTCTCAATTTGAATTTGAATGGAGATGTGATAAGGATAGAGAGTTGGATGAAACTCAAACTATTTTTATCCATATCACCATAAGATTCCTTGTGGGGGGTGTCTCTTTGTGAGTGAGGTCCACATGTAAACACAAGCAGGCCACATCACAAATGCCAACAGGGCCCGCCTTCAGTTTCTAGGTGTATTAGTTTTTCATCAAGATGCTCATCATGATTATTACCTTAGCCTTATTTCCATCAATTTGTGGCCTCGTTCTAATGAAAAATTAAGATACAAGTTTCTATACATCTTAAACTTTCTAACTCTGGCATGTGAAAGTGAGATCTCACCGCATGTGTGCACTCACTCGCATTCAGGTGTATGCTTGCGGGTTGAATGTGCGTCTTTTCTGCCTTGACTTTCTAGGAATCCTATTTTCTCATCAAGAGAAGTAGTGGGTAAGTTTAGCTTGCAAGCACTTAGGTGATGGAGTTACTTTATGTTATTGATATGATTTTAATGTTTGTATTTTAGTGTTTGTTAATGATTCCTCTTTCTTTCTACAGTAGGAAAAATGATAATTCCATTCCCCCCTTGATCTTATTTTCTATGGTAATGAAATCCCCATCCATCATCAAAGTGCTATGGTTTTAATTGCCCATGATAAAATCTGACTCATGAAAGAAAAGCATCTCCATGCAGGTATAAACCTTTGATGTTCATGTAAATGAAGGAAGCATTTGAAGATTGCAGGACAAGCAAGGGAGGTTAATATTGAATGCAAGGCTAGCTGCCTTTGGGCATTTATTAATCCTAGAGAAGCCATGTTGCCCTAATGACCTTTTCCAAAAGAAAGCTACTGTTTGCGCGAAGCTTGCAAAAGAGCAAAGTTCTTCCTTTCTCTTGCTTGCTTTTTTTTTTTTTTTTTCCATGGAAAATATAAAACATGTGGCCAAGAATGAAGAAAGTGGAATCACACAATGCTGGCCTGAGGAAAAGGATATCGTTCTAGAATTGGAGGAATTTTGATATGTCAAATCCATGGATTGGTAATATGTGGCTTGGCATGATCATTTCTGTTGGAACATTTTTTTTTATTTCTATTGAATGAGAATTATAAGAATGTATTTGGTTGCACTTTCTCCATTGTTCCTGTAAAATACTTCACTAGAAAATGGAAAAGGGTCATTAATATTGTTGGCTCATGAAGATGGTAAGATCCTATTATCCAATCTAGAATTTTTATAGATTAGATAACAAGGAAGACAATGGTGATGGCGCATCTGATCAACTGTTCAGATTACCCAAGCATGATCCATTTGCCTATTCTCTCAAAGATTGAGGATCATATTCTTATGTGAGAGAGGATCATATAATTCACCCAAGGAAAATATAATGAAAAGAGGAACACTGGCAATGATGAAGAGAGAGTAAGCAGACAAAGGAAGACAACTTTGTCCTTGTTTCTCTTCAACCTTTGCTATTGCAGTGGTGGGAATGTCAGACACTCCACCTTTCTCCTCCTGTTTGAGAATAGTCAGGACTCTCTTTATTCATAAATGTGGTCCAATGAGCTATGAAAGTTCCACAAAAACGCAAGTTTCAGTCTCTCTCCCTCATTTTGTTGGTGTACATCTCGAACCATGCCCTAATGATGTAAACCAAAGGATTATACCATCAAAGAGAAGGTAGAGATCGGCCACAAAAACGCATTTTTACATGGTGAGAACCCCATCAATTTTCATGCTCAAATCGTTTTACACTTTTACATGCAATATAGGTATATATAGTACATTCAGGTAACTTCTCTACTCTTTCATGATTACAGAAAATCACTTGCCTTCTTTTTATTTTTACAAATATTTATCTCCACTGATCTGACAATTTCATTGCATGATCATAGCCGATCAGTAGTCTAACATTAATTCTGATGATTTATGATGTGATTTTAAATTCAATCCTTTAATACTGCAAGTGCACAGTTGTCTTGTTGAGACAGTGTCAATTACAGGTCGATCCCACAGGGAGCACTACTAAGTTAAAATTTAAAATCTGATTTTTTTTTTTATCAATGATAATGACAAGAGAGATAATAAGAAACAATAATAAAATTAAGAAAATTCTAGATCTAAAGTGCAGAAATAAGATATAATAAAAAGCAGATCAGAATATCATGAATCCATTAAGTAGTCCCACCATCATTCTATGCAATTGATAAAATAAATTTGTCCCAAAAATCCTTCAAATCAGAAACAAATCAATGTTTCTGATTTGGATAATTTGTCTATCAAAGAGCACAATTTTTCACAATTTATTTAAGGCAAAAATCCCCTTCACCTAATGAAATTATGAACTTAACTAAATATCACATATTAATCAAAGATAGATTATCAAAGAATTTCAATCTAAGAATAATCTATTAAGAAAACATACATGATTAAAGCATTGTTCAAATAAAAAAATTAAATAGCATAGGTTGTCAATGACAGAAGGCAGATTTATTATTATAATTAATACGCAAGAGACAAAAATATCACATAGATTAATGATAAGAAAAACTTAACTTCATCTGATACTCTGATCCAGGGATCTACTCCTCCATTGCAAAAGATGTGATTTTCATTGAGAACTTCATGGCAATTACAATCATCTCTCACACTCTTCTAACCTAGTTCTGGAACAGGGCTCTCCAGAATACCCAAAAATATCCCTAATTCTATTAATTAGGAAAAGAAGAGAGAGAGGAGAGAGAGAGAGTAGTGGACGTCCAAGGGGGGGGTGAGTCTCTCGTATGTTTCTTTTGGTTCCTTTTATAATTCCCGATTATCTTACAGATACATTGAATCTGGACACCTTCTCTGCAGATTTGGTTTATCTTCATTGATAAGGTATATCTCTTTATCCTTTTTGAATTTGAATGAGATGGAAGCTTCTGAAAACCTCTGGATGGCTTGGCTAATCTTCAGATGGGGTCCCACAAGGGATATGCAACAATGGATTATCAACGGTGTGGATTTTAGTGCAATCCCGTCTAAAAATGAATATGAAAATCTCCGGGCCCATAACTTTGTCGATTTAGCTCTGATTTGCACAATCTTGGGCTCCACGGACATCTACTCTGAATAAGCTTTCCAACAGTAGGTAAATTACATCGATCCGACGGTCGGATTGAAAGTTATGGTCATTTGAAGATGAGTTATCCTGAGAAAAACGGGATTAACTTTTAAAATCTGATTTGCAATGAACTCTATCTCTGCACAACTTTCATTTTTGAAAGGATATCAGATGTGGATGATTCAAACTCTTCTTCTTTTATTCCAATCAAACTTTTACTCTTTGAATTATCCATTAATAGTTTCAAGTCTGCAACAACTGCGGACCCTGCCATGTGGGACGTTTCATATGCTTGAACAGTGGGCCCTACGAGAAGTCTTCTACTGTAGTTAGGATTCTTCAATTGACATGATGAGTGGACCCCTCCTTTCATTGATTTGCACATGGCTTGTATGTGGGGTCCACGTGGTGAATTATTTAATTTACTTCTTTTTAAGCTTCAATTTAGCAATGTAGGGCCCAGGATGACTATGTATGCTTGAAAGTGGTTCCGTGACAGAGGCCTGCAATTCTCATTTTCTGCACATTCTAATTCAACACATCAAACACAAAAGAGCCCATATTGAAGTGGGACCCATCCGGATAGAGTTTTACTCCAACTGGGACTCTTCGAAGAAAAATTGCATAATGTTCTAAATTAATGCAGAAAATATATGAAAAATATAAAAGTTCAGGTTTCTAGGTGAAAATGCATGAGATGATGGAATTAAATGAATAATGATGTAATTCACCAAATAAAACCCCTAATTCATCCTAAAATGATGCATAAATATGCAAATTCATGAACTTAACACACCCCCCAACTAGCATTTTGCTAGTCCCTTAGCAAAAGTTGCGAGCAAAAAGATTTGAAGTTCTTTGACCGAATCTAAGAAAAACAAATAAATATGGAAATAAAATCACTTTCGCTGGGACTCTCGGTTGCATTTAGCGTAAGCAACAAGCCCTTAAACCCCTAGGTTCCCCCTAGTGGACGAGTTGTGCCTCGTGAGGGTTTGCAGTGAATTTACCCACAAAATTCCTTTTTTTATTTTTTTTATTTTTAATTTTTATTTTAATTTTTTTTTTTTTAAATGATTAAAACCTAACAAAATCCAGGGAAACTTCTTCTAAGAGAAAATTTATAAACACCGACTATTCTCAGTTCTCGGAATTTTCAAAGACAAATCTTAAATTCGGTTCACCAATCCCATCTTTTGGTCAGAAATTCTCGAAATTATGCTAAATTGATCGTGCACGGTGATAAGTATGTATACATAATAAGCATCAAATGATTCACCAAGAATTTCCGTGACAATAATTTATTTATTTATTATTTTGGGCCACCTAACTTTAGCAAAGAAAAACAGTCTTCCTCTCAAGGCGATAATGACGGCTTTCGCACTACTGTTTTTTCAAAGGCCGCAATTCTTTTTTTTTCAAACACACACATGTGACTGTGCAATGCCTAAGTCCCTTAAGCTTTCTAATTAACCCATGTAATGAGCATTAGGCCAGTGACTCCCAAACCAGATGGCTTTAGGGCACTAGGTATGCAAATACCCCTACGGACTTATTGGCTCGGGTTAAAAAGGCTACGAACCCAAGCTAGTCACAAACTTTTTATTCTTTTCAAGACTTCTAACTTTTTTCTTTCTTTCTTTTCTCTTTTTTTTTTTTTTTTTTTTTTTTTTTTTTTTTTTTGCAAACCCCAACAATAGGCAGCCTTTTTCATGTATCCACCCGTTGAACTGTAGCACTAAGGGTTGGGGTCGATTTTCCTTCTTCTTTTTTTTTTTTTTTTTTTTTTTTTTTTTTTGCAAAAGATAAACGGTAATCATAGCTTCACATTCAAAACCTTAAAAACGTATACATCCTGTGTAAAAGTGAGGGATCAAAATTCAGTACTTTTCCAAAAATCCTTTCCATAAATAAAATAGTGAACCATTGTTTTCTTTTGTCCAAAATAAATATCTTCAGTCAAAAAAAATTTCTCTCGAAAGTTTCCCTCTACCCTAACAATAGCAAAGTTCTTTTTTTTTTTTTTTCTTTTTTTTTTTTCTTTTTTTTTTTTTTTTTTTTTTTTGCAAAAGAAACCTAAAAAAATAAAGCGAAAAAGAAAAATGTAGAATGAAAATTGAACAATTGATCACATGTCAAGTTCTAACTCACACCCCCAAACCTAAATCCAACATTGTCCTCAATGTTATGAATGCATATGTAATATGAAAATGAACAATAAGGAAAATTGGAACGTCTTACCAGGTGGGGTGATTGCAAAAGAGTGTGATCAACCAGCTCAATTACCTTCCAAAATTGGGTTGCCTCCCAAACAGCGCTAAGTTTAATGTCGTCAGCCCGACTTGACAAAAATGATTAGTCCTGGTAAATTGGGTCTTCCAGAAGGATTTCCTCAATGTTTTTATCCTTCAGTTCCAGAAAAGGTTTCAGCCGTTGACCATTAACCTTGAAAATTTCCCCGTTTTTGGGGTTCTCAATTTCCACTGCCCCATGAGGATAAACAGTATGCACAATAAATGGGCCAGACCATCGAGATCTCAATTTCCCTGGAAACAAGTGTAACAGGGAATTGTAGAGGAGAACTTTCATGCCAGGTTCGAATGACTTCCTAAGGATTGATTTGTCATGGTTCAACTTCATCCGTTCCTTGTAAATTTTGGCATTTTCATAAGCATCATTTCGCAATTCATCAAGCTCATTGAGTTGCAATTTACGATTGTCACCTGCCAAGGGCAAATTAAAATTGAAAGTTTTGATGGCCCAGTAAGCTCTATGTTCTAACTCAACAGGCAGATGACAAGCCTTACCATAGACCAACCTATAAGGGGACATCCCAATAGGAGTCTTGTATGCGGTTCGATAGGCCCATAATGCATCCAATAGTCGCAAAGACCAGTCTTTCCGATTTGGATTGACCGTCTTCTCCAAAATTTGTTTGATCTGCCTATTCGAAACTTCTACTTGGCCACTGGTTTGTGGGTGGTAGGGCGTAGCAACCTTATGAGTAACAGAGTACTTTTTCATCAGATGGTTAAAGGTGCTATTACAGAAATGGGTTCCACCATCACTGATAATTGCCCTGGGTGTACCAAACCTAGAAAATATGTATTCCTTCACAAATTTGATCACCACATGGCGATCATTCTTTCTGGTCGGTATTGCTTCTACCCATTTTGAAACATAGTCCACTGCAAGTAAAATATACAAATTTCCAAAGGAACTTGGAAATGGTCCCATAAAATCGATCCCCCACACATCAAAGATTTCCACTATCAAGATTGGGTTCAAGGGCATCATATTCCTACGATTGATTTTTCCAAGCTTTTGACACCTATCGCAACTCAAACAAAATACATGACAATCCTTAAAGATTGTGGGCCAATAGAAACCGCACTGCAAAACTTTTGCAGCAGTCTTTTTGGAGCTAAAATGGCCCCCACATGCATAATCATGACAGAATGAAATGACACTTTGATGGTCCTCATCAGGAATGCACCTCCTGATTATTTGGTCTGGACAGTACTTAAAAAGATATGGGTCATCCCAGAAAAAATACTTGACCTCAGCTAAAAATTTTGATCGATCTTGTTTGGACCAATGGTTGGGCATCTCCCCTGTAACAAGGTAATTAATTATATCTGCAAACCAGGGGATTTGAGAAATACCGAGCAATTGTTCATCAGGAAAATTTTCATTCAATGGGACCTCATCTAATGGCTCTAAGGGTAACCTCGAAAGATGGTCTGCTACAACATTCTCACATCCTTTTTTATCTTTTATTTCCAAATCAAACTCTTGTAGCAGAAGGATCCACCGGATCAATCGAGCTTTTGCATCCTTTTTAGATAGAAGGTATCTCAGAGCTGCATGATCCGTGTAGACGATGACTTTAGACCCTATCAAGTAGGACCGAAATTTCTCCAAGGCAAAAATCACAGCTAACAATTCTTTTTCAGTGGTTGTGTAATTTAGTTGGGCATCATTGAGGGTCCTACTTGCATAGTAAATCACATGAGGTAACTTCCCAACCCGTTGACCCAAAACAGCTCCAATAGCAGTATCGGATGCATCACACATTAGCTCAAATGGAATGGTCCAGTCAGGTGCCTGGATTATAGGGGCTGAAGTTAGTTCATTTTTCAGTCTCTCAAAAGCCTTTAGACACTTCTCATCAAATTCAAACGGGGCCTCTTTTGTCAGCAATTGGCACAAAGGTTTAGCAATTTTACTAAAATCCTTGATGAATCTACGATAAAAACCAGCATGGCCCAGGAATGACCGAATCTGCTTAACTGATTTTGGTGGTGGTAATTTGGAGATCAAATCAATTTTTGCTTTGTCCACCTCAATTCCTTGTTGAGAGATAATGTGT
This sequence comes from Persea americana, assembly GCA_029852735.1. Classification (NCBI taxonomy): domain Eukaryota; kingdom Viridiplantae; phylum Streptophyta; class Magnoliopsida; order Laurales; family Lauraceae; genus Persea; species Persea americana. The sequence goes on from CM056809.1 coordinate 16,381,183, forward strand.
CCTAAGACTATCCCTCTCTTCACCATGAAATGACATTTCTCCCAATTTAAGACTAGATTCTTTTCTTTGCATCTTTCAAGCACAAGGGACAAATGATGTAAGCACTCCTCAAAAGAATTGCCAAAGACCGAAAAATCATCCATGAAAACCTCAATGAATCTTTCTACCATGTCAGAAAATATGCTCAACATGCACCTTTGAAAGGTGGCCGGTGCATTGCATAGCCCAAAGGGCATGCGTCTGTAAGCAAATGTACCAAAAGGACAAGTGAAGGTGGTCTTTTCCTGATCTTCAGGTGCAATTGGAATTTGATTGTAGCCGGAATAACCATCAAGAAAACAATAATATGCATGACCGGCTAGCCTTTCGAGCATTTGATCCATGAATGGGAGGGGAAAATGATCTTTCCGAGTGACTGAGTTCAACTTCCTATAATCAATGCATACCCTCCATCCAGTCTGTATCCGAGTGGGTACCAATTCATTGCCTTCATTTTGAACTACTGTTATTCCGGATTTCTTTGGTACCACTTGAACTGGGCTCACCCATGCACTATCAGATATGGGGTAAAGCACCCCTGCATCAAGTAATTTCAAGACTTCTGACCTAATCACTTCCTTCATTGCTGGGTTCAGTCGCCTCTGTGGTTCACGAGAAGTTTTTGCATTTTCTTCTAAATGGATTCTATGTTGGACCACAGATGGGCTTATTCCTTTAATATCTGCGATGGACCATCCAATAGCTTCCTTGTGTTCATCCAAAATTTTTATGAGTTTTTCCTCTTGGACAGGGTCCAAGTCTGAAGCTATAATCACTGGAAGGGTTTCTAGTGGGCCTAAAAACACATATTTCAAGGTATCTGGCAATGCCTTGAGTTCTAACTTTGGGGGCTTTACAATCGATGGAACAGGTGGGGAAGCAGAAGGAGTCAGAATCTCCTGCTTCGGTTGCCATTTGGAGCAGTCCATGGATGGGGTGGAGTCTAACAGTGCATTGACTTCCTCAATATGTCCATTTACATCAAAATCACTTCCAAAGTAGGCCAGACAAGCCTCTAGTGGGTCTTCAAGTTTCAATTGGGGTAAGTGATTTTCCACCAATTCATGAATGTAACTAATTTCTAAAACTCCATCATCATCATCAGGAGGTTGCTTACTGACATTAAAAATGTTCACTTGAACTGTCATGGTCCCAAAAGAAATTTGCATCACTCCATTCCTACAATTGATCAAGGCATTTGAGGTTGCTAGAAATGGTCTCCCCAAGATTACTGGAATTTTGGGTTCAACCCCAGATGTGTGCTTGGTATCCAAGACAACAAAATCAACAGGAAATACAAAGTCTCCAACTTTGATCAGAACGTCTTCGACTACCCCTTTGGGGTATCGAATCGATGCATCTGCCAATTGCAAGGTCACATGTGTCCTTTTCAACTCTCCCAAACCTAATTCTTCATAAACAGAGTACGGAATAAGGTTCACACTTGCACCCAAATCTAGCAAAGCTTTCTCTATGTGATGGTCCCCTATTTGACAAGAAATTGTAGGACACCCCGGGTCCTTGTATTTGATCGGGGTTGGACAGGAAATGATAGAGCTAGCTTGTTGGGCTAGAAAAGCTTTCTTGGGAACATTAGTAGTCCGTTTGAATGTGCAAAGGTCTTTCAGAAATTTTGCATAGGCCGGAATCTGTTGGATAGCATCAAGTAGTGGGATATTGATCCTCACTTGTTTGAATACTTCTAGCATTTTATCCAGTTGAACGTTTGATTTTGCTGGGCCTAGCCTTTGTGGGTATGGTGCCTTGGGAACATAAGTCTTAGGAGATGGCTCACTAGGTGATGGGTCAGTTTTGACTGGGCTTTCGTTGACTGGCTCAGGTTCTACCATAGGTTCGGCATTGACAATTTGTTCATCACTTTCCACATCCTCACTTGGTGTTTTCTTAGATTCTTTGGGGAGTTCAATATTGTTATCAATTTGTGTACCCGACCTAAGAGTAATGATGGACTTAACTTGTTCTGGGCCTTTTCCTTTTATATCATGAACGACTTGGCCCTTGGGATTGAGTTCAGGTTGACTAGGAAATGTTCCCTTGTCTCTAGCACTCAATGAATTGGCCAGTTGGCCCATTTGGTATTCCAATTTTGCAAGGGTTTGAGTGTGGCCATTTAAAAGTTGAGTAGTGGTCTGCTGGAATTGAGCAGTACTCTGAGACAATTGGGCCGTGGTTTGAGACATGAGTTTCATGGCCTCTTCTAAAGAATCTACCCTCTGGGTCAATGGACTAGGATTGAAGTTGGGTTTTTGGAAACCAGGTGGGGCATTGACTTGAGATTGATTGGGTTGAAATTGAGTGGACTGAGATGGGCCACCCTGAGTTGGGCCTTTGGTCCAAGAAAAGTTCGGATTATCCCTCCAACCTGGATTGTATGTGTTGGAGTATGGGTCATACCTCTGACGATTATCAAAACGAGTGTTTTGATATAGTGCATTAACCTCCTCAACAGATTCGGCCTGACCCAAAGTTGTTGGGTCGATCCCTCCATTTATGGCCTGGTTATATTTCAATGACTCCAAAGTGTTTGGAGTGGGCTTTTGGTTTAGCTCTAAGGCCTCTATTCTTCTCATCAGTGTGGCCATTTTGGCTTCTGCCTCAATTTTGGGTTCAACCTTGAACATCCCCCCTTTTTCAGGAATGGTGGTTTTGGTGGGCTCCCTCTTGATAGGGGCCCACTGCAATGTATTCTCAGCGGTATCTTCCAAAAATGTCCAAGCTTCTTCCGCTGTTTTCTGTGTAAATTTTCCACTACAGAAAGATTCCACCATTTGTTTGGTTGGGTAATCCATGCCTTCATACACAATTTGGACTAATCGGATTTTTTCAAATCCATGGTGGGGACACTGAATTAAGAGGTCTTTGAAACGTTCCAAATAAATGTAAAGTGTCTCCCCTTCCATTTGATGGAATCCATTGATGGCCTGCCTAATCGAAGCGGTTTTTTGCTTAGAGTAGAACTTTTTGTAAAATTCTTCGACTAGCTTGGCCCATGTAGTGATGGACCCGGCTTGTAAGGCATAAAGCCAAGCTTTAGCCTTTTCTTTTAGGGAGAAAGGAAATAATCTAAGTTTAAGTGCCTCCTCAGTCATGTGATTGATTCTCATGGTCCCACAAATGTCCTCAAATTCTCTAACATGTTGATATGGATTTTCTTGGTCTAGCCCACGGAATACTGGGAGCATCTGGATCATGCCAGATTTCAGCTCAAATGTGGCATTGGTCTGAGGCAGGGTGATGCAGGACGGTTGAGTTGTCCTGGTGGGGTACATGTAATCCTTCAATGTCATGGGTGGGTCTTCTTGATCAGCCATCCTAACAATTTCTTCAAAGATGGAAGACTTTCCTACAATGGTTAAGGCTAATTCGGGCTCTATCCTTACTAACCTTTTACTCTTGCGTACCCACAATTTCTCTCTCTCAGGTCTAGAGCGCATGCATCAGGTTCAACCTTAAAGAAATGCAAGCCTAATCTATATACAGGGCCCTAATAGTTCCAATATGATGCACAAACAAATCAAGCAGTCAAGCACAAGGATTGAGCACAAGAAATTATCCTAGGGCTAACCTAACTCACTAGACAGCTCCTAACTGGTTTGAAGAGTGCACTAAGGCCTCCAATCCGGTCTTATGAAGCCAAATCGATTAGGTAAGTCCCCAGGATGAGTGGTGGGGTCACAATGCACTTGGCAAGGGTCCCGCTTAAGAACCAAACTCCTAGAACAGAGACTGCCACCCTTTGGAGGGACAGGACTTACCTAGACATCGACTTGACCAAAGAGCGCAATTGGTGCAACCTTTTGTGGTCTTCGTCCTAATGAGCTCAAGCCCTATGGTCTCGTTTCTACTTGATTTTAATTAATGGTTAGGGTACTATGTGAGAGGTGGTTAAACCTAATTGGGCAAGGATCTGGTGATGAGATCCAGTCCTTATCTTATTGGGGTCAATTGCCCTCAACTAAGTGTGTGGGTCCAATTAATTGGTGTGTCAAGCAAGCAGTCACACTTTGTAAAAATTAAATCACCCAAGCCCCACTTGCAAGTAAAAGATTCGTGGGGTAAAGTTTAGAAACTCTTACAATGGGTCCACGCTAACATTTAAACTGTGCAAGCTTAACCTGTATTTTTTTTTATAGCAATTTTTCAATTCTGAGAGCTACTTGTTTGCTTAAGAGCAAATCCACGCAGTTTCCTGTTTTTGTGCAACTCTCCTCCTAGCAAGGTCACCTATTCAGAAGAAACTCTTGTTAGTAAATCCTAAGTTAACAAACCAACTCAAATTCTTATCCTATCCGAAAAATTCTGTCTTATCCTAATTTCAAACAAAAGACATCCAAGTTAATCAATACTTTATCCAAAGTAGACTCTAAGTTATTGAAACAAATAAAAAAAAAACTCTATCTAAAAAAAAATTCAGAAATTCTAAATTATCCAAACAAGTGTCTAGATATGGTTAGAGTTTTCAAAAAGTTTCAAATTATCAAAAATCCAATCTTATCTAATTCAAATTTCAAATTTTAAAACTCCAAGTAATCTAAACAACTTAAGGGATAGAATTTTAAAATTTCTAACTACCTAATTTCAGAATTTAAAAGTTAGTTATTAATCAAAACAACCTAATCCTAAAGATTTTAAACTCTACCTTACCAAGCCTAATCTAATCCAAGCAACATATTAGTAAAATCAATCTAAAATAAATTTTCTTTTTGTTTTAATTTACTGAAATTCGGAATTAAAGAAATCCTTCAAAAAAAAAAATTTTTTTTTTTTTTGCTTTTTTTTTAATTATTAATTAATTAATCCGAAAATTCAGTTAATTATAAAAAAATATCAGAAATATCCCAAAAATCAGAAAATTCAGAAAAATCAGTAAAGTGAAATAATAACTAATACTAATTGCAAATAACACTACTGATGCAAATTAGATGACTAAACAACTAATGCAACCTAAATATGAGCATGCATATTAATCTAAAAAAAATTCAGATTTCTAACAAAAACTCAGATTTGGCTCCCCGGCAACGGCGCCAAAAACTTGATGTGATTTTAAATTCAATCCTTTAATACTGCAAGTGCACAGTTGTCTTGTTGAGACAGTGTCAATTACAGGTCGATCCCACAGGGAGCACTACTAAGTTAAAATTTAAAATCTGATTTTTTTTTTTATCAATGATAATGACAAGAGAGATAATAAGAAACAATAATAAAATTAAGAAAATTCTAGATCTAAAGTGCAGAAATAAGATATAATAAAAAGCAGATCAGAATATCATGAATCCATTAAGTAGTCCCACCATCATTCTATGCAATTGATAAAATAAATTTGTCCCAAAAATCCTTCAAATCAGAAACAAATCAATGTTTCTGATTTGGATAATTTGTCTATCAAAGAGCACAATTTTTCACAATTTATTTAAGGCAAAAATCCCCTTCACCTAATGAAATTATGAACTTAACTAAATATCACATATTAATCAAAGATAGATTATCAAAGAATTTCAATCTAAGAATAATCTATTAAGAAAACATACATGATTAAAGCATTGTTCAAATAAAAAAATTAAATAGCATAGGTTGTCAATGACAGAAGGCAGATTTATTATTATAATTAATACGCAAGAGACAAAAATATCACATAGATTAATGATAAGAAAAACTTAACTTCATCTGATACTCTGATCCAGGGATCTACTCCTCCATTGCAAAAGATGTGATTTTCATTGAGAACTTCATGGCAATTACAATCATCTCTCACACTCTTCTAACCTAGTTCTGGAACAGGGCTCTCCAGAATACCCAAAAATATCCCTAATTCTATTAATTAGGAAAAGAAGAGAGAGAGGAGAGAGAGAGAGTAGTGGACGTCCAAGGGGGGGGTGAGTCTCTCGTATGTTTCTTTTGGTTCCTTTTATAATTCCCGATTATCTTACAGATACATTGAATCTGGACACCTTCTCTGCAGATTTGGTTTATCTTCATTGATAAGGTATATCTCTTTATCCTTTTTGAATTTGAATGAGATGGAAGCTTCTGAAAACCTCTGGATGGCTTGGCTAATCTTCAGATGGGGTCCCACAAGGGATATGCAACAATGGATTATCAACGGTGTGGATTTTAGTGCAATCCCGTCTAAAAATGAATATGAAAATCTCCGGGCCCATAACTTTGTCGATTTAGCTCTGATTTGCACAATCTTGGGCTCCACGGACATCTACTCTGAATAAGCTTTCCAACAGTAGGTAAATTACATCGATCCGACGGTCGGATTGAAAGTTATGGTCATTTGAAGATGAGTTATCCTGAGAAAAACGGGATTAACTTTTAAAATCTGATTTGCAATGAACTCTATCTCTGCACAACTTTCATTTTTGAAAGGATATCAGATGTGGATGATTCAAACTCTTCTTCTTTTATTCCAATCAAACTTTTACTCTTTGAATTATCCATTAATAGTTTCAAGTCTGCAACAACTGCGGACCCTGCCATGTGGGACGTTTCATATGCTTGAACAGTGGGCCCTACGAGAAGTCTTCTACTGTAGTTAGGATTCTTCAATTGACATGATGAGTGGACCCCTCCTTTCATTGATTTGCACATGGCTTGTATGTGGGGTCCACGTGGTGAATTATTTAATTTACTTCTTTTTAAGCTTCAATTTAGCAATGTAGGGCCCAGGATGACTATGTATGCTTGAAAGTGGTTCCGTGACAGAGGCCTGCAATTCTCATTTTCTGCACATTCTAATTCAACACATCAAACACAAAAGAGCCCATATTGAAGTGGGACCCATCCGGATAGAGTTTTACTCCAACTGGGACTCTTCGAAGAAAAATTGCATAATGTTCTAAATTAATGCAGAAAATATATGAAAAATATAAAAGTTCAGGTTTCTAGGTGAAAATGCATGAGATGATGGAATTAAATGAATAATGATGTAATTCACCAAATAAAACCCCTAATTCATCCTAAAATGATGCATAAATATGCAAATTCATGAACTTAACAATTTAAGACGACCTTCCTTTTACTACAAAGTAATTTAAATTCGTTAGGTTTTCGGTGTAATTTTAGAAGTAGATGGTAATTCATAAGATCTTTTTTTAATAGAAGGATGTAAGATTTATACTTTTTATCCTAGCTTCATCTAATAGATTTGGCTTAGTGAGTTATACTGAAAATATCAATAATAATTTTCTCATAAAGATGTCACTTGAGACACTTATATCCTCCTTGAATTGGTAATAGTTGTAAACTTATATCCATCTAGACACTAATTATTATTGGAATTTATCAGTGTGGTTTTAAAATTGACGGCTAGTATCATTTGATCAAATTGATATTGGCCCAAACCCAATCCACATCCAAATCCATTTATCTCCATTTGTTCCTGGATAATCATGCATCAAAAGGGCCCCACATGAGATGTGGCACTATTACTACATTACTATATCCTATGGGTTCAATTAGTTGAGGAGATTATGAATTTCTGGAATGAAAGTAATACCATTTGATGAGAAATAAGGGGTTCGAGTTAATGGTTTTTTTCCATCCCATGATTTTGTGTTGGAAAATTGAAAATCTATAATCACAAATAATTTCATTCCACTAAATACCCTTCCATTAGACTTAATATTCATTAAAAGAAGACACACAAAACCAAACACGCCTAAGTGGAGCTCATCAGATCTAACAGCCAACTTGGGAAGTCAGCTTAGTCACTAGAGAAATTAAACTTGATTAACTGATGAGCCACCTTAATTATTATCTCCTGATTATGAAGAAGTATATCCTTTTGGACATCGGTCATTAGGTCAAAATAATAACCACTTGATAGTTAGTAACTTTCATGGTCAACTCTAGTTCCATCAAGTCCAACCTGCCCCATTAATAGTTCGACTCAGCCCAAAAGCAGCCCAACTAAGCTCATTAAGGGACTGGGTCAACCTAATAAGGCCAAGAAATTACAAAATAAAAGGCTCCTCATTGTGTCCTAAAGCTCCAAGCCCATGCCCAATTGCAAATCCTCCCATACCAGCTTAATAAATTTGCTCAAAGAAGCATATATAAATATCATTTTCTTTTCAACTATATACGATACGGGATACTAGTAATGAAGCCAAAAGGGTATTTTTAGGGATGCAAATGGGATAGTTTCGGTTTAGAACCACGCTTGACCCAGAGACAGACCTGTTTTTAAATGATGGTTCTGGTTTCAGGTTTGGTTATAATACAGAATCTATTTTGTTGGTTCCATACTTTGCTTTGATAGGAGGACCCTGATATGATTCCAGAACAGGGTCTAACAAGAGGACAATAATCTAGTTTCAAAACTAACTTTGACTTTTAGTTTTTATTTTCATTTTGATTCAAAATAATGATATCATTCAGCTTATAGTAATGCATCAAATCTATTACCTCTAGAATTAAACTTAAAAACAACGAACAAAAGTTGATTTTGTGATATAATTTGTAACATTAAATACTTGTATGATGTGTATACGAAGTCTACGAGTTAAAACTTATATGGACTCAAAGCCGGACTAGTTTATAAATTGGAACTTAAAATAGGTTCTATATCTGATTTTTTACTGGTCAGAATATTTAGATAATAAAAAAAAAATCAGAGATCCATTTTGAAAACCTGAGTGTTTTTTTTTTTTTTTTTTTTTTTTTTGAGAATATCCAACATTTTTGCCACTTGAGAAAACATGTCATTTAAATTATCTCCACTTTTTCCTCAATCGTCCCTTAACACTTGATAATCTTCACCGACAACCTACAAAATTCGTAGTGCATAGAAATGACGGATGAGACATCTAAGAGTAGACTTTTTTCCGGGATAAAAAGCAAAAAGTTCACCAGTTTGACTTCTTTCTTTAAGACGTCAAAATCTTCAAAATCATGATTTTTAACTAAAACTTCCTGAAAAAGTTTCCACCCAGCTATCATGTTAGCACATGTCAACAAGAAAAGTCAGGTTTATTATCAATGGGAGGAGAAAAAGAGAGGCAAAAGTTGGAGTTGGAATTTGGAAGTGTAAGAAATGCATGTGGTGTATGTGTTTAGGTTTGGTGGGGTCCATGTGGAAAAGCAGCATTAGAAAAAAAAAAAAGAAAGCTGCAAAAATAAATAGAGATGGAAATCACGGTCGACCCAAACCTTTTTATCGTCTTGTCACTGTCCCTCTTCCTTTTGTCTTCTCTTTCTTTCTTTCTACGGTCGATACGCAGCTAAAAAACAACACGACCGTAACGCTTGATGAAACGACGTTTTCCGTTCTTTTCTTCACCGTTTCCGTGCAAACAGAACGGAACGGAACGGAACTGGGAAGGACACAGAAGCCAGAGACAGATGTTTGTTGGTGAAAACAAACAAGCAGAAAAGACGGAAGTGATGACAGGATTGATTGCTTGTGAGATTAGAAAGAGAAGGTGCTTGTACAGTGATGCTACAGCCCATTTCACATCACATTCTCTGTCTTTGTTTCTCTCTCTCTCTCTCTCTCTCCGAAGGAATCCGGATAGTCTGAACGTCCCACTGACGCTTCCTGAGTAGAACTATATCATCAGACTCATTTGTTAAAGATTTTAATGTTTGAGAGCAAACATCCTTCCATTGGAGTGGGATCTCCTCAAATTTTACCCGATGAGAAATGATAAGATTTTTATTATGAATGTATACGATGGTGTCAAACTGTCAATGCATTATTGATCATATATTGTATATTAATATTAGAGCAAAGTCTGAGGAAATATAGTCTGAGTCGTCTATTTGATGAGGATGTTTGTTTTGAGCAAGGACATGGTCCTTTTAGCAAAAACTTCTAACTGAAAATTGTGACGTTGGAAATTTAAAAATAGCGATGTGATAGTTGTCTCTTTAGATGCAAACGTATTTGAGGAAATATAGTCTGAGGAAATATAGTCTGAGTCGTCTATTTGATGAGGATGTTTGTTTTGAGCAAGGACATGGTCCTTTTAGCAAAAACTTCTAACTGAAAATTGTGACGTTGGAAATTTAAAAATAGCGATGTGATAGTTGTCTCTTTAGATGCAAACGTATTTGAACTACCTAACATTCTTAATTTGCTAGAATCTTTTATTTGAGTTCTAGAATTCATAGGCAATGATGTGATGGTTGTCCCTTGAAATTTGTGATGTGTTTTTTTTTTTTTTTCCTGAGATACTAAATTCTAACCATTTGGGAAGTCAAAAATAGCATTTAAAATTCTCAAATTCCAATTTCCTTGGCATTTTAGACGCTCAAGCAAAAAGCTCAAGGGAAAAGGAGGATTAGGACCAATTTTATTTGTAGGGTAGAGTAAAATAAAAAAAATCCACAGTCAAATCAAGAACAAAAAAAAAAAAAAAAAAAAAAGTGAAAGGAGTTGGGAGTAAAAGTACCAGTTTGCTATTTGTGCTTTATAGAAGCATGTTTTTTTTTTTTTTTTATCATTTTGTGTAACTAAAAGTAGTTTTTGTTATCTTTTTATAACCGACTCCCTTTACTATCTTTTTTTCTTGATTTGATACTATATTTCATTCCATTTTACTCTACCCTACTAACCAACAGCCCCTAAAAAAAGAATTGCACTTATGAGACAACTTTTAGAGAATTTATAAATTCTCTAAACAAGAATTCTTAGAATTCTAGTAAGTCAATTGGCCCTCAATAATCTTTGGAATTCTCATAATTTCAGACTCTTTGGCTTTGGCAAATTCTCTATTTAAGAGGAGGGTTTAAGAATTTCAACCAAGGGAAGAGAATTTACAAATTCTATAGACATGAATTCTGCTAAAGAAATTGGCCGTACAAAGAAAAGAATTTTTATATGGAGACTTTCTAAATGTTCCAACAGATGGAGTTTCTAAATACTCCTTTATATACCTTAGCATTAAGAAATTTCAGTAGAAAGGAATGAAGTTTGAAGTTTGAAATTTCAAAAACTCTAAAAATCAGTTAGGGACCTTTTGGTAGCTGAAATTTTAAATTCCCAATAAAAAAAATATGGCATTTATAAATATGAAGAGATAAACCATCATGTACATAAATGTCCCACATACCAAATTCTTCTTAAGAAATTTTAGTAAAACACAACCCTAAATTGAGCACTAGAATGCACTTCCGATCCCTCCAGTCCAACCAAGGAGTGAGAGTCTGAGACAATCAGAGGAACCGAATTCAGATATGCGAGACGAGAGATAATATATGAGACAAACAGATGTAAATTTCAATAGGTTCGCTGTGCGGGTGACGGTTTCCTGCTAGCTGAACGTCGCGTCAGTCTTCCGCATTGGCTGGCGTGTCACATGACCTGACCCACGCCCTCTGCATACACACACACACCTGCCTCTCTATCTAGATCTCTGTCTCCTGTCATCGCCAGCAAAGCATACATAATAATGCTTCATAATGGCAGATTTTCTAAAGCAACTTATTTACGACAACGCCCTCACTTGGTTGGTTTAATTGAAGTGGCCCAGCTACAACCGATCTAATCTCATGTTTTGAGATATATATATATATATATATATATATGAACATTCACTTCGCCAATCACACTCATTGTTCAGTAGTGTTAATATTTTTTGTTCGTTTGTTTGTTTTTCATTTTATTTTTGAGATTGGTCTACTTGCCGGGAGTATCATTATCAATTTTAGTAATACACACATATCCAAGGGTTAATCCCTCCATCCTCCAATTGAATATTGTTAGAGGGAAAAAATGTTTCACTTGAACCATGGCTATCATGATGAAGTTGGAGAACGGGAAGATCTTAGTGAGATATAAGAGTGTGCAAAATATCAACCCCATGTAAACCTAACTCCTTAGCAAATGAATGTCAAGTACTTTAATAATTAGGTATAAATTGAATGTATTTGGAGATGTGTAAGACCTCCAACATATCCTATGGTTTTTATATTTATGGTGAGGTGGACCCTAACAATTCCCCCCTCAACAGCACACCTGCCACGAACTCGTAAAATGCGTGTTCCGTGACTGGAACACCCAACCTATCATAATCTAATAGGATTTATAGGATCTTACACCCCATTGAGTTGCCACTTAATTCAAAACTTATTAGTGATAGGAAATAGTACAACAATAGTTTTACGGTGAATGCGAAGGCTCGACCACAATTATAACCGCTCAAGGATGAGGGTAGATGTTGACTTCAACACAAACTCTAAATTTATGTTAGAGGTAGTTATCTTTTACATATTTAATTACAAAATTCTTCATGCATCATCTTGGGATGCAAGTGCCATTTAATACTATTCTATTTAGAAACATGCTCCCTCCAAATAGGAAAAGCGAATCCTCTCATATTAAGTGTGACCAACCACCATGATGTATCTTGTTTTACATGTCTTCTTAGAAATTTTTGAAGAAGCGTTTTTTCTAAGGAATACTGATTTTTTTTTTTTTTTTTTTTTTTTGCTAAAGTAAGGAAAAGGGATTTACCATATCCATGTGGAAATCTTCCATGTTTTTTTTTTCATATATAAAAAAAGGATTTCAAAATCTTTGATGGATTTCAGAGATAGAAACCTTTTCTCATAAAAGGGATTTATCGTATCCATATGGAAATCTTCCATGTTTTTTTTTTCTCAAATATAAAAAATGGATTTCCAAATCTTTGATGGATTTCAGAGATAGAAACCTTTTCTCATATATGAATAAACTAGCAACAACGCCCAGTGCTTAGCCCGGGGCAAAAAATAAGATATTATATTTTAAATTTATAAGATATTAAAATTAATTATAAACATATAAGAATATATTCATGCATATTTATATAAAAACAGTCAACACGTCTTCAATAAAAAATACAAGTGGTCAACATCAACAATAAACTATTACAAAGATAAAGCTAAAAAACCCATTCTACAACAACATAAAAATAATAATAACATCATTAATTACTAAAAAAGATATAGCAAAGTGAACTTTGTTAATATATATAATATTAGTAATAAGAAATGCATTTAAGTGTTTGTTATCCATTGATAATTCCAAAGCCCAATAAAACAAATCCACCCCATTTGGACTTATTTGTGCAACAAGAGGATTATAGTTTATGCAGATTTTTATTTCCTCATGAGAATGGAATTTTGTATTTTCGTAGAAAATCGAAGTCCTCTCTATTAAGGAAAAATGATTCATTTTTTTTCTTCTATGAAAGGAAAATATATCACACCAAACAATATAATATTGTTAACAAAGAAAATCATAAAAATGTGCAATCCTCACATTGCACAAATGCACCATTTTTTTTTATTTTCAAATAGGCCAATGGTCTTTTCAATCCCTCTGCACAAATGTCTTCTCTATCCCTTTGAAGTAGCACCAATACCATTTCAAAACTGATCAAAATGTTTTTCAGCTCTAGATTTTTAAAAAAATGTATAAACATCTTAACTTTAAAAGCCATAAATTATGAGACTTTAAAACCATAGGCCAGTGTTATTTGGTCCCAGTAATAATTGGCCCATCTTAGATTAATATATATATCTCTTAATTATGAGTCCATGTGGACTTACGAAAGTGTAATTTATGGTGGGCCAAGCCTAGAGTCATATTTCTATATAGTCAGATTAGAAAAGGTGTACCTATAAGATTCAACAAAAAAAAAAAAAAAAAAAAAAAAACTCCAACCTCAAAACATTTTTATCACAAGCCCATCCATGACATGGTCTACAAGAATATTGAGTCTGATATTCATTCACAAGTGACAATCTTTGAATAGAGTAGAGCTCTATTTGGAAACTAAAAGAAAATGATACTTTTAATGATAAATTTATCAGTGTGAATTGTTGAAAGGTGGGCCCCAAATATTAAAATAAAAATATGACAATCTTAAGAAGATGAAGGATAGATGGTGTTGAGAGAGAGAATAACTGTAGCGAAATAAAGAGATTTTAGGAGATATTGATGGAAAGACTTTATGAGATAGAGGATATGGATAAAAAGAGTTTTTTTTAGAAAAAATTGTGGCATGTGATGACATGGCACCTTAAAGTACTATATGTTTTTTCTCTAAATTTATTTGAAAGAAGAGTTATTGAGTTGTTGAGGTGGCACCTTTCTCAATCACATGATGTAACATCTAACGGTGGGCCTCATATCCTAATTCCTTCTAGGTGTGTCCAATTGGCCCTACCATTTGTGTGCTAGATCAGTCAAATAAAGCCCAAAGAGTCAACTTTTTTATGTTGGAGCCAGGTGGGCCATTAGTTAGAAAGCTTACGATCATCAAGGGTGGACCACTCAAGCTAATTGTTCCACATTTCAATGAGAAATGATCTTACACTGCTTCCCTCTTATTGGCCTAATTTGATATGATGGATCTGATCATGGAAATCCTTAATCATTGGCGCCTTATAGCAACCAATCCGGTTGGTCCAATCAGTGGGCCATCTCTTGCATGTGGTACATGAAAAAAAAAGTGAAACGGGTCCAAAACTCAAATTCAACCTAGCTAAATCATTACTCTCATCTTCATATACACGGCCCATGTCCTTAGGCCAATGATCATATGTGCCCCACATGGAATGGCTATAGCCCTTCCTTAAAATCGGACGGGTTGGATGATCGCAGTAACCATTAATTCATCATATGTTTAAACCTTAACTTTCATTTATTTATGGAAAAGGGCCAACTAAAAGAAGTAGCAAACTGAAGATGTTTTTTCTCCATATTTATTTGAAAGGAGAACTCATGTGAGTAATGACGTGGCTCCCTCCACAGCCCACCTCCCCGTTTGCTTTAATATATGTGACTAGTCCAATAACCCGTGCTCAGCATGGTATCTTACTGCATTGCAAAATAAATAATCGCATATTAAAAAAAATTACCTCTTTTTCCATAGGACCAGTTGGATAAAATAGAAATAGAGAAATTGGAGAAAAAATTGTATAATTACATAGGAACAATTTAAACTTAGTGGTTTTGATGGAAAAATGAATGCGTAGTCAAAACTATAACCGACGGTCAAAATTGAAGCCAAAACCTCCTAACTTAATATATTATAATGGTTTTAGACATGAGAAAGTTTAAGATTTCTTATAAGAAACATTTAATAATTCTTTCAAAACAATACAAAGCTAGCTTGAAATAAAGTCGCCAGTTCTTTTTTCATAGGTAGTCTTCCTTTCTCAAATACCATCTTGCCAAGGTTTTTCCAGTGATTTTGAAACATCTTCGAAAGATTTCCATTGTGATCCCACTCATGTTTCTTCCGCGATTTGTATGGTTTTGTCAATAATCATAGTGCAAAAGTAAATTCCTTCTGATCGTTCATACCGAAAAACCTTCACAAGTGATAATTGAGGAAGGGCGATTACCTTTGGAAAGAAGATATTTTTTTAGTTTGTTTGTATTGCTTTGAAAGGATTTTTAAAAACTTTTTAAATCTAAAATCTTCCTATATCAAAAATCATTTTTTTCCTCTTATTACACAAACGCACTCGTTGTGGCCGCTTTTCTAACAAAAATTGAAGAACATATTAGAGCGTTTTTTGTCGTTTCACGAAAAATAATCTTCTGATGGGGGAGTGGGGTTTTTTTTGCCGAATCCTAAGTACAGTTTTAGCCATTCCAATTTTCTGCAACATGGCACAAACGTCCCCAAGGAAAATGTGCATTGAAAAACTCAAGCATTTCGTGAACATAGACATTTTTGCGTCCCAAAAAACTTCAACAGTAACTCTAATAAATGAATAACGAGGATAACGTGACAACATATAAATCCTCTATGGGTGTTAGTGTGATACCCACATGAATTTCGGGCTGGGGACGAGGCTAGAATTAGAATGTAACCCAATTATAATTCGGATCAAAACCCAACAAGACCCGACCCATTGTGACCCATTAGGTAGGGTATTTATTCCAAAGGGCAGACAGTGTTCTGGTTTTCCTTTTTGGGACAGGATAATTTAATGGGGGTGTTGGCGATCCAAGACGACGCGCATGTCGGAGAGGGACGCACGGAGTCAGCTGACTCAAACGCCGACACCGTTTTTTCCCCAAAGTTAATTCTATGCTCTTCTACTACCCCACATGCCTTTTATCTCCCCACCCCCACCCCCACCCTCAAAACAGGTTCAAGAAAATTTACAAAAGTACTAGACTTTTGGCTCAATTTTAAAAAAATATATCTAGATTTGAAAATTTTAAAAAAATACAAAAGATCTCTGCAGTTCTTTCAATTTAAGTCCTCTCCAGTGGTATCCTTCCCATTTTGTCTTTTCTTAACCTCTTTTCTCCCTAAAAATTATCATTTTAACTTTAATGATCATAGCCATTTAAAGAAGCAGCTTTTTGGTTATTTGGAATCAACTTTTTTTTTTTAAATTATCCATGCATAAATATAGTTGAAGTTGTCCCCATGAGGTCATTTGGGTTGGGCTTTTGATCATTTTTCTTGCATAGTTTACTGAGTAAAATTACAAAAATAAAATAAGGGTATATTTGTCATTTTCCAAAAAATATATATATGGAGGGGGTAAAAAAGGAGCTGCTATTGGCACACAAGTTTTTTCCCTTCCCACACACACATTTAAAAGAAAAAACCCTATGAAATTACCTTTTTGTCTACCCTCTCCTTTCTCTCTACCCACCTCCCCCTTCACCTCCGGCCAGCGGCAGATCGGACAGCCGAGTGGTGGCAATGAAGGAGAGGGAGAAACGGGGAGAAAGGAGAGAGATGAGGAGGTAGAGACAGGGAGAAGAGAAGGGGGCGATGGAGAAGGGAGAGAGAAAACAGTGGGAATGGGAGAGGGGGAGGGATCGGTTGGGGTCGCCGGTTCAGGCCGGATCTAGAGGTGAAGGGGAAGGTGGGGGGAGAAAGGGAGGAGAGAGAGAAAACAGTGGGGAGGGAGGGAGGGAGGGGTCGGCCATCGCCGTCGGTGAAGGGGGAGGTGGGGGGGAGAGAAAGGGAGGAGGAGAGAGAGAAACAATGGGGAGGGAGGAAGAGAGGGAGAGAAAACATTGGGGAGGAGGGCAGAAGAGAGGGAGGGAGAGGGAGAGAAAACAGTAGGGAGGGAGGAAGAGAAGGAGTGAAAACAATGGGGAGAGAAGGGTTCGCCGTCGCCGTCGGTGAAGGGGGAGGCGGGGGAAGAGAATGGGTGGAGGAGAGAGAGAAACAGTGGGGAGAGAGGGAGGAAGAGAGGGAGAGAAGACATTGGGGAGGAGAGAGGAAGAGAGGGAGGGAGAGAGAGAAAACAATGGGGAGGGAGGGAGATGGGGAGGAGAGAGGATGGCGGCGATCTGCCATCGGCCGGAGGTGAAGGGGGAGGCTACCACCGGCCGGAGGTGAAAGGAGAGGTGGGGAGAGAGAAAGGGAGAGGGTGGGCAAAAAGGGAATTTCACAAGGTTTTTTTTTTAATTTATGTGTGGGAAGGGAGAAAATTTATGTGCCAATAGCTGCTCCCGATAAAGAAATATTAAACATTTGTCTTATTTTTAGTAAAGTACATGAAGATTTTAATATTTTAAAAAAGTATAAAAGTTTTTCACAATTCTTCCAATCAAGTCCTCTCCATAAGGGTTTTTTTTAAGAAATAACAAAAATACCCTTTCTTTATGATAGGGTTTTGTCTTTTCTTAACATCTTTTATCCCTAGCACTCTCCATTTTGATTTTGATGATCATAACCATTTAATCAAGATAGGTTTTTCTTAATCTTTTGGAATCCACTTTTTATAGCCATCCATGCATAAAGATAGGTGAAATGGGTGCCACTAGGTCATTTTGGTTAGACTTGAGGATTTCTCTTAAATGATTTATAAATAAAACTTTTGAAAAATGATATAAGCGTGTTTTTGTTATTTCTCAAAATCTATTTTTGGGGAGGACTTAGTTAAAAGAATTGTGGAAAAACTTTATACTGTTTTGAAAGATTCAAGTCTTCATGTGGCTTTTTGAGAATTAGCTAAATTTTATACCTTCTTTTGAAAAAAATTTTATGGAGAAGATTTGATTGAAAGAACTGTGGAAGATTTTATACATTTTCGAAATATTCAAATCTTCATGTACTTTTTTTAAATGATTCAAATTAAGTCTTACACCTTTTTGAGATTTTCCTTTTTTACAATGAAAAAAAAAAAAACTCAAGAGAGATAAAAAATAACCACCACCCATCATACCTAATAACCCTAGGGAAAAAAATCACAATTATAACTCCATCTTATATAGTTCACCCTTCTTTTCTCAATAGTCCTTTCTTGTGAGCTTCTTTATCCATGACTTCCTCTCTGTTCCATTTCCATGCAAATATGTACGGCCTAGGTATGTTTAAACCTCAATTCATAATGAGACTTTGTAATCTCCTTAATTTGCCCGATAAATATGAATCTAGATAGATGGGCCCCCGTTAGGAATATTTCCATTCTAACACGGATCAGTCCATCTTTACCCTTGTCAATTATTCTCCACTTGTCATTTCAATGTCAATTCACTTGATGCAAAACTCCTCACTTTCTCATTTTTGTCCTTTTCAAATGGAAAAAAGATAATGGGCGCAAAACTCATTCAATGGTACTTCTACCTTTTTAAAGTCCGCCAATTAGTCTCTTCCACGGCGAGGGTCAGCCTGGGCATATGTGGTGAGGGGAGGGTTAGATAGTGCAGGCATTTGGAGGACTTTGGCCCTCTGATGTATAGATATATTTACAACTTGTGGTGCAGGCTGCTTAGTGGGGCCCACCATGAGACTACATTGGTTATGAAAAAGAGGGGGAACGAAAGATTTAAATGGGGCCAACGTACATATCAAATTTAAAGTCAATCTAATACATCTAATCCCTTCATCCATGGTCTACAAGTTTAGCAGCTTTATATCAAATAAGAAAAATTGACCATCATACAAATTCATGGAATTCAATGGCTATAAGGGGGCTGTGAATATGTGGTCAATTTGGATGGGTCAAAAAGTAGGCCCTAGTGGGAGTTACGAATTTGTGCGAACCGCCTGGTGGGGCCCACTGTGAGACTCCACTGGTCATGGGAAAGAGGAGGATCAAAAGATCCAAGTGGGGCCAACCTACATATCAAATTTGAAGTCAATCTAATATCTCTAATCCTTTCATCCGTGGTTTACAAGTTTAACAGCTTTATATTAAACAAGAAAAATTGACCCTCAATCAAAAGGTTTAGTTCATCCCAATCCATGCAAATTCATGGGATTTCGTGCCTATAGGGGGGTTATGAATGTGTAGTCAGTTTGGATGGGCCATAAGGTGGGCCTCAATGGGCATTCCGAATTGTGCAGACCGTTCTTACAATTTACTGTGTGGCACACCTAGTGGGGCCCACCATGAAACTCCATTGGTCATGGGAAAGAGGAGGATCGAAAGACCCAAGTGGTGCCAACCTACATATCAAATTTAAAGTAAATCTAATACCTCGAACCCCTTCATCAGTGGTTTACAAGTTTAACGGCTTTATATCAAACAAAAAAAAAAAAAAATTAACCCTCAATTCAACGGACTAGTTCATCCTAATCCATGCAAATTCATGAGATTTGGTGCCTATAAGGGGGTTGTGAATGTGTAGTAATTTTGGATGAGTTATAAGGTGGGCCTCAGTCTTTAGCGAACCGCCTAATGGGAGATGCTCATATATATATATATATATATATATGAAAATTCTCAAAAACTCCCCTATCTCAAAACTGAAGTTTCTGCCCCTATCTAATAGCCAATTAGATGTTAGTATTTTAAGAGATCCACATTTGTGTGGAAATATTTATGAGAGATAATTGGATATGTGTATCGCTGATGACATGTGTCACACTTTCATTGGCTAAAAGAGGGTTTTTTTTTTTTTTTTTTAAAAAACGCCAATGGAAGATATATCATATCGATGGTTAACTTTAGTCTTTAACTTATTAAATTATTAGTATAGATTTTCTTGGTTAAATTACATAGAACAAATGTCATAAATATATGTGATGAAGACATATAGTTCTTTTGATCCCGGGCTTGAAATTTATACTTTGCTCACAGGCATTCGTTCCATAAAGGTAGTTCCGGAAGGGAAATTTTGACTTGACCCACCGAACCAGCCTAAACCGGCCTAGTAGTTTGAGATCCCTAATCCCAATAACAAATTATGGGTTGGGTTTGTAACTAAAATAATTTTGAAGTTAGAATCAAATCATCTAAACTTTTCACCTTGCTGTGGTGTTTGTGTCATGTAAGTTGTAGAATTTGGAAAAGAATAATTATCAATTCTATAGAAACTTTTAAATAATGAACCCGAAGTCAAGAGGCAAAATTAATTTTCTCTTTTTCTCCTTTTATGGTGGGCTCCACCGTAGCTAAGTTACCCATTGAACGTGCTCGACCTCGTGTTAGGACTGCTGCAGCAACACTATCCTCTCTCATAATGTGCTCCATGCCCTATCTGTTCGTTGGTCAAAGTGTAACTGTTTTCTCTAGTGGTGGAGTTTTGATGGTGTATTCTCTGGTGGATTAGGGTGCACTTTTCCCTTTTCATGTGCACCCAATGGGATGCATCCAATTTGCTGAGAATTGAGTTATATGGTGGGGAAGAACTTAAATAACACGAATAGGTCAAATATCAGGTTAATTATGAAGCTTTTAATATTTATAGCCTGTTTGTTTCGTCTAATTGAATTCCAAATAATTATTTGGCAACATGGTGAATATCCAAAAAGAATTATAAATAAGCTCCTCTTAAATGAAAACCGAATCAAGAAAAGATGGAAAATGATTACACAACCATCACTCTAATAATTCAAATTAGTTTAAGGGAAGTCAAGGTCAAGGTTCCATCTACACGCTAGCTTATATATATCATTCACTTCTCACCTCAAATATTTCACTCCACCTTTTTTTTTTTTTATAATCCTTGTGTGGTGTGGTGTGGCATTCATTTTGACTACGAAGGCAAATATTTTCAATTTATATGTATTCTATGCAAACAAGTTGGTCTTTAATAGTTTTAAAAGTGGATTTATTTTTTAAATTGCCTCAAATTTGTAATTTTTTGATAAGTGAAACTCAAGAGAGGGACAATTCATGGGATTAGATTAGCAAGATTAGCATGAGTTGCTTGAGCTAGTCAGAGTTGGCCCACTAGACTGTGCAATGAAGGGCAGAAAAGGGTTTACATAAAAATTGGTTGATTCAAGGAAAGCCCAATTTTGATAATGTCAACTTGTTAGGACTGTCAAAGCTGTTGGTGGTGCTGTCCATGTCCTTGGGCCATGTTAGCACCCAATATTGAAGTCCAAATCCACTGGTGGCGGGATCCACCATCAAATAATCCAAACTCGGATATATTGAACTGCATAGAATTCAAATAAGTGAGGTAAAATAAATGATTTAGATGCTTACCAGTATTAAACATTGTTACTGTAGTGATAACAGCAGGAGATAATATCAATATAATTTCATATTGTTTGTTTTCATTACGATATTATTGGAAACTATTGTCAAAATAAGAATATTTGTGTAAATGATTTGAATACTGAAGACAAAATGAATATATATATATATATAGGGAGATGCATCTCTCACCTTACTATGAGAGACAAGGTGTAGCCATTCACATCCATATCTAATGCCAACAACTTAAATGTGACGGCCCCCACCTTTGTCTCTCATATTAAGGTGAGAAATGCTCTCATAGGAGCATCTCCCATGTGTATATATATATATATATATATGTATATATATGTATATATAAGACTATTAAGATAGCATAATTTGGGAAAAAATTGATAGTGATATGTATTTTTGTAGGACAATATTCTCCTATGAGGGTGGGGCCCACTTGGATGGGGGTAGAATGGATGGCAAGGTCTATTTATGAATAAGAAACATGCAAAAATAAAAAAAAAATAAAAATAGCTCCATCATATTTTCATGGCACTTTATTTAATAATTTAAACTTTGAAGGTCTATTACCTGTATATTCTTTTCTAGATTTAATTCAACAGTAAGTAAAGGTTTTATGAGCCTAAAAATGGGTATATGCTAGATCATAGAGGGACAAGAATGTGAAATGGACAGGATTGATCAAAGTTGGCCCCAAGTGGGCCCCATAGCGCTAGGTTGCACATACAGTCTGCTCATAGGATAAAATCCTCCTGTATATAGTATGGTTAGAAAACTCTCCAAGGTGACTTTTATCTCTCCCGAGTCATCTCATTTTGACATGACTGAGTCAAATACAAGGAAAACTCTGCGAAATCATCTCCTCTTGGTTCTACAATTTAATGGTTATTTGTTTATTGTCCATTTCATATCCTTCGATTGAATAGTTGATAAACAGTGGACTTAGCTTTTGTAGATGACCAAATTTTAGCCTTTGGAACTCGATCACATGTCCTACTTTAGAAAAATAATACTAGAAATGTATTTACATAGATATATAGGAACTAACACAACACAAGTTTCCACTTTTTACTACTGTTCATGATTGTATTCATAAGTAGAAAATTCCTATTGAGATTTAGGACTTGTTTTGTTATTAGAATTCCTAACAAGAAGTGAGATTCATGGGTATGATGTAATAACTTATCGCTGTGGCACTTGGCTATACTATATTTATTTACCAAGATTCCAACCACCTAAAAGCATCACATGAACTTTGGAGTCTCTAGAATTTCGACCTCTTTTTTTTTCTTTGTTGAAACTTCTAGATGCTCAAGTATGATGAAAATTTCAAGAATTCTACTTGTTGGAGGATTTATAATTTTTCTAGACAGAAACTCTTTGAATTCTAATAAAAGAAAGACCCTTAGTAGGAATCAAAACCTCAAAAACTTTAAAATAAACAAATCATAACGTTTAGTTACTCCCAATATTAAATTTTGAAACAGCTTCTAAAGCTACCATTGAGTGATTACTATGGCCGACAACAATTAAAGAGTTCTCGGAAATCAAGATACAAAAATTCCTCAAGTTTTTTTTTTTTTTTTTTTTGTAGAAACATCCGGTTGATGTTTTCTACCAAAAAGTTCCTCAAGTTAATGCAATTAATCAGACCTGTAATGAGGTCCTGTGGAATAATCCCATTCCATCATTTCAACAAGAAGTACCCTACGCTTACGGCACGAGAAGTTTCCACAGCAGTATTTAAGACAGATACTTTACTATACTCATCTCCTCTATTTTACCACACAGTAATGTAGTAAAACTAGCAAAATCCTGGCCCAGGGTAAGTAAATCCCACCGGCTATATCCGGTAGCAATGACCTTTTCCTTCACCTAGAGAGAGAGAGAGAGAGAGTGTGTTATTTGGGAGGAGAAAAGTACATCAAAGGCCTTTGGAGGAGGAGGAGAACCATCTCTCTCTCACTCTTATCTTCTCCTCTGCCTCTTATCTTCTCTCACATTCATAAAAGAAAAAAAAAAAAAGGAAGAAGGAAGGAATTTTGTTTTTAGAGAGATCTGATTTCAGAACCTTCCATGGCCATGTGAGGAAGAAAGATCCACCGTCCAAAACAAACAGACCATGGAATTCGATGATCACGACGAGCAGGAAGAGGAGGTGAGCGAGCCCCTGCCCGCCCCCGCGAGCTGCGATGCTCTCGGCAACTCCGCGCGACTCAAGAAGCACGCGAGCAGGTATCGCGAGTGCTTGAAGAACCACGCCGTGAGCATAGGAGGGCACGCGGTCGATGGCTGCGGCGAGTACATGCCCGCGGGGCAGGAAGGTACGCTGGACTCGCTAAAATGCGCCGCGTGCGGTTGCCACCGTAACTTCCACCGGAAAGAGTCGGACGGCGGGGGAGAGGTGGGGTTCCTCCTCCACCACCACCACCCACACCACCACCACTTCTCGTCGCCGTACTACCGGTCCCCCGCCGCCGGGTACGTCCACATGGAGGCTACGCATATCCGGGCGTCTCCGGCGCTGGCTCTACCGTTGTCGTCAGGCGGAGGGGCGGCGCTGTCGCATGAGGAGCAGGAGGATGACGTGTCGAACCCGAGCAGCGGCGGAGGGGGGACGGGGAAGAAGAGGTTCCGTACTAGGTTCACGGCGGAGCAGAAGGAGAAGATGCTGGCGTTTGCGGAGAGGCTGGGGTGGCGGATCCAGAAGCACGACGAGGCGGCGGTGCAGCAGTTTTGTACGGAGGCGTGCTTGAAGAGGCACGTGTTGAAGGTTTGGATGCACAACAACAAGCACACCCTTGGTAAGAAACCCCAATAGGAGTGAAAAAAAAAAAAAAAAAAACCATACTCAAGCTGTCCATTTGGCTACAATTGCCCATTAGCTTCTTAAAAATATCAGTTTTTAGGGTTTAGAGTTTTACTTCCTTCTTCTTCTGCTTGTGTTAATTTTACTCTTGTTTTTTTTCTTAGGATCTTCTCTCAACTAATGTATGGATGGTTAATGGGTCTTTTTTTTTTTTTCTTCTTTTCTAATCTCTTCATGGGCCATTGCTCATGAGTTGTGTTTCTGTTACACTTGGACTGACCAAAATCTCTCTTTGCCTCTCTCTCTCTCTCTCTCTCTCTCTCTCTCATGAGCTTAGCATTTCAGATGGTGGGAAAAAATATTTTAGTTTCACCTATGGTTTATCAGGATTTTAGCTTCCTTTCTTATCCTCTCTCTCTCTCTCTCTCTCTCTCTCTCTCTCTCTCTCTCTCTCTCTCTCTCTCTCTCTCCTTTTGAGCTAAGCGATTTGGATGGCTTCTTTTGAGCTAAGCATTTTAGATGGGTGGAGAAGAAATTTAGTGAGAACAATAGTTTCCAAGTATTTCAGCTTCACTTTCATGTTCTCTCTCTTTTTTACTTCCATGCCTTGTGCCTTCTTTTAATCCAAGCATTTTAGATGGGGTTGAGAAAAACAATTAACTACAAACATGGTTACTCCATATTTCATTCTCTCTCTCTCTCTCTCTCTCTCTCGTCTTGTTTTAAGCTAAAATAGCTTAGATTGGTGTAGAAGAAATTTAGTTTCAGCTATGGTTTCAAATGATGTCAGCTTCTGTTCTTTCTTCTTTTATTTTGCATTTGTAATTTCAGTCGTTTGGACGGGCATTTTCCAAGGGAAGGAAACCAAACACAAACGTGTGTGGCATGCAATGCTGATGCATTTTTCTTGTACATCTGTCCTTTCTCTCCTACTTTCCTTTTATCATCTTACAACAAATGTGGGGAAGAGAGAGAAATGTGTATCCATTGTATACATGTGTGCATTGAATGAATGCGCTTTCCTTGGATTCCATTCAATGCCTGGCCTGATCATGTGACTCCAGTCCTTTGGCATTCATGAGCACCTACCACTGATTTAGGCAACAACGGATTCCAACCCTGAGAAATGATCGGTGCTTTTCTTGTATTTCTGCGACATTGAGACCAGATGGGTCGTTCACGTGTTGCATTTATTCTCTTCCATTAATAGGCGCTAGGAGCGAAAGAATAGTATATGGGAGAAGAGCTTTCATTTCACATTCTCTTGCATTCTTTTGTTTTATTGATTTGAATGTTTATATGTCGCGAGTCGGGTTTTTTTTTAAGTACTTTACTCGTTATTATACCTTTATGTTTTGAAATCAAACGTTTGAAATCGATCGGAACTCTGAGAAATGAAGCTCCCAATTGATCGACTAAAGCCTAACTAAACCTAGCATGTTGATTTCTGTGGCACTCTCCATGATTTGAGAGAGAGAGAGAGAGAGAGAGAGAGAGAGAGAGAGAGAGAGAGAGAGAGAGCATTCCTTTGCTCTTTTTGGGTACGTGCAAAACTGGTTATGTCTTATCATCTTCTTCTCTGGTTTTTTTGCATAATAGGACTAGGTTGATATGTCTGGTAGTATAATTGATGTGTTGTATGAGGAAGATGAAGATGCTGAAGAGCAGGTTCTTCTGATATATTTTTGTTCTCTCGTCTGATTTCTTGCAATGAAGAGAAAAAGGGGCGAGGAATATATAAACCTTATAATTTGTGTGATTCTTATATCAACATTTAGAGGGGTTTTTTTTTTTTTTTTGGGTAGAAACATGTGAGGGTTGTTGATGCATTTAATACGAACATTTCAGTTTGGCCCCATACCACTGTGCAAAGATGGACCCAAAGAAGCGCGTTTATGCTCGTTCCAGCTAGTATTCTGTACAGGCATGCTCTTCCATGTATTGCCGAGAGAGAAAGCGAGAGAGGTCGTTCTCTCTTTTTCCGTACATAGAGCAGTGGTATTGGTTTGTTTAGATATTAAGAATGGAACTCAAGTGTATCTAATTAATGGGATAAGGCTAAGATGTGTAAGAATGGCATGGCAACCATGCGTATGAATAGCGTGGCCCCGCTGCCACATGGGCCCACATTAGATTAAGTAGTTGGCCTAGTGTCAAGGTTATCTCTCAGTGAAAACCTTAATTTGTTGAGTCTTGATTTAGATCCAACTCTATGAGCATACATCAAACTCCTGTGGCATTGTTCCTTCTTAGTCAAGACATGTCTGCTAATTTAAAGAGAGATGAGAATTCCTTTATCAATCATCCAGAGATCCAAGCACTTGCAGCAAGTTCCCCAGATCTTCCACATCTTGAGTGCACAACAATCCGTGATAAGATCTAGATCGACCTCCCATTTTGGGGGACTAGCAAGATGATAAGATGAGGACAGGAATGGGATGATACTAACAATTGATGAGGGATATATATAATCATTGCATTAGATAGCAAAATCCTGTAACTTAGGAGGGAGGGAGTATCTGTTATGTCGCTTGTGGTTTGTGTGAGGAAATATTTCATTTTGTTGAATTCATGGAAAATGAGTGCTTTTGCAAAGGATAAATGTATGTAAAAGGTAGCCGGCTGTGTCCTCTGCTGAATCTAATGTCCACCCATAGAAAGGATGCATGAGTTTGAATCTCTTCTCAAAAAGGAAGAAAGGAAAAAAAAAAAAAAAAAGAAGAGAAAAAAAAGAATTCAGGCTGGCCGATAGAAAGTAATTAGTGATGTCCAAAATCAATAGTATGATTTGTCGGAGTTGGAACATCTTGCATTATATTCTAGGGCTAGGGAAGCCGAGAGTTGAAATGGTACAAATTTCATAATTCAGTCTTAACGAGCAACAGATTTTCTGTTTTCATCTTCCCTAAGTCCATATCAGCCGTTCTTCTTATTTATTTATTGAGTTATTAGCGGCGGAAGAAGAATGGAATAGATTAGTGAGCTTTTAGAACAGAAGAGCCAGCTTAAGAGATGAATACAAGCCTGTTTGTCTAACTTGAATAGAATTTCAAGTATGGCCTCTTACTCCAGTGATAAGAGGCATCTCGGTTCTTACCTGATGACTATTTTGGAATGAAATTGCACTAATAACTCCTAAGCATTCGGATGTGATGGTTGTCGTCCTGGCAGAAAGGGCTTTCTTCTTATGGGCCACGAATTTTCATCATTCATGTTCACTCTTCCACCCAACC
The DNA here is from genome assembly GCA_029852735.1 of Persea americana. NCBI lineage: Eukaryota > Viridiplantae > Streptophyta > Magnoliopsida > Laurales > Lauraceae > Persea > Persea americana. The sequence goes on from CM056809.1 coordinate 16,408,651, forward strand.
CACTTTTCATTTGTTACGCTTTTGTTTGTGCATGGCCCCCCGCCGTCACACTCCCCTTCTCCCAGTTCCATTGCTGAAAAAGGGGCCGCCTCTTCCGCCGATGGAATTGTCTGATTGTAGAGATGGTTATTAATTTTGTACCGTTTCAGTCCAAAATTCTCGTTAAGTGGCCAAAACGAAATTTAACATAAAATGTTTTTTTTTTTAAATTTCGGCCGATATGATATTTTGCATAATTAATTATTTTTTATTTTTTATACATATTTTTCTTTGTATTTCTTATCTTTTCCCAAAATGTAATTCAAAAGGGTTTTACTAGAATGGATTGAATCCATATTTAGTTTTTTATTTTTCTAGATATATATCTTTTTATTTCCCATATTGTAATTTCGAAAAATTTCACATAAATTCTGAATAAGCCCAAACTTCTCATTTTGGAGTCCTGATCGAAATGGGATTCAAAACGATGTTGACAATTATGATTGTAGCTTGAAGCGCTGCTTCAATGGCTCGGTAAGAAAGAGCCACCTTCCTCACCCGAGGGCTATCCTACCTCACTCGAGGTCTACTTTTTTCACCCGAGAGCTCTCTTACCTCACCTCACCAAAGGTCCACTTTCCTTACCAGAGGGCTGGACTTCCAGTCCCCTAAGCTGAGTTAAAAAAATAAATAAATAAATAAAAACCTTGAATAGGACTTTCAGGATTTCAAAGCAATGGCTTCCTGTCGAAAGGGCAATCGAAGGATTCACTGTGCGGATTCATAAGATGTCATCAAATAATGTTCTCTTGGCTTGATGGGAAATAGTTTTTCAGGCATCTCTTAATAAATTAAACTAGATCCTAGGAAAGTGATGGTACCATTTGCATCTACACCTGATGCCCTTCAGTCCCTTCACCATTTTAGTACTCGATTAAACCCACTTTACAAAGAATTCCTAAGAACTCAATAATCAGGAAGCAAATGGGCCCTAACAAAACCGATGAAAAATCATTTGTAAACCCACTTATATATGTTGTTTCTTCAGGTGGATATAGAAAGTATATGATGTTTCAGCTGCATTTGGTATCTTGTAGAAAATGGCAACCCTAAAATATCTCAAGTCTTCAAACAAGGGCCTTTTGTTGAAAAATATAATGGCACAAATATTTTTAAGTAACCGTCGCCTTTATTTGTATTAAGTGATCTTTAATGGTGATTTTAGAGGTCTTAGAGAAGGAATTATTCCATAAAGCTCCAAAACAATGAATGCTTTTACTTTTCCCATTAAAATCCATCTTATGGACTACTAACAAAAAAGAAACAAAAGAAAAAAAAAATCCTACTTATTGTTGGCTACGCAGCCATTGCAACTGATGACTCCACACAAGGGAAAAAAAAATACTGATCATGACTCAGTAGTGTATAATTAGAGATTCAAGGACCTCACCTTCGTGCGGGGGGGGGGAGTCGGGCGCGGGGGGCGGTGGTGGGCTGGAGAACCCATTGTTATCTCCATGGAAATGACGATTTTATGGTAGTTTTATGTTAGGTTGTCCCCAAGAAGTACTAATGTGCATTCTATTGCATTTTCATGTCCATGGTTCTTGAGGAATCAATCTCTTATCCTTGAAGAAATATGGTAACCTACTTGAGAAATCAATCTCTCGTCCTTGTAAAACAATGGTAATCTATTGTTCATGGGAATTAGTCAAGTCTGGATCCTATTGTTTCACGCATCCAAATGCGTGCGTGCTGGTAAATACTTCCATTATAGAACTTTCGGCATCATATGTGAAAAAAAAAAAAAAAAAGCCAAATCCAAAACTAAAACCAACCCTAAAAAAGGCTTGAGGTCCATACACAGATTTTTTTATGGAAATTAATTAAGCAATAACCATAAGTTACCAACAATCAGCCACAAACAATCTCAGGAGATGGACACGCGATATATATATGGAAAACCCTAAACAGGAAAGAAACCACATGGCGTAACGCCAGTCCAACAAGATCAAGCACTACGTAAATCAAAGGTTAAAATAAGTACTACTCTTTCCCAGTTGAACACAACCTAAGGACCGTAGTTGCTATTGCCGACGACCACGCCGTTCACATTTTTCAGCGCTTGAAAACTTCACACCCTAACACTGCTCAAGACGAATCTTCTATGAAAGCAGAGGAAGAACTCCAGACGAAGAAAGCTTCAGCATTAAGGTGTAAAGATGGCTCTCTGGAGAAAAAGAATCCCTTTGGGGAATTTCTAGGGCTTAAAACAATGAGAGCGGTATTTAGAATTGAGGCTTGAAGGTTATTTATAGAGTTAGGCTCATGTGGGAGAGTTTGGGTAGCAATAGAACTAAAATTGAAGAGTTATACTCGAATTGACACTTTCCCAAAATAAAAATCGCCGCCATTCGATTGATCAGATACCTCTCTTAACTAAAAGGTTATTGAGATCCGATCGATTGGCCCTATATCCGATCAATCGGATAGCGCACTCTGCCAATAGCTTGAATTTGCTTGCTTTTTCTTCTCTTTGTGCACATGAAGTCCAGTCCATCTAAAATAAACAAAAATACAACTTCATGAACCCAAGTTTTGTCCATCCCAATGAATTTGCCAATACTCAAATCCTTACAATATGTGAGAAGAGAAAATGGCTTCCTAGGAAGGAGAGATTTGTCAAAGGTTGGCGGGTTTCATGACTTTGGTTGGGCTGGACCAAAGTTAAACTTTTATGAGACTTATGAAAGCAGAAAAATGCAAATGATCACATTGATTGAAGATACATAGGAAGATATCGTTAGCATGTGAGTGGTCCTCACATAGTTATCAATTTTGTGCCGTTTCGGCCTAAATTGCCCATATATTTCATTTGGGTCAAGTGGCCGGAACGAAATGACACTCAATACTTTTCGTTTTGAATATCAGTCAATCTTGGTCAAAATGGCCGAAATATGTTTTTTGGGGATATTTAAAAGAAAAAAATTAGGGGGGGGGGGGGTGGTTTGGGGTTGGTTAAATGAAAAAAAAAAAAAAACTTAAACTGAACGTGTTATAGTATTATTTTACTAGAATGGATTAAATCCATAATTAATATTTTTACTTTTTACTTTTTATTATATATAGATATATATATATATATTTAAATATTTCTCTGAAATGTAAATTCGAAAAGTTTCGCTGAAATTCTGAATCGGTCAAAATTTTTCATTATAGAGGACAAACTGAAATAGGGTCCGAAACGATATTAGCAACTATGGGTCCTCACCACCACATATGAAAACCCAAAATTATTACTATAGACTATCTTTATGTTAGGTTTTATCCCTGTGCCCTAGCTCGGGGTCTTGGGACCCAAGAGAGCCCACACAAATGGGAAGAGGAAGCCCGCACCGTTAAATGGAGGGGTAACACAAGTAGGAAGAGGATGCCCACACTATGGAAATGAGAGTCTACACATGTGGAAAGAGTGGCATATCCCTAGGTAGCTCAGTGAGATCCATGGTTTCCAACAAATTGAGTAACCCCTTATTCTTGATCCTCAGCATGTTAGTTGTTATAAGTGTGTTAAAGGCTGTAAGGTTTTTTAGGTTGGCTAATTCATTGGTTAATGGACAAAACTGGAACTATTTATGATGTAATTCTAATTAGAATAGACTGCCCAAGATCTTCATGCGAAGAAGTTCAATTTTACTAGAACTGACTCTATTCGCTCGAGCGATCCTTTGTTCGCTCTAGCTAGTGACCCATCTCAGAAACTCATTCGCTCAAGCCGTCCCTTGCATCGCTCGAGCTATCTCTCTTTGTTGAAAACAGAATGCACTTCGCTCGAATGATGTCCTTGACCGCTCAAGCGAATCCATCACAGAGGCTTCTTCACTTGACCCATTCCTTCCTTCGCTCGAGCCATGTTCTAAATTTTAAAAAACTCGAAGACAGAGGCTTGTCCGCTCGAGCGGACTCTCTGGTTGCTCTAGCGGACCTGGGCATGAATTTAGAAACCTGTCCAGATTTCTTTCCTGCTTTGTCTCAAGTTGCTTGGCTGATTCCTAATCAAATTATAATAGTTGAGGCACGAATTTAGGCTTATAAATAGCCTTTATCTCTCAATTTAACACCACCTCTCTAACAGACAAAAAACCCTAGAGAGAACTTCGAGAGATCCATCATCCCCCAAGGCGACCATTGACGGTGCTGAAGATTAAAGCTTTGGATTCTCGCTCCGTTCTACTCTTCTGAAGTACAGACACCTTGAAGACAGCTTCGAGGTGTTCGTTTCAAGTACGGTGAATGTATACGGCGAGCAGTCAACAAGACAACGCCGTCCCTAGGTTGAGTCTCGACTGGGAAGGGTTGTAAGTTGTTTTCTTGTAACTTTCTTTTATATAATGCTTGGTTGTCTATTGGCCTAGATGATAAGGCATGTGGTTTTTTCTCAAGTAGGGTTTTCCACGTATAAATCGTGAGTCCTTATTGTGTGGATTGATTATTTTTTTAATTGGTTTTAGAATTAATCATTAGTTTAATCACTGGTAAATGAAATTTACTAGAGATCTGTTGGTTGGGAGCTCTGCCTGTGTTAAGGCCAGATTTTCAAAGGCTTCTTTCTATCTTGATTTGTTCCTTGAAAGGACAGGGCCAATCCAGTTGATCTCCTAATGGGCCAATATAGTGACTTTTAGGCCCAATTCATAACAATTGAATTCAACCCTAATTTTTTTATTAGGAGGTCTACTGGACTTATCCCCAGCACAGCCAATCCCCTCCCTGACTGTAGGGGGGGCTAGTTTTGGAAACAAGTAACAGCCCAATAGGCTGAACTTGACTTCTAAATAGGGCCTCTTGAATAAACAAGCCAGACTAATGCTCGGGCATTTCGATAGGCCGGCCAACTGGCCCATTTGTTTATGTATCCATGCGTTTTTACGTGTACGTACGCTTATCATAAATGAAGCCAATGAAATATACTGGCCAGCATGGACATCTCAGATCAGTCCAGGTAGAAGGTGACTGTTTGGTCTTGATCACATCCATACATAACAGACTATTTAGCAAGGATGGAATTCCCAATGGCTACGATCTTGCGAGCGTTTATCCACCCCCCCTCCTCCCGATTCAGGATGCTTTTCAGCAGGAGCAACAGGAAGAGGAAGCATACAACAAAGCGTTCTTATTTCACCCATCCATCATCCTAAAAGCTTACGTTATATTCATCGATCAGAAGAGGAATAAGCCAGCTCGATGCAGGGATTTCCTTTGTGGAAAGTAGCTCCAACACCCAGCAAAATTAGGGGTTCGGAGTTCTTTTTGGAGGTTGGTGTGTTATGGATAGCATTTTGGTTGTTTTTTTGCATGATTTATAATGCTTGGTTTTGTGGGCTTTAGGTGTAATGCCCATATGTGTTTTCCGCTCTTATTGGGTAATGTTTAATCATCCTTACCTCTTTTCTACTGGTCCCTCGTTTTGTATTGTCTGAGCAACTATTGTTCATGGGCCGGGCCGGGCTAAGGCATATCCAGGCTAACCAGATTTGAAAACACTGGCCCAGGCCTAGCTCAAGCCCAAATGGGCCATAAAAGTCCTGCTGAGCCCGTCCATTTAACGAATCAGGCCGGGCCGGGTCGAACCTGGCTTTTTATCACTTGTATGGGCATTTGATCTATTGTGTGGACTAATTAAATTAAATTACTTGCATTGCTAACACAGACCTGCTTTGGGCTTTTCGTCACTTAGTCTAAGCCCAGCCCAATTATTAAACAGGCCCTAATTAATTACACATCCATGCCCAGCCCAAAGTGGACTGGCCCAGATCGAGCTCGGGCTGGCCCGGCTCATGTACACTCCTAGTTGCTGAGAGCCTTTGTACTGGAAATTTACCAGAGGCAGAATTCATCCTAAAAGAGCGTGCCCCTTGACGTGCCTCGGCAACAACTCCTGAAGGGAAAGCTGTATAAGAACTCTCCCACAACAAAGCACTTGCAGAAAGTCTCTACTTGTTTATGTTGAAGCAGATTCTTGGGATTTGCCTGAAGGTTGTTTTCAATTTCTGGCATAGTATGTGATCACTTCGGCCTATTTGCTTTAGGTTTTATTGGATAGAGGATCAAAATCATGCTTGAATGCTGCCGGATTTTTCATGATCCATATACTCTAAAAACCAAAGTTACGAAGCTTATATCATAGAATATTTGGGATATGGCCACTTTTGCCCATCCGATTTAGTTTTTGCCGAATAGAGGATCAAAATCATGGTGAAATGCGCCTGCATTTTTCATGATCCATATACTCTAAAAATCAAAGTATCAAGACTATCAAAGATACAAGTTTCATGCAGGGCCAGTTCTAGCATAAGGCCACTAAAGCCTTTGCTTTAGGCCCCATAAAATAAGGCCCAAAAAAAGGCCCCAAAATAGCAGCCGGCATCTATTGAAATTAAAAAAAATCAAACTTTTCAACTGCCGTCTCTTTTTCTTATTCTCAAAATATAAGACCCCATAATAACTCTCTTACGAAGGTCAATTTTTATGGGGCCTTAAAGTGTCATTTATGGTCTATTATATTTCTAAATCTACCCTTTATGTTACTATTATTAGAAATCAAATTGATTTTAGCACATTATTATATTTCTAGCAGTCCATGTGTATCAAATCCCAACCATACATTCAGTCATGAATTTGCTTTACAAGCATTTCTCATTATTTCTGTGTATCCTATTTCAATAGGAGCCCATTCAGATTTGATTCATGATGTGGTTGTAATAGATTCATAGCTTGGGATTTCAACCCTAATAATAGATCTTAAAATTTAAGACAAGCAATGGGCCCCCGTCAGAATTTATTCACTTGCCCACAGTGCATATGAACACCATGCGTCTGGAACATCCAATACGTGGGGCACAACTCTGAAGTCCATCTTGGATGGTGTTGACGCAGGATGCGTATGCTCACCATGCGCAGGTGAAAATGCTTTGAGCCCCACCAGTGGTAGATTCAAGAATTTTTTTTTTTTTTTTTTTTTTTTAGGGTAGGGGGGGTTGTGGGAGGTGTGTTCGGAGCCAAATAGGTAGTTTGATTTTGTAACTGAAGATTTCGATGTGAGTTTTGAGGACGGGTCCAAAGTTTTCATGTGGGTTTTTGAGATGGACTTAAGATAGATTAGCAAAATTGGAGTATAAACACTTAATTAGTAATTTTTCATCACAAAAAAGCAAGAAAAATAATTTTTAAATAAAATATTTATAATAATATTAAAACATAGAAAATGCCTCATTTAGGATTGTCGCTTTAGGCCTCGAATTGTCTCAAGCCAGCCTTGGTTTCATGCGTCCATTCAAGGACGTTGAAGAAGTCCAAGTACTTTAAAAAATAACTTGCGTCAGCCAACTTGAACAACCATCCCCGCATCTCTTCACGTAAGTTTGTAAATTTCATTGTTTGTATTTATATTGGATTGAAGAGATAGAATTCACAAATTGTCTTTCATGATACAAAAATGTCTTTCACGACTTAACAATGTCTTTGATGACACAATTATAATTTATATTACGAACTGTCTCTCATGGCATACAATTTCCCTTTTTAGACTCTTTTACAATTTGTCACTTCTCTCCTTTGATGTACATACAAAAAGTTATTTGTTTTTTCTTTTTTTCTCTGCGAGAGGAAGGAATTCAGTGCATCTGCAAGACGGCATTGTCAAGGAGATGGATGTGAAATAGGGAAAAAAAACACCATTAGGGCACCTCTATTGAGTCGCTTTTGGTTATTAGAATTCGAGAAGAAACATACAGAAGGTCTATGAATTGATGACCAATAGGTTAAAAAAAGAAGAAAAGAGAAAATTAGCAAGAGGTCACTGAAATGTAACGTTTAAAGGTTATGGTCCACACAAGTTTCGTTTAAGGGAAGTAGTCCAAGCAGCTTGACATATTTTGGCGAGAGGTCCCTAGATACGCCACATTAGACAATTTCATGACTGATTTTCCCTTTCAACTGTCAAAGCATAAAATTTTGAATTTTAAAATTTCAAATCTTCCATTTCCCCTCATTCCTAGGGCAAGGTTCTCTCTCATTCGAAGTGGGTGTTGCTCGGCTATCGCAGTGCAGAGGGCCATCGCAGATGAGAGATTGGTTCTCTATATGGTCAAATCAGAGAAGACTTCAAAGGATTCAAGATTTCAAATCAAAAAATCCGATTTCAAACTGACGTCAGGTCTCTGCAAATCCAAGTCGTTTCAGACGATTGCACTGTGGCCTTTCACAAACTGGTGAAGGTCTCTACAAACTCCAGTTTCAGATGAACTGTGTGTTAGGGATTTTGTGTTTTGCAATTTGATGGATGCATTATCATTTTAATCATCATTTGAATTTTCACATGAGTATTGATTTAGAAAAACTTGAAATCTTTATTTACACATGCATTGTTTTTAAGACTTTTAAAAATAATGATACATGCATGTTTTGGATTTTAAACTTGGATGCATTAAGTTTGAAAAGAAGAGTTTCAAATCAAGCATGCCTATGGTTTTAAAACTTTCAAATCATCTTAGGCATTTTAGGTTTCATGTTTTTAAAAATCTTATATTGATTTAAAACATATTTCCAAGCTTGATTACATGCCCCAAAGTCCCCCCAAGAAAATTACTTTGAAAAACACATTTTTGGGAAAACAGGACTTATACCGGCGGCCTATATACTTTTACCGGCAGTCTGCGGCCCCCGCTAAAAGCATATTTTCAAAAAAAATATGACCTTTGAACTAGCCGTTGGAGCCTCTTTTATTCTATAAAATGAGCCCTTCCTTGGGCTATTGAAGCAACTTTTGAGGCACTCTTTGAGGGAATGAAGTCCAAGCAAAAGGAAATGAACTAAGGGAGACTAAGGGGTCATTTGGAAAGCTAAAGTTTGGTTTCATTGAGTTAAATCACTAAGTAAGCTTTACTTTTCCTAATCATAAGTTACTTGCTTTGTTTAAATTATTGGTAGATGAATTTTAGCATGATAACTATGATGTGTTGAATCCATTACTTACATTTAATATTTGATCGTAGTTGTATTGGATTCTTCACCTTGATTCCAACCATGTTTGTTTTAAATTTCATAAATCATGCTTTGCTAAAATCTTTAATTTCTTTTATAGCATAAATCATTTACTTGGTTGAATCTACATATGTTGTTTTCAATCGCATAAAAACAGTGGTTAACCTAGTTGGTTTTTTAAAACAACATTATACATGCATCACATGTTTAGTCTTAAATAGTTTCATATAACTTGTGAGCATTTGATTTTCATGTCATGAATAAGTTAGTATTTATACATGTGATTTGCATTTCACTTCAATCAAATCTCTTATGTGCCTTAAACTTTTAAATGCTTTGAGCATATTTTCATTGTGCTTAATGTTTAAACTTGATTGAAGTTTTCACACAAACACCATGAGCATTCATCTTTGCATTTCATACAGTGTTGTGCGAGTTTGTTTTTCAATTTCATATCAGCCTATGTTTGAGACAAATGTATTGAACTTTAATTGTATTTATTGAAGTATTTGTGTAGACACTTATTTGAGAAATCATCTCCTATAAAGGTTATTACTTAGCCTAAAAAAAAGCATAGTGTAAAGGTTATTGCTTAGCTTTAAAAAAGCATTTTGTAAAAGTTGTTGTTTAGCCTAGAAAGACACATTGTTAGATGTTATTGCTTAGCCTTTTGAAAAGCATAGATAGTGGAAATTCGGTGGCGTGTAGGAACATAAGCCGGTAGTGGATGTAGACATTGAAGCCGAACCACTATAAATCATTGTGTGATGGTGCATGCTTTGTGGTGATTGTTTTTGTAAGCTTCCGCATTTAGTTTCTTAATCACGACTTGTGACTATTGAATCAAAGAAGTTAAAATTTGTCATTATTAATTACTAATTTGTAGCTCACCCTATTCACCCCCTCTGGGACTTTCACCATTGGCCTTTCACACACCAGCGAAGGTCTCTGCAAACTCCAGTTTCAGACAATTGCACTGTGGCCCTTCACAAACTGGTGAAGGTTTCTGCAAACTCCGGTTTCAGACGGTTGCGCTGTGGCCTTTCACAAACTGGTGAAGATCGAGGCGCAGATCACAGATCTGGACTCGAGGCCTGCAGTTGCCGATTTGCAGAATTTGGAACCCATATTGTCGCTCACGGGAGAAGACGACTTGTCTCGGGCTCCTTCCAGATTGGATCTAGAATTCAGAGTGGGCCAGAACTACTTGATCTGAGAAGACGCACAGATCTTTGTGCAATTCGAACCGAAGAAGATAGTGTTCTTCGGTTTTGCATCCGATAGATTGATCACAGCAACGGGCCACAATTTTGATTGGTCAGAGGATCCAGGGTTAGAATCGTTGCAGTACAGATCCCCATCGTACCCAGAGTTCCAAAGGGCAGGGGCTGAAAAGCCATCGCCTGAGAAGAAGCAGGGCGCTATGGCCCTGACGTTGCGATAGAAGAAGACGCAGCAGTGTTGTGTTCACCTTCGCCGGATCTAGGTGCTGCCTATTGCAGAAAGAGAGGAGTTTTTTTGTTTTGATCTGGATTTGCAAAGACATGACGTCAGAAGATCAAATTCTGCAAGAGTGGGTACGATCGGATTGTGATGGGAGACGAACGGATGGTTCCCTGACTCGAATCAGAGAAGGAGCAGTGGGCCGCACCCATCGTTCCAGAGAAATCACAGAGTACTGCGGAGGCTATTTGCAAAATTAATTGGAGAAGAGGAAGAAAGGAGAAAGGCAAGAGGGATTCCATCCGATGTTGCAGACCGAACAGAGGAGAGAAAGGATGTAGCTTATTTTCTTTTAATCACAGAAGGTTAGAGAAGAGACCATCTTCTTAAGGTGGACATTCACCCTTACTCATGAGCGGTCATAATTGTGGTAGAGCCTTTATCATAAAATAATTATTGTGTCGTTTCCTATCACTAATTGGTTTTTAGATAAGTTGTAGCTCAATGGGGTGTAAGATCCTACAAGTGGTATCAAAGTCTCGTAGGTTTTAAGTTCGTAGCAAAGGTCTCGGCGGGTGTATCGTTGGGGGAGGGATTGTTGAGGTCAACGTTCACCATCGCTCCTGAGAGGTTATAATTGTGGTCTATTTCTCACCATAAAACTATTGTTGTACCGTTTCCTATCACCAATTGGTTTTGGGATAAATGATAGCTCAATGGGGTGTAAAATCCTATACATCTCGTCTCTATATGCAGGTCAGGCCAAACTCACAGGTTTTCCACACCCGTCTCTATATGCAGGTCAGGCCAACCTCGCAGGTTTTCCACACCCGTCGCCGGAGGAGGAGGATCCGCCGGTCTACATCGTCGCTGCCGCCGTGCCTTCGCCGAGGAAGAAGAAGATCAGAAGAGGAGAAGGCTCCGGTCTTCAATGTCTTGCTGCTCTCTAGTTCTGGTTCTGATTCTAGAATCAGAAGAAGTAAGAAGACGACCAAGCAAGGTTCAGGTCGCGTGAGTTTGAGTTTTTTGGCAAATTTATCAGAGTTTTTGATAAATTTATCTGAGTTTTTGGCAAATTTATCTCAGATTTTGAAAATTTTGTTTAAGTTTTTGGAAAAAACTTAATTGAGTTTTTGGAAGATTTATCTGAATTTTTGGCAAGTCTATCTAAGTTTTTGGCAAATTTATCTGAGTTTCTAACAAATTTATCTCCCTTTTGAAAATTTTAACTGAATTTTTGAACAATATTTTGTGTTTTTGGCAAATTTATCTAAGTCTTTTTAAAACTTTATCTGGTTTTTTGGAAAATCTATCTGAGTTTTTAGGAAAATTTATTTCCATTTTTTGAAAACTATTTGTGTTTTTTATTTTTATTTGTGTCTTTGAAATTTATTTACATCTTTTTAAATTTAGTTACGTTTTTTAAAATAAATTTAACTAACTTTTGGCAAAAAGACTTGAGTTTTTGGGAAAAAAAATTGTAATTTGGAAAATTGGTTTATCTTAGTTTTGGAAAATGTATTTGCATTTTTTGAAATTTATTTGTAGTTCTTTATTTTATTTACGTCTTTTGAAATTTATTTACATTTTTTGAATTTTATTTGGATCTTTTTAAGTTTATTTACCTTTTTTGAAATTTATTTGGATATTTGAAATTTATTTCCGTCTTTTTAAATTTATTTCATTCTTTTGAAGTTTATTGTGTTTTTTTAAATTATTGCATTTTTTAAATTTATCTGCATTCTTTTGAAGTTTATTGAATTTTTTAATATTTATTTGCATTATTTTGAAATTTATTTTCCTTTTTTAAAATTTATTTTTATTTTTTAAATTTTATTTGAAAATGTCGTTAATGGGATTTCGTTAATCGTTACCAATTAAATGGTGGTTAACCATTATTAATGGCATATCCCACTAATCATGGGGTATGATTTAAAGAAAGGGTAACTTTGGCGTTTTTTGTCTTCAAATTTGGAAAAATGACCTACCATATTATGAAAAAAATTGTGATTATAAGACAATAAAGTGAAATGTTCAGAAACCTATCGCCGAATGCCAAAAAAAAATAATCCATAAATGTAGATTTTAAAGGTTTAAACATCAACAATAAAAGAAGGTTTTTCATAACTCTAGTTTAACGTCGATAGTGCTGCTAGAGGCAAGCCGAGGCTGGCAGGTATTGGGGTGTTCTTTGTAATAGTAAGGGTGATCTATTATTTATGTTTTTCAAGAATGTAAGAATTCATGATTTCAATGAAGCGGAGATGCTAGCTATTTTGGAAGCTCTTCGTTGTTATGCAAGAAACTTCAATGGGGGTATCTTATTATGAAGAGTGAGTCTGCTAACGTGATCACTTGGGCTTCTAATCGGAAGGCTTTTGTTTGAAAACTTCAATTCATCTTCAATGAAATCCGGGTTCTTTCTACATCTATTAATGTTGTTTTCCACCATGTGTTTAGTTTAGGTTGGCCAATTCTCCTTGGGAGGGTGTTATTTTGTAGGTGGTTGAGTTGGGGGTACAATGCTCTTATACCTCTTTGTGTTTTCCTTCTTTCTCCCTTTTTTGGGTTTTCTATAATTGTCTCCTCTTCTTCCTAGTGAAGTTTATGTTACTGATTAAAAAAATTAATTAATTAATTAAAAGAATTGTGAATTGTTGAAACAGGGACATTTAAATATATTTTGAGTGGTCAATTAGGTCAAGAATGCACTTATTTTTGTGGGAATATAAAAAAAATTTGTAAATATCACATAAGTGTTCAACCCACTAAACAAGTTGTAGAGGACTGAGCGAAACCTATACTTTTGAAAAGTATCCTACCGTTGCAATCATCTGAGTCGGTCAAGATATTTACTTTTCAAGTAGCCCGATTTCTTCCTTGTCACAAGGAGGACAGAATGACCGGTAGTATTGCCCTTGTCACTTGTGAGGAAAGATTCCCTCCTTCATTATAGAATGCAAAGATCCGAGATATCAATTAGAAATGATCCTAGCCATCGTGTCATCCTATGGTTTAGATGCATTTGATCATTGATTTAACCACAGGCAGGTCACATTTTATTGTTTAAGGACTCTGGTATATGAGACCACATTTACAAAAACTTTAATTTTTCCTACACCTTCTCTATAATAAGGATAATGACAAAACTGCCCAAACCTTTTTTTGTTGAGGCATCCACATTACTTGATTTTTACTCTTTTCCCCCTCTTGGTATGATCTCTGTTTTCCTCTTCCTTTATCAAACATTTTGTCATTGCACCCTACGTGTCCCACCTCTGTGTGTACAATCCACCTTTACACATTAAAAAGAGAAATTTGATACAATAAATATATTCGGAATGGTTGTTAATATCATCAACTTTAAATAATGAAAGGTAGGCCTATAATAGAATTAATTAATTATATCTTCATTTTTTTTAAAAAAAATTGATCTTTTTTCCATTATTCGAACATTTTTTGGGTCCTAACACCAAAAAATCACATTGATTTACAGATAGTAAGGATGGAAAATATATGAAACTATAGTTGCTTGTCTAACCTAACGCCGATTTTATTGCATGAAAATAATTCTTAGGAATTATAAGGAACCACTTACCACTAATTTCTTAGCCTAAACATATAACAAGGCTTACTTATTTGCATAGAATTGAATTCTCAAGGATTTAAAGAAATGAATTCACTATTGTTAAAATATGATTTATTAGTATGGATCTGAATTTCTAAGAATTCAAAAGAACCCATTATGCTACGAAATATAGAAACTATTTGTTCACAATAAATTGAATTCCTACAAATTCAAAGGCATTTATTTTACCATAAAATCCCTTCTTTTGAGATTTATAAAATGTTTATTTGCTTGAATATAATTTATAGAAAATTAAAAAAAAAACCCATTTTATCATGGTTTCCTTATCTCTAAAATATAATTTGAGAGTTTTTATTTTCATGGAATTGAATTTCTAGGAATGGTGTCGTCATCTTGTCATTTAAAAAAAATATTGAAACAAAATCATAAAGTTACTAACCATTTCTTTCATCTGAAAATTAAGGTCAATCTTGAATTTAGCGTTTCTTATAATATGGCATAGTTGTCGAACTGCTTATTTCAAAATCTATTGAGTGTTTTGGAAAATACCAAACAACAACAATATTAAAATATTTTATTATGCAATAATTTTTTTTTATTTTTTAAATCTAAAAATATATTATTTTGTACATATCCAAATATTCCCTAAAATCTAAAAGAATATAAGAAAATACATATAGGATTACCACTTTTGAATTACATAATAATGCTATATATATATTTATATTTTCATCCAAACCCATTTACATCGGTTCATTTTCAACCCACATATGCAATAATAGAAGTTTGAGTGCTTTCATTAACCAAAATTCCAATCTATATACAATAATGCATTTTTCTTATGTTATAGCCCCCACACTATGGGTATTTTAGTCTTAAAATGGTATAATTAGCTATGGGGAAATATTTAAACTTTGGGAAGGTAAAGGTAAAAGTCATCTCTAGGGATAAGTTATAGCAAAAAACGTCATGAATTAAAAAATTCAGGAAGACAGATTAGCCACCCAATAGAATTGCATTAGTAAAATTCATCAAATAAGTTGGCATAAAAAACAATTAATACTAAAATCTTATACATACTACAGTAGTAGACTGTATTCTTAGAAAGAAAACAACAATTTCATAAAATAGACACTTAAATTTACTATAGAAAAAAAAAGATGGAAGAACTTTATAGAAGAAAAATACCTGCAATGAGGAAGAATGGGAGCAATTACCCGAGATTTAGTAAAAAAAATGGGGGACTGATTTGTATTATTTATTTCTTTTATTATTATTATTATTATTATTATTATTACTACTACTACTACAAATTGCAGTAACTAAATACAAAGGAAGAGGTAAAAAAACCAAGTAATTAATAAATGGTATTAAAAGAAAGCTTACCTGTAAAAATTTAAATAGAAGTAATAGTTTTTCTAAACTCTTCCCTCTGAATTCATTTGTGTTTGGGTCATCTTGTGAATGAAGTAAACAAAAGGGATGATTAAATGCTACGTCTCAACTGTTGAATTGATTTCAATAAAAGCAAAATGTCAAAAATTCAAGGGATATAACTTAATAAACTATGACCTATGAAAAATAAATTGTAAAGTCTTAAAAAATCTATGGGATAGAAACTAAGTACAAATTGAAGAAACTACTTTTTAGAAGAAGAATAAATAAAATGCTGAATGAGCACATGAATTAGAATTGTATAAAAGAATTACATATTAAATAAGATAAAATAAAATACAACAAAAAACGGAACTTAAAAGTCGAGAAGTATAAACAAAGGTAAAGAGAGTAAAGTTAGAAATAGAAGTAAATGGTCCTGAAAAAAAAAAAAAAAAGAATCCACCGATCACCAAAAGGACAAAAAGAAACCTACTACAAATTAGTTTGCATTGATGCTTGATGACCGACGCTTGAGATGTCAACTTTTTCCACCGAGCAAACATATATTGATACAGGCCTCTTTCCTATTTCCTATAAAAAAATAATAATAATAATAATAATAACCTCTGCAAATAGAAGTTACAAACTCGATTATGAAAAAAGTTAAAAGACCCATCTACTACATTCTGTCTAATCGACTCTAACCCAAAACCCAAATTTCTTGGTTCACACAAAACAAACATGTATTCCAGCTGAGAACACAAAATAAATAACTAAAACCATAACCAAAGTCTCCTAAATGAGAAAAAGGTACCTTGCAAGTCCAGAACTCAACCTCGAGCTTACCTGGACCGTGAGAGCACCTACAATTAGTTGGATTGCACTTATAATTCAACTCATCTTGAGGGTTATCTAATGACAGATTTCTAAAATGAATGTCTAAAACAACTTAGGCCGATCATTCATTTTTCATGCATTCCATGATTGTGATCATTGATTGAAAAAAAATATATATGGTATTAATCAAGATTCAAGAGTATATCATTCACATCCAACTTTTCACTAATTTGTCTCTAACCCAAATTTGGTAGGCCCTCCATCAAATTAATTATACCAAATCTAAAAGTGAGCAAAACTAAGCATCCAAATGGGGCCTAAGAGGAATGTAGAGACTTGTATCTCTGCCTTAAAAAAAGATTTGTTCTGGAGACTTACTGATTATATGCTTACATGAGGCATTAAGGGTCAGTGGACACCATTCTTCTTCTGGAATGGGCAATCATTGTAGCCCACCAGTGACTGACCACACCAAAGTCATCGTCCATGCTCCATCCATTGCGTTCTCTTTGTTTCTCGGAATTAAATGACCATAGAGGGCACCGTAACTGCAAGGCAACCTTTGGCTGCTTGAGAGAAATACGTGTATTGTTTAAGAAAAAGAAAAAGGACATGGTTGATAGAATTAAACAATGGAATTCGGGAGAAATTTTAGGAAAGGCAGTAGCAGATATTGGAAGACATAAGGAACTTCTAGCGCAAATTAATTCATTGTGATATTTGTAAGAAAAGATTTCGATATGATCAGAATTTTTAAAGGAAAATTTTGAGGAGATTTTATGGGAGTTTTGGGGATCACCACGTGTTGCTATCCCATGAAGAGGGCTATTGTCGTGAAAAGGCTGGTGTTATAATATATACTACCATAAAGGCCCTATGCGATGCACAAGTTAAGTCTCATGTAACATGAATAATTTATGAAAATTAATATCCCTATCATATAAATCCATTTATATGAAACGCATAAAATAAATTTGCCTCTTTCTTACCTTTGTTGTCTTCTTGTAAATATATTTGATCTTGTGCCTTGTAGATTCTACATTGCATTTGGTCCGTGGGTCCCACTTTCGGCAGCCTATGTAGTTAAAGGGTTAGTTTTCACTTGTGCATAGTGCGCATCGCACCGTGCGTCTGAACCCACCATCACCATAAGGCGTGATAGTTAGAGGTGCCTCCACCTCTTCTTCGGTTTCGACGCAAGTGTGCATACGCACCATGCGCAAGAGGGCTTTGACAACCATGGTTGCTTCCTACTCAAGTTGTTAATGTGAGGAAAATGCCCACTGAAATTAGAAGTTTCTTGATGGGAAGGGAATTATAGATCTACATAACCTACTTCAAGTGGATTTGCTTAGCTACCCATCAGTAAACATGCATGAGCGGGAGAATAAAAGTGAGCTGTAGAACCAGCAAGAGGAACCACCTACTCTACACGCCCAACAAGTCATGGATTCAGGTATTGCAATTTTTTTGGATTTATAGCTCGTGTTTTTTAGATTTGATCCAATGAGAATTATCCATTGAGTTTATATTAAGATTGTATGAGACAGCCTCCCCATGTATAGGCAGCAACGAAAATTTCACTTCAAACATAGTGTTTTTTACGATTGGATTCATCATGTGTAAATTTAGGGTTAGGCAAACCCTAACCGGACCCGCCAACCCAACTCAGGCAGTGTTGAGACTTTATGGGCCCTACATGCCATGTATTAACTGGTATCAGTGTGTAATCCTCACATGTGGAAGTGAAATTTTCTTCTTTATAGATTCAGACTTGTTCCAGAATAGATGCGAATTCACGGGAGTACGCATATCACACCTCCGGGATCGTCCTAAACGGGAAATTCTCGGGCCCGAGATGTGATACAAACACACGTTGAACTACAACATTGATACTTTTTCTACTAGTAAGCAAGCACTTTCGTTGTTAAAAATGACCCCTTTTGTGCTGAGAACACAGCTTCTTTTATCATTGTTGCCGGTCATTTCTACCAAAACATTGAGGGGTAAATAGAAGTAGCATAATACTTTTTAATACTTTCCCCGAGTGGAGCCTACTCCTCAATACAGACTATGGGTATTATTCTACATATACCAATTCCAAAGCAACATGCTGTGATGGCACGACAATATGCTGTGGATAACTAAAAACTAATTAAAATAGTTTCGGAATCTCTGTTCTCTCATCTGTCTCAATTTCTTAATTACAACCAAGTATTTATTGGATGAACCTCTTCCATGTGTCTACCTGGATATGGTGAAGTGCTAAAATGGGAAGTTGATGACCCCACTAGCTGAATGTAAAATAAGGGTCTACTTCTTCCTTGAACATTGTAAGGTTTAATTGTAATTGCCAGGGATTTTTCTTCCCAAGGTCTTTATTTAATATTTTTTAAACTAGACCTGAAATCCAAATTAGTGTTTTTAAATATTATTACTGATGGGCTTTTAATGTAAATATTTCAAAAAAATTCAGAAGCTTTCCCCAATTCTATAAATCAATTCCCCTCTATAAGAAAAGGTTTTGAAAAATGTTAAAAACACCCTTATGTCATTGTTCAAATTTTATCTTGAATTAATCATTCAAGAGAAATGATCAAGTTTAGCCCAAATGACCTATAGCAGGGCCCACTTCAACCACCTTTATGCACTGTCGGTTAGAAAAAAGGGGATTCCAAATGACTATAAATCTAGCTTTATTAAATGGTTATCATCATCAAAATAAAAATGGCCACTTCTAGGGAGGAAAGAGGTTAAGGAAAAAAAAAAAAACCCTCTCACAGGAGAAGGATATTTTTATTATTTCTCAGAAAATAATTTAGGGAGAGGACTTCGATTGAAAGAATTGTGGCTATTTGCTTCTTACACAGAAGAGGAAAAAAATCAACGGGAGAGGAGAAGGAAGGGGAAGGAGGAGAGGTAAAAACACCGTGTGTTCAACCAGCTTCTAGAGGATGTTTCTCTCTGTTTCCCTTTCTTTCCCCTCTTAATAGTTCTGGGTTGGGATATTGGGGGTTTAAGTTGTGAAGGGTTTTGTGGGAGATATTGATTGTTTGATTTTTCCTCTCTTGCCCGGCCTAGAAGTGAGACTGGTGAGCCCCACAGGCAGTTTCTCACAAAAGTCCTTGCTATAAACCATAGACATAGATCAGCAGTGTGAAATATATAGTTATACATGGTAAAGTGATCGTTTCAGCCATACATGAAATTTCCTCTAATAGTTATATAGCAGGTGATATCATATATGAGTGTCCTTGATCAAAAAAATATGAGTCCCCTGCGATTAAATTTATTATCGAATAATATCTGCAACAAGGATGACACGATAGGATCAATGGTAGCTAGCAAAACAAGCAAATTTTAAAAATTCATTACAGTTGAAATATGATATTTTTTATATCAATTATATTGAGATGGGAAGCTTGAATGGCTATCAAAAGGGTGTGGAGTTGGAAGGGTTGGGCGTGGGCTTTGGAGGGAGGAGAATGGAGGCAGCAGTGATGAGTAGCCACTTCCTCATTCTCGATTTTGGAAAGAGGGTGATGAGAGTTGGGAGTTGAGAGGGTTGCTGATGTTTGAAAAGAAAAGGGTTGGAGAGATTTTGTAGGCTGGGGGGGAGGAATGAAATGGATGGTGGAGATCGTGTGGGAGTTGCAAATGATTTTGATACATGTGGACGATGTTGAGGATATTTAGGATGACAAGGGCCCCATCTATGACCACCGTCCATTTCTAGTGCATTCTTTCTCTTTCTCTATAGAAGCAAATGTAAGAAAAAAGCATACTATTTTTCAAAATTTGCTCCATGAGCTTTTTAAGCTTCCCTTGTACTTTGGTCCGCCCCTAGGCCACCCTTTATGAATTATGAAGAAGGAAATCTATTCACAGGTGTTGTCCTTTCTTATTGGCATTGATCTTAATTTGTCTTTATTCACAGTTAGATTTCATTATAATAAGTTTGTTTCATTTATTTAATGAAATTTAAATGTAAGGATTAGAACCGCTTGGTTGACTTTGATATTGTTGCATTATCTTATCATACAACCAAACTTTCTTATCCCTATATTTTCTTGATATGTTTATCCAACCTCGTTTTTGCCGACGAGTCATAAAAAAGAATTTGATTTCCCGTACTAACATATTTGATGCGGTGCATATTTTTTACGTGATTTATAGGGTTGAAAATCAACTTTTCATAATAAGAAAAAAAAAGGAGGAAAATATAGGTGCACGGGCTTGCCTTTTGCAATTTTCCACAAATATACACTTATTGGCCAACAAACTCATAGTTGAGTGGTGTTAGTCCTTTGATATCCCAGACATATTCAGCGATTGATCCCCCAGTCTCTAAACGGATAGTATTACTCGTGGCCATGGTGAGTTAACCTTGCAAAAAAAACAAAAAAAAGGTGTTTTAACCAATCGACAACTAGTCCAGGTGAAGCATCAACCATTCCGAAGAAACAACTTGGCCGTCACAAAAAAGGAAAAAGAAATGAAAAGAAACTATTCTACTGGGTGAGGATTTGGAGGCCCATTTACACAAAAAATTATTTCTTCATTCAAGCTAAGGAGAACACGCTTGGAAAAACAAATGATATTAAATGTCAGGTCCTTTCGAGAAAATTTGCATTTAAAAGATCAGAATTATTGAATACAAAAAGAAAAAAATCGAATCTACTAATGCCTCTAGGTTTTGGAATGATTAGTTAGCGAAAGAAACTTAATATGATTTCAGAGCCAACTAATCGCAAGTTGGAACTCTCTGACTATGAGGAACGGCCTTGTGCTAAAATGTGTATGTAGCAAAATATGCATCGACGAGGTTCCACCTACGGAAGAGTGTTGAAAAATATTTCCATTATTCTAGTAACGCCTCGAGATTTTGGTACGATTAGTTAGTGGAGGAAGTTTTAATACTAACGACTTCAGAATTATCAAAATTATAACTGTCTAATTAGAAGATATATCTATATATCTATATATGGGTATCAATTTCCATGAGACTTAACTCGTGCTTTGCATAGGCTTTATTCTGGTGTAAATTATATATTGGTTAATTATGTAATACAAAGAGTATAATGTTCATTGAAGTTGAGAGAGAGAGAGAGAGTGTGTGTTAAATAACACAGCAAACCCAAGACAACACTAAAATATATAATATATACATAGAGAGAGAGAGAGAGAGAGAGAGAGAGAGAGAGAGAGAGAGAGAGAGAGTTTAATAACACAGCTAACCTAAGACAACACTAAAATTACAATGTACACAATTCACATCTCTATAGATGAGGATCCACATTACGATTAAAGGAAATATGCCATATAAAATGCCTATCGCCCATCCTCTAATGTTGGTATGAAACGGGTCTCTAAACTATACCGCTCACTAGTTTCACCAGTGCATCCATGCGATGTTCCACTCGATATGCTCTGAGTCTTTGTTATATTGTTATAAACTGAATGATGCTCTTGCAACCCTCTCAACCCATGGAGCTCCACCACTACTTCTTTCATTGTAGGTCTTCCTTCCCCTGTAAGATTCAGGCATCTCTTGGCAAGTTGAGCAATAGCTATGAGTTGTGCTTCTTGACCCTCATCTAGTACTTGGTCCTCTAAAATTTGAAGGAGGCGGTTTTCTTGCATTGCAGAAATGAAATGTATAGCTAGATTTCTTTCTTCCTCGGACCTAGTGAGGGATATAGCCTTCTCTCCTGTTAAGAGCTCCACAAGAACAACCCCAAAACTATACACATCACTCTTGGCTGTTAATCGACCTGTTTGGAAGTACTCGGGATCCAAATATCCCAAAGTCCCCTGCACCAATGTAGTTAATTTTGTTTGATCAATAGGGACCAATTTCGAAGTTCCGAAATCTGATACTTTCGCAGTGAGATTATCATCTAAGAGTATATTAGAAGACTTGACATCTCTATGAAAGATTGGAGCTAAAGCCCCAGAGTGCAAATAAGCGAGTGCTTCTGCAGTTTCTGTGGCAATCCTTAGACGATTTTGCAATGAGATAGCTTGCGTATGTCCTATTTTATGGATGTGGCTATAAAGAGTTCCATTGGAGACAAATTCATATACTAGCAATGGGACTTGCTCTTCTAAACAACATCCTAGAAGCTTCACCACATTTCTATGGTTGATTTCAGACAAAATGTCAACCTCATTTATGAACTGCTCAATTTGACTAGCATCCACTATTTTAGGTTTCTTAATGGCAATTGTCCTACTATCAGGCAAAGTTCCTTTATAGACTACACCATAACCTCCTCGGCCAACTATCCTGCTAACATTGTAATTCTCTGTAGCTCTTTCTAGCTCTTTTGTAGTGAAGATCCTGAATGATTCAGCTCTGCGAGAAGAGATTTTTTGCTTCAACAACAAACCACCATTTTGTTCAAAGAATTGTTCTTTGAGTTTGATCAACTTTATTTTTTTCCATCCCCAATATATCCAAGTAGCACCAATGAATAGAAACAAGAGGCTGCCAACCACTGCATAAAGAAAGGCCAATAGGGTTCAAATTGATAAATACTTATCAAGTTGGTGGAATACACTAGTAAACATTTCAATAACGGTGGACCTATGGAAGTTTCTCTGAGAAGGGGGGCTACTATGCAAAAGGCAGGAGAAAAAAAAATGGTAAGCTAAGAAAATGTGTCGCCAAAAGTGCATCAAGTGGGTTCCACACAAGAAATGTTGAGGATTGGGCTCCACCTGATAGGATTATTGAAAAGTAGTTAGGCTGCATTTACTAATGCCTCAAGGTTTTTGTAGGAATAAGAGAACTTAATACGTCGATCCCTCATTGTGTGATAATGGAGTGAATCCTTTGTTAATCTAAATCGTCCTTCCAAACCCTATCCGCAGCTTTTGTTATCAAATAGTACAATTGCATTGATCACACACATATACACATGCAAAGTATGTATTCATTTGTTCTGCTCTTGATGAATCTAATGGAAAAAACCAAACCCGCGTGTAAATAATTTTTTGGACAAATTGGGTTTAACAAAGGTTGGGCTCCATCATCATGCACCTGTGCTTCATCTTCCAAAACTTCTAACTTTCAGCGATTCCATCTCTTATTAATTTGGACTCAATTTGGGCATTTTATCCTACGGGATGGGTTTATGGTCCTCTTCTTTCCATATAACTGTGTGTGCTAGGCATGGCCTTCGTATTCTCGAAGACCAATGATTGACCAAGCTGGCCAAATGGATTTGCACAATAATTGAGAAGGAAATAAGCTTGAATATCAAGGCTAATAGCCTCGCCCAACCTTCCCCATGAATTGGTTGCCTAGTAAAAATTGAGGGTGTTACCTGAAAAAACCTTGAGCAGCGGAGATTCTTTAGTATCCTCAACGCAACCATTTCCTTCTTTATAAGGATCACCATGGGTACCCTTTGGGCAAGTGCAGTTGTAATGCCCGATCGTGTTGATGCAATTTCCTTTGCAAGGATTGTTTATTTGATCTTGACACTCATCAATATCTGTGCAGCCAACCATAGAGTATGAGAATATATCATTACCTAGCAGAGCTCCTAAAATGATATAACAAATTTTGCAAATGCAACTAAAACCGGGATTTGCTAATATATTAAACGGTTGCTTCTATGCATAAAATATATAGGAATACATAGTCAAATGAGAGCCACTGAATGATTAATAAAGGCATGGGTTGCCATGTGGATCGGACCTTGACTTGTGCAGGGCTTAAATTACTCAGCTGATCGATGAGTATTCATTTCTAGATAATTACATTTGATTTCTCATTTTCAAATACTTACATGAAATGAACAAGCATTAAGTGACTGTAATTGTTGAATCAAGGAATAAACTTCTAATTAGTTACAAATTTTGAAACATAGTTGTTGTTATGGTGGCCTTCGCCATTAAAGTTGCAACTAGGGGTGGTCATGGGCCGGACTGGGCCAGGCCGAGCAATATACAGGCGCGGGCAGGATCTTAAACAACAGGGCCGAGGCCAGGCCAAGCCTGACTCGGGCCATAAGCACCTAGCCCGGGCCCAGCCCATCTAGAATAAGTTAAGCCCGAGCCTGGGTCTATTATATTTTACAAATAAGAGGAGAAGCATTTGTTTGTAGCTCACCTAGTTAGCATGTTTGTTTGTGTGTGAAAGAATGTGTGCTCAACTCCTGTCCACAAAAAAATGTTGTTTTTTACTTAAATAGTGCCTCTCACACGGGCAGGCCAACCTTCAGATTTTCTACCACTTAATCTGAGCTCAGCCCGTATATTAAATGGGCCCAAATTTAATATCCAAGCCCAGCCCGAGTACTAAAGCTAAGGCTCAAGCCCGTCCCAGCTGGGCTCAGCCTGGGTCAGGCTAAAGCTCGACGTCAAGGTCCAGTCGAAAGTCCAGAGTCCCTGTTCAAAGGTCAATGGTCATGATTTCCTTCAATGGCCGAGAAAAGGGCATATTTCGGCATTTCAATGAGTTGCATGATCAATCCAGCCTTCGAGGCCGTTAATTGGCGTAATAACCGCCTTTTCATCATACACGAAAAAGCAAGCCCGGCACAACCATAACTCAAAATCAAATCGCTGGCTCGATCCATGAGCACCCCTAATTGGAGCCGCAATACCAATTCAAATATATAATAAGTCCTCAATGACAAAATAGTAATATGAAAATGATACTCTTGAAAGGAGAACGGGAAACAAGAAGGTAAATAGGGATGTCAAAAGGCATCAATTGCTCAAATGATTGAACTCGAAAAATCCTTGTATGGACCCCATATTTTGGTTCCATCGGTACTCGGACTGGGCCTACTCGATCTTTACCTAATTACTTGTTTACCTGAATGCACAATATACATAGGATAAAAGAATACGGTAATTTTATTTACATGAGAGGTGATTATATAAGGTTTACAACATGGTATGATCAAATCAAAGTCAAATCAAATGTAAAAATCTATAGTGCTACTTCTTAGATCTAACCTGTTCAGCGTATGTGCCCATGCCATTTCCCTGTAGCGTGCTTCAGCTCTTCTCAGAGGAAGTGATATGAACCGTTAGATCAATGAAAAATGTAACTAAAGCACTAACTAAAATTTATTTATCGCATGCTTCACCCTTTCTTAGTGGAAATAGCATTAACAATTGGCTTGAAGAATAACATGATTAAAGCACGAATTAAAAATCTTTTGTTAGTAAAAATTATTTTACACATAATTAGAATGGAGCCCATGCATTTATAACTCAGGCCGTACACTAGATTCACAGATTCCTCACAGTAACTAAATAAAATTTTATTCCAACGTAATCACTTTTGCACAGACAAACAAATTTAAACCATGCTTTTCTCAAATACCCAACCTAATGGTTTATATTGTTTTGATTTACTCAATGCATGAATCTACCCCGACTTTCTCCATCCTGTAGTGGAACTTTCTTTTTATGGGACTACATTAAAAGAAAAAAAAAAAAAGGGGGGATTTTGATATATTAAATCTCCTTAAATTCATTTTTTCCAATTATATGGTCGAAATTAAAATAATGTCACTAGAGTCACTTGAATTTAGCTAACATTTTTATAAAACATTTTTTTGCAATAGATCATGGGATAGTCCCATGATCTCATGGAATTTACCAATTTCTATATAATACACTTACCAGATCCGTCTTTTATAGCACGCGATTAATGGGATTGGTGAAAAGTGTATATATATATATATAACCACAATTTCCCAAATTCTATCATTTGGAGAAATTCCTAATTATATTGCATAACAGCCATAATATCATAGGATTTATCGATTTATGTCACATGTACACTGTTTCTGTAATATCACGGGAATTGGGGCACAAAAGTTTTAAATGGTAAGATTATCTGAATTTTGGTTATGAAATTGGAAAGACTAATTCTGTGGTGGATTAATATTTCACAACCCCAAAAAAGAATAATATATCTTGAAATGTTATCAATATACCTTGACATCCTCCTTGGATATAAGGGTTTCCTTCATAACCAGAAGAGCAATTGCACCCATAGCCATAACCAGGACCATTACTAGAATCATAGCAATGGCTATTCTCACTGCGACAAGCATAGGTGGCCTTGTTCGCTTGAGCTTCTTCGCACGTCTCCTCCCCCGCCACCCAATCTATCACCATGGGTAGGATTTTGCTTCGAAGTTTATCACCATAGAGATCTGAACCGGAGAACTCGAATTTGTCCTGATCAACAAGGAAGGAGTAGCTGCATAGATTGAACTGCCTCACTTTGGAGTCGTTGCAGAAGCTTCCTAGCGTGACGTCGATCCTCTTGACGCCTGGAGGGATACTGGACTGGCAGCAGCCGTTTCCAGAGCAGGAGTCGTTGGAGACACTGGCCATGTCCTCGCAATATGACAAGCACCCCCTGGTGTAGTTGCGGCCCCCTGAGCCGGTGAAGTTGCGGCCCCTTGAGCTGGTCAGCATAGCCCAGTAGTAGCATCCGACGGCTGTTAATTTGTTGCGGGTGCTTGAGAATGTGAAGGGTCCCCTCTCATCGAGGTTGAACGAGTAGGGCATATAGGAGGACACGGTGCTGTTTTCGAAGTAGCAGTCCCAACTCATTCCAGATCTGATGGTCATTTGTCCTAGGAGAGAGATATCTAGGATCTCTTGTTCTGCCCAGAAGGGCTTTAGGTCGTATGTCTCAGTGTAGTTGCATGTGATCTCGAAATGTTCGTTTCTGTAGCAGCTGGGGTTGCCCATGCCAAACGGGTAGGGAATACTAACATTCCCACAGAATGTTTGGCACTCGGGTCTCAGTTCATCTTCAGCTGCTGCTGCTATAAACAGGCAGCAGAAGATATGAAGCAACAAATGCAAAACCATGATCTCTCCTACTCTCTTCTCTCTTTGTGGATGGAATGATCAGTTCGTCTTGCATACATTGCTTTATTGCTCTGGAAACTTTGACCGGCTAACTATGGAAGGATAAGAAAAGGAAGGCCAACATTCACTTAGGGCACGTTTGTGTAGCCCATTTCCGCGAAAAAGGATGTGGTTTTCTACGGAAAACTCCTTTTTCATGTATTTGGTGCGGCAGGTTTCCGCGGAACTGCTTTTTTGTCGCATCAGATTTTTCTTTCCTAGGCATGGAAATGGACTTCCTATGGGGGGGGTATGGGAAGTCCATTTCCACGGAAAACTGGCCCCCCATTTCCTCACTCTCACCCCCACTCCACCAAGCAACCCTCTTTCTTCTCCCTTCCCTCCCAACCCCACCCACCCAACCCACCCACCCACTTACCCACCCAACACACATACCGACCCATTCACCTAATAGTTTTCACTAAACAATAGTTTTCACTAAAGAAATTTGCAGCTGCACCAAACAACATTAGTACCAATTCATCGAGGAAAAACTTTTTGCATCAAACATGAATTTCTAACTTCCTCATAAAATCTTTTCTGAGGTTTTTAAAAACCATAGAATTTGCTGATGTGGCAATTTCATCTTTCCATGGAAGTTGCCTCTACACAAACATACCCTTAGAGTCGAGCGGTATATTTTCTTTTGTTTGGGTGTCACAATGTGTATAGTTTTTTTTTTCTTTTTTTTTTCTTCTTTCCCCAGCCTCCAGCCTAATGGGGCTAGGACCCAAAAAAGAGCTAACACATATGAAAAACAAAGCTCACACGTGGAAAGAAAGCAAACCCAAAACATCCAAGTGAGAATTGTCACTCCTTTCCACTTGAGTAAGGAAGAGTTGTTCATGAATAATTAAAGATAGTGTTTCTACACTTAGCCAAAAGAAAGACTTTCTTATAAAAGAAAAAGGGGATTTGACGTTTCAATGCCTCTTAGAAATGAAATTTTCAATTCACTAAATGTTATCAGAGTCGTTTGACTCTGGTCAACTTTTTTTTTAAACTTTTTTGCCTTGGATCCCATGATATCATGTGTTTTTAAAAACCCATAATATAATGGGATCCAAGTAGGTTTTTAAATTTTAATATTTCGATTCCAAGATATTATAGGTTTTTAAACTCTCGTGACATTATGAAATAATGGCAAAGAGTAAAATAAAAAAAAAAAGTGACTTGAGTCATGAAATTAAAATTTTCATATCCGAAGGGTTTTGAAATGTCAAATTCTCAAAGAAAAAAGGTCCGGTAATTGATGGCGAGTCCGGGCCCCTCTCACGTCTGTTACAACTACAAGCTTTTTCTGTAAAAGTTGTTTGGAACTCCACCGTGGGCCCACGTAATGATAATTTGAGCCGATCATCTTGAAACCCATCTTTTCTAGTCACTGTGCACGTGATTGACAGTGGGATTAAATAACAGACAGTAGAGGGAAATGTGGACCCATTGACGCCGGTTAAAGTTGGTTCAACGTGTGTGGAGCCCACCTTTGTCTGACTCAGTTCATGTTTTTTAACATTGATGCCAAGCATCATCAGATCAGCCACGTGTGATCACTATACAGCTATACATTGTACAATGATCATTTTAACCGTACATGAAACTTTGATTAGCCTTTGGTTCGTTGTAAAGAACGTAAATGAGCATTTTCCATTTTGGTTCGCAAAAATGGCGGAATGATCATTTATTTCGATATCACGGTTTTTTTTATATAATGGAATTATTATTGAACTTAAGGGGGAGAGGAATGATTATTCTATTAATTTATAGTTTTTCGTTAAGATAAAAATACTCCTTTATCACATCAAAATGTGGATATTATTTTTAAACTTATAAATAAATACTAACTTAATTATTTTATTTAGCTCATTTAAGAGATGTTTAAGTTTAGTAATGTGTTATTTAAATATTTTTATGATGTAAATGATGTTTTAGGTGTGTTATTTTGTGGTTATTTTAATGATAATCTATCAAAATAGGTAAATAAGGATATTTTGTGTAGCTTGAAATAAAAAAGTTTTTAAATATAGAAAATTCTGACAAGGGTATTTTGGTCGATTTTATGTAAATTTTATTCCATTTCAAGCATCATTCTGGCGTACCAAACGCAAGAATATAAATAAAAATTCTATTACTAGATTGATTCTTTAGTAAAACCAAACGTTTTAATGAAAATGACTATTCATGCCTCATTCTAATCCAGACTCATTCCGCTCTCCATTTCATTCCTGCCTAAAACAATTTCAACGAATCAAACGCTACCTTAGGGATTGGATGTTGCTTCATGTTTGGGCCAATGGATACATGATTGTTAAATTGGCAGAGGTGAGTTGGGTTCGTATTTAAGAAGTTAGGTACTTGTGCTTGTAGCTTAGTCAAGCTCACGATTGGATCTTAGAGCTTTATTATTCAAAAAAGAAAAAAAGAAAAGGCCATAATTAATCATTGCATTACAGTAGTGCATAAAAACATATTAAAGTTCTGGTACATATTGTTGGGAAGAAATAAATATAAAGTAAAAATAACTATGTTATTTATCATTTTAAAGTTTTATATATTAAAATATAAAGGAGAAAGGATAGTTTCATCTTATTTTGAATTTTTATATAATTTCTAAGGATAAAAGAGAGAAAAGAATTATAAATGCAAACATTAGAATAGAAATAAATAAAAAATCAAATGAGTTTTACATGAGTTAGCTATGATACATATGAAAATCCTCTCTTACTTCATCAAGATAGCTAAGATTAATGACCATCAAAGATGATCTCTTTTAAAATGTTATACCAATGAGAACACATAATTGCTATTAATAAACAAAAAGACTTGTGATGTAAACTCCTAAATTGCATGTGAGTGAGCCCAAACCCAAATTCAAGAGCAGCAGAATAGCAAGAGTAGATAATGATCTTTATCATAAGAAAATACATCAACCCAGAAAAAATGAAAAACGAAACCCTATATAGAAGAGTATATTATCATCTTTACCATTAGAAATTAACAAATAAATAAATAAATAAAATTTCTAAATGTGATCAATCAAATTCATCAACTTTCACCACTTTCACCATCATCAAAGGAATTTGAGAATGGACCAAAAAGATGAAGCGTATGTCACTTTGAAGCTTTTACTGTTTTTTATAGTCAATCAAATACCAAAACGGTTATAGTACATCAGGGTCTATGATCCACATTGGTGGTTTTGGTGGTTTCTTTCCTCCCTAGGATAGGTATAAGTGAAGGTACTCTAAGTACAAAATTTGTGTAGCATTAATCTCGACAATTAATTGTGGGTGCAGTTGCAAGGATCACAAAAATTCAAAATTGATAGAGAGAAAATAAATTTGATCGGAAGTGGATTATGGGGAGTAGTTACTTCCTATTATTAAGGAAAGAAAGTAAATTTGATAGGAAGTGGATTATGGGGAGGAGCTACTTCGCATTATTAAGGAAAGAAAAATAAATTTGATAGGACATGGATTATGGGGAAGAGTTGTTATTGCCGCAATTATTAGGTTTTGATTTAGAGGAGTATGAGGATTGGTGAGATTCAAAGATATAGAGATATTATGTTAATGAGAGCGCTTTTAAATAAGAGAGATTTTAGGAGAGAGATTAGATTTATGGCCCAATGTGACCTGACGCGTTAAAGCATTATATATTCTTGGGTGTATTTTTTTGAAAAAAGAATTCATGTGCTGCTGTTGTGGCGCTCTATTCTTGTGCTGCTGATGTGGCGCTCTCTATGGCCTCTCTCCAACTTTCTTTAATATATATAATTTGAACTTGGGAATTGGATCTTCAATGTTGTATTATGATATAAAGATCTCCTACACTCCTCTCTTTGATACATTTGTTTGATGTGGAGATTTCACTGTAGAGGGAAACTGTTAGTACTGTCAAAACTTGAGACACTGTCAAAACTTGAGACACTGAGTTGTCTCGCTTATTCTCGCTATAGCGAGAGTGTCCTAGGAATCTCCCAGAACAGGGTCTCGCTATAGCGAGCATGGGCGGTAAAGATAGGTCTGATCCGGACTTTTATGAGAAGTTTGACACAAACTGAAATTTAAGTATATTATTCTTAGAAGTATATTGGACAAACTTGGGCCTATAAATTGGGTGATTCTCTCAACCCTAACACACCACTCTCATTTATTTGAGTCAGAGATATCTTAGAGAGAGATTTTTATCTACAGTTATTGAGAGATCGTTCTGAAAGGTTGTTCTAGAAAGTTGTGTTGCTTCTACTCTCTTATAGAAGATTGATCATCTTGTTTGACAAGGTACGAGGAGATCAAGTAAGGAGAACGGTGCACGGTAGAAGTCATGTTAGTGGATTTCGTGCAAGAACAAGTACAGTCCTTAGGTCGAGGTACAGACTAAGGTAAAGGAGCTGTAAATATATCTTGTAAATTGTTCATGAAGTCTTGAATTCTAGATCGTGGTTTTTCTCCTTAGAAAGGGTTTCCACGTTAAATTTGTATTTGTCTTCTTGTGGTGTGTGATTGGTAGATAGCTAGTTCTATTTTATTTAATTGGTTATTTCCGCTACATGTTGATTGGTTAAAGTAGAACTAGTATATCCATTCTAGTTGGTCTTGCAAAAACTCTCAATTGGTATCAGAGCGGGTTACACTATTTTACTGTGTTGATCCAAATATTGCTAGAATGGATATCTACCACGAAGGCACTTTTACCAAAATCTCTAAATCTGCTGTGAAGAAGAAATCTTCTAAAGGGATTAAGTGCTATAAGTGTGAAGCTTGTGAACACATTGCTAGTGATTGTAGTAATAGAAAATCAAAGACAAAGGCTTTTAATTTGAAAAGTTCTGAATCTGATAAGCTTGACATTAGTAAGGGAAAATTTATCGCATTCATGGCAACTTCTAGTTTTGTTACTCCACAAGTTTCTTCTAATGATGGGACTAATCATAATGATAGTGAGTCAGAAACAGAACATGACTGGCAAGCTAAATATCAAACATCGTTTACAAAGATCATGAAGATGTTGAAGATAAATGAGAAAGTGGCCAATAAATGGAAAGAATCTGAAGAGCAAAATTCCTCCCTAAAAGCAGAACTTGCAGAAGGACTTGCAAAAATACAAAAAATGGAGGATGAAAATAATAAGTTGGCTAACAAATTGACTGCAGAATCACAAAAGTGTGACTTACTTGATTCTAATATGAAGACTTTGAAAGTAGAAAATTCTGATATGAATGGAAGACTCAAGATGGTTCTATCTGAGTTAGATACTACTAAAACTTCATCAAACAGGATGAGTACCGGGTCTAAAAAATTAGATGACATCCTGTGTAGTCAAAAGGTAAACACTGACAAGCATGGCATTGGCTATACTGACGGAACATCCACTTCGAATGCCAAAGGTCAAAATTGTTTCGTTAAAAATTCAGTTGTTACTAATCTTGTTGTTAGTGTTGCAAAGAAAGCTCCAAAGAAGCAGAATGTGTCACATCCTGAACGAATTCCCACTTGTTATCATTGTGGAATTAAATGACATATTCGACCCCATTGCAATAAGCTACGAAATTTACCAAATCAAAAGCAATTGAAAACACAGAAGGCTGAGCTGAAAACAAAGAATCTGAAAGCTGTTTGGGTCAAGTAAAAAAACTTCTCTTCTGTATTAGTACACACTATGCTAAAATATTTAAATTCACAAGTGTGTGTGCCTAAGCTTCATTACCCCTGATCTGCAAGATCTAACCCCCACCCCAGTGCTGATACGAATATCATTTTGAGGGGGAGTCAATATTGAGGGGAAGCTACTGTATTCGGATTGACAGAAGCTGCATGATGATATTTGTTTGTCAATTTCTGACAAATACAAGGGGAGAAAAATGGAGCTGGGGGAGCTATAGAAGCCAAGGCAATTCAAGATCTAAAAGTTCAAGCAAAGGCTATACAAGATCTACAGTGCTGAATTTCTTTATTTTAAAATTCAATGTATTTTAGGTTTTACTTTTTGGTAGATCAAATTGTATTTTTCAAGGGGATTTTGTCCAAGAATTTCCAAAAAGGGGAGATTGTTAGGACTGTCAAAGCCTGAGACAGTGAGTTGTCTCGCTATAGCGAGAGTGTCCCAGAAAGCTCCTAGAATAGGGTCTCGCTATAGCGAGACACAAGCTCGCTATAGCGAGCATGGGCGGTAAAGATAGGTCTGATCCGGACTCTTATGAGAAGTTTGACACAAACTGAAATTCTGAGTATATTATTCTTAGAAGTCTCTTGGACGAACTTAGGCCTATAAATTGGGTGATTCTCTCAACCCTAACACACCACTCTCATTAATCTGAGTCAGATATATCTTAGAGAGAGATTTTTCTCTAGAGTTATTGAGAAATAGTTCTAAAGGGCTACTCTAAAAGGTTGTTCTGATTCTACTCTCTTGTAAAAGATTGATCATCTTGTTTGACAAGGTGCGAAGAGATCAAATAAGGAGAACAGTGCACGGTGGAAGTCATGTTAGTGGATTCTGTGCAAGAATAACTACAGTCCCTAGGTTGAGGTACAGACTGAAGTAAGGGAAGTGTAAGTATATCTTGTAAACTGTTCGTGAAATCTTGATTTCTAAATCGTGGTTTTTCTCCGTGGAAAGGGTTTCTACATTAAATTTGTATTTGCCTTCTTGTGGTGTGTGATTGGAAGATAACTAGTTTTATTTTGTTTGATTGATTATTTCCGCTACATGTTGATTGGTTAAATTAGAACTAGTATATCCATTCTAGTGGGTCCCGCAAAAACTCTCAGAAACTGTAAGGATCTTCCTGTATGTTTTGATAATTCACATGTAAAGTGAATTCAAGTAAAAGGTCGGATAAGAAAAGAAGAGGGATTTTATCAAAAAATTGCAAATTTTCAAAATCTACCTTCTTGGCCTTTTGTCACTTTGTGGCATGCCAAGAGGCTTTTTGACTTTTTTGGATAAAAAGAAGAGGCCATTTTGTGTTTAATGGAATGAGAGAGTGGCTTTTTTTTTTCCACTTTCGAAAAAAAGAGAAGAGTTGATTTTTGAAATTTTAAATGTTTTTTCTAAGACTCTTCTTCATTTCTTGTCTTTTAAAGTAACCATTCACTTGAATTCACTATACAAGTTAATTACCCAAATGGGCTGGCTCACTTGTTTATGATTTAGCGTAACACTTTTTTATCATAGAAAAAAAAAAGATAATTTTCAATGCTAAAGAGGATTTTAATTTCCAAGGCATGGTAGGAACGTGAAGTCTCTCTCTATCGAAGAAGGGCGGGAACGTAGAATACCTCTATACTGGTGCAGTCAAATTTAGGATGCCTCTTCTCAATTTTGAGATGGCTATTGTTATTTACACTCACCCTATGCTATGCGCATGTCATGTAGAGGCATCACTTCCGCCCAGTTTTCATTTCAAAACTTTCGTCCAGAGTACATGCAATGTAGTTACACCCCCCCTTTTGTTTGAGTTTGTTTTTTTTTCCTTACATTTGCTTGTACTTGAGCTGTGGATTGAAATAAATGGTGTATTAAAGGCTTTGCAGTACTATTAGAAACAGAGATACAAAGCTTCTCTTGACTGCCATGTGATCCATGACTGTGGAAGGACATAGGCCACATGGTAGTCACCCCAATGATCTAGACCGTTTATTAGATGGGCCCCACTTGAAAGTCCCTGGCCACAAACCATATGGGCTGGATAGATCTTCCCAATTGCAATGGGGGACCTCCTTGTTGAATGATGACCTTTCAGATCCCTCATCCACAGCAGGACCCACCTCGTGATGGCCCATTGAATTCAATTTGGCCTACGCCTCTGTTTCAACTATCAATATGCGGGCTGTGGATAGATAAGCCGTCCATCTCATGATAGCTGTCCACAGTCAGCGACTGTCACGGTCTTGGAGGTCCTCCCGCTCGAGGACCCCACCTCCTCGATCGCGCGCACCACTTTCATCCCCTCCACCACCTGTCCAAACACCACGTGCTTCCCGTCTAGCCACCGCGTCTTGGTGGTGCAGACGAAGAACTGCTACCCGTTCGTTCCCGGCCTGGCGTTCGCCATCGACAGGACTCCGGGCCCGGCGTGCTTCTTGATGAAATTCTCGTCGGCGAACTTGGCGCCGTAGATCTACTCTCCGCCTGTGCCATTCCCGGCGGTGAAGTCTCCACCCTAGCACATGAATTCAGGGATAACGCAGTGGAAGGCGGAGCCCTTGTAGTGGAGGGGCCTCCCGCTCTTCCCAGTGCCTTTCTCGCCGGTGCAGAGGGCACAGAAGTTCTCGGCCG
Organism: Persea americana; assembly: GCA_029852735.1. Lineage (NCBI taxonomy): Eukaryota > Viridiplantae > Streptophyta > Magnoliopsida > Laurales > Lauraceae > Persea > Persea americana. The sequence continues at coordinate 16,444,100 of CM056809.1, forward strand.
TGTGCGGCATCGTGTCTGCGTACAGCTCCATCATGATACGGCCGATTGGGACGAGTGTTAACGTTTACACCCAAAAGTTTCTATCCAAATAAGGGGCTTGTTATTGGCACACAAAATAATACTTTTCCCACACAAATTCTCTCTACACACATCACAATAATTTAAAAATTACATTATTTATTTCTACACACAAGTAAAATCTCCATTTTACCCATCTCTCAATTTCCTTCTTTCTTCCCACACACATCTTCTTCCCTTTCTCTCCACTTCTCATTCTCCATCTTAGATTACCATTTTTTTTATGAAAACTTGTTATGGGGATAGATTCTCATTCAATGTAAGATTTTACAAACAATGATAGAGTTTTTTCATGCATTTGGGCTGGTTGTCATCCATCATTGCAACCATTTTTCACCCAGAAATCGCAACTATTCGGACCTGAACATCCGAACATAGTTCAATTGTTCGGACCTGAACATCCGAACAAAGTCCAATTGTTCGAAACATCCGAACAAAGTCAGTTTGTTTGGACATAAACATCCGAACAGAGTCAGTTTGTTCGGACCTGAAAGACCGTACATATCGGGAACTCTACTCGTTCCCAGGCGAGAGAAATTTCACAAAAATGGCAAAAAATAACATAGAAACAGACATCTCCACTGCTACTCTGATTGAAATGCACCATTTCATTGTTCTTTTCTTCCTTTATTGCACTAGAAAGATCAAATGAAAAAAGTTAAGTACAAGAAAAAAATAAGATGAAGGAGATGGAGGAAAATGAGTTGGCTAAGAACATAAAATGGAGGAAGATGAGTTGCCCTAAACAACAATGAAGTAGAGAATGAGAAGTGGAGAGTTAGATAAGTAGGAGTATTTTTAGAGAAGAAGATGAGTTGTGTGCGGAAAAAAAATATTTTTTGAGTTTTGGTGGAAATTTAAATATTTTGGTCATTTCATAAAGGGGTTAAAATATATTAAAATTAAATTAAATTCTTTATGTAGAAAAAATATTATTTTGTGTGTCAAAAGAAGCCTCCCAAATAAAGAGACAGCAAGACAGAGAGAGAGAGGGGGGAAATGAAAAAGGCTGCCAAAAGGAGTTGGGAAGGGTAGGTGTCGCGTGTGGGGCTGTCATGTAAGCACATGCAGATGGGGCCGGGGGAGGTGACACGGGTAAGGTGATGTAGTGGATGTGTGGTGGGAGCTGTGTGTAGTTGCTGGGAAAAGAGAATGGTGGGGATGGGAAGGTAACAAGACGGAAGACAGGTGGAGCTGTGGTCATTAATGGAGGCCAATTGAAAAAGCATGATCTTATCAAATCAAAAGATGGCAGGGACTAGTAGATAAATGATAGTTGATAGGGTGGGTTTATTTACTAAATAGGGTGGGCGTATTTAGTATGGCCCTTTTGAGATAGTTGACGTGATTAGTACTGTTTGATGATTTTACCCAAAAAAAAAAAAAAAAAACTGCTGGATGATGGGTGGTGCACTTTAACGGTCATAGTTTTTTAAGCTCTTGCCTTTTTCTTTTTTCTTTTTTCTGTTTCGCATAAAAGGGATTTATAAAGGAAGAAAAAATACAAAAGCAACAAACCAACAAGGAAAATACACTAGGCAACATCATCATTATCAGATCCTCTTTAAGGCCTGTTTGGTAACTTGCTATCTAAGTAAAAGTGGTTAATGAAATTATGGTTGTATTTTATTTTCAGTGAGTTAGCATAATTTCTATTTTACTTTTTATGTAGAAAATAGATGAAAGAAGGTGTCACATCAGATTCGAAAAACCGCCGGTGACAACTTACCGCAGGGATTCCTTCCAGCAGCGGAGGAGTCCCTGTCACTCTCTGCTGGCACCAGGCTATACTATGCTACACGCATGCAAAGACAATGATGGGGTACAAATGTCGGCCGCATGCAAGGAACTTACCTCTGTAGTGAGTCAAAATCCTTGGCTCCAACTCTGTCTTGAGTCTGCTTATTGGCCTCATTTAAGAAAATCTGAACCATTTAAAACGTTATGCTACTTTTTATGAGTTGTCGTATAAATTCCACTCCCATATTTCCAACTGATAGGTTAATCTCTATATAAGTATTTAAAGTTTTAATAACATTGGACTGGTCTATTTTGAATGTGATTGGACCAAACTCAAGTTTTTTGAGAAAACAGATATGATCATTGAGAAAACAGATAGGCTCCATCCTATTTTCTCATGATTCATCCGAAAATTCTCTCCATTTATTATTTTTTATAACGTACATGTTGTAAAGTCAATAAAAGGGCCTGCAAGAGAAATAAAAAAAAAAAAGAAAAGGAAGTTGGCAGAATGTGCTCTCGCTATAGCGAGAATGGAAATCTGAGCCCAAAGCAGAATCATACCTCGCTATAGCAAGGATGAACCTCGCTATAGCGTGGGTGACGCAGCAAGTGCAGTTTGATCCGGACTCTTGAACAAAATTTGAGATGGACTACTATTTTGAAGTTGATTATGATTAAAAGTCTTAAGCATAGATTGGAGGCTATATATTGGGTGTTTCTCACAACCCAAAGAGACAGAGACACAAATTATCTCTCAAGTTCTAAATTGGTGATTTAATTGAGAAAAATTTTCTCTAGAGGTTTTTGAAGAGTTGTGCTATAAAGTACTTTAGAGAACCAAGTTCTTCTGCATCCTTTGTAGAAGATTATCTTCTTGCGAGAATATCTGAGGAGTCAAGCGCAGGATTGAGTCTGTTGCCATCAATGGTGTGAAGTCGTTAAGTCGTTGAAACGTGAAGCGACACAAGGTAACTTCAGTCCTTAGGTAGAGAATATCTGGAAAAGAAATCTGAGTTTCTTGTAATTGCGATATTCATAGTGCTTGATTAGATTCAGTTTGGATCCGTGGTTTTTCACCCGGTTAAGGTTTTCCACGTAAAAATCTGGTGTCTTTGTGGTGTGTGTTTGTGATTTTATTTCCACTACATATTTTCTGTTTTTGCACACTTTTTGGACTGATTTATTGAGTGGACCAATTTAGAGATTTCACACTCTAAACTCTCAATTGGTATTAGAGCGGGTTGCACTAAATTGCTGTGTTTGATCCTAAGAGATTTCTAGAATGACACTTAATCATTTCCGAGCTAGACCTTCTATATCTGATGATGATAATGAAGATGAGGTGTCAGATCAAGAACAGGATTAGGAAGAAAAAATATTACTCCGCGTTTAATGATTGTATGAGGATGACCAAGTATGGTAAAAAGGTCACAATCAAGTTAAAAGCTGCTCAAGAAGAAAATTCTGCATTAAAGAATGATTTAGAGCAAGCACTTGAAAAGATTCATATCTTGGAAAGTCAGAAAAACTGTATAGCTGAAAATTTGACTACTGAGGGTCAGAAATTCAAAAAGGCTGAACAAGAGATTGAGACTCTAAAAATAGAGTTACAGAAGGTGAATTCTGAAAAAGAAGATTTGCAGGGAAGACTGAAGATCACTCTATCTAAGTTAGAAGTTAAACAGGCATCTTTAAACAAGATGAACATTTGTTCGAAGATTCTTACAAACATCTTGTGCAGTCAGAAGTCTCCTTTTGACAGAAGCAGTCTTGGTTATGATCATGGTGCATCCACTTCAAATACTAAAGGTAAAACAATTTTTGTTTCAAGTGTTGCACATACTACTCCACATGCTGCATATGTTATTAATGTGTCGAGTAGTTTCAAGAAAAAGAATGTATCATGAGCTGTATGCACTTCCACTTGTAACCATTGTAGAAAGAAAGGACACATTCGTCCCCATTGCAAGAAGGTGCAAAGTCTACTCAAGACCAAGCAATGGCAGAGGAATTTTTCTCCACCTAAGACGACTCCAATTTGGATTAGAAAGTCTGATTTGTCGAAGGAGTTTGCTTACACTATGCTGAAAGATCAAACTACATAAGTGTGGATAGCTATATATAAAAAGCCTTGATCAAGGAGGTCTAGCTCCCACCCCGAGCGCTGCTACGATGATACATTCAGGGGGAGTTAAAATTTAGGGGAGCTACTGCATCCAGATTGACAGAAGCTGCACAATGATATTTGTTTGTCAATTTTGGACAAATACAGGGAAAGAAGAATGAAGCCAGGGGAAGCTTTACAAGCCAAGGCAATTTAAGATCTGAAAAATTCAAGCAAAGGCCATACAAGATCTACAGTGCTTTTTTTTTTTTTTTTTTAATTTAATGCATTTTGGGTTTTTTTTTTGGTAGATTATATTGTATTGTTCTAGAAAGACTTGTCCAAGAATTGCCAAAAGGGGGAGATTGTAAAGTCAACAAAAGGGGCTGCAAGAAAAAAAAAAAAAAAAAGGAAGTTGGCAGAATGTGCTCCCGCTATAGCGAGACTCCTTCTCATTATAGCGAGAATGGAAAACTGGGCCCGAGGCAGAATCATACCTTTGGATGGCTTGGCTAATCTTCAGATGGGGTCCCACAAGGGATATGCAGCAATGGATTATTAACGGTGTGGATTTAATTGCAATCTCGTCTAAAAATAAATATGAAAATCTCTGGGCCCATAACTTAGTCAATTTAGCTCCGATTTGCGTAATCTTGGGCTCCACGGATATCTACTCTGAATAAGCTTTTCAAAGGTAGGTAGATTTCATCAATCCAACGGTCAGATTGAAAGTTATGACCATCTGAAGATGAGTTATCATGAGAAAAACCGGATTAACTTTTAAAATTTGATTTGCAATGAACTCTATCTCTGCACAACTTTAATTTTTGAAAGGATATCAGATGTGGATGATTTAAACTCTTCTTATTTTTTATTCCAATCAAACTTTTACTCTTTGAATTATCCATTAATAGTTTCAAATCTGCAACTACTATAGACCCTGTCATGTTGGACATTTCATCTGCTTGAATAGTGGGCCCTATGAGAAGTTTTCTACTGTAATTGGGACTCTTCAATTGACATGATGAGTGGACCCCTCCTTTCATTGATTTGCACATGGCTTGTATGTGGGGTCCACGTGGTGAATTATTTAATTTACTTCTTTTCAAGCTTCAATTTAGCAATGTAGGGCCCAAAATGACTATGTATGCTTGAAAGTGGTTTCGTGACAGAGGCATGCAATTCTTATTTTCTGCATATTCTAATTTAACACATCAAACACTGAATAGCCCATATTGAAGCGAGACCCATCTGGATAGAGTTTTACTCCAACTGGAACTCTTCAGAGAAAAATTGCATAATATTCTAAGTTAATGTAGAAAATATATGAAAAATATGAAAATTCAGGTTTCTAGGTGAAAATGCATGAAATGATGGAATTAAATGGATAATGATGCAATTCACCAAATAAAACCCCTAATTCATCCTAAAACGATGCATAAATATGCATTTTCATAAACTCAACTTTGAGCTTGGAACCTAGCGGCTCTGATGTGCTTATTTATTTCCACTATTTTATTATGTGACCCACCACAATTATTATTAACTCATTCGCACATTGCATGTTCCATGTAGTGCACAACGAAAGCGACCGTGGGCACTGTTCACCTTCGGAGTTAGTGGGGTGGGGTGGGGTGGGGTGGGCTGGGTTGGTTAAGACAGGTTAGACTAGCCACCTAGCCAATTACCACATATCAGAACGAATGTCAGGTCTGATTAGATCCGGCCTATCATACAAGAAAAGACCACCTATTATATCCAAAATATATAAATTCAAAATTTCTTACTTAAATTTAAAAAAAAAAAAAACAACCTCCTTTCTCCCTAAATAATAACTCTTTTTGCAAAAAAAGTAAAAAAAGATAATCTATCAAGCCATTACAAAATAAAAGACCATCACAACTCCCTTATATTTTAATCTCTATTGAATTGATGATTCATCGCACTTTACTTCAATTCACCACTCATCCAAATCGGCCCAAGAGTGGGTTGGTTTTACTCTTTAGCCATGGCCTCAAGGATGAAAAAGGACTTAAGTCGGCCCCACAGCTCAGAATCATTGTGCACACGACCAAGTTGATTTTGAGAATCATGTTTAGATAGGTAGGTTCTTCTTCTTTTTTTTTTTTTTTTTATTCTTTTTCCAATCCTAATTTCTTGAAGCCCAAATGGTACTCAATGCATGAGCATTACCCCAGTGGCCTGATACTTGTTCCCAAAGCTAGACCACTATAATCAGAGAGGGGTTTGGTTGTGCGATTGACAAACTCAAGCCTAAAACCCACTCCTAATCGCAGAATTAGGGTTGAATTGAATTGTTTGTTAGTCAATCCTAAATGTTAATATATTAGCCCATTAGGAAATCAATTGATAGAACCCATTCACACACGGATTGGAAGTGGATTAGGTTTCAATAACAAGCTCAAGTTTCGATAGGACCCAACCCCCGCTCTTTTATTAATCAGGCTGATATTGTTAGCCTGAGCGCAGCCCAGAAGTAGAGAGGCCAGGGTGGATAAAAAAGGCCCGCAATTAACTGGTCGGATTCAGGTTAGCTTCCCTGGGCATTGAGTAACTTCTTTCTTTTGGGATCAGGTTCAGCTTAAGTTCGCTGATTGAATCACAATGGACTCAATGCTAGCCCAAACCACTTATTAATAGTGTCAAAATTGTCACCCCAAACTCCATCCAAAATAAAAATATGTCAAACCCAAACCCAAACCCGAATTCACCGGGTCGGGTTCAGGTCAGGTTGGAAGGTCGGGTCAGGAACTGCAACCTTTGGCCTGCCTCTAGTGTTCTCTAGAAGGGAATATGGAGAAATGAAATTCCTTTCTTTTCTCCTCTTGCATCGACAGATTGATTCGAACCGATTAGAGATTGATTGATGCTGCTTTATATATAATAAACTGAGATGGCATTTTCCATCTGCAGCAGCAGCAGCAGCAGCAGAGCTTTCTTCTCCAGGGCCTCGTTCCCAGTTTCTTCATTTGGAATTCGGCTTCCTTTGGTTGGTGCCTTCTGTGTTCTGAGCGTGGGCCTTACTAATCTCAGCCCTGCACTCGCCTTCAAGACGGGGTGCGCTCAGTCTCACTCTTTCCTTCCTTTCTTGAGGTACTATTACTTTGTGCTGTTTCTTTTAGTTTTGTCAACTTGGGTTCCTTTGTTGATCGGGTAATGAATGATCAAATGTGAGAAGGTGGATTCTAAAGCTGTTTGGATGAAAACCCAGATCCCAATTTGTGGGAAAATCCAAGTGCGTTTGGATGAGAGCCTATCCTAATTGGTGGGGAGTTGTTAATCAGTTGCAAAAGTTTAAATATGTTGTGCGTTTGGATGTAAACCCAGTTCACAATTGGTGGGCAATGGGCAAATGCACGCTCAGTTGCTAAGATGTAAGATTTGAGTTGGTTGGATGTAAGTAAACCCCAAACCCCAATGGGCGGGCAATGTGTAACCGTTTGCTAAAATGAGACTTGGAGTGCGTTTGAATGTGAACCAAATTAGCAATTGGTCTGAATGCTTTGTTAAAATGGATGGTAATCCATTCTTCCTTGCCTTTGGGGAGGCGCAGAAATCAGAATCCTGAAATCACATGCTGTGGAATACGTGTCTTGTTCCTGCCCTTTTACTGCCCAATATCATTATAAGTGCTAGTTGCCAAAATTATATGTTGAGGAAGTTGGAAACACTATGCAGAGCTTGAAACCATCCATTCTGCTAAAATATTCGTATAGGTTAAGATTGGGGATTGTCGAAACAAAAGGCCTCATTTTTTCATTTCTAATTAGCCCTTTCCAAGATGTGTTGACAAATTCTAACCACGGTTTCAAGTATCGCTATCCGACCCCATATGAGATGGGTGAGTGAAGAACTGATTCATATCACCATCACAGCAGATGTGCATTAGCTGTATCAACATGATTTCATTTTCAGTGGAAAAAAACACTAGCGTGGATCAGTTCATATCAATCAATATCAATCCATATTTGTGATGTATATCTTAACACAGGTGTAAATGAGGTATCATGCCAGTATTTTAAATTAGTTTCTTGAAAACTGATATGCACAGGCCGATATTTAAAACTATGATCCAATGCCATAGATCCTCTTTCACATGTAACGCTCAACTCGAGTTATATGTTTAATTTTCGTTTAATTTGAAATGACTAATTGGATACAAGCGCTGATTGCCCTTTTGAGCTTGGTAATTGATAAGGTCAAAGTTTACTGGTCAATCATATCCGAAAGCCAGTCATTCTACTGGAATGGAAAGTAGTGCCAGCACCGTTCGAAGTATCGTTGTTTATGTTACTGTGCCTAACAAAGAAGCAGGTCAGTCACTATTTCAATTCTCTGTGATGTGTGTGTAAGTTTTATGGTCCCTCCTTTTTGGGGTTGGATGGTTTATGTTCAGGTCATCATTTCCACCCTCACATTTAAGGTTAAATTTATCTGGTTGACAAAATATCAGCTAGTTTTGAAACTTTTACCCTTTTTTTTTGTTGGTTACAGTACTGATACTTTTACCATGGGTATTGGATATGTGTTTTCTCTGTCATTGAATCTTGCACTGACTTGATGTCTGGATCAACAATATTTGGAAGAAAAAACCCTTCTGTTTACCAATCAGAATAATTAAATGCAGTGTTCTAAAAAACTGGACTAAGGGGTGACTCTGTCCCTGACTCCCTGTCGACTCGAATTGACCAAGTTTCCCCGATGGACTCCGCCTCGCTTCTCCTCTTTTGCCCCTCTCTCCTGCTCTCTCTTTCTCCACCACCATCTCCTCCTTTCCCCACCACTGCCACCACCACCCCCACCCCCACCCCCACGTCCCTCACAGCTCCCCTCCCTCATGACCTCACCACATCCCCTCTCCTTCATCACCCAAATCCTAAGCCCAGCCTCCCTCCACCCAATGGCGGACCCAGGATTTTCATTTGGGTGGTGTAGGCAAGGTCGAGTTAAGAAGTTAAATAAGAAAATAAAATATTTTAAGAGCATGTTTGGTCACGAGCGATGAATCCATAGATCTGATGATTCTTCACTACTACTGAAACAAGGATTCCTCGTTGGGGATTTGTATATTTGAGGATTTCACTTTGATATTATTGTGTGTTGATGTATATAGTTGAAAGAAATAGGGTGCGGTGTGCAAATCCACTCAAGTGAGAATTTCTAAATCTTATGGGGGATGGTCAGATCTGAAAATTCTAACAAATGAAGATTTCCATTCGTCCAAATCCTCAGGAATTTTCAATTGCCAAACATGGATTTACGACAGATCTAGGGAAACCAAAAATCTTTTCCCTAAAGAGTTGGTTGCCAAATGTGAGCTAAGGAGTTATTTAAGGAATTTTAGAATATCGTCAACACATAGGTCTGCCACTGCATCCACCGGACCAAACGCCACCTTGCTTCTCCTCTCATTTCCCTCTTTCCTCTTCCTCCTCCTCTCCCTTCCTCCACCACCTCCTCCTCTTTTATCACCACCTCCCGCACGGCCTCATCACATCCACCAATTCCTCTCCTCTGTCACCCAAATGCAACCCCAATCCTAAACCAAACTGGGAACAGGGTTTTCAAACCAGTCCCACCAGTCCCTCTCCGCCTCCCCAAACTCCAGATAGGATTTTTAAACCCCTTAGTGCGATTCAGCCCAGTCCCTTATGAACAAACTCATCCATGAATGAGTCCAAGTCAACTTGGACTTGGACGGGTTTTAAAATGCTGAGCAAATGCAAGAAACATGCCAATTCAAAACAATGAATACATATTTGACAATATTTAAGACTGCAAACAATTGAAATTGTCAGGGCAAGGATACTAGCAACTGATGTTGACCATCGCCATAACTTATGATGGGAAAAAGAAACATGGGGGCCTCTTGGTGGCAAAGAAACCGAAAAATGGGGATTTTGTTCATGGCGGAGAAAGCAAGAGAAATTCGAAGGTGGTGAAACCCCTAGGTGAAGAAATCCCAATTTACACTTTGCACCTGTTTGATTTCTGCTGCAGAACACTAGTGATGGAGAAGGCATATAATTGTTATCGGTGTGGGAGGCTTTGGTTTCCAACAAGTGGGGAACAGTCCAAGTGTCCCAACTTTCTCCACCAAAAATGCAGACAATTTGGGGCAAAAGAGATTCCCTGGGTAAATGCTTTTTGCACATTGCAATGGGCCATTAATGTTATTAACTCTTGATTTATGATTTGTTTTGGTTGGTTTTACTGCACTCAATGCTTGGGACTTGGACAGTGCTTAGACAGTTCATCGTTTGGGGTTTGTGCTGAACATATATGCATATACACCCATGGGAGAGAACATTAGCTGGTTAGTATTTTCAAGGACACTCACTTTCCATTTGTCAGTGTTTCCAGAGGTATTTGGGACACCCCAGGCGAGGGGCCAAAGAAAACGAAAGAGGAAAAAAGGTGATAGTTTGAACTGTGACTTGGATTTAGGGTGTATGCCTCACCTTATGATGTGTACCCTCCAAAATACAAACCCTAGTTTTTCTTGTGTGGGTGGGTTGTTGGTTCGGTGGGAGGGGGGTGGGTGCGTGAGGGTGGGTGTGGGGGGGTTTCTTGTGTGGGTGGGTTGTTGGTTCGGGGGGGTGGGGGGTGGTTGCGCATGTTGCGGGTATGGGAGAGGAGGATCAATCCCTCGTTCCCAAGTAAAAGTACCACTTTTAAGCAGGATTTGAACAAGGAATAATATCACCACTCATTTGATAAATGTTTGTGTAGATCAGTCCAAAACGGAACAGTCCCTTCCCTGGATTTAGCATACAAAAATATTTCGAAAGATTTTCATCGCCACACAGGTCATCAAACTGTCTGCACTTGTTGTAGATGGAGGAAGAGAAGACTCAAAACCTAGGCTTCACGTTCTCCTGAAAGAAGGCCAGAATAACAGTTTCACCAAGAAAGATGAAGCCAAGGATCAAAGAAAAGTTGAAATATTAGAGATCTCCAGTGATCAAGAATTCGCCCAGCTGGTGGCCTTTACAATGCATCTATGTTATTTCCGTCCTTCTTTTAATCTCGAATGATCAATAATTCCCCCAGTTGGTGGCATTTACAATGCATATATGTATGTTGTTTCCAAAGCATCAAAACCCTAAGTCTAATCCCAGTCATTCATCTATTGAAAGTAACAACCCTTTGAGAGTCCAGAGAAGGCTAAACAATGTAACAAAATCCTCCATGTTGTCCCTAACTAGGAGGGAAGGATGTTGGCGTGGGGTTGCACAAGTCTAGGCTTTGCACAAATCCCTTTGGGTTTACCTCATGGCACTCACATGCAGAGATGATGATATGTGAGGTACATTTGAGCAATGATATCTGGTTTATTGATGAAATGTTGATAACTCTTTATCAAGAATCTGAAATGTTAATAGTTCCTGATACTTGACCTTGAGGACACATGAATGCAAGTGCACACCGCTTCTTTCTTGCATGGTGTATTACTGTCATCATAGCCTTATCCCATTGAACTTGGGTGCATTTTGTCCCTTTGAGTTTCCACTCAACCCAATTTAAACTCATGTTCCATGTTGCTCGTCATTGTATCAATGTTCACTAGTCACTACTCCCTTTATGGTCTTTATTAATCTTCCTCTTCTCCTAGTTCCTATAAGTTTGTAACCCTTCAACACATTGTACAGGACTGTTTCTGGTCTTATTGTGAATGTGTCCAAACTGTCTCCAACAACATTTCGACAATGTCACTCTAAATGGTGTCACCCATATTTCCTCTTCAATATATCAGGTTGCTGTTTGTGATAATATATTTTTAAACATTTGCATAGTTACACGGAAGACGATGATTTTTGCTTGGATGTGTGATAAGATAATAAAGCTTTTATTTCGTTGAATGTCATAATATCTGGTGCTATGTTTACTAGATAGGGTTATTTTCTGTGCAGGCAAGAAGCTGGCTGATAGCATTGTCAGAGAAAAGCTTGCTGCATGTGTTAACATAGTACCAGGCATGTGCATTAGAAATTTTTTATTTTTTATTTAATAAGCAGAGATTTTCTCTTATGAAATACATTATTATCCAAATTTGAGTCTTAATGAGCATGCATTTGCATTTTATGACTGCAGGTATCGAGTCAATTTATTTCTGGAATGGTGAGGTGAGGATCCCGTGTCCATGTCTTAAAAATTGGGAACATCACCACCTTTTTGTTTTCTTTTCCAAAGTTTGTAATATATTGCATATCTCTGCTTCACTTATTCGAGGCAGTATATTTTCAGTTTTCTTTGGCTTCACAGTTCAACTCAGGCATTTGCAAACACAAGTTCTTGTGGGTGCAAATGCCATAGTGAACTTGTGTCATGATAATCTGTGTGAATCAGGCAACCAGGAATTTAAGCATGAACAATGTTTCTCTCCAATTTCAGATTCAGACTGACTCTGAGGAACTGCTTATAATCAAGACCAGGGAGTCCCTCTTAGAGGCTTTGACAGAGCATGTCAAGTCCAACCATGAATATGAGTAAGCTTGACACTTCCTTGCATAGTTTCCTGTTGCTTGGTTAACTGTTTAGCTGCTGCACCTTTTCTGTTGGCTGAGACAGTCAATTTTATTGGATTACATAAGGCCCAGAACGAGCTAATACTTTGATATGACTGGTTCATAACTGTTTAGTGAGTGTGATGATGGGGTTGGATTGATTATAGTTGGTAATATGTGGTGCTAAAATTGTTACATGCCACGTCACACAAACGGTGACAGGTTCTTCTTGTTAGAAAGAATATGTGTATAATGTATGAAAGTATTTCGTGTATTCATGGGTGCTGTAGAAGGGGCTGAAATAGTTACCTCACAGAATTAGTAGATATTTATGTGTAAATGTGTAGGGACCCCGCAAGGGGCTGAACTGCTGAACTAATTACCTTTCATGGAATTCCTTGAGAGGCACCTCAAGGTAGAGATTTCCATATATGTATGCATATAGGCTATCTGGGCGCTTTACTCCATGTATGCCCCCTCAATGGCATGTTTTAAAATATTCCACACTGGTAAAGTGACACTGGCCATAAATTTATGGATTACAAATAAGATATTAGAGAGTAGTCCCAACAACTGTGTTTGACCCTTGCCAGGGAAAAAAAAATCATTTGACATTTAGTGCATTGTAGGTGGCTGGGATCATTTGATAGCTGCAGTGTTTGGAAATGGCCCAATAACAATAGGGCCCAACAGGAAAATAGTTTAAGTTATACATATGTGACATTAAGTGGAGATACTCTTCCTACCTGATATTTGCATTTGATGGATTGCAATATGCAATAGGGTAAAAAAAAACAGTGTTTTGCTACTAATTTGTTCAACATGACAGCAACTCCATTATGGTACAGAAGCAATCGGTACCAGACCCAAATAGTCATCTCATATGACTGACATACAATTGATAGATGATTATCAAAACTCACTCTGGTTGCACACTCCTAACTCTTTGTATAGAGTATTTTTCAGGAAAAGAAAATCGATGAATGAATAGATAGATGGATTTCCAACAGAACTTCTGTTGACTATTTTTCTTAGCTAGCCATTTATCTTTTTTGGAAAAAAGAAAAAGAAAAAAGAAGTCTTCCAATCAAATGATCAGGATTCTGTAATTGGTGCGAATTTTGGGCTAGCAAACATCCGATGTCCGGTTGATTTGCCTGAATAACGTATATGTGCATTTGACACCGTAGCCTTAGTTACCCCATGAGATATACAACTGAACATTTTCTGACATGGAAATTCTCCTCCTCTCTTTCAGGGTTCCAGAAGTCATTGCCATGCCCATCACAGGTGGTAATCTCAAGTATCTTGAATGGATCAAAAACAGCACAAGGGACTGAATGAACTACAAGGGCCAATCCTCACAAGAAGCCTTCTCAAACAAGCCATGATCGTCCTTGCTCAGTTTGAACAGTAAAAGCTGTGTTAGATCTTTCTATAAACTATGCTCCTTGATCATAGTTCTCAACAATGTAAATAAATGACAAGTAAATTCTCATTTTAATAGTCTGTTTATAGACAATGCTCCTTTGTCATATTCCTCAAGATTACAGACAAAATGATGTTGAAATTCTCACACTTATATCTTCTGTGTGGAGAAATCACTGAAATTTGCCTTGGTAAAACGCAGGCTCCTAAAAAAATTGTGGACACGGCTTTCAAGTGCATTTATCAGAGTTGCCCATACCCATTTCATCAACACATCATAGCCAGCATGTTGACACTGATCTGGCCATTAATCATTCCATTAAGCCAAACAAAAAGATGTAGATAATTATAGTTTAAGTTAAACCGTGATTTTTAGCGCTTTAAATATCAAGTGCGAGACGATCTTAAGCATTTGCTCAGAAAATTTTGGATTTGTATTAATTCGGATTACTCTGCACGTTACCCTCTATGATTGCAAGCACAAATATTTTTTTTATTTGTAGAATCTGACGGTAGTTGGATAAGGACTCTTTCCTGTGGGTGGGTGGAGAGAATAAAAAATGTTCCTTCAGTGGGGCCCAGAAATAAATGGCACTTATGCAGTAGTTGTCTGTATCCCTTTCTTCTGCCCTAATGAACTATCCTTCCAAGCTAAAAAAAAATATAGAGTTGGTGTGTACGAATCGGTTGGATTGATAAAAGATGTGCTCTGTATGAAAAAGAAATTTTCACCTACAGACCAGTCGCATGGTGTGCATCTGGGCGTGGTGCTCATTAAGGCCCACTGTAGGTCGATTCAAATGGACCAAACACAATAAAAAGAAACAGAATTGATGTCTAAATTTACACTGGATCCCTGGGTTTTGCGCAGATTGAGTGAGCATTTATTTAATCTACCGGGGCTTTGATGAAGGCGTTAGGATGATCGAGCGATCTACAAACTTGGTGGGGAGATAGGGCCCACTCAGATCTTTTAATTCCTCCGTCCCTTTTCAAGTGGGCCCACAATGAGGTAATAGAGTAATTCAGAGGCAAGCACGTGAATAGCGCGCATAATATAATATGCACTTCGCTCTTTCTGTAAGTTCCAGCCACGCCGCTGTCCATTTTGGTCTAAATTCTAGAACGCAAAAGACCATCAGATCCAGGCATCAGCAGAAGCTGTAACGAACGGGCTTGAAAATAAGATGGAGCTCAGCGTTCCTCCTCGATTCCTCTCCAACTTTCCCCACCACTACAACACATCCTTCAATCCCAACTCTTCATTTCCACTTGTCTTCTCCCCCAACTCCAAGACAACAACAACCCTAACCTCCCTCACAAGATCAGGTACCTCTACTCCCCATTCCCTTTTTTTTTTTTTTTTTCCTTAGAAACCCTAGATTGTTTACTTTTAATTTTAGATGATCACTAACTCTCTCATATGCTCTTTTTCTTTGATGGTTTGGTATTGTAACTTCGGTGATGAAATTCTGTTCTTTCTTGCAACTCTTTTTTAGTGAAAATCTTATGACCTAGAAGCATGGTTGCTGAAACCTGTACATTAATGTCACTTTTGGATGTACCCAGATAACGATTTGTGTCAATATCTTATGTTTTTGGCTTCATGTTTATTCTGCTGTGGGTTTGGACTTTGGAGTGGCCTAAGGAACCACAGAGGACAGATATCACCTGATTTAGCCTGGTTGGGACCTACTATTTTGTGATCTAATTCACTCGTATCAAACGCCTCCCGTGAGTTTCACTCCAATAAGAGTGGTATTCACTGTTGGATGGGTCATGTGTGAATTATATAATTGTTTTGCTCTGATGATCGATATGGTTGTGAGTGAGATGGGTGGCTTTGATTATGAAAAGGTTGTCCCTACATGGGCGTAGGGTTTTCTAATTGAAACTAGTTTGAGAAAATAATGGTGTGGGGGCCATAAAAAAAAAAAAAGGTAGCCCGCTTGTGTCGTGTTAGAAAGCTTAGCATAATTGATAACCATCTGTTCTGCCACAATATTTAAATTAATTGCAGTTTGGGTTACATCCATCCCAAACAGATTTTAGAATGCCACTTGTATATCGGTTTCCTTTCTTCTGGAGCTTATAATGATGAAATATGGTTTATTAGATCGCTACATGAACAAGAAACTGTATAAGTCGAAGTAAACTGTCACTGAAAGCAAGAGGTTGCATCTACTCTTCTCTTGGAAGTATGTCGTGTTACTTCTCTCTCTTTTTTTTAATTATTATTATTGTTTACATGACTTGAACCCACAAATTTAAGGTAATTTTGTGTTACTCCTGATCTGGGATCAATATTGATGATCAATGCTATCATTGTTTGAGGTGGTTTGAGAGGAAAAGGGCCTTCCACCCTGTGGTTTTTTTATTTTCTCATCTAATAAAAAACCACTTGTATGGCAAAATGGACAGCTTTTTTCTTTTTCAAGATTAAAAAAAAAGAATAGGCTTCCTTCAATTTTGATATATATATATATATATATATATTATATATATAAACAAGTCCAAACACTTTGAAGTATTGGGATATTTTGCAATGGTCTACAAACTTCAGAGAAAGCGCGTTGCTATTTCATTGAGGGCCTGTTTGCTATGATGCATGGATACTTCAAAATGGGCAATGTATCATGTCATATCATATCGGATACTTCCCTTTTAATGTGTAAAATTCATGTCCCTACCATTTCCATGGCTTGTCCTTGCTAAATCCATGTCGTATCTAGCCGTCATTGAAAGTTTGTTTGTATAGAATAGATAAGAGCTGAATACATAGGAATTCATGTTATAAGTGGTTAAAAATGAAGATCCAACGTAAATATACAAAAATAACCATCAAACACCCTTCCCTTTGGTGGACAGTGAATCGAGGGAAGATGGGAAATGAATAACCCAGCCATCACCCAAGCAATTCAAATAATAGGAAAGTCAAGGTCCATCTATATTGCTACCTTATATCCTTCACCCCTCATGTCCTATCATTCACACTTCACCTCTTTAATAATCCTTCAGTTTAGCTCATTTGACTATGAATTCCTATGTATTCTATCACAAACAAACAGGCCCTAAGTGATTCTCAGTTTCAAGCACCTCATCCGCCTTACTCTCAAGTCCACTAATCTTGCATTCCATGTCTTCTGTCTCCAAGTTCTTATTTTTTCTAATTTTTAAAGCATGACCCAAAGGCTTTCCCGTAAGTTCTAGCTTATCATTAACCCATTGGTTCTCATTGTTGTTTCTTGAAACACTCAAAAAGTTTTGAGCACGTTTATGCGGGGTAATTTGCGAACTTCTTTTTACTAATGATTTTCAGATTTTAGGATATAAAAAAATATGGAGTTGTTTTTCTCTGGTTTGCTTTTTTCCATCTAGTGTGGTGTGTAAGCTTCAATCATGATAATCAAGTCCTTAAAATCATATCTATGGTTTGGATCTATGGATGTATACTGCAAACACTAACTTGAAATGTAGAAAATTGTAAAACTTACCTTGAGCCATTTAGAAACTGAGTACTGGCCACTGGGTGAGCTGGATTGTAATTTCTTGTCTATCTTTAGAGATAAATAGATCAAATCTTCTATTGATGGAGCCAAGTAGAAAATCTACAGTTGGGATCGTATGTGGGGAGAGCTTTCATTGTCCTTTTTACTGCCTTATGCGTGAATAAAGAATGGTTTCTGGAGGATTCTATAAGGGGAGAGAGGGACCATGAGCCCTTTTATAGCAACTTTTACCACTTTTATTCCCTCAAGGTTACTTAAAGATTATGACTCTTTGATTCCTCTACTAAATATGGTTAAAGACCCATTAGATTGGGTCTCTATAAAAATGAAATCCAAGGTCTTAGCAATGGCATTTAAAGGAAACTCAATGGTTATATAGTAAGTGGAGTTACAAAAATGATAGCTTTAAATCGGGTTGAAGGGAAAGTAGAACCCAAAAGGTGACTCCAAAGTCCAAATAGATTGGACAAGACTTTATGAATGATGATCACGCACAACGATGATGAAGAATTATTTTGTATATAATTTCTATGACATTTCACAATCTATTCGAACCGAATGAACTGGTGAGCTTGGACTGAACCATCAACTTCGGCCAGCTCAACCAAACCATCGATCTCTGGTTTGCTTCTTATTCCATATATGATTTCCATTTGTTTTGGCCACTCTAATTGCATATGGATGGTGGAAACTGCTAGTATAAAACTTTTGTCACGACCCAAACATGAATTCTGAGGAGAAGCTAGGCAACCCCAGATGAATGTTTTATTATGCAAGAGAAGCTGTTCCAGTAAGCCTTGATTACTAACAGGGTTTCGCCAATGAAATAATGCTCTATCTAATGAGTGCCACTGCAAGAATTGATAGAATCATTATTACATGTGCTTCAGTAATTTTGGTTTTCCTTTACGCTGGGACTTTTTTTTCTTTCTTTGGATCAGCATGGACAATTTGTTTTTCCTCTCAGGGTTGATATATTTTGCTGTCCCCTTGCCAAGAGCTACAACGTCTGAGGAGACTTCTACTAGCACATCAGAGCGGTTTGATAATGTGCATGATGAAGAAATAAATAGTGAAGAAACTTCTTTTGATGCACGTACACAAGTCATGAAACTTTTAGATAAGCTCAATGTAGAGGTATCTTCCTAATAAGTTTGAATTCCTTGTCCCTATTAGATAACTATGGTAGAAGGCTGCTGTTTTTTTTGAGTGGTTAATGTGAAGATTGTCTTTCACCAAAAAGTTCTATGGCAGCTGGAAATCTCTTAAATGTGTTTTTTGTGAGCTCGTCATGTTTTAAAACCTTGGCTTTTATGTAACTGTTTGGCCATTTAAATACCACTTTCATATCTGACAAGATTCCAGTAGCAACAGTTTATATATATAAAGTTTGCAACACAAACTTGTGGGTTTGAGTCACATTATTGATAAAACGAAAAAAGAAAAAGAAACTATATTATATGTTTCCATGTTTTACAATTTTTTCCTTTCTTTTTTCTTTTATCCACCTGAAGCACCCCAGTGGAGGTTTTCACATTTTCTATGAACTTTTTTCACTCAAAAAAGTGGATGTGAGGTACAGGTTATAGCAGACTATTAAGGGGAACAAAATATGATGCATACCATTTAATGTCTGAGCATGATATCCATATATGCCGATCTATATGAATATATGATGCCTCATGCCAGTATATAATTTTTTTTATTGAAATACACAGCATTTTTAACAGATGCTCACATACAACGGTCATCCTCATGTAAATGAGATGGATGATTTTTATATATGATGGCTCTTGTGTGTGTGTGGGGGGTGTGGGGGGGGTGGGGGAGGGGATGCATACCATTTAATGTCTGAGCATGATATCCATATATGCCGATCTATATGAATATATGATGCCTCATGCCAGTATATAATTTTTTTTATTGAAATACACAGCATTTTTAACAGATGCTCACATACAACGGTCATCCTCATGTAAATGAGATGGATGATTTTTATATATAATGGCTCTTGTGTGTACCATTTAATGTCTGAGCATGATATCCATATATGCCGATCTATATGAATATATGATGCCTCATGCCAGTATATAATTTTTTTTTATTGAAATACACAGCATTCTTAACAGATGCTCACATACAACGGTCATCCTCATGTAAATGAGATGGATGATTTTTATATATAATGGCTCGTGTGTGTGTGTGTGTGTGCGGGGGGGGGGGGGGGGGGGGGGGGGGGTGGTTGGTTTGTGCGCGTGCTTGTGTGTGGTGTGCGTGCTCGCTGGGGGGGGGTTGGTTTGTGCGCGTGCTTGTGTGTGGTGTGCGTGCTCGCTGGGTGGGGGGGGTTGTGCGCGTGCGTGTGTGTGGTGTGCGTGCTCGCTCAAAGTCAATTGTTGTTTAAATCTACACGTGACACAGTGATGTAGTTTCACTTTCACCCTTATAACTGCTGAAATGAATTTTTCTTTCTTTTTTGCTGCAAACTCTACTTTCATGACCAAAACAGGGTTATTCGAG
This sequence comes from Persea americana, assembly GCA_029852735.1. Classification (NCBI taxonomy): domain Eukaryota; kingdom Viridiplantae; phylum Streptophyta; class Magnoliopsida; order Laurales; family Lauraceae; genus Persea; species Persea americana. The sequence continues at coordinate 16,464,007 of CM056809.1, forward strand.
GACATTAATGTTTCTTGGAAGTTCAATCCAAATTGTTTTACTAATGCTTGCTTTTTCCAATTTTGTACCTGCAGTTGGGCTCCATTGATCCATATCCTGTTCTTGTGTATGGAAGTAGTGCTTTGGCAGCTCTCTGGATATCATCGGCCATCGTTGGAGCAATTGATTCCATTCCTTTGGTATTTTCCCACATTGTTATTGAGAAAATGTTTCTAAGCTTCAAATAAAGAGCAACAGATCTGTTTGCTTCAACTTATCATTTGACAGTATTCTTTAATTTTGTAAAACAGGTTCCTAAGGTGCTGGAAGTTGTTGGTCTTGGTTTCACAGTCTGGTTCAGCTATCGCTATCTAATCTTTAAGGTGGTCACTAGGACTGCTATTCTTGTGGTGATATACTTATGGTTTACCGTATCATACACTTACTGAGTTGGACAATTTGCAATTTTCAGAAAAACAGGGAAGAATTGTTGGCCAAATTTGAAGAAATCAAGCAGGAGATTATTGGATCTGAGTGAGGATTAATAATGTTGAGGTATCTGTCATCTTTGCCACGGTTATCTTAGCTGCATCTGAAAAGCAACTGTGTTGGAATTCATAATGCTTAAATAGTTAGCTGTAAAGGTTAAAATGTGCCAAAGTTATGGTGATGGTTGTCTTGTAGTGAATTGTGGTGTTCAAACCCAAATAACAGTTTCAGTAATCGTCATATGTCTGAGTCCTGTCTCAATTTTCTCCCTTGAGCTGGTGGGTCATGAGCCCATCCAGCAAAATATGTTCGACTTCAACTCTCTCTGACATATCATGCGATTGCAGTGCAACTATGACTTAAATGAAATGGCATCAAAACCACTTGAGAATATAACTCTGGAGCAATGTGTCCAAGGGTCTTCTTATTACTTATTACTGTCCTTCCTATGTTGCATCATGCATGGATTCTCTGAAATGAGTAATATATTCACGAACTGGACATAGCAGTGTCAAATTGTTCATAGATTCTTATGCTGTTATTCTCTTGTAGTTTGTATTTTGTAAAATGATGCCTTTTAAAACCATCGAACTTAATATGGCTGACATTTTCTCCAGAGGATAGAGGTTAGAGTTAGACCTATGTAATAGAGCCGGCATTTTCTTCGTTTGTAGGTTTCATTGAGACCTTTCCATTTCATATCTCTCATGATTGGCATGGCTTCAAGTGGGCCCCACAGGTGAGATCACACCGTCCTATATGCTGACAGTTCTCACCTTATTAAACCTCGACCACATCGACATGATAAAAAATTTCTTGATCCAAGCATTACTTCTTTCTATTCAGCAAAAGTCAAAACACATCCCTTCTATGTGAATCACTTTTGAGAATTCAACAAATGCAAGGGTCAATCGAAGGTGTAAACTGATTCACGTACGTAACCACCATAAGTAATCTTTGGAAGAAAATAAAGTTAGCAAAAGAATTAAAAGACTACACACCAATTTACAGAAAAAAAAAAAAAAAACTTTTCTTGAAGTGTACTTTGAATTTCCAAAGAAGCTAAAGAGGCTTTACATCACTTATATCGCGCAATGCAATATCCTATGGCTGTAGGATGTCTTACAAATTCAGAAATTTATCACCCTCTTCCTTATTTTCTACCGAAGAGTTTGTTGCTTTTCGATAAATAGAGAAAAATAACTGCGATAAAAGCTCTTTTCACTGACGTTCGTCTTATTCGATTCTCCTATTGTTTTTCCTCTCTTTTCATTTTACCATCATACTTCTGATATCGCAAAAAGACATACTTCCAATCCATTCTCATTCCTCTTTCTTTACAACTTCTTTTATAGAGAAGCTAGTGATCTTCAGTGGCTTAGGGTTACGGAGAAAATAGGGCCCACATATCTCTTGTGATGATTGAAACGGATGAGCTCTAGATGATAGAAAAGTATAGTAAGAGCCTTAACTCATGAATCCACAAGTAGAAACGATAAAGATAAAACAGAGTTCTGAATTCGTGGTGAATATTAGTTTTGAGTTTGGGTAGGAAGGAGGCGGGAAGAGGGAATTGTGTGATATCCTAGAACCATGAGATATCCTATAGCCTTAGGATATTACAAGTTAAGGGTAAAATCGTCACTTTTAGAGTGTCCTTGTACGAACAACTCGGTGGGAATTATGTATTTTTGAACCGTTTTGGGCAATTGTCAGGTATAAGGGCAGTCATTCAGCTATAATCTATGTCGCACCATTCATTCTAACACCTCAACCCGTTGTGTCTCTCCTCATCTAACTCTTGTAGAATCCAAGTAGGAACGCACCTTAGAAATCCCATTTTAGAAAGCATCGCTAGTCTCATGGGCCTATTCTGATGGGTTGAATAGAAAGGTCCTCTTTTATTCCTTAAAAATATCGATTTCTGCAGCTTCCCCAGCATGACCCTCAGCCTTGGATTCTCCCGCATACCATCTTCTCCACAATATTGAAGGCTGAGATGAGCAATGACCCAAGACTAGACGAAGGGGACCATTGGTGATGAAGTTGGATAGCCCAAAGAGGCTCGAGGATTAAAGAACTTCAACAGGCATCTTTCACCGTATCACAAGAGATAACCACGGCTGTGTAGCTGTGTAAAGAAGGCTTGCATCTAATCTTAGAAAAATCTTAGCTAGCATCAACCGAAAGAAAACAGAGATTTCTAATATTTAGTTAACAGGAATATCTTAGCTTGCTAGGGACATAGCGCCACCATCACATGTAAAATAGGTTCGCAAGAAGATGGTTGAAGAAAAAAAAAATGGTGCAGCAGTTGAGTCTTGAGAGAGAAGAAAGGTGCGAGAGGAAAGTTGCAGGAGATATCGCCACAATGGTATTTTCATTAAAAAAATGTATGACACCCTCTGCCTATGTTTTTTATGTTTTTCTTCTTATATCTGTAGAATTGGAGTTTAAGCATAGTTTTTTCATAAGAATACCTAATTTCTATTGGTTTTTTAACTTTTTACTTTGTTTTCCAATTTTCCCTTTTTCCATTACCAATACGAAATTTCATTTTTCATTTGTCTCTTAGTGCACAGTTGTGTAAGCATCTTTTCATTAGAAAATTTGAGATATTTGCAGAAATAAATAGTCGTGTAGTTTGGTCCAACCTTCTTTTCATGCAAACAGTACCTCAAAAAATGTGGGCAATTTTTGCAGAGAAGTTGGGAAGATCTTTCAACTTTGTAAGGGCGCGCACTCACACTCTCTCCCTCTCTAACCCTAAAAAAATGAGGATCTCATATGCCCAATTCCTTGTGGATTTACAAGTTCCAAACATGTGTTTTTCACGATTTTTTTGAAAGTAAATAATATAGTTTTTGAGAATTTGAGAAAGTAAATCGTGGATTTTACAAGTAAAGGAATTAATGGTTGTTTACTACTTGATTCTTTAGTTTCACCTAAGAGATTGCTTGGATTAAGGGAACATTACGGAAGATAGAAACTTCTCTTTAGATAAACCTTGTTTCATTTGGATTTCTTTAATAGAAATTAAGAGGCAATTCTCCTCTTAACAACCCTTTCCAGAAGTTGGAGAAATGATTTTCTTTGGAGTCGTTTATTTGCACTCATGTGCATATGTAAATAATTCACAACAATAATTGTCATATATGAATTTGTTCATGCTCATTTATACGCGTGTGAATGAGGTGTAAAAATAGTGTATAAATAAATCTACTTTCATACTCAGATTTTCACACATAAATATGCCTAAAACACTTAACTTCTCCTGCTTGCAAAAAGACGCCAGAACATGCTTTACACAGTGATTGCATTTGGTTATACAATTGGTCAAACTTTTATTTATTTTTTTAATTCTTATAGACCTCATATTTGTAATCCAAACCATTCAATTTGTTTACTAAATAATAAATCCCAATACCTTTAAGCTGATTATCGTAGCTCTTTATAGTTTTTGAGTAGTTTGCGATTAATTCTGAAGAGCTCTAACCTATAAATCTAATTCGGTGCACTTTTATGGGGCTCTAATTCATAATCCAAACTATTCAACATCCTCATACGAATAATGAGCATCAAGATGTATAGTTTCGTATCTTAAAATTCATGGATTTTGATAAATTTATGAAAAAAAATTCCAAACATCTAGATACAATAAATTTTTTGGATGGATTCATTTACTTATGTGAAAATGGGGATTTTGACAAATATGGTACTATGTTTCACATGTGATCTCCAACCCCTCCCGTGCATGATAACTTCAACAAAAAAATATGGCATTTTGAATAGCAAAAATATCTTATATTTTCACGGACAATTTAGAGAGGAGTATTCTGGAAAAACAACAAAGCTGATTTCGCTTGATTAATCTTCAGGCCCCGACTCCTTGGCAAATAGATTGAGAATGGAATTGTTAACATTAAATAAAAAAAGAGGAGGAGGTTCTCAGCCAAGTTCAGTACTCTGATCCTGTCCCCTCGAGCCCTGAGAAGGGGAAAAATGAAATGATAGGCGTGTTTATACATCTCTAGAGCCCCAGAACACTTCTTCGGCCTTCAGTCGGGAATCAAACAGGGGTAGGGAGAGAGAGCCCTCATTTTGGTATATAGATCATATGCTTTGATTAGAAAATACAAAGAGTACAGTGTTCATCGTGGTTGTAAATAAAAACAAATAAGAGAAAAGTAATACAATACAACACTAAAATCACACTTATACAGTTCACTGCTCTTGATAAGGACACACCTTAGTTCAATCAATGGGGAACATGTCATATGAAATGCCTATCGCCCGTCTTCCAATGTAGATGAGAGACTGTTCTCTAAACTATACTGCCCACTGGCTTCACTAGTGAAACCACGTGATGCTCCACCCAGTAAGCTCTCATTCTCCTCAATATTGTTATTGACCCAAGGATGGTCTTGAAAGCCTCTCAACCCTTGGAGCTCCACCACTACTTCCTTCATTGTAGGTCTTTCCTCCCCTTTAAGTTTCAGACATCTCTTGGCAAGTCGAGCAATGGCTATGAGTTGTGCTTCTTGACCCTCTTGTAGTACCTTGTGCTCTAAAACTTGAAGGATGCGATTCTCTTTCATTGCTGAAATGAAATGCATTGCTAGATTTCTCTCTTCTTGGGACCTATTTGGACATATTGGCTTTTCTGCTGTTAAAAGCTCTACAAGAACAACCCCAAAACTGTACACATCACTCTTGGCTGTTAATTGACCTGTTTGGAAGTATTCTGGATCCAAATATCCCAAAGTGCCTTGTACCAATGTAGTTATTTGTGTTTGATCAATAGGAACCAATCTCGAAGCTCCAAAATCTGATACTTTTGCAGTAAGATTCTCATCTAAGAGTATGTTAGAAGACTTGATGTCTCTATGAAAGATTGGAATTGACGCAGCAGAGTGCAAGTAAGCAAGTGCTTCTGCAGTTTCTATTGCGATTCTTAAACGATTTTGAAGTGACATCGATTGCGTGTGACTAGTTTCATGGATGTGGCTATAGAGGGTCCCGTTGGAAACAAATTCATATACTAGCAATGGGACTTGATCTTCTAAACAACATCCCAACAGTTTCACTACATTTCTATGATTGATTTGGGACAAAATGTCAACCTCATTTATGAACGGCTCAATTTGACTAGCATCCACCATTTTGGATTTCTTAACTGCAACTGTTCTGTTATCGGGCAAAGTTCCTTTATAGACTACACCATAACCTCCATGGCCAACTATCCTATTAAGACTGTAATTCTCTGTAGCTCTTCCTAGCTCTTCTGTAGTGAAGATTTTGAATGATTCAGCTCTGTGCGAAGAGATTTTTTGTTGCAGCAACAAACCGCCATTTTGGTGAAAGAATTTCTCCTTGAGTTTGATCAGTTTTCTTTTTCTCCATAACCAACATGTCCAAGTACTACCAATGAATAGAAACAAGAGGCTTAAGCCAGTCCCTACATAAAGGTTCATAGAGTTTAAATTTACAAATACTTTCCAAGATGGTGGATACGCTAGTAAACATGTATATATATAGGGTAATATTCAGGTGAGAACTGTTCTCACATATTATGTAAGAACTTTTTTGTGGAGCCCAATTGTGGGCCCCATTTGGGGATGGGACCTGGGGGGATGGAAAGATCTATGTGAGACCACTCCAAGTATCAAGTTTGGCCCCAAACCCATGCCCCTAACCCCTTCATCCGTGGCCCACAAGTTTAATGGCTTTATATTCAAAAAAATATTCAACCCTCGATCAAACGGTTCAGTTCATTCGGATGTGTGTCAATCCTTGGGATTGGTGACTATCAGGGGGCTCCCTATTGGTTGCTAGGTTTGGATGGGTTGCTAGTTGGGCCCCACAAAAAAGTTATCATATAATAGTTCTCACTTGAATATTTCCCATATATATATAGAATGTTGGGCTCAGGAAATTTTATCTGAGGTGGCCACTAGGTAAAAACCAAAAGAAAATTAAGAGGGCCATTTGCAAAAGAAAATTAGGAGGGCCATCATCACGTTTTTGTGCTTCATCTTTGAAAATTTCCAACATTCAACAACTTTGTCTCTTACTTGGACTCGGTTTGGGCTTTTTATCTGGTGGGCTGCGCTCAGTCCTCCTCTCCTGATAAGTACTTTTGGAATGCCAATGGCTGGCAAAAGCTGGCCGATTTAATTGATTTACACAAAGGAACATGATAATTTGCTAGGGGCTCAGTTAGTCAGTGAGGCTTAACTTTCATGATGTGGATATAGGCTATAATATCAGACCTAATATCAGGTGGGCTAGCTGGGCTTGAACATGCTTAAGCCCTGCCCAGTCTTCCTCAAGACAAGAATAGGCTACCTTTCCTGGCAAAGATTTGAGGGTGTTACCTAAACAAACTTTGAGGACTGGAAATTCTTTAGAATCCTTGACGCAGCCATCTTTATTATAAGGATCACCATGGGTACCCTCTGGGCAAGTGCAGTTGAAACTTCCTTCCGTGTTGTTGCAATTTCCTTTGCAAGGATTTTTTGTTTGATCTAGACACTCATCAACATCTGCAGAGCCAACCATAGAAGTCTTAGAATTCCTAAGAATTCGATTACATGAAATACACGGATCCAAAGCGACTTTAGTTGTTGAATTGTACGTGGTATACTTTTCTAATTAACTAGTTACAATTTTTTATACATATATTAATTATTCTGATGGCGGTCGTCGCCATCAAAGCTGGAACACAGAAACCCTAAACCCTAATGACAAAATAGTCATATGAAAATGACTAGAGAAATCAAAATGGAAAACAAGAAGGTAAATAGGGAAGTCAATACCACCAATTGCTCAAAGGATTAGACTCGCAAAATCCTTGTATGGGCCCTCTATCTTGGTTCGATTGGTACTCGTGCTCGTTCTACTCGATCTGTACCTAATTACCCATTTACTTTAATAGTACTATAAGATAATGATTTTTACAAATGGAAAGTGTGCGATCATTTACCTCTAATACTAGTGTGTAAATGAGAGGCCAGAAATGACATCATTTTCCCCCCAGTTTCAAAGATCATTTATGCATTACATGTGTAAATGATTGTAAACAAACGTAATGATAAAATAATAATTTTTACAAATGGGAAGTGTGCCATCATTTACCTCTTCTACAAGTGTGTAAATGAAAGGCCTGAAATGACCTCAATTACCCATCATTTTCAAACACCATTTATGCATTACATATGTAAACGATTGCAAACAAACGTGATGACAGATTAATATTATGTATGCGCGTCATCTACATTTACATAGATGAGTGCAAACAAATGACCCTAAATTGATTTTCACAAAGTGAAATTTATTGAGTCTTTCAGGCCCTTCTTCATGTCAAGGCCCTTTTGGGTGTTACTTTAGCACACGTGTTACTTAACAGCCCTTCTACTCTCTTTTCATATGACAAGCAACAAGAGGGGTGCACAAAGAGTTTGATAGAAGCAATAAAACACCAAGGTGAAATATTCCTCTTAGTTATGACCAAGGAAGTGCGAGATTTGTGTTGGAAAAATACTTAAAGAAGAATGTGTAATTTGAAAATAAATAAACAAATAACTAAATAATATAATAAGGGTAAAGTGGAGAAAATAAAAATGGGCAAGGCGCAAGGAATAACCTAATGCTTTCTTAAAGATAATATTTTTCCTAGATGCTGGCGGTATGCAATGGAAAATTTCTCCCCAGGATACAATGTCCAACTCTGTCTTAAGTCTGCACACAAGAGATACAAATATGGACTCTCTCAAAAGGACATAAAATTGAAAACAGTTTTCTTGGAAGAAAAATAAGAATTTGAGAGGGAGTTGTATATAGGAATAGCATATGTATATTTCTTTTTAAAAAACCCAAACATGAGGCCTTGTTGTAGAGTTTGGGAAGAAAAAGAGCCGCTAGAGAGATTAACGAGGAAGAGAGTTATGAGAAAATAGTCATTGGAGGATTTATGAGAAAAATAGCCACTGAAAATTTATGAGAGAGAGAGAGAGAGAGAGAGTTACTTATCATCAGTTTTCTCATTATTTCTCTTGCCCATTTAAATCCCCTCCATCATTTTCTTTTGTTATTTATTTTTTGAGAAAATATATAATAATTTATTTTCTTTTCTCTTCCATCAAGAGAGTAAAAGACAGGTTCCTATAATAAGAAGGTAATCCTCACTAAGTTAGTAGCTTGGGAAGAGGAAGCTGGTACTTCTTGTGATTTTTTAAATTATATTGTGCATCCTTTGTGTTTATGAATTTCCAGTGATTCTCGTAGAGGAAGAGTTTTTCTTCTCCCCAACAAAAAGAGCATGTTAGGACTTGACGGCATGCATGATGTAGTCAACCAATGTAACCATTCTATTACCATGCGCACATATATAAGATTAGATTAACATTGTTATCTATAATAATATGTATGGGAATTTTTAAAGAGAGAAATGGTTTCTTACATTTTGAGAAAAGAAATCCTAATGAATACTGCTAATGATGAAGCAAAAACGTTCACATACACCTATACCAAACACTCATCCAATTTGATCATTATTGGACTGATATATACCATCAGATTTAAGGTGAGGTAAAGCCTTCGTTATCTAGACAAGAAAAGAATAGGGGTCATATCAAAAGTACACAAATTTAAAATTTCCTCAAAAGAGAATTTTACCTGAAAAAATACTTAATGTGGCCATTGAACTAAAACAGGCAAATTAGCCAATTATGCACCAAATAGGGCAATTAACCCAAAAAACTTTTACTATTTTTTTTAGGGCCGATATCGACCCTCATTTTATGTGTTGATGGTTGATGTCGACCTTGTACAGGTAGGAAAAATAGTTTTCCCCAACTTCTTCCTTCTTCCTCCCTTCCCCAAACCCAACATCAAAACCAGCACAACCCCAAAAAAATTAGATCAATTCAAACAAAGCCCAAAACCCCAAACTCCCTATATGCTAATTAAAACCCCTGAAACCCACTCTAAGCCCCAAAACCAAACCTTGAAGCCCTCATCGAATCAAAGGAAGAGGGGGGAGTAAAAGACCTTATAGAGAGGAACTCAAGTTGACTCCTATTAGACCAATGGACAGACTCTCTTTCTTTTACCTCTGCTGCCAAGTTTGTCAACCGACCCCAATGCTATCGTTATCATCTTCAATCACATTAAAGACCCAAAATTTGCAATCAAGTTATTTTGGGTAGTTGGGTATGGTTGATTAGTTTCCATTTCTAAGTAATTGGGGTTTACTCACTCCACCTACCTTTGCTCCCCGTCTTCAATGGGAGCACGTAGCTGACACCCATCGACCTATTTGCTATTTTAAATCTCTCAAGGCGCTTCAATTCAAACAATCCATATCAAGAAATTAAAAACAAATCTCTTTTAGACAATGAAATGGTATGATTGGGTCAGAGATTGGGTCTCTATCTTGTTGTACTATTCAATTAATGCTTGGGTTTTTAATCTCAGCTTTCATTCCAGTTGAGTGAAAGAAGACACGGAGAAAAACCAAATCGTATGGGTTGGGGAAGATAGGAAGAAGGAAGAAGACGGTAAAAACTATTTTTTCTACCTTCCCAAGGTCACATCAACCCTCAACACATAAAATGAGGGTCGATATCTACCTTCAAAAAGAATGGTAAAAAAAAGAAGGGTTTTTGGGCGAATTTGCTTATTTGGTTCATAGTTAGCTAATTTTTCTGTTTCAATTCAATGGCCACATTTAGTGTTTTTTCAAGTAAAGTCCTAAAAAAAAAGAAGTAAAAAAGCAAGTTCCTTTCTCCATTAAATGATAATAAAAAATCATCTTTTTACACAAAATTTTTTAAAAAATATCCTATTTAGAGCATCTCCAAGAGATATTTTAAATTTGGATATGCCTTTTAAAAAATGAAGGCCGATGTGGCTTGTGTAATTTGGCATATGTAACTTGGCAACTCCAAGAGAGATGTCAAATACAAATGCGAGTGGCCCATAATTATTATTTTATTCAAAAGAAAGATTTGCACCAAAAAATTCAAATGCAAGTGGGCCCTCACCATTATTTTATTCAAAATTAAGATTATTTTGATGTATGCTTTTATGGTATGCAAGTGGGCCCTCACATGTTTCAAATGCCATGTAGGATATGATGAAGTATCTGTTAGAGAATATCTCATATGTCATTTAGAGCTATTGGAGATTGATGTGGCCATTTGAAGTATCTGATGGAGTTGCTCTAATGCCATGTTTGGCATCTCTACTCTTTTTCTGATAGGCTATTTAAAATAGAGCTATTAAAAAAAGAGCTATAAAAAAAAGAGGGCATTTTAATTTTAGAGGAATTGCCTCTACGTTTTTTAGAGCCCATGCCTCTAGTTTTCACATGTCCAGAAAGTGGGCATTTCAATTTTAGAGGATTTGCCTCTACTCCTCTAAAATAGGAAGAGAATAAAGTCATTTACCAAACGCTCTAATTTTTCTAACCTCTGTCCGATTTAGACAAATAGACAAATAGAGGTGAAAAATAGAGATACCAAACATGCACTAAGTCTCTAAAAACAAAGGACCATCACCCCCTTATATTTTATTCTCTCTTAATTTGATGCTTCACCTCAATTTATATCAATTCACTATCCATCCAAACACGCCCTAAAAGATAAAGAAATCACTATCTAAACTTATAAATTTCATTTTCCATAAATTGAGGGTTAGGATGATTTGAGTGGGATAATTTCTGATCTACCCCTACTTTCTCCATCTAGAAGAGTGCTATGTCCCATCAGGATTCAGGACCCATTGCTTTTCATACGTTAGGCAGTGAGAAAAAAATAAAAAGTGGGATAATATATTATCATCATACCTTGGCATCCTCCTTGGATATAAGGGTTCCCTTTGTAACCAGATAAGCAATTGCATCCATATCCAAGATTATCAGAATAATTGCAATAGCTCTTCTCACAGCGACAAGCATAGTTCGTCTTGTTAGCTTTAGCTATTTCGCACGTCTCATTCGCCGCCATCCAATCCAGCACCACAGGCACGGTTTTGCTTCTATTCCAGAAGTTATATAAGTGGAGATCAGACACTGAGAAGTTGAATTGATCCTTGTCGCCAAGGAAGGAGTAGCTGCATCGATTGAACTCCCAGACTTCGCTGTGGTTGCTGAAGCTTTCAAGGGTGACCTCGAACTTCTTCATGCCTGCCGGGATGGAGGACTGGCAACAGCCGATGCCGTTGCAGGAGCCGTTGGTGACACTGGCCTCGTCCTTGCAATATGACATGCAACCGCTGGTGAAGACACGGCCCCATGAGCCACTGATGTAGGCCTTGTTGTCGCATCCGACGGCAATTAATTTGTTGCGGGTGTCGGAGAATGTGAAGGGTCCCATCTCGTAGAGGTTCATCCCGGTGGAGAAGCGGGAGGACGAGGTCCCGTTTTGGGAGTAACAGTCCCAACCAATCCAGCTGGTGACAATCATTTGTCCGAGAGTAGAGATGTGTAGGACCTCAAGTTCTCCCCAGAAGGGCTTTGGGCCGTCTGTCTCTTTATCTTTCCTGCATGTGAGATTGAAATATTGATTTCTGTAGCAGCTGGGGTCGTCGATGCCAAACGGGTAGGGAATACTAACATTACCACACTGATTTTGGCACCCGGGATCGGGGTTCACGGCATCTGCTGCTGCTGCTATAGAAAGGCAGCAGAAGATCTGAAGCAAAAAATGCATACTCATCTCTCTCTCTCAAGTCTCAATGAGGTTCTTACTCTCCTCTTCGTGGATGCATTGCTTTATTGCTCTGAAACGTTGTCTGGGCCCCGCCAACTGTGACGTTTTGATTATTTTATTTATACAAATTATTTATTTTATCATTATTATTATGTAATTAATTGTATTTTAGTTAAATACGCTATTAGTCTAACTGAGGACCACGTTAGGTTTAGGTTTGGTGAGTTACGCTTGTGGGATAGGTGACTTGACCCATAGTTAACCCAAGCCCAGTTTAATGAGTATAATTCTTCTCTAATTAAAACTCATGTTCTCTTCCATCATAAACTTTTATCTATTTAGAACCCTAAATTCTATTCTTTTTAGAATTTAAGTTAGATTATAACTCCTATTTCCATTCCTTATTTATAAAATACCTTCGTACTATTTTTTTCTCCCACACACCTCTCTCTCTTCCAACTTTTCCCTGGGATATCACTTAGGCTTTGGCAATAAGAATTCTAAACCGTCTCTCTCAACTGCGGACATCAGGCAAGTATCTAATTATGATTTGTAGATCTAATACTTATTTTTCTCTTTGATTTGTGTGTAAATGCATGTAGAAGCCCTTTGATGCCTTTTCTTATGATAATGTGGTTATGCGATTTTTGTGTTGTCACGAGATTATAGACATTAAGGAGGGGTTGATTTAGTCAATTTTCCAATCCATATGTTGGACTGTGGGCCCAGGTGAGCCACTGGATATAGATGACCCCTGTCAATTGGGGGGGAGGGAATCTATAATTTGCAGTTGTGTAGTACAGGCATGGTGGGCCAGGGGTTTTATTTTGCAGTTATGTAGTACAGGCATCCAGTTGAGGTCATGTGGTGAATTTCAGTGCACTGTAGGGATATTGACTATTGGATTGAAGTACATGCGAACCAGATTCAGAGGTTTTTCCCCGTAGGGTAATATTTAGTAATTTTTTTCTTTTTTATTTTAATGCAAATCTATAATTTTAAATTAATATAATATCGTACGGAAGGAATATTGTGATATCGCACGGTTGGGCATTTCAGTCCATTAAAACTGTATGAAAATCAAAAGGAGAAGTTTCCCAACTTTAATCACGAGAAGAGGTTATTAATGGCTAATGGCTAATGGCTAAAGGTTACCTACCATCATAAAGGTGGGAAACCCCGAACTGGGACCATACAACCATATTTTGTACAATGACCAATTCAGTCGTATGTAAGTATCTTTATAAGTAGTCTACGAAATCTCACTTCAATTGAAATGAGATTTCGTAGACTACTTATGAAAAAGGTGGTCTAAAAAATGTGAAGCCTTATAAAGAAAATGTAAGCCCCTATGGTTAAATCAATGATCAGATGCAATGGGCACGGTAATAGGACGGTGGGATAGGGTCGGTTAAATCAAAGGTCCACAATCTTTCTTGAATAGGGCAGTACTGCTGCTCTTAGCTCCCTCCTCTACTATATGATAAAGATCAAGTTGGGCCACTTTTATCCACTTTTATTTACTTTATTGGTACCTAGCTTAGCAGGGCTGGGACCCAACTCTCTGGTCTCGGGTAAAGTGAAGGAGCCATGAGATGAAAAAAGTATAGTTCAAGAGTGAAAAGGTGACGGCCCGGTAAGAAGTAGGTCTCTTACCATTAATGATGATATTTGGGCAACCGACACGTAGTTGGAGAATTGGCTGTAGTTGAGGGTCTTGTTTGCGCACATTTATAACTCAAAATTCAGTGCGACAAGCTATAGGTAATCACAACCACAGATGTAAAATTATTGGTTGTACTCGCTTGAATTTGACAGCTGTCATAATGATCACAACAACCACAGATGTAAACTTTTTGGTTGTACTCGCTTGACTTTGCCCGCTCTCATGATGAGTCAAGTCAAGTGAAGTAAAGTCAAGAATCATCACCATCGAAACGATGATAGCTGTTCCTGTTTTACAATACGAGTCTATTTGTGCGTACTTTTCTCACCGTTTCGGTGAGGGACACTTTTATTATGAAAAATTTTTAAATGCAAAGTACCTCATCCTATATATTAAAAAAGATATTTTGTACTTGAAAACTTTCTATAATGGAAGTGTCGCTCACCAAAATGGTGAGGGAAGTATGCATAAGAAGACCCTCCATTATAAAAAGGGAAAAGAGCATAATAGCTATATGTACTTTGGTATTTTAGACTAAACCTACATGTAGTTCTAATTAACATGCAAATATAGACGACCGTGACGGAAAATAGGAAATGGCGAATCTACCCTTTCATATATAAGATGTTTTTTCGCAATTTTGGTTCATTTTCATCTCTTTCGCTTGCGGCTAGAGTTCATCTTCGTTGGCGATTTTAGCAGAAACCGCCCCTCCTTCCTGGTTGTACTCGCTTGACTTTGTCAGCTATCATAATGATCACAACAACCACAGATGTAAAATTATTGGTTGTACTCGCTTGACTTTGCCCGCTCTCATAATGAGTCAAGTCAAGTGAAGTAAAGTCAAGAATCATCACCAACGAAACGATGATAGCTGTTCCTGTTTTACAATACGAGTCTATTTGTGCATACTTTTCTCACCCTTTCGGTGAGGGACACTTTTATTATGGAAAATTTTTAAATGCAAAGTATCTCATCCTATATAATAAAAAAGATATTTTGTACTTAAAAACTTTCTATAATGGAAGTGTCTCTCACCAAAATGGTGAGGGAAGTATGCATAAGAAGACCCTCCATTATAAAAAGGGAAAAGAGCATAATAGCTATATGTACTTTGGTATTTTAGACTAAACCTACATGTAGTTCTAATTAACATGCAAATATAGACGACCGTGACGGAAAATAGGAAATGGCGAATCTACCCTTTCATATATAAGATGTTTTTTCGCAATTTTGGTTCATTTTCATCTCTTTCGCTTGCGGCTAGAGTTCATCTTCGTTGGCGATTTTAGCAGAAACCGCCCCTCCTTCCCGGTTGTACTCGCTTGACTTTGTCAGCTGTCATAATGATCACAACAACCACAGATGTAAAATTATTGGTTGTACTCGCTTGACTTTGCCCGCTCTCATAATGAGTCAAGTCAAGTGAAGTAAAGTCAAGAATCATCACCAACGAAACGATGATAGCTGTTCCTGTTTTACAATACGAGTCTATTTGTGCATACTTTTCTCACCCTTTCGGTGAGGGACACTTTTATTATGGAAAATTTTTAAATGCAAAGTATCTCATCCTATATAATAAAAAATATATTTTGTACTTAAAAACTTTCTATAATGGAAGTGTCTCTCACCAAAATGGTGAGGGAAGTATGCATAAGAAGACCCTCCATTATAAAAAGGGAAAAGAGCATAATAGCTATATGTACTTTGGTATTTTAGACTAAACCTACATGTAGTTCTAATTAACATGCAAATATAGACGACCGTGACGGAAAATAGGAAATGGCGAATCTACCCTTTCATATATAAGATGTTTTTTCGCAATTTTGGTTCATTTTCATCTCTTTCGCTTGCGGCTAGAGTTCATCTTCGTTGGCGATTTTAGCAGAAACCGCCCCTCCTTCCCGGTTGTACTCGCTTGACTTTGTCAGCTGTCATAATGATCACAACAACCACAGATGTAAAATTATTGATTGTACTCGCTTGACTTTGCCCGCTCTCATAATGAGTCAAGTCAAGTGAAGTAAAGTCAAGAATCATCACCAACGAAACGATGATAGCTGTTCCTGTTTTACAATACGAGTCTATTTGTGCATACTTTTCTCACCCTTTCGGTGAGGGACACTTTTATTATGGAAAATTTTTAAATGCAAAGTATCTCATCCTATATAATAAAAAAGATATTTTGTACTTAAAAACTTTCTATAATGGAAGTGTCTCTCACCAAAATGGTGAGGGAAGTATGCATAAGAAGACCCTCCATTATAAAAAGGGAAAAGAGCATAATAGCTATATGTACTTTGGTATTTTAGACTAAACCTACATGTAGTTCTAATTAACATGCAAATATAAACGACCGTGACGGAAAATAGGAAATGGCGAATCTACCCTTTCATATATAAGATGTTTTTTCGCAATTTTGGTTCATTTTCATCTCTTTCGCTTGCGGCTAGAGTTCATCTTCGTTGGCGATTTTAGCAGAAACCGCCCCTCCTTCCCTGCGATCGTTATATCCCTCAAGAATCTCTACCGATCATAGTCATAAAGACCATCAGCGCTTTCAGAGGTATGATCTCATGCCCTTAACTCTGTCTTTCATGTATATTGTGATGCATGTGGTGGTCTACAAATTGCCAAGGATTTAGGGTTTAGGGTTTAGAACAAACATCTTAATTTCACAGCTCTACATGCATGTATTTTGAGGATCTTGTTGATGGGTTTCCATGATTTATGTAAAGTTTGAATTAGAAAAGTGTCATTTTCTTTATCTCATATAGTGAATGAGGGTGATTTATGGACCTTTCGTTGTCTGATAGTGATGTTTATTGAAAATGGTCCCCTCTTGATGCAAACTATTTCTTCTTCTTTTTTTTTTTTAATGTTTTTGGTGGAATAGAATCCCCAACTATCTGCACCGTGTCAGCTACTTTTGTATACAGAAAATGGTGGCAGTCACACATGGAGGGGACCACAGTCACACATTATTAGCTTCACTGGTATCCATACTAGACATGTTCTTTTTTTCTCCATCCACCTTTTCTTTTCTCTCTCTTGACAAGAGGGTATGCCTATCCAACAAATAAGAATTATTAAAATTGATGAAGGAAAGATCAAAACAAAATTTTGAGTTGAATGAAGTAACAATTGATACCATTGTAAATTTGGGATGAGACCCACCAGACTAATGGCCTAGATCTCACATATCTGATCTATATTCAATCCTGTGAAGAAAACAAGTAGAATATCTTTGGTTCTAGTTGAATCAAGGTAAAAAAAAAAAAACTAAGAAAAATTTAGAGATGAAAACACTGTAAATCAATACACTTTGAGACAGTTTTGTCCACTATTCTCATTTCAATTTCCTTCTCCTGACTTGGTCGGGTTTTTTGGCATGGTCAAGTTTTATTGAACTCATGGATTTGTAACACATGGATTTTTCTTTGTTATTATACATGAATTTGCCTCAAATAATTGTCGTTTACATCCAAATGTTGTTTGATGAAGTTATAATTCAATTCCACCATGGTGGTTATTTTACAGACCCACCAAATAGCGTATACATTGAGGGTGTAGTAGATGAAATCACTGATTTTGATATTGATAAAGCATCATTTTTTGAGTTCAGAGATTATGTGATAGAATTAGGGTACCCAGCGAACAGTTCAATATATTTTAAGGTATCGGGATTGGATTTTGATGGTGGTCCGAGGCGGATTAAATCAGACAAGGATGTAGTTGCTCTATTAGAACATTATAAGGATAGTGAATTGTTGACTATTTATATAAAGAGGGGACATGAACCTTTGATGGTAGTGTCACCTAAGGAGAAGATCTCGTTGCAAAATATTCACAGCGAATGTCCCTTGAAGCAATTACTTGCAGCAGAAGTTGCATCAGCTGGCAGGAAACTCCACTGTGAGGAGGACTATGGTGCTGATGTTGAGGATGAAACTGCAGCTGATGAAGGCAGTGATGATGACCAAAATCAGCAACATGGTCGTCATGATGACTCTAATGTTCATCACCATCCTGATATTGATGATGATCATAACCAGCAGCATCAATTAAATGATGACAGTGAGGTTGAAAGTGAAGAACAAGGATTTGATCCTGATGAGCCTCCGAAGTTACAGGAGGATGTTGAGAAGCCTGAATATGAGGATATCTTCAGGGGATCTTGTGAAAAGGAAAAACAATCTCATGAAGTTGAGAGTGTAGAAGAAGTGCAAAAAGCAAACCAATAAGTACCAGTTGATGAGAATTGGATTACAAATGATAAGGGTGGGGATAATATTCACTCTTTATGCAGCTCATCTGATGAGAACAATAGGGCTAAATGGCCTGAGTTTAATGAGCTGATTGATATGGAGAATCCTCAACTGAAGTTGGGTATGATATATTCAAGTCCACAAGTTTTCAGACAAGCACTTGTCAAATGGACTGTAAGGCAGGGTTATGACATTAAATACTTGAAAAATGAGAACAAGAGAATCACGGTTATCTGTAAATATGATTGTGGATTTAGGATTCATGCATCACACATGCAGGGTGAGAAGACATTTCAAATTAAGACATTCAAGCCTAAACATGAATGTGGTATAAGGTTTCTGAATCACTTGGCAATTTCCAGTTATATAGCTACTAAATACCAGCAGAGGATGAGTGACAATCCGAAGTGGTCAATTCCTGCAATGCAAAAAGAGCTGAGAAGAGAACTGAATGTGGATTTGTCGAAGCATAAGTTTTATAGAGCCAAGAAGAAGGCATCAGATAATATCTCTGGAGATATTAGAGTCCGGTACACTAGATTGAGTGACTATTGTCACTGTCCAGAAGTACAATCCCAACACAAAGATATATTTGTGGTGACACAAAGACCTCACATGGATAGAATTCCAAATTTCTAGAGATTGTACGTCTGTTATGAGGCACAAAAGGTAGGGTTCGTAAGTGGATGCAAACCCATAATTGGTCTAAACGGGTGCTTCCTCAAAGGTAGTTATGATGGACAAGTGCTTACTGCAGTGGGTAGAGATGGGAATGAGAATATGCTCCCAATTGCAATGTCTGTTGTAAAGGCTGAAAATTTGGACTCATGGACTTGGTTTTTGAAATCATTAATTGATGATATTGGAGATGGGGATGACATGGGCTAGATTTTTATGTCTGATAGACAGAAATGGCTTGAAGCAGCATTTGAGATAGTAGTTCCTACTGCTGAAATCAGACACTACCTGAGGCATATGTATAATAACTTCAAAAAACATTTTAAAGGCAAATTGTTGAAAGATGCTATATGGGCTGCAGCATCATGTGGATCATCCAGAGAATTTGATAGTCATATGCGGAGAATCAAAGAGATGGACCAGGCTGCATATAATTGGTTGATAGCTGCTAATCCAAACAGGTGGGCCAGATCTCATTTTTCTTGCAGGGCCAAATGTGATGCAATAATAAACAACCTCTGCGAGTCTTTCAACGGTTACATACTCGAAGCAAGGGAGAAATCAATAGTTGGTTTGCTTGAGTGTGTGAGGAGGAAGCTTATGACCAGAACTCAAGTGAAGTTAAAAGAAATGACCAAATATGATGGGACACTCTGTCCAGGGATATTGGAGAAGTTGGAAAAGAATAGGGATGACAGCAGACACTGTTTTTCCAACTGGTCGAGCAGAGGTGAGTTTGAGGTAGACTATTTTGCCAAAACTTTTGTTGTTAACATTGAGAGTAGAACATGTTTATGCATAATGTGGGATTTGACTGTGCTACCTTGTAAGCATACCATAACATGTATATATATGAATCAAGAAAAGCCTGAAGATTATATTCATGTATGCTACAGCAAAGATATGTATCTGAGGGCATATAATCATATGATACATGTTGTACCTGGCATGCTTGATTGGGTACAATGTGGAATGAACCAGTTGCCCCTCTATTATATAGAAGACCTGCAGGTAGGCCAAAGAAGTTGAGGAGGAGGAAGCAAATGAGTTACCTACTTCTTCTAGAGTTTCTAGAAGGAATAGAAAAATGACTTTTGTTAGATGCTTGAAAACAAGCCATAATATCAGGTCTTGTAAGGGACCAGTACATCCAAATTCAAGACTCTTTGATTCTGGATCACAGCCCATGCCACCTTTTTAGCCCATGCCAGTATCACAGCCCATGCCAGCTTCTCAGCCCATGCCCTCTTCTCAGCCCTTGCCAGCTTCCCAGCTAGCATCACAGCCCATGCCAGCTTCTCAGCCATCTTCTCAGCCCATGCTAGCACACAGGGTACAGTGTTTTCACCTATGTTTTATACTTCTAATTAGATTATATGTATTTAATCACTAAGGTCTTGAAAATTTTGATTGATCAAGGGAGAGTTAGACAAGCTTTTTATCATCCACTGCCAGCTTCACAGCCATTTTCATCAGCAAGTAATATAAGTGGTAGAGGGAAGTTACAGGCAGTGAGGTCTACATCAACACCCAAAGGTAGAAGGAGGATTGGAGCAGGAAAAGGCAGCTCAACTGCTCGATGTTCTGTTGGCTTGATGTCATGTTGATTCTGTTTTAAAAACTTTTTCTGGATGATATTATAAATTGGATTATGGAGCAGCATACATGACTATTTGGGTGATGGTGGTGTTTTAAAAAACTTTCACCAATTTGTTTTTTACTGTTCGAATTGTCTGTTTGGATGACAAGTTTTTATGGAGCAACATAGATGACAAGTTTTTATTGTTTGGATTGACTGTTTGTTAGATGATTACTATTTGGAGCAGCATAGATGACCCCTTTTTATTGTTTGGATTGACTGCTTGGATGGTGATGATTTTCTTTTTCCAGGTTAATTAAAGTTCAGAGAAAAATAAAGAGTAAACCAAACCAATACATGCATTGCCAAGCAAAAGAACACAAACCTATTTTCATAATGTTATATTCCAACTGATACATATGATCGTGGTAATTCCAACCCATCTATAGGGAACCAAGCTATCAGTAGGTAACACATGAACAACAAAAGCACAATTCTAGCCCAAGTCCAGAGTAACACACGTAGGTAACATTTTTTCTCTTCGACAAGCTGTCTTCAGTTCCCTCTCCAACACATCGATCCTATCCAATAGCTTCGGTACAAGCTCTATTTCTCCATCATCCCATTCAAAAAATCCACACGCTGGCTGGATCTGGAAAAAAAATTGAAAGAAAAAAAAGATTAATACTAGTGAGGGTTGACCAGACATCAAGAAGAACAATCAAATGGTTCATAGCATAACCCCAAATAGTGCACAACCAAGAAACCTCCTCCCCATGTTCCGTTGTGTTTGGGAAGTTCTCAAAGCAGCCCTATGCCCGCAGTGATAGGAACGAATTTCACCATCAAATTGAGAGTTTTGATCACGAGAGCAATAGGTACAGGAGTTTTGAGAGGAAGGCATTTTGTATGGCTGGGAAAAAATGACTGAGAACTACTCCCTATATCATTACCCTTTTTAAGGGATAGTTTCAGACTTCAAGGGCAAATGAGTCTTTTTGGATCAGTAATTTGCCGCCAGTATGCACTAGACACCATTTATACGGGCTACGCCGTTAATACTAATAGAATCCGTTCATTTTGCATGTTAATTAAAACTACAAGTAGATTTAGTACAAAATACCAAAGTATAGGGGGTACTCTGCAAAATGACCAAAGTCCACGTAGGTATTCTGCCTTTTTCCCTTATAAAAAATTCCTAGGATAAAGTTCTTTCTGACTACCCATTTAATAAAAATGACCCCTCATAAAGTGGTAAGGAGTGGTTGTTTTCACCTTGGTGCCTACGATTTGAAACCCAAATAAGCCATTAGGGGTGTACACGGATCAGATTGGTGCGAATTAGGTTAAATTCGTCACCAATTCATTACCTACAGATTGATGGATTTGAAATCCATCACCAATCCTTGTCTCCGATCCATAGAGGACCGGATCGGATCAGTTTAATTTGTTTAATCCGTTAAATCTCATGTTAAAGAAAGATATCAAACATGTTGTAAAGAGTTTCAACATACAAGATAACAATCTACAAAAAAAAAAAAATACAAATTACAAATATCGATCAGTAAAAATTTGAAGAGCAAGCTCTCAAGGCTATGGTGAAATTTGGTCTAGGGTTTCATTTGTTATACTTATATATAAAAGTGAATTAGATTTTGACCCCTGAAGTTTTTTCTTCTTTTATATTTTGACCTCCTAACTTATATTTAGACCCCTCAATTTTTTTTTATATTTAATGTCAACGGATCAAATTGAATCCGCGAATTGAGGGTGAAGTCCGTCACCGATCCGTTACTAAGGATTACAAGATTTTCAATCCGCTACCAATCAATTTACCTTCGGTTCGATTACAAATTAGCGGATTGGATCGGACCGGTTTTACGAATCGGCAGATTTTTTATGCACCCCTATATGCCACCTTTTTTCGTACATGTAGGCTCATATTTCCCTTGTGTGGGGTTTCTTCCCACATGTGCTTATTCTTTTTTTTATTATTCTAATGGAGGGTTTCCAACCCTTTGGGCTGAACTAATCCCTCCGGGTTATAAGAGAAACTGAATAAAACCCCTATGAGGCCCCACCCTTGTGGGCCCTCATTTGAATTTGAATATTATAAATTATAGTATTTATAGTTTAATTATACTAATTAATAGGGATTAGTAAGGATAGGTAGATATTTTCCTAAGTCTTAGCCTACTTTCTAGGAATTGGGCCTTGTTTAATTTATAGGATCTATAGGGTGTCTTTTGTAATTTTTATAGGGTTTTAGCTAATAGAGCCCTAGCTTGTAAATAAGTTATTGTGGGAGAGGTTTCCCCCACTTGAGAAGCTTCTAGAAACTCTCCAAAGGACCAAAATGCCCATGGCCTTATCTCTTTTCCATTTAAGCTAGAATATCCTTTTGGTCATTTCTCAAACCCTAACCTATATAAGCTAAACCCCCCTCACATTTCCCAAAAAAACCCTAATTCCAAAACCCTAGCTCATCTCTCATCTCTCATTTCCCCTACCACTCTCTCTAGAAACCCTAATTCTCAACCCTAGCAGCAAGGAGTAGTAGAGGATCATCCTCAATTTCAGCTACAATCCAACCTTAGGAGCTTGGATCTCTCTCTTATATTCTTTTTTCCTTGCAAATCCGGACTAAGGCAAGTACCTTATGCTAGATATCATAGAATGCATGTTTCCTTTCAATTGATTCTGAAATTTCAATTCATATAATGTTAGGATGCTTCTAATCACCCTTTTGAGCTTGTTTTCATGGATTTTGGCCATTGATGGATTAGTTTTTATCATTTGGAGGATCAATGGCCCATTTATTGTTGGGTGGATGGGCATTGGAGTGCTTTTATTGTTTTACATGTTTATGTGTTGAATGGAGGTGATTAGAGAAGGTTGGGATGGAAAATGGATTGAAGGAGTGAAAACCTAGATTTATGGGTCCTGTTGTAGGCGCGTGTACCCGGTCACCGACCTGCAGTCGGGTCAACCGGCGACACTGAATTAGAGAAAAATCAAGTCTCGGTTAAATCTCTGAGAACTCTCAGTCCAAAGTAACTGGTCAACCGGACCCTGTGCTCGGTCGACCTAATACACAAGAAACTCAGGGACTAACTGGAAGTGGGCATTTTCTCTCAAACCCATAAACCCAGTGTGCGCGGTCGACCAGACCCTGTTCTAGGTCGACCACAAAGGAAATTCAGGGAAAATGCTGAGAGCTGGGACATCCATTTAGATAGAAACTTAGTGTTTGCGGTCAACCACCAATGCCAAGAGGTCGACTGAACACACAGTGAGTTCCAGGATCAAGCCATG
Source organism: Persea americana (assembly GCA_029852735.1). NCBI lineage: Eukaryota > Viridiplantae > Streptophyta > Magnoliopsida > Laurales > Lauraceae > Persea > Persea americana. The sequence continues at coordinate 16,487,695 of CM056809.1, forward strand.
CCTGTCAGGTGCTTATCTATAGTTCCCAGTGTGCGCGGTCGACTAACCAGGCCAGGAGGTCGACCGAGCACACTAAACAAAGGGTCGACCTGGGAGTCAACATCCTGACTTCCCAGTGCACCCGGTCGACCGGACCCTATGCCGGGTCGACCAGATATACTGTATTCAGTGATTTTCCAGCTATCCGTTTCTGAGGTTGTGATCTGTTGTAGGCTCCATTGACCATCCAAATAGACTTCCATTGATGTGCTGATGAGTTCACAAAAGATACACTTTTATAGCATTATTTTATGAGTTTTCAAAGATAAAAGAACTCAAAACACTATTTTTAGCATAAAAATCATAAAGTTCATCCCCATCATCTTTGCTCATATCTTTCCATTATAGATGGTCATTTGTATGCGTTTATATGAGTTCCAATGGCTTCTATACTCTCAATTATATTAATTTCTCTTTGTAGGTGTTAATTGAAGATTAATTTGAAGATTAAAGTTGAGATTCAAGAATTAAAGAGAGTTAGAAAAAGTTTGGAAAGCAATTGGATGAAAAAATGACAAAGTTAGGCCAATAATAAAAACGAACATGATAGACCTAGGTTGGTATTTTGACCATATCGTTTTACTCGGGTGTCCGATTGAGGTGATCTCAGAAGCATTGGAAAGCTTGTTTAAAGATCTACAAATCATATTTCACAACATTTTTCCCAATTCGGACGTTTCTTGAGTCAAAATCATACATCAATCTGGTGACTGTTTTCTAACACGGGAATCACATACATATGTTCATATTTCCATTCTTGTGAAGTCCAACATTGGAAAGAAACCAAAAGAGAGCAAGGCAAATGTTTCTATATAAGGAAGGGAGCTCTAGGCATTAGATACACAAGCAAGGAGAGCCTCCTCCTCTTTACTTAAGCTATTCATGTAATTGAGAGCAAATTGTAGAGAGAAAGTGAGGAAAGCCTTGTAAAATTAAAGATTTGGAATGAAATTGAAAGCTTCTTCTCCAATGAGTGGCTAATTCCTTTGATTGGATCTTCTAGGTGAAGCTAAGTTGATCCTATTCCTTTTTCTTATGCTCTTTCTTTTAAATTCCCTTGTTTATGTGCTTAATATGTTATAGTAGATTTTTCTTCATTGCATTGTGCAACCTTCCATGCTTAGTTTCTTTATTAGCATTCTTTTTACTATCTATGCTTAGGTCTGACAAATCATGCTTAGGAGTTAATATCTTTTGATGGTTTATGCTTACTTTTGATAGATAGTCATTAGGAATCTTTTCTTTTATGAAGGGAAGAAAATCTTAACTATTAGATTGTTAATTTCTTTCTTAGAGCTTTAAAGTTATATTTTCCAAATCTAAGCATTGATTTGTAATTAGATTTGAGTATTATTTTTATTTTTTTGGAAAAGAGAAGAGCATAAGTGTTGGATTAGTGTCACTTAGTGGATTCTAGATGATTCAATCTATCCATTAGTATTGCTTGTTGTTTATTTTACTTACTTTAGTTTGATTCTATTCACACTCCTACACACTTATTCACTAGTTTTAATTCTCACACTCTATTTCTCTATTATTCACACCATCAATTCCATATTTGATTTTACACCACTTTAGCATATTTCTTTATCTCCATCCACTCATTTTCTATATTTCACTTGTTATTTTCACACACTTATTCATTTGATCTATCTAACATTTCTCCATTGTTTTTGTATTAACCTTGTTATTTTTCTTTTGTCATTAACTTTGTTACTAACATTGCTCTTGGTTTGTTCTCATTTTCTTTACTAATTTCTCTTTGTTATCTAGTTCTAGATTTCTTTTAGTTTGCATTTTTTATTTTCCTTGTTATTATCTAGTTTCCTGTTTCCATTGTTATTTTCATTTGAATTTGTTAGCTATATTTGAGTTGATACTCCTTTTCATAGATCATTGTTATTTTCTTTGTAACGATCCTCGTGGGAACGATATTCGGACTTCCATAGTTTATATTGCTTGAGACAACCGTATACTTGCGGGAAAATACGCATCATGTGCCAAGCACGAGTTGTGTGTCTGACTCAACCTTGACTCGTGGGGACCACCAAGTAGGGTTTAGGGATTGGAATTGTCGGTGATTCGATCCTTAAACATTATCGATGATGCCCGTAACTTTAGGGACACCAAACACAGTATCCATTAGCATCGGAGACTTCATTTGGAGATCAAATTAACTGATATGGCCCTGAACCTGGAAGTGAACCATTACTTAGGATGGACCTTTGATATTCCCCTTGATTCTCTTGATTTGGAGGTTGACCTCATTTAACACATCATTATCACTTTTATATTCTTACTGTTGCTTACACTTGCTAATTAAACGGAAAATGGAGGACCTGAACCTAGGATTACTTAGAGGTGACCTGGTGATGAGATTTGGGTAATCAATAACCCGTGTCTGTGTCTAAACGGGCCCTCATACTGCCAAAGTTGGATGGACGATACCCTAGGACGAAGATGTTAGTTTTAGGTGGACTTGTGACTCATTGTGAATGGGAATGGACTGATTGGTATTAGATTGAGATTGTAATCTCTCCTGAACTGTTTAGACTAAGGCCATGGCTTGATGGGCCTTAGTATGGGTCCAATGATTGGACGACTTGGATTGTGTTCCATGGTGTTGTAATGTACTTGGACCTATTAGGAGCTTGTTAGGACCTTGCTCACGCAAGGCAAGCCTAAACAAACTCAGACCTGTATATTTGTCTCCCTGAGTCGGCACTAACATTCACTCAGTTGTCTTAAGCTCAGTCTGTTAATTGATCATCACTGGTATCAGCTATTATGAGTGTTCATTAATGAGCGAGCTATTATGATGACCTATGTTTTAGACGGAAGGTGTGATACCGGGTCTAGTCTCCCTAAATGATGAGTGTTGTGAGATTGATGAGTGCATTTGCGAGGTTAGTCTTTCCCAGCGCTGTTGAGATTCCCCACCGCGACTGTGTTCAGTATGGGAGGGCCGCGATCTTGGAAGTTCTCGGATTTTCCGGGAAGTAGTGCGCCAACTTTAAGTACCTTGATAGAAATCTCGGTATTCAGAATTGGGGCGTTACAACTCCTGTGGACCCTAGGTGGTAGGACAAGTGGACTCAACCTTTGGTTCCTGAAGAGGGGGGAGCCGGGGGTCGATACCAAAACCTTTAACTCCAAAAGAAGAATGAACCCTGGTCCTGACCACTTGGCCAACTGCTTGAGGGTCAATACCAAGACATGTGCAGACTTTTTCCCACCTGAGTGTGTTGTTTCTCATATATGCGGGCTTTGTATTGGACCCTTTTGGCTAAAGTACCAAAAAAAATAAAAAAATAAAAAATCCTTTTATTGATCTTTCCATCTGACAGTGACCTTATCTTCAGAAGTAGAAATTTTCAAAGATCAATACTATGAGGGGCCATTTATTTTAAATGATTTAAACTTTTGACCGGAGTCACCCACTCCGGAGCCTCATAAATTTCGTGTGAGGAAGCAAGAGAGGATCAAAGTCCCCGACTATTTTTGGGATATTAAAAGGGGACTCAGACATTTATATATCTGCATAAATTTTGGATAATCTTTCAAAATAAGGCCATCTAGGGCCCGTTTGACATCCTTCTTCAGGAACATTTTCGTATTACTATGGAATTAAAATTGAGAAAAGATGTTTGGCTGCACCTAAACACATGTTCTCCCCAAACTTTCTTACAGAAATTTAATCCGTAAGCACAAGATATACGAAACGATCAACATCCGTTTTTTATCCGGAACGAATGGCTTAAAAAAAAAGCGGAACGCCGCCTCTCTCGTACAAAATCCTAGTCTACGGGCCCATTTGGTAACTCTAAAAATAAGTCCTTTTTTAATGGTTTAGAGCTTATTAATATTTTAGAGTCATTAGCAAAACTCTAATTACAATTTAAACTAAGAGCTTAATTTTAGAAATTTGTGGTTTAATGTGTTAAATATAAGCTGATGAGAGTAGCTTATATATCCAAACTTATTTCCCAAAGGTGAGAATGTCGGTAATTTTGGATCCATTGGACGAAAATGCCCTCATAACATCTCATACTAACACAAACACCCTTGGCAGTATTTTATGCGCTTGTCTCTACAGAGCATCGAGAAACAAGAGAAATGATTGCAAATGCATCTGCTCACATGTTGTCTTTTTTTTGTTATTGTGTGATTGATTAAAGAGGAATTTACGGGAAAAAATCTATTAGATGGCCGGTGTCATGGCCTCGGACCGGATTAGGGGTAATCATCGTCATTAGACTAATCAACCCAGGATCACGGCACAGCTCAAACGGGATTTTCCACGAGTTTTCACAGTGACGACTCCATACGGAGTCATACAAGGACAAGACTCATGTTCAATGAAAGCTTGTAGCAAATCATACAAACGAAATATAAGCAATAGGAAAGACATGCATCAAAGATAGGCGCATTCGTAAAATGGCATTCCCATATCATTATGTTAGAATATTTACACAAAAGTAAAGTTTTGTTACATCCCAAAATAAAGCCAACATTGGCTATTATATCAAAATCCCAAAATGCAATAACACTCTCCAAAATGTTCTGTCACATCCAAGCTTGAAGTCTTCATGACATCATCTGCGCACCAGACGTTCAAGTCCTACGACTCATCAGCGGCCTCTTGTGGCTTCGTCTCAAAGGGATTATGAGCAATACCTACATCACCATAGGGGTAATCTATTAAAGGAGTGAATAAATGGCACATATGGTGGGGGGGTTGGTTTGTTGACCAAACCACCTCTCAAAGGTTGGGGTTGTGGAAGTATGCGTAGTTTCTGTTTTTCAAGTCCAAGAACAACTGTTTGGGCACAAGATCTCTTTCATTTTTTTAAGGATGGATTTTTGCAATGTTCCAAGAGAATTGAATGGGGGCGGCTCATTCTCTTGCCAAAGTAGGGCACACCCATCCTAGTGAAGTTGTGTGGACAGATAACTTCTTGGAGTGGCAGATGGATTTGATATAGTCGGTGATTTTTTCCCTATCGTTGTGCTCTTATTATGTCTTTGTGGTTTTAGATAGTAGCCCTACTTTCAATAGAAAAGGGCCTGTTCCCGATGAATAATAGATAAAATCTCCTACTTGAAAATATAAATAATTCTTGAGCTTTTTGTATATACCCCCCTAAGGTTTGTAGGATTTGTAATTAGGTCCCTGAGGTTTTAGTATTTACAAATAGGCCCCTGCATTTTCATTTAAATACCTTTCGTGTCCCCAAAATCAATAGTCTTTAAACCACCATATGTTTTTAGAGCGAAATGTAAGGACCCAATCCCTAGGTCTTTATTGTGATTATTGTTATTATTATTATTGTTGTTTTTGCTATTTAATTTTGATCATAGATTGGATCATGCTTGGACCCCATCCATTCATTGAATTAAATTAGTGCTTTATGTAATTTCATCATATTTTGGGTCGGACCCAACATTGATGATGGAAATTAAATCTCAGTATACTTCATTTCATTAAGGGAATTAGACCTAGTCAAATTGGTGTGGATATTGTTAGCTAGAGCACTCTCTCCGCCTTCACAATCTTCCCTCCTAGTAGTACTCCATCTCTTCCTTATTTAGAGGGAGCTTACTTGCACAACCCATTTTTTTCCGTACCACCTTTCAACCTCTCTTCCTCTTATACTAGCTCTCTCTCTAGTTCTGTCCCTCAAGATTCTCTTGCAAAGAGTTCTCTTCCAGGTAACTCTCATTCCTCTTTCTCTATTGCTTTCTTCTATTTACTATAGTTACTTTTGGTTTATTTCCCATTTATAGTTTTTTCTGCTAGTACTGCATCTAGTTCTGTTTCTCTCCCTTCCTTTTCTTTTCCTTTTGATGTTTTCTCCTTTATTATATTTAGTTCTTTGTTTTCCATGATATGGTGTGATGCCACCTAAACCCTGTCTCCATCTTCATCTCTCTACCTCATGAATCTACCCAACCGAACAGGGCCCTGCCATTACTCTTCTCAATACAAAACCCATTTTCCTTTTTCTCTTTTCACAATCTACAGAACCGAAACTAACACACATACCCATGCCTATAACTCTCTTTTTTGACAACCAATTTCCATCCAAAGCAAATATGAATCAGTCTCTATTAAACCTAACCCACATTGCCTCTAACCATTGAACCTACCCAACTGAATTCATTGTCTTCTTCCCATCCTTGATTCTTCCTTGACATGGCCTTTCTTTTGTGATTCTGTTATTTTATTTCAGTCACTGTATTCTATACCCACATTTTGTTCTTTTAATCTACAACATCATCTCTACAAAGATTTCACCACCGAGACCAAGCAACCCTTATAAACTATAGGATCAAACCAGACTTGTATACCCACCTCACCTTAGCTCCCTTCATAGTCATGCTAGTTACATGACAAGGACAGAACTTCATCTTTTCAATCAGTTAACCACAAAGAACCCAGTTCCTGTTTTGTGATTTGAGCCATGTATCCAACTATTCTTCACTTCTATTCATGTCATCTCTTCCATACCCATCTATGCTTCCAAACCAAACATCAAAACTGAGAACCAATTCCCCTAAACAAACAGAGCATTAACAGAAATCCTAGCCAATGCACCTCGCATGACCCACCCCAACCATCCAATTTCACCTCCATTTCCATTTTTCAGAAATAAAATCAACCTCCTTGTCTCCTACCCATCTTGGAATCTTGATCCTCATGTTCTGCAACTAGAGAAGTTGTACCCACTTGTAGAATAAAAACTCTTAACTGAACTCAAATACTGACCCACCTATTGGATCCGAATCAAGGTCCAACCCACTTAATCTATAGCTCAGTTGTGTATTACTCTTTCACCATTTGCATGCATTATCCCTCCAGTCAAGCAATACATAAGGACTTACACAAATTGAAATTCATATCATCATAAATTGTGCTGCACAATCACCAAACCCAAGTTGAACTTACCTAACCAACCCAACAATTGACCTATGAACCCACTTAATCAAATCACTTGATCAAAACCTTAATTTTCATAACTCAAACCAACCCAGATCATGCCCACCTTTGCTTCACAAAATTGAACCCACTCGCATAACTTATTTACCATGGGCCCAATCCAAACCAAGCCCACTCATCACTTTTGTAGCTCATACCCCTAGGTTTGCACATTTACATAGTACTAATCTGTTTTCAAACCATCTTTAACAAGGACCCAAACTGAGTCACCACAGCATTCAAATTAGGCCGGGCTAAATCCATCATCCACCGCAAATCGAGGCAAATAACCTTACATGGTCCTCTAGTAGTTAGAGTTTTCAAACCCTTGCTTTCCAATATGTTAAATTGATATACAATCCTTCTGTTTCATGTGGGGCCCGATCCTAGCATCTTAGCTTATTTAGGGCCATTGATTTTATTGATATAACTGTACCTTTATAAACTAATTCGTGTACTCATCAATGATCAAAATTGTAATTATTGAACTTGTCCCATGTTCATTTGAGGCTACCTTGAGATATAGAAATTTTGATATGAATCCTTACTAGAAATACTTATATTATGGTTGGACTTCAAAATTATGACAACTCCATTTATGTTGGAAAAATTCTCTAAATCATATTTTTCTTAGAAACCTGAATTCTAAGTTTTATGGTCCACCATTGAATGTAAACCTTGATCTCTAAGGCATCATCCAACGTATTGGGCAACGCAATGTGGGGTCACATAAACGCGGACTTAGCCCTCTTTATGGTTATGACATTGGGGCCTGGGAACCCCTTTGTGCGTGATAACTAGACTGCAACTAGTCCCCTATGGCTTCGGGCCCTTATGTGTACATTATTATGTCTTCAGGCCCTTATATGTGTGATCATAATGTACCTGGTCAAGGCTTAATCCTGACGGGTACTTTTGTGTATTCTGACCATGAATATGCCTTTTCTTATATTAGATCATGTGATCTATAATTACTGCCAATATTCATGAATCCTTGCAAGATTATTCATGCACCATTGTTCAAATTATCTTGTTAATATTTCCTAGCATTTCAATTTTATTGGAATGCCCTTGAATTAACCGTATTTATTCATCGTACCCAAATTGCTATCATTTGATTGAATAATCGTTTGCTATAGCTCTATGGTTTGTTTACTTGTGGAGCTTTATGCTCATATGTGTATTATTCTTTTTTTCCTCAGATGTTGAGGTTGACTCTGATAATAAAGAATCTTAGCTTGGCAGGGACAAGTGAAGCTGAGAAGCGAACCTCTATTTAGCACCTTAGATTTCATTTTATTTGTAGTGGCTTAGATGGATCATGTTATATTTCTTTGGATATTTTGAGACTATTGAGCTTTGATATTATTGCTCAACTTAATTAACAGTGGTTTGTTCATTGATGCATTAATTTAAATCAGTTGATTTAGATTGTCCACATTATGCTTATTTAGGGGATTGACCCCTCATGTTCAATGTGGGACCGTCGTGTTCCAAAAATCTGAGGGTCCAAAGGATCTCTGAAGGGCGTGACACGAAATGACACTTTTGTCTATCTCTTTTATCCTTATATGCATAATTTCAAAGCTTGGACTCAAATTTTTTTTATAAAACATGTGACATTAACAATTGCACTTATTGGGAGAGAATAACCCTACATAAATTCATTTTTATATAACCAATATAGAGCTCATTTCATTAAATCCAAATTGATCATGAAGACAATCAATACTTATACTTATAACCGATTGTGATTTATCCAATCCATACATGACCCACCATTGGATTGATAAAAGTTTCAAAATACATGGTTATGCTTCATGTGTAGGGTTGTAAAAGAAATGTTGGGGGAATGTGAAAATGTAAAAAAAAAAAATTAATTTTCAAAATTTGTGAGGGTGGGGGTGGGGTGTTTGGCTTTATGTAAAAGGAATATTGTGGGGAAGGGGCAAATGTAAAAAATAAATATATTAATTTTTAGAGTTTAAACAGGGGCAATTTTAAACTAAGGCTTAACAACTAATCTTGTGGGCTTCAGAGATGTTTCTGACTGAAAACCGTATTTCGTGTGATCAGTAGTCTATATTCGGATAAAAACGATTCGTCAATGATTCTAGGGCATTCAGTGGGTTATGGTCTTCACTTTTGCTTTAAAATGCATTCCATGCGATTTTAGGTTGAAACACGCACTTTATGATATTCTGATATACTTTTCGCTTTAGTAAGTGTTATAGGTGATTCAAAGGTTAGGAACGAATTGCATGGGCTTTAGGGTTATTTAAGACTGAAAAGTGTGTTCCGACCAGTTCTTAGGCGACTTTATTTTAAAACCACGTTCTAGGTGGCTCTAGGGGAATGTAAGTTATAAATCGCATTTCACACAATTCATAGTTGAAACACGTGCTCTGGAAATTCCGTGACGTCTTCTTACTTTAAAACGGGCTTCAGGAAAATTAGGGTTTAAGAGCTAATCTCGTAAGATTCTGCCCTGTTTCTAGCTGTCAAAATAATTTTATGCAATCAATACCCATTATTTGGAGAAGAACACGTGCAGCATGACTCTAGGTGATTTCAGGGTATTATGATCTAGTCTTTTACTTTGAAATGCGTTTCATAAGAGAATCTATACAGAAATACGCAGTTTATGATATTATGAGGTACTTTTCGCTTTAATAAGGGTTTCATGTGATTCAAGGGTTAGGAACGCATTGCAAGGGCTTTAAGGCAGTTTAAGACTGAAACACGTGCTTGGGGTAGTTCCTGGGCTATTTTTATTATCATACCATTCTAGGCGGCCCTAAGAAGAAGCTGACTCCAAACGGCGTTTCACTAAACCCACAGTCGAAAGACGCGTTCTAATAAAATTATGGGAATCAATTTTCCTTCAAGACGAGACTCGGGCAAACTGGGGCTTAACAACTAATCTTGCGGGCTTCGTATTTCATGCGATCAGTAGTCTATATTTGGATAAAAACGAGTCGTGAATGATTATAGGGCATTCAGTGGGTTATGGTCTTCACTTTTACTTTGAGCAGTTGCTTCTCCGTGGGTTTGGTGGGACAAGACCATTTACTTTGGGTCAAGAGGAGGCACGTAAACTTGCTAAAATAAAGTCCTGCCCCCATCCTATATGGATACCAAGTGGCTCTTTCTTTACTTAGAATTCCTTACGTAAATTCTATATGATGGGTTTTTGGGACCTAGTGTTTGCAAATCTCATGTTTCTTGTCTAACATATATTAATTTAAGCCACATGAAATGTACAAATGACCTTTTGGACTTCAGGAATTTCACAACTTTGCATTTTGCTGGAATTCCTAGATGCTGAAGTCCAAGGGACCCATTTCTTTGCTAGAATCCAAGGAATTCCTATATGGGGGGGTTTCTGAATTTTCAGACAATGTGGAATTCCTAGATGCTCCTTTGGACTTGAGCATCCAAAAATTCCACAAAAATACAAAGGGGTTGAAGTTTCTGAATTCTCAAATGTCATTTGAGACCTTTCAAGTGACTGAAATTTTAAAATGCTTGGCAAGAAAAAGGCATTTGCAAATGCCAAGAGACAAGATGCCACTTCATGTCTCAAAAACCCCAACATCCTAAATTCCTCTCATGAGTTCCAGTAAAGAAAGGGGCCCACTTGGGTGGGGCCCGCCCCAATGGATATTTGGATATTAAGATAAGTGTGGGATTGAAAAAAAAAAAAAACCTTTTTCTCTTTTGCTGAAGACTGTGGATCTGGAACATGCGTTACACGCACGAAGGAAGTAGCGAGGCATCTCTTCTTGCCTTTGTTGGACTATGGAGGCCTGATGAGCCCCACACGGGTTGACCCCAAAGACTAATTGGCACTTTCATGAACAAATCAGCCCAGCTGGTTTTGCACACGGAGAGCTGTTTCTTCGGCTTGAGAGAGAAACTAGCGTTCATTAATGGTTATAATCATCAGAATCAAATTAAAACTTGGATCACGAAAATTTTTGACATTTTCTTAGGCGATTGAGCAATCAAAGGAAGGTATTCCACCGCCAATATTTGATTAGCGAGACCAATAAGCTGATTTTTTGGCAGGTTTCGGGGTTGAAAGAAAGTTAAGAAAACACAAAAACTTGTCACCAGGGTATTTTTATCTTTTTTTTTCAAAAAAAATTATGAAGAGGACTTGACTGAAATAAAGATGAAATATTTTTATGCTATTTTTAAATAATCAAATCTTCATCTACTTTTTTTTAAATGAACCAAAAATATTATAATTTTATGAGATTTTCCCTTTCAAAAATCTCTTCCATATTTTTACTACTCATTTCCAAAATTAGTCTCCAAAGAATTTTTTTAATTTTGACACGTCTCAGGGCAGGAAAGAGAGGCAAGATAAGATGAAGAGATTAAGAGGAGAGAGATGGTCTCTAAGAGGGCTTGTTTAATTTGTCAGGGCATTCGACGACATGTCCCTGAACATTTCACTTTTTGGTCTTAGATCCATTCATAGTGTGGTAAGTCCTTTTTCCAAATTGGAAGGCCTAAAATGTCCATGTTACCATTTCTTTAAAAGTTCTTTTTTACTTAAAAAGATAAATCATATCCCTTGATTAGTAGGATCTATCATTAATAATGATCAACTACCATTTAATTGGCCATGATTAATGAGAATCCCACCCATTAATGAGATTTTCAAATAAATTTCAAAAAACTCAAATAAATCTCAAAAGAACGCAGATAAATTTCAAAAGACGCAAATAAATTTCAAAATATTCAAATAAATTTAAAAAAATGTAAATAAATTTCAAAAGACTTAAATAAACTTAAAAACACAAATAAATTTCAAAAAATGCAAATACATTTGCCAAAACTAAGATAAACCAATTTTCCAAATTTCAGAAGAATTTGCCAAAAGCTCAACTATTTTTGCCAACACTCAGTTAAGTTTATTTTAAAAAATGCAAATAAATTTGAAAAGGCGCAAATAAATTTCAAAAGACACAAAAAAAATTAAAAAAACACAAATGAATTTGTTCAAAAACTCAGTTAAATTTTTTATAATGGAGATAAATTTGTTAGAAACTCAGATAAATTTTTCAAAAGCTCACATAAATTTACAGAAAACTCAGATAAATTTGCCAAGAACTCAAATAGATTTTCAAAAAACTTCAAATAAATTTGTTTGTAATGAAGTAGACGATAAGTTAAATTAGAAATCACAGCAGTGCTTCAGCTTTTTCTTAATATTCAATCTCACTTTAGAGAAATGAGACACCTCGAATTTTCTACTTACATGAGTCATATGGCCTGGAAATAGAATTGTGAAGCTGTAACCCATCTTCTACTTACATGCGACAAAGGATGGTGGATCAGGGCCTCATCTTGTGGGCCACACTTCTGATGGCCCACCGTTGGAAAACAACACAAAGAAACAAATAGTTCTATCAATCACTTAGATGGCCCACTGCTGGAAAACCACACAAAGAAACAAATAGTTCTATCAATCACTTTCGTTACATATAGTAGTCTAATTTTTTCATAACCGTCTGGAATACTGAAGCACTGCTGTTGAGCTGAGCTCCTCCGCTGCGGATGAGTCGGGTTGAACCTGACCCGAACTGGACTGAACCTGAACTGGTCCAAAGTCTTCTTCCTTCTTTCCATCTTGCTGTGAACTAGCACCCATGAAGCCTCTTCGATCTCCAATAGGGCTTGATGCAACAACTGATTGCCCGTGGGAGTTCTCTTTTCCGGGAACTGTTTGCAACAGCGGATTGAGCCTACCTCCTGGAATCTCTTCGGAACCAGGACCCCTCCGATCTTCTTTGCGATTTCTGCAATCCAAAATTAGAATCCGGGATCCTCTGTTGTTGTCTTCTCTGCGAAAGACAAAATCAAGCCTAGCTCTCTTTCTTTCGGCGAGGATAGGGATGAGCGACAATAGAGAATGAGAGAACCTTGCCCTAGGAACGAAGGAGTATGGAAGATTTGAAATTTTAAATTTTAAAATTTTATGCCTAAACAGTTAAAAGGATAAATCAGTAATGAAAATATCTGATGTGGTGTATCTACGGATCTCTCGCCAAAATATGTCCAGCTGTATGGACTATAGGCCTTAGAGGAAAAATTATTGGTGAATACTTAAAAATCCCCATCAACTTATCCCCCTTTCAATGGAAGTTGAATCAAGGGTACGAAATGAATGCCCAGCGATCACCCTAGTAATTTATATTTAGGAAAGTCAAAGTCTCATCTACATCTCCACCTTGTTCTTCTCATCTCACCCCATATCCTTCACCATTCACCTACTTAAAAGTATTTCGTGGAGCTCATTTGACCTTGAGTCCCTATTTATTAAACTCCTATGTAATCTAATGCAAATAAACAGGTCCTAAGAACCACTGCACTTGTATTAAATTACTTAATTCATCATTACTTCAATATGATCTTAATGGTTTCATAAATCAAATCTGGTACCATTCAAAAATAAATAAATATACAAATCAAATCTGGTAACTTAGTCCTACTCTTTTCAATGCTGGGACACCAAGGCCCCGGCCAGTTGGGTGTTGCTTTCATGTTTGCATAAGGTGACAAGCATTGAGGGGATGTATGATAAAAGATTTTTTTTTTTTTTTTTTTTTTTAAATCCACAGCAGAGTGGGGCTGGACACGAGCCCTCTGGTGAGGGAAGTATGAAAAATAATTGGAACCGAGATTTGGAATGAGGTTGGGCTTTCAACTCTTTGACATGATTAGCCCTTACCTCTAATTTCTATTTAGAGAAATGCTATATGGACGTACTGGGAGACCGATTTGAACCACGAGTTTCACTGCCAAATGAAAGACATTTGACAGCTGCCAATGTAATTCGGTCTCCCTATCCGTCTGCCAATCTGTCCATATAGCATTTCTCTTCTATTTAAATAATAATTTTTACTATCATTTGATATTGTGTTTCCTTGCATACAAGACTGAGATTATCTTGAGTATCCTATTTATTCTTTAGAAAGAATTTACAAATCATATCTCTGACCAACCCAGGCCAGCCCTCCTCATATCTTGTATTTCCTATTTTGCTCCAATCATCCAACTCATTGGATGTCATCCGATTGGCACCGCGTGATTGTGTATGAACCGACTCATTGCATCCTATCTGATTGGCATCACGTGCTTGTATATGAGGTGTCTTACAGAAATTTGTACCCATTGTTGCTCTCTAAATGAAATTTTGTATGTTTTTCAAGAAACAATTTACATGGTAGTTGCTCGTTAAGGCATATCCAGGCCCGGCACGACTTTAAAAACATAGGCCCAGTCCCAATATGGGCCATTAAGACCAAGAATAAGCCCACCCTTTTAGTCAATTGGACTGGGCCAGGCAGGGCTTTGGGCTTTTTGTCACTTAATTCAAGATTGGCCCAATTACTAAATAGCCCCATATTTTACACGGAAGCCCGGCCCAAATCAGGCTGCGCCCACCAGCTCAGCTGGCCCGGCCCATGAGCGCCCGTAGTTTTCTTCGAGAATAACAGCATGTCTCTGCTGCAAAAGGGCATATATAGTACAAGCCTAGGTGCCTGGTGGCATTGGCCCATTGTCATCAAAGTATGTAACGGTTTGTATTTAAGTTTCAATACCAAGTTTGAAGATTATAAACTAAGGGAGGAATGCATGCGTTCATGAATTTTTATTCCTTTCATTTATTTGCATTTTTGTCCTATTTCACTTTTGCTTCCACTATTATGATGTTATCTAATTTTATCATATCTCAAAATCTAAAATATTGCAAGATGTTAATTTTTATTTTAGTTAGCTTTTATGTTTTCTTGCTTTTATTGTATGTTGCATTTTTAATTCATCCTAACATTTTCTATCTAATGTATTTTACTTGCTTTTCTCATATCCTAGTAGTTTTTTTTTTTTTTACTTTTTATTCAGAATATTAAAAACTAAGATGCTGAAGTAGGGTTTGCATTTTTATTGTTTTTATTTCGCTAAATAGTATTCTTTAATTATTTTTGCGTCACATTAATTTACACAAGCACAGTAACCCGTGCTCAACACAAGTTTGTCCATGCATTGCAAATCAAGTATTTATACATTAAAAAATTAAATGTTCTTATATCGCAACAAAAAAGATGTTGTGAGAGTACTTATTTCCAATCCGAGAGCAAGTCACAAAGAGTGGGAATAGAAGAATTTGGTTAGAAAGGGAGGTGGGGTAGAAAAAGAACTTTTACAGAAAGGGATAGGTGGAATTTTGAAAAGTAGAGAGCAGACGTAAGTGGTTTGATAAGAATTGGGGAGAGAGCGTGGACCATCTGAACAAAGTAGTAACCCAAGTCAAAATTACAACTGATGGTCAAGATCTTCATTTTAGTTGGTTTTTATATTTGCTTGCTTTTATTTTATCTTGCATTTTTCATCCATGCTAGAATTTTCTATCTAATATATTCTACTTTCTTTCTCATATCCTAATAGTCATTTTTTACTTTTTACTCAAAATATTAAAATTAAGATACCGAACTGGGTTTTCATTTTTATTGTTTTTCTTTTGCTAAATAGCATTCTTTTTTTTTCACGTTAATTTGTATTGATTTTTAACTTTCTACCTTGTTTTTCAAATTTCCTTTTATCATCTCCAATAGCATATTTCATTTTCTAGGACGTATTGGTTTAACATCTTTTCGTTACAAAAGTTTAAATGTTTGCAGAAATAAATAGTTATGTAGTTTGCTTCAAAATTCTTTTCGTGGAAAAATCTCAAGATTTTTATTTTGGGGATTTTTAAGAGAAACTAGTCCTAAATTCTGATTAAGTTAATTGATTAATTAAGAAAGACACTAAAACAACGAATTAGGACGCCGTAGGCAGCCAAAAGACCACTTTGCCCTAGAACTATATCATTAGGGCTCTTTTGAAAAATCCTTATCTTTCTTCCTCGGGCGGTGTCATAAGGACTCTTGATGAGTGGTGAATTGAATTGAGGTAAGGTGAAGCATCAAATTAAGATATATAGAATAACATATGAGGGGGTTATGATGGTCTTTTATTTTTAGTGGCTTGATAGGAAGTCTTAATTTTTTGTGTAAAAAGAGGATTTTTTTTGTCATCTAGTGGATAGAGGAGGTGGATTTTTTACTTTTTTAAAAAAAAGAATGGGGAATTTTAAATTTGTGTACTTTTGATATGACTCTTGGTCTTTTCTTGTCCAGGAAAATGGAAGCTTTACCTTACTTCAATTCAATTTATTACTCATCCAAACACGCCTTACGCTTTTTCCCCTCTTCTTACATCTTTTTTCCTCTATTTTCTTCCCCGAACAATATATATCCTTGGCCAATATTCATTTTCCGCACAGAAAAAGAAATGCACTTCATTTCCCACACAGAAAAAAGAAATTCATCGTCTTCTCTCGCCTCTCCCGTTCTATTCTTTGTAACTTGAAACCTCTCTCTTCCTACAATCTCTTATTTGCAAAAATCCCTTTTTTATTTTTCCCTTCCTCCCCAGAGCAATATCATTAGGGCTCATTTATAAAGAAAAAATCTTATTTGCGACTTTTCCTCTCTTCTTCATTAGTCTCAGTTTCTCACTTTCTTCATAATTGTCGGTTTAGTGGTTGACAGATGACAACAATCTTCCTCAGTGTTCCTCGTATTTGGCTGCCAGTGCTTATTGCCCCACTTGCACTATAATTTTTTCCTATATTACTTGTTCTCCCTATTGTTGTCTCTGACGTTCTTCCTCTCCACCACTCTCCAACCATTGCAATTGAAAGACATGGCTGAAGTGAGTTTTCTCACTCTTTTCACCATGTTTTTCGAAACGAGAGATTAAATGAAAGGGGAGATTTTGAGTCAATGGAGAGCAAAAGAGTAGTATCTAAAGAAAACGATAAATCTTTAGATTGGCCAAGGATGTCGTCTAAAAAAAAGGAAGAAATAAGAGGGAAAAAGTTTAAAGGGAGTCTATCGATATCATCGTGAAGAAAGATAAGAATTTTAAAATTTAGGGCCCTACCGATATCGTTTTGGGGAAAATTGGTCTTTTGGCTATATACGGCACCCAAATTTAATGTTTTAGTATCTTTCTTAATCAATTCGTGTGATCAGGATTTAGAACTAATTTTTTTCATAAAAATACCATTTTTTTGTACTCCATCTAAGAGGTTGCAACAAAAAACTTTAATTTTAGCGACGGACAAAACTGCCTTTATCCATTGTTTTATTCCAACACTAAACGTGACAATTTGCAGTGTAAATTTTTTCTGCCCAAAAAGTGTTGCATTTGCCTGGATATGGACTGTCCAAGGACTTTGTAGTATTTTAATGGCGAAAAACATGAACCTCCAAAAAATAATAATTTTAAGGGCGGAAAAAACACCACTAATGGCGTTTTTACCCACCACTAAAAGTCTTTTTTTTTTAGTATAATTATAACATGCATGCTAATAGGAACTCACACATGCAAGGGATGGACACCTTCCACATGTGAGGTAATAGGAACTCACACATGGAAGGAGGACTAACTCACACATGCGAGGGGTAATAGGGTCTCGCGCACTATTGCATCGTACCACTTGGGTGAGACGCCTTTCTCAAGAATCTTAGAAACTATGGGCACGTTTCGCAACCAAGGTGTGAGGGGGCCTCTTTCACACATGCACGCGCTCGCATGAATAATGGTTACTCACCATTACCTTAGTTTGTGTTTTTTTACACATGCATAAATGAGGTGTGAAAATAGTGTATAAATAAGACAATTTTAACATAGGAATTCACGCATGAATAGGTGTAAAACACTTTTCACATCTTCCAATTGCAAAAAGGCACTAGTAGATTCTTTACACGGGGTTTGCATTTTGTTATTAAATTGGTCATGGGATCAAATCCCATCTACCACTATTATATTTTTCATTCCTGGGAACCTATTTTTGTAATCCAAACCATTTAACTTGTTTATTGAGTAATAAATCCCAAGAGCTTCCAACTGATTTTCTTATATATTCATAGATTTTGAATAATTTATAATTAAAAAAAAAGTCCAAAGCATTCTAAACTATAGATCTAACATGATCTAGACAGTTCAATATTCTCATATTAATAATAAGCATCAAGACATTTACTTTCATGTTTTAATTTTTTGATAAGTTTATGAAAAATATTCAAAACATCTAAACACATCTAAAACCATTGGATGTATTTATTTAGTCATTTGAAAATGATGATGTGT
The DNA here is from genome assembly GCA_029852735.1 of Persea americana. Classification (NCBI taxonomy): domain Eukaryota; kingdom Viridiplantae; phylum Streptophyta; class Magnoliopsida; order Laurales; family Lauraceae; genus Persea; species Persea americana. Next base: position 16,505,930 of record CM056809.1, read on the forward strand.
AACATTTCTATATGTAAAAACTATCTTGCTAACCCATGCATAAAAGCGAAGAAGTGTTAAAACACACTTTTCACTTGTAAAAGTAATATCTTTTATTACAAAAGGAGTGGATTTAAACATTTAACAATTAGTTGTGTCGTATAAAATGGTCTTTTAAATAGTTTCCTTCTTAATAGCTTCTTCTTTTATTTTTAGAATCTCCCCAAGCGATTCTCCGCCCTCACCTATTGATCATTTTCTCTTCATCTAAATGGGCCGCAAACTCAACATTTCTTTGAAATACATGCATTATATGGGTATTAATTTGCTATTTGTATTGTAAAACAACTATGTCAATACTACACCATTAAAAATAAAAGAAATCCAACCCATCTTCATCAAAGCTTTACCATTGCCCAATATTTTTGCTAAGAAAAACAACAATCCAAGACAAAATATGAAGAAGAAACAAATTAGCCTATCTCATTTTGCAACATCAAGACTCTTTACACCCTTCAAACAGCATCCTCCGCGTCAAAAATCATACAACATTCCAATCATCAACTTAAATTGAGAGATAATTGTTCCATAACTTGTCAGACCTTGCCTCTAAATTTTCCAAAATAGTTAAAAACATCTCATAAAATGCTTCAAGATTCTGATATTTCAAATGGCCCCTCCTTCCTGGCGTTTGAAAAGTTCCAGAGGCCAAGAATCCCAAACAAGAACTTTCAAATTCTACTCTTCTTCTCCTCCTTCTCCTACATGAGAGTCTCTGATCAACCCCACCATTGATGGACGGCTATGCCCTCCTCCCTAAGCTTTCCATAAAGATACAAGCATTCCCAATATGCCCTTCTGCTGCTCATGTTCATGTTCATGTTCTTGCTCTTTTTCTTCCCGGTTTGCCCCTCGTGCTTACATTCCATGATAAGCTCGTCCACGAGGAAAATGGCCTTGCTAAGGAAAATCTCCTCCACCACCTCCGCCTCCGCCTTCATCACCACGTAATGCTCCTCTCCTACGTTCCTCCTCAGCCACTTCGACATCCCCACCGATGCCGACGCCACCACCTCCACCTCATACACCTCAAACCTCCGTCCCTTCGTCGGATAATTCTCCTCGAACCACCTCCTCCCGCCGCCATTGTTGCCGGAAGACTCCACATTTACAAAAACCCGACGGGCGTACCGGTCAAGTGAGTCGCCGGTGAGATCCGGCAAGTACTTGGTCCTTTTCTGGTACCGGTGGCTGCGGACGGCCGCCACACGCGGCGGTTCAAGGAGCAGGTCTTCCAGGCCTTCGACTGCGCCTCTTTTAGTGGAGTCCTCCGCAAGGAGTGGCCGCCGTCGCTGCCGTGTCAGCGAGGCGGAGCCTCCGGCGGCTCTCCCGGTCTTCCTCATTGCGAGGACTATCGGATCTAACCGCCGGAGGTAGACGATCTTGAGATCGAGTGGGATGCGGAAGGAGTCCGACATGTCGTCGGTGAATTGGACGGCGGCGATGCCGCCGATTTTGAGCGCGCCAGCGATGAATTCCTCGGTGAGAGCGTCTAGGCCGTGGGAGAAGACGAAGTCGAGCGTGTTGTCGTGGAGCGATCTCGACCGTTGATCATCCGTCCCAGAGATCGGATGCAGATCTAGATCACCCGAGATCAGCACGTGCTGGCAATCTCCCTGGCTGAGGAGAACCGCACGATCGCCGGGAGTGAGGAGGCCTACATTGGCCAGATCTTGGAAAAGCATCGGGAAGGACATCTGACCGTCGATCGGGAGACGATAAAAGTTTGAAATTGTAGTAGAGCGTCTGAGGATGGATCCAATCCATAGAAAGCTGGCGATGTTGACAAAAAGAAGAACAGATCGAGCAATCATCATGAAGATCGGGCGACGATCGAAGATCCTAATCCTCGTGGGGTGGCTGTCAACTTCGTTGATCTTCATGATCTGAGGATTTGCTCGAAATTCAGCAGCAAGATGGGAACCCATATCTATTGGGACTAACGCAAAGATGGAGAGAGGAGGAAGAAATATTGTAATAGTATCAGTAAGCAAAAGAGGTGTGGTTTTCACCTGCAAGAGCTGCGGGTGCTATTGATGTTGTGAGGCAGAGAAGTATGAGAAGCCGCAATTTCGTGGTCATCTTGTTTTTTTCTTCTTCCCTATGCTTCCAGATCAATGGAGATATCAGTTGCTGTGCATCTCCATTGATGCTTGGGAAGGAAGAGAGAAGAAGGATAAGGGGCGGAGAAGAGGTTTTCCCTTTTATTGATGAGAGAAAGGAGGAGAAGGTGGTTGTTGGAGGATATGGAAAAGACCCGTGGCATGCAACTGAAAGCTTTCCGTGTAAATGGATTGAAATGAAGGCCACAAATGGACAACTAGACCCAGAACCCTACTGGCCCCGGACCCATTCCTAAATACCGGCATTAGTTCTTATTCGAAATCTATTTTACTGGTGTCAGACCTGGTTATGATGGGAAAAACCCAGATCTGGGCCCGAACCGGGTCCGCCTAAAAGACTGAAGTCTTATTCTAAAATCGGTTCTAATTTCTCTTTTATCTTTTTTATTTTTTCTTAAAATAAGCATATCATTCAACTTATAACACGGTGCATTATGTTTACCACCTCCAATATTATACATAAAAACTTTTTAAAAAGTTTTAATTTTGAAGTACAATTTGCAATTTCAAAGACATATTTTCAAAGACATCGGATCCCGAGTCCACAGGTCGGAACCTATATGGATCCGGAGCCAGACATATTTAAAATCAGGTTCCAAACCCGGTCTCGTTTATGAATCGGAACTCAAATTGGGTTCCGAACCCAAATTCTTGCGGGTTGGAATTTAGGGTAATCGGAGAATTTGATACCCATTTGCAACTCTATCGACAACGATTAATATTTTTTGAAGTAATTGTCACTGTATTTTGAAGATATATATCTAATACATAAGGTATTATCATGATATTTTCAGAATATTGCTAAAAATGAAAATATCGGAATAAAAAATGAGAACATCAAGAAAATCTGTGAAAATGATTTGAAACGGCTTCTTTTTTATTATGTACTTATTTAATTGTTATATATACTTATTTAAGGATTTAGCTCAGAATAAATTAGGATGGACAACTAAGTCCCATTGTATTTGGAATAAGGATTTAATGATAATAATGATTTGACAATTTTAGGAAGGAACCTCTCAAACTTGAAAATGTACTCTGACATTCTCGTGAGATGATAATCTTGTGAGAGAGTGAAATATTGTGAAAATTATTGAGCCATCTCTATCATATTCCGAGGATTAGGATACATGTGGGTCCCACAAACTTTTGGAGTGTTATTACACTGGCAACTTTAGAAACTTTTGGTTCCGAGGTCGTTATTCTTCTGTTATTGGCACCAATGTTTAGAGACTATAAAAGGATCACGAATTGGTATCGGTCTCATTGGGTTGGGTTTTGGCTCAACCCAAGCCCCGCCGAATTATATGTGTGGTAAATCCAAATCTGATGTCAACACAAATATAATCCATGCATACCTATCAAGAATTCGACCCAAATTGTAAACCCTTTAGGCCAGCGCAATCTAGGTAATCAGATTGACTAGGTCGAATAATAGATAATTTTTTCTCCCTTTCTCCCTTCTTTTGATTTACTTTTCAAATAGTATAGAATTTTGGAAGTGTATACGTGTGTATATTAGAAATTTTGTATTAATATATAAAGGGCTTTATTCTAGTGAGAACTGATCTTACAAAGTCACCATAAGAACTTTCTATGGGGCCCATTTGTGGGTCCCATCTAAGGATGAGACCAGAGGAGATGGGATATCTATGTGGGTCAACTCCAAGTATCAAATTTGATTCAAATCTCATACCTCTAATCCCTTCATCCGTAACCCACGAGTTTAATAGCTTCACAATGCCAAACCAGGGACCCTATTTGTACATGGTTTGAATTGATTGCTAAGCAAGCCCCACAAATAATTCTTACAGAAGCATGGTGAGAATTAGTTCCCACTTGAATACTTCTCATATTTAAATATGAGGAATGTTCATATGCACCCATCCTCAATATAGGGTGAGGGACACATAGTGGAGCGAACTTTATGATCCATCTGAATCATCCACACACACGGGATTCCCTAAATTGCACTAAATGCATCAAGTTTTCATTGATCCAAATGAATTGGACCGTCGAATCAAGGGTCAACTTTTTTCTTCAATATAGAGTCGTTAAACTTGTAGACAACGGATAAAGCGGTTAGAGGCATGTAATTGACCCCATATTTGATACCCAGCCTCATCCAAAATGTTTGTTTCCAAACCACCCCCCGCCCCCCAAGCCCATGATCAATGGAGCCCCAGGTGGCCCCATCAAGTTGTCCCCTCAACATAATACAGTGAGCCCCATGTGGCCCCATCAAGTTGTCCCTCACTATAATACGAAGAGGGATGGATGCATATGAACATTCCTCAATTAATATATAATGTGTATTAGACACTATACATAAACATATTTATAGATAAATCAAGTGTTTGGTCTAATTTGAGTACCTAAAGCTTGAACACGAAGTAGACCTGAATTCCATGAAGGATTCAAATCCGGAACTGAGTCTTACTAAAACTCGAAGAAGCTCACTCCAAATTTCGCTTTTGATGAGGTAGGGCCTTGTGAGTTTAGGTTGGCACAATCAAAGTTCCACGTTTAGTTAAGCCTATAAAAAATCTCAGCTTGAACTGATAGTCAACTCTCTATCCACATCACTGATTTGAACGGGGACTGAAGCTTGGATGGTGGCTCTCTGAATCATGATATTTTTTTCTATGCTTTTTCTGAGAGATGTATCGGAGGCAAGCTCTCATGTGGGAGGCTTTTTTCAGTGTTGCATTAGCCAGGATTTAGATCCGCGGAGTCCATTAAAGCAGGACCCTGAATTTAAGATGTGGACTGAGATTTCCTCACAGGAACCATGTCAAGGCCCCATAGGTGAAAATAACCCATTAGGCCCATCTATTTGCATTACAATACATAGGAATTGAAGTACTAAGGTGATGGCTAGGTATTCATTTTTTATTACCTTTTTTATTATATTTCCTACCGTTTGTATTATATTTATTGTATAGTGAATTAAAGTGACAGGTCACTTTAAGGTACAAGAAAAGAAGATGGGCCAAATCAAAAAGTACACAATTTCAAAAATCACCTCTATTTTTTCTTTTTTTAATTTAAGAAGGCCTCCTTGTTTTATCAAAAAGAGTCAAAAGAGTTCCTTCTCATGCCACAAAATGACAAATTTTCAAGAAAGTGAATTTTGAAATTTGGTATCTTTTCATATGACCCATTTTCTTTTCTTGTCTCGTAAAGTGACATTTCACTTCAATTCACTTTACAATGAATTACTCTAATAGGAAGGAAAGGATTATCTGATGCTCATTTTAGGAAACGCACATTTGATCTTCACTTTTGACCACTTATAGAATGAACTACGTCTTCAATTTCTATGTATTCTAATGCAAACAAACATGCCCGTATTAATATTTATCATGTCTCAATCTTCTGATGCCAAGTACTATAATAGGTCTATATAGCTTCCAAGGGAGCCACATTATAGTTATTAATTTCGTACCATTTTTAATGAAATGGCTGAAATTTTGTCATTTTGGCCGTCCAGTGGCCGAAGCGAAATTTTGGTCAAAACTTTTCATTTTGAATTTCAGTCAATTTCCGCAAAAATTCGGGATTTCAGTTAAAATGTGACTTTTCAGCTGAAATGGTATTTTATATAAGAGCAAGGCTCTCCTAAGCTCAAGCTTAAGATAAAATTTTATAAGCTCCATGCTTGTGGGGCCTATCTTTGGTTCATCCAAATAGACCAAACATATGACTCCCCTAAATTGCATATATCCGCCAACTTTCGATTAGATCCAAATTATCTAAACCGTTGGATCGATTATGTATCGATTCAAATGGACCATTGACCATTAAACTTTTGGGCCCATATGAAGATGATAGAAATCACTGTTGGAGCTGATTTTTTGCAGAGAGAATGATCCCACGGAGTCCTGAAAATCCCCCCATCCCCATCCCCATATGGGTCCCTAGGTGGGCCCCACCACATACTTGAGCTTACCTTATCTTGAGCTTAAGCTTAGGAGAGCTAGCCCCTTTATATAATTAATTTTTTTTTACACATTTGTTTTGTATTTCTTATGTTCCCCCAAAATGTAATTCCAAGAAATTTACTAGAATGGATTAAATCTATATTTATTAATTTTTTATTTTTTTACATATATATATAGGGGCCAGCTCTCCTAAGCTTAAGCTTAGGATAAGGTAAGCTCAAGTATGTGGTGGGGCCCACTTGGGGACCCACATGAGGATGGGATGGGGGGGATTTTAAGGACTCCCTGAGATCCTTCTCTCCGCAAAAAATCAGCCCCAACTGTGATTTCTATCATCTCCATATGGGCCCAAAAGTTTAATGGTCAACGGTCCATTCGGATCGATACATAGTTGATCCAACGGTCCAGATAATTCGGATCTGACCGAAAGTTGGTGGACATGTGCAATTTAGGAGGGTCATGTATTTGGTCCATTTGGATGGACCAAAGATGGGCCCTACAAGCATGAGCTTACAAAATTTTATCCTAAGCTTGAGTTTAGGAGAGCCTTGCTCATATATATATGTATATTTATTATGTAATATTTTTTTCTAAATGTAATTCCAAGAAGTTTCGCCGAAATTCCGAATTTGCGAAACTTTTCATTTTGCAGGCCAAAGCAAGATGGGGTCCAAAATGATATTGGCAACTATGAGCCACAATCAAAATTAAAATCATTCAAGACAATAGTTCGGCATTTTGATTGTGGACAAAATTTTAAATTTTCTACTTCGATATGTGGATCCGCCGATAGATTTACAAACTTTTTTTCACAATATGGGATTTTCCTGATTTCAATCAGCGGAGGATTTGGACCACTGTAGAGGCCCTGTTTAGAGAGACAGTTTTGGGCACTATATATGTACCCCAAAGCTTAGATATATTGATATTTTACTAATGTAGATGTGTTTTTTTTTATATCTTTTTTACTAAAATGATTAAGAGAAACTAAAAGATAATACAAATCCTCTTTTTTTAAGTAATATCAAAATATGAAGGTGAGAAGAATGAAGTGATTATAATCATAGGACCATTTTAGTGGGCCCTATTTTTCAATTAAAATCAATTAATGACAAGCTAAAAACCTCTCATCTACCAAAAATTAGTTCCATTGAATACATTCCTATGGTCAAAGAATTAATTTGTAACAAATGGATTGGAAGATATGATTGAAGCTTCAATTTTAACTATCCATTTCAAAGCCTCAATTTTGACTTCCTATTTGGAATCCATTCCAATCTATTATGTTATATTGAAAGAATAGTAGTTCAGAACTATGATATTGGCCAATAGGCTTGGACCCTATATTGTACCGGCCAGCGAAATTGATATGTATCAGCCTTATATTGATTGGGAGAGCGTGCCCTACCTATATTGCAGAAGAAAGATTAATAATCGAGCATCCAACCTTGAATGCCATGTGCCCTGTTATTATTTTGTTTGGACCTTCCCAACCTCTATCAATTGGCATTTGAGGCCCAAGGAATGGAAATTGATTTTTTTTTTTTTTTTTTAATTTTTTAAACAATGATCGCTGTTCTGTGCCCCACACAAATCAGGCAACAATTTGGACGGCCTTGATTGATGTACATGTATTATAGCAATCCATCTGAACGGTAGAAATCAGTGACCAAATTCAGATGAAAGCATCGCAGAAGATATGCAATAAAGTCATAACAAGCATGATATAGGAGGAAAAAAATATAACATTGCATAACCAAATGTATGGATAGAATACGGAGTAACAAGAAAAGAGAAACAAACACGCCACACAACCTACAGGTGATAGGTGAAATACAAAGAACACCAAGTAACATATTTTTAAGGTTTTCACGAAATGTCTAAGGTTGTTTAACTATCAGGGACTGTAATAGATTGAACAGTGCCAACCAAAATGTTCTAAAGCAATGTATAAATGTGCCATTTAAACTTCAGGGGCTTGTGGTAGAGTGGGGTGGAGAGAGAGAGCTAGGGAATGGTAGGCAATGGTGGCACCTCAACCTTAGGAAGACCAGGTATGGTGGGTAATGTGGGCTTAGGAACCTCTGGCAAATGAGGCAATTCAGGCTTGGGCAGTTCGGGCAATGTGGGCTTAGGAATCTCTGGCAACTGAGGCACTTCAGGCTTGGGCACGACGGGCAATGTGGGCTTAGGAATCTCTGGCAAATGAGGCACTTCAGGCAATGATGGCTTAGGAACCTCAGGTAAATATGGCACTTCGGGCTTGGGAACCTCAGGCACATGAGGCACTTCAGGTTTTGGCACCTCGGGCAATGTGGGCTTAGGAACCTCAGGCAAATGAGGCACTTCCGGCTTGGGCACATCAGGCAAAGTAGGCTTAGGAACTTCAGGGAAATGAGGCACTTCAGGCAAAGTAGGCTTAGGAACTTCAGGGAAATGAGGCACTTCAGGCTTGGGCACACCAGGCAATGTAGGCTTTGGAACCTCAGGCAAATGAGGCACTTCGGGCTTAGGCAGATCAGGCAATGTAGGCTTCGGAACCTCTGGCAAATGAGGCAATTCAGGCTTGGGCAGGTCGGGCAAAGTGGGCTTGGGCAGTTCAGGTAATGTAGGCTTCGGAATCTCTGGTACATGAGGCACTTCAGGCTTGGGCACCTCTGGCAAAGTGGGCTTAGGAAGTTCGGGCAAATGAGGCACTTCGGGCTTGGGCACATCCGGTAATATAGGCTTAGGAACCTCAGGAATGGTGGGCAGAGTAGGCTTAGGGGTGTCAAGAAGGTGGCGTGCCGCAAAACTTACATCATTGCTCAACAATGCAAGAGCAATGAAGAAGTACTTCAGAAAAGTTGTGGAAGAAGACATTCTGAGCAATGTAGCAAGGGAAGGCTTGAGATGTAGTATGCAAGGATGAAGCAATGGCTGGTTTATATAGCAGTAAGACGGTAAAGAGTGTTGCATTAGTCTTTGGTTGTTGTTGATAAGCACCTGATGTAGTTGAGAAGTTTGGTGATGTTGTGTTGTTAGTTCACCTTCTCATCCATCTTATCACATACGCAATGAAACATCATCCTGGCTTCTAAGTTAAAAAATATTATAGAAAGAAGAGAATGGTTTTCTCAAAGTATGTTGAGGGAGACAAAAGTCAAAAAGAAATCTAACCCATCTGTTATTTTCTATTACTTCAGGTGGCCGTGCGGTGTTCTACATTCCTTGTGAGGATTTCTCTGATTAAGGTAGAAATCCCTGAGCCTACCTTGTAATTCAGGATTTTGGTTGAACCCTTCTTTTTCTGTAGTTTCTATTTTATCACGCCTGAACCTGACTAATTGTACAATGACCCACCAACACTGCCCATTAGGTGTTCCGGTCGACCATTTTTAACTTCTAAAAAGGGTTTGGCTTGACATTTTCAACCTGATTAATAAATGGCTTGAGTTGGGTTGACTATAAATGTCTACTCAAGAGTGCTCAACCTGACGCGACTCATTGCCACCCAACCAAATTGGATTCTCCAAGAATATTCTCTGCCTCATAAATCTACCAGTTGGAAATGTTTGTTGGTTTTGGGATGAATCACTTGCCAATGGTAGTGTAAGATTCATCATATATAAAAACACAAAATTTCACTCTGTAATTCTTTTTTCAGTTTTAATCACATTTTACATATGATTGGCTTTATGGTGAGATCTGCCCAACTGCATTTATGGTGAAATTTGGCCCATCACCAACACGAGGAAGAGGAACAATGGTTTTGACCAGTTCGTTTAAAGGTGGGCCATGCTGATCTGATGTATGGGGAAGGCCCAGATGATGCCCTAAGATGTGGCCTCAGAGAATTCTGATTCCACAGAGCCCATTTTGTAGAGCCCACCTGAGACCACCAGCATGCACCGGGACTGTTTATGGGCCACCTAAGGTGAGTCCCCATTGATTTGGTTAATGCTATGCTTTGAGGCCCATGGACAAAGCCCATATCCATTTTTTGTTTGATGGCTAAATGATGTTGGCACACGTACGCATAAAGGCCAACATAACCTCAGGTTATCTAAACATATTGAACACAAAGGATAATAATATTTTCCAATTGGGCAGCTGGACTTGCCACCACCTAAAACCCTATTGCCTGGCTCGTAGGGTTGCAAACGGGTATCCGATTTTTAGATTATTCGGAAGTTTTGACCGGCAAAAAATTGGGTCTGGAACCTATTTTTGGTTCTGATTCATAAACGGGTCCAGGTCCAGAACCCAATTTAGTTTACGATTGATAAATGAGCCCCATTCCGGGTCCATATAGGTTCCGAGCCGTGGACCTGAGACCCAACATATAAGCTTTTGATCTTGCAAATTGTACCTCAAAATCAACTTTTTTTTGGACATTTTTATGTATAATACTGAAAATAGTAGACTTGATGCATTGTTATAAATTAAATGATATGCTTATTTTTTTTTAAAATAAAGAATAAAGAGAAATTATAATCGATTTTAGAATTTAGATTCCAGTCCTCTAAGTGGAACCAGATTCGGGTTTTTCTATTGGAACCTGGCCTGGAACCAACAAAATAGGTTCCGAATCAAAACCGGAACCATTATTTAAAAACGGGTCTGGATCCGGGTCCACTATAGTTATCATCCAGAGCCGTCCCATTTGCAACCCTAGGCTCATGCCAGTTTCCATTCACAAAGATGGCACGTGCCAATAACCTGTATTGCTTAAAATCTCCCCGTATATATCAAAATTTCTCTTAGGTGCAAAGAAAATAAGAAATTTGAATCTGCTTTTTCTGATTTAATAGACAAGCTCAATTTTTAGCTCACTCACGAACAGTTTGTGTCTTGTAAATTTAGCACTGCAAAAATGTCATCACCTAACCATCATTATCATTGTCCATCTAAGCCAAAAGTCCCTCCCACCCTTTAGATGTTCATTGCGCTCTGCTCAGAGGGAAGTCTATGATTTGGATAAGGTGTTGATACTTGATAATCCATTATCATGCAACATGCATTGTAAATTTGGTAAATTATTTTTAAAAAAATAAAAAAGATCACTTTTGGGTGTACTTTTTTGGGGTTTACATAGAGGCCCCAACCTCGATCGATCCAAGCCCTTCACACATGGACCCCTGTTGAATTAGGGCCCATACCATTTTCACAATGTTTCCGATATTACTCATCACTGGATTCTATCACAATAAGTCTGCATAATATATAAACCTCAAAACTCTCAAGACCTTGGACCAAAAGTCAGGACAGTTTGATTAGCTTAATACTCAATATTTCCCTAATCCATGTAAGCCTTTTTCATGCATCCAAACGGGCTTGACAGAGCTGTTTCTTTGCCCACTTCCACCGAAGGGTCTATTTGCCTACTTCCTAGCCAAAATTCCCAGGAGTTTGAACTCACATTAAAGAGCCTTTCATGTTAGATATTGTACATGTAAATCTCCGCCTCTGATCCTTCATATTTAGCTCCCTTGTTAATGAACCAAGCATGCAAAACTCCTGAAAACTGAAAGCAGCACTTCCCCCATGTGTTTTGTGTAACGGAATTTTAGCAGATTTCATGAAAATGTATGCCACATGCACATGAATTCAAGTACACACTATTTTGGGTAGTACACCCGAAGTGTTAGCAATAAGCAGAGGAAACAGGGGGCTGAATTTTTTTAATGTTGGAAAGTTGGAACTGTAGATTCCCCGCTAGATGGAGAAACGCCAAGATGGTAAAACCCCACTTTACACTTTATTCATGTTTGGTGCTCGATCAGAGAAAATTAGTGGTTGAGAACGTACCCAACGGTTGCAGTGGAAAAAGTTTTGCTTCCCATACACCTTGGTAGGGATTTTCTTTTAACAAGTGAGTAAAATTCCAACAGCTGGCCTCAGTTTTCCCCGAAAAATGTAACCAATACCAGTGTGTGGAAAAAAAAAGCACGGTGGAGAAATCCACCTTACTCTTGGATCTTGTTTGGTGTTTTTGAGAGAAAAACGGTGGAAACAGTAACAGATAGGAGAAAAAAGAGAAACTTGTGCAATTGTTATCCCTTGGTGGGGTTTTTCCTTTCCCCTACAAGTGGAGAAAACCGTACCAAGTGCTCCCCACTCCTTCCCTCCAAAAATACAACCGAACCACAGGAAAAGAGAACTTTCTGTGGCAAATGCATTTTTCACTCCCACTTTACCCACGTCCAAACAGTCCTTCAGAATATAGATAAGTAAGATACAGTTCTAGCTGTTGCAATGATTATCATTATTTATCATTGATGCAACCACCAAACCATTATCCTGTTAATCATTACTTCATTTTCCCATCAATCCTTTGTCCCATCTATCGTTCTGTTCTAAAGATACTTTTGCTACCCCAAATCAGTATCAAGTGCCAGGGCGGTAAATTTGAAAGGAAATGGGCTGTGCAAAAATAAATTGGAAGGAAAACAGAAATCAAAATTAAACCCATACCAATGTTGATACACAATGGCCCCAGTTTCTAAGTACCAATCCTATCAGAAATTGGTACAAGGAGCAGAAAAATGACTATCATCCCAATCTAGGATTTTATGTCAAGGTTAGCTTGTGAACTATGTTACATCAGTATTCTCTAAATACACTATAGCTTGGAAGAAATATATGCACTAGCTTCCGGTAATTCCAGTTCACAAAAAATTGGTTAGGTCCAAACTTGTTTAGTTGGAGATCGTACCATGAACAACTCGCCAATCATTGCAAGATACCCCAAAACTGCTGCTGCATAGATTTATGAAGCACAGAATTGACCGAAGGGCTGAGGCAGCTGTCGAAGTCACGGCATTGCAGTCTTGTGGAAACCATTTCTCTGGAAAGGAGAGCCACATGGAGCTATGAGACCTAGACCCTGCATAACCTTCACTCGCCGAGCACTCAACTCTTGCACATTTTTCAATGAGCCGGTTGCCTGACAAACAGGTTGAAAAGATCATGTACTGCAAGTGTGTGCATCATATACAAGCTGATAGCAGTTCTATACAACCAATATGCAGTGTAATGTGCAATGTTTAGAAGGATTGTAGAGACAGAATGAGGAATTAACAGTTCTAGTACAATATAACAGACATTATTTGTTGATTGTCCCTATTCAGCATTTCATGAGACCCAAAGACAATGCAGCCAAACATATGTCTGCAAAATGGGAAATCATAAATGATGCACCCAAAAATGTCTGCCAAAAGGAAGATTCTTTTTTGAATGAAGGTTAATATTCAAAAAAATAAATGGAAATGGCACAGTCCAAAAGTTGTCCACCAAATGGCAGATCCTGGTGTTACAAGTAGTAGGCAATGAAACAGGAAAACAAATCTGGCAGAGAAAAGAAAATGCCAAAAACTGAAGTGTAGGATCTCTAAGATCTCTGACAGGTGAGTTTATGAAAGTACACTCTCATCATATGGTGGGGCTATATATTCAGTAACTTTATGAAAGTTTATTTTCAGTACCATCAATATTGTAGTTGTGGTGGTAGTTAATTATTTATTTTATTTCCATGCTCGCATTGGCCTATGCATCAACTTCATTTTTTTAACAGATTACATTTTTAAATTTTTTAAGTACTGTCACTATAAATCTCTTCCTTCTTATAATGTAATCATGAAAGAAAAGTTATTCTTATCATTTCCAAGGGTAACCATATTGTCCCTTTTTGTTGAACATGGCCTTAATTTTATCAGACATTTCCAAAGAGGAACTGATGCCCTTCATTCATCTAAGCATATTTCGGCATAATTTTTTCAACTGCCATGCTGAATCTGTAACTCGCAAAAGCTTTTATAATCCTTGTTAGAGAACGCACTAAGTCAGATCAGCCATAGAATGTTTTGATCAATGAAAAAGTTGGTGCAGTAACGAGTTTTGACTGATTTGAGTTGTCTCAGTCAAGTTTCAGTTGATTCAGTCTAGACTCGATCAGTACTCAAGAGATAACCCATTAAAAATTGTTAAAATGTATGTAAATATATTCGTTTTTGTATGTACTACCCTCTATTTTTTAATTCAGAGCAAGTAAGCCAAATCTCTACTGACTCGGCCCAGTCATCCAGTCATGTGATAATAAAACAGGAACATTGCTCACTGAAATGGAAAACATACAGAATCTAGGCCATCTGCCTCAGGCCTCATTTTAACTTTCTGTCGCTTTGACCTTTCGCTTGCTTTTTCAGCGAAATTAGCCTGTTTTGCTTTTGTTCCTTGAGCAATCTCAGCCTGCAGCTTTTGGGAAGGACCCTTCACCAGACAGGCAGTTAAGATTATTCTATAAGCTCTGTCAGTGCAAAATTATAAAGTAAATAAATCATTTAACGACCTACCTGATGTTTCTGGATCTTATCTTGCCTTTGTTTTTCCATTTTAGAAGCTTCAACTGTATGACTTTCTGCAAAAGCTTCAGTTTTGAACTATCAAAAGTGCATCTATGTCAATTTATTAGAAAAGGCAGAATTAATTAAAAGCTTTATAAACATATTGTTGTAGTACCTATAGGCTTTCTGTTATATAAAAAACAATGGATAAAACAAAATTCAATATATGGCAATGAAGAACTACTGGGGGTTTAACAATATGATGGACAAAGCATTAAACAAAAAACAAGCTGCATTCATACTCGCACTTCCATATTGTTCGAGATATATCAGCTCTCCCTAGATACCCCAATTTTAGCCACCAACTACTTCACCCATACCGACTTCCCTTCGTTTCTGGACGAATGAAACTGATTCTTGGATTATGCTCCAATTTCAACGAAAATTATGGCGAGTCACTAATGAACTTCTGAATTTTTTTTCTTCAGCACAGCCAGCTACATTGCTCCTCACAAGCAGAGTTGAAAATTTTTTGAAGCAAAGACTCCCACCCCACCACCCCCACAATATCCCAAAACATTAGCCCTGAAGAGGCTAGGAAATTTCTCATTCTCCATTTCTTTTAGAGACCAGCCATTCTAGAATGATACCAAGTTCTTAATTAGCTTAGACTTAAAACAATTTTTCTCTTGTATGTTACCGTGTCAGTTTTCCACAGCATCTAACAGATTTCTTTCTTTCTGTCAATAAAAAAATAAAAATAAAATAAACAAAGAGATTTCATTCAGCACCAGAGAAAGAGAAGCATTGGAATTATTTCTCTTCTAAATGCAACCCACAAATTTGCTTCCTTTTGCTCCAAACCATATTCGTGAATTTCGCTTTGGGCCCTGTTTTGCTTTCACTCTGGACTGAGGAAAATGGAAGGAAACGAAGAAAATGAAAATGAGGGAAGGGAAATTCAGGCATCTCAAATACAGAAACACAGTTTGAAGAAGATAAACAGTGAAAATGGGGAAGACGACTTTTTAAACTAAATGGTTTGTGCTGGAATTTTCCCAGATGCACATGAAGGCGGAAGGGGAAGAACCTTTCCTTTCAAGAAAGCAGGCCCATTTGGAGGTTCAATGCCTCAGATTTCCTTAAAGGCCTTAATAGACACAGTAATAAAATGGACCCAGGTCAAAAATGAACCAAGTTCACTAAGAGCAAAGCCCCACGCAGCAGAACACCAGCCGTCATGTCTACCGATCAATGACAACATGATGGCACGTGACCGGTGACCCCATGTTGCCACTGCTCGAATTTTTTGAATCTCCCAATTATGAACAGGAAACCTTGTTAGAAGTGGATCATGATCCCAGACCTTGAAAAATCAAAATAGAGGGTGTGGGAGCACGAATACAACATCAACAGCTGTCTGCAACCATCTATAAGCATCAGCAAACACTTAGCTGACCCATCTCCAAGAGGTCGTGCTCTGAGCAATGCTTGAGAAGGAGAAGAGCCTTTGAAGACTCTTTGAAGCTTGAGGACGAATTTCCCTCTTTGCCTAAGCAACTTTCTCTCTTGTGCTCCTCTTCTCTCTTTTTTTTCCCTGTTCCCTTATGTTTTCAAAAAAATCTCAGTTGCAAAGGAGCATCAGAGACACTTCCTTGAAAGCAGATGTCTTAAGAGTTTAGTGCCTGCAACCAATTCTGTATTTAACAGTTTCCTTTCTCCTGCAGTTATTTTCCTTTTTAAGATTTTACTTGCTTTCACCGCACTATAATCTATCTGCCAATTATGGCGACTCAAACAGGGTAATCGAGAGGAGGGTCATGGACCTTCTTAGCAGGCATCCCTAATTAAACTGTGGGCTGAGGTGGGTCATGGGAGAGTTGGACCTGAAGCCTAATAGACTCCTGGGCCAAAGCAGTCAAGATATGGGCTTGGCCACAGCCTCACCTGTATTGGGTAATCAATCTCAGGCACTAGATTAACCATCCATATGTGAACAGGCTATATTTTGATAGAAAGAATCAAATTGAAATCCTGATGAAGTACAACAGTGGGTGAGATGAAATTGAAGGCCCCCTCCTCAAATAAAAATACTTTTTTTCAGTGGCTTCTCAAATAAAAATCAACAACAAAAAACTCCCCAAAGTTTGCCACAGCTTCATGCCCAGTCATCTCCCCCGCAATATATACTATTTTGTTCTCTACATGAAAGTTCTCTCCTTTATCAAAATTATCTAAATCCTGGCCCTCATTTTTTCCATCCTTTGTCCTGACCCAATAATAATAAAGGAAAAGAACCATTCAAAAAATAATAATAATAATAATAATAATAATAATAAAGGAAAATAAAAGGACTAACTTATGTCATATATAAGTGGACTCATCTCCCTATTTAGACTGTGTGGGTGGTGGTGGTGGTGGGGTGGGTCATAATCAAGCATACCTCACATTGAATGCATCTGAGCTAAGATCCCATGTGGGCATTGTGTTGGCATCCAGCATATGGGTTCCATATTGCTTCATAAGGAAAGGGTGCCTCAGATGTATGGGAAACTAAAGTCCATGCGGGGGAAAACTTCAAGGAAAAAAAAATCAAACATCCATATTCTTTCATCTCTCCTATAACCCTATCAAAGAAGAATAGAGCCACACCATGACACACAACCAACTTTAAGAGAAATCCAAGTGCTCAATCTCATACTCTTAACATCTCCCAAAGATAAGTGGTCTAAACACAAATCTAGCCCTATCAGCGCCGCATAATGTGACATTCTTATACCTGAAATCTGAATCTTCCTGGAAAAAATAAAAATAAATAAATAAAAAAGGATGGCTGGATCCACATTTTCCATGAGCCACATCACCATTCTTAAGCCACGTCAGCAATGAGAGATTAAAGATAGTCTCCTTACTAATTCCTCTCAACTCCTTTAATCCTCTTCAATCTCTTCATTAAGAGGGACAGATCTGATAAATAAAGAAACAGTCTCCCTAGCATATTAGGGGCAAGTAATCAGACAATTCATTTAATCTTCTTTAACAAGATATAATAAAACCCCTTACTATTTCCTCTCATCAACTTAAATTCTCTTTAATTTCACATTTCCGAGGTAAAGATCAAATTTATAAAGAAACTGCCTCCCTAGCCTAGGCATTCATATTTGGGGCAAGTACTCAGATGTTTGCACCAGCATTTTGCTGCCCAGCCAAAGTGGGTCATTTGATACAAATTGCATCAATCAAGAATGCACAAGGCCATTTGGGTCAACCAACCCCACCCCGCGCCCCCACCACCACAAACCCAAAAAAAATCAAAAACAAAAATAGAACACATGCATAAGGCTCTGTGTTGCATCTGTGTATTTATGTGTATAGGTATACATACACATTAAAAACCCATGCATAAAAGGCTTTGTCACATTTACAGCACACAGGCAACATAACTGCCACTAAGAGATAACGAAGTAGACAAAATGATCGATTAATTGAGCCATATTGCTAACGACAGAACACAAGTACATACAATAATCATGCATAAGACAGCAATCAAACAAGGCCCAGGATGTTTTCTATAAAAAATGTTGCATTGCAGAAGTACTACATGGTGTGATTGCTAGTAAATGCATATATGCTAGTAAATGCATATAAAACAGAATGACTCTCATGGAAGTGCCAACTAACCTTCAGATCCAGACACTTCCCTGTCAACACCAGAACTGGGTTTGAGTTCAGAAAGATCCTG
Organism: Persea americana; assembly: GCA_029852735.1. Taxonomy (NCBI): domain Eukaryota; kingdom Viridiplantae; phylum Streptophyta; class Magnoliopsida; order Laurales; family Lauraceae; genus Persea; species Persea americana. The sequence continues at coordinate 16,524,102 of CM056809.1, forward strand.
AAGGAATTGCCAGAATGGTTCAGGAAATCATAAGCTTTTTTTCCGCCTCTTTGAGAACATTTCCTCAAAAATAACCATAGTACAAATTCAAAATAACTTATTATGAAAGAGAATCAAATAACATACCCGCTCCAAAGATTTCTTAAGAATTTCTCTAGAACTCCAGTTATTTTTCTTGAGAACCTAGAAAGGAACAAAATCACATCAAACAGATGAAACTGATAATACAAAATGTAGTTATGACTGTCACCCACTTTCTCAAACTCAGCGCGGTATTTCATGGGATCCACACGCATGCTGTGGGAGAACACAAACTATTAATCAGTAGAATAAAACCATAAAATACAATGAACCTTAACTCAATCCAGGAAAAGGAAGTTACCATTCATAGCTTCCATACAAACGAACACAAATTTCAGCATCTAGATTTCGGCTGATGTTATTGCTCCCACTTTTACAGTTGCCTTCCACAACCTGATGAATGGGGAAATAATCATAAGAACAAAATCTTTCTGGTGGGAAAATATCCAAATTTTTTAGACGTGATTCAAATACTTTTTTTAGTATTAATATAAATGATATTAACGGATCATGATATATACCCAAACATAAAGGCTCTTAGATTTCATCAAACAGGTAAAACCATTTCCAGTACCTGTGCAGGCCACCAAGAATTACCATGGATCTTGATCCACACAATATCCCCAAGTGTGAACTCCTTACTCAATTGGTTCAACTCACATGTGGAGGCTTCTCCCCCATTCTCAGCAACATGATTTACAATATTCTCAAGCTGTTTCCCTTTCATAACTAAGTATTGTGTTTCAAGAAATGAGATTCAGGAGCCACCTAAATACAACATGAAGTGAACTACATCATTCAACAAAGGAAAAGAAAGAGAAATCCACAGATACAACTCCACGAGAGAGAGAAGTTATCATCGGGTTTAACAAAGAGCAGAGAAAATCAACTTATTTTTTAGGTATCCTCTAAAAATCAAATAAAATGGCTCAAGACATGCATTTTCTGGTGATACACATTAATACCAAAGGTACAGGTACAGATATGAAAGCATGTGCAAATGTGCAATAAGCAACAAAAAAATTTCATCACAACTTCTTTTGAAAAAATTTCACTGATTAGGGATTAGGGATTAGGAGAGGAGAAGAAGAAGATGGGGAAAAAGTAAAAAAAAATTAGGATTTTTGTCAACCATACAATATCGCCGACATATCGTTAATACCGATATGATCTTCATCTCGGCCGAGATGGACCGAGATTTTTGGAGATATTTTGCCGATACCGATATCAATATATCGGCAAAATACCGGTTCGGTATAGGCGGATATCATTGTTGAAAATCTCGGCCGATACCGGTTCGTATCGGTCCGGTATCGGCAAGTACCAGTATGATATTTTGATTGAATATATTGGTCGAACCGATGTATCGACGACCGATATATTCAAAATATCGGCACAGTAAACTCATCTTCCTCCCTTCCCAGTTTCCCCTCATCTCCAGCAGCCCCTCCTCCTTGTTTTTGTCTTGCATGACACATACAGAGAAAAATAAAAAGTAAAAAGAAGCAGAGAAATGGAGGAAGGAGGAAATCAGCAGACCTGGATTTGATGCAACCTTCATCGCCATTGTAGTTGCCGGAGCAGGCTCGCCACTTCGTCGTGCGGTTGCTGCCTCCACTGCCAGGTTCCCCCTCCTCTTCCTTTTCTTCCTTCTCCTCCTCTCCCCTTCTCCTTCCCCTTCCCCTTCCCCTCTTCGTTTCCCACCTAATTTTCCCCCTTCTGTTTCAAGCGAATGACTACAGAATGAAAAGGGAGGCGACTGAGGCAAATGCCCTTTTGCTTTTAGGGCTTCTTTTCATTTTTCAATAGTCAATACTTAATACACTTAGTGTATAACTTACTTAAACAACTGGACACTTGTGTGGGCCCCATGATTGGCTCCACCTACATAAAATCCAAACCATTCAAAATGATTTCCCCCCTCTCTATTATGCCCTGACTAAGCTTCACTCTAATAGATAATTGGCCTACTATCAGATTAGTCGATCAATCAATTTTAAAAATAAATCAATCTAATAAAACCTCATCTTATACTAAGGATGAAATTTGGATGAGGGCCCACAGGAGGGCAACTATTTTAAGTGGTTTAGGTTTTACTAGGTGAGCCTACTATAAAGCATGCAAGATTTTCAAACTATCATCACCATTTTTCGTAAATTATTCCTTACTAAAATGACCTATTAATCTTAAATCTAAATCACTCGAAAATAAATGCTATTTCTTATATGGGCCTTTAACAAGTTTTACTCAAATAAGAGTTAGGTTAGTGTATCAAGAATAAATGAGTAATGGTTCAAATTATGTAGCATTGCCAAGTCAACTGTGGCCTAACTATGCTTCGAGTAAAATTTTTACAAAGCTACACAAGAGGTGATACTTATTTTTAATGGTTAGAGTTTAAATATGACTACATTAATGGATTTATAATTTATAAGAATGGGCACATAGATTAAACATAAAAACTTGATATACTTAATAATTAATGATTAAACAGTGATACAGGATCTATGACTTAGGGGGACTGATATTTTGGTTTATAGTTGCTACTAATGAAAAAATATTATTTTATAGCATTTTCTAAAATTCTGGATTTTCTGAATATTTTTGTAGATTTTCTTAAATTAAATAAAAAATTCACATCGCGACAACCGCGATGGGCCGATAACAACGACCGATACCGATATCGTATCGGTTTTTTAGCCCAGCTGATACCACAATTTTAAACCATGGCCGATAGGAACAGGTATCAGCCGATTTTTTAAAGCATGGTAAAAATGACTATAACTAGCAAAACCTCAACTGCGGCAATCTTACTAATACCATGACAACAAACAAAATTGGGCAGAGTGCTAAGCACTTAAGTAGTGCCTTCCATGTATTAATTTCATATCAAAATACTATCAAATTAGCTTGCTTTGTTTAATCCTAAATAATATTGTAAACTGAGGACAAAGTAACTTATTTCATGTATTTTTTAGAAGTGGCACAACAAGATCGTCTTTTGCATTGTACTAGTCATTAGCTTGAATAAAGGAGGGTTATCATTATAGTATGGAAAAATCATTATATATAATAATATTAAAAAGATTATTTCTTTCAGCCCTGACTCGACTCGGCCCAAATCCAATCCTAAGCCTTGAGCATAAGGTAAGGGCTTCGGTATTGTAGACCTGCCAAGGACTTTGGCTTGACCTAAGCTTAGCCCGCATATATGAGAGTAAGACATCGGCTTACTTCTTACTTTGTGGCCTTGGACTTTTGTAGTATGGTGCAGTGGCTGGCTTAAGCACGTGAGTGGGTCCACCATTAAAAATTCCAAACTGATTCTACCCCAATACCAACGTAGTGATCAGATTTTAAAATTAAAAAAAAGCTGACTAAAATCAATAAATTGGACACAGCTGGATTAACTAGATCTTGAATAAGCGATTCAACTTCCACTATTTTTCTCCGTTTTCTGGATGGTAAAAAAGAGAAAGAGGAGCACATGTCTAAAACCCAGTAGTTAATGCCTATTGAAATTGACTTTGAAATTTTTACATACATAAAAAGAATCGGATCCCCTCTCTGGACCAATGAGGGGGTGACACATGGAAGGAGGTGTTTTTTTTTTATTCATTGTGGGGAGATGAGTCAGCTGATTTGAAATCCTCCTCCATGTGCCATCCCCTCATTGGTCCAAACAAGGGATCTAATAACGGGTGTTAAGAGAAGATAAATGGTTTGGATTTTCTTAAAGGTGAACTCCAACCGGGTGCTTAAGTCACACCATACTACAATGCAGCAATTGCCCTGAATAAGATTGTGTTAAATCACTTTTTATTTTAGCAAATTATCAATCCAGCCGTAGAAAATCCTGAGCCTCGAGTCGTGCCCAAGGGAAGAAAATATGGAATGAGACTATTTAGATCTACCTGGATGTGTACCTATGTTCTCACCATAGGGGATAATGATCATCCCTCTGATTCTCGAAACAGAAAGACAGAGAAAACCAGATGCCCAAGGTCAGATCACGCGGCTAGAGTGCAAAACATGTGATCATTTACTGGGCCATGTGAACTTTCAGTGAACAATCTATGCAAAGAATTTTGGCAGCCATCAGAATATTGTTGGGGTGCCAGTGCCACATATCCATCCATTCACCGAGCCACCTAAATGAGCAGCAATCATTTATTTTGAAGAAGGACAAGCATATGATGTCCATGCATTTAGTGGGCCATCAGAATCTATAGTGGCAGATGAGCAAAAAAAATAAAAAAAAAATTTGGACCATTTCTCGATTTGTGCGTGTCATCCTTGCGCAGGGGCCATGCTAATCTTCTCTGTATCGTTCCAATTTTATCAGATGTCTCCGAAGAGACACTAGGTTATGTAGTGGTTATTCATTATAAAGGAAAGTAAAGTCGTTGTCTTTGGCGATGTGGGATATATCATACAATAACAATACAAGCCTGTTCCCCTCTCTCATGTGTCACGTAGACCTCAAGAGCGACATAGACAAATGCCGGCTTTTCAGGGAATCTCTTTGGTGGGTCCATCTGTGGATTGACGATCCTATCCATCCAATCCAATCACTGGGCTCAGTTGGGAACAGTGGGTCAGCTTTCCTTACATGTGCCCATTGAGTGAGTGAGTGAATGGCCAGTATTTTGATGGCTGGTTGGCAGGTGAAGTTCTTACTCATTGTGATGCACACCCAACACTTGCCCAACGTTTTGGACCATTCGTCAGGTGGATCCCAGTATGTATCGGCAACAGAGAAACCTCACTCTCACTAGTTGACCCATCTTAATCAGTTTGATTGGAACTCTACTGAAGAGCTCATCTAGAATCATATCAAAATAGACTTTCTTCCTGGTTACGGGTATTGTCTCCAAAATAGTACTCCAATATGAGTTAGCCCCATCATAAGATACATCGTTTTGATTAAAAATGCAATTTACACAATCTCATGCGTGTTCATTACTTACATTTTTATCAAAAGATCAGTCTTCCAGTAGAACCAAATCTCTATTAGGAAGTTTTTTGAAGATATCTTATGAATTGAGAGGGCGTTTACTTTGAGTAGCTCAAGAGCCAGATCTCAATAGGTGGGTTCCACTCCTTCAACTCAAAGGCTCCGAACTCACATACTCAAGAGTCAAGCCTAATATTTTGGATCGATTGCCAAATAGGCTGCCCTTGGGCTTATATATATTACCATAAGGCACGACTTGGCCCGAAATAAACACAAAGGGTGTGTACATTTTATAAACGGCAGGGCTGAGTATGGATATCAGGTCCATGAGCTGGGTCTGGGTCAAAATACCAGGCCAATGATGAAATGAGTCAAAACTTGGATATATTGGGCTTGGCCTAACCTGGCCCAAGTTATACCACACAGTTTGCTAATGATCCTGATAATAGATGCGGATTCGGCCAATGGCTTAGCGTACAATTAATTGCAGCAACGATTGTTTGAACATGCAATTTAATTCATAAAGACGGTAAATGCATATTAACTTCACTCAATTCAAAAGACTGTGGGGGTGAACCAAGGCCCAGTGAAGTCCCATTGGGCCCCTAGTTTACCATGGGAGGCCCAATTAGTTGAATGCTAGGCGCATAGGCCTGCACAAACCACCTATTAAAGTATACATCTATAAAGATTTACCAACCATGAGTCTCGTTCTGGGAAATCAAGAACAAATCTGTAGAGATTTATCTGGAGTCTCATCTCGAGAAATCAGTAGATACATTACATCCTCTACAGTTCCATCTAAGAATCTTATCATGATCAGTTGTTCAAAGCATCCAATCTTATCATGATAGAGAGAATAAACAAAAAGGGTTTCCACAAACCGTAAAAATCAATCATTTTGAAGGTTTTGCACAATTCCTTGAGGTTGCCATCAAAAGAATACTCCCTTCTTTTTTAGGCATTCAATGAAGTACACCTAAAATGTCCCTTTGCCAAGCATGGAGTGCACCTCCTTCAAAACTCAACAAGAGTGCGTGGGAGCTAGGTATACCTATAACCTCCGACCACCCTTCAACCACCGCCAGAAAAGGAGATGAGACCTGATAGCAGAACTTAGAATGGCTTCTTCCACCTCCTTTTTTATAGAGTAGCTGCATCCAAATTGTGGAGTTGTGGAGGAGGTTGATACCGACTGGCATTATCCCCCAACAATTTTTCTAGCTATATGACTATTTGGTTCAAGCCTTCAATGCTGTCTTTCAAGATACCCATAAAGCTGCAATAGAGTGTTTTCTTTAGAATCCAATGGGCAACCCTCACCACCTTGCAAGATCTCTCCTGAAGAATCCAACCTTCTGAGTTTTGATCCACGTCTCCAACTAGAAAAACAGCAGAACTATGATGCCCAAATACGAGATGGATATTAAAAGGACATCCCATGGATATGGCACGGACACGGATTTTACACATAAAAAGTGAAAAGTATTGGATACAAAATTGTACAATACATTGTCTATTTTGGAGTATCCAGTATCATAGCAGTAGAAAAATACCGGCTTAGTTTCTATCCTGCTGTGCTCTGAAGTCCGAATTGCTTTCACATTTGAAGGGTCTTCTGCTGGTTGCAGCTTTAGCATCAACGGAGCTCCTGGAGCTTCCATTCTTCCAGACCCAAAGCATTCTAGCTGCACCTGAATCTTCCTCCCTCCCATGATCTTCCTTTGTCTGTGTCAGTGGCTCTGTCAGGTTCCCGTCTCGTGCCAAAACATACAAAAGCAAACCCCCATTTCTTCCCACTAGATTTTCACCGGGAATGGAAGGATATATAATCCTTCCAGGTTCCAGCTTTGCGAAACATACTCAACAATTCAGCTCTGGAAATTTCATTAGGTAAGAGATCAGCAATGATAAAAATGTCTCTCTAAAGGCCTGCAGCTGCAACGAAGAGGACCACCGCTAGCTTTCCTACTCAGTCTCCTGGCGCTCTCTAGTTATATCCATTTAATGGATTTCAAAAAGTGCACATCATACTGGAACCACTGCTAACTTAATAACTTAAATTAATAAAACATCCCAAATAGCATTACTTTCAATTAGACTAGGACTCGTCTAACTAAATAAGCAAAAAAAGAAGAAAGAAATAATTATTTCCAGGGATATAGTGGAAATAGTGTGCAGAACATAATAAACACCAAGGCAAGGTAACACATGGGAACCGGTGGTTGGGTCTTGGGGGCCCTTTTGTCTGCTCTATATACCTTAAGGCCTTCAAATGCTGCATCAGTAGCACATCCATCTCATTGACAAGGTCCCTTACTTGATCTTGAAATTAACTAATAATTATAATAATAATCTGTGTTTGTATGAAGCCCCAAGTAGACAAGGATACAGATACCTGAAAGGAAACTCATTACAGATGATTCAAGAATGCCTTTTCAGGACCAAACCTCTTCAATTATTCTTGTTTCTTTTGAAATGTTCACTTGCTTCTATTAACTTGAAGAAAATATCAAGAAAAAACTTTTCCAATCCAGGATTGACATCCAGCATCTACCAATGATGCAGTGACTAACCAAGCACGGGAATCCTATTTAGTGTTCCTTTCACATCTCAATGAAAGAATACATTTCTCAAATTAAGTTGATGTAGAGACCAAACTTCCACTGCCAACATTGACAGTGTGTATACTAACGTCAACCAAAACCATCTACTAAGCTTTACACCATTTGCATCTGACATGTTCTCCCATTTCTATCTGATCATTTCATTCCCATATTTGTAGCTTATAAATGTTCATTTTAATTGCTGCATCCCACAGCATGTTTTCGAATACCTATCAATGTTGGAAAGAATGTTGTGGTGTCCCTATCACGTAATTGTAGTCTTTTCTTTTCTTTCTCCATTTTGCCTTTGAGGTCTATTTCATATTTGTCTTGAGTTTGTTTTAATACAGTGAATCAATCACCATGTAAAAGAAATATACATATATATATATATATATACATGCAGTGGGTAGGGGGCCTGTACCACCTTCTTTCAAGTGAGAGATGACTGGCGGAACCAGCAAGCAAAGAGAAATTAAATAATAACAGTGCAAGTAGCACAGTGGTTAGCAGCTCCCACCAGTGGTTTTAGGATGGAGTTTGTGGACTGTACTTCCACTTTACTTTCTGACTTTTTTATTGGTTTTATTTCAACTCTATGCCTTTGGCTTTGGATAGATCGGAGTGGAGATACAAAATTCACGTAACCGACTCCAACATAGTGGGAACAAGGCTTTGATGATGATGATGATGATAATTTCAACTTCATGCCTAAACCAACAATCCAATGTAAGAAACCCAAAAACAACAAAAAAGAAAGAGGAAAAGGAAAAAAACATAAGAGGCAATTATAAGAATATATCAGAAAGAAATTTAGTCTCGCATGTTTTCGTCCAAGTATGATAGCTCAAGAAAGGAAAGCAACAACTATGGACACACCCTGCATGACCTAGTTATAATTTCACTACAAACACATCCAGGATTAGGGTTGTACATGGGCAGGGTACACGACTAGATTTTGAAGTGATCAGGCAGGGATGTTTTAATGCAAAACCCTAGTAATGATCAAAATAAAGAACTGTAAGAAATCAATTTGAATAAAAAAAATGTCTGAAATTCACTTACATGATAAGAAATATTTATCATATGTAGAGAGTGATGTAACTGACTATAAAAGTTCAGAAACTAAAGAGTTTGAAAGCAGAGTCAGAATACTTGGGTCTGACTGATGTTCCTCTTGAATTTACAAACTCTAGCTTTCAGTGTCAAAAACTTCCCTTTTTTGTGTGTGCGGTTGGCCATTGACATCACCATGTCTTCTTTATCGGTATGATCTATTTGTTCAAACCTCCACAAAGTTGACAACTGCAACATCAATCTTTCCACTAGTTTTTTTTTTTTTTTTTTTTCCCTCTCTTCATTAGAAGTGTGACTAATAGAGTAGTTTCAAAAATACTTGCTCAATTATTCCTTCTCGTCTTTAATCAAGTTTTGTGTTTTTTATCAATAACATGACTTGCACCCACAACCTTGAGGTTGCACTAGTTAGCAATTCTTCTTCTAGGACACAACAGAACAATCTACAGGGGCTACAATAAACCATCAAAAAAGAACATAAATTAGATTCAAGCAAGCAGCAGCTACAAGTACTACAACAACAGACTTGCGTTTTCTTCCAACCCAATAAGCATGCAAACAAAATTAGATGCCTTACTTATCCCAATTGCCAAAGTCATTGAATGGTGCATTCATCTCATCATCTTTTACGCCTAAAAGCTTCAGCAAACTAGGAATATCGACCGGGTCTGTTTCAGTATTTTCACCACGTATTTCAACTGTTTCAGCCTCCCCAACTTTCTCCACAGGAGCTTGGAAATCATCAGCTTTCTCGGAGTGACCGGCACCCATTGAAGCGTCCCCAACATTTCTTTCTGTTTCCATGTTCTCTCCAACATTGGCACTTGATTCTCGCCTCGAAGAATCTTGCATCGATTCCTTCGCAAGATTTTCAGCTCTGGCCTTCCGGCTGATTTCTTTCTTCGCCTTCTTCGCCGCTTTCTTCTTAGGGGCGCGCACACTGATGGGGACTGCGAGCAAAGGCTCTTCATTTGTTCTCCCCTTTGGCATGCTAACACCAGCAGCTCCCGCCTTCTCTCGGCTCCCCCCCTCCCCTGCTGAACTCCCATTCCAAGATGGAACATTCATAGAGCAATCTTGTTGCCCCGCGCTCATGCCCCCTGTTTCCCCTGGCTGAACACTGCCCGCATACATTGGCAAGAATGGCTTCCAAGAGGAAAATCCAATGTTTTCCCCACTCTTTCCATCCGACCCGTCAACCCCAACCTGCGAATTGGGGCCCCAAACCCCCAAAGGGAAGAAGCCCCAAGAGCAGTAATATGCATCCATGCCAGGAACAATTGGCGGGAGCGATTGAATCGCCGCCGCCTGGAACCCCCTCTTACAATTCTGACACCTAAGCCTACAATTCTCATAATCCTTAGCATACTCATACAAATTACAACAGTAGGGGCACGCAGTCCAGATTGTAGAATCTGGGTTATCTCCACCACTGTGGATTGTGGTGGAGGGTTTGGAATTATTGGGCGGGGGCATCGACTTGTTGAGATCCAAGGCGATGTTGAGCTCCTTGTCGTAGAGCGACCGCCTTGCGGGGTCGGACAGGACCGCCCAGGCGTCAACGACGAGCTTGAAGGCGCCGTCTGCACCGAAGCGGCGGTTCCTGTCAGGGTGGAGGACACGGGCGAGCCTGTGGTATTGTTTTTTCATGGAATCGAGGTCGTGGGAGTGGGGGTTGAGTTGGAGGATGGCGTACCAGTCCATGTGGCTGTTGGCGCGCTTCTCAGCGGCGAGGAGGACGTCGGCGACGGCAAGGACCTGGTCGATGCCGTCAAGGTTGGGGTCGTGCTGGCGGGCGCGGTGGGCGAAATTCCTGCTGCCCACGAGATCGCGCGCCAAGAGGAGCTTCTCGGCCATGCTCAGGGAGCGCTCCGCTTCGGCGCGGGCGCTGCTGGGGTTGCTGCTGCTTTCCATTCTTTTGTGGTGGTTGTGATCAGGATCAGAGGTTCTCAAAAGCCTAGTTTTTGGAAGGAAGAGTCTTTCTCCAGCTGAGAGAGAGAGAGAGAGAAAGAGAGAGAGATTAGGATCAGAGTTCTGAAATGGGTTTTATATGCAGGTTGAGTTCCTTTTTTGGTTTTGTGTATGTGTTCAAAAGAGGAAAGATTAGGATCAGTCTGAAATGTTTTTTTTCCTCTGTAGCTTGGGTTATGTTCTTTGGTTGAGAGAGAGAGAGAGAGAGAGAGAGAGAGGGATCAGGGTCTGAAATGGGTTTTCTCAATAGCTTTGGTTGGTTTTTTTTGTTGTGCGAGGGAGAGAGATTAGGATCAGGATCTTAAATGGGTTTTCTTAGTAAGTCTGCTTTTGTTGGTGTTCGTTCAGGTGAAAAGAGAATAGTACTTATGATCAGGGTTTTCAAATGGGTATTTTTAAGAGCCTCAGAGAGAGAGATCAGTTTCCTGAAATGGGTTACCTCTGGAGCCTGGTTAGATCCTCTGATTGAAATAAGAGAGACTAGATTTCTGACACAGGCATCCTCTGGAGCTTATGTCATTGCACAGAAAGAGAGATTGCAGTGAGGGTTATGAAGTGGTGTTTGGTGCTTTCTTGAATGGATTGTTTCCAGTGGAGCTTGAATCATTTGTTTTTTAAGCTGAGCAAGAGGAAAATGAGATCTATGTAGCTGCAGAACCTGAAGAAAACGCCTATTTCGGGACTCTGGACTCTGGACTCTGGACTCCTGACAACATCCCCGTGTGCCTAAAAATAGGTCACGTTTCATGTCCTGTGGGCTCATTCCACTGAACTGAGCTGAAGGGATGGCAAAAAGGTCAGGTTGGCTTAAATGGGTCTGGTTGACAAAAGAGGTTGGCACTTGGCAGGGTTAACCCATATCGAACCCCGATTTAAATGGGTCAGGCAATCTCAACCTGGCACACCACACGATTCTGGTTAATCCAACCAACCAACATATATAACCAACTTACCTTTTTGAAGTAGAAGAATAAAAGCAATGGGTTCTAAGATGGGTACTATGAGAGAAATGGGTTTCAAATAAAGAACCGAGTCTTAAAAGGTTGTGAGAAGAATTAAAAAAGAAATAGGTTCTGAAATGAGTTATATGAGGAAGAATTTCTATACTCAAACTAATATCCATGTATTGTAAATTGAAATGCAACTTTAGAAAACAGTGAAACCATAAGATGTGGAATCAGTGATGGTTTCTATCAATGGGTCAGACGAGTCATGAAGTGCTGACTCTTAAGTGGAGTTGTAAGGTATAGGTCAACTCTAACCTGACCCATTTAGATATAGATCAGATTTACCTAACTTGTGAGTTGTGACCAACCTGCATTTATTGTGGGTGGGGTTAACAGCTTGGATCAGGTTTTGCCACCTTGTTCCATTCCATTGACAAAATAGTTTTTCTTTGCACCCTTAAGTGGATCATATTTTGAAATTTTCAGAATACCATATAAAATTGGAAATGGCATGGAACAATGATTCTTGATAATAGTGTGATATTTCCCAAAGTTTCTTGAAAACTCGACCAGAAACTTGTAAGTAATGTCGTGAGAAAAATGTAGAAAAAAAATTGAAACCTTTAATTTAACCTTAACTTAGATTTATTATCAAATATGTTGTCTAGTCTTTTGTTAGGAAAAAAATAATTATTTTACTCAACATTTTTTTATAATATTTCATGAAGGACGTCAAAAAATTTCTAAGAAGAAAATTTTCTGAGAATGATATTTGTACAATGGTTTCGGCTGTTGGTTTAATTGTTTTCAACATTAAAGATGCAGCTCAACTTGAAGATTAGGGTTACATTTGGTAATGCAAGACATTTCCACAGAAAAAGGCGAGAAAAAGTTAGCCGCTTTTTTCGCAGCAAGAAATTTCCCATGTCAAGTGTAGTCATTCTTTTGCAAGGACAAGCACAAAAAAGAGCTTTTTTATTCTTTGCAATTCCGTGGAAAAACATTTGGGGGAATGGGTACGACAAACAAATTTCCTCAGCGGAAGAGAAAAAGTCCACTAACCTGGTTGTCATCTGCTAATGCTACACAAACGTGCTAGTGTAAGTTGGCATACTCTATTTCACAACACTTGGTGCAGTGACTTTCCTTGAGGGGAAAAAACCCATCAAAATCAGTTCAATTATTTGCAATTTCAAGATAAACTGTTTCCAACTGATTGGGGTTGGTGTTTCCCCGTCCCTACCCTCTTCTAGTGAGCACTGGAAAAATCAGAACTGATAGGGGTTGGTAAAAGAAAGATTTTTTCACTGATAGGGGTTGGTAAAAGAAAGATTTTTTCACGGAAAAGCAAAAGCCCATGAGGAGAAATTCTGCGATTGAGAGTTAAACAGTTCAGATTTTCTGCAGTACATTGTTCGGTGTGGAACATTTTCCCAGTTGGGTGGCAAAAAAACATTCCATTTCTCTATTCGATCAGTAATTGGGCATAAACAGGTGAGAATCATTCATACTTCAACAAATAGATAATTCATCTTATTAACTCATTCAACTGACAGAATTCCTACATCAAACTAATGAGAAATGATCACATGTTGCCAACGGTATTGTATCGACTGCATCAAATACCTGATTTTGTTCCCCTGGCCTACTCTAGCATGATCAAACCTGTTCATATCACAGAGACACCACCATATTGGAACCATTAAAGATGCAGTCGATAGTCTAAATGTAGAGAACATAACCATATTTCACACAATGAATTCAGCAGTTCATATCATCACTCTGATTGAACTGAAATTTATGTGAGTTTCCAAATACTATGTCTCTGTGACAAAAGCGGGTTTGACCATACTAAAGGAGGGCCCCGCACTGGATAAATCAGGCTTCAGATGCAGGCATCATGAGATCATTAATTCAAACCAACGACATCCACATACTGGTTCTAACTACCTGTAGAAAAAGATTGTGCTTCCATTAGTTTTTATTGTCATACAAATCCACGCTCGCGGCTTAATTGAGGAATTTTCACAAACAAGTGGACTGCACAATGCGATCCATCAAGGTTCATACCTGTCAGCGAGAGCAGAGGGGATTGAAAGGTCCCACCATAGACAAGGGTCTACCAAAAAAGTCAGATCCAACAGATTATCCTAATAACCCTTGATACTCAATCCAGCAGTGAGTACTTGAAAGGTAAGATGAATGTCAAACTGGTCCTGATGCAAGGTCAAGAGAGTGGTGGGCGTGAAGAGGTATCAAAGGTGGCCAAGTGGGGCCCATAGAACCGGTGCAAAAGAAGCCTACTGGAGGGAGAATTTCTCCCCAAAGTTATACAGAATAGAAGATGTACAAGCAATGAAGCTGTGACAGGCAGTTCAGATCCATAACTCAGGACCCCCCACCCCAACCCCAAAAAGAAAGCTACAAAGAGAGCACAGTTCTAATGGGCAGTAACTATCCCACAATGACATTATAACCAACCCCTTGTTGATACTTTTTCAAGTCAAAAAGGCATCTGTTCTACAAAACAAACATGGCAGTATACTCATTACTATTCATGACCTCACGTCTTTCAGCAGTCCCCCCTTTTCAAGCTCTCCAACTACCTCCCTCAGAGAAGGAACTTTCATAGCCAATGTCCTGTACAGTCTTGAGTATCGGGCTCGAGTTCCATCAGCAGTTCTAGCCAAAGCCAGCAAGCTCAGAGCTTCAGGGAGTTGGCTAAAAACTTGCTTCATCTCCTCCAAGCTCATGTCAGCAAGAACAGATGGTCTTGGAACCACTCTTATGATCTCTCCGCCTTTTGGTTCCTGCACACGGGCATCTGCTTTGATGATCAGCTCGGAACTGGAGTTTGCCCCACATTTAATGATAAAAGGTGTTGTTGTGCCAGTGTTGAACTGCAATACATTCCACTGTAAGACTTCAATTTCTGTGCCAGGCATCCAATCTGCAGATGATTGGAGGGATCGGCCTTCCCCTTGCAGTTCGTCCTCTCGCTCTGGTATGGACTGCACATACAATGCATCACAGTAAATCAGACTCATCACTGGATGGGTATATATTTTGAAAAATCAAGTACGCTTTATAGGTATACAAAAAAAAGAAAAAAAAAAAAAAGATTATGTTTTATAGGTTCCATTCGTTTTTTTTTATTTATTAATCTACCTACTAATTTCTAAGTGTAAGTCGTTACTTCACCAAAAGGGAAAGGCTATCTATTTCAAAACAATCTGGATTTAGATGGGAAAGTACGAAGGTTGAACAGTTCCCGTTGCTTTTATATGATTGACAGTTTTGCACTGCTAAACTAAAACAAGGTAAATGAATGCACAGAAAGAGCCCATAAAGGCTGCACAGTGTAGACTACAAGATCCCGCAGAGAAAGCCATGGATGTTATGGCCATTTAGAAGCACAGCAGAAGCAGTAGATTGCTCGGTCCACATTAACTTCGGTCTAGATAAACTGAAAACCTCATATGCAAACCATCAAGGTGAAAATAAAATGTCAAACTCCAAACACCCAGTGAATGGGAAGCATAAGCCTACCTACAAATGCCTACATTCAAGAAACTAAAGCAGTATTCAATAAAGAAGCTTAAAAAAGAAAACTAAAGAAGAAAGCCAGCCAGTGCCAGAAGTTAATTAAAAATAAAAAGCATACCTCTACAGCATTGCGAGCATCTGCAATATGCTTTTGGGCACATGGATGATCAATCTCAAGAAGAGAAGGCATTTGTTCTGAGAGTTCAACCAGAGAGGCAAGCAATGCTTTCTTTTTGCTCTTGGCCAGTGAATTCTGAGAAGCTTGTCTCATCATATCCTATGAAAGTAAAGATCAAAACAAAAGGGTGCAGGATCCATTCAGGCTTTTAATCCTTGATTCCTTGAAAAGGATAAAGCAAAAATCACAGTATGTAAGTCGTAGACCTTGACTTTCTTCAAGATTCCATCAAGTGATATAAGAGACGCCAGCCGTGCATCTTCAGCTGCAGTAGAAGGATTGCAGACAGGTGAACCACCTTCTTCTTTTGTTAACAAGGCTGTGTCACTTCGCATTTGTTGCAAAATCTAAAAAAAAAGTAAAGTAAGGTAACCATCCAATTGGCCAAACATATATATATATATATATATATATGAGGAGTGCTAGAAAACGACCAGGGCATTTGTTGCAAGAAAACACCCTCCTAGTGGGGCCCATTATGATGCATGACAACCAGGGAATGTCATTGGATGGTCAGAGGCATCATTTTCTAAGGAGTCCTCCCCAACACAGCATAAACTTTTCAAAGGTAACAAATACAAGCAAAAACAAAGCACCTGCAGTTTCAGATGTAGATCATATTGCATAATTATTTACAACAGTGCAAATAAACCTAAGTTGCCAACTCTGCACTAAATGCCATTGCATTTTCTTAAAAGGGCAAACCATTTCAGCATTCCAATGGAACATTGTGATCCACCACACCAAACGCTTAATGATAAATGACGAAAAGAGAGGTTGTTCCTGGGAAGGTATTCTTCCAGTTAGGACACTGGAACTGGAAGGTCAGAAGTGATGTAGCCCAAAGGGTCTGACAATAACCCTTGATTGCAAAGTTGAAGAACCATCCATCCAAAATGTCAGCACAAAATATCTGATTATACCACGAGACAGACCCTTTTGACAATGTGATCCAATTCTGTCTTAGCAAGATCGCAAATTCAATATACAAACAGCAAAAGCACCGCCTATACCACACAGGAATCTAATAGTCTAGAATCTATGATGCCCAACTAAGGAAAGAACACAATAGGAACACACCATGCGTATGGTAGGGATGCAGAGTTCATGTTAAAATGGAAATATCCGAAATTATATGATATGGATATGTAGCCTGTTTAAAGTATCTGGGTACCATAGTCTAGAATATAACTCATAGGAGAGAAATGAACAATCTGATGTAGCCCAATCGTATAGTAGGAATATAACAAATCCTCTCATGTGAAAGCACCACAGAATCGGATCAAATATGCACTGCACGTAAACAGAAATATGAGCTGCACATCTATTAAACAGTATTCAAATCAATGGTCACACATGCGAATGCATCTCATGCACCAATAACAGAAACATGCATTATCCCTCATAAGTCGTAACACCACTAGCCAAGTCAATAAGAGGATCCATGAAGTGATAATAGTTTTGAATTTGAAAAGAAGTGGATGCCTTAAGCCCTTGATCAACCGTTTGTCTAACAATCAAAACCAAGTTCGCACAAACCATGCCCACATCTAGGAGGTTCAAATTACCAAAGACAATCTAAACTTTAAGATGGTTAAATTTCTCTCTCAGCAACCACTATATATGGCACTCATGTTTTTCAGTGCAATAATGAAATTGAATGAGTAGATGCCAGTAGTACCTTTATTCAGGTGTTACAATCAGCTACTAAAGGATAATAAGATGTTTGTGATTTCACTGCCAACCAATCACATGAAAAACCACTATTGAAGATGCCCTGTTTCTTGCTCAGATCTACATCACACCAGAGCAAGAAAGGTTGTTTTGGCAACCTATTCAGAACCAAAGTTCTAGACCTCCAAGAAGAGAAGGATGAACACCCCATTTCAACCTCTTTGAAGCTAAATGACCAAGTAGAGAATAACTCTCACCAACATATTACCTCTCCCCATAACTTCAATGTCACCGACTAAACCGTAACAATCTTTTATATATAGGAAAAAAGGAAAATAAAAGATTCCTCATTGATTTTAACTCGTAATACATAGAAGAGAAACAAATCCTGCTGCAAAAGGGGAAAAGTAAATAATTTGTAAGAATCCTGATCTCAGGTTAGACAACTTCATAAACCTTGTTCTTATCCTCGGCTGATGCATGGGCCCAAGTGGGTCCCATGTATACAGGCTGCATCAGGAGGTAATTGACGACTTATATGCTTATTGCAAACATTAGGAATCTGGTTTAAAAGTAAAACTAGCTACCTTTCTTCTCTTGTGATCAACAGACTCAAGGGCAGAACGCAGCTTATTTGCGGCTGCTGAGTCTACAGCCTCCTCTGTTGCCAAGGTACCTGCTATGTCCTGTAAAGGAACAGCATTATAAAGACTATGCGACTCACTTTTGTTCAAAAATGAAGAAGTGACAAAATCTCGACAGGTTTATGAAAGTACATACCTTCAGGTGCTGCAGTTGGGATGTGTAAACCCTCTTTGCATACTCAGATAAAAGTTGGCCTAAAGCATCAGTACAGGGCGGCTGTGCTGCACCAAGACCAGCCATCCATCCATCCATAATTGCTGTTGAAAGAAGTTCTAACTGCCCAGTTGCCCCTCCTACAGCATCACTGCCAGTAACAGAAAGAAACTCAAAGTTCTCTGCAAGCCAAGATCTGATTTGGCGCTGCAGCTCTCCAGCTGGAGTATGAACAAAGAGGGCAGCAAGAGCCTTGTTTCCAATTGAAAAACTTTTGGCTTCTTCAGTAATTTCTCTGAGCTTTCCACCAGTTACATGTTGTCTCCATGTCTCCTGATCATTTACAGAGATGCATTTTCATAAACTTCATTAAAAAAAAAAGCAACTGGAGTTACAGGGCAGGATAGACATCCCTAGCAGGGTGCTGAAGGAGGTCATATCCAACCATACTTTGCAGGACAAAAAAAAGGGATATGTAAGCATGAAAATGGGATATGTAAGCATGCTTCAGTTTACCAATCCCTTGCACAAAGAAAATGAAATAAAAGGTACCCCAAAAAAAGTGTCCATTATAAATAAATTATGGGTAACAATACCTGATCAATCCCTCGAAGCTTTAGAACAATCGATGAAAACTTGGACTTTTTCTCTTGTTTTATATTCACTTTAAAGCCATGGATGTGCTCATCAACAAAAGAGTTCTTCCCGGTGGAATCGTAGATCACTGGAGACCGACCAGGACTGCTTCCCCGGCTGGAGCTTCTACTGCGACCAGTATTAGACTTTTCTAGAAAGCGTTCAACAGGGGAGACCTTACATAATAACAGAATGATGAGTAGAGCCAGCCGCTTTCAATAGCACAGAAAATGCGCATGCTGACACTGACCTGACAACTCACAAAAATAATAACAATGATTAAAAAAAGGTGGACTGTTAAGTTTCACTACCTTGATAGATTGCAGCTCCGGCGATCTCGCCAGCAATGATCTTATATATAAAATTCTAACACGAGAAACAAGCATTGTATCCAACACTTTCTTGGGTTCCATTTTACGGATAAATGAGAAAACAGCATCTCTAATTTCTGCAAGTATTTCATGTTCTCGAGCAGCACCTGCTTTAATAACTGCAGCCAGAACCTGCAAAAATCATAACGCAGAAGTTGCAAGTTGCTTTCAAAGTAAATGGATTGGATGCTCAGTTACTTATAAAATAGTTCAATTCAAAGCTATCAATATGATGATGGAGCCAGAGTAGTAGTTTGATAATTTCGAGTCTTCTATCCATTGGATCCCCTTAATTAGCCACTAAGTGAAGATTATGGTAATGATGCTGAAGATAAGTCTGAGCTGGGATGAAACTCAATGTGATACTAAAAACTTAATTGCCTCAATGGCCCCACACTCCTACCCCTCATTAATGTTATGGTAAATTGTTTGTTATTTTAACATTTACTATCAAGTTCTGTGTTATGAATAATAATTCCTATTGATAATTTGGTTCTAATGTGTTAAATGATCCTCATAAATTTTTAATCTTTTCCTTCTTTTTATTTGTCTTAATTTTTTAAATTTATTTTGTGATCTTTTAAGATAGGCACAGCCATACCGGTCTGACATGGTTGGCATGGACAAGAGCAAAGGACACCAATTTGTCCTGGGCCCAATAATGATGAAAACTATGACTGATTTTTAAAACCTTGATTGGCATTCACCTTAGTTCTACTCACCATTGGATTGAATTTCAAAAGACCATAATAGTTTAAAAAAATGTTAGACTTTGAGACCTTTCTATCCCCCCAACCCCACCCCACCCACCCCCATTCCACCCCACACCCCAAAAAAATAAAAATAAAAAAGGGAAAAAGAAACCCAAAAATCAGTCATCTCATCCATCGTAACGATGTAAATTTAAAACAGCTTAGAGAAAGATGCAAATTTAATTGTACACTGTTGAAACTTTACAACCCCACCCCACGATATCAACCAAGTTTATGTTTTGGATTCTACTGGGACAGATTTCACAAAATATGCCACAGAGAAACTGTATGAACTTGTTATCTTATCTAAATTTATTGAATGGAGTACTTCATGAGCTTACCAGCATCAAAAGCTTGTTTGCTCCATCAGCAACAGTGGCAAGACTGTCATATTGGTCAGGATCGAAGTCCGTTAATGCAGCAGTCAAGTACTCTCCTGCTGGCGTTTTCTTTACTTTCTCAGAATCTGATTTGACTAGAGCGACTATACTGTCATTTTTATCAGCAGCAGACGCTAATGGAACATCAATAGGATGTCCTTTGCTGGTTTCGTTCCTGCCATTATATGAAATGATACCCTTTGAAAATTTATTAAAGGAATTGAAAATACATCATCACCATCAACATTGTAACCTCATCCAATCTGGGGTTGGAATTTGTGAGTTCTGCTTTATAACTTAACTGTAAACTACATTTATGATCCCTTAAAGTCTAGCTTTGATGCATTAAATTGAGCACTGTGTGTGTTTGTATATGTCTGAATAAGTGCAAAATGAAACACTTGGTGAATGGTGACAATGAGTACAGGAATGCAATTGGAAGAAAAGGACAAATGTAACACCTCCAAAGGATTATCTAATTTCATATAACAGGCATTCTTTGCGAGCATAGAACATTGTAGAATAAAAATGGACACAGCAATTTCCATTTCTCAATGGTTGCTAAATCATGAATATACCTTCCCTGATCTCGCGACTGATGAGTCAGTTGTCCTTTAGCAAATGGACTGGACACCTACATACAAATTGTAATGATGCAGGATAAATCAGAAACTACTATCATCTCACTACATGTATATCGCAAAACAAAATGAGCATGACATAAGGTTCAGTAATTTAGTAATTATAAGACATTGTCAACCAATGCAGATAGGTCTGGTTGGGAACTTTGCTCACCAGATTTTCACTTTCAACTACAAAAAGATTGTGAAATCTCATCAAATGAAAAATTGCAACAAAATATATGCATAACAAAAGTAGTATTTTAACAATTATAAGTTTCCATTTCATTAGCCACACTTTCTAAGACAGTGGAGTTAACTGTTCAGTGTCTAGTCTCAAAATGGATGCATAACTGTCCAGTGTCTAGTCTCACCCTTTTGGCAACGTCGAAGGCTCACATTTCCGTTGTAATCTAGAGATTGATTTTTCACTTGTAATCTATGTAGGACAGAGATGCAGTTTCCTTTTTCATCTGTACCTCTCAGTAAAATATTACCAATAGAAATCAGTGGTGCTCAACAAGATACAAACGGTTCTCCCAATCCCTTTTGCCTCTCTCTTATTTCTCACATTATCATGATCAGATAGACCCTGCATGAGTTCCTCTCTATTTTCTGGTGCCATAGCTCGAACCTGTTACCTTTGACCCGATGATTTCAACCAAGGAGATGAAACCATCAAGCTAGGGTACAGATCAGCATCTTGCATAAGTTTCACATCCCATCAGAGTAGTTCGAGCTCTATAGTAAGAGATCAACATCTCCAATTGAAAGAGATTAAGATTGTAGGGTCCACTGTCACGCTGCTTGGAGATTACACCATCCAGATCATAAGATTGAACTGCATGGGCGCTCTCTCCTCCATCTCTTCCGGGTGGAGTAAACATTAGGAATATCAATAGGATTGTATGGCACACATTTTCTACAGTCAGGAAGCAATGCATTCAGGGTAAAAGCGTGTTTTCTATGGAAAGGTCATCACATATCCTATTTCCACGGTTGTTTCAGTTTTGGAATAAAAATGAAAGCATTTTCAGCCATTTAAATAAGGCAATCCTGATATAGTATAACAGGTATACCATATTTGCCTAACAGTGTGCAAAGAGAGTATATAACTGACATCCGGAGACACCTATGCCAGCATGTCTTAATACCCAAAGCAGTTATGCATGCTGTAAAATGCAAGTATCTGAGATAAAACAACATTATTATTTGATTGAAGAGGACAACCTGGGGTGATCCACCCAGTGAAGCTTTTTCTGTCAGTCTATCAAACAGCTTCTCATTTTCTTCGTGTAATCTCTGCAGAAATAACACAGTTTAAAGTATTATTTTATCCCAAAAAAGTACAAAAAAAATTCCTTTGTTTATAGAAATGTTTTCATAATAAAAGTGGCACTTGGCAAGAATGACTTGGCTTTAATAAACAAAGAATATCCCCTCAAAACAGGCATATTTAGCTTAACAGATGAATGAGGGGGAAAAAATCTCAATGCCAAGGCAAGATGGTTCCCTCCAGGTATTTGAAATTTTGAATTGAATGGAAATTGAATTTTCAAGTCAAACCGGTATTAGTGGAGCATAAATGAAAAGGTAAAACTCTTCAAAACCGGTTAATATGAAAGGGGACTCCAAAAAGTGTCATCACCATTGTGGGGAGCAAATCTAAAGTGCCATGGAGGTTTCAAGTGGATTTCAAATAAATCAAGGATCTAGCCTCATGATCATCTCTTTCTCTCCACCATACTCAAGGAATTCCGAGGTAGACACAGGAGTGTCAAGGAAGAATTCAGTTGTTGATAGGGAAATGCCAAGTTAGGTGTTTGTATGAAGTATCTAGTTTATTCTGTCTTGTTGGGCCCCCACGTAATCAGGTTCTATTCAAGAAAATTCCATATTAACAATAAAAAAAATGTAAAAAAAAAAAAAAAAACCAGTTCTAAACTGTAGATGATACATCATGGTAGTTTCAGGGAAAAATAAAACCCTCAAATGGCAGTGAAATGTATGTTAAAGAATACCTCAATGAGTGCATCACGTTTTGAGAGCTCCTCCTCAAGTTTCCTGGTAATTGCTGAGGTGTCTACACCGTCCCCTGTCAACTTGAGATTTGACAGAATCCCATTAGACCGAGATTCTGACCCAGGAGTTACCTTCGCATCACTGGCATGGAAGGCATCACTGAGTTGTGATTCCAGACTCTTAATCTTAGCCTAGACATCATAATAAAGAAAACAAGAAAGTGTATAACTACAAAATAGAATTAAGTTATAATCATAAAAGAGAAGATTACCTAAAAGTAAGGTAAATAAACCAAAAGGAAGGTAAATAAATTAAAAAATTTAATCCACAAGAAGGTTAAAACCTCAAAAGATTAAAAGAGTAGGTCTTTCTCTTTTTTTTTTCTTTTGAAAACAGAAAAAGTTATTTCTCCAAAAGAAAACAACAAAGAGGGACTAACTAGAAAAACCACTTAGCCCGCACCCCCCCCACCCACAAAAAAAAAAAAAAAAAAAAAAACAGTGAACACCAGGCCAATCATTTATTCTAGGGGATTATGTGGATAGGGCAAAGAAGAGCTTGGAGACGAACCTTCTTGTAATAAAGTCAAATATCTAAGAGAACTTTTTTTTCCTCAGAAGAAATCATGAGCGTGTTTCTATTTAGTCATCCTTTTTTTCCTTTGAGAGCATCTCTCACCTTACTATAAGAGATAAGGTGGGGGCCCTCACATCCATATCCAATGCCAACAACTTCAATGAGAGGGCCCCACCCTATCTCTCATAGTAAGGTTATATAAATATATATATCGTCCGATACATATGGTTCCAGTTGGCAGTCAATGCGTCCCCAACCGCTTTTTGTTCCTTGAAAAAACATAATTACAAATACAACCCAAAATGCTATTAAACACTGTTAAATAATATGCGTATTTCCACATGCTACACCTTCCCATGCCCCCACGCAGAGTTCAGGTTGTTCCCTCTTATTCAGATGGTTTCATGCTACCTCCTTTGGGCGCAGCTCTATTTCTTTCAGGAACACACAAAAGTAGAGAGAATCAAGGAACAGTAAAACCAGCCACAAGTGTGTGGCATAGAGGGGCCCAAGTCGCATAGAGGGGCCCAAGTCAGCCTACTTTCTTCCACAGTGGATAGTTAATAGGAAGGGCCAACTCTGGATCTAGAGTAGCTCAAAATATCCTAATTGGATTATCAGAATTCAGATCAAGGGCCAAGACACAGTAGGACAAATTTTCTTAACCATCCATCACCTGCACAATTGGACACTTCTTATCAGTTATCATCCAACCTGCATGGCTTTTAAGACATAGAAAACAATGCAGGGATCCTCCCATCAAGTAACCCAATCAACCATTGTAGTATTTGGGCCCAACTGCACTGTACAATGCTGCCCATACTATATAATAGAGCAGGCTGGTCGTTGCTGAGTCTCTTTTTAATAGCTAATGTAGTATTCAGACCAGACTAACAAATAGTAACAAAGAAAAAAGAGTAACATATTTAGAAAAAAAAATGCATCAGAAAGACGCACCAAATAACCAAACGAGAGCAAAATCATAGTTCTACCTGCAGGTCCTTAACTGTCACATCCCGTTCATGTATCTGCATTTTATTTTCTTGCTCCCCTTGCAAAAGATGAGCTACTTGATTTCTAAGCTGAGCATTCTGCTCCTTTTCAATTTTATGTTTATCTGCCAGCATTATATTTTCTGACTGCAATGAAATAAGGAAAATTAATTTAGTTTTGATTTCACAACAAAGAAGCACTGCCACACAGTAGAATAACAATGAGAGTGATGTGTTGCATGTGCAAACAACTCATGAAATTCAAAATTAGTCCATGTCGTGTGCATCGCCCACATCTAGGTCAAATGTATGAGCACATGAGGTTCTTTATTATGCTATTAACTAAAATGGCAATAGAAATACAACATATAGCACAGATGTCTTTCAGAAAGAATTATTGATATATCAAAATACATCTCTGGTCATTATAAAATAGAAATTTAAAGCACCTTATCATCTTTAAGGGTTGTAAACTAGCCAAGCCAAACTCAGCTCTGCTTGGCCTGAGCTTGACTTCAACACTAATTGAGCCAAGCTGAGCCTAACTGAACCAAGCCAAGCTCAACAAACTTATACAGGTTTGAGCCAAGCTCCAGCTCAGTCTTGATTTGAAACTGACCCGAGGAAAGCCAGGCTCGAGCTTGGATTGACAAGCATTACAAGCTTAACCTTAACTGAAGCTCAATTATATAAATAGATATAGATATATAGATACATAGGTAGATATATTGGGAATTTCCACCCACAAACAGACTGTCAATATAAATTGTTATGACATTCACTAAAATATCAGGCTTTTGGTGTTTTCGGTTATTAACATGGTATCAGAGCCAGAAGTGTCGAAATCCCTGGGAGGCATGTTACCTCCATCTGTCCGTCTGGTCTTATTTTGTTCCGTCTGTCTGTTGGGTTTTGAATTTGAATGGCTTCCCGTTCGAAGGAGGGTGTTGATATAAATTGTTGTGATGTTCACTAATAGCTCTAGCTTTTGGTATTTTCGGTTATTAACACAGACTGCATACTGTTAGATGCAGTCCAGCATGAGGCCCGCCTGGATGAAGGCATACCAGTGGGTATAGGGGGATGGAAAGTCATTATGGATTAAGGGTCGGGCAAAAAACCAACCCCATCAGATTAACCTAATACTTGATTCAACAGCCTTAAAGTTTAACATTCTTTTGACAAAAGATTTTTTTTTTATATTCAACCCAACGGTGAGTAAAGGTAAGATGACAAAATTAGCAAGTTCGTTAATTGTTTTTGGCCAAGCAATAAGATTCCTTTGCAAAGGTTTCACAAGAACAACACCCTTCCAGCTATGATGCCCAGATACGGCAAGCATACAGCAGGGACGCGCCATGGACATGGATTTTACAAAAAAAAAAATGAAGTATCTGATTCAATACAACACGATATGTTGCCCATTTTGAAATATCCAATATCCATGCATCGTAGCATTGCAGAGATTTCACAAGGACCTAATTGTACTGCAAAGGTCAGAAAGAACCTTAATCTTGCATGAGCGTGATTCAGATTTCAGACCTTGGTTCAGGGTTCTCTCTCGTTGATTGAAGGAGAGTGCTATTCATACTCATGCCTACACCAGATTGGTATGAGAGCTTAAACAACCCATAGCCAGTACATTTCAAGCATCAGATTGTAACAATCATCTTCAACTTCAACCAGCCCACCGATACAGCCCCAACCCAGTGGCTGAATCAGTCCCTAACTCATGATACATGGTTTGTGAGTAACATGATGTTGAATCCAAGTGGTATTCTGATTTAGAGTTTAACAAGCCCAGAGTCATTGTCGATTTGAGCAAGATGCAAACAGTTGATGTCTACCTTGAAGACGAATGAAGCCTGCCATTTTCTTCAAATGTTCAGATGAAATGTATGATATCAGTAAAGAACCAATGCACAGGATGATTTCTAAGCACGAATCTCATCAACTATGGTACCCATTTGATTAAGAACATTGATGCATAATCGAGAAATGCCCATGGGATTTGGAAAAATGAAAAATCCATTTTGGGCAGACTGGATGGATATATAACATTTTTTTGTAGAACAACCCAAAAGAAGTGCCCTATTGCTAGAGTTCGTCAGGAAAAATGTATTGCAATTCAAGTTCAAGGACAGATTGTTCTTCAAGAGGGAGAGGATGATGCAAGTTTCAAGAGGAAGGGAACGATGCAACTGCTCGTCTATATCCACCAATTTATTGAAGGCCCAAGTAATAGGCTCAACTCAGTCCCATTCAAAAACTATGGAAGGTTCTAACGATAGCAAGCAGCTAACTAATTACCTTTGACCAAACAATAGGTTGCCTTTTTGAGCAACAAGAATGAGATATCTGATATAATTTAAATTCTAATTTTGGGATTTTAGAAAAGATTGACTTTTGTTGGGTTTTTATTTCCTTTTAAGCATGCATGTTTTAAAAAATGGTTTTCAGCAACGTAAACAGGGCAGCTTATTGGAATATAATTTTCAGAATTTTATCTAGTGGGAAGCTTTTAATCTTACAGAAGGTCATAGACCTTGTGGCATTTGCCTAGCTAAGCTAAGGATTTACGAGAACCTAAATCATGCTACAGCAGCTAGCAAGAACCTCAATCTTGCATGGGCATAATTTAATCCTTAGTTTAGGCTCGTCTCTTGTGGATCGATGACAGTCTGGTTCCATTAAAACCCATGCCTGCATCACATAATCATGAACAACTTTGGAGCATCTGAAACATTTGAAGCAGCATCTGGAGAAGAAACATCAGAAGACATGTCCGGAAATGATTACTTGTATCCATTGATATAGAAATGCCCTGAATTGAATTTGATTGACTTATATTATGGTGTTGGTTAATTTTGTTGTCTTCTAGAGTTCCAGGGATTTTCTTTCTCTAATTTATCTATCCCATGCAAAAGACATTATTCATCTTTTTTTTTCCATGTAGTTTTTTTTTTTGGATTCTTCCTTTCCTCTGAACAAAGGGAAGGTCCTTTTCGGTAGATCCTTCTTGTTCCTGTTTAGTCCCCTTCATTTCAGAAGTTTTTCCTATTTCTACATCTGTTTCTCGTCGAGCAGAGAACTATGATGATAATAAGAAAAACCCAACAAAACAAACTTCTCTCTTTTTTTTTTCTTTTTTCCGAATATAGAAAAACAATACTTTCGACACTTAAAAGAAAGCTTTTGTATGGATAACAGAAAACTTGATAAAAGTAAAGTAATAAGTTATCAAAAACGCCAAAAAACGGAAAAAAAAAAGGGCATCAACAACACCCCAGTTTGATAAAGTGAAGTTCACAAGAAATAATATGACTACAAGTCAGAGGATTGAAACCACATCAATGTACGTGCTAAAATGCACTAGCCACAAGCTGAAGGAATAGAAAATAAGAATACTGTGTTAAGTCACAAGACCTTCAAATCTGACTGCAGTGTAAAAGAAACCTTCCACGCCTTCTGGACTTCACTGAAGAGCAGGATACATTGATCATTGGCATCTTTGAGTGCTTGCTTTAGTCCCAGAATCTCTTGCTTTAAATCCTGGATTTCCTTTTCCTTTTCATACAGCTCCTTACGTGAGTCATTAGCCTTCAAAAACACATTACAAATTATGATTTTGGCCAAGATCATGACTTCATCTAAAGTATTCACATATAAATAGTAAGGAAAATAAAATATAGTAAATTAGAAAGGCAAAACATGCCATTGAAGAAAAAAAGCAAAAAAAAAAAAAAAAAAAGAGGCAAAACGCACTATTGCAAGCCACAAAAACAAATCAATGACAGATGAATTTACCACATCTCTCCATTTCTTAATGGTATCTCGATTACCCAGACTTAGCTCAGCATTCCGAGCTCTGGCAGCAAAGTTAAGAGAGGACATGGTTTCTGATAGGTTAGAAACACTTGGACAGATGGTGACAATCATCAATGTCTTCGCACTCCCACCTGAAAAACAAAAAAGAACCATGAAGTTACAGCCCATCTTGGAAATTTTATAGCAAATGAACACCATTCCACTGTTTCACAAGCTGTTATGACAATAACTATAAGAGCAAAAGTGGTTGAGTGGTAGTAGCAGTAACAATTTAATAATAAAAGATGAACTTTATAAATAGATAGAAAAAACTAAATGAACACTCTTCTACTGTTTAGCATGTTATTGTTTTATACTTTTAAGAGAAAACCAGTAGACAGTTTTAACAATAACTATAAGCAGAACAGCAGTTAATAGTGTAGCTACACTTTAACAATTAAAGTTTGACTATAAAGAGACTAAAAAGTAAAAAGAAGTGCATAACACTCTTCTACTGTTTGGCATGGTACTATTTTGACAATAATTATAAGAGAAAAACAGCAGCATCTTTCAAAAATAACTATAAGAAAAAAAAAAAAAAAAAAAAGGCAGTTGAATAGAAGTAGTGATATTTTAATAATTAAATATTAAGTTCATAAACATATAAAAATGTATATGAACTCTTTTCTACTTTTTAGAATGTTATTGTTTTAAAAATACCTAGAAGAGAAAAACATTGGTATACTAATGGTAACATTTACCAAGAACAAAGGAAATATACAGAATTGCACCAATTATTGTGGGATTATACAAAATCACATAATAAAAATATGAGAGAGTAATGGAGCACAACTTAGACAAAAGAACAAGATATTTGAAAATTAATTTGGTTTCACATCAGGGAGGTCAACATGGAAGAAGCTATCTTTTCACTTAGGTAATTAAAGGAAAATTAAGGAGAGAAGAGGAAAAATATTCATATGGTCTTCAACAATCTAGAAAAACCCTACGACAAAGTACCTACAGATTTGCTTCGGCGGGTTTTAGATAAAAAGGGCGTCCTAAGAGGTTATACATTGTAAACATTAAAAAGATGCATGAGGGAACGTCAATAAGTGTGAGAACTAACCTTGGAGACAGAATGAGTTTCCAGTGACCATAGGTTTGCATCAGAGGTCAGCTTGTCTCATTTGCATTGATTATAGACGAACTAACTGCTCATATTCAAGAAGAGGTACCTTTGTGTATGTTGTTTGCACATGATATGGAAGACTCGAGAGACGGTGTAAATGAGAAACTGGAGAAATGGCGAGAGGCTCTAGAATCCAATGGCTTTAAGCTTGATGCCCTTGTGAGAACTTAAGCTCAAGAGATGCCACAAAGGGATTCATTATGATACCTTGGCTTAATAATTAATTCAGAAATATTCAGGTGAGAACTAGTTCTCACCTTGCTTCCTTGAAAACTATTGGTGGGGCCCACCTAAGCAAACCAACCAAGCCATGCACAAATAAGGATCCCCTGATAGTCACCGATCCCAAGGATTGGCACACATCCGAATGGATTGAACCGTTGGATCAAGGGTTGAATCTTTTTTTTAATATGAAGCCATTAAACTTGTGGGCCACGGATGAAGGGGTTAGGGGCATGGGATTGGGGTCAAACTTGATACTTGGGGTAGTATCACATATATCTTTCCATCCCCATTGGGCCCATCCCCAAATGAGACCCACAACTGGGCCCCACTAAAAGTTCTCATATAATAGGTGAGAACTAGAATAAATCCGTAATTTAAAAAAAAATGGAGAGATCGAGGGAAATGTCAAATATATGATAAGAGCATGATGATTGAAGTGGAAAGTTCCTTTTGATGTGCTTTGTGATTAGCACGTACCAACAAGATTTAAGCGAAAATTTTACAAGGTAGAGATTAGATCAGCTATGACATATGAAGCATAATGTTGGTCAACCAAAAAGCAACATATGCACAAAATGAGTGCAACCGAGATGAGCATGTTGAGATGGGTGTGGTAAAACTAGAAAAGACAGAATAAAAAATGAGCACTTTCTAAAGCATTTAAGGGAAGCATCAAATGGTGATATATTAAGAGATACTCGTTTGAGCTAATTTAGATGTCAAAGAAGGCCAGCAATGGCAACATTGAGGAGAAGTTTTATATGCAGGTTGATGGCCCATCAAGGAAAAGGGTAGGCTAAAGAAGACATGGATGGAAGTAGTAAGGATATACCAAAAGAAGTGCGACCTAACTAAGGATTTGGCTCATGTTAGATCAAGATGGGGAATCATAATTCATGTAGCTGACCACAACATAGTTGGGACAAGGCTTTTATGATGATGATGTGATAATAACAATTTGTTAATGATAAAAAGTAGGCTTAACATGATTTGGGAAGAAGAATTACGTTAGCTAAATATTCCACATCTGATCTTCCGGTTGAGTTGGGTCGTCCCTTGTTCAGTCTTCTTCCTTCGTGAGTGTTATGTCATGAGGTGGATTCAGTGTGTCTTGGAAGGTTTCTTTTAGGAGAAGGTTATGTCTGTCTGCGAAGTCCAGTTTGGGTCATTGTTGAGTCTTCTTACAATCTTACTAACATATTTATTTGCAAGAATGACAAGGAGTCAAGGACATTCTCATATGGAAGCTAACTTTTTAGAGAACTTCTCAGCCAAGGCTTTCTAATGGTCTTTGGAGAGATATCATCTTCAATCTCCCCCTTCTTCCAAAGTATGATTGGGATTGATCCCTCCTTGTGTGGAGACCCTGTACTTGTAAGCGATTGCAAGGAAGATATCAACAGTTGACAACTTAAGGAGAAGAGGCTTGGCATCAAGTGCTATCTCGGACCGACATTTGTGTGCTATGCATGAGTAATGAGGACTCAATCAATCATTTGTCTATGCATTGTGAAGTGGCATTCGACCTTTGGAAATGTGTCATCAATAAATGCGGTTTCGGTTGGTGTCATCCAAGCTCTTTGGAGGAGTTGGTAGAGGTTTCCCTTTCCCATTATTTGGTTGATATGGACTGAAAGGAAAGATATATTTTCTATAAGGTTCTTATTAGGGTTCCTTACAAGTGGCTAGATGGGAGTTGGCAAAGAAGGATTCTTAAGTGTGCATTTGAAGGACATTCGTTATAACTACAAAGATTGGAAGGGTTGCGGACCGCAGAAGGTGAGGGAATTGATAATGCGGTACATGCTGCCATTGAGAATGCTAAAATTTTATGTTGACAGGGCAGTTACAGGAAAGCCGGCCCAGCAGGGATTGGAGGTGAACTTTGCAATAATAACAGGGAAAGTGTTGTATATGTTTTCCAAACATGTAGGTGCAAGGGACTCCAAGAGGTCTTGGTTATCCTAGAGACCCTTTGGATTTTCTCAACTTCTTTTCAAAGAAGTCTCATCGTGGAGAGTGACTCATCAAATGGGATGTCTTCCAAGAGCTTGAGACCATGGATGTTTCAATTTTATTTCAAGGAAATTAAAGTATTACCTTCACCTGTGCAGGTGGGTTTTCAGAAATATCAGTAGATCTGCTAATAGTATGGTGGATCCTTTAGCAAATGAGGGGTCAATAGGACATTCTTGTGTTGTTGAATATTGTTTTTGTATAGACCTTTTATCTTCTTAATATAAATTAATCTTTCACCAATCATAAAATAAGTAACAACTACTCTCATTCCAATTATCAACATCATTGTCAACAGCATCACCATTATGATGAAAAGCATGGGCACCACAATTGTTAGACACTTAGACCCACTATGACTGGTTAATTCTTAAATCAACCTAAATATGAGGTAAGATCAGATGTGCCCAACAGAATTGATTACCTAGGGAGTCTGCAAGCATGCTAGTGAGCCTTGAGTTTTCATATGGTATAATCTCCTTCTTTGAATTCAAGGACGACAAAACATCTCCCAACCTAAATTCAGAAATCCCAACACAATAAGATCATAGTGGATGGTGGAAATGAATAAATTGAGAATTGAACCATATGATGTGTTTCCCAGATAGGAGGAGAATACCTATGCAAAAAGTATGCCTAAGATATATTGTTACCAAAAAGACATAAACTACAAAGACAGGAAGTAGAAATGTTAAATCTTCAATGATTACTTACGCAGAAAGTGATTTCATCACATGCAATAAGTCAGTCACACGCTCTCCACTAGCATCTTCGTCAAGCAAACCTTCACTTCCAGCTAAGTCTACAAGAGAGAGTTTACTATACATGTTCTCTCGAGTTACCCAATTGCTATAATGTATATGAATAGTAATAACCCTGAAAGTTCCATAAGAAAGCATATTAATTAAGATGATCCCATAACCAATAAGAAAAATGTTGCAAAGACTACAAAAGGGAATAATAACAACTTTAAGGTAGAGGATGGATTATGAAGTCTATATAGTGACCAACTATTGCAATTATATTAACAATAATAGCAATATAATAA
Source organism: Persea americana (assembly GCA_029852735.1). Lineage (NCBI taxonomy): Eukaryota > Viridiplantae > Streptophyta > Magnoliopsida > Laurales > Lauraceae > Persea > Persea americana. The sequence goes on from CM056809.1 coordinate 16,556,574, forward strand.
AAAAGAAAGCGAAAATGTAGATAGAATAAAAATCAATTTCACAATATCAGGTTTCGATCATACAGATGAGAGACGTTGCATCTTAAAGTATCTGTCCCTCGATTCTGAAGCCCCAATTTTAGGACCCTAGAGAAGTCAAGTGGATTCCCAACTTTCTCCTGCACGACTTCTACAAAAGAGTCTGGGGCTCCAATGCAAACTTTTGACAATTTGTTTGAAGATTGAGAGAGTAGATCTCGAACCTACAACAAGAAAAAAGGAAAAACTTTCTGTAAAAGGAATTAATTCAGAACCTACCACGAAATCCATAATAAAAAATATATATAGATCACTGGGGGTCATACCAAGTCTCCACCAAGATTTCAACTTTCCAAGAGGAACAATGCAAGATAATTATAAGAGACTAATGACAGATAAAGGATTTTTTTTTAAAGGTAAAATAATTTATTGAACCATTCAAAGAGTGTCATCGGTAGGATGGGGACAATATGTCAAAAAGTGTGTCAGTTAGAGAGTATCATCTCTGGGATGGGGACAATATGTCTTGGGAAATAAGTCTTAGGAGGGTTCTTCGTCAATCAGAGTTGGTTGAGTACGAGTCATTGTCAAGTCTTCTTTCTAACTTCTTTTTTTTTTGAAAGGACGTCATTAACTCTCATATTTGAAAGCCATATTCTTCCGGTTATTTCTCCTCAAAGTCTTTATACCGGGAGCTGAACCCGGTCAGTGAGGTGTGATCGTGTGCCTTAGTTTGGTTGGGTCTTGCTCCTAGAGTGGAGGCTTTTTATTGGTTGGCAGTGGCAAGCAAGATCTCAACAGTAAATAATTCGAGGAAGGGGTTGATGATGGAATCTATATCAGATATGTGCTGCCTTTGTGGGGGAGAGAGGGAGTTGACATGCCATCTATTTAGGCACTGTAGTGTGACATCGTCTATTTGAGGGCATTTCCTCAAAGTTTGTGGTGTGGAATGCTGTTTTCCAGGTTCACTATCTGGACTTGTTGAGGCTTGGAGGGGGTCTCCTATGGTAGGGTGCGGAGTGATTCTATGGAGACTCATCCCCTTTTTCATCATTTGGTCCGTATGGAAAGAGAGGAATGAGAGAATTTTCAGCCGTAAAGAATCATCATGGCAAGCATTATTTAAACTGTGACTCTGACGACTGCAAAGTACGTATCTGCTAGAAAGGTATTCTCAGACCTCAACATAGATAATATTCTGCACAATTGGGGTGCTTGTTTAAAGGCACATGTATCAAATAAAAAAAGGAATGTATTTTGCTGTTCCCCTCCGATACGAGTCCTAAAGTTTAAAGTGGATGCTGCAGCACGGGGTACACTAGGGTTAGCAGGCATTGGTGGTGTATTGAGAAATCACAAGGGAGAAGTATTGCATATTTTTTCAGAACATAGTGACTCTAATAGCAGAAGTCTTGGCTACACTAGAAGCTCTTCACATCTTCAGCAAGTCATATCAGCAGTGTCTCATATCAGCAACTCATATCAGCACTGTCTCTTGGGTGATTTCCATTACAAGCCCATGGAAGATGCAGTTCTACTTCAATGAGATTTGCTACTAGCGTCCTTGTTTCGGTGTCTTTTAAGCATATTAGTAGGTCCGCCAATAGCTAAACAAGAGGTTGATCGATCATGTAATTTAAGTGCTCCTGTTATGTAAGGTGTGGTCAATGTTCAGCATATATCTCTTACATCAGTAGATGCATATGTGGAGATTTCATTGTACCTTCTTTAATTTTAATATAACTTACTGTTGCCGATCAAAAAAATTATTGAACCATTCAAAAAGAAATTAGTTTATTTGACCAAGAAAAAGGCTACAACCAAGCACCAAGCAACGACACCCCAAGGAAACAAACTGATAAACCCAAACATTACACCCAACAAACATAAAAACTAACATACACAGAAAAACACCCGACAATATAACAAGAAAGCCACCAGATCCACATTAAGCAACAGATAAAGGCATTAAGCCCCTTTCTCCCTCAGCACCATGGAGTAATTGTAATTAACTAAGCAACTAAGACTCAGGAGCTCCCCTTCCCTTCTACATTCTTTTTTGGCTGATCAATTTCCTTCTAGTCTTTATAGTCAATATCCTTCTCCAAATACTCCTTTATGGACGAGCGTAGATCATCCATTCTAGTCCCAAACATGGCACCAACACCCCAACCATACTTAACAGGTGTTCACCATAGATAAACAAGTGGTTAGGCAGTGAAAAGGATAGATGGAAAACCTGTTCATTGTAGAGCTCAAATGCAGTCACATAAAAATTATATCGAGATGTGGAAGTTGAATCTGAGTTGGATAGATCAAATAGCTCCTCAAAACTCCTTAGATACAAACCACGCTCATTACTAGAGCCTTCCTGCAAAGGAGAAGTAAATTAGAGCAGCAAGTTAACCAGCAAGTTTCATCAAACAGGGGATAGCGATGTAGTCAAAGCAATGTGCATGAGATCATAAACAAAATCTTAAAGGATGGATTTGAGATATTAATGTCTGTCTAGTTAAAGTGTTGCAAACTTGAACATCAATTGGAAGGCAGTTTAAAAAAAAAAAAAGGTTAAGCCAAAATTCTATCGAGATGTGGAAGTTGTATCTGAGTTGGATAGATCAAATAGCTCCTCAAAACTCCTTAGATACAAACCACGCTCATTACTAGGAAGCAGAGTTAAGAGAAATTAAATAACCAATCTTGGAAAAACAGAGAACCAAAATCATAAAAAATGCACATTATCAATATCCTTGTCGAAGCATTATCCCATCTATCTTGGTTTTGCAATAAAAGATAAATTATTTGGATCTCCAAGAAAAGGAGATGTGCTACAGCATTAAATTGAGTAGCGACCTAAGATGAGAGGTGATAACCAAGCAACAACCTTACCGGAAAAAAAGAAAGAGAGAGAAAGCATTTGTGTGTAATACCATTTTCGGTAGCGGCAGATCAACAGTCGTTCTAGTTGACCAAGAATCAATTATCTAAAAAGATAAAAGGTTTTTTTATTCGTAAAGAGACTCAAATCCACAGGCTTGTGGTTGCGACAATGAGCACATTCCATCTCTACTACAGGCTCTTGTCAAAAAACAATATAAGGAATTAGAGATCCCAAATACAACCAAGAGCAGTCTGATGCATCAATACCCTAGATTAGACCAGGAATGCAAAACGTGCTTAGCAACCATTACAACAAAGAACTGTGAGAAGTGTTGTTATCTGGATTATACACATAAGAAACAGACGTATGCAAAATTAAACACTGCAATTATGGCCAAAAACAATTATACGAAGTAACCAACATAGAGGTCCTAAGCCCTCTTCTACGTGAGAATATACCAGTGTTGTGAAATTCGTTTCGGACCCTGTTTCAGTTAGGCCTCCAAACTGAAATGTTTCGGTCGATACGGTATTTCGGTGACATATTTCGGAATTTATATTTTAAAAGAATATAAAAATTAAATATATATTTTTTGCATGTAGAAAATATAAAAATATAAAACTTAAAATTCAAAAAAATTGGTTAGAGCCCATTACTAATTAGAGTGAACTTTGGCTTGAGCCAATTTAGAATTTGGCAAAAGACCTGATTTCTGTTAGAATGAAACTTGGCCAAAGACCTGAATTCTGTTAGACTGTTTAAATATTTAATAGATGGACCCTATTGTGGAGCCAGGAATCCTATTACTATGGTCTTCTGTAAGGTCAAAATGGGCCCTCTGCCTTAAATTTTAATAGGGGAGCCATATTGTGGACCCATAAATCTCAATTAAATGGGTCCTTTATAAGCTTCAAATGGTCCTTCCACGATAAAATGAAAAAACAAAAAAGGACAGGAAAGCACCCATAAATCTCAATTAAATGGGCCCTTTATAAGCTTCAAATGGTCCTTCCACAATAAAAAGAAAAAACAAAAAAGGGCAGGAAAGCCCTTTAAAAGTGCAAAGCTTCTCTCGAAAGGGCCCCCTCCTTCTTCGCCGCCGCCTTCTTTTTTTTTTTCTTTTTCAGTTGAACCAAGTGGGTACTGCTAATAAATTCAACCGAACTGGACGACTTCAGTTAGATTCGACCGAAATTAGTGATTTTGGACAAAATCACCAGTTTTGGCCGAATTGGACCGAATTTCTTTGGGTGGGTGTTTCGGTTCGGTTTACTCTCTAAACCCGAATGATTTCAGAAATTCCGGACAAACCGAAACGAAATTCGCAACATTGGAATATATCCACATTCAATGCCAAAAAGATGGCATTTATGACAATACCAATCCAGAAACTTGGATGTCATCCCTCTCATACCAGGCACACCCATTTATAACACCCATGCATAAGTTAATGAAGGTATCAAACAAAAGATTATAGAATACATATAAAAATATATGAATATCACACTCATAATGCCATATAGAGCTACAAATATCAAGTGACAATGTGGGTAATGAAATTAATGTAACTGGAATGATAAATGGATGATGATATGATATGATGATCATTGGATGGAGAGAGACATTTTAAAGTGCGAGTATCATAGTTATGAAATTTGTCTCAGACAAATTTTCTGAATTATTTCTGTTCGTCCATTAAAATAACCACGACGCCAAAACATAAAATAAAAATTAAAAAAAAAAGAAGAAAATAAAAAAAAAATCGTTCTCACCCACATGACTTTTTTTTTCCAATTTTTCCGAATTCGCTACAGTTTGAACTTTATGGTTGTGACATGTAACTTTTTACTTTTGAGGTATGTATCTAAATTCTAAACACAATGGTAGTGATGAATATTTAAAGCTGTAAACTTTATGGTTGCTGAATTTTATGATTAAATTGATTATGGTCATGGGCCATAATGATGACATTGATTTGTTATGTTAACAAAATTATTATTAGTTTAATTGTTTATATCATACATGCCATATTATGAGTTGATTTCGTAGAATAAATTACATGTATCAAATCACATTTTTTTAATTTTAATATTAATTTTATATTTTTATATATGCATATTTTTATAATTTTTCCAAAACGTAAACTCCGAAACATTTTGCCAAATTCCGAAACGGCTGAAACATTTTGGTTTGGAGGCCACACCGACATGGGTCTAAAACAAATTTCACAACTATGGTGTGCATGCATAGGAATACCATGCGAGCAAGTTATGGAATTAATGTAATTGGATGGACATAGACTTAAATGCGTGAATGCGTGCGTGCGTGCGCAAGCGCGTCTGAGAGAGAGAGAGAGAGAGAGAGAGATACCATAGTGTGTGTCTTTCCTGAATGTGTTTGCCCATACGCAAACATAGAGACGTTATATCCATCAAGGGCTGACCGTACAAATGGTTGGACATCGTGAAAAAGCTCCCCTGCATGAATGATGAATCCAAATTATATAGGTGATGCCTAGCAAAAATAACACATATGGACACTGGGTATGGGCATGCATCCACCAAGCCCTACTTCAGTTTCTATAAACAAAGACTTATGAAGATCCAGGTAAGCAAAGAATTAATGAATAAAGCAATGTTTGTTCACTTACCTTGCCCAACATGAGGTCCATATACCCTATCAAATTCAAAGTCCTTCTTTGGGTTAATTACAGGATCGACGCCGGTGTTCACACGGATGGTGAAATCATCAGGAAACTCAACTACAAATGGGCCCTCATCCTCGAATAAAGGTCTTGCACGGCATAGTACCTTAATGCTTCCTATAGTTATCCATCCATTTTCCTCATATTAACAAACCATCATAAAGTCTATTCAAGTATAAAAATTAAAATGCAGATGAAATGATGAGGAATCAACTAGGCTGCTACATACCGAACAGCATAAATGAAAATTATGATATCAAATAGTGGGAAGCTTAAATAAATTTATTAGTACCCTTGGCTGTCAACAAGTCATTAAACAACCTTTTCTTCTCATTGATTAAAGGAGAAATCCTGGCCTCAGTTTCGACGGCAGCTTCATCTGAAAAGCATAAATTTATGACTTAAATAAATCAAATTAATCCTTTAACAAGACAATGAATCTGTTAATAATAGCAAAAAGATTCAGAACCTTTTTTCATTGGAAACGTAAATGCGGGTGTGTGTGTGTGTAAAGAATACCAAGGGATTTTAGTTATTAAACAAAATGAATATACAACGCTAACAAGGGCCAACAAAAGGACAGCCCTCACTTTAAGCACGGCTGAATATGAAATTAAAAGCAAAATTCTAATATAATAGAAAGGGGCAAAATGAAATAAGTCAAGAAGAGTATAGAAAACAACAAGACATTAAGAAATTGCAATAAATAATACTAAAGTACCATACAGTTTATCAAAAAATTCATGCTAAATTTAATTTAATTAAAATCACAATAAAGACAATCAACATAAAATCTAACAACATAAATGCAGTCTTGAAAGGATAGACATGCAAGAAGGATACAGTATTTGTTTTTCTTATTAAAAACAAAATTATCATTAAAAAAAAGACATGAATCAAGTATCAAACAGGCTGTATGTTTGACAACTCAACATAAGTCATACCTCTGGGTCCTGATCCCGAAATGGTAATGGAAACGAGCTATGTGTGTGTTGGGTACCTGTGCATGTGTTTATGTATGTATGTATGCATATATGTACACATGTTGGTGATCTATTGAGTGGCATAGTACACCTTCATTGTGAGCAACCGACAGATTGGGCCCACCTGGGTGGATCCCAATCATCAGGAATAGGGAGGATGGATATCTCTATACTTGGTGAGGGATGAATCAAAAAACAGCCAGATTGCCCATCTTATGGCATAGTTATTAAGCTCCCCAAATCAATGTGGACAAACAATTAAAATAAAAGGTATCATCTAACAATGGATCTAGTCATGGAGAGCGACAAATTGGGTCTCATCACTCGTGCCATTCATGGTGGTGACCAAGGTTTAAAAAACCAGACTCGGGACCCGACTCGTTCATGGCCGAGTCGGAGTCAACTCGCCGAGTCGCATGGGACTTGGCCAAGTCAGGCCGAGTCCCAACATCAGAAGACTCGGCCGAGTCACATATGACTCGGCCGAGTCGCATGGCCAAGTCCCATGGGACTCAACCGAGTCGCATGTTTCGAGTCCGAGTCACATGCGACTCGGCTCGATATGTGCCAAGTCCGAGTCGACTCGGACTCGGCCGATTTTTTAAACCATGGTGGTAACGGCCAGCGGGTGTATTTGTATATAGCCACAGGCCTCGAGATCGACAAAAGGAGGCCCAATAATAGGACCACAGTCAGCCAGCCCATTCAGCCAAACCCATAGTGGGCCAGGCCATTGGTCCTAAGCAATAATGGGCTAGCCCAAAGAGCGAAGCTCGTAGATGATTGACACATTAGGCTAACCCATGGCTAGCGGGCCCATTCATCCAACCATATCTACGTTCTTAGTACCGCAATTTCCAATAAATTTAACCAGATTTACTTTCTTAGTTCAGAAAACTTGTCAAGAAGATTTTTTGAGACGTACATTCTTATTTTCAAAAATCCTAAGAAAAAATCTTAGATATAGGAAAATAAATGACTGGACCAACAAAAGGAGGTTCAAAAATAGGCCCACAATCGGCCAGCCCATTGAGCAGATCCAACAAAGGGCCAGACAATGGACCGAGCCCATAACTGACTGACCCATTGGGCTTAACACATGATCAGCCAGCCCATTGGCCCAATCATATTTTCTTTCCTAATATGGCAATGTCCAATAAATTTTCCTCTATCTACTTGCATTGCAAGAAAACTTTTGCTAGACATACATTCTTAGTTTAAAATTTGCTAAGAAGATATATTAGATCTAGCAAGATAATTGATTAGCACGGACAGGTCTTCAGGGCCGTCGTGTCCGTGTCCGACACGTGTCCGACAAGCCAAAAAGAGTATCCTATTTCTTTTTTTATATTTCATATCCCGGACATGTTGGGGACACGCTGGGACATGCTGTCCTCTTTTAATTGGGAAAAAATTAAAATTAGAGCAAAAAAAGAAAAAGAAAAAGGGGCTGTTTGTAAAAAGTTATAACTTAAGAGGAAAAGGGGGCTCTTTTAATTCATCCATCCAGCTCCAGCCCTAAACGAAAGAGGAAAAAAAAAAAACCATTTGTCCGTCCAGCCCTAAACGAAAGAGACAAAAACTCATTCGTCCGTCCAACCCTAACGAAAGAAAAAGAAGATCTGCCGTGTCGGCGTGTTTGTGTCCGTGTATATGATTAGACATGATTAGATTTATTATTATTATTATATTATTTAATATTAACCTGTCCCCAACGTGTCCGTGTCCTACTTTTTTTAGAAATGCCGTATCGGCGTGTCCGTGTCCGTGCTTCTTAGTTGATTAGCATGTAATAAATAGAGTGAAGATAGAAAATCATATTTAGAAAGAAGATATTGGCATGTAAACATCTCATGAAAGGAATGGGGAAAAAATCATATCTAGGATCCCAAATAGGCAGAAAATATGATTGTTATCTCGTCCCCTGTAAATTCCCTAGTCATCTATAATTTATGTACTCAATTTCAGAAAATGTTCAATTCTGTGTGAGGACTGAGAACTCCATGGGCTGTGATGCAGATCAGCTTGCATGTACAAACGATGGTCGATATGATCACAGCACTTGGCTCACTGAATGGTTTATGGATCAGTATGAAAGTGCCAAAGGTGCCCATGCCAAAGGTGCCCGTAAGGGCTGGATTAAAAAATGAACAACACAGATCTAAGGGGGGACCCATCGAACAGCCAGTATTAAATAAATGGCAAAGAAAATTTGTACTTTTTTTTTTTTTTGGCCTCGCTCAATTGGGCGTCAATGGGACTGGTGGTCCCATGACAGACCCTAACCCCCTTGGTCGCCCATCAGTGAACTAACAGATTAATGGAATTTTTTTTAATACCAGAAAGTGGACTATGTTGACCTCACAGCCTTTATGTTCCAGAAGCGCAGCAGAATGTTTTCTTTCCTTATTTCAAGTTGTTTAGAGTTATTTTTAAGTATGTTAGGACTCTTAGCGATTAGGGTTTCCCTGCTTAATAGTTTGGTCAATATTTGATTTAGAGTTTTAATGCTTTAAAGCAAAATTTAAGCATTGTAAAGGGATGTCCAGCGCCAGCTTGACTTATTTTTTCAATCAATAAATTTACATTTTCAGTTTTCCTTGAATTGAGTATTCTCCCTTGAATTGAAGATTATTTAGCAGGTTATTAGCTGATTGGTGAGTAATCCTTCTTTTCTCCTTGGATTTTAGCATAACATTCCTGTTGATTTGAGTTTGGGTTGGATTTTTGCTTTTCCAGATTTTTGCTTTTCCAAGCAACTGGGTTCCACGTGGCTGCATTAGGTTGTAAATGGTGATGACCCCAAGGGCCGGGCATATGTCGTGAAAGTCTGAAGACCCATCCATCATGCAGTCCCATCAGTTTGACAGGTTATCAAACATTTATCCAACAAAAATAAAATTGGGCAATTATGACAAGTTGGCCCATTTATTAGTGGGACAAAAATAGAGTCCAAGTTTGAGTTGATATTAAGAGTCTTAGTTCAAATCAGTCTATTGAAGCCCCATATAGAGACTAAAAATAGAAGGGGGCTACCAGCTCTTTTTATAAGTGCGAGTATTCTATAATTTCTACACATGAACAGCGATTGTATACTACATATATTTTACTAAATACCTTCAAATTCAGAATTTATTTCATAAGTGTTGACTCCATAGATTGGTGAAAGTGGAAAGTTTTCCCTGGAGGATAAAGATTCAATCATAGATATAAATGGGGATAATATTAAAAATAACAATTAAGTTTTTCAGTCATTGAGGCACTATACCTTTCAAAAAAATAAACATAGGCACGAACAACACAAGCCCATAGCACAATTGGAAGGTGTTCATTGATGCAACCATCAGGTTGCACGTTCAAGTCTTCTCTTTTTTTTATAACGTCAGTTGACAAGTCATTTTATTGTTACCAATGACAAGAAAAAGGAACTAACAAACTCCAACCGATCATAGTATACTTCCTAGATGCTATTACATCAAATGACGTTGTTCAATGAAAATAACACAGCATTTCAATGCCTCACCTAGCTTGCGAGCCCTATCAGCAAGAACGCCCAAATAGCGTGTAACTCGATCAAGCTTTGCATGTGAGTACTCTTGTAGATCATTGGCTTCTTGTCTCAATTCCAAGTAATCTTCTCTAGCATGCTATCAAGTTAGATGCGTCAACACTCGACATTGTAAGAATCAAATATGATCAAACACAAAGAAAACCCATGCAGAGGGTGATGTAAATGCATTCTTATTAAAGGAATCAAAAACTAGAGTGGCCATAGCATAAGGTTTCTCACATTTTGATTAGCATAATATCAAGTATGAGAAATTTTCACCCCATATAATGTACTAAAAAAAAATTTTAAAGCATGATGTCAGCAGGCATTCAAAACATTCACTGGATAATTTATTACTAAGATGGAATTAATACATTTATTGTTGTATGTGTTATTTAAGTATAAATGGGTCACTTAATGACAGAAAACACATCCACCCTATTTGCACCGTATTAGAGCAAAATTCCTTGTTGCTTCCTGGTTTCTGTGTTGCCAGATTTTTGGGGAGTGCCTATTGAGCTTATGTTGTTTAAATGGAGAGAAGTAGTATCCTCTTAATTTTTTGGTTTCCAAAAAATTTTTGGGGCCTTAGGCCTGCTTGGGAGGCTCTGTCTTTCCTCCCTTGCTGTTTTGGATGGGTTCTCTGTCTCCCTTGTATTTTTCCTTGCTTTTCAGTATATATCTTTTGTACCGCCCTACTTTGATTAATACAACTCACCATTCAAAACAAAAAAAAAAAAAAATTTCAAGTGGCTCAATACTTAGAAGAGAATACATCATGATGAAAATTGAGTACACATATCGCATGCACATTACACACACATGCGTGTGCACCGCCTATTCTCACAGTATTAGAGCAAAAACCTAAGGTTTAACATCAATTACTATAAATAGCTCAATAGTTAGAAGAGAATGCATAAAGAATGTTGCACATGGAATACACACACTTTCACCTAAGTAATGTCCCCTGCACGTGGAATACACACACTTTCACCTAAGTAATGTCCCCCATAGGATAACCACGCACACTATTGTGGGCCCAACCGTCATTAATCTAACCCCCTCACACACTACAACGGTACAACGCCACTTCCCAACACCCTTCCCCCTCCCTTTCAAATAAATTCGCACTTAACCCAATTTGCCAGTCACCTGATTCTAATTGATATCAACAATTGGAACGAATAAAATGCATAGTTAAATATTGTTGGACCTTAAGGCCCTAAATCAAGGGTTAAAATAATCAGGGGAGCTGATTCTTTGACCATCTGAAATTCTTGTTGATACCTTTCCCTCCCCCTTCCCCAGTTGATAAGCATGCATCCCATGTGAGCCCCACAGTGCAGGTCATCCGGAAGAAAAATAGTTCCATAAACATATGCACAAACCTGTAATGAACATCTTTTATTTTATTCGAATGATAAACCTCTAATAAACATATCATTAGAAACTTCAAGTTTGAAAGAAGTCAAAGAACTGAGCAACTTCATACATGATTGCCAACTTCAAGGGCTTTGATCTGCACCTATCTTTTTGCTCGTATTCAATTTCATCCAGGAGTTTGAACCATACTATTCTGAAACTCTCTATCAGAACCAGCACAAAAACCAAAAAGGGCATCCTCCTTTAAAAACCCTCAAATGGTAACAACCAATTTCTCAAAGCATCCTCTCATTACTAGCAAATATGCCATCTAAAATAAAACAAACCTAGCACCTAACACACTTCAAACCACTTCCACAATGAAGCATTTGCGAGTGGGGGGTGGGGGAATCAGCATCAAAACCAGCACTCTTGTTGGTTACCTTGCTCTTCCATCTCACAGAAACCCCCTACCCTCCTTGCTCTACTCTATACCACATCAAATAAAAATACCTCCATCTCAGTTGCAATAAGATGGTGCAGGAGCAAGTCATAATCAATTCCATTTTTTTGGCACAATGATGCTCATCCATTCCTTTGTGTTTGACTTGGCATAAATACTGGAAACAACATTGGCAATGACTCTCTTCTGCGCACATTTCCATCAACAATCAATACAAGCTAAAACAGAGCAAATAAAAACGGGCAGAGAAAACAAGTGGAGAAATTTGTCCAGAGTGTAAATTCAATCTCTCGACACTTCTTCTCCAAAATGCCCATTTGGAAGCGGAGAAACAGATGGAGAAAATAAGCTGATATAACCTCCTACATTCAAAATCTTCACTGTAGACAGTGTTCTCCACCTATTTGCGCCTAAATTTAGATGGGCCTTCAGAGAAATATGTTTTGCGGGGGGGGGGGGGGGGGGGGGTGGTTGGGGTGTGGTTGGGGGCTGGGTTTGAAGAAAACTCTCAAGTACAAATTTCTTACTATAGACAGTTTTCTCCACCTGTTTTATCCGCATCCAAAACGATAAATCTCCATCCAAAACTACCTCCTAGTCTCTTCATTCTCTATTGAAATCCCGCAAGTTTTCATTCATTCGCAAATCATGACCTTAAAACCTCTAAAGCCAAAGACAGACGACACTATCAAATTCGATAAAAGCCTTAGAGATTGCATTTCATGCAGCATATGAGATGAAATGAAAGAGACGAAAGGAGAATAAAGGAGTCACCTTTACTTGGTCCTTAAGCTTCTGAAGCTTCGCAGCGAGAACGTGCTTGGAAAGCTCTGAATGGGGTAGTGAAGCAGTAGCCGAGATCGAATAGCGTCGCCTGAAAATAGGCTTCTCTTCGTCGTCGTTGTCGATCGACTTCCGTGGCTCGAATCCAGGGATCTCCCAGTTCCATCTGTTCTTCGGCTCTCCCATTTCCACTCTCTACCTCGAAAAAACCCTAGCTTTTTCAGCTACAAACAGAGGGTTTTCTGAGAAGAATGATTGAGTTAAGGGGGCAAAATGCAAAGTTGGGAAGAACAAAAGAGAGAGATTGCAGAAGCGAACACCCCTCTTTCTCTCTGTCTTTCTGGAAGAAACCGAAGCTACTGTTTATCTTAAAATGATCGAGAAATGGCCACCAAACAAAATATTTTAGGAAAATTTTCAAATAAGGCCCTAAGTTTTAGGCCTATTTCAAAAAAGGACAGCAAGATTCTAATCTTTTAAACCAAGCTCCAAGGTTTCCACAAAGATTTCAAATAAGGGCAACAAGCAAAAATAGAGCTACCAGTAGTGAACTTTTCTGCAATTTTCTTTAAAGGACGAAAATGCCCTTTAGTGCTTTTAAAACAAAAGAAAGACCAGTACTCTCTCATCTCCCCTTCCTTCTCTTCCTTGCATCCTTTCATCACCGTCACTTCCAACGTTGGTCGAAAAGCACAAAGAGCATGGGAGATCACTTCCTTCTTTCTTCTTCATTGAGGTGTTTTTATTTTGGAAATAGTACAACAGCTTTCCTATATAAAATAAAAAAGAACTTTGGCAGGGATACAGAGCTGCTTCGCTCGTTAGAAGATTTAAACTTCATTGATTTCTATGTCAAAAGGGATCTCAATGAGTGGATTGCTTCTAAATGAGTGGATTTAGAACCACTAAAAGTCCATAAATCAATATGTGTATATGTATGTATATATGTGTGCATGTAGGTATATGTGTACGTATATATATATATATATATGTATATATATGTATGTACATACACACATATATAGATGTGATTATCAACAATCAAATATGCATATGATATTTTAAACTAGTGTCTTGAAATAAAGTTATGTAGCCAAATTAGTTTGAGTGAAATTTAAGCAATGACACAATTTTGTGCCGACATCTATACAAAGACATCATATCTTACTGAAATTCTTCAAAAAAGGCCTAAAAGCATTGATGAGATATCATGCACACTGCTTAAATATTGTTTCATGTGTGGGCATCATCTACACAAAACTTCCAAAGCTCTCGGCCTCCACAGTACCTCCCTAATTTTTTTTAACATTACAAGTTTCACCAGAACAAAATCGGAAAACTATAAGTTATCACATTAATTGAGATATAAAAACCACAAAACCATGGTCATTGGTGCTCGCCGGTGGTTGACAACTGGTGCTCGCCCGTGCTTTCTAGTGAGGGTTGGGCAAGGAGGTGAAGAAGGGAGGAATAATGAGGAGGAGAAAAGGGAATGGCGGGGACCTATCTTTAATTTGTTTTAAAAGCCACAAGGGGATCTTTGTCTTTTAAAGATAATTTGGCGAAAATCTCACCGGCGGTAGCTCATTTTGGCAATGTGTCCTTATTTGAAATCTTTGTGGAAACCTTAGGCCCCAATTTGAAATGTTTGAATCTTTCTATCCTTTTTTTAAATTAGCCCAAAACTTAGGGCCATATTTCAAAATTTCCCAATATTTTATGTTTTTCTTTTAAGTTGTTTACAACAAATCCCTTGTGTTTCCTCAAAACTTTCGGATTTTATGCAACTTGTTTTTTGGTTGTGGGCCATGTGTGGAGAGTGCCCATTGGATTTGAACCTAAATATGAAGTTAAACATTGGGTCCGATAACTAAAGAGAGGTGATCCCATCATAATAAGGAAACCCCCCCTAAGAATCACATTAGAATCATACTCAAATAAATTCATATATGCTTTTGTGAACTCACATAAATAGATCTAAATACACAACAATTATATGTGACTAAGTCATTGCAAAAGAAAAATCACATAGAAGTCATGCATGACTTATTCACATAAAAATTATGTTAAAAATATTAATATAAGAATTGCAAAAGAACCAGCATTAGAATCAATACTCAAATAAACTGCATATGTTTAAATAGATTCACAAACATATATATTTATTGAGAAAAGTAAGTCGGGCTTGTACTGTCCAAGTCTAGCTCCCACATTGATAGAGCGCCTATGCATATTTTGTCCAAACCAAACCCTAAAGCTATTCGGGAAAAAAAAAAAAAAAAAAAGCCACTGTTTGCAAGGGTCAAGTTGAGCCAGTCTCCTTGTAACAACTCTAATGGCAGCAATAGATTCCATAGTTATAATTTTTTTCAAACAGACCCTTGATTTTCAAAAACCAAGTGTTCTTATATCGTTACGACACTGTTTTCATGCTTACATTACTCTCCATCATGAGAGGTGAGCCCCCCAAATGTAGGAATCATTTTAGCCTTTTATTCACTACTGCCAGATCATGGCGTGGGCATCAATGTGATAACATATTTTCGGCATATAAACCACTGCCATAAGGTATATAGGCAGGGCGACCATATTTTTACCCTTGGATGGGCTCTCTATAGTGCTTTATTTTGGTGTAGCCCCATCATTAGTCCATCACTGAGATGGTGAGGAGTGGGCAAGGAGGGCTTATCCCCCACTCACTGAAAATCTCCTATTGATTTTAAAATCTCTTTAGCATTTTTATATAATCCCAACCTTCGAGGAAAACTTTTTGGTCTACCACTGGGCTTACCATCATTCCATCCATTGGGTCACAATGGTACTCATTATGTGTATTTAGTTGTAAGAAAGAGAGATATTCACCAGTGCATGCATACAAGTACAGATCTAGAGTTTTTGTTTGAAGGTGACAGTCGTAAATAGGTAATTGAATTTTGAGACTAAATATTGAATTTTTCTGTGGATTTTAGAGGCAGACCTATAATTTTTATATTGCCTTTAGAAGCGGACTCACGCAAACAGGAGGACAATGCCACTACGACAATATGTGTAGGTCTGCCCATGCAAGGATTAGCGTGACCCCTTATATGTGTTCTCGACGGAAGAAAGAGAGAGAGACTCATGAGTGCATGCACAAATCAATGACCAGAGCTCATCGCTGCAGTGTCTTCTGTCTATAGTCAAAGAAAGCAAAAATCACAAATGTTACGAGCATGCTGGTTGTTTATTTTGGTGTTTTCCATCCCAACCTTTGCAAGGAGCTTTATGAAATTAGTACAGGGCACAGATTGCTTTTCTGAAAAGAAAAAATCTTTCATACGAGTCCATACGGGCATTTTTCATGTCCCCCTTTACCTTTTTGTTCTCCTACCTCCCGCCTTCCCCATCTCAAAACCGCAATTTTTGTACTGAAGTATCATTTAATGATATGATTAAGACTCCCACCATGCTCTCAATTGTGTCCTTAGTAACGTTTCTGGTGAATGTGTGGTCCGGTGCCCATCTCCCAATCGTGTCTTATGCTATGTCCAAAAAGAATTCCTAATGCCCATTTCGTTTTAATTAATTAGTTGTGCCAACATGTCCAATGTGAGATCCAGGTGTAATATCACAATATTTTGTTTATCATAAACCCACGATAGTTTAAACAAAAAATGAAAGTCTCCTAACTCGGCCACGCTATTCTTTTTTTAAGTCGCAAAAAAAAAAATAAAGCATGAGGTAAATGAATGTATCATCCTTTTCATAGGCCTCAATTTCATAGGTCCATAGTTAAATATCTGATTGATGGATATAGACATCAATGTGTATTCCGGCGATTGGAAAGCTCTGCGGATCTCTTTACACGATCTCATCTGTGTAAATATTCAATCATATGGCTCTCTTATCTTTTATATATATATATATATATATATATAAGTCCCAAAAGATCATACTTGCTGGAGACTTTGTTGTAAAGAAACCCACATCCATTGATCCTAGTCTTACATTAAGTGAGAGTGTATTCTTTGCAAGCCTCTGCTCTTACTTGACCTGACGTGGAACCCGCGGCATGGGGCCACGCGATTTCCAACATGATTGGCTTGTATTTTGGCCTTTTAAGGATGCTTCGATACTTGACATACAAAATCTAGGTGGAAGGCACTTGTCTATGATGTAAAAGTAATTTGGAGGACTAGCTTTTGAAGAAAACTATTCAAAATTACCTATGCCGCGGCACTTGCAGGGTAATATTTTTTACTATATACTGTATTACACTTCTTTTCTTAATGATGATGATAATGGCGACGACTTGTTCTCCTGTTTGTGCATACTATAGTTAAATCATAGAAATAGATTATTTGTTTTCAATATTATAAGCTTAAACTAAATAGATTATTATTAAAACTTTTCATATAACAATTGCTATCAAAACATCGAGACATAAGTAAATATGGCATAAATACTTTTGAGTAGTTATGTAGATTATACGTTTGCATAGAGATTTATTGTACATGACAGAAAAATGTTTTTTTTTTTTTTTTACTACAGCGAGGGTTACACAACAACATAAATAAAAAATAGACAAAGAAGGGAGAGAAACATAAATTGAGAAATAACAAATCAACCCAGATAAAAACACCACGAAATTGCAAGCACTCTACTTGGGTACAGGAGCCGATGAAACTAAAGATCAGCCTTGCAAGGACGAATGTTGAAATTAAAGCTATTGACTTCGTCATTTTCTTTAAATTATATATTTTTGACAGCAACACTTCCTTTTCCTTTCATGTACCACTCATTTGTTGTTGACGGAAAGAAGGAGACAAAAGCTGTGAAAGTTTATCCATTCAACTTCGACAAGTGGTTAGTTACCGTATTCTACGGCCTCCTGCAAAATTTTATTTCCCAAGTATCCAAGGCTCTAAGGGAATTAAGGAGTTTTTTTCCAAGTAAACACGAGATCCCAACAAAGGTTATTTTCTATTTTCAAACTGTCCACAAGAATGAGGCAGTCTCCTTTAAATATAACTCGTTTTAATCCCATTCTTAGGACAAGTTAAAACCCCTTCATAGATGGCCCTTGATTCAGCTTCAAGTGGGTGCACTAATTTATTCCTCCAGAGTATACAACCATCATCTCTCCCTCATGATTCCTTATGATGCCTCCTAATTTTGTCGTTTTGTTATCATGATTGACAACCCCATCAAAATTTAATTTTAAAGCTTATTCAGGTGATGGGGTCCACTCCTCTTAAGGAAACCCTACAAAGAGAGCGGCAAGGGAAATAGAGTGAGCACCATTCCACTCATAAAATGGCTAATTTGGTCATTTAACTAACTAAACTTGGCAATATGGAGCAACTATATGCACATCCGTCGATGAGACCCTTCTAAAAAAAGATGAAAACGCCCCTCCTTTTAGTCTCTTCCCTCTCCCTTTCCCTACTTGGAGGCCCACCTCCCCCTACCTCCTTCCTTTCCTTTTCCCTCTCCCTCCTCTCTGCTTCTCTTTCTCCCTCCCAGTCTTTCTTCCTCTCCTTCTCCGTCCTCCATCCCTCTTCTTCTCCCTCCTTTGTCGTTGCCCAACTCCATCCATTTCCATCTCTCCCTCTCCTTCTCACTATCCCTCCCTCTCCCAGGGCCCACCTCTGCCCTCTCTTTTTCTCTCTCCCTTTATTTCTCCTTGTCTTTCCCTTTCCCTCTCATTCTCCATGATTGTCGTCTATCCTCTCCCTTCCTCCCTCTCCCTTTTGGCCACTTAGGGCCGAACAAATGAGTATATTGTTTGACCCTAGGTATCCAAAGAAAAGACTCATATATTCGGCACTTCGGCCACTAGGGGCCAAACAAAATACTTATTTGTTTAGCCCTGAGTTGCCGAATGAAAAAGGAAGAGAGGGAGGGAGAAGATGGACGGTGGAGGTGGGCGCTAGGAGAGGGAGGGATAGGGAGAATGAAAGGGAGAGATGGAGATAGGGTGGAGTTGGGCGGCGACAGAGGAGGGAGAACGAAAGGGAGGGAGGATGGAGAAGGGGAGGGAGAGAGGCAGCGAGGGAGGAGAGGCAGAGAGAGGGAGGGAGAGGAGTTGCTGAGCAGGGTGAGGGACGAGCATGGAGATGAAAGAGAAGAAAGGGAGGGGCGTTTTCATCATTTTTCAGAGGAGTCCATCAAGGGTCCCATGGACTGATGTGCAAGGAGCAACTTCGGCTGTGCATATAGTAGCTCCCCTGGTAATATTGGCTCATACTCCATAAATACCAGCAAACGTGTTTTTTCTACCATTAAACTACTCAACATCGCGCTGGTTGCTTTTAACAAAGAAAGCTATTTTCCAATACATGTGTTCTCTGTCTAAAACATTGAGAATATCTTTCAATGAGTACTTAGTACTTAATAACCTACTTACAATGCAATCCCAACTCAACATCGCGCCGGTTGCTTTTAACAAAGAAAGCTATTTTCCAATACATGTGTTCTCTGTCCAAAACATTGAGAATATCTTTCAATGAGTACTTAGTACTTAATAACCTACTTACAATGCAATCCCATCATTGAGAATATCTTTCAATGCGTACTTATTACTTAATAACCTACTTACAATAGAATCCCATCAAAGTAGTGTCGGAAATTTACTTAATTAGTTAGAACTGTGTAGGCAGCACCTAACAATTGACTGATTTCGTACACTTTGCGTTTGCAGTACACGCATCAAATAATTAAGTACATCGTATGGACTTGTTATGGGGGCAATGTTCTCATCTGAATATGGTTGGCAAAATCTAACCATGTCTACCAGCCGATCACATATGACGTACCCAGCCTATCTCACATATTATATTGGCCGATGGGTAGTTGGATTCTTCTGACCTGTATTTAAGGCGGTCTAGTTAGGATCAATTTGCTTAACCCACTAGACCCGCAACTAACTGTCGTGTTCTCAAAATGAAGTCAAGCTTGGTTAAAGCATTCTCAAATAGGCTATATAATGTACGAATTAGTTCAAAAAATGGGGGAAAAGAGGTTAATGGACTTTGGCCCCACTCTTGTCCAATGAAAAACCTAGGTAATGGACCTCCAATGGTTTTTAAAATAAAACTGGGCTCAAGTTAAGCTTACAAGCTAGTTTGGGTCAAGTCGAGTTAAATAGCTGGGTCAGTGGAATGCGGTTCAGCCCATGGGGCCCTCTTGGATTCTAACTTATCAAGGAGGGATTAGATCTCATTTCAATAAGAGCAAAAAGAAAAAAAATAAGGAACTCCATCAGATTATCCTAACCCTTTGATTTAATATTGTTAAAGTTTTATTGGTCTTTTGTCGATGATTTCTTTTAGATTCAATCCAATGATGTATAAAGTTTTGATGAGCGTGAAATTGGGCATGGTGCCATATCATTGAGGGAATAGAGTATGAAATGAAAACTTACAATGAGTAGGATTTAAAGGGGAAACCCCCACCCCGACCCACTACTATCAGGGGTTATGTTTAGTAGTGTATTGATTGAGAGTCCCGATTATCTATCGTAATTGGACTAATAACCGTCCGCCGCGTCATCCAAGAATTTAGGTTATTTTATTGGATGATGCGGCGAACGGTTATTGGTCCACTCATTGCAAAGGTGTAACAACTACAATAGGTGATCCGGACTCATTGATGGAGAATGGGCAGGTGCATGACAACCATAAAACCCGCAACAGGTTGATTCGGGTTTGGGTCAATTTAAACCCGAACTCGGCCCACCCCATTGCCATCCACTGTGAGCTATCGATCTCATCTTCTCCACGTAGTTAAACAACAGTGAAGCGAAATATCCAAACGATACAGAGAATGCAGGACCAAAACTCTCTCGAACCAGAAAGATTCCCAGTACGCAGACTCGAGATCTACGACAAAAGCAAGGGTTTCATAGATCTCCTCTCACAACTCACCCACTGCATTCCCATCTCCGACGAAGAATTCCAATCCAGATTCCATGACCTCGCATCCTACGGCGACGATCACGTAATCTGCGTCGTCGAAGACGATCGATCCCACAAGATCATCGCCACAGGAAGCGTCTTCATCGAGAAGAAATTCATCAGGAACTGTGGAAACGTGGGCCACATCGAAGATGTCGTCGTTGATTCGAGCGCCAGAGGCCAACATCTAGGGCAGAAGATCATACGGTTCTTGTCGGATCATGCGAAATCCAGTGGCTGTTACAAGGTGATCTTGGATTGCGATGTTGAGAAAAAGGGATTCTACGAGAAGTGCGGATTTAAGGAGAAGGGCGTTCAGATGTCATTGTATTTCGATTGATTGAAGATTGCTAGGGGTTGAAGCAATGTAAGATTTCCATGTCTCACTCTCCTGGAGATCTACAAATTCTTTTGTGTTTACTTCAATCGGTTCATTGGGGGTTTTTGTGGAGTGGAAATTGAAAGGTTTAGCTTTCTGATGCATGTCCTGGTTGGATGGATGTAAGCTGATTAGTTGTTACTAATAAAAAAAAAAAAGGCAACCTGGTTTACCTAAAAATGAAGGTTCATGTGTGTGTGTTTGGTCTTGAATGAACAACAATATCTCTCCAATATGCTAATCACAAACTTGAATTGTTAGACATACTTCTGCTACTTTGAGTTTGAAAGATTGATCAAACTTGTTTTGAAAAAAACAATTCCGATGATTAAGCCAGACTGACCAGTACGGTAAAATACGTATCTAGTTTCTTCTCAAATACTAATGTGTCCGATAGAGAGATGAAATAAATGCTAAGAAATAGATTAGTGGAAGGAGAGTGTAGATTCCAATAAATTATTTCCATACAACCTCATGGTCCTAGCCATGGAGTTGAATATTTGAGTTATGCTTGACCTATAGGCGATCGATGGAGAAATTATTCTTGTTGCGTTTAGAGTTTTAGATTGATTTCTAACCCATGAATGAATGTTTTGTTGAGTAGCATAAAGTTGGAAGAAGTGAGATCATAGGTTCTGTTCCAACTTTGTTGTTGGACTGCTCATCATACCACTAAGTTAGGAGTTGAGAATTATTAAATAATATTTACTGTGATTCAGTCTAGGTGCTTGAATTTACCTTGTTAAAGTAATTTTCTAAAGATGATCTATCTGTGGTTTAATCCCAAGCTTATTAGTTGTCTTTGAATCTAAAAATATACAATTTTAGATCAGAGAGTGCATGGCTTATGGTTCTCGAAAACTCTGTTCATGCTTGATCTAAAACACCGCCTTGAAGTGATTAAATGAATTATGTCTGGATTCTTGCCATTTTTTGTAATTGACTAAATCCATATTGCCTTAAATATATCGAGGCACTATGTTTCTTTCTTTTGTTTTTTTTTCCCCAACAATTTCTAATTAAAATTGATGTAATGAAATGTGTTTCTTAACCACAATTATAGCTTAAGCATATGAAGTTGAACCAAAAAACCAGTGCATCACCTTTATAGTTTATGCATATGAAACCATCCACTCATGTAAAAAATTCATATCACATCAAAATCCATGAACAATCACATTACATGTTGCTCATTATTCATTATCATTGTATTTTCTTTTCAATTAAATACACAAAGTAGAATCCTACACTAGGCTATGTCCGCAAGCACGGCTTCTATGAACTCCTTAATTCCGGATCTGGCAACCATATTGAAGTATTCATTTGTCTGCCAGAATACGACAGAAAGCTTTCTGAATTATTAAACAAGAAGAAGAAACAACAATCACATTAAATATGAATTTATCCTTGTGCTTTCTCTGCAGCTAAGTTCGCAAAGTAGAACCCTATGATAGGCTATGTCTGCAAGCCAGGGATGTATTCATTATTTTTATGATGTTCTAATTAATGAAAATCAAGCAACGTTAATAGGATTGAATTTCTACGTTGAAAATGTTATAACATCAGATCTACTTGTGAGAATACACGAAGGAAAAACAGAACATCCTCATGCAGAGATCCCCGGTATAGCAATTTGTAGCATACCTGGCCTAAAAGTACGCTATCCAAGTTCATTGATGAAAAATAGATGACACCAGTCTTGCTAGTGAATTGGGTTCCTCTAAAGGGTTAGTATATATGGTTTTATAGGAAGGAACAAAAGAATTTCTTTTTGAATCCTAGCCGCTATAGTGTCGAACAGTGTAGCCAATACATAAACCCCAATTCATAAAACCGCCACAAACAATGTTGAAAACTGACAACTGCTACTAAGTAGTTTTGTTGTGATGGTCTCTGAAATTGTAGTTCAGATTTCTTAACGAAGTGCTCATCATGGAAAGTGGTTCCATTTTTTTTGTTTTTTTGGCTATTGATCTTATTTTTCCAGTGGTATTAGTAAGTCTTTTATACCATGTGCAGGTGGTTGCTTTGGTTGTTCTTGGCTCTCTTTTTTGTAATTTAGCTTTTCGTCATCCATCAAAATGAGAAAGAAATTGTAGCTTGGATTAAATTAACTGTTGTTGATTGAAAAAAGTAATTTAAAAGATATCATTTTGACGCATTCCACAAGGTGCACA
The DNA here is from genome assembly GCA_029852735.1 of Persea americana. Lineage (NCBI taxonomy): Eukaryota > Viridiplantae > Streptophyta > Magnoliopsida > Laurales > Lauraceae > Persea > Persea americana. The sequence goes on from CM056809.1 coordinate 16,579,814, forward strand.
AGTAGATTTTGCATGTATCTGCACAAGTGCACAACTATACACTTAATAGTGTTCAAACCAAATAACTGTCTACTAAACTCTTTTTTTATTTATTTTAGGGTTACTGGTCCTAGAATGATACTTCTAACTTGAGGAGCTCAGGATCGATCCCCGGGCGTGTGTGAAATCAGTGTGCCAACACCACTCAACCAAGAGTGTGTTGGCCTGCTAAACATTTTATTTATTTATCTAAAAAACACTAACATTTTGTTCATTTTGTTAGCTGTCTGAACTTACAATCCGTTAAAAGTTTCATTTCTGACTTATGTGTGTGAATGCTAGGACTTTGACAATTTACTTTCGTTTCCTGCAATAATTGTCACTATTGTCTTTACCAAAAAAACTAAAAAAACATTGTCGCTATTGTCAAGGAAGGCAAATAACTGAGCTGTGTTCTTAAATTCAGGTGGGCAATATATCCTAACTCACAGTAGTATGTTATTTGACAGTTACTCTCATCTTTATCATCAATGTCATTGTCATCTGCATCTCTATTGTGATGATGAGCACAGGCATGGCAATTGTCAAACCCACTATGATTGGTTAGTTCATAAGTTGATAAAAACATGAGGTCCCAGCAGATTTCCCCAATTGAATTGATTATATAGTCTCTGAAAAAATGTTATGAGCCTTGAATTTTTGTTTGGTACTTTATCTCCTTCTGTGAATCCAAGGATGACAAAACATCTCCCATTCTATGAGGGAATGAGAAGTGGAAAACACAATAAGATCCTAGTGGAAGATGTCAATGGATGGGCTTGGGAGTGAGCTGTATAAGTTATTCTCCCACATAGTAGTCGAGAAATATAAAAATAGGAGAAAACCTACATAAAGTGTAACCTAAGAATTATTGTTGGCTAAAAAACATATACAAGACAATCACAGAAAGTAGAAAGTTGACCTTCAGTGATTACTTTTTCAGAAAGTGATTTCATCACATACAGTAAATCTTTATATGCTCCCAACAAGCATCTTTATCAGGAGCCTTCAGCTCCAGCGAAGTCTATAAGAGAGTTTACAGGTTTCCCCGAGTTGCTCAAATTCCATAATGTGTATGTATGAAATATGAATTGTAATTACCCTGAATGTGTATGAATTATTGAATTGTAACTACCCTGAAAGTTTTACAAGAAAACATATTAATTGGGTTGATCCCATACAAAAAAAGAAAGAAAAAGAAAAACGGTTGCAAATACTACAGAAGGATAATGACAACTTTAAAAGATTGTGAATGTATGGGAATAGGATGAATTATGGAGTTGATACACTGACCAACTATTGAAATTATGTTATAACTGAAATAGCAGTAATATCTGACCAACTATTGAAATTATGTTATAACAGAAATAGCAGTAACTGTAGTACAATATAAATGAAAGCAAAGATTTTTGTAGAATAAACCAGAAAATAAAAACCATTCTCATAATGTCTGGTTTAGATCATACACATGGGAGATTTTGCATCTTAAGTATCTGTTCTGGAAAGTACTGAATATGGATGTCAATGGACCTCCATTTACCGGGTGGACTGAAAGGACCTGTTCTGGATCCTTTTTGTACCCGTTTAGTCCATAACTGAAAACCTGAAGTACCTGAGTAAAAAAAATATATATAAATAAGATGTATCTTATATTAATGTATAAAAATATAAATAAGATGTATCTTATATTAATGTATAAATTAGTTTTATACAATACAAATAATATTAAAAATTATAGAATATCTTTTTAGTATATGTAGATTTTGAGTCAAGTCTGGGTCCTGCCGAGTATGAAGGAGTTTGGTGGGCCTCAGTATTAAAATTTTAATTGGGTCCGGGTCCAAGTTTGGTTCCCAATCCAACCTGTTTACATCCCTACCACTTGCATTATTTCTTTGTAACACTATAAATCCATGCCAATTTCTTTATGGCGTTGATCTTGGAATATTTAGTACAAAAATTGTGGCGAAAAGCTTCTAACATATGGAATCTCTTCTCTTATATCTCCGTTTGAACCGGCAGATTTGATGACCCCGTTAGAAGAAAAATGCTGGAAAGAGGTTGTGATCATTCATCCAAATCGATTAAAGGCGAATTCTTTAGGGCTTGTTTGGTTGCAAGCACTCCGCGATTTCTTATCTTGGAGCATTTGGAGTACAAGTGGATTTCTGGAATGACAATGGCTGAGTATCATTCCAAAAAGTGGATATCTTCTGAAATGACAATGCTTGAGTAGCATTCGAAAAAGTGGATATCTGAGACTGAGAGTTCTACATGTAAAAAACTGTCATTTGGAATTCTAGGGAAACAAGAACTTTAGGGGGCGTTTGTGCGGCTTGTTTCCGCCCAAAAAGGCTTCTCTTTCCCTACAGATCTTCTAATTTGTTGTTCGGTGCAGCATTCTTGCTCGGAATGACGTCATCTGCTCTGCCCATTTTTTCCTCGAAAAGTGGGATTTGGTGTTCCTATGTCCCCCCACCAAAAAACAATTTCTGTGGAGCTCTCAAGCCTTCGTATATAACCTGCTTTTCTTTGCCGAATGATGCAGGACAAACCCATCGTCCCCATGGGTTGAATCGCCAATGGGCCCAGCCCATCCGTCTCGACCAGTTCATTGGGCCCCACCCACCCACCAGGCCATTAGTTTATATTTGTTTTATATTATTAAGGGTTATTTTAATGGTATATGTCTTTTAGTTTATTTGAATTCAAATGTTTTAATCCTGGCCATCTATGTGTTGAATGGTCCAGATTATTTATAGGTTTTCTCATTTACCTATATAAGGATTGTAAAGCCTTTTGGCTCCTCAATCAATGATTAATGAAATTTCTCTCAAGTGATTTTGGGGTTTCCCAAGATATATCTTCTTCCTCGCCCGCAATGGGGAGTTTGGCGTGAGGCCAATTTTCAGGCAAAAGCCTGATCTATCCTTTTTACCCTCCCTCGCTAGCTTCTCCATCTCTACCTGCCCCGTGTCTGGTACCCCGCTCCGCATCACCTGAAAAGCACCATTTTCGCCACGACGGAAAATTAACCCTCGCTTTGTTTCTCTCTCGTTGCAGCGGTGAGGATGGCTCTTGCTTCCCCTTCTCTCTATCTTAGTAGATCATCTCTGTGTTCTCATTTTCCTTTTTTCTCTTTTCTCTCTACTAAGCTTGTGGACAAGGAGTGAGAAGTGCAGATTCATCTCAATAGGAACCTTTGAGGGGAGTCCCGCCTCTTGAAGAGGTATTCTGCGCTAAAAAAAAGGGAGAGAGAGCTTCCATATCCAAATCCGAGCCACCCAACCCTCCGATTCAAAATCCCACCACTAAACCCTAACTCTTGATCATTGGATTTTTAAGAAGTACCAAAGGACTCTCTCTCTCTCTCTCTCTCTCTCTCTCTCTCGATACTGTATTGATGGATTTCTTATATTTTGTGTCAGAACTTGCTACTTTGGGTATGGGTAGGAACCTGCTCTTTCCAAATATTTCTTGTTTTGCATATCTGAAAGGGGATTCGAGGTATGAGCAGAATTGGATCATTTCAAAAATTGTTTCTTTACTGTCTGAGAGGGATTATCCTCAATCATTGATGTTACACGTGATTGTATTGATATTGGTATCCTATAAATCCCTGAATCAGGAAAATGTTAACAGGTTACAATGTAGGATTCACATCAGAAAGTAAAGAGAACTATGCTTATTCTGTGTGCAGAAGATGTTTGATCAATTGATTTATTTTATTTTATTTTGTTTATCTGGGCATCAATTTTTCGCCTTCTGTTTTGTTCCTTCTAGTATCTTGCTATGTCACTATGAATCTTGTAACAAAGGTGTTGTCTATACTCTGAGTATTTCTTTAATAATTTAACTTTGTAGCGAGCTCATTTTACAGTTTATTAATTTATATTTGATGGTGATTTCAGTTTTCTTTTTCTTTGGGCTGCAGCTCCGACGATATTTTGGATCACGTTGTTGCACAAATAGCATTCCATCTTCCTCTGCATACCTTCTCTTGTTATATTTCTGAAAATTTTACTTATGATAGCCAAATAGCATGCCCTCTTCCGTTGCATTTGCTTCTTGTATGGTGATGGATTAGAGAGAGAGAGAGAGAGAGAGAGAGAGAGAGAGAGAGAGAGAGAGAGGCGAGCAGCTGATTGGCAGCAGCTCACTTTCTTGCATTCTTTATGTTCTCTAACCTCTTTGCTGCATTAAATTTCTGTATGTCTTCCTACCACCTGGACCTGAAGTTTTTGGCTATCATAAATGAATGCATAAACCTCCATGGCTCGAGTGAATTCAAAAACCTGAAAATCAATAAAGATTTGAATTCATGTAGTATGTGGAAGCTAGATTGGTAGAATTCTTATTACAAGCACTAGGCATAAAGGCATTAGCTCGCCTTTTTAAAATGCCATAGTTTTGTGTATTGATCTTTGTTTGAATCCAAAATGATAGTTTATCTTTTGTGTTTTGCCTTTGCTCTTTTCCAGATGTATTAAAAGCAAAGGCAAAACGCAAAAGATATTTTGTTATGTGACTTCTCCTTGGGAGGGTTGAGAGGACTTCTCCTTAGGAGGGTTTTGTTATGTGACTGTTGTGAGTGAGAGGATATAATCTCCTCTTAATGAAAGTTTCCGTTACCGATAAAAAAAAAAAAAACAATAGTATCAAATTTTCTGGAGCCTCCAAGAAACTTGGAGTAGAGCATCCTACTTTTCAGATATGGAAGGTGGATGCAGATGGAGATGGGATGCTGAATTTTAGGGAGTTTGAGCAGATGATGAGAGGGGGAAGATTTGTTGCCTTGAGGAGTAGTTAAGACTTAGGAAAGGGGTTTGTAAATTTGTGGAAGGTGGACGGCAGGAGGCTTGCTTGAGTGTGCAAGCATTCTGCCATTCACACTGCTTATACATTTGTGATAATTTCAAATGTGGAAACCATCCAAATGTTTTCTTTGATTTTCCCATTGCTCCTTCAAGTAGCTAAAGATAATTTCAATGTTATTGCTTGTTAGGTGGACTTGGTGAGTGGCCGCACTGGATTGGTTGAATCCACTTTAATTGCAACGGATATTTTGAAGGGCCATTGTGTTTTCTTGGATTGTTGCATTTTGGTATTTTTCTTCTAAAGAAAACTTATCATTGAAAACCTACAATTCAGCGGCAAAAGATGGGAGTTTTTGAGTGGTGGACTCTTTATTCCTTTTGAAGTGAGAGTATTCTACATTTTGAGGATTTGGAGGGTAGAGCTCCAAAGTGTGCATCTTTCATTGAAGTTCAAAGTGTTTCAACCTTTATAATCTTAGTTGATTTAATAATTAGATGGGGCCAAAGTTATGCCTGGGCTCTTGGTTCTCTATGGGACAAAGTAGGTGAGATCTATTAATCTATGATAGTGATTTCAACTACGAGCTTTCGTTATGATATTGATTTCAACTATCCAAGATTAATTACATTGTGGATAGATTCTGTTTTACTATTGCATTCTTTGAACTTCAACTGCAAATACTCACTAAAAAACTAAAAAAAACAGCCTCTCTCTCTCTCTCTCGGATTCAGTGGGTAGGTAGGCAATGTGACTGTGGATGGCACACCCGCCTCCCACATATCCCTCCAGGGTTCGGACCCTGGACCTGTAGCATTCCTTTACATCTCCTGGCCACTAGGGCACCAAGCAAAAAAGAAAAAAAAATTATATATTGTCGTCATCTTAGTCTTATGATAAGACAATTTGTATGTCGAAGGAGCCAAGCAATATTGGCCTTTTTCATTCAATTGTGTTGTAGCAATTGAGACAACATTGTGATGGATTGCGTGGTGGTTTACAGATCTCATAAATCATCCAGATATCTATCAAAGCTTCAAAATATGCTTTCTCATCTCGAAGCTATCATCAAGGAGATAAGTACAAAAGCAGAAGTTTGTAGTAGAATTTTGTTGATGTTGTACATTCAGATATACATTCAGACTTTATATGCGGTAAATTATGTTTGCTACCTGGATTTTCTTAAAGATAATATTTGCTTCAAAATTAAGGGAGCCTCACCATAACATTCCAAAAGGGACTAAAGAGAAATGGCTAGAGGGAATACCCGCCCAATCCATAGGTACAATCTTACATTCTAAATTGAATAAGGGAACCTGGAATAAAAAAAATGTGCCCTGTCTAAGTTTCTGGATGTCTTGTAGTGGGTTCCACATCTTCCATGAACAATCTTTAGAAAATAAACTTAATTACCTTTTCTTTTCTAAATGTGTTTGAATTTGGATTGCTACTTATTAGGAAGTGTCCTCTTGAATGGCTTCGATCAATCGAAAGTAAGCCACACATAAGCTAAATGAAAGTTTCCTAAATGGAAGTTGCCTTCCCTAAATAATATATACAATGTCAAAACATCCTGCTGGAAGTTTCTTATTGGTAGTGATGATTTTATTGCAACAGTGGTTCATTTTTTAGGCAGTAAATCAAACTTAATTAATATTTTAAGTTGATGTTTGATGGGGACCACATAATTTTATGAATGTAGTTTAGTTTGTTGTATGCTGTAGTAGGCAACAAATCTTTCAAGGTACATTTTTAGTCATTTGAGTAAGCATGAGATTTTTTTTCCAACTCAGCAACATATTGCACCAAACACCAATACATAGGAATCATCGAGGAATTTGTTGTTGCAGTCACACCAAACAACACCTTGAAGGAATTTCGGCCTATTTTCTTTACTGCACCAAATGCTTAAAACATGACACCAGGGATTACTAATGCAATGTCTTTCTATTGCCAAGGAAAATAAGGCTCCAAGGATTTTGCTTTGGTCGGATTCCTATTTCCACACAAACACACCTTAATGTGATTAAAAATTCCAGTGAAGAGAGAAATGTTATCAGGAACGCTTGCAACTGAACATGTAGTGAGATAGAGAAATGGGTTCTTTTTTTTTTTTTAACGAAGCTTAAACTGTCTAGGAAAACGTAGGAAAAAAATTGATCTCTTATTCAAGTGTTTCCGTTATTTATGTGGAAGAGAAGTGCCTCACCAACTGAAAAATCAGTAGATATTGAGCGAATTCATATGGCATAGTGAGATGTTTCTTTTTATCTCAAAATCTATGAATATTCAAGATATGAAATTAATTTTTTTTGGAGTTTAATATGTTAATAAAAGAATTGAAAAGTTCATATTAAAATTTTAGGGCCTAAACATGTTGCCAAAAAACAAAAAAATGATGCCAAGATTCATCATTGAAAGTGGTGCTGGCACCATTTTAACTAAAGAGGCTTGAAACATTTATATACTTCTATTAAAGTGAGAAGGTTTTCATATGGAAACAGCTTTTACAAATCAACTTCCCCCTCAGGTATGGATGAGCACAAATAAATGTGTGTAGTCGTAATTGTTACGTACCTATGAGTGCAAACAAATGACCCTTTAGTGCAGATTGAACTTTTCTTGCTTGAGCTCCCGTGGACTCAAGTTGCACAACTTAATACAAAATGATCAATGTGCAATGTGCGGTTTTCGTTACATAATGTTACTGAGCATATCTTGTCACCATTCCAAATTGCCAATTTCCGCTTTGTACATTTTGTACCTAACTCTTTATTGGCATTTGATTTTGGGTACACCAATCACGTCAACATTGCAGTGGTCCCACCTTGTGGGACTTGTCAAAGTTGTCAGTCACCTTGAATTTTCCTCGGGAAACCATCGTGCCTTTTTGGGCAGTACATGTAGGAGTCACCGTGAAAACTTTTTGTGGGGCCCATTGGGGCTCCATTTTAAAATGAAATCGGTGGAGATTGAAAAATTTATATAGGACCCTGGGAATATCAAGTTTGGCCCTAATCTCATTCTTCTAACTCTTTTATTCATGACCGACAAGCCCAATTCATTCATATAGATATATAGTTGATCAAATGGTCCAGTTTATTTGTATTAGTGCCAAACCATGATGCATGTGACTATCCAATGGATCTCTATCCATTGCAAGATTTGGAGTGGGTGATAGGTGGCCCCACCCGTACATCTCACGGATTGAACTGTTATAACCGTGAGAACACTTCTCACCCGATTTAAACCAATTACCAAGTTAGAATAGAAGTGCTGCAGCAGCAGAATCTTTGTCCATTTCATTCTACGCCATGGCCGCCGCCTCCAGCTTCGTTGCCAACTCCGAGTCGGACTCCAGGTACTGAGTCTTGTTCAATCACGGATTTTTATAAGAAAACCTACTGACCGACGCGCGCTACGTATAACCAGGATCTGCGGAGCATTTTCCGTGGAAAGTTGCGAATGGTTTCTCCGCTCCGCGTCATGAGCGTCCACAATTTGCAAACAAAAAGTGCTGCCTTTCAATATTTCTAGGGTTTTCTGATTGTGATTACATAGATCTCTAGTAATAAAGCCAGGGCAATTAAGAGCAACAACTGCAAATATTGTGTTGTTGGGTTTGAATATTACTAATCCTAGCCTTCCATGCACAACTACCCTTGTGAATTGGATTGGCAGGCATCTCAATTTGATGATACTGATCCAGCTATTATTCACCAATGATTTAAGTCTCAATGAAAGATTACTTATAAGAAACCATTCAAATTTTGGTGCCCTCTTATATACATTTGCAATCTCCTGTTGTAAGGTGGGATTCATACCTTTTTGCGATTGGGTATTTTTTGAATTTATCTATTCCTTGCTTGGAAAATTCAATTGTTTTTCTGCAGTGGTTGGTTTTAATGGATTGTATTCACAAGTCAGCTGACAGTGGAAATAAAATGTGGAAAATGACAGTTTTGTTCCATAATGATTTCATTAGATGCGGAAAATGGGAACTGGGGGCTTTGTTTTTATGGTTTCAATTTCTATTGTTTGGTGCGACCTAAGATTTTCCTCAATGAAATGAGTTTCTCTGCGTCTTGTGTAAGACTACAAAAAATGAATTTCTACCTTAGGTCTGAACATGCCCTGTAAAAATTACAGAAAATGCTTTGACCTCAGAGTGCGAAAACTGTGGCAAAAGTCGACATTGAGCGGCAGAAAATCATTGTCAGAAGCCATTTTATTTCATGCAGAAATGGCTGTGTGGAAGCATAAACTTAGAATTTCTGATTATGATCCTTTGGAGAGACCCTTGAGGGCCATTGCATCCTTGAAACTTGAAAGTTGGTTTCCCTGCACAAAGTTCACACGTAAATTGATAAATACCTGTGTCTTTGTTTATCTGTAACTGGTTACAGCAATGAACAAAACGATTATGACTTGCAGGCAACTTAGGTTATCCATCCAAAGTTCCAAATTATTAACCCGTGTTTACGCATAAGCTGAGTTACTTGTACTTTGTTTAGAAGATCTAGACAGGCCCTTGATTATCTTCAGGTGGGCCCACATTCCAAGCACGCATATATTTGATCGGATGCCACCCATATGCCCCAAAAATCTCATTGAAAATCTAAAACCTGAAATTAATAATTATCAAAATGGTATTTAAATAGAGCTGCAAGTGGGATCTCCCAGTCTGGTCCTGTCTGAGTCTAGCCCACTCCGGGCTGGGACTTCTAGACCCATGAACAGTGACTGGGTCCTTTTTCTGGCTTGATAACTAGATGGCATGGGCCTGGATCAGTTTTGCCTAAGTACCATATTAGATGGGCCATCCTGCCTGCCTGCGTCATTCAACGTATACAACAGTATAACATGAATGGGCTTTATTTTATTGACAGTGGGATAGGATCAACCCTGATCGTCAGGCTTGATGTCAAGATTTTCTCCTGAATATTAAGCCCATTAACTAAATGGGCTGAACTCGGACAAACTTTAGCCCAACCTGGCCTGGCCCGTTCACAGATCTGCGTTATTTTTTGAATACACCTAAGCTGTAGTGTCCACTCTAGGTGGAAAAGAGTCCAAACAGAAGATGACGAGGATATTCTAAAATAGACAGTTTTAAGTGATTGCCGTCACTTGAAGTGGCAGTCTTCATATCTTCGCTTTGGATCACTGGACCATGGCCCCAAGATGCACTAAATTGAGGTTGTTGCATGTCCTTATGTTGATGATCATATAGTTCCTTTCAGATGTACCTAGTCAATTGTACTTTCTGAGTAGAATCTTGCAACCTTTTGTCAACTTGGGAGATGAGTGATATGGTTCTCATGGTTATTTCTCATAACTCACAAGGTCTTCTTGCATTGACTCCAATGGCAATGCTGGATCGAATCCTGTCCCTGCCAACTTCGCGGAGATTATTGTTGTGCGTCATGGGGAGACAACATGGAATGCTAGTGGAAAAATTCAGGTATCCTTTTATTTCTGTCGCTATGTAAGCATCTTTTGGAGTCCAAATTAATTATTTGGCAGCATGCATACCAATCTATGCTTTGGAATTCATCATTTGGTTGTTTGTTTTCGAGTCAGATTGCAAGAAACAATAAATTCCAATGAATTAATGGTTGCAGCATATATCCAATCTGTTGTCCTTGATAAAATTCTGTTTAATCTCAAATGCACTCTATTGCAAAGTGCTTCGCCTTATTGGGTGTCAATTTGGCAGACTGCTGTTGCATCATAAAACATGTTATTCTCGTGATAGCAAATTCCTATTTTTTGTTGAAAAGTGCAAGATTTGATAACTGCAGTTCTCTTAAAGTAACATGTAGGCTATGTAAGAACTAACAAGGACACCACCCTGTGTAGGTAATCTGCCAATTGAACGCATGTTAATTAATGGATACCAATTCAGCACCTTATAGATGCAAACATGAGCATCAAGTCATTACAGTTTATTTGCCATTTCTGCTTGGACATAAAACCTTACTGCGGGCCATGAGCCAAAAATACCTCATCAAATAAGGTCGAAGAAAACCAGCATAGACCCATTCCACTAAAAGGGCTCATAACTTGAAGTGTTTAATGAGTCAAAAGTTGAATAAGGGCATTATGGTCATGTCACACGCACAACCTCATATTTTAGAAAGTTTTATCTCGAGAGAATTAACTTGATTGGAATTTGCAAGACGTACAAGTCAATATCCTTAGCAGCCTTAATTAGAAATTTGAAATCACAATTTCTAATTAAGAATCAAAGATTATTGACTAGTCTAATTAGAAGGTGTAACCGTATAAAATCTCTAATTGAGTGCTTAGATTGATGGCTACCACTCTATATAAGGTTGTAAAGGTTGTTTTAAAAAAAACTGACTTTTCCAACAAGAAAAAAAGGTTGCAAAGGTCTCTAAAGAAATGCTATGAACACCTTTCTCTCTTCCCATCTTGAGTTGGTAAAATCAAACTCTCAGCCTTGTTTGAAGACTCCTAGGCAACTCCAATATGTGAAGACTCCATTGACATGGCTCCAAGAAATATATGAAGAGACTTTGCATGATCCACCTTCCATTATTTTGGTATCAGATTTGCACTCAGTTAACTCATAGAAAATTAGAGAAAAACTCATCTTAGAAATTCTGTAGAAAAGGAAAAAAATAGAGATTTCCGTATCCTGCGATTTAGTTTTATATCTCAATAAGTTCCTTTAGTGCTTTTGCTTCTGTTCTGATTGTCACTGTTTTTAGTGGGTTACTTTTTGCCACTATCATTTCTTAAAGAGAAAAACAAATCCATATGCTGTGCAGTACAGATTCTTTGAATCTTACTGGTGTCACAACAGGCCCAAATTGTTCCCAAATAAGTACTGATCTGCTGTTTCTAGTTGGCCCCAAAAACCATGGGATGTGTGTGTGTGTGTGTGTTGTGGTGGTGGTGCGGGTGGGGTGGGGTGGGGGGGTGGTGGTGGGGTGGGGTTGTGGAAAGATCCTCTCTTGATGGACCTATATATTGACAATGGGGTCAATCTCATGCCTCTAACCCCTTGATATTAAAGAGAAAAATTGACCCATGATCCAATGGTCCAATCCATTTGGTAGGTGCAAACCCCGGAGTCCGGTGGGGGCTGGGGGGTCCGGTCTGTATAAACGGTTTGGATGGTTCATAAGGTGGGCTTGTTGGAAGTCCCACCATACTATGGTGAGAGCTGTGTGCGTAGGAAGATTTGCCACGTATATTAGTCATCCTGTGTGCAACACACGCACTAGTGCTACGTGTACGCTGGGCTGTGGGGCCCACCTGGGGATGAGATTTTTTTTTTTGGTGGGGGGGGGGGGGGGAGGGGGGGGGGGGGGGGTTGGTGATTTCAAGATCTGGGTGGGACCTATCTACCTAACAAGTTTGGAGCTCATTTGATCATCCTACCATCTTGATCCGAGCCCCACAAGTTTAACGGCTTCACAGTCCATTCACATGGGTGTGTAGTTGATCTATGGGACCAGTCCGTTCACATGGGTGTAAAACCCATGGGACCGGTGTTTTTTTTTTTGGTGTGTGTGTGTGTGTGTGGGGGGGGGGGGGGGGGGGGGGCGCCACAACCTGGTGCGCACTTGATAACCACTCTTTGTGCGCGTGCCCGTGTGGGTCTTGTGGTCGTAGCTTTTGTATTTTCCGCGAGTACAATTCTTTTAGCCAACCGAAGAAAACCAACAAAAAGCACTAAAGTCAAATAATCAAAACTGATATGCCACTCGTAGTTTTGAGGGCTTTCCTTTAAGGCAAGAAAAATACAAATTTGAGCAAATCTTTTAGGTCTTTTTTGTTTGCTTTGGATAGAAATGATCTCAAAATCATTCGTAATACATGTTTGAAGCACAGGTTTACTCTTATGCGCGTTATTTGGGCCATTTACAAGTTTTTTTTGGAGTTTCTCGTAAATATCGTGAATTTTTGGGGATCTTTAAAAGAAAAGTTTTTCATTATTGAAAAAAGACCTTTGCTTACAAAGATCACTACATTAGTATTTTCTTATTCTGGATTTCTGTATTCCATCACTTGCTTAGATCCAAGTGCAAATCTTTTAGGTCTTTTTTGTTTGCTTTGGATAGAAATGATATCAAAATCATTCGTAATACATGTTTGGAGCACAGGTTTACTCTTATGCGCATTATTTGGGTCATTTACAAGTTTTTTTTGGAGTTTCTCATAAATATCGTGAATTTCTGGGGATCTTTAAAAAATAAGATTTTCTTTATTGAAAAAAGACCTTTGCTTACAAAGATCACTACATTAGAATTTTCTTATTCTGGATTTCTATATTCCATCACTTGATTAGATCCAAGTGTAGTTATTAACTAAAAAGCAGTAAGCACTAACTACTAATTAGCATTAGTTAAGAAGAAATGTTCTCCTATGAGCAGCAACACATGCAGTCCAACTTTGTGGGGGCCCACTTGGGCCCACCTTTGACCCTTTCACACTCTCATCCCCCATGATATGGCATCGGTCCCAATTTCACTCTTATCTAACTTTTATCCACCGTTGGATTGAGTCTCAAAGAAATCTATGGTTCAACGATTTTAAACTTTAAGGTCACTAAATCAAGCGCTAGGATGATCTGATGACTGACGGGGCTGATTTTTTTTTTTTGGTGACCCTCATCCATAATAAGGAGACCTTTCCATGTACCCCACCCCAATTCATAAGAAGGCATCTAAATGGGACCCATGAGCTGGACATGCAATCTGCTTGTAGGAGAACATTCCCCTTAGTTAAGTACTATTACTATTACAATGCATGCTACATAGTACATGATTGATGATGTGATGATACTACATACTACATATGCAGTAAATATTAAACAATGATCAAATTATCTGTTTAACAATTAACATTTTATTAGGTCTTGACTCAATGTAACCAACATAAATATAGGTGAACAAATACCTTACCATCGTTCTTATAAATTATATTGTGATAGAGGACCTGTATGACAATTATGGGTTGGATACATACATTTATTTTGGTTGCTAATAAAAATAATCATCAAAGTTAATAAATTATAATGTTCTGGATTTTTGGGATATATTTTCCTATTATTTTCACCTAAACTTAAATCACACTGACGCGGTGACACCCCAATACATATTACGCGGTGACACCCCAAACAAAACCTTCTCCCCTCCTTCATTGATACAACCATTGATCCTTGATTTCGGGTGACTATCTTTTCAAAATTTGAAAGTGGACCTTGAAGATAAATCTGTAGGAAGAAGAAGGGACAAATAAAAAGGAATAACTGAGGCCCAACTGCACACCAAATTGCATGCCGGACAGGTCTAGTGTTGGCAGTGCATAAGATCGCGCAGAAACACTGGCAGCCTATTTCATTTAGCAATTTTCTGGACAGTCCTAAGTGGTTTCTATTACTAATTCTTGAACACACCTTATAAATCGGGAGCACATCCAAAGGCATCTCGGACCACTTGAAGCATCCAAGAGAGTGATCAAGTATCCCAAGGGGGAAAAACCTACTGCGAAGACGAAGAAGAACAATATTAAAAAAAAAAAAGACGAAGAAGAACCTTCAAAACTTCTTGTTCAAGTTCATCAATTTCAATAAATGCCTTTGATAGTGGTTATAGACCGAACGTCAGGAATTAGATCTTTGTTAAAGGATTCAGGAGATTATTTAGTGCTGTTTATGGATAAAAAAAAATTCTCCTCTCTATTTCCTTTCATGTGTTGTTCTGTTTAGTGTTAATCTTTTTTCTACTTAAAATCTGCAGTAATGTTTCTGTTTGACTGTAATTTGCATTTTATCCAGTTTACAGCCGGTCCCAAGCCAGGATGAAGGGAGGGTTGAGTCAGGTTGACAGCCTATGTAAACATTTTGTCACATTTATAACATGTGATTTACATTTTATGTTCACATCCCATTGTTGTAGTTCATTGGATCTTTAATATAACTGATTCTCATTAGGATCTGAATCATCGACTGTAAATTCATTGTCACAAAGTGATGTTTCATTGTCCATAGAGCATCTTACCTTTCCATTTTACATTATGAATACCTTGATTTAGTGTTTTTATTTTTCTAAAATTGATTTATCAGGGACACCTGGATGTTGAACTGAATGAGGTTGGGAGGCAACAAGCAGCTGCAGTAAGTTTTGAGTCGTCTTATATTATTTTCCTGGAAAAGAGTCTTTCAATTGTTTGACATTTGTTTGATGTTCTTGAAGGTAGCTGATCGGCTATCCAAGGAATTTAAAATTTCAGCTATATACTCATCCGACTTGATGAGAGCTTTAGAGACTGCACAGATAATAGCAAAAAGTTGTGATTCTCTTGAGGTAGGAGTAGGACTGATGTGGCTGGCTTTTAGAGTTTGTCTGACACTTGTCAAATCAGTACAATGATATGCTACTTGAGTACTCTATATCGTGCAATATCCTTTTCTTTTATCCTTTATGTTCCTTTTCAAACTCATTTCTTTACTTAGATCTTGATTCTTCATACTTGCTTATTCAACTGGGTAGTTTTCCTATTTGAATCAATGTGGAACGTGGTTGGGTTAAATAGTTGATGGGACCCAATGATAGATGCAGTCTTCACACATTCACCATGGATGCTTCGCTGTTGGAGTCATCATCATTGGCAACCGAATGAGTCTTCACACATTGGGAACACTTGGAATTCACAACAATTAGAGGGAAAGAAATAATTTTCACTGAGTGAGATAATAGAATGGAATTTTTAGAGGATGGGCCATGGGGTGACAATCTCGCCTATCAGGGTTCCTAGATAGGATTTTCTTTCCTCTTATTGATTGCAGGCCCATCAACTATCTTGCTATATCTAGGTTGTCTTCTTAGAATTTTCTTAAATAAGAATGTATGTCTAGAAAATCTTTGTGGGAATTTGCTAAACTAAGAGTAAAAATCTAGGAAACTTTTTTGGAATTTGCAATACTAAGAAACTGGTCAGTCATCTCTGGGCTGGCTGACCTTTGGTTAGGTCCAACTAGTCAGTCATCTACGGGCTTGGACCCCCTATGAGTTAGGTCTGATGCATTAGTTGACCGTGGGCCTATTCTTGGCCCTTCTCTTAATAGATCTTGAATCCCATGGCAACATCAATAGTTGATAAAAACATGGTTGAATGAAATGCATTAACTGAATAGCGATGTAGGCAAGGCAACAAGAGAACAGGGTTTGAGGGGAGAAAAGAAGAGTTGGTCATACACTATTACTATAACCAAAATTGTCACAATTATATATGGGAAAACTTCCACTGAGCACCGGTGCTCAAGAACATAATTGTGAGCACCACACCTACTGGGCCATCTTATGATCCATCCAAGTGGACCATAAAACAGGGATGCCCCCTAATTAATAGTCACTGGGTCCTAGTTTGGTACCCTTTCGAATGGATTGGACCGTTGGATCCACCGTGCAGTCGTTTGGATGGTGGAAACTAGTGGGCCATTGATCAAGTGGTTAGGATGATGATTTAAGCCTCCATCACCATACGTAGGGCCATGGGGGATCCCCCCGGTCCCATCCTCATGTGGGGCCCCAAGTGGGGACCCACAAGGACCGGTGCCCAGCATAAGGTGAGCACCATGCTTAGCAGTTGGAGACTCATTATATATATTGAGATTAAAATTTTTTTTTCTAGGATGCGTGGGGGACTCAATGTTCTTGTGTTGTAGAGTGCAATTTAGAAGTTTGTAGTTGGTATCATTTCCACATACCAACTTGTTTGCAATCAGCAAAATTTGATCTGTGACTAGGAGAATCAAGAAGAGGTAGAGATAAATTCCCACCTCATTTGATATGCTTCAACTATGAGGGTGTAGCTTTGAAAGAATTACACCATTCAATCCCTATCAAGTAAATAGCCATAAATTTGAAGTGGCCATATTCAAGAATCTTATTGTTAATATTTTGAGCAAAAACATGTTTGACATAAATGCTTGAACAAGTAGCCCATAGCCCAAAATATTTTTGATAGCTCATTGTCACAACCACTAGTTTTTTGGGTTTGAGTCATACTACCTATCAAAAAGTAAAAAATGTACAGCGGGAGTTGCAACGTCATGGTTTCAACAATGCGCGTTTCAATTGTGATATAGGCTCGTCTATAGGAATCCTAGGATTGTTGATTTACATATAGAAAAATGCTCCTGTGGAAACCATGCTTACCAATGGTGAGGGCAACATAGTGGGGCCCACCTTATGATCCATCTGAACCATCTACACACATGGGACCCTTGAATTACATCAGATCCCATGGGTTTGCACCCATCCGAATGGTCTGGACCGTTGGATCAAGGATCAAATTCTTTTATTTGATATAAAGGCGTTAAACTTGTGGGCCACGGATCAAGGAGTTAGAGGCATGGGAGTGGCATCAAACTTCATATCTAGGGTGGTCTCACTTGGATCTTTCGATCCATCCACTGTCCCGTGATCTATGGGGCCCCAGGTGGGCCCCATTAGGTGGTGCGCACCGCATGGTACTTTTGTGAACATGGTTCTCACAGGAGCAAATCCCTTATACATATTAATTTTTTTTTGCAATATATAATTTATTGATATATTACTTTTTGTGGTCGTTAACTTGCATTTGCCCTTACTAAGTTCGTGCTCGCTTTTTTTAGGTAATACAAGATCCGGCATTGAGGGAAAGACATTTAGGGGATCTTCAAGGTATGGTATATCGTGAAGCTGCAAAGCATAATCCCTTGGCTCATAAGGCGTTTGTGTCTCACAATCACGATCAAGAAATCCCAGTATGTCTCTCATATTTTTTCTTGTTTGAGAATCCATGTTTGTGGTACTGAAGTTATGTACAATGTAGCAATACTATAATTGTTTTATTATTCAAAATAAATGTGCAAGTTCCTTGAGTCTTTAATTTGCCCTATTATATACATTTATATATATATATATATAACTTATTGAAAATTTCCTTGTTCCTCTGTAGTTTTTATGTTAATTGTTTTTAAAGTTTGTCGAAATTATGAATTGACACATCGTGTGCCTTTTTCTTGACATTATTTTTCTCCATAAATAGCCCTACCTTTAGTTCCAATGCCATATATATAGTAAAAGAAACTTAGGGGCTAAGAAACAACCTAATCAAACTAGGAAACAAGAAAAGAATTCTACCCAAGTTAGAAAACTATTCTTAATTACAACTGATAAATAAAAATTAAAATAAGAAAAATCTCTAGATTTCCTTGGGCCTCACATATGGCCCACGAGTCCGTCTCCAATGGTATATCGGTGTTTCTGCATCATTCCTCCCAGGTTGGAAAAGAGTTCAACCTCGAACTCGACTTTTCTTGATGTTGCTTTTGTAGAAATTGTGTACTTGAAGCGCCTCCTTGGTGATTCAAGAACTTGACCCTTTCTTTGGTGGTGCCAGCTTCATAGGATGGAGTCTGACATGTTTTCCATTATGAGCAAATGTGTATGTATTGTCGTGCATGCCATTAGTTCCATTCTTGTCGTATATCCATGGGCGACCCAGCAAGATATCACCACTCTCTATTGGTAGCACAGCACACCAAATTGTATCTGTATAATCTTCACCAATGGCGAAAGTAACTGGACATGCATGTCTTACTTGCACTTCGTCACCTGTCATTAGCCATCTAGCAAAATAGGGGCAATAATGCTTTGGAACATTTAGCTTCAATCGATCCAGAAGAGCTTGAGATATGATGTTCTCACAACTGCCTCCATCAATGACTATTTTGCATGCTCGACCATTGACTGTAACTTTTGAGTGAAAAATATTATTTCGTAACCATTTTTTTATGACCATGTGAGTTTCACCTTCATAGGGATGGAGAACCTCTAATTCTTCAGTCTCAGCTTCAATCTCTTTTCCTTTAGGATCATCTGATGTATCATTCTCATCACTTTCATTTTCAATTAGGTGGATGTGTTTGGGACATTCCTTTGCATGGTGCCCCTATTGTTTGCAATGAAACGAAGTGATCCTATTTTGACCTTCGGGCTTGTTGAAACTTTCTCAATGAACCACTTGGTTTAGAATCTTGCATTGATGAGGTCTTCTGTGTAGACCATTTAGACACATTGAATTTTCAGGGTTGATTATTGGCAATGTCCTCGGCCTTGACGGCAGGTTGGATGATCTCATCAACATTTTCAAAAATTTGAATACAAGTATATGTTGGATATCTATTCTTAACTCATGAAAATATTTTTCAACTAACACATCATCGGCCTCATTTAAGCCACAACGAACTTGCATTGTCATGAATTCTTCATAGTACTCAACAATCGTCTTGGATCCTTGTTTCAAGTCTTGAGAACTTGAACGCACTCGGCCCACCATATCGCAGCATAATTGTGAAATCGAGTTGCCACCAGAGTAACTTTATGGTCATCCGTCATTGGCTTATATGCAAAAATATTTTCCACACACATTAATCAATCCATAGATTCATCTGGCTTCAATTTTCCTTCATATTCAAGAATCACGAGTATAATTCCTAAATCTCGATCAACGTTGACTGCTTGTTGATCTCGTTGATTCCGAATATTTCCTCCATCTCGACTAACATCCATACGCCGATTATTTTCCAAGTTTGTTAGTCTGGTATCCATCCTCAAAAAAGTTTTTTGGAGTTGAGCAATCGTTGCGGATTGTTGATTAACATTTTTTGATAACTCCGTGACGGTTCCAGTCAAGTCCTCGGTGGTTGTGGATGAAGATTCCACTTCTGCCTTCTTCTTATGAACCAACCATATTTTTTTATGCAATCTAAAAAAAAAACTTCCATTTTCTTCTTATGAACAACCATATCACAGCATAAAAAATATTTTGGTTCCGAGGTTGTGGATGAAGGTTTGCATCAAGCTATTAACTTTTGGTGTGAATTTCAAAAGCAAGACAACTAACAATAATGAGTTGGCTTACGTCCATTGGATGTAAAAATGGGGCGAAAATGCCCCCTTTTTAGAGGGTCATTCTGTAGAATTTCCCTTGTTTGATGTTTGACACAATAGTTGCTAGTTAAAGGTGTTATAAGCACATAAAATGAGAAGTACGACCTGAGGATTTAGCTCAAGATAGATCGGAATGGAGTAACAAAATTCATGTAGTGAACCCAACATGGAGCAAGCCTATGATAATGATGATGATAATAATGATACTGACATTAAATGACTTTCTTTTCACTGAAGAAGGTTGCATGGGTTGTGGGCCAATGAAGGAGAGGAGAATGTTGTGTTGTTCTCCCCCTCCTTTTGGCACGTTCAAGTTTAATGTAGATGGAGTATCTTGAGGCAAACGGAGCCAGCAGGTATTGGAGGAGTGCTTTGCAATTACAAGGGAGAAGTGTTTCTTATGTTCTCTAAGCATATAGGTGCCAAGGATTCCAGCGAGGCTGAGGTGATGGATATTTTATACGCTCTTCGGATCTTCTTGGGTTCCTTCCGATGCTTATAGAGTGATTTGGCGAATGCAGTGCCATGGTTGGTGCAGAATGAGCCAAGGCCTTGGAAATTCCAAATTCATTTTAATGAGATTACGGAGTTGACTTCTTATATGGATGTGGTTTTTGGTCATGATGTGAGATCAGCAAACTCTAGTGGATGTATCATGTATTAGTCAAGCAAGGGGAAGGGGTCAATAGAACCTCTCTTTGGGTGGCTCCTATTATGTTGTTTTTTGTGGGGACTTGGTGTTTTCTTGGTGGTTGCTTTAGCAGAGCAAAAGATTGTTAGTTTCTCCTTTCCTGCTTCTTTTGTGCTGTTGTGCTGGATATTTGCTCTTATACCCATTTTTTGGGTTGGTGTTTCCTCTTTATATGAACCTTTATTTCTTTAACAGGGGGGAGAGATAGAGAGAGAGAGTCGATAGCCAGTAAAATGGTCATTTTCTGTGCTTTCCTCCTTTGGCTGCTTAAAGTGCCATTTTCTGTGCTTTGTCTGCTTAAAGTGCCTAACGTCAGTAGAAGGACCTAGTTGTAGATTCTTGGAAGCCAAGGGACTGATTTTGAATTTCCCATTCGTAAGGGGTTTTTTAAATTTAAAATAAATGGTAGTGTTTTTATATATATATATATATATATATGTCTATGGATCGTCCTACTCTTTTCCTCAATATTATTATCATGATTGCCTCTCTAGGGATATGATTCATAACCTAGTGCGGCTTGTGTTTGGCCTTTTTTTTCGCGAAGCAAAACCTTTGGCATTGTGATTGCTTAGTCTTCCGTTTCAAAAAAGAAGAAAGGGTTTATAAAGAAATAATATATTTTTTTTTGAGGGTTTAGAAAGAAATAATAAATTTTTTTTGAGGTTCTTTTTCTAATGATCTTCACTGATTAAGAATATCTTTTCAAACCATAAGGAACTGAAAATACTGGCCAAATGGTTGGAAACTAAAATAAAAAATGTCATAAGAACTGTGGGAAAACAACTGAAAAACTGAAATCTTTAGTCCAAGTAGAGCTGGGTTGTTCTGCCCCTGTATCAAGGACAAATGCAAAATTTCTACCAAAGCAGCTGAAACTCAGTGAATTTGCCTTTTAATGATTGGAAGTGAATTTAACAACTTGATCAAATGCACACCAAGACATTATGATTGTCACAACTTGGATCAGAACATATACTAAAACGAAATGAAATTGAAACCCTGATCAGAGATATTACTTGATATTCACCAATATAAATCAGTATTTTGGAAGTGTTTTAGTAATCAATTACTTAATGAAGTTATCAGAGTTCTCTAGAGGAGTGTATCCACATTTTTGTGAGATTGGAGGTCATTCTTTATTAAAAGCAAGTAGCTTCATACTGTTTTGGGGGTTGAGCAGGCAGCAAAGCAAAGACTTGGGACAACAACTAATCACCATAACAGCCCGAGGATATGCTCCAAAATGGTACTTTCTGGAGAAGAAAGTCAAGTCAGTTTTGGCTCATCATTTTCTTGTAAAACTATTGATTCTGATTTTTTTTTTCTTTTGCTCTTGTAAATACTCAACTCACGCCTCCTTGTTGGTTCTAAATTGAATCTTCTTTTCCCTTCTGTTTTTAATGTTCAATTATTGCTGTTTATTTCTTCTTTGCATCTATGACATCAGCTGGAAATCAAAATGTTGACTTCTGAAGATTGCCCAGAAACTATACTTTCTACCCATAATAAACTTTCCCAGTTTTCCTATATCAGAAACAATAGTTTGAGCTCTTTCACAGCTTCTTCCTTTTCCACGTAAATTATAGGGTGGTGGAGAAAGCCTTAATCAACTATATCAGCGATGCACATCTTCTTTGGAAAGAATTGCCAAGATGCACAAAGGTGAGATTTTCTTTAAGATGTTACTCCTCAACTCTCAAGATAAATCATTTCATTTAATTTCACTTTCACAAAAGATATTTTTCATGGATGTAGTTGGTTCTTATGGCTGATTGTTTATACATTCATGCATGTGCCCCTTTCATTCGGGCAGACCTCCAAGGGGAAAAGGGCATTTACTATTTAGGTTTAGCTGAATGTGTCATTATGGTTAGGAATTGGGAGGAAAAAGGGTGAATAAGAGATGGATGGTCCTTAGTATGGTTAGGAATTGGAAGGAAGAAGGGTGAATAAGAGATGGATGGTCCTTAGTTTCCTAGGACCACTCTAATCACTTATCACTGATAAGAATTACAAGAACTAATTAACTGCCCCTTGTGAGTAACATAACCCCAATTGTCCCTCATGCTTCTACTCTCCCTCTCAATGTGGAGTTGATCAACCAGGCCCTGGTTCCCTAACAACTTGGTCTCTCTTGCAAGAGCTTTAGCAAACAGATCAGCCGAGAAAGTCATATGTCCCCCACCTTCTCCCTGATGAAATGGTAGTTTTTATTTATTTCCTGAAACACATGATTCTTGGTGATGAGCAACACTCCTATTTGTTGCCACATCGCCGGTTATATGCTAGCGACACATACTTAGCCTTTTCAAACAGATGAGTTTATGTATCCTTTCGAGTACAGATGAGCTAATGTACAATTTTGTTAAAACGTATGAAAATTTAGAGTGTAAAGTTCTTTTCTTGAGGAATTAGTACTGTTGGTATTCCTGTGGGCAATTAGTTCATCTCACCGACTTTCTTGTGAAGTAATAATGCGATGCCTGTACCTCAATTTTTCTTAATCATGTTATCTAATGTGCAGGAGAGCAAGTTGTCGTAGTTACTCATGGTGGCACAATGAGAGCTCTCTTCAAGCGAGCCAATCCAAGGGGATTGTCACCAGGAAAAGTAACGAATACATGTGTGAGCATATTTCATATTTCTGACAGTGGTTGGGAGATAAAGGTATGGGCTGATGTTAGCCATCTCAGTGAAACCGGATTTTTGGCAAGCGCATTTGGTGGTGACAAGAATTCTGGTTAGTTATCACATGTCTTGCTTGGTTGCAACTTTTAAGGCGACCCAAAGCATATTTTGTCTTGCATTGATTGACATTAGACATTCTACTTAAATAAATGTTTCATTTCACCACAGCATTGGTAGTTACAAAATTTATGAGGTATTAGTTAACTATGGTAATGATAAATATCTTTACATATAACTTTGGTATGTTTTAGTCATTTAAAGTCCGGGCTCATTGTAGGATTGTAAGTGGAACAAGACATCATCTGTAGGTTTGACCCTATATCATAGTTGGAAGGTGCTTAATGTTACACCCATGAGGTTCTGGATCCGAGTTAGAATGGAAAACATCGTTAGATATTGTTGTACCAATGAGAAGGTTTGGAAGGTTGGTTAATGTTACAACCATGAGGTTCTGGATCCGAGTTAGAATGGAAAACATCGTTAGATATTGTTGTACCAATGAGAAGGTACTGTGGCATAAATCCTAGTTTTTTTTGGTCTGTGCATTTGCTTGAGAATGTTCATGCATGTTGAATCTGACACTCCTTTGATCTATACGTGTGGTTGCTGGATCTGTCTGCTGTGTTAGAACATGAAAGAGACATTAGGTTGGGGGAGAAATATGATGACTCATCATCATTTGGATTATAGAAGTCGTTCCTGGAACCCTTGAAATCTGGGTTATAAAGAGAATCTAATAGATATATTTTTAGGATCTTATGAGCATTGGGTTCTGAGATCTCCATCTATAAAAACCTCATATTTGTCCCACCCTTGTGTCAGATTTTCATAAGAATTTTTGAATCCCATCCAGTGAATCCTCCAAAGGCCCTGTTTGGATCCTTGTAACTCAGTTACCCTGCACTAACTGTAACTTGAATTACCTGTAACTGTGTTTACCTGTAAATGGTTATCCTGAGGACTAAACAACTGACTTAAAAGGTAACTCAGGTTAGCCAGCACATAGAACTGTTATTTACATGTAAATGCAGTTAATTTATGTAGATTTAAACTGGTCCAAAGGTCTTGTCTCTCTCCTTATACCAGTATTCTCTATATGGGCCTACTAACGGGTGAGTCAGTAGTAGTATTTGGTGGGCTAAGGGTCTGTGACACATGGAATGAGTTAAATAGTAAGAGAAGCCCAAATTCCGACTTCCATGGTGGAAGTTTACCAACAACAATCTTGCATAAGATTCTTTGAATTCTTTCGTAGAACTTTTCCTCCATACAGGTAATCACAAGCCATATGATTGTGAACAAAAGTCCCTTTATTAGAAATTCAAAGATTTTCCTATGTGCATGAGTTCAACTGATTTAAGAAATCCATATTATTTTGGGCAAATAATGTTCTTGACAAATATGCAACCAACAAAGCACAGATACAGTGAATGCAGCATAGGATGGCCTTAAATGTTGTCAATATCTTTCAGTCTTTTCAAGATACTTATACAGAGTAACAGTGTGATACCCCTATCCAAACAGGTATTACTGCAGATACAGGAATTTAGGAGCCGACAGATACCATTATTTCAATTTTTTTTCAGTTAAAACATAATCACTCCTATAGCACATTTATGCTGACCGTATCACTGATATAGCAAATGTTCATCAGTTTTTTTGCCGGCAGACATGGTCTCAATGCCTCGGGTTTTTTTCCCTCCCCCTTTTGACTTGAACTCATGTACTCTAGCTCACGCTTGTACCCTCACGAGCTGACCTACACCTTGGGACAATACCTGGTTAGTTTGATAAGTGGAATTTCTGAGTATATCTCCTATTTTCTGACTCATCAGTTGCACAAAGAAAGTTAGAAAAATCCGATATAATAGAGTGAGTAACTGAAATGGCCCATTAAATGCTCCAAATTCTGAAATTCTAATAGCCTGATAGAGATTGGTATTTGAGTAATTTCAATGGTAAGTTTTCACAAATATGAGGGGTTTGGGAAGCTCTTCAAATCTTACTATCTAACAACCTATATATCATATGAAGTGAGATGAGAAGCCAACCAATAGTAAAGTAATCACTTTACTTGTGTATTATAAGATCAAGTCTTTTGGAGCTGATAAAAAAAAATGACAAGTTTTTGGCTGAATTTTACTTCAACCCTCGCCGTGGCCAACCAGTCATGGTAGGTAAAATATCTATTTGGAAGTCATGATTAATTTACCACAGGTTTTACTTTACTATTTGAAAAACAAACATCGTCTAAAAGGTGTGAGTAATTAGTTTATGTGTGGTGTGTGCCACTAACCCAAATGCTATTCTAGTCGGATCAATGCAACTAGATCCCTTCCATCATTTTAACCATAAAAAATAAACATAAAACCAACATCTGATTTGCTTTTTTTTATTTTTATTTTATAAAATGATAGGCTCATTGAATATTTTTGACCGGCACGACTATGAAGGGCCCACTGTAAGTTTCCATAACTGGGCAGAAATACGTCGCCATATGGTAATATGGTGAAGCACCCATGTTCAATACATGGGTAGAGCCCACCTTTGGAAAACCCAAACCCGGCCCTTATCACTTCCAACATCCATCGGAGTGATCAAATAAAAACTTATTATTCAAATTAGTGAGATGGACATTGTTGGATCAATTAAATCTGAAATTTGTCATTAACCTTTTTTGCTTTTTTTTTTTTTTGATGACCGGGGGTGTCCAAGGCCTCTTTGAGCACTTGACTAATCCCCCGGGGTGGTGGCCTCCTCCTGTTTCCACTCATCAGGTACGTCGGGCTATATAATAGCTTGGAGTCCCAACGCATTGGCGGGCTTTGATGCCGAGAGGGTGGTTAGGGAGTGCCCCAACCAACGGCGCTACCAAGCATGTTGTTAACTTGTGAGCTGCACCAGCATCCTAGGAAGAGTTTCTCTCAAGTTTCAAGTGGGACCGATGGTTTGGATTTTCCAAAGGTGGCCCCCAACCATGTTGTTAACTTGTGCGCTGCACCAGCATCGTAGTTCTGCCACCACCCCATTGTGTCTTATTTTATAGTGCGTTTGTGCGTGTGCGTGTGCGTGTGAGTGTGTAACCATTTATTGCTTCTCTCTCAGTCTTCTCCATTATTGGTCCTCTCCCTCAGTCATCTCGAATGGATCATGTCTTATTTTATAGTTCAGGTCTTGCTTCAAGTTCCTAGTGTTTAGTCCTGTCCACAAATCTTGTGGCAGCTAGAGGGCTCCCCTCTC
Organism: Persea americana; assembly: GCA_029852735.1. Taxonomy (NCBI): domain Eukaryota; kingdom Viridiplantae; phylum Streptophyta; class Magnoliopsida; order Laurales; family Lauraceae; genus Persea; species Persea americana. The sequence continues at coordinate 16,606,247 of CM056809.1, forward strand.
CATGAATTTTCATTTTCACAAGGGAGAGGAATTTCTTATCTCTTAATATAGATAATCAAAATTTTCTCTCTCTTTGAAGAAAATCAATTTATTTTTATATTTTTTTTCTATAAAGAAAATGTGTCGCAGCACCAGACAATGACAGAAAAAGGAATTGCATGAGAAATTAGAACAATCTCTCTTGATGGACAAATGCATCTCAAAGAGGTGATTGAGGGAAGAAATGGCACTCATGTCCAAGACATTTTGCATTAGACCGCAAGGTTGAAGAAAAATCTAGATCTTCACAAAATAGGCTTGAGTGAATTCTCTTAAGACTTGCATTGTAAATTATCACTAAAGCTCACCCTTATTATCAAACCACAAATATTCTGAACCCCTTATATTGACACTCACCTAAATTTCAATTAGAGCTGAGTCCATTTTCATACTCATAACATGTGGAACACATTACTTACATTTATTTATACTAAGACGTTATTTTTGTATGATGAAAAATAGGTGTGCCCAGCTTCAATGGGACAATAGGCGTATGGGCCTTTTTTTTTTCCCCTTAAATCTCAGCATCAAGGGAGAGTGATGTCTTCATTGTATTGGGACTTGGGAGATAGTGTGGCATTCGATTTCATATGTGTGCCCCAGGCTGGCCTTGAATAATTTCTGGAGAGAAGGACGCAAAATGATCAATCCATCTTTTGTCTTTGACCTTCTTTGGTTTGTCTTTTTGATGGGCTTTCTTTTGTTCTATTGGTTGTGGAGTATACTTTTGAAATACAAATCCTTTTCTGACCTCAGAAAAGATAAGAAAGGATCTGGGTTATGTAAGACTTTTAGCGAACAAGAAAAATTAGACTGTCGCTTGTAGATTTGTTCAACTTGTGACTGGACCCCATAAGTATTTTTCCAGAGAGTGGGTGTAACTCATGAGATGGGTGAGAGAGACTAGTGAAACTCATCTTCTATGAAGAATCTATCAAAGATCTAAGCTGATAAGAATAAACGCCTTTATATTCTGAATTTACTTCAAAGTCAGTTAACAGTGGCCCCATGGGGTGGGTTGAATTTAGATGAGATAAACTTAAGATGGGCCGGGTTTGGGAAGCAGGACATTAGCATCCATTTTGTTAGCCTTTTTGTTTTCAACATATCTAAGAATTCTAGGGATTAATCTGAATTTCTCAAATGATCTCATCCATAAGTTAAATTCACAAATGTTTAAACTCCACATTTTGGAAGCTTAAATTTAAAAATTTTAGGAGACAAAAGTGCGACAATTTTAAATTCACTAATCAAACAGGCATTTCAACCACCCAATTTACATTTAGAAATCCCTCCAAACAAACGCCCCTTGGCTTGCATGTTCTGAGCTCCGGTACTCACTCTACTAGGCAACTAGAGAACTATTTTTTATTTTTGGGCATTGCAGTCAACCAGCTCTCTCTCTCTCTCTCGTTTTCTTCTTCTTCCAATTATGCATTAAAATTCTCAACCATTTCGGCGGATTCTGATTTCCTACGTTTTCAGATTCCCTCGAATTCTCTCTCTCTGAGTGTGTGGTATCAGGAGGAGAATGGCTTCGGGCTCAGCAGTTGAAGAAGCATCAAAAGAGAAGGTAACAGCTCCATACGGATCATGGAAATCCCCAATCACGGCAGAAGCTGTCTCCAGCGCTGGAAAGCGCTCTGGTGGCATTGCCGTCGACGGAACTGGCCGCCTCTGCTGGCTCGAGCCCCGCCCTCACGAAAATGGGTAGGAACAAAAAAAAAAAAAAAAAAAAAAAAAAAAAACCCTCCATCAATCCCGTTCAAAACCCCCCAATAAAATCCTTAAAACAACCCATATCCCAATTCATCAAAAAGAACAAAAAAAGGGTTGTCTTGAATCAGGATCATTAGTCTTTTAGAATAACTAAAAGCTTGATAACTACATGAATGCACACTGTTGCTGACTACAGACCATTTTTGGCAACTGGGGTGCTTTTATTTATTTGCTTTATGTTTTTGTTGACATGAAATTTAGTGTGGGGTGATCTTGTTTTGAGCTTCTTACAAAGATTTTTTACTTGTCCAGACGCGATGTTATTGTCAAGGAACCGGAAGAATTCGGTGGGAAGCCTATAGATGTTAGTCCTGAAGGGTTTTCAGTAAGGTCATTAGCCCAAGAGTATGGAGGTGGTGAATTTACTGTGTCTGGAAATATGGTTATATTTTCAAACTATGAAGATCAACGGCTTTACAAGAAGTTTATTGGAGGTAACTCATTGCTTACAGATTGAATTTCCCATAGATATGTTTATTTATTTATTTATTATGTCTAGTTTGCTTTTTCAACCCCTGTTTTGTGCGTGCAATTTTGATGAATCCATGCAAGGTAGAACCAATGTGAAATGCTCGAAGTACTGAAAGGCTATTGTGTATTCATTTTGCTCCAGTTTTATCAGAACATTGTTTCTTTCACACCCAGACAAAACAGTCTGAGAAACCAAGGATACTTACAACCTTAAGCTAAACTACTTCTAATAAGACCAGTTACGCTCACATTCAGGAAACTGAAAATTATATTTAATTGAAGTCTGAAGATTCATAAATTCCCAATTCTGTTTCTCTTTTACTTTCTATCCAGATTTGTCACCTGCTCTACGGGTGATGTCTGCCTGGTTTTGATCTAGAGACCTCTTAATGAAGAACCTCATAACATCATTATTGTTTTCTCAAGTATCCCCTGCCACAATTCCCTGGATGTTTGATGACTAAGAAAATTAATCATCTTTTAAATAACAAAGATTTGGGCTGTAAGATGAGTGGTTTCTTCCTTCCACAAAGACTGTGACATTAATGCCTTCTCTTGATTTCTTGCACATCTTGGCATCTCTTTATCTAGAGAGAGAGAGAGAGAGAGAGAGAGAGAGAGAGAGAGAGAGAGATGTCATGAAATGTACTAAATTGGAAAGAAGGGTACTATAAGAGTTTTTGACATGCTCAACCATGAAGTCATCAACTAGTAACTATAATTTGTATCCACTGGTAATTGTAGTGTTCTGATCTGACATTTTCTTCCTGATTCACAGATTCCGTTCCTCTACCACTTACTCCTGACTATGGTGGACCTATTGTCCGGTATGCTGATGGTGTGCTTGAGGCACATTCTAACCATTACATAACTGTAAGAGAAGGTTGGTAACCAATATGCTGTTGAATCCAGCTAACAACGTGCTCTGCTTCTTCTTCTTCTTCTGGGTCCTCTGTTCACTATGTCTATGGAATTTATGCTTCTCATTTTTTTAGTATTTTATCCAATTGTTTTTCTCATGTTATAGGCAGATCATCATGCTCCTCATTTTTTGGTATTTTATCCAATTGTTTTTCTAATGTCATTGGCAGATCATCGTGAAAGTAGCCAAAACCCAACCACGACAATTGTATCTATAGATCTCAGGGATGGAAATATTCGTGGTAAATGTTTCTGCAATTAATGAATAAGCACTAAGTATTTCACTGATTAATTTTTAATGATATTTGGGAACTTTGTTAGGTGTCTTGTCAGTCATATACATCTTACTAATTTGATTTACAATGGCTGTGTTGTTCATTGGTCCTTGTATCTGTTTTTTGGAAATTTTAGAACCCAGAATATTGGTTTGTGGCAATGACTTCTATGCCTTTCCCCGTCTTGACTCAAACGGAAAAAGATTGGCGTGGGTTGAATGGAGTCACCCAAATATGCACTGGGATAAAGCAGAACTTTGGGTTGGATATATTTCTGAGAATGGGTGAGTGGAAATTTCATTTACTCAAATCATTTTTGTTCTTTCAGTTCGCTTTTATTTAGAGAATGATATTTTTCCACTTTGTACTTCACTAATGTAAAAACTCAATGCTCTGATCTTTGACAATTCCATTTCATAGCATGTTCTTAAATCTTATAGTATTTTTATTTTCTTAGAAAACTTCCATGCCTGTTTCCGTGATGCATAAACTCAAGTGCATTTATATGCCTAGTCCACTCATATGCATGATGAGTGATTGCTGATGCCTTATATCTTGGAGAATAAATAAAAACTTAAAAACCTTTGAATATTTGTCTGTTTTAAAATTCAGTGAAGTCTGAGTCAACTTGGACTCAGTAGTGACCTAGTTGGGGTGGCTCGGACTCGGTGAAGCCCTACAGTAGATCTCTCTCTCTCTCTCATTCATTCATTCATTCCCAATTCATTGTCAAACCCTTTTCATTTATTCCCAATTCGTTGTCCAATGCTACTCCCAATCATTGTCAAACCCTATTCATTCATCCCCAATTTCCAACACTTTTTCAAAGAGTTCAAACACCTTGTACATTTCATCTCTTCTCCCCTTTCCACTTTCCCACCACTCCCACAATCATCTTCTATTTCCTTTCATTACTGGTATTTGAATGCCTCTTCTCTTCTCCCCTTCCCACTTTCCCACCACTACTATCACCATCTTCTATTTCCCTTCGCCATTCCCTATTCACGTGCTACCCAAGCAAGATGGTGAATTGGCTTGTTTTCTTGTGGGTTGGCTATTGACTAGGATTGGTGTCTCGCAGGTTCCTCTTTTGATGAAAACATTAGCATTGGATCTTGATTTTCTCTCTCTCTCTCTCTCTCTCTCTCTCTCTCTCTCTCTCTCTGTCTCTCTCTCCTGACCAATCCACCATGGGGCACTGGATTTTTTTTTTTTTTTTGAAAGATTTTTACACAATTTTTTTGGTCAAAAGATGGGCCCAAATCCAGATTCAACCTGACTCAGTTGAGTTGCATGCAACTTGGCCAATTCAACCTGACCCAACCCTAGCCTAATCGGGGGCTGAGTCTGAATTTGTAATACTGCATTCAGAAGAGTCTGGTTAATTGCAGAGCTGGTTTGATTAGTTAAGAAAAGGTTATGAAAGTTTTCTTTTAGGCGTCAAGTACTAAAATGATTCTTTTTCCTCTTCTAATATCTTGATCACAATTTCTTAGAGAACATTTTGGATGAAGGACTTCCATTTTCTTTGAATTGGCTGAGTTGAAGTGAAAGGGTCAACTCAACTTGGCTTATGTTTGGGAGCATGTCTTTCTTTCTTTCTTTTTTCTCTCCAAACAATAAAAATAAATCTTTTGTTGGTGGTTCATCCTGCATGTTTGATTCTTCCTTGATCTTCTCGTTCACCACTTGTTCCATTTTCTTTAGTAAACTTCCCTAATTTGGCTTTAAGCTTCTTTTGTATATGTAGGTTTTCGATTCTATATTCAAATCTTCCCCACCATCCATATCTTCTGTACAATGTGTTCATCTGCCCCTTTGTGTCATTTTGTAGAGAAGTGTACAAACGCATTTGTGTTGCTGGTGGTGATGATACAGTGATAGAGTCTCCAACAGAACCTAAATGGTCCTCCAAAGGTAGTCTTCGTCTTCCAATACTGATGAACAAAGCATACTGCTTGACCGGAAATATATTTTAGATGTTGTACTTATCCTTTTTAATTTAAAATATAAACTATTTTTTTCATTGCTAAAACAACTAGTTGTATGTCCCTTAAAAAAATGTGTATTATTTACTGGCCTACCTAATGTAGAACAAGATGCAGATGGCTTTATGGAGTGTCAGGAACGAATGAAAACAAACCAGCAGGCTCATGTTCTAGCTTCCGATGGCTGCAACTTTTGGTCATTGTCATCATCAAACCCTTGTCCTAACTATGTTGGGGTCGGTTATATGAATTCTGTTTCTCCATTATGATCTATCTTGAGCCAAACCCTCAGATAGGGCCTTTCGATCATTTGCATCCTATTCATGATTCCTTTGTATTCATAGTTGATTGTACTTGTTTCATGTAGGAATTATTGGGCAATGGTTGATTATTGCAAGTATAGTACTAAGAGGCAAGAATTATCAATATCTCTAGTAAGCTGAGCTTTCTTCTCTTTTTTGGCTTTTCCTCCTTTTTTCAGGGGAACTGCTTTTTGTTACAGATAGGAAAAACGGATTTTGGAATCTATATAAATGGGTAAGTCCCATCTTTAATTGGAATAGCTTATCCAATGGAGACTCTTTTTTTTTTTTTTTTTTTTCTGTTATCCTGATTTCTCTCGACGCATTTTATGATCTATTTTCTATTATGATATCCATCTTTGTATATTCTATTGCTCACGTGCTTCCATCATCTGAGACTTATCTTTATTTCTTTGTTTCTTGGGTGATTGGTGACATGACTTGAACCACAACCTTGTGATTGCGATGATGAGCAGCTCCTAATTGTGCTCATCTGTATCGTCTCAGATGTGCAGTAGTTCCTATCATAGTGGAATTTAACTTAAACTGTTTCACTCTTGAATCTTATCTACTTCTTCATTCACTTTCAACCTATGTTGCCTCCCAACAAATGGAATCCATGGCTTTTATGTTAGTTTTTGGTCAAGATTTATATCTGTTTCTTATTTGTGGTTACTGACATGGAGTTTGATACCATGGTGCCTCTCATTCAAGAAGACTCAATCGGGATAGTTACAATAAAAAAATGTCTCAATTAGGAAAATTGGCTCACCAATTTTGTATAATGTTATTAAGCTAATTTTCCTAACATCCACTTGCTTGTGACCATGATCATCTATTCATGGCATGTGTTTTGCTCATTGAAATAGTCTACTGACCTGAGTTCTTTTGTAGTTTGTCAAGGCTCATTTGTAGTAAACCACTTTTATTAATTAATTAATTTTTTTTCTTAGAACCAAAAGTTGCATCCTATGACAATGTAAACTCATGTATATTATTTTTTTTTCTTTTAATGTTGTAGAGACAGACAGAAGGAATCAATGAGGTGCAAGCACTTTATACTTTGGATGCTGAATTTACACAACCATTTTGGAATTTTGGTTTCAGCTCTTATGATTTTCTTAAGAACAATGGAAAGTCCACCAACTATATTGCTTGCACTTATAGGTTTGTGAGATATTTCAAAGAAAGTGTGTGTTTCAGTTATTGTCATTATTATTGTTTTGTTGTTGTTGTTATTATGGATACTTTTTTTATTGGTGCTATCACATATATTTGGATTGAAACTGTTTATTCAATTGTACAGTATTAAGGTTGTGGTTTATGATGTGCAGGCAGAATGGCCGATCACATTTCGGAATCCTGGATGATGTTGAGAGTTCTTTTTCTTTGCTCGATATACCTTTCACTGATATAAATAATATTGTAGGTTCACAATCTTATTTTAACTATTAGTTCATTATATATAGGCCGGGGCTTGGGGATCAATTCATCTGGGTGGGCCCTAGTGGTATACAATGGCAGGGGCTCATGTGATCATCGTAACCCCTTGATCAACAACCCACAAGTTCCACCTCTTAAACAATTGACCCTCGATTCCACCCACCCCCCAACACACACACCCACCCACCCACCCACCTCACACACAGTGTTCATCAGGTGGGCTCCACTACGATGTGTGCAACATTTAAGGTGTGCATAGGATAATTTTTGTACACACAAAACACTCACAGACACACTCTCCAATGCCACCCCCACACCCACCCACACATGTTTTCTACCGTGATCAGAATGAGACTAAACATTGGATTGAAATAATAATAAAAATGATGTGTTCTTAAAGCTTTTAAAATCAAGGACAACGGATAAAGGGGTTAGGATCATCGAATGGGCTTGAAATTTTATATATGCGTCAGTCCCATTTGGATCTTTCCATATCCTATCTCACTCAATGTTGTTGGGGCCCCAGGTGGGCCTCACGGGTTGTCTCACATGGTCTCCCGTGCTAGACATCCGCACAGGAGCCCCACCTATATATGGAGAGAGATGTATCTCCTTGGGATCCCCACCGATTATCAATTGCCAGCCAAACTGCCCATGCACATCTACAGATGAAGTAACACCACCCCACACATCTGATTGTTGTTCTTCACCTAACCCCCAGGTTACTGTTGTCATAGATATCCCAGTTTTCACCATTTATCTTTTGGCCTCAAAATCCATACCCATGGCCGTGATAATTTGGATAATCTGAATTTAGGGTCTCCCCAGTCCATCTATAATCCTATTTCTTGTTCCTTGTGCACTGAGTTTGTTCCTCGGTTAAGCAAGCTACTGTGGTGTGTAGGAGAAAAGGTGTGGGTATGAAATTTTTAATGGTATTTTATGGTCTGTCCAGGTTTCTGCACCTCATAGCCTGTACATTGAGGGAGCGTCTCCCGTCCTTCCATTGTCAATAGCTAAGGTGTGTTGCCTCAATCATTTTCTGTATATCTGAAGGTAATTTTTGGAATAAATACTAGGGAAAATTGTTCAAAATTATCCATTCAGTAATTTTTTCGGTATCATTTTGTTTTTGTTTTTTGGTCGACAGGTGACTTTAAATGAGAGTCACTCAAAAGTAATTGGATTCTCCATCATTTGGTCTTCCTCGCCAGACTGTGGGAAGTACAAATCATACTTCAGTGTGCCTGAGATAATTGAGTTTCCAACAGAAGTCGGTGGTCAGAATGCCTATGCATATTTTTATTCACCTTTCAGCCATACTTATCAAGCTAGCCTTGAAGAAAGGCCTCCTTTACTCTTGAGAAGCCATGGTAAGAATACATATTGTAGTTTGAGAAAAAAAAAAGAAAAGAAAAAAAGAAGAGGAAAAAGAACAGGAATATGCTCTAAATAAGCAATTCGATATCCAATGTAAATGATGTGAACATGATCGATTCTGTTGTAGAAGACAATCTCCACTTTAAGATCCATCAAAACCTGAGCTATAATCTTAAAGAAGAAGACAATTGAACTGGTTCATTCTGACAATCAAATGAAGGTTGAATTCAGTGGAAATATTAGGAGCTCTCTTGTAGAAGCAACCCCATATTTACAACTAAATCAGGATAATTACAATGTGCAACAGTCTTCTATTATCTGTTGATTTTGGATAATGTATGTTAAATCCTGATCTCAAAGACAATATACAACTCTTGTCTGGTTCTTTTCTGGACCTTTTTCATACATGCTAGGTCTGCATTGTCATTTTTTTCCTCATCATCACTTACTAAACGAAAGGGTATATTGCTGTCACGTGGTGAATCTACAGTGGTATTAATTTTTTCATAAATTTTACAGGGGGACCTACAGCTGAAGCACGTGAAACCTTGGATCTTAGCATTCAGTACTGGACTAGTCGAGGATGGGCATTTGCTGATGTTAATTATGGAGGCAGCACTGGTTTGGTTTCGGACTTGTTTGTTTGAGGAATAATTGTAATTATTGTTATGGCCTGTGGAAAAATTATAGATACAAACCAGGGTGCAACTTGGGGGCCCAAACCTGAGCCTGCATGACAATCTGACCAGAGTAAATTCTGGGTTTTGGTGATTGTTCGGGTTCAAGTTGGGCTTGGTCTTGAATTTTGAAACCCAGATGCAATCTGGTTGTGCTTTGGTCTGGGCACTTATCTATAAACATTATCATCATCAACAAGACCTGGTCCCTGCAATATGGGGAAAAGGATCTCCTGCGCATGGTTCTCATACGAACCGTGTGCAAGAGAATATTTTCTGCAATATGGAGTTGGCAACTTTTCATTAAACATGTGTATATATATTGCATAGTACATGATGTGTTCATTGTTATAAACATATGTGTACATATATATTTATATATATATGGAAAATCTTCCTGTGAGCATGGTGCTTACTGTGTCATGGTGAGGGCAACGTAGTCGGGCCACCCTATGGCCCATGGGACCCACTAAATTACACCGGATCCCAAGGGTTTGCACTCATCTGAATGGACTGCACCATTAGATTGAAGGTCTCTCTCATTCTTCTCTCTCACACACCCTCTCTCTCTCTCTCTATATATATATATACACATATACATATATATATATTTATGTATAAAGTGGTTAACTTGTGGGCCATGGGTCGTCATGGGGTTAGGCATGAGATTGACCCCAAATTTGATATCGTGGCCATAGTACCCACTAGGATCTTTCCAGGCCCCTCTATCCCATGGTCTGTGGCGCCCTAGGTGGGGCCCACTAGGTGGTGTGCACGGTAAGCCCATGAGCACCATTCTCACAAGAATATATCCCTATATATATATTCTAAATTTTATAGCTTTTGTAAAGCAATCCAAACCCCAAAAAAGGTAAGAGAACTGACCTGGTGTGGGCCTGGCCAGAATCTGTCCCGTTGACAAAAACTGCTCATGAATAAAACTCAAATGCTATGGTTCTGACTAGTGCTTGTAATTGTGAAGGTTATGGAAGGGAATACAGAGAACGGCTTTTGGGGCTTTGGGGCATTGTTGATGTTAATGACTGTTGTAGTTGTGCCAGATATTTGGTACAGTTTTCTCTTCATATTCTTGTCACTTTTTAGTTCATGGCTGTAAAAGCATAGGTGGAATGCTCATAACATTGCATGAAATGGTAAGAAAAAAGGAATTGGATTTGATTCTATAGGTGGACAGTGGAAAGGTAGATGAAGATCGACTTTGTATCACTGGGGAATCTGCCGGTGGTTATACAACATTAGCTTCTCTTGCTTTCAGAGAGACTTTCAAGGGTGGTTCTTCCTTGTATGGTGTAAGTGGCCAATGATGTATTTTTATGAATACAATATCCCTGGAAATGCTTGGCCTTCTGTTTCCATTGTTTTGAGGATAATCTAAGATTCCTGGGTACTAGTATATGCTTGATGTAATGTTGGATACCCTATAACAATGATGTTGATACTGGATACTCATAGCATACTTGTAGAATATGATTAAGCCTAATTGCTTTGTCTTAGAGTATTTATACTTGAACTAATAATGATTTTATCTATATTTTCAGTTAATGGTTAAAAAACTATTAAAAAAAAATAAAAATAAAATTTATCTATATTTTCCATAAGGAATATAAAAAAGAATGCTGTAGTAAGACCTTAATCTGAAGTGCTTTATAATATTAACAGCCATGATATATTTTACTTGCTTTCGGGACCACTTTATAAATGTCCAAAAAAGAAGAAGAAGAAGAAGAAGAAGAAGAAGAACAAAGACTGGTAAATGTTATCACATAAAAAGTTCATAAAGTTGAGCAGGGTTACTACATCTTGGAGTGGGATATCTGTGTCCTGGATTGGGAGAAATATGGTATTGAATCTGTTTTCTTGTATGTGTCGATACAATATCCATCGGTGTGCATCATACTGATGATTTCTTTGAGATATGGCTTTCTACAAAAACCAATGTTGCTTTCTTCTTTGACAAGTACTTCAATTCTCTTGGGTACACTGTTGGATGGATGTGATAGATCTGATCAGATCGATCAAGTCTTGTATTCTTTTCTTAGGCAAGTTTCTTAGTATTGAATATTGGTCAACGTAAGCACGGCCCAAGTAATAATAGAACTATCAGCTGATATATTGGTCATTACTCTCCTGTTTCTTTTTTTTTTTTTTTTAATTCTTATTTATATAGGCATATGTAATGTAATCTATGACAGAGGATAATATTTCATTGGTATGTTGATAAAACCTTTGTACTTGGGTTTTGCTTAATTTGAAATGAATTTGCAATTTAATTTATTGTATAGAAGTTTATATGCCTTGTACTGTTTATTAGCCATTATTTCGGTCACATATCAGCCTCCTCCTCCTCCTCATCATCATCATCATCATCATCATCATAGTCTTCGTCGTCATCATCATCATCATCAAAGCCTCTTCCCAACTATGTTGGGGCCTGCTAAATGAATTCTGTTTCTCCATTCTGATCTAACTGAGCCAAATCCTCAGATTCGCATATCAGCCTATGCTAATGCAAGTATGCACATATTTTGTAGTTTACGCGGGAGGGCCTCCGTCGATATGTTTCCTCTTATTTAAGCTGTTACAGGAACCTTGTATTTAGTGGAGTGGCAAGACTTTTAAAAAGGCCAACTTCTCTTTCATGTTGGTATAAAAGGGGTTGTTTGAACAAGGGCATGATCGTGGGAAACAGTTTCTTCTGTTTGTATGCTCCAAATATTTTTTGGCTTTACAGGGGACTCAAACTCATGCACCCACGCACACTACCCTCTAAACAGCTTAGCAACAGCCGGGGACTGTCTACTCCTTTTTTTTTAACATTTCTCTAGTAATTATTTTCCATAATTAATGACAATTTATTATGGTTTGCATAGGACGAGCAGGAAGGTACGTAACATGAAATGCTAAAAGATGATTATATTTTGCACTTTAGATTTTATATTCATTTTTGTTGAAGCTGAGTATACATATTTATTAATGGCAGCTGATAAAACTCTTGAAGTCTTACATGTTTACGGGTGCATGTATAGATTGCTGACTTGTCAACGTTGAAAGCAGAGATGCATAAATATGAGTCCTGTTACATTGATAATCTTGTTGGTGAGTAGTTTATAAAGAATAACATATAAAGGTTATCTGCCTCTGTAATCTATTTGTTTGACTGGTAGATCCATGGTTTCCACTAATTACAGGGAATGAAAGGTCTTTCTTCGAGAGGTCACCAATCAACTTTGTTGATAATTTTTCTTGTCCCGTTATTCTGTTTCAAGGATTAGATGACAAGGTATGCATACCGGTAACCTCAACTTCTAGTTCGGAAATCCTTTTTATATAGTGAATTACAAATTTACAATCATCTATGATACTCAGATTAGTATACTGTATCAGATGTTATATGTGTATTTTAAAATCTATGTCCTTGTTGTATCCATCATGTGTCCTTATCATAATCATGCCCTATCTGGGTATCATAGATGGTCATATGAATGATGACACACTGGGAGAGAAATTAGATAGCATGCATTGTTGGGGTTGATGACGCACAACAAATACTGTTGGCCTTTTCCAGTTGATTCCAAGTGCAGAAGTTAGATTTATTCAGTTAAATTGTTGAGTTCCACAGCCTACTTGCATACTGAATCACTGGTGGAATAATCTAAATCCTGACTTCTGTACCCTGTGAATATTGCAAAAAAAAAAAGTCCATGTTTGTTGGTATAATTCTTGATAATGAACATCTTAGACAGTGAGGCTGATGTAGGTTCATGCATCTACAATGTTGTGATTTTGTGGATGGACCTTTTATTATTATTATTATTGTTGTTGTCGTCGTCGAAAGGTAACAGTAGTCACCACAGATTAATTGGATGAGTCTTAATGATGATGATGAAACCCAACTATTGTTGAACTGGCCATGTAAGCAGCAGTTTGCATGTTTCCATGTAAATGACACCAATGGCTTAAGGGGCTACATGTCCGCACTACTTTCACAAAAATTGGTAACCACAAAGGTGAAGTTCATAACTGGAGAGTTTCAATATTTTGGGTTTTTTCTCAGGTTATTGAGAGGAATAATGTGGAAATAAAAATATTTAACAATAATTGTAAGCAGATTTTTCAGGGATGGCCTGGCATGTGGGGCCCTCTTGGCCCACACTATGCTCCATCGAGAATTCAGCCACATTGTTACGCTTCCTTGTTTTTTTTGTTTGGCCCTTTGAATTGTTGTTTCTGATTTGGGCATTTGGTACCCATCAGACTTTTTCTAATGGATGAGATCGAACTTAGAGGCCCCTCAAAAGTCAAAACGTCTCACACACTTCTACCAAAAAAAAAGCACATCTGTATGATTGTCTATGAAGTTTTCCCTTGTTATCAGCACATTAATTCCAAAGAATACAGTATTTGAGCCAAATGGTGCTTAATCAATTGTTTTTGTTAAGGGAAAGATGCGCATTAACAAATTAGTTTTCTACTATACTGCCAGTATTTGTGACTGCTTTCCTAAAAACCTCAGTTTTAAAGAATCCATCATAGATGAAGAACCCTAAATGATTGCAATTTGACAAATTTTGACCTCACAGGTTGTTCTACCAACTCAAGCTTGTAAAATTCATCTGGCCCTGAAGAAGAAAGGATTACCTGTTGCACTGGTTGAATTTGAGGGAGAGCAACATGGATTCCGCAAGGTATTAACTATTAAATTTCAATTTACCAATTGATGACATGCAGATACGGTGGCACTAACTCAAGGCTCAACAGGCAGAGAATCTCAAATTCACTTTGGAGCAGCAGATGTTGTTCTTCGCTCGGATGGTTGGGCATTTTGAAGTGGCTGATGAAATTGCTCCAATCAGAATTGACAACGTCGATTGAGCAATTTGAACTAGAGGCATGGTTTGAAACTGATTCGTGGTGTCTGATACATAAAGACTTCCTCTTTCACTGATACTCACTATTTTATTGATTCACTCCAAAGCCTAAAATGTTCTAGAACCTACTTTTACCACCTTTGTATCTTATTCAGTTACCCTATAACCGATTAAAAATGAAGGTTCTCAATTTTTTGCATTTTCTAAAATTATTTCTCTTAGAAAAAAAGGTCCCAATAAATCCAAAAGTATCAAATCAGGAACCATAGGCGATATATCAGCTGACAATATGTCCAAAACCATGTTTTAGAACCATGGATGTAGGACTCAAATATAATTTAGTCTTTACTATCTAGGGAAAAATATTGTTCTTTACTGATGAAAGAGTAGACATGCATCAAGTAGCAGCTTTCAGAAACATAGCAGTTTCAGTGAAGCAAGGAAGATAAATCTAAACAGGGAGTCAAGGACAGCATAATACCGTTCGGTCTTTATGTTTTCTGCTTATATGTTGTCTTTAGGCTTAACATGTACTGCTTTTATAGAGATTTTTCCAATACCTTGTCCTAACAGGTTGGCTTGGTTCTGGTGTAGTCAATTGGGTTGCCCTGGCCTGTTGGGTTCAAGGCTCTATTCGGGATTTAACACCAACCTGATAGTGTACAAGAAGAGTACAAGCTACTGCATCCCCCACCTTATCAGAAATACAATACAAAGTATAGTTGTTAATTTTGTTTTGGTCGTAATTTCGGTCTAACCTCCAAGATGGAATATTTCAGAATTTTGGCGAAACTTTCCAAAATGAAACGGAATTGGCTACTATTATACACAGCCATCATTTGGTGACAACCATATCTTTTATCCAATTGGATGGGGTTGGCTGAGCCTAACTTTTTTTATTTTTTATTTTTTATGATGTAATCTAGTTTTTATTCTTGGTGGCTAACTCTCTTCTTGGCTTTGGACCACACATGTCTTGGGAATAATGAGTTAGTATACTAACATATACTTGTCCAATTTGTGGGTTCATTCCTTTGATTCTTGGAATCATGGGAAATTGGGCTTTGCTTTTCACTGGGGTCCACTTGCAAAGTCTAAACTATTGAAAGTGAATGTCCCCACTCTCCAACAGGAGAAACAAGTGAGTGGACCATTACATAAAATATCTATATCTCCTATGTGATCTATGATTGCAACCCTCACTCTTATTATAGTGGAATTTGGTGAAAGCTCTTATACGTGAGATACATTTATTTTGAATGATTTTGATTTTAAAAGTAGGCTCCACCAAAGAGTACCTTATGTAAGAAAATTACCTTTAGGTCCATTACTTGGACCACAAGTCCTTCCCTTTCCCGAATTGTGGTCATTATAGGAATTCTGTTTTCAATAGGATATATACTATTACTTACTCAAAACGGTTTCTTAATGATGTATTCCATAATATTCTCTACCTTGATGGGCGGTTGAGATTAAATCTAAGAAAACCCTAATTGGAAATTCGGTCATCTCTTCACCTATAAAATAGAGTATTTCGTCCATCACAAATACTCTCTCACGAAACTTAACACATTAGGGTTTATAGCAAGAAGAGAGAAATCGAAACCATTCACCTAGTCTCTTCTTCGACGGATCACGGCATCAATCAGTAACAGCACCAGACTGCAGGATCAGAAAGCTCTCTGCTTCAGGATGTCTGGAGGTATTCTTTAATTTATTTAAGATTAAATCATACACGTGATTATCATGCTGTTCACGATCTTAGGGTTCATGTTAATAATAGTATAACATGTGGTATCAGAGCCACGTTTTAGAACACATGATCGTCCATTAATTAGGATAACTTTGCATCGCCATAATCGGCAAATATAGATCCGTTTTGACTCTGTTTTGCAGCAATGTATTGATCCAACTATTATGGCCTGCATGAATGGTTTATATTTATGTTATTCCGCAATTTTAATTTGGGCACGACTGTTTGATCGCGATTCATTTAAGTTTTTTTTTTTGAATTTCCAATTATGTATAAACTCCTGCGTGAGTACAAATTCAATGTAATAGTTAAATAGATATGTAACTAGAACATCGTGTCTGAAGTGGTGGCTGTTTCGAGACTGAATATGGAGTTTTGAAGCAGTCGAAGATAAAGACAGATGATCGAAAATAAGGACAGAAAATAGGCCATATAGTTGGATCATATTTTCATAATCATTCTATATTATGCTGATTATCATTAGTATGTTTCTTCATAATCGATGATATAATGCCTAAAAAAAATAATCATAATTTGTTTTTGTGCCGGAGGACTGCCCTCCGAGGCTCGGCCTTCTTTCTCAGTACTTTTCATATAACGAATGATCTGTCATGAATGTATGCGATATATAATGTTTCTATTCATATTAAGTTAATTTTGATCACCAAAGTTGTATGCTTAGGGTTAGGTCTCACCACAGTGACCCTAACAATTTAAAACTGAAATTTGGCCTTAATCGTACCATCATGATGTTTGCATTACATATTGTTCAAGCGCATGAAGCATTTAGTCGCCCACAGGTGGATTCTGTTCATGTGATTGAACAATAATTACGGAGTGTTTGTTCATATGTAGACAAAAGATATCCACATATATCTTACCTATCCTAATTAAGAGTAACATCACTCATTTACACCACCTTGAATATGACGACCTTCGATGGTATAATGTATAGAAATTATGGTGACTACCCACATGAGCACCTCAATTTTATGTCATATATATTCATATATTATGCATGTGTTGTCTTAATTTAATTGAAATCTTATTGTTATATCTCTATTGCAGTTATTGCACCCACTAATTTGACTTCGCATGCTACCTCTGTCATTAAGCTCAATGGAACCAACTTCTCAGAATGGAAAGAGCAAGTTGAGTTCACCTTGGGGGTACTTGAACCGGATATGGCTCTTTTTAAAGATAAGCCAGCTTCACTCACTGAAACAAGTACCCCTGAGGAAAAGACCCTCTTTAATGCTTGGGAGAGGTCTGACAGACTAAGCACTACGTTTTTGCGAATGACTATTGCCGCCAACATCAAAACATCCCTTCTTACACCTGAGAATGCTAAAGTCTATATGAAGGCCATTAGAGATAGGTTTAAGACTGCAGACAAATCCCTTGCTGGGAAACTAATGACAGATCTTACAACCATGAAGTTTGACGGCACTCGCTCAATGCATGAGCATGTCATTGAGATGACCAACCTTGCAGCTAAACTAAAGAATTTGGGTCTATCAGTGGATGAGGCATTTCTCGTCCAATTTATCCTAAATAGTTTACCTTCTCAGTACGGGCCTTTCCAAATTCACTACAACACTATTACGGATAAGTGGACAGTGAATGAATTGGCTAACAAACTGGTTCAAGAGGAGGCCAGGCTGAATCAACAAGGTAATAAAGTAGCTCATCTCGTTCAAGGAGCTGGACATAAAGCTGGGAGAAAGCAAAATTCAGGCCAGAAAAGGGCATCACCCAAATCTAATAAGGCTAGTCAGAACCCTAAGAAGAAAAAGAAGGAAAACGTATGCAAATTTTGCAAGAAACATGGACATTTTCAGGCAGATTGCATTAAATGTAAAGAATGGTTCGAAAAGAAAGGTAACCCTATGGGTTTCGTAAGTTATTTTGAATCAAATCTTACTTATGTTTCTTCTGCCACTTGGTGGATTGACACTGGTGCTAATGTTCATGTTTCCAATTCAATGCAGGGATTCCTTACGATCCAAACCAGAAACCCAAGTGAGAACTTCCTTTTCATGGGAAACAAAGACAAAGCTCCAGTTGAAGCTATTGGCACTTTTCGTCTTGTTTTAGATAGCGGTTATCAGTTAGACTTATGTCAAACTCTTTATGTTCCGTCTATTTCTCGTAATTTGGTTTCTGTAAGCGCACTTGATAAAGTTGGTTACTCGTTTGAATTAGGAAATGGTAATTTCAATTTATTTAAAAATTCTAGTCGTATTGGTTCTGGAATTTTGATTGATGGGCTATACAAGTTTCATCTTGATAGTCAACTTGCTGAAACCCATCTTGCCCTGCATTCTAAGGAAACAAAACGAAAGTCATCTAAAAACGACTTTTATTTCTTGTGGCATAAAAGATTGGGTCACATATCCAGTGAAAGAATCAAAAGATTAGTAAAAGATGGTGTCCTTCCGGATTTAGATTTTACTAATATTAACGAATGTGTGGATTGTATTAAAGGCAAAACAACAAAACACACAAAGAAAGGAGCCACAAGAAGTACCAAGCTTCTTGAAATAATTCATATAGACATTTGCGGACCCTTTGATGTTCCAACCTTTGGAGGAGAAAAGTACTTCATTACCTTTATTGATGATTACTCACGTTATTGTTATTTATACCTGTTGCATGACAAATCTCAGTCTGTGGATGCTGTACAAGTGTTCATTACTGAAGTCGAAAGGCAACTAGATAGAAAAGTAAAAATCATAAGGTCAGATAGAGGTGGTGAATTTTATGGAAGGTATGACGAAACAGGACAACACCCTAGACATTTTGTAAAACTTCTCCAAAAGCTTGGAATTGTTGCCCAATACACAACGCCTGGTTCTCTATGGCAGAATGGTGTAGCTGAAAGGTGAAATCGTACCTATATGGAAATGGTTAGATCCATGATGAGTCATGCTAACTTACCTATATCCTTGTGGATGGATGCTCTACGCACATCTGTTTATATCTTGAACAGAGTTCCCAGTAAGGCAGTTCCAAAGACACCTTTTGAACTATGGAAAGGATGGAAATCTAGTTTACGACATCTCCAAATCTGGGGTTGCCCAGTTGAAGCTAGAGTCTACAATCCACATGAAAAGAAATTGGACCTTAAAACGATCAGTGGTTACTTTATAGGTCACCCAGAAAAGTCCAAAGGATTTAGGTTTTATTGCCCTAACCATAGTATGAGAATTGTTGCAACCGGTAATGCTAGATTCTTTGAGAAAGGCGAAATCAGTGGGAGTAATACACCTCAAGATGTGATCATTCGGGAAATCAGGGTACCTGTCCCTTTACCCTCTATTCCGAAAGATGTTGGAAATCCTCCTGTTGTTGAACCATTTAACAATGAGGAAAACCCAATAAATGATCAACAACTCCATAATGAGATTATCGCCAATGAACATATGGATAATGCACCAGAGGAACCAGCATTAAGAAGGTCTCAAAGACAAAGGAGATCAACTATTTCCGATGATTACATGCTTTACTAAGTAGAATCTGAAGAATGGACAATTAAAGACCCGGTTTCTTATTCACAAGCCATTAAGGATGTTAATTCTAGCAAATGGATTGATGCCATGAAGGATGAATTGAAATCTATGGATGAAAATCAAGTATGGGAAGTTGTTCAATTGCCACTAGGACACAAACCAGTTGGCTGTAAATAGGTCTTCAAGACCAAATGCGACTGTAAAGGCAATATTGAACGACATAAAGCCCGACTTGTTGCCAAAGGTTTTAATAAGAAAGAAGGCATTGATTATACTGGGACTTTTTCCCTTGTGTCCAGGAAGGATTCTCTTAGAATTATCATGGCATTAGTAGCTCACTATGACCTCGAGTTACATCAAATGGATGTGAAAACTGCATTTCTTAATGGAGACTTGGAAGAGGAAGTCTACATGAGTCAACCCGAAGGCTTCATAATTGAAGGTCAGGCAGACATGGTCTGCAAACTTAAGAAATCAATATATGGACTGAAACAAGCTTCGAGGCAATGGTACCTAAAGTTTCATGAAATCATTACTAACTTTGATTTCAAAGAAAACATAGTTGACCCTTGCATATACCTCAAGATCAGTGGGAGTCGGTTCATATTTTTGGTTCTGTATGTTGATGACATATTACTGGCTAGTAGTGACCTTGGTTTATTACATGCAACAAAGGATTATCTCTTTAAGAACTTTGAAATGACAGATATGGGTGAGGCTTCCTATGTGATAGGAATAGAAATATTCCGTGACCGGTCACTTGGTGTTTTGGGATTGTCTCAGAAAGCATATATTGACAAAGTTCTAGAGAGATTTGGCATGATGACATGTTCCTCTAGTCCTGTTCCACTGCATAAAGGAGATAAGCTTGATCTTACAAAGTGTCCACAGAACGAATTGGAACGTAACGAAATGGAAAAATATCCTTATGCTTCTCTTGTCAGGAGTTTGATGTATGCACAGGTCTGTACGAGACCTGACATTAGTCATGCTGTTGGCATGCTGGGTAGATTTCAAAGTAACCCAGGAATCGCTCATTGGAATGCTGCAAAGAAAGTACTGAGATACCTCAAGGGAACAAGGAATTATATGCTCACATACAGAAAATCAAGTCACCTACAGGTGACTGGTTATTCAGATTCAGATTTTGCTGGCTGTCCTGACACCAGACTTTGCACTCTTGGCTATTTGTATCTCTTATGTGGAGGTGCCATATCATGGAAAAGCCAGAAATCCTAGTTGATTTACGATTCCACCATGATGGCTGAATATGTGGCATGTTATGAGGCTGCAATTCAGGGCACATGTTTGCGTAATTTTATCTCTCAGTTTGGAGCTTTGAGTTTCATCTCTAAGCCATTAACTATTTACCGTGACAATGACACTGCAACCTTCTTCTCCAAGCATGACAGGATATCTAAGGGAGTTAAACACATGGACCTTAAATATCTATCTTTGAAGCAAGATGTTAGATTAAAGAAATTTGTCATTGAGTCTATACGTATAGATTTCATGGTCGCAGACATATTCACGAAAGGACTACCTCCAAAGACCTTTCAGGGACACACCGAAAGCATGGGTCTTGCCGATAGTTCTTAATTATCATTTTCTACATTTTATTTCTGTACTTGTATTTGACATTTATTGAGCTCTTAATGCAACTCTACATCTGCTATTTCTGTTCTTTTCCATTGTGTACATATTTATGTTTGGATGAATGATAAACAGAAACAGTCTTTAAACAACGACATTATGAGACCATTACGTAAATCTCCTATTACAGTCTAGTTATGAAGGTTGTCAATGACGTAGTACATAGAAGTAAGCATGTTGCAAAATAATGTGTGCACGCCATGACTCCTCTTGACCACCGAAATAGCCAAGACACTTATGCTAACCGACTAAAGAAGTGTTTAGCATATAATGTGCGCCTTATGATTCCTAATATGAAAAACACTAAAGGATCTTCCTATCGACCAAGTGGGAGACTGTAAGAAAATTACCTTTAGGTCTATTACTTGGACCACAAGTCCTTCCCTTTCCCGAATTGTGGTCATTATAGGAATTCCGTTTTTAATAGGATATATGCTATTACTTACTCAAAACGGTTTCTTAATGAGATGTATTCCATAATATTCTCTACATTGATGGACGGTTGAGATTAAATCTAAGGAAACCCTAATTGGAAATTCGGTCCTGTCTTCACCTATAAAAGAGAGTATTTCGTCCATCACAAATACTCTCTCATGAAACTTAACACATTAGGGTTTATAGCAAGAAGAGAGAAATCGAAACCATTCACCTAGTCTCTTCTTCGACGGATCACGGCATCAATCAGTAACAGCACCAGACTGCAGGATCAGAAAGCTCTCTGCTTCAGGATGTCTGGAGGTATTCTTTAATTTATTTAAGATTAAATCTTACACGTGATTATCATGCTGTTCACGATCTTAGGGTTCATGTTAATAATAGTATAACACCCTATAGGCTGAATAAAGAATATTCTTGAGTAAGAGTTATATTATTGGGTTATTAGCACATTTGCTGCAATTAACTATGGAATTTAGGTTAAGAACGGCCTCTTGGGTCAGTGGTAAGAGACCTTAGTTCTTATCTAGCTGTCCGGAGTTTGAACGTGGACAGCCACCTTCTCTCACATGAGGTTTACTTCTCTCACCCTAGTTTTACTTCCCTCACCACCAGAGGGCTGACCCCAGTCCCCCTAAGTTGGATAACAAAAAAATAAACCTGAGTTGGATAACAAAAAAATAAAAAAAATAATGGAATTTAGGCACAACTCATTCCTTTTTGTGGCTAGCGACTATTCTTAACTGTACGTTACACATCCATTTGGATCATCTAAAATAAAATGCAGGTCCCATTTGTCCTCGGTGTAAGCATTATTTATTCGTGGGAGATCAGATCATCTGAGTTCAATCATCAATATGAGGATCAAGGCTAAGAGAATATAAAAACCACAACAAACTATCTCCATTCCTGAAGCTAATGGCGGACGCATTGACATATCCTACTTGTGACTTCATTTGCTCACTAGTTTTTTCATATCATCAAGTTTACTGCAACCCTGAGGTTATGGATTCAAGTCATGTTACTAATAAGAAGACAATTCAATTGTATGTACAAGTCCAGATCTTGTGACTCCACTAACCACTTGAAAGTTAGTGATGCTCTTTAGTGGGGCTCACTTATTTAAACCTTACTGGCACAAAACAAATGTGTCCTTTTTTTACAGGCAATTGCTAAATTTTACTCTGATAAGAGTTGGGATCATTGTCTGATTTGATTATGAGTTCGAATCCTCTAAGGCTTTTGGCCAAGAGAAATCATGAATTAGAAAGTGGAACTCTACGGTAAGGCCCACCTATGAAAAATCCGAGCCACTCAAAATAAAGGCCTTCCTAATGTATAAAATATTTCCCCATTTTACCTCTATAGGAGTTGGTCTCGCCATAAGATTGACCTTTTGATAAAAAAAAGTGATAATCAATAGTGCATAAGAAGGTGTTAATCACGTTTTTATCAAATGACTAATTTTATAGCGGAACCGGGCAAAATTTGGGGATACCTGATACACTGGGAAGGCCTCTATTTGGATTTTCATTCCATAGACCCCACTACAGAGTTCCGCTCTTCTTAACTTAAAATTTCTCTTGGTCAAAATCTCTAAGGATTGGGACTCATTGATCATACGATCAATCTGACGGTGGCCCCACTCAAACCATACTGAAATCTGACAAGCATGTATCAGAGGGGCATATTTATTTTGGACAGTTCATAAATACTACTGAAGGGGACATGAGAAAGGAAATGGAGAAATCAAAGTGAACATGATCTGGAGAAATCGGCTGGTGGAGAATAAGAGGTTTCCGTGCCGTCTT
This sequence comes from Persea americana, assembly GCA_029852735.1. Taxonomy (NCBI): domain Eukaryota; kingdom Viridiplantae; phylum Streptophyta; class Magnoliopsida; order Laurales; family Lauraceae; genus Persea; species Persea americana. The sequence goes on from CM056809.1 coordinate 16,629,575, forward strand.
TACCTGGCAACTGGAGTGATGGGCAAGTCACCCTTTGCCACCACAAAATGGACAATTCAAAGTTTCAGTGGACTTCTTGTGTCATTGTTTTGTCTGTAATAATTGGTAATATCAAGGTTACATTGGGGCCTAGCTATTTATTGTTGACAATCACATTGAGATTTTGTAACAGAACTACCGTGCTTCATGGCTGCCTATGAACTCAAGTGAAGACACTGGGTTAAAATTTTCAATATATATAGATATATTTATATATATATGAATGAATGTTTTCCTGGGTTAAAAATTTCAATATATATATATATATATATTTAAATATATGAATGAATATTTTCCTAACATATGCTTCAAGAATCATATTTAAAAAAACGTATATGATGCGATACTTCCTGAATTAGCAAGCACTTTTTTTTTTTTTTTTTTGACCTTATGTAGACTCTTAATCTTAGTAAAATCTTAAGAAACATATTGTTTTAATACACCCTTTAATTTAAATAAATTGAAGAGTCACCAGGATAAAGTTTCTATTTGTTAGGGTTCATCTCGTGAGGTTAGATAAGATTGGTGGAAACATCTAATAAGAAGCCTATTTCTGTAGATGTATATACACCCACAGCCTGTTTGTTTCTCATGCGACCTGTGAGGTCTTATTTTAAAAAGCAGCATTAGAGATTAGAAACTTATGTTTGACCAACTATATATTTACACAGTTGCAAATAATGACCTGTCAATTTTATTTTTATAAACACATCGCTTTTAATCTGAAGTTTTCAATCAACCACCTTGAGTTGTAATCAAAAGCTGACATATTATGTTTTAAAAATATGAAGTGTTTTTAGACAAAATCAAATTCAAATTAAACCGAGGACAAGTAAATGGTGCAGACAAAATTTCGTGCCAACTGGACTTAATTGACCCAACAATTTAGATTAGCCACGTGAAAACACTTTGATTTTTATTTTAGTATTCTATTTACATATTTACTTTTGTGTAGTATTGTATTAAGATATTTTATAAGTGTTCAATATGACGGTGAGCCCAACTCACAGTGGAGTTAAATTTTGCTAGTTGTATTTGCTTTATCTCCTTTAGATCGTCTAAGCGTTTGATGATCTAGTCGTTTTCTTTTGCTATCCCACCTAAGGGGACAAGGAGATGAGAGACTCACACATGCGAGGAGAGAGTAGGCACGTAAGGGGAGTGGAACTTGCTCAGGCATATTTGGGGAGTAAGAACTCGCATGTGAGAAGAGAGAGAAACCACACGCAGGGAGTGAGAACTCGCACTCCTCATGTTCAGGTCCAGTTACGTGCTATGATATCTCATCCCAATTTAGACTAAAGGTAATACAAGAATAGTATATGTGGAGGAGAGAGCTTGCAAACGAGCAGCCTCAATCAACAAATTCAGCTCCTTTTTGCATTTTTTTTCTTACAACAAGAAGATTGCAAAATGTTCTTTATCTCTTCCTTGTTCCTTGCTCTTCTCCTCTCCCCCATCCTCTTCTTCTTCCATAAACGAAGGAAACAACCCAACCTCCCACCTTCTCCTTTCAAGCTTCCCATCCTCGGCAACCTCCACCAGCTGGGATCCTCTCCTCACCGCTCTCTCCATGCACTCTCTCAAAAACATGGACCCCTCATGTTCCTTCACATGGGTCTCTCCCCCACCCTAATAGTCTCCTCAAGAGGCGCGGCAGAAGAGATCATGAAGACCCATGACCTCATCTTCTCAAGCAGACCCTCTTCCTTCATGGCTCAGAAGCTCCTCTACGGAAAGGATGTCGCCTTCGCACCCTATGATGAGTACTGGAGGCAGACGAGGAAGATATGCATAGTTGAGCTCTTGAGCTCTAAGAGGGTGGAGGCATATAGGACTGTGAGAGAGGATGAGATCATGAACATGATGAAGAAGATCTCTTCTCCTTCTTCTTCTTCTCAGTTGGGTCTCGTGAATTTGAGTGAGTTGCTCGGTTCCCTCACTAATGATATTATATGTAGGGTGGCTTTGGGGAAGAAGTACTCTCAAATAGAAGGAGAAGATGGTGGCAGTGGTAATGGAAGTAGATTTAAGAGACTGCTTGAGGAGTTTACAGAGCTTTTGGGATCTTTCTATGTGGGGGATTTCATTCCTTCCCTTGCATGGATTGGAAGATTGTGTGGTTTGGTAGAGAGGGCCGAGAAGAATTCCAGAGAGTGGGATGATCTGCTTGAAGGGATTATTAAGGACCATGAAGATGGAAAGAGGGAGACTGTGGATGGGAATGTGA